>OX422214.1:414588802-415927302 GCA_949130495.1 Sambucus nigra | reverse complement strand
TTCTCTTCTATTGGGATCTCTCACTCTCTCTCTCTCTCTCTCTCAATCTCATGTGTAAAATATGAAAGGTGAGTTGCCATCCATCTTCCCACTCGCTTAAATATCTCCTTAATCTATCTAATCATGTTTTTCTTCTTAGCCCTAAGTAAAAAATGACATCCAACTCATATACGGGCCCCGTTATGTCTAAAAAGCCTCTGAAACCCAAGCACAACACCCGAGTATCTATTATGAACTATTTGACCCTTCCCGGATCACCGGTGCAATCGAAAATGTCATCTGAGTAACCCAATAACAAATATGCTAAAATCTCATTAATCGAGCTCGACGCTTACTTACCCTATGTGTTGCCCATAAAATATATCGATCCGTTGATGTAACATTCACCATATCGTAATAGACCGTCGCTTTCAGTCATACGCGATATATATTAAATCATAAAACAATTTACTTGTCTCACAGAAGTAAATAATAACTATAATAATTATTAATCATTTATCTCGCTAATTATTATTTACTAAAAATTTGATTTAGTTTCCCCAATTAAATTAAAAATATAAAACTCACAGAAATTAATTAACAATAAAAATATAGGGTATTACGTTCTCCCCCCATTATAATAAAATTTCCTCCTTGAAATTCGAACGTTGTTGCCACAAAAAGTTCTAGATACTTTCCTCGCATGACATCCTCGCACTCCCACGTCGATGAAATTGTGGTGCCCCCACTGTACACACACTAATGGTACCACCTTTGATCAAAGCTTCCGCTCACTATGGCACAAAATGACAAGAGGTCTTCATTATCTGGGACAATCAACCTCCCATTGATACTCAAGACACCCTAGGAACTGATTGAGTAAGACCCCACTCCACCTACCAATAACTATTGAACCCTCTCCTAAGAAAATAGATCCCTTACCTGTGCCTTCAGAACCCTTAATCAATTTTAGGGTATGATGGTCATCACTGCTATAATTACCCAGACTGTCTCCACCTCTTGACAAAGCTCAATCTACTTTGCCTTCAAAAAATTCTACCAACTGCCTATAAGCATACAGCTTAATGCATCTACCACCATACTAGCCTTTCCCACACACCCTATAACACATACTCACATGCACAAATAGCACATATGCAATCCAGATACATAAACAAATCAACTACACATGCCCTCCAAGATCATACAATAAAGGTATGCTCAATTAACCTACTAATCCCAACTTAATTATTCTTGAGATCGCTCCACTTATTCAACTAGTGGTGCAATAATCCCCCAATGCTCTCTACACATTACTACTTGGCTCCATTGGCCTTAAATTATATAATAGCTCTCTGCTCAAAGCATTATCTTCACACATGTAAGGCCTAACATATAATATCTTCAAATCATATTATATCTTCACACATGTAAGGCCAAAAATATTAAACCAATTTCCTAGAGCCCAAATGTCTCTCAACTCTCGACACTTACTAAGATTTATGTAAGGGACATATTGTAAGCGAAATCCAAATAAGAAATAATCATGATACATTATCGCCTAGCTTTGTCGGTCATCGAGATCCGTTGGCCCAAGACACATTATTGAATCACTCAAAAACCCCGCCCTAAAAGCTGCTAAATCTAGCCTTTCAACTCCCACCTCTCTCAAGGAGTCATACGATATGGCACTCGTACTATCGCCCAGTCCCCAAAAATAAGTTGATCATAACTTGACCTCTCGACTTGGTTTCCACCCATGCATTCCCTGGATCACATCAGTAAAATCCCTAAACACAGGGATCAAATCTAACGATATGACTATACTCTCCGAAGTCTCATCATCCATATTATATAAATGTGTGCTCAACCCCTTCTCAGAACAAGGCATCACAATAGGAAACCTATTTTTCCCTTGAATAGTAACCACGATAGTCCTACTATAACATTCCACTATCACTCTAACCTTTGCTAACCAATATATACCCAGGATAACATCATACTCATTCAACACTAAAATGCGCAAATCCACTAAAAACATAACCTTGCAACTTCGACACTCGCTCCCCTACAGATGGAATGAATGCAATCCCCGTTACCCAATGATAAATATACAATCATATTAATATGTAACCTATATCCACTAGATCCGTCTTATTCAACAATCTAGTGTAAACAAAAATATGATGAACTCGTGCCAAACAACACCTACCCTAAGTTCTTATGAACTAAAAACACACCCTCAATTGCTAATGGCGCTGGCTATAAAACTGCTCCTTAGACATGATACACACGCCCAAACTTCCCCTGTGGAGGTGCCAATACAGGAACTGCTACCCCGACTAAGACTCATGTTGCTGACCCCTAGCCCTGTTCAGGCATACATATCACATGTAGCCCTACTCCCCCATCACAAAACACCTCCTTATAAAATATGCCTTCCTCTGGCCCCGTTAACCCTGATAAGGTTGTCCCTATTCCTGGCACTTAGGAGTGTGGTGCTGGCCTGATGGCCCTGTCTGTGACTTCAATTACGTATCCTAAACCTCTTAGCCGAGTTCCCTACTGGAAACCCCACTCTTTCTACCTACTTAGATGTTGGGGTGTCTCGTTGGCACCTTTGCCCCCATTCTTGCCCTGCTAAATCGCCTCTCCGATCCTCTTCACTCCCCTCTGATGAAAGCGATGATCCTGACACTAAAGCAACACGGTATTAACAATATTCGTATTCTCAATATCAGGTTCCCCAATAAATTCTAATGGATCCTCCAAGTAAGTCTATCCATAAACTTGAGAATCATCTTCTCATCAGTGTTCACCTCGGTTGGCAAAAAATTCTCCAAGCGAGTGAACTCTTCCTCATACTCAGCCACAGTTCGACCCTCCTGCGAGAGATCTAAAAAGATCATCCTTATCTCTGTCTTCACTGCTGACAGAAGGAACTTGCGATCAAATTGCACCCAAAACTCCTGGATAGTCATCGAATCCCTCTCGTCTGATATGATAATCGACTCTCACCACTACAGAGTTGACCTAACTAGCTTGAACATAGCTAGTACCTACTTTTAAGTGTCATTGCACTCAACCATACACAAATGACTCTCTATGTCCTTCTTCCATTGGTTAGATGCTACAACATCCGCACTCCCCTGAAAGTCTGGCGGATGGTCCTTCTGGAAGGCTCCTCTAAATCACTCCCAAACTAACGACACTGGAGGAGCCTTAACTGGTTCCACTGGCTGCTATATCTATGCTTCGGGAAAATATTATGCCAAGGCGATCATAAAGGCATTAACTGCATGTGCTACAATAGCTGCGACCTCTGTTATGGTCATAATTCCCTGAGTGGCTTGTGGCTCCGGTTGAGCCTCCTCCTCTGTGGCCCTCCTCACAGCACATACAGGTCAACCTCTCATTGCATTTGGCATCTCGAACCAAATCGAAGTTGCATGAGATTTACTTCAAATATAAGCAATAGCAGAAGAATGTAAACATGTAATGTGAAACAACCGTAATCATAGGGTTCTATACAAAAGAAGCACAACACTAACAATGTAGTAAGTATGCACATATCCTAAGGACACTAGAACTTGATGCTCTGATAGAAAACATGACAACCCACCTATTCTAATGTCGGGTGGCCAATCCTCTATTAAAATAAAATAGAAATCTCAGTATGGTTCATCTTCAGCGTGACTATCGCAATCACAATATAATATGAAATAATACGAATAAAACTGTACAATTGGAAATGAATGTATAACCCATGCATACATAGATAAAAAGAGTGAACCGAATAAACCATCACTCTCCAAAAAAACATCAATATTAATTGAATAAATAGACTGATTATTAAAATATAAATGTCTAAAAGTAATATAAAATCCTATCCATCTATGGGCAACACGCTCAAAATTGAAACTGAAATGACAAATCATATCTAGATAAAATAGACTGGGGCATCCAACCAAAGATGTAGCGTCCACAATTACTGCACGATAAGAATGAATCTATCCCCGTGGTCCCGACTACTATTGCTGCACATTTGGGATAATAAAAGAAAAAAAGTAAAAATAAATGCCTGCGGGTCAAAGCCCGTAAAGTATAAAGTATTTTGTAAGTATATAATTATTTTAAATCGGTTAAAATAGCAGTGTATTACATTCATAAATAACCAGTCGCACTCACTTAAGATAAACCTTACCTCCTAAATATAGTGCACACCTAACGTGTTCATTTATTATCCTAATTAAACTCCCCGATATAACTAGGACATATGACCTCTATCTGATCCCGATCCCACTAATACCCTCTATTATCTAAGTATAACTACGTTCTTTAAGTATATGTTCATAAACAATATTGTAGCTACACACTTGCTATGAATAAATAATCACGTAATAAACACAATATAGCTATGCTCGTGCTATAAATAAATACTTTTACTATATCATATAAACATGCATAAATATCACTCGCAATATATGTATAACCGCATCCCTAGAGATTAGACTGTATCGATGCATAAATCGTGTGCTATCCATCTCCAGGAATCGCGCCTCACACCAATCCACTGGGTCAAAATCTCACCACCGATCCCAAACGAAAACACATATAACAGAGGCAGTCATACACATACACTCGAGGGTCGCAACTATATCACATTGTGCCCAACCGGAATCGAAACCAACACCTATCCTCACGAAGCGATAGTGGCCATACAAAATTACTATGACATGGGAAATCAACCAAATACGTGTTGGTCACCATTAGGGTGGACTACCCACTATACAAAATTACTATACAAAATTAGCACTTGATGATGCTAAGATTCAGTACCACCAAATATGAGGTGAGAGCTCAAACAGTGATAACAATGGCAGTCATAGATGTATATGTGTGTATAAGTGTATAAAGGGGATGAGTATAAGAGGAATAAGACAATGATGTATAGTGGTTCATCCAATTAGGCCTACATCCACTATGAGTGTGTAATCCACTAAATATGGGCACTAATGGCCTTGGATACAATGCACATAAGCTCACACTCTCTCTCTCTATTGTGTGTACAAGCAGAGTTTTAGCTGGGGTTACCATTATCGATCCCTTTACAGGGTTGAAGGTGACAAGTATATATAGGGTTTGGGGGTGTAGTGTCCCCCCCCCCAAGCATGCATGGTGCATGTGAATGATGATTTATCCAATTCCCTGCTGACACCTGGCTGTGCCACTAATGATTAATGATGACATAATATTCCCTCATGTGAGGGTATGATATTGTTATAACGATCTTGTCCACGTGACATATGAGTCCCACGCGCACTATTCCACGCATCTCCCAAATCACGCGCTATGATGATGTCACCCTCGCCCTAGGATTCCAAGTCGAGGCTAAAGTTGATGCTGGCATTAGGCCTGGCTAGATGCGGGCCTCGTATTGTCATCCCCTCATAGGGTCGTCCATCCCGTGCTAAGGGAGTCGTCTCCTTGAGGGGTCGTTTGGGCCATGGTGAGGGAGTCGGCCCCTTGTAGGGTCATCTATGCCAAGCTGAGGGGTCGACCCTTTAAAGGGTCGTCTGTGTTATGATGAGGGGTCGGCCCTTGTAGGGTCGTCTGGGCCAAGCTAAAAGGGTCGGACCCTTAAAGGGTCATCTAGGCCATGATGAGGGTTGGCCCCTTGTAGGGTCGTCTGGGCCAAGCTAAGGGGTCGGCCCCTTGAAGGGTTGTCTGGACCATGGTGAGGGGTCATCCTGGCTGATCCTTCCTGTAATGGAGTCGTGGTCATTGGACTCGTCCTGGGTCTGAGCCCTATTCTGGGAGGAGGACACCCTCGGCTTGGCCGAGGGTATATATGGGTATATCAATCACCCCCATCCCTTAGCCATAGATGTTTGTTGAGATGGCTGAGGGGTAATGTTACCTTGTAATTCTTAAGTGGGTGGTCAGATGGATAAGTGACATTTGTCAAGTTGCATGTGGTTAGGTGTCCATCGTCATTTCAATTTCCCAAGTGTGGAGGCTGCACACTGTGTATGGGTCTTGGTGCCCTAATAATGCATTTCCTAATGGGTTGTGCCTGGAATTGATTATTGGGCCTACTAATTAACAAAGTATATAAAGGATTTTTGAAACATTTATTCTTTTCTTCTCCTTCTTCTTCGCGCATCAGCTTTCTCTCTCTAACTCCCTACCAGTTCACACCGCCATTTCTACGATTTCAACCTTTGCTTCCGAGTTTCAAGCTTTATTCTATTATCGCCTTCTTCCTCAAGTAACTCTTCTGCCACAAATGCCTCTTTTAACTTCTATTTTTTAATGTTTCTTGCATTTGAGCTTCTTTTCATATTTTCTTGGTTGTTCATATTTTTCTTGCAAGAAAGCCCGCCTTGCTGTGGTGGCCATAGGGCTGAGCATTAGGTTTTGGGCTCCTTAAGGTTCCTTCTGCCACCTTTCTATAGTGGTTTAGCTCTCTTTTGTGGCATTTCTTAGGTTTCTACCTTCTTCGATGTTCACCTCCGGCAGCTGAGTTCTTCCTATTCTTGAGTGTTCAAACCTAACAAATCCTCATTTCTTTAGGTTTGATCCAAAAGTCAAATTTAGTCAATTGTGAACTTGTTTGTAGTTAGCTTAACCAAATTCCCTTAAGTGTTGGGTCTTCCCCTTAATGCTTAGAAGACTTTATGATTTAGCCCAGGAATTACCATCCCTATGAGAGAAATTCTTCGTAAAGATTAGGCGGATAGAGGAAGAGGACGAGCAAAGATGAGAGGCTGACCCTAAATTGGTACGACCCATCTTCCCCATTCCTTTAGCCATAATAATACCATCTGAGTCATGCGGGTCGTCCATCAGATAGTTAGACATACGAGGGAGAGATGAATGAGAGAGCATCGTCACCAACAGGTGCTGGGCCTTTTGGGAGGAGAGAGACGTCCAATCTTAGCCCGAGCCGACAGGACGAGGACATGGTACCTTTTGAGGCTGTCCCTATAACATCCCTGTCCCATCTTGCCTTCCAGGTGGCCTTTCCAGATGGACCTCCAACAGACATTGAGGCCGAGAGATCTAGGTATAAGGGGCATGAGGAAGATCGTGAGGATCTGAATGCTGACTAGGTTAACACTTCTAGTGTCTCGTCTTATGTCTTATTCGTTAAGGGTCGCGACCTCTTGCTGTGGAGGCACACGTTTGGTATAAAGCCCAATGTGACTATGAGGGTCCCAAATGCCGACGAGAGAGACTTCAAGGGGAATGAATGGGAGGTTTCTATTTATGAGCAAATGCTTAGGGTAGGTGTTAGGTTCCCCATGCACCCTGCTATAGTCGATATATTGTCTGCCCTTGGGGTTGCTCCTTCTTAACTTCCTCCCAACTCTTGGAGAATCATCCTCAGCTATATCTCCCCTTGGAAGAATACTTTCATTGATGAGCCCTCGGCTGATCTTTTTTTAGCCTTCTATAATATCACTTCCTCATCTAAATAACCTGGGTATTTTCATCTAGGGGCGAGGAAGTCTAACAAAAGACTCCTTCATGTGGCCTAAACTTCAAATCATGATTGGAAGAAGAGGTTCTTCTTCATCTCTAGGGATTGGGAATTCACCGCCATGGTAGAACCTTTAGAAGATAGCCTGAGGGTTCCAAGGTCATGGTCCAACCCTTCAATAAGAGCACGGTTAGACCCCGGACTCAGCTAAGAGGAGAGGGTAATTGTTGACTACCTGAGGTAACAAGGGAAAGAGGGTCAACTTGCCAAATTTGAAGATTTGATGACCCCTCATTTCCTTAAAGAAGATAGTCTGAGGGTTGGACCCCAGACAGAATTATGAGAGTTTCTTTTTGTTTCATATTTCCAAGGGTTTACTCATTATTTCTACTTATATCTGATGTATCATCTCTTTCTCAGGTCGGCCTGTGAACGTCTCTGATCAACTTTGGGAGATAACTTCCCCCAGTTTAATGTCTGGCCTAGGAAAAAAGAAAGGCAAAGATCCTCAGCAGCCTCCGAGAAAGACAAAGGCCGTGGAGCCGATAGAGTTGGAGCCGACCGCTGACAATCGTAAAAAGGAGCCTGAATTTCCTGGGGGCTCTCGGCCTGACTCATGGACGAGGGTGAGGGTAGAGGTGTCTCAGGTACACACTGAGGGGACCAACTCCTCTTCTAGCATGGGTGACTATTTGTCTCAGAATCTTGCTTTCCTCATAGCTGAACCCTCATCCTTCATAGCCAACTTGAGGGCGTCCAAAGCCTCAATATTTTCTGCTCTCTCGGTCGCAGATTATGACTTCTTGTCAAAGATGCCCCCAGCCAAGGTCTATGACTACGGTCTGCACATTTTGGCTCATGTACCTCTTTCAACTTTATTCTTTTTTATTTATCAAAATTTCATGAACTGTTCCCTCAACCCCTTTTAACACGTGTTTGTCTGTGTATTCTGTCTGCACCTTCACCTAGGCCACCAAGTGGATGGCTGAGAATCAACAAAAGTTTCACAAGGATGAGAGGGCTATTCAATATGAGGAAAATTTGAAGATTGAATTAGATATTGTCCGGGCTGAGCTGGAGAGTGCAAGGACTGAGCATGCAAGGGTCCTAGATGAGCTGGTGAAGCATCATGAGGCCGAGCTTAATGTGAAGGACACCCTCATCAAAGAAAAGGAAGAAGCCTTGACCAACCAGGAAGCCCAATTCAAGGATGAACTTAATGAGTCAGTGAAGAAAGTCGAGGCCGATGCAATGGAGGCTTATAAACTCTCAGATGAGTTTCATGGCTTCGGTCTTGAGTACTTAGAGAGGGGGGTCAGGATGGCCTGTTCGTGGGTCATCCTGAAGTTTGCTGATGTTGTATCATCCGTCCGCCCCTCTCTGGAAGTAATGGAGTTCGACAGCCCACTTATTGCTAAGGCTCTAGCCCATGTGGAGTCTCAAGTGAACGTTGAAGGCATCGGCACCTCTGAGGATCGACCTATTTTGGTCACTGAAAAAACTCCTCTGATTGACGTTGAAGCCTTGCTTGTTGATACTGCTCAGTAGGGTGGTTGTCTGTAGCCAATACCCTCTTCTTGTAAAAATATTTTTGTACTTTATTTTTGTTGGACAAGCATTTGTAACACTTGGTTTATAATATAATGCCTCTTCCTGTCTTCTATGCTTGCCTCTTGCGTGATTTATCTTAGCTTATGATATTTTGAATTAACCATCCCATTAACTCCCTCTCGTCTTTCTTGAGGTTGAATGGGGGGTCGTCCCCAACAAAATGATATTTTCAATTATTTAAAGTCCCCCTAGTCTTTTTTGAGGGTGAATGAGGGATCGTCCCCACCATTACCCTCATCATAGCCGAGGGTGGTTTCCACCAACTAAATGATGTTTTTAATTATTTGAAGTCCCCCCTCATCTTTCTTAAGGGTGAATGAGGGATTGTCCCCACCATTTGTCCTCATCATAGCTGAGGGTGGTTTAACGGGGATAACCCTAATCATACTAGAATCAACAAACACAAGATGAGTGGCCAATATAATATTCTCCTTAACATTAAGTGTTCTGTTGGAGCAACACATTCATTACAACTGTGGTCCGATAGGACATTACATTATTGATAGTACTTCTTCAAATGATCTGCATTCCAGGGGTTAGAAAAGGGTTCCCCTTCAAGGTTCTCTAGTCTATAGGTTCCAGGGACAACTTCATCAATGACCCTATATGGGCCATACCAATATGGGTGGAGCTTATTAGGCTTTTGCCAAGTCTTTTTGAGGACTAGGTCCCCCACGACGATTGGCCTTTGCTTCACCCTTTGGTTGTAAAACCTGGCAGTCCTTTGTTGATAGGTTGGCTGCCTTATCTCAACGTCTTCTCTTCTCTCCTTGATCAAGTCTAGATTAAGTCTCCTTTCTTCCATATTCCTCTAGGGGTCATACATTTGGACTCTGTGAGTAGGAAACCCAATCTCGATGGGGATGATGGCTTTTGAGCCATACACTGGCATGAATGGGGTTTCCCCGGTAGGAGTCTAGGTCGTCGTCCTATTAACCCACAATAAAACGTATAATTCCTCAACCCATCTTCCTTTTGCCTCTTCGAGTTTTTTCTTAACCCCGTTCAGGATTGTTCTATTTGTAACCTCGATTTTCCCATTAGCCTGAGGTCGGCCTGGGGTTGAGAAGAATTGTTTGACACCGACCCTTTCGCAGTATTTCTCAAGAGATGCATTCTTGAATTATGTCCCGTTATCTGAGATGGGGGTGTTGGGGAGTCCATATCTACATATAATGTTTTTCCAGATAAACTGGAAGGTCTTCTGCTCAGTGACCGTTACCATCCGCTCCACCTCCACCCATTTTGATAAATAGTCAATTGCTACGATCAAGTATCAATAGTTATTAACAGCCCTAGGCAAGGGTCCTACTAGATCGATTCCCCATATTGTGAATGGATATGGGGATGTGATGGAGGTAAGAGGCTGATGATGTTGGTGAGGGATGGTGGCGAACCTTTGACATTTATCACACTTTTTCCTTCCCTAAGGTCGGCCACTAGTATCCCTGGGTTACTATCCTTTTTGATAATGACCTGCCCCCAATATGGCTTGAACATGACCCCTCATGCACATCTTGAAAGATGTGTGGGACTTCAAACGGGTGCACACACCTGAGCAATGGGAGCAAGAACCCCTTTTTGTAGAAGGTGTCTCCGATGACAGTGAATTTCGTGACTCTATATCTCAACTTCTTCCTTTATTATTTTGCTTCTGGCATCTCCACCTCTTTAATGTATCTGATTAGAGGGTCCATCCATGAAGCTTCCCTGTTGATATTTAAGCCAGAGTCAAGTGTTCCGTCTGCATCTTCAATCATTAGTCGGAGTAAGATTTCAACTGGGACTGTCCTCCTGATATTTGTCCTAGTCTTTGAGGATAACCTAGGAAGTGCATCGGCTCGGCCATTATCAAGCCTAGGTATCCTCCTCAACTTCACTTATCTGAATCTCTTCAATAGTGACTTCAATCTTTCAAGATATTTGGCCATTCTCTCATCTTTGGCCTCATATGCTCCTAATATCTGATTCACCACAAGTCTTGAATCACTATGGACCAAGGTCTGGCCGACACTAAGAGACCTAGATAAGGAGAGGCCTACTATCAGGGCTTCATATTCAGACTCGTTGTTGGAGGCTTTGAAGTTTATCCTCAGGGCGTACTCAATGTTTGTGCCGTCGAGAGATGATACTATTAATCCAGCCCCACTTTCGCTCTTGTAAGAGGACCCGTTAACGAAGAGGTTCCATACAGTCTGTTCCTATGAGAAATTTTCCTCGGTGAGGGATCCCTGTCAAAATAGATATCTCCCCTCTTTATTTTTGGTAACTTTTTTCTCTAGCGGTGCTTGTCTTAATCTAATCTGTGGGTGGGTTTACAATTCTGCCTTAGCAGGTATCTATCTTCTCAAGGCTCTCGTCTTCAGCCTCATCTTCCCACGTAAATTTACCCACAAAATCGGCTAATGCTTGCCCCTTAATGGCCACCCTAGGTTGATATACAATGTCAAACTCTCCTAGTTCTATGGCCCAAGCTATTAGCCACCCCGATTTTTCTGGCTTGTGCAAGACCTGCCTAAGAGGAGAGTCCATGAGGATGACCATTATATGGGACTAGAAGTATGGCTTCATCTTGCTTGATGCATGGATCATGTCATATGCTAACTTATCTATCCTTAGGTATCTTTGCTCTGCCCCCTGGAGTGCCTTACTGTTGAAATACACGGGCTTCTGTACCCCGTTCGCTTCTTTCACAATGGCTGCATTAATGGATGATTCTGAGATGGCTAGGTACACATGTAGCCGTTCACCGTGTACTGGCCGTGATAATATCAAGGGAGACCCTAGGTACGACTTCAATTTTTTGAAAGACTGGTCACACTCTTCGTTCCATTCGAAGGCTTTTTTGAGAATTTTAAAAAATGGTAAGCATTTGTCTGTGGCTCTGGATATGAACCTATTTAAAGCAACCACTCTCCCTGTGAGCATCTGAACGTCTTTAATGGTCCTGTGGGTCTTCATTTCTAGTAGGGCCTTTATCTTCTCAGGATTGGCCTCAATGCCTCTTTGATTGACGATGAACCCTAAGAACATCCCTGCTCCAACCCCGAAGACACATTTGGTCGGGTTAAGCTTCATCTGGTACTTGTCCATCGTGTTAAAGTTCCTCTCAAGGTCGTCCACATGATCCTCGGCCTTCAAACTCTTGGTTAACATGTCATCTACATAAACCTCCATAGACTTCCCGATTTGGTCTTCGAACATTTTATTCACAAGGCGCTGATACGTTGCCCCTGCATTTTTTAGGCCAAAGGGCATGACCCTATAACATTATGTCCCCTTGTTGGTAATGAAAGCCATTTTTTCTGAGTCTTAAGGGTTCATGAAGATTTGGTTATACCCTGAATAGGCATCCATAAAGCTCATGAGCTCATGGCCTGCAGTAGCGTCTACCATCTGATCAATGCAGTGGAGAGGGAAGCTGTCCTTGGGATAATATTTGTTAAGGTTTGTGAAGTCTACGCACATCCACCACTTTTCATTGGCTTTTGGGACTATAACTGCGTTAGATAGCCATTCTGGATAGATGACCTCACTGATAAACTCAGCATCTTCTAGCTTCTTGACCTCGTCCCTTATAACCTCATATTTTTCTCGAGAATAAATTCTCCTCTTTTGCTTTATCGGCTTTGCACCCTCTACCACGTTGAGCTTATGGCTTATGATTTCGGGGTCGATCCCCGGCATATCTTCATGACTCTATGCAAAGACGTTTTATCTTCTCCTTAGCATCTTGATGAGGTCTTCTTTTATGTCTGTCTTCAAAGCTTTGTCGACTTGGATGGTTTTTTCCGGCTCATCCTCATTGAGGATGATGGATTCTACCTCTTCCGCGACTTCTCCTTTCTTCAGTTTTGTCTCATCCCTGGGGTCGAGGGTATCAATATTATAAGTAGTCGTCGCCTTCTTGTGCTCCTCTCTTGCTTTGGCTGAGTTGAAGTAACATTCTCGTATCGTCGTCTGGTCTCCCTGAACTTCCCCTACCCCATAAGGGGTCGAGAATTTTATCATCTCATGAACAGTGGACGGCACGACCTCAAACTCCTTGAGGGCCACTCGCCCCAGTATAATGTTGTATGATGAGAAGACGTGCTCATCCATTACGAAAAAGTTGACCTTCTTGGTAAGCCATCTCGGCCACTCGGACCGCATACTAACATCGGCCTCATACACTCCTAGAGGATGGACTTTTTCCCAACTGAAACCAATCAAGGGATGATGGTATGGGATGAGCATGGCAGGACTGAGACCCAAGGCTTTAAAACACGACCATCACATCACATCTGCAGAACTACCCCCATCCACCTGGATCCTCGGCACCTCGCACCCGTGTACCCTAATAGTGATGAGGAGAGGGTCATCGTATGGGGCTAAGAGGCCTTTGAAGTCCATTTTTGATAATACCACTATCAGAGTATCCATATTAACTTTCTTCCTCTTGACTTGGCCTCAATAAAGGTTGAGTGCATAACTTTTGTCGCGGCCTTGGCTTCGGCTATATGGGCCTTCCTATCGGCAACCTTTTATCCTCCTCTTGCTAGTCCCCCAGAGATCATCCCCACACCGAGTGAGATCATATTAAGTCTCTTTACAGGGCCATGGTTATCTCTCAATGGAAGGTTAGGGTTGTCCTCATCATCTGAAGGGTCGTCCCTTCGGTTTGGAGGATCTTCTCTGCACGTATCATCTCTCTTCTTCCTGGGGTCGTCCCCTCGGCCCCTCTTGAAGGCACTCTTGTCAACGTACTTCCTTAGCTTCCCTTCTTTTAGCATTTTCTCAATTTCATCTTTCAAAGAAAAACACTTGTCGGTCACATGGTCATGGTCTTGGTGAAATTCACACCACAGGTTTTTGTTCCTCTTGTGAGGGGGTGTCCTCAACTTCTCGAGCCATTTCAAGGATCGATCACTCTTTATCTTATTCAGGATGTGTTCGCAGTTGACCGTGAGAGGGGCATTGATATGCCCAAGTGTAACCTCGGCCTTGAGACACCAACCTCGACTTGGGACGAGATATTGAACGACCCGAGATAAGCCATGGGCCCACGATATCATCCCTCGGCCTTAGTAAGGTCGGCCCAGGCCGAAACTTCCACCCACATATTCAATGAACAATACGCGCATCGCAGGCATCAACAGCATCCTCATATACCTTGGTATGGCAACCTTGGCCGATAGTAGGCCGAGGTGACAAGGGGCCTCAGTAACCTTCAACATGAAACCAATCCAACCTCGGCTGGGGCCGACCCCAGCATAATGTCTCGGCTGAGATCAGGACGAGACTCCCTATGACACATCTCGGATTGAACGGACATCAAGCCTTTACAGCTCAGCCTCTCCCAAGCCGAGGGCATCCACCAATATGGCGGCCGAGCATCTGTTGACATTTGGATAAGGACACATGGGCACAAATCAGTTATAACAAGATTATTCTCCACACACGGGGAGAATATTTCATCATCATTCCTTACAGGTGACAGTGACAGATAGCACACCCACGTTGGTGAGGCTACCACACACATGCTCATTACATGCATGGGGGTTACATTACACCCCCTAGGCACTATATATAGGGATCATCCCCTACCTTGCAAAAGGATCCCAGTTATTCAACCCTAGCAAGAACTCTGTCAAAATATACAGTAGAGAGAGAAAGCTTGAGAGATTGTATCCATGGCCATTAGTGCCTTCATTCAGTGATATTACTCACACACTCACAGTGGACGTAGGCCAGATTGGCTGAACCACCTATATTCCGGTATTGACTCCTCTTATCTTCATCTTTTTCTCTTAACTCCATATAACTGTGTTGCCATTGTTATTCTTATATTGAGCTTGGAAACACCTTATCTGGTGGTGCTGATTCTTAGCATCATCATTTTGGCGCTGTCTGTGGGAATTGAGAAGCTATCTCTTCCTCTTTTTCTGCTTAACCTCACCGGAGACTCTGGTGGTGAACCAGGAACCACCCCTTGCGTGGAGATATTTCACCATTGAAAGAGGTCCTTTAAGGTATTAAGCTCACTTGCTGCTCAAGCTCTTTATTGTTAACACATGGCACCAGAATTACCACCGCCTCTTTCGCCGCCCGGAGGTGGAGGGGCTAGTTCCATTCAGGCTCCTCCCCTGTCCAAAATGGCGGAGGTAGCAGCAGCCTTGAAATCTTTAGCTGCAACACAACAAGCCATGAAGGAGCAATTTGCCCAGCTCAGTCAAACCATGATGATGAGGCCACCTGGAGTCTCACCGAACATGATCACTCCGGCGGCAGTTCAGCCCCATCCTGATGCCAGGGGAACACCCCAGGCGCCGATGAAGGACCAGCCTGCACCCCAGCGGAGGAGGGACGTTGCTGACCCTAGTCTCTTATGCCTGGGGAGGCAGGGAAACCCTTGCCCAGAGGACAGGTATGATGACCTAGAAGCTAAAGAAGCCCCAGAAGACTGCTGGGAGCCGTATGAGGTGTCAAATGACACTATACGACCTCTTAGGCAGAGCCAAGGATGTGTCAGCCGAAGAAGAGAAGAGGACCAACAAAGAGGGTCGGCCTTTGACAGGTTGAGCAGAGGGTCGGCCTTCAAGAGGCTGGGCCCGGTGAATGACCTAAGACACAGGCTATCAAGGTCGAGGAACGCAGTAGGCTCTCAGAGAGTGGGTAGGCAAGGTCAGCCAGACCAAGGCCGACCCTGTGGAGGAAGAGCCAGGGAACAGGAAGAGGTCAACACTCAACGTGTTGTGGCTGGGGAACCCTCTGTCCATCGCAGGGAGGTGGCAGGGGATAACCTCGGCCAAGTTGATGACAGAAGACCCTGGAATGATTCTATCCAACGCCTTGAGGAGAAGATAGGAGACCTCATTAAAATCAGAGACCCATTACAAAGGGGTTACTCAGAGGGCTCCCCATTTGTGGCTAGGATAGTGGGGTTCCCAACCCTAGCCAAGTTCAAGCCTCCTACAGTGACTCCTAAGTACGATGGCAGCACTAATCCTGTGCACCATATCGAGATGTATCAGTCGGCAGTAGACATTTACTCGATACCTGATGAGATGAAGTGTAGGGACTTCTCAGGGACATTGACAGGGGCAGCTCATAGTTGGTTTACCTTCCTTCCGAAGAACTCAATTGAGAACTTCAAAGGCCTGGCTGAGCAGTTCATCCATAACTTCTGCTTTGGAGTAAGACCCCAAAAGAAGACCACCCACCTGCTGTATGTCAAATAGGTCAAAGGTGAGAGCCTAAGAGACTACATAGCAAGATTCAACAAAGAGAAATTGGAGGTGGAAGATTATGAAGAGAGCATAGCCATGACCGCCCTGATAGGAGGCCTCTAGAAGGGGAAGCTATTGTGGAAACTGGCGGAAGATCCCCCTAGGTCCATGGCGGAGCTACTGGCAACCGCAGGGAAAGTAATGAATGCGAAAGAGCCAATGGCCGCCAAGTATGAGGAGGAGAACCGTGGTAGCACGGGAAAGACCCAAAGAAAGAAAGAGGGGAAGAAGAGGTCAGGAGATGATAAGTTCTCTCATTACACTCCTCTGACTGTGAGCTGTGAGCACATACTGAATGAGATTAAGACTGATCAGACTCTGAGGTGGCCGGAGAAACTGAAGGCCCCGCCACATAAGAGGAACAAAAACCTATGGTGTGAGTTCCATCAGGATCACGGCCATGTCAAAGATAGATGCTTCTCTTTAAAGAATGAGATTGAGAAGATGCTGAAATCTGGAAAGCTGAGGAAGTATGTGGATGGCAAGGCTCCAAAGGGTGGAAGAGAAGACCCTAAAAAGAGAAGAAATGACAGATGCCGTGGCGATGTCTCGGCCAGAAGGGACAATGATTCAGAGGGAGATGATGAAGACGACCCGGATCTTCCGCCAAAGGATGACAACACCCCGGTGAAGAGGGTCGGCATGATCTCCTTTGGTGTTAGAACCATATGTGGGGGATTTGCAGGAGGTGGCTCTGAGGTAGCCAATAGGAAGGCTCATATAGCAGAGGCCAGGTCAGTGGCCAAGCCTGAGGTTGTGAATCTAACGTCTTCCGATGCCGTGCAGAAGAGGAAGAAGGTGGACATGGACATCCTCGTAGTGGGGTTCTCCAGACTCGACTTCAAGGGTATCTTAGCCCCCCGTGATGACCCTATGGTCATAACAACAAGGGTGAATGGGTGCGAGGTAGGAAGGATCCTCATAGACGGGGGAAGCTCAGCAGACGTAATGTTCTGGCCTTGTTTCAAGAGCCTGGGTCTTAGAAGGGCAAGGCTGGTGCCCTACCATCACCCATTGATAGGCTTCAGTGGTGAAAAGGTGCACCCTTGGGCATGTATGAAATGGATGTACGGATGGGGGATGAGTGGCCTAAGAGGATGACCAAGAAGATAAACTTTTTCGTCATGGACAAAAACATTTTCTCCGCCTACAACCTCATCGTAGGAAGGGTGGCCCTCAAAGAGTTTGAAGCCGTGCCATCGACGGTCCATCAGATGCTAAAATTCCTGACTCCTTATGGAGTAGGGGAAGTACACGGGGACCATACCACGGTGCGGGAGTGTTACTTCAACTCGGCCGAAGAGAGAGAGGCCCATAAGAGAGAAACCACCACTTACAACATTGACACTCTTGACCCAAGAGATGAAACAAAATTGAAGAAGGGTGAGGCCACGGAAGAGGTAGAATCCGTCGTCCTCAATGAGGACGAGCCGGAAAAAACTGTCCAGGTCGGTAAGGCCCTAGAGCCAAGAATCAAGGAAGAGCTGATAAACTTCCTCAGGAGGAGACAGAGTGTCTTCGCATGGAGTCACGCAGACATGCCTGGCATCGACCCTGAGGTCATGAGCCACAAGCTCAACGTGGACAGAGATGCCAGGCCGATCAAGCAGAGATGAAGAGTGTACTCTAGGGAGAAGTGTGACATCATCCGGGAAGAGGTGAAAAAGTTTGAAGAGGCTGAGTTTATAAGAGAGGTCACCTACCCGGAGTGGCTCTCAAATGCAGTCATCATGCCTAAGGCCAATGGGAAGTGGCGAATGTGTGTAGATTTCACTGACCTGAACAGTTCTTGCCCGAAAGACAGCTATCCCTTACCTAGGATAGACCAGATGGTGGATGCAACGGTAGGGCACGAGCTCATGAGCTTCATGGATGCTTATTCAGTCTACAACCAAATCTTCATGGACACCGAAGACTCTGAGAAGACAGCCTTCATTACTGACAAAGGGACGTACTGCTACAAGGTGATGCCCTTCGGTTTGAAAAATGCGGGGGCAACGTATCAACGTCTTGTCAATAAGATGTTCGAAGAGCAAATAGGTAAGACCATGGAGGTATATGTGGATGATATGCTAACGAAGAGCCTGAAAGCCTGCACTCACGTAGCGGACCTTGAGAAGACCTTCGATGTCATGGACTCGTACAGAATGAAGCTCAACCCAGTGAAGTGTGTCTTCAGGGTAGGAGCCGGGAAGTTCCTGGGGTTCATCGTTAATCAGAGGGGAATTGAAGCGAACCCTAAGAAAATTAAGGTATTGCTCGACATGAAGACTCCTAGGAGTATCAAGGATGTCCAGAGACTCACGGTAAGAGTGGCTGCCCTTAACAGGTTTATTTCTAGGGTGACAGACAAGTGTCTTCCATTCTTTAGAGTTATAAGAAAGGCCTTCCAATGGGATGAAGAGTGTGAAAAATCCTTTGACCAACTCAAGTCCTACTTAGGGTCTCCCTTATTGCTGTCTCGGCCCATCACGGGGGAAAGGTTGTTTGTGTATCTGGCAGTCTCTGAATCAGCCATCAGCGCGGCCATCATACGGGAGGAGGATGGAATCCAGAGGCCTGTGTACTTCAACAGTAAGGATCTTCAAGGGTCTGAATAGAACTATCCCCGAATGGAGAAGTTGGCTTATGCCCTGATACATGCCTCAAGGAAGATGAAGCCTTACTTCCAAGCTCACTCCATGGTAGTCTTCACTGACTCCCCACTAAGGCAGGTTCTGCACAAACCTGAGAAGCCCAGAAGATTGATGACCTGGGCCATCGAGCTAGGAGAATATGATCTTACCTACCAGCCTAGGACAGCCATCAAGGGGCAGTCCCTCGCAGACTTTGTCGCAGAGTTCACCTGGGAAGAGGCCGAGACAGAGAAAGGCTTAGATGACGGCGAAGAGACGAATCGTAGTGTCTTACGAAATTTGGAAGAGACTGCACCAAATGTCTTCCGAGGTCGAGAAGAGGTCATCCCAGGCGAAACCCGGAGCAGAGTAGAAGAGAACGAAGAGGATTGATACCTCTTTAAGAAGGGGCTTATGAGAGAAGGGGTCTTCTCATCAGATGCAGACGTATGGAGCCTCTTAGTTGATGGCTCTTCCTGTGATAGTGGAAGCAGCGCGGGGCTAATACTCTCGGCTCCAGATGGCGCCAACATTGAATACGCCTTGAGATTCAACTTCCAGGCCTCAAACAACGAGTCCGAGTATGAGGCCATGATAGCATGTCTCTTATTAGAGACAACTCTTCGAGTAAAGCGACTCCTACTCCATAGCGACTCAAGGTTGGTTGTCAATCAAGTGTTGGGGGTATACGAAGCCAAAGATGAAAGGATGTCCAAGTACTTAAAGAAGGTAAGAAGGTTGTTATAGTATTTTGAAGAATCAAAGCTGAAGAGAGTGCCTCGACTGAGCAACAATCACGCTGATGCATTGGCAAGGCTGGCCTCGGCAATGAAGACAGATTTGGGAAGGACCATTCCAATCGAGGTCTTAGGAAAAGCAAGCATCGAGGAGGACGAGGTATGTAGCCCTTATCACAATGTGAACCTAGGAGACTCATGGATCAGCCCGCTTGTCAGATACCTAAGAGACGGAGAGCTACCTGAGTCCAAGATGGAAAGGAGAAAGTTGAGATACAGGGCTGCCAAGTTCTCAATAGTAGGAGATGTCTTGTACAAAAATGGGTTTCTATTGCCTCTCCTCTGATGTGTGCGTCCCATGGAAGTACCCCAGGTCTTACAGGAGGTTCATGAGGGTTCTTGATCTAGACACATTAGCGGAAGGCCCTTAGCCAAGAAAATCATCACTCAGGGATACTGGTGGCCTACCTTGTCTAAAGACGCTGCAGGCTATGTGAAGAGGTGCGACAAATGTAAAAGGTTCGCCACTATCCCTCATTAACCCCATCAGCCTATGACGTCAATCTCTTCTCCATGGCCATTTGTGGTGTGGGGAATTGACTTAGTAGGACCTTTGCCAAGAGCTGTCAACAACTATAGATTCTTGATAGTTGCCATTGACTACTTTTCAAAGTGGGTGGAGGCAGAACCGATGATAACAATTACTGAGCAGAAGACCTTCCAGTTCATTTGGAAGAACATCATATGGATATATGGCCTCCTAAACACTCCCATCTCAGATAATGGGACCCAGTTCAAGAACTCCTCCTTAGAAAAGTATTGCCTAAGAGTGGGGATTAAACAGTTCTTCTCATCTCCTGGCCGACCTCAGGCAAATGGCCAGACCGAGGTCACTAACAGAACTATCTTGGACGGAATCAAGAAGAAGTTAGAAGATGCGAAGGGGAGATGGACAGAAGAGGTCTACGCTATGTTATGGGCCTACAGAACCACGGTAAGGACGCCAACAAGAGAAACCCTATTCATGCTGGCACATGGCTCAGAGGCCGTCATACCAACGGAAGTAGGACTGCCAACTCATCGGGTTCTGACCTACGACCCTGACAGCAATGGGGAGAAGAGGAGGCTAGACCTGGATCTTATTGAAGAAAGAAGGGAAGACGCAGAGGTCAGAAAA
Organism: Sambucus nigra; assembly: GCA_949130495.1. Classification (NCBI taxonomy): domain Eukaryota; kingdom Viridiplantae; phylum Streptophyta; class Magnoliopsida; order Dipsacales; family Adoxaceae; genus Sambucus; species Sambucus nigra. The sequence continues at coordinate 415,906,429 of OX422214.1, read as the reverse complement.
GCAGCCTACCAACAGAGTGCAGCGAAATTCTACAACCAAAGGGTGAAGTCAAGACCCATCGCAGTGGGAGACCTAGTGCTAAAGAAGACCCTACAGAAGGCAAATAAGCTACACCCAAACTGGCATGGCCCCTACAAAGTAACGGAAGAGGTTGTGCCTGGCACTTACAGGCTAGAAAACCTAGAAGGAGAACCTTTCACTAACCCATGGAATGCTGACCATCTCAAGAGATATTACATATGATGTTGCATAGAATTTTATGTAAATGTACTATCTTATTGAGAAGAGGTTATTAATAAAGATCAGTTTCCATATCAGTTCTTGCTTCGTTCATTAGACCAGAAATTTATTATGGGGATAACATCTTAGGTGATGACCTCAGACCCTCATAACATCACTCGGTGGTGACGAGGTCTGAGCTCAGACACCTTAACAGCTGACCTCAGACTCTTAACATCATTAACTTGGTGAAGTGAGTATAACGTCTTAGGTGATGACCTCAGACCTTCATAACATCACTCGGTGGTGACGAGGTCTGAGCTCAGACACCTTAACAGATGACCTCATACCCTTAACTTCATTAATTTGGTGAATTATGAGGATACCATCTTAGGTGATGACCTCAGACCCTCATAACATCACTCGATGGTGACGAGGTCTGAGCTCAGACACCTTAATAGATGACCTCAGACCCTTAACATCATTAATTTGGTGAATTATGAGGATAACATCTTAGGTGATGACCTCAGGCCCTCATAACATCAATCGGTGGTGACGAGGTCTGAGCTCAGACACCTTAATAGATGACCTCAGACTCTTAACATCATTAACTTGGTGAAGTGAGGATAACGTCTTAGGTGATGACCTCAGACCTTCATAACATCACTCGGTGGTGACGAGGTCTGAGCTCAGACACCTTAACAGATGACCTCAGACCCTTAACATCATTAACTTGGTGAAGTGAGGATAACGTCTTAGGTGATGACCTCAGACCTTCTTAACATCACTCGGTGGTGGCGAGGTCTGAGCTCAGACACCTTAACAGATGACCTTAGACCCTTAACATCATTAATTTGGTGAATTATCAGGATAACATCTTAGGTGATGACCTCAGACCCTCATAACATCACTCGGTGGTGACGAGGTCTGAGCTCAGATACCTTAATAGATGACCTCAGACCCTTAACATCATTAATTTGGTGAATTATGAGGATAACATCTTAGGTGATGACCTCAGACCCTCATAACATCACTCGGTGGTGACGAGGTCTGAGCTCAGACACCTTGACAGATGGCCTCAGACCCTTAACATAATTAATTTGGTGAAAGTGTGAGGCTAACGTCTTAGGTGATGACCTTAGAGCCTAATTACAATTCAATGGTGAAGAGACCTGAGGCCAGAATTATTGAGTATAAACAAGAACACTGCAAAAAAATAATAGAAGAGATTGACATTCAGTAACAGGAAGAGATCATATGGCATTCAGAGACAGTGATTACAAATATTCCTTACAAATATTCCTTACATAATACCGAGGTGTTACAAGTTAAAAAATACAAATTTTTGTTACAAGTTAAAAAAAGACTAAAGGTCTGAGGGGGGAACATTAACAGTCTCGGCTGGGTTGACTTGATCAGCGTTGGTCACCTCGGCCACATCATCAGCATGGTCTGTCCCTCCGAGCTCGGTCCCACCCAGAGTTGCAGTCTCGGCTGGAGCAGCAGCCTCGTCCTCCACCTCTTGAAGCGCCTGAGTAAATTGAGGGTCAGCAAAGTCGAGACCCACAAAGTCAGAGGCCTTTAGGGTGAGGACCTCCTTCTCTCTAACTTCAGCCCATTTGGTAGTGGCCTTGATACCCCTTTCAAGATATTCAAAGCCAAAACCCATGAACTCATCTGAGCCTTTGTAGTCAGAAATTATTTTGGGTGAGGCATCTTCAAGGGCATCTTTGACAGCCGAGCTGACCTTCTACTGCAGGACATCATCTTTGGCCTTCAGGTCTTTGGCGTGATCCTTTACGAGCAGAGATATGTCTTTTTCCAACCCCTTGACCTTATTTTCAGAGTTTTGCAGCTCTGACTTCAGACGGTCAACCTCAGCATTCATGGCACTCTCAACCTTCTCAACCTCTTGCCCCTTCTGGATAAGGGGCAATTTACTCATAGCCCAGTTCGATAGTTGATACATTGCAGTCACTCCCTGCACATTTAATGAAGAGGTTAAGCGGGAGAAAAGTCAGATGTTGCACTTATAAAATTTTGACAGAAGAACAAATCATACCCGGACGGCTCTGTGAAGGCCGAACTCAACCAGCAAGGAGGTGTCCATAGCTCTGTAGAAATTCTTATCGGCCTCGGTCATTACAGAGGCGAGTGCGTCCATGGCTTGCCTGCTGTTGCCGACCACACTATCAGTTAACTTCAGCTGATCCAGACGAGCCGTCAGGATGTCGGCCGAAGAAATTGGAAGGGCAGCATCTGAGGCCTTCTTTTGCCTCACGGTCGGCCTCTGATCCTCAGAGGCATGGGCCTCTGGGGCCCTTTTCTTTGAGGCCTGGGATTTGGATGTAGTGGGAGCCGGGGGAGGAGCGTTCAGACCAGCCTTTTTTGTAAGCCTCGCCAAGGTCGGAGTAGCCATCTCCCACAGTTCGTCCGAGATGTCTTGTGGTCGCTCTGCAAAAGTTAAAAGATATGGGTTAGAAATCAGATATGAATGAGTTCAGAGGTTAGACTTAAAATCAAATTTCTTACCAAAGTCAACAAGGGGACTTCCACCCAGGCTCGTCCCCGAGAGATACTGGGGGGTCAGCAAATGTTCGAACTTAACAAACAAACCATGTGCCCCTTGGTCTTGCAAGGCCTTCACCTTCTGCATGTTCTGAAGACTTAGACCAGGATCGGCCCTGGAAGACATTGAGACCTTACCCCATTTGAGGGGTATCCTCGGCTCAAGTGTGGATGAGGGAACGCATGGGCCAAATTCCCATGGTCCCGAGGTGAAAAAATAACGAGGCTTCCAGTTATGATTAGAGGTCTGAGTCACCTGGAGCATTTTCTTCTCAGGTCTCTGAGCCACAAAATGATAGTAGCTCGGATGGTTTTTGGACGAGGTTGGGACATAACAACCAACAAAGACCTGAACTGGGAGGTCAGAGTGGTGGACTACCCTCCACGGGATAATGGCCCCTATGATGACTCTCCAGGCATTGGGAGATAGATGTGAGGGGGCCAAGTTGATGTGAGAGAGAATGGATTTGATGATGGGATGATTGGGTAGGCGAAACGCTAACTTAAACATCTGCTCGTACAGGCAGATTTCCCCATCTCGGCCATGATAGGCCATCTCTTCCCTCAGAGGTCTCCTTAATTTGATGGAAGGACTGATGGAGTACAAATATCTGAAGCACAGAAGATCGACCTCAGTGACTGTGCTCTCGAACTCGGCCTCCTCAGAGATGTCAACATCGCTTTCAGCATCTTCATCATCATCAAGCTCAACGTCGGCCGGAGCAGATGTAGATGGGTTACTAGGGAATCTCTGAGCGAACTCTGCCCCTGTAACGGCCGACAGGGGGATGGCATCAAGAATGGGTGGCACAGTCACACTCGGCTCAAGCACTTCAACCTCTGAAGAAGAGGCTGAGGTGCTGGAGCCATTATGGGATGAAGCTCGGCTGGATACCTCGGCCTGATCAGGGGCCTGATCAGGCCGAGGTGTGAAATCCATAGCTTCCTGGAAAGAGTCCACTGACATGGAGTCTGAGGTAGAAGCTTTAGACTCAGACATAGGTGTTGGATCAGCAGGCACCCCTGTATAATAGAAGTTCTCCGGGGGGTCAGGATATATAACCCTCAGAGGTGGTGGAAACAAGGGTCTAATGGGAAACTCTTGTGACCTACAAGCTTCCTCTTGAGCTCTCTCTATTTGCCTAATCTTTTCTAGGGTCTTCTCTCTGAGAGAGGAGAAATCCTCAAGAAGCTGGTATAAAGGTCTGAGCATCAGAGGACGACACTAAACTTGGGAAAAACTCCTAAAACTACAAACACGATTGACTGGTAAAATAAAGGAGTTTAAAGATCAAACTTGGAAGTTTAAAGCAAACCCAATTCGCCTGAGACAATGGAGCTCACCGAAAAACTTAAAACCTCGCCGAAAAATGCAAACCAAATACCAGAAACAAAGGAAAAAGCAAGAAAGAAGTACCTGGGAATGAATCGATGAATGAAATGAAGAAAACTCGCAAGAAAATCGACAAAGGCTTCTGCAGAAGAGCGCTGATTGAAGAAGTTTGAGAGAGAGAAAATCGCTAGAGCAAAACGCGCACAAGAGGGGAAATGGAGAAGAAAGAGAAAAGGAAGGGTTCAAACCCTTAAATGCGTGGGCACATTTCCCAAGGCACATCATTGCCTTGGGAGCCCTAAAGGACAGCTGACGGCGCACGCATACCAAGCAAGCACGTTCTAGCGTGGACAGGTGGCATGTAGGTATTAACTTGGGATGGACAGGCCTCGGAGGTGTAGTAATCCCCTATCCACTTGCTCTCGCATATGACTAAGGGCTGGGGGTGATTGATATGCCCAAGTGTAACCTCGGCCTTGAGACACCAACCTCGGCTTGGGCCGAGATATTGAACGACCCTAGATAAGCCATGGGCCCACGATATCATCCCTCGGCCTTAGTAAGGTCGGCCCAGGACGACACTTCCACCCACATATTCAATGAACACTACGCGCATCGCAGGCATCAACAACATCCTCATATACCTGGGTATGGCAACCTCGGCCGATAGTAGGCCGAGGTGACAAGGGGCCTTAGTAACCTTCAACATGAAACCAATCCAACCTCGGTTGGGGCCGACCCCAGCATAATGTCTCGGCTGAGATCAGGACGAGACTCCCTATGACACATCTCGGATTGAACGAACATCAAGCCTTTACAGCTCGGCCTCTCCCAGGTCGAGGGCATCCACCAATATGGCGGCCGAGCATCTGTTGACATTTGGATAAGGATACATGGGCACAAATCAGTTGTAACAAGATTATTCTCCACACATGGGGAGAATATTTCATCATCATTCCTTACAGGTGACAGCGACAGATGGCACACTCACATTGGTGAGGCTACCACACACATGCTCATTACATGCATGGGGGGTACATTACCACCCCTAGGCACTATATATAAGGATCATCCCCTACCTTGCAAAAGGATCCCAGTTATTCAACCCTAGCAAGAACTCTGTCAAAATATACAGTAGAGAGAGAAAGCTTGAGAGATTGTATCCATGGCCATTAGTGCCTTCATTCAGTGATATTACTCACACACTCACAGTGGACGTAGGCTAGATTGGCTGAACCACCTATATTCCGGTGTTGACTCCTCTTATCCTCATCTCTTTCTCTTAACTCCATATAACTGTGTTGCCATTGTTATTCTTATAATGAGCTTAGAAACACCTTATCTGGTGGTGCTGATTCTTAGCATCATTAGGTATAATCAGCAAATTGGTCATCTGCTACCTCTTCTTCCCCTCTTCGTTCCTTTTTGGTACTTACCCCCACTAGTGCGTCCTTTTTCATCTTCGTATTTTGCGCCATCACCTCTTCGGCGTTCATCACTTTTCCCGCTGTTGACATCAATTCATCCATCGTCTTCGGAGGGTCTTCAGCAAGCTTCCATAATAACTTCCCATTCTGGAGTCCCCCAATGAGGGCTGTCATGGCTATCACTACACCAAAATGGCCAAATTGTCACCTTTCAGCTGGCCAGCCTTGTCAAGGTCATTGACCGTGACAAAAAAACCGCGTTTTTTGTCACGGTCATTGACCTTGACACGACCGTGATAAGACCGTGATAAATTTACTTGTCACGGACTTGTCACGGTCAATGACCTTGACACGACCATGACAATGTTAATAACAAAAACCATTTCCCCCTTCTTTTTTCCCTCCCGCGCCGTTCCCTCCCTCTCTCTCTCTCTCTCGACGCTGCTCTCTCTCTCTCTCTCTCTCTCTCTCTCTCTCTCTCTCTACTTTCAAGTTTAATTTTCTCTCTCTCTCTCTCTCTACTTTCAAGTTTAATTTTCTCTCTCTCTCTCTCTCTCTCTCTTCCATTTATATATATGTTTGTGTGTATATATATGTGTGTATCTGTGTATATATGTGCGTGTGTGTGCATGTGTGGGGGGTGGGGCAGGGTGGAGGTAGGGGTGGGGTGGGGTGGGGCAGGGCGGGGTGTGTGCGTGTGTATATGTATGTGTATGTATGTGTATATGTGTGTGTATGTGTGTGTATAAATGTGTGTGTGTGGTGGTGTGTGACGGGGGAGGGTGTGGTGGAGGGGGGCAGGGGGTGGGGTGTGTGTGTGTGATGGTGGTGTGTGGTGGGGGAGGGGGTGGTGGAAAGGGGCAGGGGGTGGGGTGGGGTGGGGTGTGTGTGTGTGTGTGTGTGTGGTGTGTGGTGGGGGAGGGGGTGGTGGAGGGGGGCAGGGGGTGGGGTGGGGTGTGGTGTGTATGTGTGTGTGTGTGTGCGTAGGTGCGCGTGTGTGTGGCGGGGGGAGGGGGCAGGGGGTGGGGGTGGGGCACCCATTTAATAACTTTTAAAATATTTGGAAAAAACATAATATTACAAAATTGAAACGAAATGGTATTGACGGAACTTACACATACGTTATGTACTGTGCTCTTACGTTGAAAATTATTAGATAGAAAAAGAAAAATATAAATTGAGATAACCTTAGAATCTAATTAGGCTAAAAATATAATGGCATCAACTAACATATATACACAACACTAAAAGTAGACATCAATTTTATAAATAATTGATAATAGTTGGATAATAAACATCGGAAGGGGGTGGCGGTGGGGGTGGGGGTGGGTGGGGTTTTGAATATTATTTACATTTATATTTTTGGATATTATATACATTCAAAATAAATAATTGATAATAGTTGGATAATAATTGGATAATAATTGAAATTTTCATTCAAAAATATTGGATAATAATTGATATTTTCATTGAAATTGATAATAATTTTATTCATGAAATTAATTCAATTAGGTAAAACCCTAGATAATTTTTTAACAGAATTTGATAATATTATATAAAGTTTAGTAAATTCACAAAATGTTGCCAATTGTATGTTTTTAGGAATATCATTAGTTAGAATCCATATACATGCATGTTGTCAGAAAGTCTTAAATTTAATTCTCACTTTAATTTGTAGAATCTCTGTACTTGCTTGGATTTATCCCTTTATGATAATGAAATTTATGCTCCAATTATAATTATCCCATGTCATAATTTTATTGATAAACAATATATGTCGTTGTCACGGTCGTGGTGTGGGGAGGGGGTGGGGGTGTGGTGGGTGGGGGTGGGGTGTGTGTGTGTGCGTAGGTGCGTAGGTGTGCGTGTGTGTGTGGCGGGGGGAGGGGGCAGGGGGTGGGACACCCATTTAATAACTTTTAAAATATTTGGAAAAAACATAATATTACAAAATTGAAACGAAATGGTATTGACGGAACTTACACATACGTTATGTACTGTGCTCTTACGTTGAAAATTATTAGATAGAAAAAGAAAAATATAAATATTGGATAATAATTGAAATTTTCATTCAAAATAAATATTTCATTCAAAAATATTGGATAATAATTGATATTTTCATTTAAATTGATAATAATTTTATTCATGAAATTAATTCAATTAGATAAAACCCTAGATAATTTTTTAACCCTAGATAATTGTACTATTAACATTTTTTTTATCTGTACTAATAACATTTTTTTTACAGCAAAAATGTCTCCTTCAGATGTTAAGGCGAAGATGATGATGCTGTTTATGATGATGTCGTCTGGGTTCGGTGGTAGCGGAGGCGACGAGGGCTCCTCCGCCCCTAGGCTCCCCAAATATGGAAAATTTGGGATTACCGTCGAGAACAAGTCGGAGCTATTAGCGAGATCCTTCGAGCTGCTAAAGACGGTCATCGGCCCGGGGTTTATGAGTTGGAAGGAGGTGCCATATGAGCTCAAGTTAGCTGTTTGGGCGGCACTACAGGTAATATTTATATGAATATTTCAATTTCAATTTCAATTTCAATTTCAATTTCAATTTCAATTTCAATTTCAATTTCAATTTCAATTTCAATTTCAATTTCAATTTCAATTTCAATTTCAATTTCAATTTCAATTTCATATTTATATTTATTCGCAACTAACATTGTATTTGTTGGACAGGAACAATTTAACTTGGATCCAAAGCTACGCGATTCCGTCTTGGAGCAGTTGAGGGAGCAACACAAGATGTGGAAGAAAAATATGCGGACACGGTACTTTGGAAAAACACGAGAGTCCATTTTACAATGGCGCGGATCCGTCCCGCCCAAGGAGCCGATCTCATTGGCACAATGGCAAAAGTTCATTGACAATGAGATCGAGGATCGACAATTGGCATCTCGCCAATCGGGGAGGAAAATCGGGCTAAAAAGACAGACGTGCACTACTCCAGCCGGACCTCTTACGCTGAGGTGGAGCATAGGATGCAGGTAAGATTTAATTTATCTATAACTACAGAAATATATTATTGGATATTATTTTAGTTTGCAGGGCCGATACTAATTTTACTTTACTTTATTTTATTTCAGGGGGTAGGGAGTGGGCCAGGGGGTAAGCCACATAGGCTCGATACTTATGTGTCTCTTCGGACGAAGAAGGGGAAGGACAAGGAGGTGTCCCCGAGCGTCGTGGCCACGATTGTAAGTAATCCGACAGTTTAATTATTTTTAATTACGTTATAATTTTTTAGTTTACTTATTTTACTAATCATGTGCTTTTTGTCGTTTCAGGCAAAGCTTAAGGAAGTGCATGAGTCGCAGTCTGATGCCGACAAGCCATCTTTGTCCACAGACGCACTCAGCCAAGTGCTTGGCTCTGATCGCAAGGGGAGGACAAGGGGAGTGAGCTCGCGGGTGGACAAATCTAGGATCATCGAATTGGAGACGAGCGACACCGGGTTGGCTTGAACGGTGGATTCACACGACGCGAAACTGTCCCGTTTGGAGGCGACGGTCCAAGATATGTACGCATTCATGAAGCGTACGTTGGGTGGAGACTGTAAAGGGAAAGGGAAGGAGAAGGAGAAATCGGTGGAGGAGGAGGTGCGGGAGGACGAGGCGCAGGATGACGAGGATGTGGACCTCGCTGCTTCATCACCGACACGTTCGTACTTCGACGATCCACTTCCCTATTTGACGCCCTCCAACAGACCATTATCGACAATTGGTTGGCCGAGCGTGTTCATATTGGACGTATTTGATGTCCATCGGATAGGGCGGGGGTTGAGGGACCCGAATATCGTCGAGGGTGGAATAGTCCATGGACGTGCGCTTCAATAGATGGAGTCCAGGGTGCTCGTCACGCATGTCATACCCGGGAAGGAGAACTCCCTATTGTGGTTGCACGAACAATGCGGCACGACGTATATTAGTGGGTGTGTCAATTTGTATGTCGTGTGGCCTACTCACCTCCTCAGTTTTATCCAAGACATGTAGTAACATTATTTTTAAGTTTGTCCATTTTAATTATATTTGGATTATATCGTCATGTATATTACTTTTACTTTGAATATTTGGATTATATCGTCATGAATATATATTTGTATTATCTTTAGTTTGTGTTGGATATATGATGTTTGGAACAGGTACAACGTTGCTATAACAGGTACAAATATACTACTGGGCAGTGGCAGTGGTCATACTGCCCAACAGATTTTTTTTAAATTCTGCCCAGAAGTGTCACGGTCAATGACCGTGACAATTCTGGGTACGAGGGGTCACGGCTTTGTCATGGTTATAATCCGTGACAAACGTGTCACGGTCATTGACCTTGACACGACCGTGACACAAAATGCGAGTTTTGTGTCAAGGTCAATGACCGTGACACGACTGTGACAAAAAAAGTTGTCTCGCCTCGAAATGTCACGGTCATTGACCTTGACAAGTTGGATTTGTCAAGGTCAATGACCTTGACAAATGGGCATATTTGGTGTAGTGTATGCTTTCCTCATAGTCTTCGACATCTAACTTTTCTTTGTTAAATCTGACTATATAGTCTCTTAAACTCTCGTTCTTCCCCTGCTTAACATAGAGAAGGTGTGTAGTCTTCTTCTATGGCCTCACTCCAAAGCAAAAGTTATGGATAAACCGGTCTGCTAACTGATTAAAGCTTTCAATGGAGTTCTTTGGAAGAGACATACACCAAACATATGCATCCCCAGTCAGAGTGCCAGAAAAGGCACAACACCTCATCTCATCTAAGATCTAGTATATATCTGCCACTGATTGGTACATCTCAATATGATGGACAGGGTTGGTACTCATGTTATACCTTGGGGTGACCACGGGTGGCTTAAACTTAGATGGCATTGGGAAGTTGACTATATTTGCACAAAGGGTGAGCCTATAGAGTATCCTATTTGAAGGGGTTCCCTACGTCTCAGAATATCACCAATCTTATCCTTCAGCCTTTGGATCGAGTCGTTCCAAGGCCTCGTAGGGTCGGCTTGGCCGATGTTATCCCCTGCCGCCTCTTTGAGGTGAACGGAGGGTTCTACTACGACAGGTCTTTGCCTGCTGTTTACTTCTCCCTGACCGTCGTCCCGTCCGTGGGGTCAGCCCCCATGGGGTCGTCCATATGTGGCCTCCTTCCTGGACCTCAAAACACTCCTTGATCTGGACAATTTTTCCCGTAGGTCATTTACTGGGCCCAGCCTCTCAAAGACTGACCCCCTGCTCAGACAATCGAAAGTAGAGACGCTCGGGCGACCGTCGGGATTTTGCCTTCCACACTTCCCTCTGTTTTCCTGAATTGATCGCACAGTACTATTGGAGACCTCATACGACTCCCAGCACTCTATGGGGGCCTCTTCCACCTCCAAGTCGTCATATCTGTCTTCTGGGCAAGGGTTTCCTTGCCTCCCAAGGCATAGATGCTAGGGGTCAGCAACATCCCTCCGTCGCTGTGGAGGTGGCAAGTCTTTACATGGTGCCTAGGGTGGTCCCCTAGCCTCATGTTGCCATGGAGCTGCTGCCGGAGTAATCATATTCGGTGATACTCCTGGTGGTCTTAGTATGTTTTGGCTAAGAGAAGTAAATTACTCCTGCATAATCCGTTGGCTCACTGCCAAAGACTTCAAGGCTGTCGCCACATCGGCCATCTCAGACTGAGATGCTGGATGACTGGAACTAGGTCCCACTCCACTATCCGGTGGAGGAAGTGGCGGTGGCATCTCCGGTGCCATGTGTTTGAGCTATGAAGAGTTGAATGATCAAAATACTGATGAGCTTGAGAACCTTAATGGGTCTCTTTAAATGGTGAAATATCTCCACACGGAGGGGGAGAACTGGTTCACCACCAGAGTTTCTGATAAGGTCAAGCTGTATAAAGGAAGAGATATCTTCTCATTCCCACAGGCGGCGCCAAACTGATGATGCTAAGATTCAGCACCACCAAATAAGAGGTGAGATCTCAAACAGTGATAACAATGGCAGCCATTGATGTATATGTGTCTATAAGTGTATAAAAGGGGATGAGTATAAGAGGAATAAGACAATGATGTATAGTGGTTCAACCAATTAGGCCTACATCCACTGTGACTAAATATGAGCACTAATGGCCTTGGATACAATGCATATAAGCCCACTCTCTCTCTACTGTGTTTACAAGCAGAGTTTTATCTTGGGTTACCATTATCGATCCATTTACAGGGTTGAAGGTGACAAGTATATATAAGGCTTGGGAGTGTAGTGTCCCCCCCCCCCCCCCCAAGCATGCATGGTGCATGTGAATGATGATCTAGCTAATTCCCTGCTGACACCTGGCTGTGCCACTAGTGATTAATAATGACATAATATTCCCTCACGTGAGGGTATGATATTGTTATAACGGTCTGGTCCACGTACCTTATGAGTCCCACACGCACTGTTCCACGCGTCTCCCAAATCACGTGCTGTGATGATGTCACCCTCGGCCTAGGATGCCAAGCCGAGGCTAAAGTTGATGATGGTGTTGGGCTGGACTGGATGCGGGCCTCATAATGTTGTCCCCTCATAGGGTCGTTCATCCCGTGCTAAGGGAGTCAGCCCCTTAAGGGGTCGTCTGGACCATGCTGAGGGGGTCGTCCCCTTGTAGGGTCGTCTGTGCCAAGCTGAGGGGTCTGCCCCTTGAAGGGTCGTCCGGGCCATGATGAGGGGTCAACCCCTTGTAGGGTCATCTGGGCCAAGCTAAGGGGGTCGGCCCCTTGAAGGGTCGTTTGGGCCATGATGAGGGGTCAGCCCCTTGTAAGGTCGTCTGGGCCAAGCTAAGGGGTCGTCCCCTTGAAGGGTCGTCTGGACCATAATGAGGGGTCATCCTGGTTGATCCTTCCTGTAATGGAGCCATGGTCATTGGACTCGTCCTAGGGCTGAGCCCTCGTTTGGGAGGAGGACACCCTCGTCTTGGCCGAGGGTATATATGGGTATATCATCACTCACAAGTAGGTATGTTCAATAAAACAAATAGCATACATACATACGTATATAAATAAGTCACTCTAATATGTGTATATATAATAAGGTACCAAATTCATACGCATATCCCACCGTGCATAGTTCACCTAATCCAAAAGCTTAACCTAATTTTTCGATGAATTAAACAAATAGTCACTCACTTGAATCCTTAGTTATTGTAATAACCCCTATTTTCTCACGTAAAAGCTGACCAAGCACGATACACTGAAGATGGGACTTGTTTGTCAATTAATACAATTCTTAGCATCAACATAATAGAAATCATACATCAACGGCCCATAATTTGGTTTGAATCAAAATTTCAATAATAAAGAGATCCATTCCAATATAAATAGTGTGATAAGTCCGACATAATAATAAATACCCAATCCAACATAAAGTAAATAAGTCTTGTGTTGATGCCCATACAATAATCACAAATAAAAATAAGTATTAAAGCTATAAAGCACCTAAGCTACGATCAAATGATCTAAAATGCTTGAGGAGCAATGTGAGAATGCAAGCCTGCCAATTCAACTGTCCCGCTATCCCTGTATATGAGCACCTGGGAGAGAAAACATTTAAATTTGGTCCAGAGCCCTAGATATGCAAGAATTAACTTATTCAATTTAAATTGCAACAAATACAGTCGATGCAAAGTAAATGTCCCCCATCGTCACTCACATGCAATTAACATCTCACCTCTCATCTAAGTGCGATATTACCTGCATCCCAATAATTCTCGAAATAATATAAGTGACAACCGTGTCAATTTAATGTTAATCGAATTGGCTATAATCAATTGCTATAATGAAGCCGGCTATGCTTAATTGCCCAAATCCCAAGGTATCCCAGTCTTATACCTATCTCATAAAAATGGCATAAACATCTATTATGCACAACATAGTAAGGTCTATAATTTATGTCTACATTCTTAGATAAATAAATTAATCTCATATAATCCGGTATATATATGTGATACGTAAAGGCATCTGCTAGTGGTGTCTCGTTCGTTCTCTATCGGCAAGTTCGGAAGAAGCTCGTATCCAAGTCGGACATAAAAAAGTACACATAAGTGGGGCGGTCCATACGCAAAAAACTAGTTCACGGCCCATACCTAGCGGTGACAAAGGATCCTAGCCTCAACACCTACCTCTCGTAGATGGCGCTGCTACGTAGTACCTAAATGACCTACACATTGCCTAGCCTTATGGTCCCACATGCGTAAAATCCCAAGCCGATAGGAATGTCCACGAACATTGGTATGTGCACATAGATACACATACGTACATATAATTATCCTCATACAATATGTATAGGTAACTACTCTATAATCAGCTAAATGCCCCACATGATATCCATAAATGTTTATCAATTAATAATTTGACCATCTAGTTAATTATTAATTCCATCTTCCTTAACAATTTATTTAACAATCTAGTTAAATATAATATCCCCATTGACATATGCGCCATGTTTACATTTTTAATAAATTCCCCATTGGCACAAGCACCGTCCTACCAACTCTTTCAGACTTCCAAAAATACTCTGAAACTAACCATGGCCCCAGTTCATTCATCCCACAGGGACAAATTGATTCGGTTCTTGGCTGAATCATTTCGCTCCAAGGCTGAATCGATTCGAAATGTGGCAGTGGCCCAGATCTGCTTGTTTTCTTAAATACGAACTTTCTTGTTTCTTCTCCAAGATTCATTCCAATCATGATTTCATTTGTATAAACATGTGATCGGTATTTAATACCTAGTTATACATCATATAACCATTTATTCCATATAATCACATCAGTTGTTACCCCCAAAATCCATATTTCATATGATAATTTAAGGTCCTTAATCCCAGATTTCTTTTACGATCTCAACAATATGCAATTCAATTTATGGGGGTATATAACATGGAATTTACTTCAGAATATACAGATCATAACATGTGTTAAAGTACTCTGCATATGATTTCCAATAATTCCCAATTTCGTCACAAGAACCCTAAGGTTTCTATCATCAAATTTCAAGAATCGATTCCTAGATTTCTAGGTTAACACCCTATGTTATAATTAATCCTCTATATACATGAGATTAATTCCTAACATTTAATCATCAAAGTCTCATCTAAAATTCAAAAATCATATGGGGTAATGAAAATGCATCAAGAAGTAAATTGGAATTGAAATTGAGAAAGAAAATTCTTGCATGGATATGTAGTTGAAAAAGTTCCCTTGAATTCCCCCTTCAATTCCTTACCTCTTCTCCTCTTGGGTTCTTCTCATTTTCTCTCTTGAGGCGTAGCAGTTAGGTTTAGTTTTTTAATCAGTAGTGGGGAGTTATTACCCTAGTACTTAAACATATATTAACCCAAAATCCCGAGTTGGGTTAAAACCCTTAACTTTGGACCCCCAAATGAGCCCGAATCCATATCCAGACTAGTCCAAAAGTCTCCGAATATATATAACTATATCCCGGAACCATTTTTAAATGTTTAAAACACGTAAACGAGCCCATAAAGCCTACTAAAACACGTCCTAATTATTTATATTATACTTAGACATTTTTATTGTGTTTAGACGACACGCACTAATAAGCTTATTAACGTATGATTTATTTTCGCTGGTGAACTCATTACGCCTAATTGAGTCTTGTATTTATATAATCATGATTAAATATTTATTATCAATTTAAATCTTATCCATTTCATTTAAATCCAAGTGATTTAATTTATTCCCAAAATTAATCAAAAATTAATAAATTTATTTATGTCATAATATTTATTCTAAAAATATGGGCTATTACAGTTATCCTCACTTGAAAGCACCTAATGTTGGCCTATCACACATATCGAACTCTGTAAAGTCTACCCCAGTAATCCCACTGTACTTAGAAAGCCCCTATGATCAATCCCCAAATCCAAATAGGTCAAAATGATACACGAGCAAAAACTGGGCAAGCCAGCAAACTGAACCGGTTCGCTGCCTCCAAGATCAAAATTTCCAAAATAAAGCCCAATCCAAAATAACCAATTTAAAATTTCGGTATCACGTACTTGTTAGTAGAAAATTCATAAAAAATGAAAATAAATCATTAAAATACGAAACTGGCGCCCATGCTTTTGTAATTCGATTCTGCACAACCTTATCCAACTTCTAAAAGCGAATATATTCTCTAAGGAAGCAAAACATCTTGTTTTTCTGAACATCTTCTTTCTCGATCTTTTCTCTTTCAAACCCTCTAATGGAGGTTCTACCGACTCCAAACACAAAAATTAATTCTTATAACTTTACCCTAACATTCTGGAGATATTAAATTAGAAAAGTAACCCCAAATCCCTAATCAAACCCAAGGATTTTAAATCAATCTTCCAATTAATTCAACATATAATTTTTCTCAAATTAATTATCAAAGATTCAATCTTTATATACAAGTTCTACATGCTCATCCATTTAAATCCTATAATATATTTTGAATTTCTCGTATGATTGATTTCCATTAATCATTCATTTACAAACCCTTGTCTTTATCATTTGAATATATGTGTCAATTAAGAAAGTTTCAATCTTTAACATCTTAATTTTCAGATTTCTACATATAATCATGAAAATAAATAACTACTTTCTAATTACGACATAAAGCAAGTAACAAATTGCCTCGTTGGATTAAAATCTAAAGTTTTCTACGAATTTGTTGATGGGTTGATTCCTCATTCCTCTCCTCTCAAAGTTTCCTCTTCTTTCTTCTTCCTTTTCTCTTGTCTTTGGCTCTCTCTCTCAATCTCTTGTGTAAAATATGAAAGATGGGCTTCCATCCACCTTCCTACCCTCTTAAATACCCCCTAAATTAACCTAGTCATGTTTTTATTCTTACCCCTAAGTGAAAAAAGACCCTCCTACCATATAGGGGCCCCGTTATGTCTATAAAGCCCCGCAATCCAAACATAATACCCGAATACCTATTCATTACTATATTGATCCTTTTCGAATTACTGGTGCACTCGAAAAGGTCATCTGAGTCACCCAAGTATAAATATGTTAACATCTCACTAAGCGAGCCTGACATATGCATACCCTACGCATCGCCTATAAAATATACCGATCCGTTGATGTAACACTCTATCGACACATCGTAATAAATCATCTTTTTTATTCCTACGCGATATGTAATAAATCACTAACTATTTACTTATCACACACAAGTAAATAATGATTATAACAATTATTAATCCTTTATCTCGCTAATTAATATTTACTAAAAATCCAATTTAATTTCTCCAATTAAATTAATAATATAAAGCACATGAAATTTAATTAATAATAAAAATATGAAGTAATCAAATTTTATCTACGATGACTAAAATAACTCGTGTCTTCTCACACCCCTTCATCTGCTAAGAATGGATAAATCCATATCCACTCACCTAAGTCTTTTGAAAACATCTCTCTCTCTCTCTCTCTCTCTCTCTCACACACACACACACACACACACACACACACACAGCTTGTTTCGAATCCCACCAACCACGAATTTCGTGTATTTGGATTTGATTTGGGATTTTCAACCTTTCATGTTCAGTTCGACTTGGAGTTTTGATGGGGATATGCTTGGGATGTTCATGCTTAGTTTGGTCTAATTTGTAAAGGTGCGAATGCATTGATTTCTATTTTAGGTGGGGAGGACTCCACTTGTTCTTTGCTGTTAATGTTCATTTAGAGGCAATTGATGGTGTGGTGTTAGTGGGTGGTATTTAGAGAGATATTATTAGTCTCCAGTTGGGTGGGCAAATGTGCGATGATGATGACAAAATTTGTGTTTAGTGTGAGTAAATTTGGATTTTTTTAGTAATAGGTTTCTCGGAGAGTAAATATTTATTGTTTGTTGATTTTTAACAATTACTTGGTTTACTGTTATGCTAGTCAGATTGTTAATATTTATTGTCTGTTAGGATTTATTATGATGAAATTGTCACATTCATAGTAAATATTTATTATCACTATACATATTTTTTTAGTTTATTGAGGAGTAATACAAGTAAATATTACTTTTTAATTTTATACTTTCCTTATAATTTTCTTCTCTACTTCTCTTATATTATAGAAAAGTAAGCACTTATTGTAACGGTAAATATTATACTAACAGTGAAAATATTAAATGTATTGTGAGAGAAAATATTTTCTTAGTTTGCTGATATTTCTTATAATACAATTTAATTTTATTCTCCTATTTTTCTTTGTGTGTTATACTAAGACAATAATTTTCTTTAACATTAACTAGTTTACTAACAATGTATATGTTTACTGTCCTAGTTAATATTTACAGTGAAAGGTTTTAGGTTTTACATCTTATTATAAAGTAAATTTTTATTATGGCGATAAATATTTTACAACTAGTGTAAAAATAATTACTATGAAAGGTTTTCTTCTATATCGGGTAAATATTTATTGTCACGATTATTAATAATTTATTCGTAAGCATTTACTTTTTAATTTAGGTTGTCTTCTTCTTTATCTCCTTTGTTTCCCCATATATTTATAACAAAGTAAATATTGACCTAACAACTAATATTTGCTATTATTGTAAATATTTACATGGAACGTAATATTTATTGTTATAGAAAGATTATAAAGATAATAAATATTTATGATCGTTATAAAAGAAAAAAATAAAAATTTTATAGTGTTGATGAATATTATATGATATATCTTGTTGAGTAGGTTTTAAAAATATCAATTTTACAAAAAAGGGATCTGTAAATCAAAAGTAGACCTTTTAAAAGTTTGAAAATGAAGAAAAATTTATTAATAACCATTTAAAAGATATTCTCCCAATACTTACGAGTGAATGGTTATAGAAGGCTATATACGTCTAATAAAAAAACCCCAAAATTAGGAATAATAGAAATTTAGTGTTTAAATAGTCAATAGGACTTACAGGTGGAAAAACTCTTCAAATAGTACCTATATGCAAAAGATAATGCTTTAAAATACTAAAAATTGAATTTTTCAACTAAACTTGGCATAAATGATATAAATAGTGAAGAGATATCATAAAAAAATTAATTATTTATTATGTCAAATAAAAATGGGCTTTTTTTACATAATCCCCAGAAAACTACACGCCTCTAACACCATCTGAAACTCGCTATTTCAATATTAGACTTAACTCCCAACTTTTTTTCTGACCAAAATACCCTCATCATTCAATTATGATAATATTCAACCCCCACTTCACTTTCTCACTCCACTCTATCACTCCATAGCTATGGCGGAAAAAAACTTGAGCTGACCCTCCTCATTCCTTCATCTAAAGCCTCATTTTCTTCTCCTTTTCAATCGTTAGGGTTTTGTGCTTGGAGCTGACAACATGTCAGACTCATATGATTCTGAGAGATCAAATAAGTATGAACACTCATATGAAGGAATAGGATCTCGTCCTCGCTTGTTTATAGAAGCATTATGAGTATTTCCCTTTTTATTAATGCTGTTTGTTATATTTTTTATATTCTTGTTCATTATTTAGGGTTTCAGCTTATTCTTTAGGAATTTTGATATTTTTTTATTTTCCTTTGTTTCTTTGTCATTTTCATGTTTGTGTTGTTAGTGATGAATGGATCCCATTTACATATCATGTCTGGGATATTGTGATTCACTATGGTGGTAACTGGAGATGGTTCAAATTTGAGGGTGGTAAATAATTTTTATTTTTAAATGTTGATGGGTATAGGCTTTGCATGTTGCTTTTAGAGAAGATGATACTTATTTCTTTACCTCCATGTTTTAGTGGCCAAAATGTAACTCTAAACGATTCACCCATTTACCTACTTGAAGAAGTTAGAATGAAAATAGAGAAGGATGAAGACCTTTTAATGGAATTTGTTGATGTCTTTGAACACTATGAAGAGAGTAACCTAATGAAGAACGCCTGCATCCAAATTCTAGGTAAACCTATTCGTTTGTTTGTTGTTTTCAATGTTATGATCCCTCTTAGCCAAGATCCCCCAACACACCAACACGCACCATCATCCCAACAAAAATAAACACCTACAACCCAAACAAACAAAGGAATACCAAAGATTAGGAGCTCAGCCAAAAAAAATGTGTGTAAAGAAAAGGGTGATTAGTTTGACTATGAGGATTAATTTAAGGGAAGTTTCTGAGAAAGAGTTGGATGATTTACCCCAAGAACTACAACTATGTAACCCAACTCAAACAGAGGAAGAGGTTGAGCATAAACTATAAGTTGATAGGTTAGGGAACCTAGTAATGAGGAGAATTTGAATGGGGAAAATATACACGGAGCCTCATAATTTGAAGGAGTAGATACAAATTAGGCATATCATAGTGTGGAGATTGATTCAAAGGTTGAGCATGAACCATAAATGGTAGATGGTCAACATGATGAGTTTGATCAACAAACTAACAATGTGTAAATGGAAGAGTATAATGAGGAGAATGATGTTCCAATAATGCAGCCTCCTACAATTAAGAACGGTATGGAGTTTAACACTATACAAAAGTTTAGATACTTCATTATAACTTTTTGCAATACTTCATAAGTTTGTGTTTGTCTTTTCTTGTAATGATGGTGATAGAGTGAGGTTACACTGCATATATTAAACGTGTAAGTGGATGTGTTATGCAAGGCAAAAGAACAAAGAAGCCACTAGGAGGGTTAACAGGTTGATTGAGCCTCACACTTGTCATCATGACGAAAGTTATAAGAATGCATTAGCTACTGCACCTTGGGTGGACACTCCACTAGAGGAGGATGTTAGAATCCATCACAATAGCTACACATGTAAAGACATTCAACTAGAGATTCGAAGGAGTTTCGATATGAACATCTCTTATTGGACAACATGGGATGCTAGGTGGAAGATAATGGAGATTGTGTATGGAAATTATAAAACAAGTTGCACTTTGACTCCATCTCTTATTGAAAAAATTGGTAAATAGAATGGGGGTCATAAGATCTGGAGTCGTGGCCAAGAGAAAGCTTTTTGGTACATTATAAATAACTTCTTTGAGTAATTAAACAATTAGATTCTCAAACTAAGAGACAAGCCTGTGTGAGTTTATAGAGAATTACAATAATATGGTTCTGACTTTGATGTATGATAAGAGGATTAAGGGTTCTTCTTTGGACATTGACGGAATAGCCCCAAAATTTGTTCAAGTGATTGATAGGCTAAAGAAAAAAGTGAATAATTTTATTGTTAGGCATACTCACATTGATGTATTTAGTGTTGAAGGTCAACAAAATCAAAGATGGACTATAAGATCGGAGAAGTTGACTTATGATTGTAGATAATGGAACCTAACTTGTCTGCCTTGTATACATGATGTGTGTGTGCTCAACTAGAACATTAGTTGTGATTGGACAAAGTGAGTAACTAACTGGTCTGCCTTGTATCTATGCCTTATGACATTATTTTCATTCATTAATTTTCCTTATGACGTTTTTTTGTTTCATTAATTTGTTGGTATTGTAGTCTATCATACTCAATTATGAGCTATGTTAATTCATATTCATGCACAATACATCCACTCCCAAACCAAGATCTATGGGCTGATTCACAGTTGAAGGTTACACACCCAAGAATCTCTAGGCAACCTCAGAGACCAACAAAGAATGGGAGTAATAATGATGAGGAAATGTAAGCTAAAAATAAAAGAAAGTGTAAGAAATGTGCCTTTTGGGACACAACACTAGGATATGCAAGGGTCCTCCCAAAAATTCCACACAAAACATATGAAGAGGGTATATCATTACCAAACGGAGAAAGAGAAAAGAAGAGTGGTCCACCAAAGAAAGGGGTGGAACAAAGCACGGTGTCAGGACTGTATGGTATAAATGCAAGGGTCCTTTTTTGTGCATCTATAGTGTCTTCATCTGTGTATCATTCAGTGATGAACAAAGCTTTTTGTGCAATGTAGTTCTCCATTTTGTGGTACTTAACCTTATGTTACTAGCATGACTTATAACAAAAAATATGCAAAACTTAAATATTGGAATGAATTCGAAGATATTGCATTTCTATTTCATTTCTTTTGTGTTACATTTACATTTCTTGTAAATAGGTTACACCACTAATCAAATGACACATTTACATTGATTTTAACTTCACTCTTACTTTTCTTCAACCATTTAAATTTCCCATAAACTGTATATTTCATGTACTTCATCCCCCTATTGTGTGGTGCATTAGATGTATTAAAATCCATTGCCCCATTGAAAGTTTGGTCTACGGACTTGAAATCAATCCATGAACATTGTTCTTTGAAGTGGCATTCTTCCCCACATTGGTAAAAACTTCTTTAATTTGTTTAGCCCTCACCATTATGTGGTTTCAATGCCTCATTAAACCACTACCATGCAGTACATGTGGGAATATTTCAAGAACTTTCTATTAGGGTTTTCCATTATTTTTTAGGTGAGAAGCATAAGAATTCCTTCACAGTGAGGTTTCTTGCACTTGCTATACACCCAAGGGCACTCTGGAGCAGTGTGTTCAACTCATACATTTGGCATTGGAACACCTACAAGAATTAGAAAACCAGTATTTCATTTTCCTAATTTTATTTTACATCCCCCCCCCCCTCCCCCGGTTATATTGGAAATTAGATGTACCCCTTAGTCATGTCCAAAACCTAGTTTGGGCTTAAATACTTACTCATTTGCAAAAAATATAGTAACACTGATAATCGAAAATAGTTTATAAACAAAAAAAACTACCTTTGAACTTGCTTAAATGATTCCCCATCTCCCATTTTTTCAGTCATGGTCTTAGGGTTTTCAAGACAAGAGTAATTTTGACAAATTTTGATAAAATGTTCCCACTTCTCTTGCACTATTATCCGTGATGTTTAATTTTAGGAGTGTTTGAGATTCGGTACTCAGTTGTGTGGAGAAACATACGAGTGTTAGGTATTTTGTAATGAAGAAGAAGATAAATAAGGTTGGGTTTCTAACGACTATTTAATGTAGGCCTTTAAATCATTACAGTTTGGATGGGCTGGGAGATATTGACACGTCTTGTATTTCAGTTCGTTATGTTGGTTTAAAAGGTTAAATTATGAGGGTATTTTGGTCATAAAAAGCCTTTTGGGGTTAAGTCTAATATTAAAATAGCAACTTCCAGTCAGTGTTAGAGCGTTGTTAGTTTTATGGGGGTTATGTCTAAGAGATTATGAAAATGAGAGTTATGTCAAATATGTTATTATGAACTAGGAGTTAATTCAAAAAACCACAATAAAAATTGGGTGTATATGTGCATTTTTTACCGTTGAAACGTTTTATCATCATCTCACCCATTTCGTAATTGATTTTTTTGACGATTTGTTTTGTAAATGATCTTCTCACCATGAAGATCATTTATACCAAGTTTGGTTGATTATTTTTTTTTACTATTATTAAAATTTGGTATGTTCATTAGGTATGTTTATTAAGGTATGTTGTATATATAAGAATTGTTTTGAGTTTTCTCCCAATTTTACGATCAATTTTGTAATAGATCCCCACTTTTTGAAATATTTGCAATACACCCCCATTCTATTAACTCTCTATCCATACCGTTAGTCAACACTTATATTTATAGTTTGCATTTTGAGTTTTTCCCCCACTTCAATAATTAGTTCTGTATAAACCATCACTTTTTAAAAAATATCCAATACAACCCCAAATATTTTATATTTGGAAAAAATTAATTGGCATATAATAAAAAATTCAAAAATATTTTTGAAAAACAACGAAAAGGTCCAAAAATTAAGAATTTTGTAATAAAATAAAAAAATCCTTGGAGGCATCTACTAAAAAAATCATAATTGTATAATTTCAAATAAGAAAAATATATGTCAAAATAAAACAAAAATAAAAATAAAAAGAAAACTTGGAACAATTTAATAATAAAATAAAATAAATCAGAAAATCCTAATTGGCATATATTAATGAAATCGGAATAGTATGAGTTTGAAAAAAAATATCAGCAAATATTTTATGACTTATGAATTTTTCAAATATTTTTGGAATTTGAATTAATATCAAAAATTTTCGATATTTTCTTCTTCTTTTCAAAATTATGATATTCTGGTATTTCTTAATATATGCCGATAGAGATTTTTCTGAAAATATTCCAATTGTACTTTTCATATTTTTCTTATTCGAAATTATACTATTTTAACTTTTTAATAGATGCCTAGTAGGAATTTTTTAATTTTCTTTTTATTCAAAAATTACTTCTTTTTGGAATTTTTTTTAATATATGTCGATTAATTTGTTTTAAACAAAAATTTAAAAAATCTTGAATATTAGACAGACTAGGGGTATAATGTAGATTTAACAAAAAGTGTGGGTCTTCCAAAACTAGTCCTAAAAGTAGGGGGAGGGAACTCAAAATGGTGAACACTAGTTAGTGTTGACTAACTATGTTGATGGAGAGTTAACATAAGGTGAATAATTTTTTTTTAAAAACGTGAATTTGTTAAATTAATAATCATAAAAATGGAGGAAAACTCAATATAACCGTGTATATAACTAGTATTATAAAAATATAAAACTTACAAAAGAATAGAAGGTTATACTACCGGCATAGAATGTTATATTTCACAATCACCTATAAAATACACAAAGTACATGCATATTTCTAGCACCCAAAGGACAATCCTTACTATTGATTTTTGACAAAACTGCAGTCAACGGTCATGAAATGTAAAGACCAACGGAGGGAGGTTAAAACATTTCAAAGTAAATGGTAAGAAATCTCGACAGTTAGATTTATAAAACTGTCAAAATGAAGTGATAAATCTAAATCTAAAGTAAAATATATGTGCTCCAATATACATTGCTTATGAACCCATTGTTTATCCAGTTTTTTGAAAGTTAAAATGCACTACTACTGGAATCTTTGATGGTGCCACATGTTGATATATGAAACTCTATACTTTTATTACTCTCACGTATTTCTGTCCTTTCATTTCTATTTTTCTATTTCTCCCTCTTTATTTATATCTTTCATTATATATATCAAATGACTATTTCTCCTTCGTATCTTTTAATTTGAATTAATTATACGTCGTTTCAGAAGTTCGATTCAATTTGTGAGACTCACTGACGTGTCATGTCTGTATTTATTCGTTTTTTGAATGATACCCAGTGAATCTCAAATAAGAGTGACAATTCGGGCTAACGGGTTGTATTTGAGCCTGACCCGACAAGAAACGATTACATTTTACCCAACACAAACAAGAAACGACGCGATATCATTTTTTTCCTAACACAAATACGACCCTACTCAACATGAAACGAATAACATGATAAATCAATTTCGTGGCAATGGACACGATTCAACACGACCCAACACGATAACCCGTTTAGTTTTTATATATAATTGTCATTTTTTTAATTTTATGTTGCATGAAATATATTAATTATTAAGGGATGGTAATTGGTCCAAATCGGGTTTCTTAATCGTGTTGTAATTGGGCCAAAAATGATCAATTTCGTGTCAAACCTATGACGCGAGCATGACACGATCCTATACCGATCCAGAATAGCCTGACCCGAACACGACAGACAGTGCTAATTTAATGCCATTTTCATGTTGGGTCGTGTCGTGTTTTTGTGTTATGTCAAAAATGTTGGATAATATTTATGCAAAAGCAGAAATTAAAACTCTTCTATTATAATAATTCTGTCAACTTGAATACAATAAAACTTATTGAATACAATTTTGTTGGACTTCAAATAAATTCAAGAAACTTCAAGGCGTGATGTCACTTTTCTAAATATAGTATTTGCCGCACCAAGATAATTCGGTATAGAAATGGGAATCTATAAATTCGTACTCAAGATGCAATGAAGCAATTGCACTATCTGCAAATTGTATGTTTGAAGACAACCCTTGGATGCAGCAGCGAAGAACAGTCAATCAAGTTCTTATTCTATTTCCGTGCACAAAACAGAATAAGATAGTTTTTGTATCTCCTGAAAATGTAAGTGAATTGTGACAACCCGCTATCCGAAATAAAGGGTGGCCAGCCCTATACCTCGATAAAATAGGAAATCATTGATAAATATCATTCTCAGCATCACTACAATATGCAAAGTATAAGGAATAACCACACTATATTCCAGAAAACGGGTTATCAAAAACTTTGGTTATTAAATAAGAAGATAACATTTTCAACAACCCATAGTAGGAATAGAGGGTGGAAACCCCCACAAGCGTATATAAGAAACCCAAAAATACAAAAGGACCGAATGAAACATCGGTCAATACTAACCATACAACATATAATAAGCTCCAGGTGTTACATAATAAATCCATTATACAATTACAACGGTTTGGGCAACATGCCCGAATAAACTGATCATAACTAGATAACATAAATGGAGGCGTCTACACAAAACATCCCGTGAGACCGGCACTATGTCACGGCTCCTCAAGACATATGGAAGGAAAGATCATTACGGGCGACCGTGCGGCGGAACACCTGAACGAATTATATATATATATATATATATATACACAACAGGAAGTGAAAACCGGTCAGGGCCGGATATGTGTGATCAATAGATAAATGAAAGGTATGACAATGATGCGCAAGTAAGCATGAATGATAGTCTAGCATGGTAATATCATGTGAGGAAACTAAAGCTAATAAATGACTATGTAGAATAAAATTCATATAAAACAGAATTTAAAAGTACATATGAGCCTTTATCATTTTTCATCATATTTCCATTTAAATCTTCCTTGACATTCCTTATCAGGAATACAATTATTATCATGTGCACTTAATGGCACTAATCTCAATAGCATGCTCTTTGTGGCATAAATTTGCTCTTTATGGCATTCATGTTCCATCGAGTCCAACTCGATAATTAGAATAGTCATAAATATAAATATAACGATTCTAAGACCGCCCGTCCGGGTTTCCCCACTGTGCGCGTCCCTAAATAACCATCATCTTCCAGGGCCTAACATAAGACAACCTGGGATCCTATCGAAATCGTCAGGAAGCGGCCATATGCCTTCGGGGTAGTCAAGACCACACCCAGAATCTCCTACCCATCGCAGAAAAAATAAAACAAGCGCTCATATGGCCTAGGACTATATCCACCCTGCATTCATTAGCCAGGGGGCTTCACCTCTCGCACGGGCTTCCCTTAAGATGGAATTTAGAGAGGTGTGTAACATCCATTTTATTTATCTCTATTACATGATTTAGTAATTTATCAATTACCTTATCAATTTCCCATTTTAACAATTGTATAAGTTTAAATCGGGACTATACGTATTACGTGCCGTCATAACCTCCTCGATAAGAAATTCAGACTCCAAAGTTATTTCCAAAGCCTCCTTTAGGCTTTAACATAAACCACCAAGTCAAATTCTAACCCAAGTTAATTCCTAAGGTCTCCAAATTGACCTAAATATGTTCTAGACCCTTATAGAACTACAAGATAAAAGTAATGCCTAAACATCACTTTAAATTCACCCTTAACAGAACCCTACATGAACCCTTTTGAGTCTAGGATGTCGACCCAACTCAACTAATACTCTAAACCCTATGTTTACTTAATTACTAATCCTAAAGAAAACGGGTTAAAATTTAAAAGAAAAATTTTGGAAAAGTGCAGGGCTACCGAATCGATTCGCCCCCTTGGCCGAATCGATTCGGCTAGAAAATTTGAGTTTCTGAAAAGTTGCCGAATCGATTCGGATGGAAACCGAATCGATTCGGTCAGAAGGTTTGGGTTTCTGTATAACTGCCGAATCGATTCGGATAAATTCTGAATCGATTCGGTTCACAAGACCTGAGCACTGGACCTAACCGAATCGATTCGCCCAGGGGGCCGAATCGATTCGGGCCTGCGATTTTGCCAAGATTTGGCTATGGAGTCTTGGACTCCATTTTCTACCCCAACTCAAATTTCTTCAAACCAAACTTATATACCAACACCAAGATAACATTAATGATACTATAGACCATCTTAAACCTCATGAATCATCCCAATCATCTTTGAATAAATCAAAACCCACAAAAACATAAGAAAAACCCTAACTAACTTAATCAAGATCAATACATCATTATCATCACAAATCATCTATCTTAAGTCACAAATAGTAAGTAGAAACTTGCCTTGATTCAGCAAATTGTAGGTCTCTTGGTTGTAGGAGCAAGAATCTCTCTCAATCTCCAAATCTCCAATCTTTCTCTCTACTCTTCTCTTTCTCTCTTTAGGTTTAGGAAGGGAATTAGGGAAATTGGAAGACTTAGAAAGCTTAAGTCGTGACCTAAGACAAATATCCCACTAAATTAACTAATAGTGCGATAAAATAATACGCAACTGCATAATTAAGGCACAACCAGTCAAAAATGCCCAAAACTACAAAATACAATATGGTACATTATTTGACTATTTCGCATGTTCCGGAATCAACTGCAACCTCCAAATTATCATTTGGACATTTTTAAAATTCAATTTAGGTTCCGATCTCATAATTAAGCCAAATATCATTTTGAATTCAGATGATATTAATAAGCATGACATAGCAATATTTACCCATAAATATGATTGGTATGCAAACTCATAATAGATACCAACTTCTCTACATTGAATTAACATTCAAATCATAACCCAACACTTGTCTTTAATTACTATACTAAGTAATTACTATAAAATACGGTCTCAGAAGCGAGGGTTATTACATACTCCCCCCCTTATGAGGGAATTTTGTCCCCAAAATTCAGGCGTACCTCATAAGAAAAGATGTGGATATTTCTCCCGCATCTCGTCCTCACGTTCCCAAGTTGATTCATTTGTATGATGATGACTCCAATGAACTCTCACTAGGGGCACCACACGAGATCTTAACTTTCGCTTCCCAAACTCAAGGATAGCAACCGGTTGTTCTTCATAAGAGACATCAGGCTGCATATCGATATCTTCGAAAGGAATGTGCCACAGGGCACCTTCACACCTTCTGTACTTCTTCAAAGAGGAGACGTGAAATACATCATGGATTTGTTGTAAGGGTTCCGGCAGGGCAAGTTGGTATGCCACGGGACCAACCTTTGCAATCACTGGGAAAGGTCCAACAAAATGAGGTGCAAGCTTTCCTTTCTTCCCAAAACGCTTAATGCCCTTCATCGGGGACACTCGCACCAACACTTGGTATACAACCTCCAACTCCATATGTCTCCTACCCGCATCGACATAACTCTTTTGGCGATCTTGGGCTATCCGTATGCGATTTTGAATAAGCTCAATCTTCGAAGAAATGTCTTGGATCATTTCAGGTCCAAGGAACTTGTTATCACCCACTTCCAACCAACAAGCGGGCGACCTACAAGGCCTGCCATACAGAGCTTCATAGGGTGCCATTCCGATAGTAAATTGGTATGAGTTATTATAATAAAACTCAACCAATGGAAGGTATTGTTCCCAACTTCCCTTAAAATCGAGTATGCACATACGAAGCATATCCTCCAACATCTGGTTTACCCTTTCGGTCTGACCGTCTGTTTGAGGATGATAGGAAGAGCTTAACTTCAACTCGGTCCCCATTGATCCTTGGAAACTTTGCCAAAAGTGGGACACAAATATCTTATCTCGGTCGGAGACAATATTTAAAGGTACCCCGTGAAGTCTGACGATCTCCTCGATGAACAATTGGGCATAACGAGCAGTATCATAATCGGTGCGCACAGGCAAGAAGTGTGCCGACTTAGTCAAACGGTCGACAATTACCCAAATTGAATCATAACCCTTTTGCGATCTAGGCAAGCCCATAATGAAGTCCATCGAAATGCTCTCCCATTTCCATACGGGAATCTCGAGTGGTTGTAACAAACCTGTCGGTCGCTGGTGGTCGATCTTAACCAACTGACAAGTAGTGCATTGAGACACAAACTCTGAGATATCCATCTTCATACCCGCCCACCAATACAAACGACGCATATCTTGGTACATCTTATCCCCGCCTGGATGTACCGCAAACCTTGACCCGTGGGATTCTGCCATCACCGTTCATCTCAAATCCCCATCGTCGGGAACCACAAGTCTTCCATGGAAACGTAGTCCGCCCTCGGAACCAATCGAGTACGACTGCGCTCCCTCGGACAATAGCTGGCGTGTATGGTCTTGACAAACTTTATCTCCTTTCTGAGCTTCCACAATCTTTTCTATAATCGTGGGAGTAACCGTCATCACAGAAAGGAATGCTCTCACTCCTGCATCCTCTAGGCTGAGTTCTCTCCACTTAGCTTTCCATACCTCAGCTAAGTCTCCCTCGGGCTTCCTGCTCAAGGCATCTGCTACTACATTTGCCTTTCCGGGGTGATAATGAATATCAAATTGGTAGTCTTTCACAAACTCCAACCAACGATGCTGGTGCATGTTCAAATCCTTTTGGGAAAATAAGTATTGCAGCGATTTATGGTCGGTGAAAAGACTAAACTTTTCCCCCCAAGAGATAATGCCTCCATATCTTCAAGGCAAATACAACTGCGGCAAATTCCAAGTCATGAACGGGATAGTTCTTCTCGTGAGGCTTCAACTTACGAGAAGCGTACGCAATGGGTTGTCTCTCTTGTTGAAGAACACCTCCTAATCCCTGAAGAGATGCATCGGTGAAGACGAGATATTCCCATCCCGTCTTTGGCAATGCCAAGACTGGAGCCGAAGTTAGTCTATCCTTGAGCTCATCAAAAGCCGCTTGACATGAACTGTCCCATACAAATCTTACTCCTTTCCTGGTTAAATTCGTCAATGGGCTAGCAACCTTGGAAAATCCCTTAATGAATCGACGGTAATAACCCGCCAAGCCCAGAAAACTACGAACTTCAGTAGGTGTAGTGGGCTGACCCCACTCTTTTACCGCGATCACCTTACACGGATCCACAGGCACGCCCTGGGATGACACCACATGCCCCAGAAATTGAACTTCCTTCAAATAGAAGCCACATTTCTCAAACTTTGCATACAATTGTTGATCCCTCAATCTCTGCAGGACCAACCGCAAGTGAGCAGCGTGATCTGACTCTGTCTGAGAATAGACTAGGATGTCATCAATAAATACAATGACAAACTGGTCAAGAAAATCCCAAAATACCCTGTTCATAAGATCCATAAACACTGCAGGGGCATTGGTTAGCCCAAAGGGCATAACCAAGAATTCATAAGATCCATATCGGGTCAAAAATGCCGTTTTAGATACATCTTGCTCTCGTATCCTCAATTGGTGATACCCCGTCCTCAAGTCGATCTTGGAGAAATAGGAAGCTCCCCTAAGTTGATCAAATAAGTCGTCGATGCGAGGTAAAGGGTATTTATTCCGGATGGTGACTTTATTCAACTCTCTATAGTTCACGCATAACCGGAGAGAACCGTCTCTCTTCTTCACAAACAATACCGGAGCGCCCCATGGTGAGGTACTACGCCTAATAAAGCCCTGCTCCAGTAGCTTCTGAATCTGATCTCTCAGCTCCCTCATCTCCACAGGAGCCATTCGATAAGGAGCTTTGGCGATCGGTCGAGTTCCCGGCATTAAATCAATCACAAACTCTATTTCCCGAATTGGAGGTAATCCCGGTATCTCCCGAAAAATATCTTCAAAATATCTAACGATTGGAAGAGAATTTAGGGGAATCACGACATCTCTATATGCGTCTTCTGCAATACAGTATAGATAAGTACTCGTGCTCCCTTCCATACAAGGCATAACTACCAGGAACATCTCTTGTCCCGGAACCGCAAAAACTAAGCTCTTCCCGTAACAATTTACTATAGCACGATACTTCACTAGCCAATCCATACCCAAAATAACATCGTACCCGACCATATCAAGGACGAGAAAATCAGCCTCAAAACACAAGTCACCTAGGTTAATTTTTACGTTTTTACATACGAAGAAAATCAATGAGCCATCGCCCATAGAGGATTCAACGCTAGTGAAGGTACTTTCAGCAGATTTTATCAAACCTGAAGTCTGGGCAAAACTTCTAGAAATAAAGGAGTGTGTAGCACCCGTATCAAATAGGATTCGACCCATGTGCCCATGAATGAGAAACTTACCCTCGATCGCTGGTGGTGCTGGAGGAGCTGGAGGAAGCAGAGCCTCCTGAATATGGTAAACCCGACCGTACTGCAATTGTCCCTTTTGAAGAGGAGCAACCGGATTAGGCGCTTGGGGCGGAAACTATACATACGGCTGCTGTGGGGCCTTGGAAGATGCCCTCCAACCAACTGAGGACACGCCCTTTTGTAGTGGCCCAGCTCCCCACACTGGAAACATTTATTTGTCGTATTATCCTGATTCCTACCTTGGTTATATCGGAATTGCCCCGCACCTCGGCCCTGTTGGCCTCTACCTCCATTTCCACCTCTACCACCCTGTGGTTGCTGACCACCTTGACCCTGCCTGTTATTATTGCCACCAGCATTAAACCCACCGAAACGTTGACGCTTTACCGACTCCCCCTGCTGAGGATCCCTCTCAACCTGCTTGTTCCCCGAGGATTGGGATGAAGAAGATGTTCCCCCTCCTCTCCCAGTTCCTCCCTGTCTCACTGCTTGCCCCGCAACTACAACCTTCTTCTTGTTTTGAACAAACAATCTATGCTCTTGACACTGAAGTAAAGCAGCATTCATCACATCACCAAAGGTCACCAGAGATGGATTTCCAAGTAAATGTTGTTTTATTCGCCAGTGCAAACCTCCCACAAACTTGGAGATCCTCTTCGCTTCTGGAGTTACTTCATCCGGTATAAAGCTTGCTAACCGGGTAAACTCCTCCTCGTACTCTGCAACCGATCTCTCCCCTTGTACTAAATCTTGAAGCTTCCTCTGCATTTCCCTCTGAACTGCGGGAGGGAAATACTTTCCATCAAACAAAGCCCAAAAGTTTATGATGGACATAGTATCCCTTTGTTCGGGTGTCGTCATTGACTCCCACCAGTGTAAGGCCGGTCCGACCAGCTTGAAGGTAACGAGAATTTTCTTTTTCTCCTCACTACATTCCACCATCCTAAGGTGGCGCTGCATATCTCTCTTCCGCTGGTTCGCCTTTATAACATCCGAACCTCCCTCAAATTCCGGGGGATGTCCCTTAAGGAAAGACTCCCTCACCCGTTCCCACTGAGAAGGTCCCGTAGGAACTAGTGCTTCTTGTCCCCTTGCTTGAACTTGTGGCATTTGTTGGGCCACTGCAGTCATCGCGGCGTTGACAACTTGGGCCACAATAGTTGCCACCTCAGCGGCACTGATACTCCTCTGTGGCTGCGGTGGAGGACCAAACTCATTCTCAACAACCCTATTACGTCTAGCGGGACGTCCCCTCTTTGGCGGCATCTGAGATAAAGACGAGGCAGACATAATACAAAACAATCTATTTAGCAGAAGATCGCATACATAAGCAACAAACAACCCTAACATTAAGTTCTATATAAAAGAACACTACGGTAGAATGTGACAAGTCCACATAGATCCTAAAGATTCTAGAACCTGATGCTCTGATACCATCTGTGACAACCCGCTATTCGAAATAAAGGGTGGCCAGCCCTATACCTCGATAAAATAGGAAATCATTGATAAATATCATTCTCAGCATCACTACAATATGCAAAGTATAAGGAATAACCACACTATATTCCAGAAAACGGGTTATCAAAAACTTTGGTTATTAAATAAGAAGATAACATTTTCAACA
Source organism: Sambucus nigra (assembly GCA_949130495.1). Classification (NCBI taxonomy): domain Eukaryota; kingdom Viridiplantae; phylum Streptophyta; class Magnoliopsida; order Dipsacales; family Adoxaceae; genus Sambucus; species Sambucus nigra. The sequence continues at coordinate 415,873,170 of OX422214.1, read as the reverse complement.
ACCCATAGTAGGAATAGAGGGTGGAAACCCCCACAAGCGTATATAAGAAACCCAAAAATACAAAAGGACCGAATGAAACGTCGGTCAATACTAACCATACAACATATAATAAGCTCCAGGTGTTACATAATAAATCCATTATACAATTACAACGGTTTGGGCAACATGCCCGAATAAACTGATCATAACTAGATAACATAAATGGAGGCGTCTACACAAAACATCCCGTGAGACCCGCACTATGTCACGACTCCTCAAGACATATGGAAGGAAAGATCATTACGGGCGACCGTGCGGCGGAACACCTGAACGGATTATATATATATATATATACATAACAGGAAGTGAAAACCGGTCAGGGTCGGATATATGTGATCAATAGATAAATGACAGGTATGACAATGATGCGCAAGTAAGCATGAATGATAGTCTAGCATGGTAACATCATGTGAGGAAACTAAAGCTAATAAATGACTATGTAGAATAAAATTCATATAAAACAGAATTTAAAAGTACATATGAGCCTTTATCATTTTTCATCATATTTCCATTTAAATCTTCCTTGACATTCCTTATCAGGAATACAATTATTATCATGTGCACTTAATGGCACTAATCTCAATAGCATGCTCTTTGTGGCATAAATTTGCTCTTTATGGCATTCATGTTCCATCGAGTCCAACTCGATAATTAGAATAGTCATAAATATAAATATAACGATTCTAAGACCGCCCGTCCGGGTTTCCCCACTGTGCGCGTCCCTAAATAACCATCATCTTCCAGGGCCTAACATAAGACAACCTGGGATCCTATCGAAATCGTCGGGAAGCGGCCATATGCCTGCGGGGTAGTCAAGACCACACCCAGAATCTCCTACCCATCGCAGAAAAAATAAAACAAGCGCTCATATGGCCTAGGACTATATACACCCTGCATTTATTAGCCAGGGGGCTTCACCTCTCGCACGGGCTTCCCTTAAGATGGCATTTAGAGAGGTGTGTAACATCCATTTTATTTATCTCTATTACATGATTTAGTAATTTATCAATTACCTTATCAATTTCCCATTTTAACAAATGTATAAGCTTAAATCGGGACTATACGTATTACGTACCGTCATAACCTCCTCGATAACAAATTCAGACTCCAAAGTTATTTCCAAAGCCTCCTTTAGGCTTTAACATAAACCACCAAGTAAAATTCTAACTCAAGTTAATTCCTAAGGTCTCCAAATTGACCTAAATATGTTCTAGACCCTTATAGAACTACAAGATAAAAGTAATGCCTAAACATCACTTTAAATTCCCCCTTAACAGAACCCTAGATGAACCCTTTCGAGTCTAGGATGTCGACCCAAGTCAACTAATACTCTAAACCCTATGTTTACTTCATTTAAGAAGGTCCCTAATTACTAATCCTAAAGAAAAAGGGTTAAAATTTAAAAGAAATATTTTGGAAAACTGCAGGGCTACCGAATCGATTCGCCCCCTTGGCCGAATCGATTCGGCCAGAAAATTTGAGTTTCTGAAAAGTTATCGAATCGATTCGGATGGAAACCGAATTGATTCGGTCAGAAGGTTTGGGTTTCTGCATAACTGCCGAATCGATTCGGATAAATTCCAAATCGATTCGGTTCACAAGACCTGAGCACTGGACCTAACCGAATCGATTCGCCCGGGGGCCGAATCGATTCGGGCCTGCGATTTTGCCAAGATTTGGCTATGGAGTCTTGGACTCCATTTTCTACCCCAACTCAAATTTCTTCAAACCAAACTTATATACCAACACCAAGATAACATTAATGATACTATTGACCGTCTTAAACCTCATGAATCATCCCAATCATCTTTGAATGAATCAAAACCCACAAAAACATAAGAAAAACCCTAACTAACTTAATCAAGATCAATACATCATTATCATCACAAATCAACTATCTTAAGTCACAAATAGCAAGTAGAAACTTGCCTTGATTCAGCAAATTACAGGTCTCTTGGTTGTAGGAGCAAGAATCTCTCTCAATCTCCAAATCTCCAATCTTTCTCTCTACTCTTCTCTTTCTCTCTTTAGGTTTAGGAAGGGAATTAGGGAAATTGGAAGACTTAGAAAGCTTAAGTCGTGACCTAAGACAAATATCCCACTAAATTAACTAATAGTGCGATAAAATAATACGCAACTGCATAATTAAGGCACAACCAGTCAAAAATGCCCAAAACTACAAAATACAATATGGTACATTATTTGACTATTTCGCATGTTCCGGAATCAACTGCAACCTCCAAATTATCATTTGGACATTTTTAAAATTCAATTTAGGTTCCGGTCTCATAATTAAGCCAAATATCATTTTGAATTCAGATGATATTAATAAGCATGACATAGCAATATTTACCCATAAATATGATAGGTATGCAAACTCATAATAGATACCAACTTCTCTACATTGAATTAACATTCAAATCATAACCCAACACTTGTCTTTAATTACTATACTAAGTAATTACTATAAAATACGGTCTCAGAAGCGAGGGTTATTACATGAATAATTGTTGGGATTTGGAAAATCTAGAACTGGGTTAATCTGAAATTAATATGCAATTTCGAATTAGGCAGCCTTTATTTATAGATAGTGAACAGTCTTAATTAATTCTGAAATGGTATGACTGTTAATAACCAACATTCTTAAGCCATTTCCGAACATGTATAATTAAACCGAACCGGTTTTACACGGAGCACCCAAAAAGTGACTGCAATCCGATCTGGCAATCCGCTACCACTACGACCACGCGACATGCGAAGTGCAAAGTGCGCCACTAGCGCTTCTATAGCCCACTGCCCAGCATGCGTGTGTTTCGCACAGTATTGGAGCTCTCTTGAATAACCCTCTTAAATGCTAGAGAAGTAACTCTTCATCTTCCATTTCTACTTCTTAAGTGCACACATTTTTTATATTTTTCCAATGTGGACACAAAAGTTACACACTTCTTTTATAGCTTAGTGGGTTTCACTTAGCTTTTTTCATTTTCCAATGTGAGACACTCTTCCTTTTATATTGGGTTTGTTTCCCACTTTTTTCCACACACTTCCAATGTGGGACAAGCTTTTACTCACTTAAATTAAAAATCTCCAACAAAAAATCGTCACTCCTAATATCAGACATGAACCAATGCAGATACGAAACGTCAGTGAGTCCCACAAAATGAGAATTCTGAGTCTAACTTGGAATTAGTCTTTAATTTATGCTGAATATTTTTAAAATAAATTTTTATTTATATCTTTTTAACTCCCTTTGTTAAAACTGTCCACGCATCATGCTGATTGAATACTAAATAAGTAGAAAATTAAAACATTAAGTTTAAAATTTTTACACCTCCAACATACATTACACCCACACATAGATAGAATTAAAAGGCTTTTTTTATCTTGTTTTATTTTGATCATATCCTAGAGGGTGGACTATGGAAATTTAATAAGTGTAATGAACGTGCGATCCATGCTCATGCATTTGGCCCTCTTATAACGCATTGGAATTGACATCCATTCATGTTTCCACATGTAAATTATGAATGCGCTGCCAGTTCATAAAAGTACTAATAAAAATCTCCCACGAGTGTTATAACTTGTAACAATACACATTTGTTTTTGTAACAATGCACATTTGTTTTTATATGGTTCAAGAATCAAGATTGCAAGTAGACTTATGTTACAATTTTAACTATTTCAGAATTCAGACCTCCACTATAAAGTTTGGAATATTTTTCTGTCACACTTCCTTCTATGTGGCCTAAAATGTTTAACTCTTTTTGAGTTAATTACATTCGACCCTCGAATTTTTCCCCTCGCCGTTTTATCATTTGAATTTTTAGTTTCTGTACTAAACTCTCTTAACTTCCAACATGACTGAAAATTGTTCTCTACCGTCCAACTCCGTTAATTTCTTGTGGAAAATTTTAGCCACGTGCGTTGTACATTACTTTTTAAAGAGTATTTTTGTCGAAAATAATATAAAACTTTTAAATAAATAAAAATTATAGAATAATTCATTTAAAAAGTATTCAAAAACCTAAAAATTGTAGAAAACATTTAAAAAATATTTCCAACAAAAAAAACAGAGATTTCTAATAGATAAAAAAATTCCAACAACAAAAAAAGCAAATTTGCAATTAAAAAATAGGTTTCAAATTAAACTTAGGAAAATAGTACAACAATCTACTTGAAAATTTTCTAAAATATTTTTAAAAATTTTGCAAAAATAAAAAAAATGATTTCCAATAACAAAATAGATTTCCAACAAATAAAAAATAAATTTGTATTAAAACATTAAAAATATTCAATAATTACAGAAAATCGGGAAAATACATAAAAAATAGAAAAATATTAAAAATAAATAAAATATGGAAAACACATTAAAAATAGAAAAAAAAACTATTCAATAAACAAAAAAAAATATTTTTTTTAAATCTCCAAAAAATAAAAAATAAATCAATAATTACAGAAAATTGGGATAATTCAAAAAATACAAAAACAAATATCTAAAAAAATAAAATTCCGGAAATTACATGAAATAACAACAAAAAAATATTCAATAAAGAGATAAATTTTTTGTAGAAAATCTCCCTAAAAACAAATTTTTAATAAAAAAAAATAACTTTGTAATTGGTGGATAAAAAATATAAAAGATATATAAAAAATAGAAAATACAAAAATATTTTACAGAAAAAAAGAAAATATAGAAAATAATAAAATCTGAAAAAATATTAAAAATAAATAAAAATATGGAAAATACATTGAAATACAAAAAAATCAATAAACTGAAATATTTTTAAAAAAAATAGCAAAAAGATAGAATAAATATTCGAAAAAGCTTGAAAAAATATTGCAAAAACATATGTCCAATTAAAAAATAGATCTTCAATTAAAAACCAAAATTTCTAATAAATAATGAAAAAAAATATATTCAGTAATTACAGAACATCTGGAAAATACAGAAAATACGGTAAATAGTAAAATTATTGAAAAACCTAAAAAAAAATGTTCAATAAAAAGAAAAAAAATATTTGTAGAAAATATGCATAAAACAAATTCCCAATAAAAAAAAAACAAATTCTAATTGATGGATAAAAAATATAAAAAATACATTAAAAAAAATAAAAATACATGAAAGAGAACAAATATTTGAAAGAAAAAACATAAAATTTGGAGAAAAAAAAAGGAGGCAAAATTACCTTTACACATCGAAAATCTTTACAAATCAAACATCCAAACAATCAAAACGTTTACAAATTCAACACAAACCTTTACAAATCTAATATCCAATTCCAACTGAAACCTTTCCAAATCCAACCAAAATCTTTTTAAATAAATGTGTATGTATAAAGAGAGATAAAAGAGAGGATGGGGTGGGGGAGGTGGGAGGGTAGCAGGGGCGGGGGTAGGAGTAAGGAGGGGAGGCTGGGGCGGGGTAGGGGGATGGGGGTGACAGGCAGGGGCATGGATAACAGAGGTTGGGGGTAGCTCTCCATAGTAGAGAGAGAGAGAGAAAGAGGAAGGTGGGAAAAATAGACAAAAATACCATTTAAAAAATCATGTGCAACGCACATGACTAAACATTTCCATAAAAAATTAACGGAGTTGGACGGTAGGGGGAAATTTGCAGTCATGTTGTTAAGTACAGAAACTGAAAGTTCGAGCGGTAAAGTGATGAGGGGGGAAAGTTAGGGGGGCAAGTGTAATTAACCGTTTCTTTTTTCTTTTTTTTTTCCTCAGTTTTATGGACCCATAAGAGAGATTTTGTTTATTTTTTCCACAAGATAATTTGATATTTAGAGAAACCTCACTTGTACCTTATGCATTATCTCTTAGGGATGGCAACAATGCAAGTTTTGGACGGGTTTGGCAGAACTAGAACTATTTAGAAAAATATCAAAACTGCCCTGCCCTGAACCCGAAACCTGTTTTATTAATACCCCCCCCCCCCACCCAAATGATGTTTATGAAACTCGTCCCGACCTGACCCGATTATTAAATTTTGTTAATTTAATGAACTTATATTATTACATATATAAAATAATGCATAAGTAAGCCATAATTATTACAAACTTTTATGATAAGTAATGGATAAAATAATACTTAAAATATATTTATCTAAAGTTATTTACCTCATCAGCGAATGAATCATTATGGCATCCGACCCATAATTATGGATTAGAGAGTCCACAATCCTTCCTTAGAGTCTAATAATACCAAAAATACATATAAATTTAAATTGCAAGCCTTTGACTTAAGGCTCAACAGCACAACCTTGATCAAGAACACAGAGAAAATATCACGTTAATCAAGCCTTTACTTTTATTTTCAAAAATTTAAGCGGAGTTTCCTTTGTTAATTCATGAAAATATCATGCTAATCTTTTATTTTAAAGTGTCACCCATACTAATAGGAAATCCTCAAGTAATAATCATAAATCTTAAATTCTCAATCACGAGGTTCTCAAACAAGTTCACGATAAATAGGTCCAATAGACTTAAGTCCAAAATGTTTAAAGCTTAACAAGTCATAGTTACCACCTCACACCTCTCAAATACAATATTATAACGATAACAATAATATCAAAATAAGGCTAATCTCATATATAGTCTAATAAACAAGGGATACATAGCCATATTAGAGAGAGGTTAAATAGATGCTTGTCATATGATATTTGGAACATTGCATTTCCTTTAACTAAGGTCTCTCGCCTTTCTAATTCTAGTTTTGGTCACTGCCCTATACATTTGGACTCTAATCCTACATCTTTTTTAGGAGTTGTCATAATATTTATGATCATGCTTGGTCTTCTGATCATTATTATAAGTCTCCTATTAAGAACTGTTGGACTCCTTACATTCAAGGTTCGATGACCTTTCAATTTGTTCCAAAAGCTAAATATCTTATTGTGGAGCCCAAACCATAAAATCCCAATTTCTAACGATTCGAGTAGACCCAACAAGTTGTCCCAACCAAGTTTAGAGCCATGTGAATAAGTACAAATGCTTATCATGTGTATAAACACAAATGCTTATCACATGGATATTCACATGCTTAATTGGTTACCTACATTCTTGGACGAGATAAGAAGGAATCACCACATGAGCTAATAAAGAGCTAGGAGAGTTCCTTATACAACCTAACGACTTTTCATTGCTATAAATACAACCCTCACCACGGGGTAAAGGGGGATGTATTTTTGAAGGTTCTGAGAAACTAATAAGAATTGAGAACCCTCTTCGTGGATGTAGGCAGTTGTCAAATTAAGTAAATTCATTTGTTTTGAGCATGTATTATATTCTTTTTATTCCATGCTTTTTAGAAATACTTTATTGTGATTAAGTGCACACACAATTGGCTTCATCTGTAGGAAATGGTCTTCTTTTCTATAATAGCAACCCAAACCAAATAATAAACACAAATGTCTCACCACCCAAACAGTGCATCACAACCTAACGACATGTGAACTATCCTAGCTCCACCCAGGATCAGATCTAAGGTTCGTCGGGATGAAAATCTAAGATTTTTCCCATAGGATCAGCTCTACGAGTAAAGAAATGAACAACCTAGATCAACAAAGATCTTGCGGTTGGTAGACATGTATAAAGCATGAGTCCAATAGTAAGAGGAGGAAACAAGCCTCCAGATGGAAGAGAATGCATGCCTCCAGCGACGATTAGAGAAGATGGAGAAAGAACCCCCATCAAGAGAATCGAAAGCATCGTGGTCGGACTCCTAGACCTCAGGCGAGCAAAACTCGCAACCAATGAAGGAGTTATAGGTGCGACCAATACCGTTTGGAGTGAGGAAGTAATTTAGTGAGAAGAATCATAATGAAGAGTGCCACAGGGATGATATAAGGATTTTGGTCTGAAAATAGATGAACCAACACCCAGCACACCGAGGAGCCAGATCCACAAAAGAGATTGGAAGAAGGCCTCTTATCACACAGATGAAGTATCCTTTCTCAAGGGACATTGAGGAGGAGGAACCCCCAAAGAAATTTGCATCCCTAAGCTTCAAAATCTATGATGGCAAGACAGACCTCGTATATCATATTCGCTAGTGTAGGAAAGCCATGACTCTGTGGAATCATTATGATGCTCTGATGCGTCACATATTCCATCCATCTTAGAAGACGTCGCCCAGAAGTGGTTTGAGAGGTCGCCACAAAGTTCGGTTAAGATCTTCAAGTCCATCACTGAGGCCTTTACATCTCGCTTCGTTACCATCAGCTAACATTAAAAGAGGATGGATTCTCTACTCACGATGAGGAAAAATCCATAGGATACCCTGGGAAAATATGTTAATCGCTATTGGGAAACATTCAGTGAGGTGAAAGATTGCTTAGAGTAGGTAGTTGTAGCATATTTCAAGATCGAATTACCCCCCACTTCCATGCTTCATCAGTCCCTTACTAAGAAAGAAATGGACACCATTGACGATCATGTGTCACGTATTAAAAAGTATGCCAAAATGGAGGACATGGTCAACACCAGTCAAGTAGAGACCGGTCGCACTAAGGCTAACAAGGGCAATGATAAAGATAACACCCGTAAAAAAGGGAACAAAAAGAAAAATAGAGCCAAGAACGGGGCAACGCATATTTTTCCAAAGCTTTTCAATCCATCAACATGGTTTTTAAGGAACAAATTTACAAAATCCCGAGGAAGATCAAGAACCATCAGTTTCTCAAAAATTTGCAAGGCCCTTAAAGCTCATATGGAGGAGTTAGCCTAGACAGGGCATCTAAACGAGTACATAGAGAAGAATGCTAATAAGGTTGTCGCCAATGATGATAAAAAACTAAATAATATAATGGACGATGAGGCAGGACATGAGTTTGCTATAATACACGGGGTATCTGAACTCAAGCAGATCCCAGGCAATGCAGTTCAGATGGAACTCAAGAAGGTCACGACGGTGATGGGGGCCTTCTAGATAGATTCTGCCAAGATCCAAGATGGCAAGCACAAGAGACCTAAGGGTGTGGATTATAACAAACACATAGTGTTTATGGAGGACGTTGTAGTCGGGGTAAGAACCCCACACCATGATGAACTAGTAATCACTCTCAGGATTACAAATTAGGATGTGGACAAGATACTAGTGGATCAAGAAAATTTTCTAGAGGTAATGTACCTAGAGCTATTTCACAAGCTTAAATTGAGGATATCAAATTTGAAAGAAAAGACTTTCCCACTGGTTGGCTTCGCAGGAAAGATGACCACACCATTGGGGGAGGTAGTCTTTCCAGTGAGGGTAGGGAATGTTTCAAAACTCAATGAGTTTCTAGTTATCAACATTAATTCACCTTATCACGCCATCCTTGGCAGAGTTTGGCTCTATATCATGAGAACAACCCCTTCAACCTACCACCGAAAACTCAAATGTATCATAAATTGAGGCATAGTTGAGATTAGAGGCGATCAAGTTGTTGCTCGAAAATAATACATCACCTTCATCAGGCCCAAACATGAGAATAAGAAAGAAAAAGAGGTCATCCCTGAGATGTCCTAGGATGGAGCCATTCCATTCAAATATCAACTACGGCATGGACGACGAAGGGTGAAAAAAATGAGAATCCACCCCACAGATAGGGTTGTAGAGAAGCTAGAGAAAATTATTTTGATGAATGGAGACTAGAGAGGAATTTTATAATCAGAACCACTTCGTCCGACCATGAAAGGAAGGAAATGATCACCTTTCTAAAATAAATCATATATGTTTTTTCATGGGAGCCATATGACATGTCGGGGATTGGTCTCGTAGTCACTTTCCATCGTATTCAAATTGACTTGGTATTTTAGTCAATCATACAGAAATCTCGTCGCACTGCCCCAGAGAAGGAAAAAGGCGATGGAAAAGGAGGTAAGGAATCTTCTGGAGGCAAATTCCATCATAGAAGTTCAATTAACAAATGTCTCTCAAATACAGTAGTAGTTCGCAAGAGTAACGATGGGTGGAGAGTAAGTGTAGACTTCAGAAATCTCAAGAGGGCTTTCCCCAAGGATAGATTCCCTTTGCCAAAGATAGACCAGCTGGTCGACGCTATGGAAGCCCACTAGCAAATGAGTTTTCTAGACGCTTACTCAAGGTATCACCAGATTCCCATATTCGGAGCCAAATACCGAAGATTGGTCACTAAAATGTTTAATCAAGAAATGGGTGGGATAATGGAAGTTTACATTGAAGATATGTTCATAAAAAACAAGTGCAAAGATGATCATGTCATGGACTTGGCAGATAACTTTAAAATCCTTAGGCGTTACGGGATGAAGCTCAATGCGAGTAAGTGATCATTCGGGGCCCAGTTAGGAAAGTTCCTTAGCTATCTAGTTAGCAAGAAGGGAATTAATGAAAACCCCGATTAGATAGTAGTGATCAATAATGTTCAACCACCAAAGACGCTGTAAGAGATCCAAAAGCTGACCAAGATGCTCACAGACTTAAACCGTTTCATCTCCAAGTCATCCGAGCATTGCTGACCATTTTTCCAGTTACTCAAGAAAGAAAGGGGCCTCACTAGAACGATGAATGTTCAAAGGAACTTGAGGAAATAAATTCTTACTTAAGCAAACCCCTACTGTTAGCAATTCCATATCCAGGGGACCCTCTTTACCTTTACCTTATAGTTTTAAGCCATGCAGTTAGCTCGGCCTTGGTCTATGAAAGGAAGGGACAATAGTTACCCATTTACTGCGTTAGCAAGATTCTTTTGGATGTCAAACAAAACTATTTACTGCTAGAGAAATTGGCTTACACACTGGTGAATGTGTCCCAAGAATTAAAGCATTACTTTGAGTCCCATTTCATAACAGTCATCACATATTTCCTTCTTAAAATTATTCTTCACAAAGTTGACCTATCTGGACATATGTCCAAGTGGTCAATTGATCTGGGGAGATTTGATATACACTGCCAACCAAGAACAACAATCAAGGGGCAGGTCTTGGATTATTTCATAGCAGAATTTATAGGAAAAGACGCCCTTACTGATCAACAGGTAGCTGACCAGTTGAAAGATCACGAGTTGGGTTAATCCAAGAAGTGGATATTGTACGTGGATAGTGCCTATAATTCTAAAGGAGCATGGGTATGATTTTTTCTTGTAAAGATAGGGAATGCCATGATCTAGAAAAGGATCATGTTGGACTTTAAAGCCTCTAAATATCAAGCTGAGTATGAAGAACTAATAACTGGACTACATAAGTATCACTTGTTAGGGAAAACCACCTATAGGTGTATTTTGATTTAATGCTGGTATCCAACCAAGTCAGTGGATAATTTAACATTAAAGATAAAAGGATGGCAGTGTACCTATAGGTGGTTCGCGAGCTGATATTAAAGTTTGAGGAAGTCCATGTTCAATAATTCTCCCAGGGGCACAACATTCATGCAGATGCTTGATCAGCCCTAAGTTCAATAGTGAATTCTGATCCCAGGAGAATAACTGAAACGAATTTCCTCACAAAACCTAAAATTATGAGTGTTGATACCAAATTTAGTCTGCTGACATGGCTCAATTAAGTGGAGACATGTGGCAATCTGCATGGCAATAACAAACACATCGGAACAACCCCTTGACTTCGAGGAACTCATTTTCCCCGACTAACTCAAATACTTCGAGCAGTAGGTACTCTCCGAGGAACTTTACTGCACCGAGCAACTCATGGATGCCGAGATACTTAGGTGGTCCGAGCAGCTTTGGCGGTCCGAGCTGCATCTCGATCAGAGCATTTATTATGAGATAATTAAGAGGATTAAATGCGCATTAAATGTTGATTATCATCATACGGATGTATACGCTTATTGAACAGCTATGTATTACCCATTCACATGTACAACCTCATAGCTATAAATATATTGTATCATCCTCATTGTGGGGGTACCAGAATTTCTGGAGATAAACCCTATTTTGAGAATTCCCAAATAATCAATAATAGCACCAACAGTGGATGTAGGCCATTTGTTCAAGGCTGAACCACTTAAAAATCTCTTGTCTTATTTATTTTTATCTGTGATTAAACAATTAGAGATAATCTAATTTTTTACATCAACAGATTGGCGCCGTCTGTGGGAAACGACTGTAATTTTCATTTTTCACCAAAAATAATTCATCATCAATGGCTGACAATCCTGAATCCAACAATCGAAATGCAAGGAATCCCCCAAATCCATCCGCTCCTCCAAATATCTAAGATCTGGCAGGAATCATGGCCAGTTTGGCTCAAGGCCAGACAGCCATGCAGGAAACAATGCGACAACTCATGCAAACTATCCAAGGTGGAGCATCAACCTATTCAGGACAACAAAGTGGTCAAAGAAATACTCATTTACTTTCTTCACGCATTAGGCAAAGCGATTCATATCGCACTGATAAATCTGAAGATTTTTCTTATCAACTGGGTCGAACTTCATCAGTACGAGCCACATATACTGAACAACATATCATTCTCTCTTCGGAAAGGACTAGTGAACTGGAAAGATTGAGTAGGGTCTCTTCTTTTGATCGATTGTGCCCTAGGAAGAATAAAATTCCTCCTAAGCCTGTGTCGAGAAACTTTCGACGACCATTTGATTTAAGAGAGGGTTCTGCCCAATCACAACCAACTGCTCGACAAGATAGATCCCAAGAAGCCACATCCACGAGATCAGTTGCTCGAACCAACAGGCCCGAGGAAGGAAATAATGCGTGGAAAGGCTCTATTCAGAGGCTGGAGGATAGATTAGGGGAAATAGCCAAGGCCAAGAATCCTCTACAAAGAACTTTTGTCCAAGGGACACCTTTTGTCCAAACAATTGTGGATTTTCCCACACCATCAAAGTTCAAAGAACCTGTTGTGACTCCTAAATATGATGGAAAAATTGATCTTGTCCTTCATATCGAGCAATACCAAGCTGCTGCCGACATCTATGCTATCAGATGAGATGCAGGGCATTCTCGGGAACTCTTACAGGATCTGCTCAAATATGGTACAATAATCTTCCTCGGAGTAAGATTTTAACTTTCTTTCAACTGGCCGAGCTCTTCATTGGAAACTTCTGTTTTGGAGCAAAACCTGTCAAACGAGTAGCACACTTGTTAAGTGTTAGACAAAAGGTAGGGGAGAGAACTAGGGATTATATAACTCGTTTCAATAACGAGAAGCTCGAAGTTATTGATTACGAGGAAAAGACAGCGATTACTACCCTGATGAGTGGGCTATTGCCCAACAAGTTATATTACACTTTGGCTAAAGATCCACCCAGAACCATGTCAGAATTGATGGCAAAAGTGGCCAAGATCATGAATGCCGAGGAGGCTATGGCTGTAAAGAAGAATATAGATACCAAAGAAACCAAGGTGGAGGGTGATAAGGCCAAAAAGAAAGAGCATAAGAACAATGCTGGTGACGAGCACTCAAAAACAAAGCCATCATGGGAGGTATTGAAGAAATTTGAGAATTATACTCCTTTGAAGGTAGACATCAACCATGTTCTAGAAGAAACAAGAACAGCGAGGAGTTAAATTGGCCGGAAAAAATGAAGTCAGGCCCTGACAAGAGGAATAAGGCCAAATATTGTGAGTTCCATAAGGATCATGGCCACATAACCAAAAATTATATAGCTCTTCAGAATGAGATCGAGGCACTCATTAGACGAGGAAAACTGGCAAAGTATGTTGATCGCATAAATGAAAGAAGAAACAACGACCGAGCAAGAGAGAGATCTAGATCTCCTCGTCGAGCAGAGGAGAACAAGAAAAGAGACCATGAAGATGATCCAGAAGACGACCCTAATCTTCCCAAAAGACCTAGGCAGCCAGAACGCGAGGTATTTTCAATACGTTTTGGATCCTTTGATTGCAATGTTATTACAGGTGGAGATGCAGGAGGTGGAGACCTTACTGCAGAAAGAAAAGCTTACCTCAATGAGGCTCAAGCCTATTCATATATCCAACGAATAAATTTGGCTGAAGATGATCGCCCGAGGAAGGTCAACAAAGAAAAATTGGTCATCGGTTTCTCAAAAAATGACCTCGCAGATGTGCTGTATCCTTATGATGATCCATTGGTGATCAAAATGAGAATGAAGGAAGTGATGATCTCGAGAGTACTAGTTAATAATGGTAGCTCGGATGATATTATGTTCTACTCATGCTTCGACAGCCTAAATCTAAATTTGTCTCAGATGGAGCCTTATCACAGACCTCTCCTCGGTTTTGCTAGAGAGAGTTTTTCCACTTGGGACGCTCAAGTTGGATATGTTTATTGGTACATGGCCTGATTATCGAACCGAAAGAGTACGCTTCTTCGTGATGGATAAGAATGTTCAATCAGCCTATAATATCATCATGGGAAGGCTAGGATTGAAGAAGTTCGAAGCAGTACCATCTACGGTACATTAGTGCCTAAAATTTCCAACTAATTTTGGAGTAGGAGTTGTGAAGGGTGATAAAAAAGTAGCTCGGGAATGCTACTATTCATCTGCCAAGCAGGAGGAACTGTAAGAATCTAGGAAAAAGACTACTACCTATCAGGTGGATGAGGGTGCAGAAATTGAAACATTGGATCCTAGAGACGAGTCGCAACTCATGAAAGGTCAGGTGGTAGAAGCTACTGAAAACATCATTCTGGACGACGAGCACCCTGAACGAACAACTCAGATAGGTTCATCGTTAGATGCCTCATTAAGACAGGAGTTGATAGTTTTCTTAAAAAGCAGAAAATAATTTTTTTCTTGGAGTCATGAAGATATGCCCGGAATAGACCCAAATTTCTTATATCGCGAGCTCAATGTGAATAAAGAGATCAAGCCAGTGAAGCAGAGAAGAAGAGTGTTCATCCCCGAGAAGAACCAAGCTATACAGGAGGAGGTCGAGAAGCTCCAGAAAGCTTGCTTTATTGAAGATGTTAAGTATCCATACTGGTTAGCAAATGTGGTGATGGTGAAAAAGAAGAACAACAAATGGAGGATGTGTGTAGACTTCACCTACCTCAACAAGGCATGTCCAAAGGATCATTTTCCCTTACCTCGAATTGATCAACTAGTGGATGCTACCTCGGGAAATGAGTTGCTGAGCTTCATGGATGCTTATTCTGGTTACAACCAGATTAAAATGAAGCCTGAAGATAGGGAGAGTACTTCTTTCATTACCCCTAGGGGAACTTATTGTTATAATGTTATGCCTTTTGGTTTGAAAAATGTAGGTTCGACATATCAGCGGCTGATGAGCAAGGTGTTTGCAGAACAAATCAGTTGCAATATGGAAGTCTATGTTGATGATATGCTGACAAAGAGAAAGAAAGCTGCTGACCATCTAGTTGATTTAGGCCAGACCTTTTATCAATTAGATAAATATCAAATGAAGCTGAACCCGACCAAGTGCATATTTGGAGTACGAGAAGGCATGTTTCTCGAGTATATTGTCAATCAACGAGGCATTGAAGCAAACCCTGAAAAGATCAAAGCTCTATTAGGGTTGCGATCTCTAACGACGAAGAAGGAAGTACAAAGTCTTACAGGGCGAGTAGCAGCACTTAACAGATTTGTATCGCGAGCAACTGATAGATGCCTCCCATTCTTCAAAACGCTTCGCAAGACTTTTGAATGGAATGAAGAATGCGAGAAATCTTTTCAAGAGTTGAAAAAATATTTGGGAGCACCTCCACTGTTGTCCAGACCAGTGATGGGAGAAAGGTTGTACTCGTACCGAGCAGTTTTGGAAAATGTAGTTAGCTCGGCATTAATAAGAGTAGAGGATGGAGTACAAAAACTAATTTATTACACTAGTAAGACCTTCCGAGGAGCAGAGATCAGATATCCAAAGCTGGAAAAGTTAGCACTGGCGCTGATCGAAGCAAGTAGAAGAATGAAGCCATATTTCTAGGCTCATACCATAGTCGTATATACTGGTATTCCATTGAGACAAGCTCTTCATAAACCAGAAAAATCAAGGAAATTGATGTATTGGGCAATAGAGCTAGGTGAATATGATATAATTTATGAGCCTAGATCATCACTGAAAGGGCAAGCAATAGCAGATTTTATATCATAGTTCACTTATCCTGATACCCCCGAGGAGCAAAAGCTAGGTACCGACCAACCTGTAGATGTTACAGGATTATCAAATTTAAACCCCGATCAACTTAAGCTGGTCGGAGAGCAAGAGGAGAAGGTCGACAAGTAGCGAGGTGTGGTAGAAATGGAGATAAAGGAGCAACAAATATTCCATCGAGGAATTTTGTCCAATAAGAAGTTTGAGGACGAAATACCTGTATGGAACCTATGTGTGGATGGCTCATCATGCACCTCGGGTAGTGGAGCTGGGATTGTATTGAAACTTCCAGACGAGATCGATATAGAATATGCTCTGCATTTTCAATTTCAAGCTTCTAATAATGAGGCTGAATATGTAGCGATGATTGTAGGTCTTAGTCTGGTAAAAATCATGAAGTCAGAGTAGGTAATCGTATGCAGTGACTCATAGTTGATTGTAAACCAAATGCTTGGTGTGTATACAACAAAAGGAGAGTTGATGATTAAGTACCATGCAAAGGCAATGGAATTGGTATCGGAATTTGTTACTGTTCAATTGGTCAGAATACCAAGAATGGAGAATGCAAGAGCAGACGCTTTAGCTCGATTAGCATCGGCTACTCGTACCGAGCTACGAAGAACAATACCGATTGAAGTTCTAGCTGGTCGGAGCATAGAAAAAGATCTGGCGATGAATTTTATTACCCTTGATTTAAGGCCATCTTGGATGGATCCCATCAGGGCATATATTGAGGAGGGAGAATTACCGATTGACAAACTCGTAGCCAAGAAATTGAAGTTTAAAGTTACTCGTTATGTACTAACTAATGGTATTCTATACAAACGAGGAATCATAGCTGGCTTGCAGAGGTGTTTACATCTAGCCGAGGTGAAGGATTTGATTGAGGAAGTCCATGAAGGGTCTTGTGGAGCCCATGTAGCAGGTCGGACACTTGTGCAAAGAATAATGACACAAGGATACTACTGGCCAATGATGAGGGCTGATTGTATAGCCTATGCCAAGAAATGTGACAAGTGTCAGCGCTTCTCCTCCATCCGAAGAACTCCCCAAGCATTGTTGACACCCATTACTTCCCCTTGGCCATTTGCCATGTGGGGAATTGACTTGGTCGGGCCACTTCCAACAACTAGAGGAAGATTTAAATATCTTGTCATTGCAGTGGATTATTTTACTAAGTGGGTAGAAGCCGAGCCTCTTATCGACATGACATATGAAAAGGTGTACCAATTTATTTGGAAAAATATCATTTGTAGATATGTTCTTTCCCATACATTCATCACCGACCATGGAATACAATTTGACAACGAGGAGTTCGTTGCCTATTGTCATCAGTCAAATATCTTGAAGATCCACTCGGCACCAGGCCATCCCCAATGCAATGGACAAACTGAAGTGACAAACAGAACGTTGCTAAATGGTTTTAAGAAAAGACTGAATGACGCAAAAGCAAACTGGATCAACGATTTGCATTCTGTGCTTTGGGCTTATCGTACTACTCCCGGAGCAGCAACAGGAGAATCTCCATATATGCTAGCATTTGGAAGTGAAGCTGTTATACCTGCCGAGTTGGGTCTTCCAACACACAGAGTACTGAATTTCAATTCCCCTGTCAGCGATTTAATGAGAAGGTTAGATTTGGACATGCTCGAAGAAGTTAGAGAAGAAGCAGCTATTAGGAATATTGCTTACCAACAACGAACAACTTTGTTCTATAACAAGAGAGTGAAGAAGTGTGACCTGAAAGAAGGAGACTATGTGCTAAAGAAAGTGATTCAAAAGCACAACAAACTGAAAGCGAACTGGCACGGACCTTACCGAGTTACAGAAGTTGTTCGACCAGGAACCTATAGAATAGAAACTTTAGAGGGGGAGGAGTTTAAGAATGCATGGAATGCAGAACACCTGCACAAATATTATCAGTAATGTAAACTCTCATGTAATGCAGTTTCATCAGTATGAATAAAATGTGAATATTCTACCCAACTCTCTCCTTTTATTGATTTTTTTTGCGGAATACTAGTGCTACACACTACTCGAAAAAATACACCAACTCCGGTTGGTCGGGAATAAAAATATTTCCCAAAAGTGCCAACTCCGGTTGGTTGGGAAGAAAATCCACCAACTCCGGTTGGTCGGGAATAAAAAATATTTCCCAAAAGTGCCAACTCCGGTTGGTCGGGAATAAAAAATATTTCCCAAAAGTGCCAACTCCAGTTGGTTAGGAAGAAAATCCACCAACTCCGGTTGGTCAGAAATAAAAAATATTTCCCAAAAGTGCCAACTCCGGTTGGTTGAGAAGAAAATCCACCAACTCAGGTTGGTCGGGAATAAGAAATTGCCAACTACAATTGGTCGGGAACATTTTTATTAAACGAAGCATGAGTATGTCATAAAAGTCAGTTAATGGCTTAGAATTAAAAAGTGATTAAGCAAAATTTTTGATACTCGTAACATTTTAAATTACCACCAAGCTGGTCGAGAAACAAAATATCATCAATTTTGGTTAGTCGACAAATGATTACCACAAGTTCAAGATAGTCGACAATAAGTTTTAACCAGCTTTAGTTAATCGACAAATAACACAATGTTGTTATCTTTTTAACAGATATACATACAGATATGTAAAGTGTTTTACAAAACATCTACAAGACAATGGCAATCAAAATTGCAAAGAAAAATAGAAGTTTTTTTTTATTAAATCCAAAACAAAGTACATTGAGAATAAAATACATAAAAATTATTACATCATAAATCCTATTCTATGGGTTTCTTCCCCTCTGCTTTTGAAACAGGTTCCTCGCCAGCAAGAGGATCGTTTAAGTCATAAGGGGAATTTATGAAATTAAGGTCTCTGAGCATCCTGATGTTCATCACAGATGGTCGATCGAGTAGGTGCTCGGGGTGAGATATCTCAACATTGGAATGGAGACTGTAATCGCCAAGATATTTGGAAATCAAACACTGAGGGATTGCCCGAGCAGGGATCCAGCTCATGTCGAGTTTGAATGGTGGCACTGGCATGTCGAGCAACCCAGGAATATGGTAATCCCACAAGTAGTGACCCTGTTCCAATTGTAATACACCTAAGTCATTCAACCACCCTTGTTTGTAACCCTCATTATTCGCATTTTGGATCCAATCATCCAAATGGTAGAGAGCCTCATTGTAGCCAGCCATCCATAATTCTCTGGGCTGCTTGTGGAATTGATAATTCAGCCTTTCCAGTTGCTCGTGAAGATTTTTTATAAAGAGTTCTTTATTCTCCAAAGCAGACTTTTGAGCAGAGAGCTGCTCGTCCAGATTCATGATTTTTTTAGACATCTCGGCCAATGCCTGGTTCTTTTCCATCAATTGGAAGGCTCGGTTCTCGAGAGCCGATTGAGTTATTTGTTCCTCGACAGGAATCCGAACAGCTCTTGCTCGTCCTCGAGAAGCTCTTGCTCGTCCCCGAGCAGAGGTAGAAGGACAATCTCTCTTCAAGGTTTCCAATTCGTCCCTTAGATTAGCATTTTCAACCTCCAAGAAAGAGAACCCCTCGTCGTTCACAGGGACCAAAGCGTTTGAGGAAGAAGCTGCAGATTTCAACTGAGATACTTCTCTTTGCAAGCTATTGTTTTCCTGCTCCAACAACTCAGCTATCTGCCTGTGCTCTTTGACCTCGGCCTTCAAAGTTCTCTCCCTCACATTGTAAGTAGCGAACAACTTATCATACCCCTTATCAGCACTGAGTTGTTGGTACTTCTTCTCGTATCCATCGTGCAAAAGGGCTGTAGATTCCTTATATTGTTGTTGAAGCTCTTCAAGAGTGCCCTGGAGGTCTTCAATCATTTCATAATATGCTACATTATTATCCATTGCACGGTCGAGCAGGCACTTCAAATACTGGTAGGCTTCAACTACTTATTCTGAAGCGTTTGGACCGAGTATATCAATAATTTGAGCATCAGTCAAATTTACATGGCCAGCCTTGAAATATTCGTTGCACTGTCTCATAAATTTTATATCATGAGCAGATAACAATTCCATCCTGGCCATAAACTAGTAAAAAGAAGAGATAACAAGAATCAATAAGGAGAAAGAGGAAGAGAGACAACAGTATGAATACGCAAAACTTCAAATTTTATTACATCATAAAAGATAAGTACATATTTCAGAGTTACAATTGGTAAAAATAAACAGAGAGAAAAATCCGAGCAACTCTACACCTTTTCCTTGTCTCCCAAAACTTTCTCGGGAGGCTAGAACGAGGAGGTAGGTTGCTCGGATGGTACAGATGGTCGCTCGGTGGGTGCTGAATGCTGCTCGGTCGAAGTAACGGATGGTTGAAGTTGTTCATAGGAAGGCTGGACAACTGGGGGATGAAGAATTTAATCTCCCATCACCATGGAGGATTCCTCAGAGGCAGCTTCGTCCTCTTCTTCTTCTTCTTCTTCTTCAGGGGTTGGAGGGGGGCCAGGGATGTGTCGCTGAAATAAATCAGAATTTTCATTAACCTTCATCTCTTGTAGAGCAGCGACCTAGCCATCCCTAAAGTACTTGAGGCTACCATATTCCACTTGTGACATCATGGTAGCCAGACCCTTATTACACCCCTTATCCCAGCCAGCACTGAAGGAATTTTTTACAGCCAACTTATCGGAAAGCAGATCCTCGGCAGCCTTCAATTTATTCTCCACTTCTTCCTTCTGACGACCTACTTCATGAAGCTTGTTTAGCTCTTCCTCAGCAACCTTGAGCTTACTTTCAAGCTCCCCAGCATTTTGGAGCTTCCTTTCGAGCTCTTTATTCTTACTTTCTAATTCCTTTATTTTCTTCTCCAATCCCTTGGAGATTTTAACAGCTTGATTCCTCTCCTGCTCGGTCGAATTGAGCTGCTTCTCCCAGGCAGCTTTATCTTCAACATACTTTTGACGAGAATCTTTCAGAGACTGCGTCAGACCCACCAAATCTTCCTCTACACCTCACGAGGAACTTGAAGCTTTAATAGCTTCATCTTTCTTCAAAATTGTATTAAAACAGGTTACCAACTGGGAAAAGAAAACAATAGCAAATCAGTGAAAAAATATAATAGTGGAAAAATGAAAGTTTAGGACAATAATACTTACAGAAGCAATATGACGAGCAGCTAATGTGGTAACCATATCCTAAGAAATATTTTCTTCAGTACCTTGGATCTCGAGAATGATCCAAGACTTTACCGAGCTCATGGCAGAGCTCGGGGCAACAAAAGTGGGAACA
Organism: Sambucus nigra; assembly: GCA_949130495.1. Taxonomy (NCBI): domain Eukaryota; kingdom Viridiplantae; phylum Streptophyta; class Magnoliopsida; order Dipsacales; family Adoxaceae; genus Sambucus; species Sambucus nigra. The sequence continues at coordinate 415,851,863 of OX422214.1, read as the reverse complement.
CCACTTTCAGTAGTCGGGGGCTGAGCGATGGATTCAGCCAAATTGACCGAGGAACTCTTCTTCAGCCTCCTCAGAGGAGCATCGACGGTCTCGACCAAGGAGGTAGTCTTAGTCGTGGATATGACTATAATCTCGCTTGGAGCAGCGACCTTACTCGGAGCCACTGGGGGATTCTCGGTAACCTTCATAGGAGCAGCCGGAGGAGGTGCATCAATTTTTCTTGTCCCTTCTTCTGGGACATCATGCTTACTTTTCTTTGCCTCTCCAGCAATCGAGGCAGATTTCTCGAAGAGGGCAAGAGCTCTTCTTCTCTTCATCCTTTCACTCAAAGGAATATGTGACTCAGGTGAAGAACTTGTAGAAGTTGGTATTGGTTCCACGTCGCTTATCACCGGACGAGAAGTAAAAGATGAGGTGTAACTCTTATACTGCACCAGATATGAAGCTGATCTGATATGCTCGTCGGCAATAGTCTGATGCAAACCCCAGATAAGTTTCAGATGTTTTAAGTTAACTTCTGTCTCTTTTGGAGATCTTCTTTTGCTGATAACTGCAAATAAATGAAAATTAAAATATCAGTGATACATTTTATCAAACACAAAGGAATCATAATTTCAAAAATAAAAACAACCTATCCCATTGCCATAGGGAGGGCATCTAGGAACTTGGTACACATCATTTACAGTTAGTGGAGGGTGTTTCCAATTTTTCATAACAACCCCATGCTCGAAGTAGTCCCTATTGGCATCTGGGAGATTGACCACTAAAGCCCTATTTAAAAACCTAGTTTTTAAATAAAAAGTATTGTCACCAACAACCCATCTATAACAAAACATAATTTCTGGAATTCCTATACGAGTTCCATGAATCTAATTTAATCTATGAACCCCGTTAACTATTCTCCATGTATTGGGGGCAATTTTTATAGGAACCACGTCAAAATATTGACAGAATTCCAGACACAAAGGGTTTGGGGGAAAAGAAAAACCACATTCAGCCACGGAGAGACTGGGGAACCAATGTCCCTCAGCTAAACGGAAATAATCTGAAGGTTCAGAAAGTTCCTCCAGAACAACCCATGAAGGAATAGAGAAATCAGAACGAAACTTATCAAGCGATTTAACAAGGTAAACCATGATGAATAAAGGAAATAAAAGATAAGGAAGAAGATCTTACAGGAAAAGGATGGATCGGTTGACAATGAACGATGAAAGGGATGAACGCACAAGAGAGAGAGAAAATGGAAAACTCAAAGATACAGATTTGAAAAAGTAAAAGACGATATGATTTTCTGCAACACTTAAATACCTTACCTTGGGAAAAGGTGAAAATAATGATTATAAAGGGAGACGTTTACGCTACCGGCGGCTAAAAGGACAAAAAGGGCACGGATATCGAAGCAGTTAGAAAAATTCGAAAAGTCTGATTCTGTGAATTCAAAAAGAAAAATAAATGCAAAGAAAACACTCCTAAGATTCAGGATGACCATTTAATCCCGCCATATTTCGAGAAGAATGTTCCACACTCCTAATTCTCGAATTGTGAAACATTGGGGGCTTCTGTTAATACCAAATTTAGTCTGCTGACATGGCTCAATTAAGTGGAGACACATGGCAATCTGCATGGCAATAACAAACACATCGGAACAACCCCTTGACTTCGAGGAACTCATTTTCCCCGACCAACTCAATTACTCCGAGCAGTAGGTACTCTCCGAGGAACCTTACTGCACCGAGCAACTCATGGATGCCGAGATACTTAGGTGGTCCGAGCAGCTTTGGCGGTCCGAGCTACATCTCGATCAGAGCATTTATTATCAGATAATTAAGAGGATTAAATGCGCATTAAATGCTGATTATCATCATACAAATGTATACGCTTATTGAACAGCTATGTATTACCCATTCACATGTACAACCTCATGGCTATAAATATATTGTATCATTCTCATTATGGGAGGACCGGAATTTCTAGAGATAAACCCTACTTCGAGAATTCCCAAACAATCAATAATAGCACCAACAGTGGATGTAGGCCATTTGTTCAAGGCTGAACCACTTAAAAATATCTTGTCTTATTTATTTTTATCTGTGATTAAACAATTAGAGATAATCTAATTTTTTACATCAACAATGAGAGTGGTGGCTTCCGAGCATGTTATCCCCATTAAAGAAGGCTCAAGTTAGATGGACCCGATCATTGCTTACCTACTGAACAATATGTTGCCAATATATAAAAGGAAATCTCATCAAATTAGGGTAAAAATTGCTCATTTTTACCTTGGACCTGGGGAAAATCTCTACAAAAGATCCTTTACAGGCCCCTACCTCCAATTCGTGCATCCAAAAGGACTTCTACTAAGTTATCTATGAGCTATATGATGGGATTTATGGGAGTCATGCAAAAAGAAGATCCATGTCCTTTCAAGCAATCAAAGAAGGCTACTAGTGGCTATATATGCAGAAAGACGCAATTACGTATGCTCGGAAGTGTGAAAAATGCCAAAGGTTCTTCCCTATACTTCATCAGTCAGCCAGTGACCTGAAGTCCCTAAACAGTCCATGGTCGTTCGTGTAGTGGGGTTGGACATTGTAGGGCCACAACCAACTGCACCAGAAAATTGCAAGTACTTGTGGATCGACATGGATTACTTCACAAAATGGATTGAGGCTGACCACTCATGAACATCATATATATTGATATGATCAGGTTCATCTGGAGGAACATCATAACTCACTTTGGGTTACACAGGACAATTATAACGGACAGTGGCACATAGATTGAAAGTGGACTTCTCTAAGGTTTTTGTGATGTGTATGGAATCAAACACCATTTCAATTACGTAGCCTAACCCCAAAGTAATGGATAAGCAGAGGCCTCCAATAAAACGATGCTCGACGCATTAAAAAAGAGGCTGGAAAGAGCAAAAGGTGCTAGGGTGGATGAGCTTTCTCATGTTTTCTTAGTGTATCGCATTACGCCGGGGAAATCCATAATGGAAGTGCCCTTCGTCCTAACTTATAAATGGAAGTTGTGATTCGACTAGAAGTTGGTCTACCAACCATGAGGATAAACATCATTGAACAAGGATTGAACGACGAAGCCATTAACACTGAACTTCACCTAGAAGAAGAATGGAGGGAACATGTCATGATCAAGCTATCCTCCTACTAGTAACAGTTGGCAAAATATTGCAATAAAAAGGGGTCAATTTGAGGAAATTTCAGGTCAGGGGTTATGTCCTCAGAAAAGTCCTCGCAGTGCCAAAAGTCCCTTGGATGGTAAATTAGGGCGTAACTAGTAAGGACCATTAAAAGTAATCGGAGATAATCTATAAGTAGGCTATCACATGGAAATAATAAAGGGTAGAGAGATACCCAAAGCCTAAAATGCAGTTAACCTCAAAAAAATTATTTTTAATTTATTTCCAACATATTTAGTTCTTACAAATTTCATTTCAAGAATTCCGACCTCACAGTTTGATTTGAAGTCATCAATAAAGATACAAGTTATTCGATCAATTAATTAGCTTTCTAATTACTTTGTATTGTTCCAAAATGACAGGCTCACATTTTGCATTAACGGTCAAATGCCGATCAGAGTTACCTTAGCTTAATTACAGTAACAAATTGTTAATTACAATTAAACTTGAGGTCTTTAAGACTTTATCATTAAAAATACAAAAGACCTCATGAATTTCTCAGGCAAGAAAAATCCCTGAGTAGGATCCCTAAGCATTAGATAAATTCGACTTAGTCAGATAAAATCCCGAACGGGTGGATTTCCCTTAAAGAAGGTGCATTTTTGCCATAGTTTGTTTTAGGTCTAAGGCCTAAAAGGTAAGATAAGAAAAATATAACACGTTCTTGTCATAAAGGAATGGAAAAGTACATTAGATTAGTATTAAATAAACTATACTACAACATTCAGTTACAAGTTATAAAAAATATAAATTACAGTAAAGTTGAAACACAAAAAAAGAATGAACATACAATGGTCGGCGGGAAAGGAATTCAACAATATCTCTTCTCTGGATATCATTTAGGTCTGTCGAAACTCATCATCACTATCATGGGAGTTTAGATATCGCTTGGGTGGCTAAGAGGAACATTTTCCAAAGGGACCCACTTCTCTTCACTACCAAAAAAGGGATGCCTCTATGTCGGGCAGTCAACTTGGTACATATACCAAAGTTGATAATCCTTGGTAACTTTTAAAATTCCTATGGCATTCAGTTAACCATGTTTATAGGACACACTCTTATCATCCTCCAGTATGACGGGAGCATCCACACAAACTTCATCATAACTTATCGACCATGCCGCTCGAGGGACCCTCCTGAATAAGTAGTAAAGCTTGGTCATGTCGTGACTAAGTCCTATGACCATAACATGAGCTCTTTGGATTCTCTTCTTGGCATCAATAAGATTCTTCTTAAGATCTTAATTCACAAATTAAAGGAGGTCAACAACACCCCTTATGTCTTTTGCCACGACGAGCTGAGCCTTCAAGTTGTTTACTTCCTCTTACATCAGGGAGCCCACACCCCTTAAGTCTTTTACGCCGTCCTTCAGCTTGACCACCAAGGATGACTGACTCTTGTAGGCACCAGTCATATTTTTTAAAGCCTTACGGATAGATAAATATACTTAGCGAGCCTGAGCACTAGCGTCCCGATCGAAAAAAAACATCCAAATTACCGGTAAAGGAAAGAACATCATCGGAAATAGACTATAGAAAGTAATCATAAACTATAAGAATATTTAGTAAAATATCTTGATAACATTGCAATAGAGGGAAAGCCTTTTTCATTAATAATTTCATAATGGGCAAAGCCCTTACAAATAGAAAGAGGAAAAAAGGTACAAGAAAAATAGTCATATACTAACTACTCTTGTCCTTCACATGCTCCTCATTTTCTGGGGCCTTGACCTTGGATGACACAGCCTACTTTGGCCGAATGGGGATATGGTGGTATCTTCCTCCTCAACTCTTGGTGAAGATCCAGGCTTGTGGTTGCCAAAGAGTTCAGATTCCATTGGGATGTTTGTCCTCACCAAGGCTGCATCCCAGTCATTTTTTAAGCATGATTTTTGAATATACACCATTCGACGATTGGCATCCTCAAAGGATTCAGCATAGACTTTCTCCCGACTTGTCTATTTCTTGTCCTCATAGGCCTTCTTAGCATTGGCAAAGGCCTCCTGTGATTTTTGGACAGACTCATTGAGATCATCATTGATTTTGGATTGGTCCAAGCGACTATCCAAAGTTTGAACAAATTATTCCACACACTGTAAGAAAATGAACAAAAAAGACATTAGTGATATCTGTCTCAGGGCAGACCAAAAGAAAAAGAAAAGGAGGAAAGAAAAAGTTCTTGACTTACCAGTGATAGTGCTTGATTAGCATGAGATGTAAGAATCTCGTAGGGAAGTTTCTTGACTTTATCATGATTAGTCGCAAGCACAACTCCCCTCAAAAGACCATAGGCTAGTGAGCGATTCCTGGCAATAGTTATAGCCTGTGAAGATATCGCAAGCGGAGGAAAATCACCGTTTTGGAGGGTTGAGGGGCCATGGGGGACTTTTCTTTCTTACTCTTCTCTCAGACGACTAAGCCCTAGTCTGTGGCCTTAGGGCCTTTTTTCTCTATCCTATTTAAGGACTTGGTCTTGAGGTAAGAGGCACTAGCCTCAACATCAAAGTCCTCAATAAGTATAATCCTCTTCCTAGGAGCTATTTAGTCCTCTTTGTCAATAAGGATGGACATAATGTCAAGATATTAAAAAGAAGAGGAGATGAAAGCTTCCTCTTCTAGCAAAGAGAGGTCATGGATGTTATCTATTGGACGAGCAGTAAAGCTACTAATAGATTTTTTATATTTAAGAAAGAAGGATAGCGAGCGAGGATGGTCACCACTAGCTAGGAACTCCCTCATCAGTCAATACAATTTAAAAATAAAAGTCACAAAAATGCATAAAAGAAAAGGCTATATCACTCCTAATACACCAAAAAGGCTAAATTGTCACCTTTGGGTCGGCCAGACTTGTCACGGTAATTGACCGTGACAAAAAAACACGCATTTTTTTATCACGGTCATTGAGCGTGATAAGTTCATGACAAGTACAGTTGTCAGGACTTATCATGGTCAAAGACCTTGATAGGTCTGTGACAACTTTCTCAGTAAAAAACCTTACCGCCTCTTTTTTTCCCACCGTTTTCATTTCCCCTTTCTCTCTCTCTCTCTCTCTCTCTCTCTCTCTTGACTGCTCTCTTTCTCTGTCTTTACTTTGTATGTGTGTGCATGTGGGGAGTGGGGGTGGGGGGTAGAGGGGGAGTGATGGGTGGCGGTGGGGGTAGCGTGTGTGTGTATATGAGTGGGGGGTGGCAATGGTGGGGCAGGGGAGTGAGTGGGGGGGGGGGGAGAGTGATGGGGGAGGTGAGGGGAAGGTGGGGCAAGGGAGTGATGGGGGGTAATTTAAAGTATGTTTCATTTGCATGTATGATTCCGAAAATACTATCAATGTTCTTTGTCGATTTTATACTTGTCCAAATAGTGTTACCATCCGCTTAGATCCTTATGAAATGGACTGAAACATATGAAATGCTCTAAACATTAATAACCTTTTTAATTTGTATATAATTCTATAGGACTCGTTTCTCTAAATTGAAATTGAATTCTAATTGGTATTGATATTTGTATAAATTGGTATAAATTGAAATTGAATTTGAATTGGTATTGATATTGGTATAAATTGGTATAAGTTTTAGTTCCTATGCGTACTTTAAATTACATGATTTTATGAAATCTCTTGAATTATGTTAAGACACGATTAAATAAAACGTACTTTAAATTATATATAGTGTGCATAGATACTAGCCTTCTAGTTATTATGTGTACACATTCAATAATCCTTAGACCTGTTCGAGAGATATTACCCCTGTAATGAGATATCTCGAATTATCCCGTTTGGACAATTTGGGACTGTATAGTTTCTGTATAATAATATTCTTAGTGGCTTAAACTTGTTACTTTTGGGGAAAGTTTTTCTGTCGTATCTTAATGTTCTTTGGGTACATATTAGAGAAGGTGGAGGAAATATGAATTAATATTATATATTGAATTTTAATTTCAGTTTCAAATTAAAATTGAAGTTGAATTTGAAGTTGAATGCACGAATAAATTTACGCATAGAAACTAGCCTTTTAGTTCTTAGGCGTACGCATTCAATAGGTGATTGTTTATACTAATGGGAACTAAATATTCACACTTTTTTTATGCTAATCCATGAATGTACGCTTATTACCCATAATAGGTGATTGTTTGTAGTATCTGTGATGGGATATCCTAAATACAAAGAGTGAATGGGTGAGACAAAAATATTTGGGGATGTGTTTCGCAGAGGTGCTAATGAATTTGTGAAATACACAAAGAGATGTCATAATGATGAAGAGTTTTCGTGTACATGTGCTAGGCGTAATAATGGTAAGGTGTTTGAGTGGAACACGGTTGAACAACATTTGTTAAATGGGGTATGCAAGATAGTTATCGAATTTGGATTTTTTTACAACGAATCGAAAGTTCCTTTTGTCCCCGAGCAACCTTCACAATAACCTTCAACAAGTAGTATAGATGTACAAGGGGAGGATGACAATGTAGATTATAAAATATTAGAGGATATATTTGATGACGCGTATGGAGTTCATGAAGTGGAAGAGAATGAGGTCACTAATGATGTACAATGTTCAGGTGCTTACGAAGATATTGGGATAAACCTTGAAGATGACTACTAAAGTTTAAAATTTAAGGCGAGCTAGCCATTATACTCTAGCTGTGAGAAAGATCAAACAACTTTACATGATAAGGTTGGTTTGCATAGTTTGAAGACCTAATATGGTTTGTATGGAAGTAGTGTAACATGAATTTTGAATTGGGTGAAGGACTTGCTACCCAAGATAAATACGCTTCCAACCAGCTATTCTATTATAAAAAAAATAGTTTGAAAGGTTTGGTAATGAAGTATAAATCAATTCATGCTTGTGTGTATGACTTCATACTATACCGAAAAGAGTATAAAAATCTCGATGGTGTTCGATATGCGATGAATCTAGATATGTCCAATCTACTGGCAGGGAAGGCACAAGATCAAAAGTGCCTCAAAAAGTGTTGAAATACTTTATCGTTGGGCCTAGATTAAAGCAATGTTTCACAGTACTATGGATAGTGGAGGCAATGACTCGGCATGCTAGGAAGAAGTAGGAGAAAATGTCATGCGTCGTCTTATTGATTCTACAGCTTGGAAGAGGATGGATTTTGAGTATCCCAATTTTTTTGTTGAGAACAGTGTAACATTCGTTTGGAAATATCAACAAATGGTTTTAATCCATTTGGAAATGTAAGTGCCAATCGGAGTGTTTGTCCAGTGATCCTTGCCCCACTCAACCTCCCCCTTCACAGTATATGAGACCTGAATTTTCGATGTTATTTTTGTTAATCCTTGGGCCAAAGGCAACAAGTGAGGACATTGATGTCTACCTAGCTCCTTTGATAGAAGAATTAAATGAGTTATGGGAAGAGGGTGTAAAAGCATTTTACTCTTTTAGAAAATAAGAGTTTACACTGAAAGCTATGTTGATGTGGGAAATTTATGATTTTCCAGCTTATGAAACATTATCCGGTTGTGTAGACCATGGTTATTCAGGGTGTCCTATTTGTTGAGAGGAGACTAAATCTCTTTATCTCCTTGCTAACTTAAAAAATGTATACCATTTCCATAGCGGGGGTTTACCCCTTCTCAAAGTTTTAGATTTGAGAAAGGTTTCAATTTTTTATTAGGCGGGGTTGAACATAGGCTACCACCGAGAATACTTTCAGGCTCAGAACTTAAAAGTAAATCTTTTGATTGTGGCCCTAATATGCCAGGTAAGAATCCTAAATTTAAGAATGTCAAGCATAAGAAGACCCTAACTGGGAATGAGACTGAGACAAGAAAGGCATGGTCCCATACAACTTTATTTAACTTGCCTTATTGGAAGAATAACCCGACGCGCTATGTATTAGATGTGATGCACTCAGATAAGAACATCATTGAACATATTGTGGGAACATGCCTTGGGGGAGTCATTCGAAGGATGGAGAAAATTCACGACAATACCTTAAAGTGTTGAAACTTAAGCCACAACTATGGTTGAAAGAAGATAGTAGGGGAAGGATAATAATTCCCCATGGTGAATTTAGTTTGACGAGTGAGGAAAGGAAGATGCTTTTAGGCACAATATATAATTTGAAAGTTCCATCTAATTTTTCATCCAACTTGCAAAGGATTGTGAATTATGCTACCCATGATTTACGTAAGTGTATGTCCCACGATTGGCATGTGATCATGCAATTGGATCCTCTTTGTTTAAGCACTGTTTCTTTAAGAATAAGGATTTGAGGAGGGATATTATGCAAATTAGTATCTGCTTCTCTCTTTTATGTGAGAATGTAGTCAATGGATATCACATAGTGGCCGCAAATATGGCATTGAACAAACCGATTTATGTTTTAGAGAAGTACTTTACCTTATCTTTCTTTGACATAAGTGTTCACTTGTTGGTACGTTTATGCGACGAGGCACTTCTTTGTGGCCCAGTTATATATCGGTGGATGTATCTGTTTGAAAGATTGATGGAAATTTTCAAATATTACGTCAAGAATACACGATACATTGAAGGATCAATTGCAGAGGAATACATCACTGTGGAGTCAAAAATATACACTCGGAAATATATGCCTGACTCAACTAGCGTGGATGATAATGATGAGTTCATCATTGTGGGTGGTCATGTGATGGGTAAACGAGTAAAATTAAAGGATTTGCAACATAAACAAGTAGCTCGTTATCTATTTGACACACATGAAGATGTCGAATAATGGAAAAAGTAAGTTTAAATTATTTTAACTTTTACATTATTTTAATTTTTACATGATTAATTCTGTAATACGTTCGTCACGATCTATGCAGAAAATATGAAGCCTGTGAGAACAATAAAAGCCAAAAAACAATAGCACAACGAGACAGCAAATTTAGGCTGTGGTTATCACACGAGTTAATTATAATGAAATTGGTTGTTATTAAATGTCAGATTATAAGAAAGCTTTACATCTAACCTAATTAATTTATATATATATTCTCAGCTCTTGAAGATGGGTGATGTGACATCAAGAGTTGCTCGTCTAGCCACTGGACCCTTGTTTATGGCACAAGTGTACAAAAGGTATCGATTGAATGGTTACGTATTCGGTGCAAGGGTGTACGAGGAAAATATAAATGTACAGAACCCGGGCATTTCATATAAGGCTCTTACTTTCTTTCGGATGAGCGTGAAAGATAAAAACCTCGTTGAAGCTAAAATGACTTACTATGGTGTAATTCAAAATATATTTTAACTGAACTATGTAAACTTCAAAGAGGTTGTATTTTACTGTGATTGGGTAAGAGTTGAGGATAAAAATTCTTATAAAGTTGATTCTGTCACTAATTTGATCATGGATGACTTGTCCAAGTTGAAGAGAAACGAACATGTGAGTGGTCATCCATTTGTTTGTGCTTTTCAAAAGGTCAAGCAAGTGTTTTACCTGGAGTATATCAACAACGAGCCATGGTCAACCATCCTACATGCGCCAAAACATCTAAACAGTAGTGTGGATGACTTGGTTGCACCTATCGAATATCAATCCATTTTTTATGATAACCTGAATTTGAAACACTTTTTTTATTTGTAATAAGTATTCAAATTATTTGTAATGACTAGTATCTATATTATTGTAGTGCTTTATTATTATCGAACGATAATTTAATGCTTTTTATTCATTTGTACTTGATCATTTTAATGCTTGTAATAACCAAGTGAATACGAAAATTAGAATTTTAATCAATTTAGGCATTAATTCAAAGTTCATAACCCGGGGTTTTGTGTGCGTGAGGGGGGAGGGGGCAGTGTGCGTGTGTGTAAATTGAAATTGGTATTAGTATTGGTATAAATTAAAATTGATATAAATTGATATTAGTATTGGTATGTATTGTTATTATCGGATTTGAGCATTAATTCAAAGTCCATATACATGTTTCTACTACTAATAACAATTTTTGCAGAAAATGACTTCATCTGGGCACAGTAGTGGAGGCAATGAGGGCTCCTCAGCCAGTAGGCCCTGAAAATGGGGCAAATTGGAGTCCGTCATCGTGAATAAAATGGCATTATTGGCTAAAGCGCTAGAGTTACTGAAGGCGATCGTTGGCCCGGGGTACACTGATTGGAGGGCCATTCCTATTGACCTTAAGTTGAACATCTGGGGGGGCCCTACAGGTAGTGTGTTTATATTTATATTTATAAGCAACTAACACATACTTTATTTTTGGTTTATATTTGTTTGACACGAACAATTCGGCCTTTCCACATATCTCTGCGACTTCAAGTTGGAGCAATTAAGGGATCAATATAAGACGTGGAAGAAGAATTTGAGGGCACAGACTTTGAGAAGACCCATGAGTCCATTCAGAGACTACGTGGCACCGTCCCCCCCTAAAGGAGCCAATCTCATTGGCACAGTGTCAAAGGTTTATCAAAAATGAGACCAATGAGTGACAATTGGCATCTCACCAATCAGGGAGAGATAACTGGGTGAAAAGGTTGGATGTGCACTACTCTGGGCGAACGTCTTACGCCAAGGTGGAGCACAGGATGGTAAGTTTTTATTCTTCTCTAATTTTAGTTATTCTAATTTAGCATTACTTTGCATTACTTAATAATTAGGTATTATTTTATTTCAGGACATGGGGAGTGGCCCTGGGGGTAGGACACATAGGCTAGATGCCTATGTGGCAATGAGACGAAAAAGGGCAAGGACAAGGAGCCGGCCTCGAGCGTCGCAGCCACTATTGTAAATGTTTAATTCTTTTAATTATATTATAATTTTTTTATTTACTTAATTAGATAATCGTGTACTTTTTTGTCTTTTCAGGTAAAGCTTAAATAAGTGCATGAGTTGTAGTCTGATGTCGACAAAGCATCTTTGGCTACGGACGCACTCAACCAAGTGTTCGGGACGAATTTCAAGGGAAGGACTAGGGGGTAAGCTCACGATTGGGGAAGTCTAAGATCATCGGAATGGAGATGAGCAACAGCGTGTTGGGACATAAAGTGGACACCCATGACAATAAGCTATCAAGGTTGGAGGCGATGTTCCTAGATATGTACGCCTTCATGAAGCGTCAGTTGGGCAAGGGGAAGGGAAAGGAGAAGGAAGTAGAGGTAGAGGTAGACAAGGATGCCACTGCTTCATCGCTGATACGCATGGACTCAGTGCCATAAGATGTTTCATTTCCCATCATGACCCCCATCGAGCTGCCTATGTCAACAATCTGTTGGTCGAGCGTGTTTTTACTCAACATATATTGTGGGGAGCCAATAACGAGGGGGTTGAGGGATTCGAGCTTCCTACTGATTATGCCGGTTCATGGGCGTCGCCTCCAAGACATTGAGGAAAAAGTACGCATCACGCATGTGATGGAGGGAAAGGATAACTCACCTTTTTGGTTGCATGAACAATGTTGCGTTCAGAATATTAAGGGTTGTCTCAATTTATATGTCAGGTGGCTTCCTTCCTCCTCCGATCTTCTCCTTCTTCATGACATTATTTCTATCTTTTTATTTGGATATTTGGATATTGGATTGTATTTGTATTTTTTTTATTTTGGTACATGTTGGTTTGGATATGGATATTTGCATTTCTATTTTATTTGGATATGGATTATATATTCCATGATTTGTTAAATTATTTGTATTTTATTTCTATACATGCTGTTTGGACAGGTATAATTTTGCTATAACAGGTACAAATATACTGTTGGGCAGTGGCAATGGCTATACTACCCAACATTTTTTTTAAATTATGTCCAAAATTATCATGGTAAAAAATCATGACAAGTTCATGACAAAAAACTTGTCACGAACTTATCACGGTCTTTGATCGTGACAATTCTTTTCAGTTTTGTGATGGTCTTAAATCGTGACAAGTGCGTGGCTAAAAAAGTTATCACCCCTAGACTTGTCACCGTTTTTAACCGTGACAAGGCCACTGTTTTGGTGTAGTATCCCCTAAGCTGGGCATAGGAACCCAGTGTACTTTTTGACCTCGGAGAGAGGAGGGTGTTGCCAATTACGAGCAATGAACCCCTGATCCTAATAACGCTTGCTAGAATTAGAAAGATTCACCACAAGAACCCCAGATGGTTCTCATATAATTTGTTTATCCTATGCACCCCATTAACAATATGCCAGGTATTTGGGAGAAAAGTTGATCCCCCTGAACCACAACAAGTGTGTGAATATAATGACCTCCAACAACCGTTAAAGGGTTTCTGGGCAGAGGGGCACATTTAATATTGACCCATGAGGGAATATAGTATGTCTTCCTAAAGTTATATATGTTCCTTTTATGAAAAACATACACCATTTTTAATAGAGATGGAGGAATTAGAAAAATATGCAATGGAGGAGAGCTACGAAGATGGAAAAATTAGAATATCAAGAGGAAGCTAGGTAACTTATAGAGCAATAAATGAAAGTAAGAACTTCGGAAGTATTTTTGAGCAAAAGTAATAAGAAAAATGACGGGTACATAGTTTGGAGATGAATAACGTTCGAACTTCATGCAGGCAATCAAATGGATCAAAGCTCAATAATGGCTTTTGGCAGTTCAAATTTTCAATAATGACCAGCATACCCTTGCTAGTTTTAGTTAATCACAAGCATTTCCAACCAGGATATTTTAAGACCATTTGGTTCAACATTTGGGCGTATAAAGGATTTAAAATTCTTTGGCCCAACTTTGGACCAATTTTGGCAAAGAATTTTAGGGGCAACTGTGGGACCCAAACAATAAGGGCCCAATTTATAATGATCCAAGCAGGCCCAATAAGTTTCCCCAGCCGGGTTTGGTGCCACATGTATAAGTATAAATGCTTATCATGTGGATAAATACAAATGCTTTTCATATGAATATTCATATGCTTAATTTTTTGCCTACTGTAAGATGTGGGTTCTTCAAATACAGTTAGTATTAAATGAGGCATAACCCCTTATCAAGACTGGGATCAATGCTGATGAGACTTAAATATTAACAATGGCCACAGGTGGATCAGAGACAAGAGGATTCAATGTTCAGACTTGTATTAAATGGCATATTGACATAAAAGATGCATGACAAGCGCAATAAGTAGATGGGACCAGCAGGTAGCGTGGTCAGAGGGAGAAAGAACAAGCACTCCAAGCACAATGAGGCACTACAAGAAAAATACCTTTTTATGACGCTCGAGAAAATAGTTTAATGACATCTATTACAAAAATGTCATTTAAAGGTCAATTATATTATTAATGTGACAAATTTAACATAAAATATCATTATATATATATATATTAGTATTATTTTTTATGACACTTTAAATATAAAAATCATATTTGATTATAGAAATTACGACCTTTTTTTAAGAATTTTTAAAATGGGTACATATTATGACCTTTTTTTCTTCCCACAAATTTTAGAACGTGCTCTTTCTTCCCTCTAAAAATTTATACCCCCAAAAAGAGAACTCGCTACTCACATTCTCATTCCCTCACGCCACTCTTCCCATCGATGACTCTTCATGTCTTATCCCATTTGATTGTAAAATGCTCTTAGCCTCTTGTCACTGTGCAGTTTCCCCTTCCTTTTCTTTCTATCTTTTAATTCCATCTCAGATGGTGGATAAAAAGAAGTTACTGAGAAGGTTTCATTATTTGGTGAGACAATTTAAGGTGGGTAAAACACTATCGTTTGTTCCCCCACGTTGCCTTAAGTGGCGAAGGAAAATGTTATAGGGATGTAGGTAAAGATAGGTGAAGAAGGAACGTAGGGGTCAATCAATCATTCACAGGTATTTTGGATTTGGAATTTTTTCTTTTCTTTAAATCAGTAATGATTTTCAGTTGCTTTGGAACCAGTCATTCTCTATGTAACACACTAAGTATTAAATAGAATGTAAAATGAATAAAAAAGTTTGTATTATTATGTATTTCTATTTGGTTTATGTCATTCACCACTGTATCGCGAGTGACTCAAGCGATTCACGTATCGAATCAAGATACATTGACGATTCTAATGATAAATTGACTATATCGATATAGATTAGCGATACGTATCTTTTTAGGTTTGTATCAAACCGTATCGGTTGATACATATCGCGAATCAGGCGATACTGACAATAGTGTTTGCATGTAAAAAAATTATTTGCCTTAGTAATGTGTTGTAAGCTAATGGTAAAATGGTTTTAATAATATGAAATGTTGCGCAAGGTTAATTAGGGTCCAAATGGAAGTCTAATTAGAGATGAACATCGGAGATTTGTTTGGGCATTTTATTCGTTTGTTAGGAACGTAACTAATGTTGAAGTTGAATATTGGGCAGTTCTTAAAGGCTTAGAAATTGCAATTGATATAGGGATGGGCCATATCATCTTGGATTCAAATTCATAGGTGATTGGTGATATTTTCGCTATTGGTCCCTTTACTCTATAAAAAGTCGTTACTAATATTCGGGCTATATATTTTCATAGGCATATTCAATTTATTTGTTGCTTTTGCGAGGCCAACGCTATTGTTGACGTGGCTAACCATGGCTGCGATTTACGAATTTATGCTTTCTTGGTTGCTTTTACATTAAATTAATCAAACATAGTTTAGTCATTTTCAGACATTAATAGGAAACGTTGGCCATGTTGTAAATGCAATGGCATCAACGATTACTCCATAACTCAACAATGTAAGCCTATATCTTAACTTAAAATAGCTTGCATTCATAAATTTTAACTAAAAAATACTCAATAAATTAAGTATGATTAGATTGAAATTTGGACTGTCGATTAAACGATAGGCTTGAAACGTAGAAAACATTGGTAACCGTGAGAGTATTTTTGTGACTATCTTCGTCGGAATGTGCGGCATTTTGGTGATCTTATTTTTTCTGGATTTGAAAATGAATAAGAAAAAATTGAAGTAAAAAATAGCATTTGATAACAGCGCCATAAAATTATGTTTTCCAATTAGTTAATGTTTTCTCCATGGTTATGAAAAGCATAAGGATGCTTGTATATACAGTGGGCCATTGTGTTATATTTTCTAGAGATCCAACTGAAATTAACGTTTGAAGACGAGCATATCTCCATGATATCTGGAGTGACAAAGCTTATCTCCCATGGAACTTCACTTTCGTCTTGGCAACACTTAATATGGCTTGAGTTGTCACTCTCTAAAGCTATGCATGTGATCCCCAGGCTATTAGAAGCTAGGAATGCTTCTATTAGGCCCATAGATTCTCCTAAAAGGGTTGAAGTATCCGGGTAAGTCTTCTGAAATCCCATTACAAATATACTATGAGGGTCAAGGATGAAGCCACCTATGATAGCCATAGCTGCAGCGTGACAGATTGCAGCATCAATATGAGGAGTACATCTGTTGATGTTTACTTCTAGTGATCAACGTATTCTTCCTGATTATATAACAACCCAAAACTATTAAAATATTCTCAACGTCAAAATCTGTGACATATTGATTTTTCGGCTCGTCAATTGGATGTCGTTTAAATATGTTATAATAAATTGGGTATAAAATGTAATAAAATGTAATTATTAGAATTTAGTAAACCATTACAAGTTACATATTTTTTTGCTCAATAAACATTTGAGCCACATGGTTAAACTGATTTTGTTCACTATAAACAACCCAAGATAACTCGGGTAGTTTTACTTAGCCCATCCATGTTCCTATGCATCAAGCAACTTATACCTTATGCATTATCTTTTGTTACAGGGTTGGGTGGGGGACAATTTTAATTAATGAATGTGTAGTGGTAATTCTAACTACTGGGTTGACTAAGTGGGTAAAGTAAAAAAATGATAACTTTATATTAACCAAAACAATTGGGAAACTGAAATTTAGTTTCCTTTTATATGATTTATATGTTTTGAATGTTAAATAGCATTCCTATTTTTCAAAAGTTGAATGTTTTTTTCTTCTCTTTGAAATTTCCAATTGCCTTATTTGCTTTCCTTCATTATTGTGTAGTAAAATTTGATTATAATCTCATATTTGTTTACTAAATGCCTATGCATATGTGGTTCCCTATTTCTTATAAAGGAATTAAAGGGGATGGTTCTCCTCTCATATCTGTAGATAATATTTATATTAATATTATTATTACTATTACTAAGTGTATACAAAAATTTCTTTTATGTACAACGTTTGTGCAACTAATAAAAGATATATATAAACTGTTTATCGTAACTCAGCTTATTTTAAAAGCTCAACTTTTCTTTGACCATCATTACTGACATATAAATCTTAGGTTTAAATGTCCCACATTTAGACTTAGTCTGCATATAATGTGTGTTAGGACCTTAACCAGATTTACTAATAAAATGTAAACTGCATGAACATTAGGGAGTTGCATAGGTGAGGAACATTCATCATGTTGGGCAGGGGAAGGTGAAGTATATGATGCAGATAATTAAGAAATATGAGATGAAATAATATCAGGGGAAGGAAAGTGATACAAAGAGTTGATAGAAAGAGAATATTTGAGGTAGTATAAGGCAATAACGGTGGACAATCGACTGGGATTGACGCTTTCAGTTTATTCTGATGAAGTCTTAAGGCATTCCAAATTTCTTCATCTCTAGGTGGTTATTGGGATGGATCATGTCAACTCATTGATATTTTAGGAGAACTATAGCTATTAAGAGGGAAGTTAGAGTAAAGTCATAGATGAAAACCCACAAGAGATTTGCAATTATATTTCTAAGATACTGTGAAATTGTTTATTTTGCAAAGCTTTACTGGGCTAACGTTGTGGATGGTCCACCAAATGTAAAACTTAAATCTCAGTAAATGTAGAACTATATTTATTCAACCAGTTAACAAAAATAAATACTAAAATAACACTCTCTCCTTTATCGTAATATAATTAGATGATCAAGACATAAATTTCACAAGTGCAGTTGATACGATGGAAAGATGGAGACAACAAGTTGTTGATTGATCCAGATGAAATTAAATGATTGACAAATGTGAGCGATTTAAACGATGAAGCAGAGTCCATACTTGAACTTTACCCACCACGTAAAATAGTATCCGAGTCTCTTTGGGTATGGAACGACATAGTTTTTGTACCTACAAGGGCAAGTATTCAACAGTAACTCAGGTTGTCATTGAGAAAATTAAAACTCCAATGGTGTAAATGTTATGTGATAAACATGGTAGCTTTGAAACATTTTCACTTTTTAGTTGAGTGAGATCTCAATGGAAAAGCTAAATTTTTTTTACCTCAATGGATAAGAAAAGCTGAAACCATTGGTTATATCGGGATCTAAAACATTTCATATTTAACTCAAATGTTAGCTTAATAAGACGGGGGTGGTGTGATCACATCCGGAGCTTCTTTGTAAGGGGGTGAGGAAAGTTCACCGCCCAACAATCGTAAAAAAATATGTATAATAGTTTAAAGTAAATATGCAATAATTGAAAAATATATGGTGTGGGTCAAAAATATAAAAATAACAAAGTTGAAATAAATTTCTCTCACTCTTTCTCCCGTCATCTCCTTTTCACTTCTTTCAAAACAAATTAAAAGAAAAAATAAAAAGAAAAAATAATCCTCTGCCCATCATTCACGCCTTTCATCCTCACCGTGACTCGCCAGTGCTGGCCACTGTCGTCTGCCATGCCTAAAGTCACTCCTGCAGGTAATGCTCATTTTTTTTAAAACTTAAAACCAAATCCAACCTAGCTTTGTACTGTTTTTAGTTGATGTTTTTTAATTTCAATGTTTGATATACATTGATTGATGTTGTTATAGTTTAATTACATAGGTACCCTAATGTGGTCTTAAAACATTTATTCAAATTATTCTGTCAGGTCATGTGAGAAAAATGAGAGAATGTCCCACATGACCATATAGACAAAATATAAAAACATAAAATACCTTCATTAATGTGTCAAACCCATTAACAAACCCTCCACAGGAAGCAGTCACAAGTGCATGGACCGCAACATATGGACGGATCATGTCTGATCCCATGAGCATATAGGCAGGTCTGGCCTGACCCAGGTAGCTTGCCTCCAGCAATGCCTCCTCACACCAAAACTGCTCAGCCTCACCATTTACTACTGTCTCCAATATCTCAATATGGCCCTCCCTTACTGCTGCTGTTGTCGCATAGCCACGGAACACTTAACGAATCAACTTTATTAGGAATTTTACACATTGACATTAATTTATCAGCATAGCCACGGGCCTGTTGTTGTTTTTATTGGTTTGTTCTAGTTTGTTGTTATTAGTTTTTTTGAGAAAATTACCATGATAATGATAATTATGATGTGAAGATAGTTTTTTTATGTCAGATAAATAGAGGTAGTTTGAAGTGTGATCATTTCAGTCAACTGCTACTGGATTGTTGGTCTACATATTGTGCAATCTCATAATACAACACATCAGTTATTCATCAGTTATACCGGAACTTGATTGAGATGGCCTGTTCTCACTTGGTTCACCAGAGGAGTAGATGTATAGTTAAGTAGATAATTATGTTGATTCATGAATCACATCTATACTTTATTCCATGTCTAAGTTCAAATCAAACAATTTGCCTACATGATGTATTGCAAGACAACCATAATTAAACTAATGAAATCGAAGCTACTCTTAAACAAGTTACAGAGGAATCGCTGGAAATTCAGTACACACAAATTTTGAAGTCTCAACATTTGGACATCAAAGATATAGAGGATGCAACAAAATAAGTGAGCATCCAAAAGAATGAAATCAACAAGGTACACTACCCTCGCATACACCTATACATTATTACTCCAATAGATCTAATACTCTCAACACATTTTAAACTATGAGGTTCTTTGAATATTTCTTTAGCTTGGCCAGTGTGCTCATACCAAAGGACATATGGTATGCATGAATGTCACCTCGGCTTATCTTATGTACCCCATTTTTCAATTGGTAGCATATGATTTCTATTTCAATGGATCTTTGGTTGATGTTAGCAGATCCTATTAACATGTATGTATTGTCCACTAATGAATAAAAATAAGACATTTATAAAAACACTTCATTAGTAAGTTGGATTTTTTTAGCATATTGGTCAATCAGATGTATAGTTGACAATGCTCAAGTGTCTATGCTCAACATCTATAACACATGTTAAAAAAAGGTCCTATGTATTGGCAATCATGCAGGAAAACATTAAATGTTAATTACACCCACGTCTTGTTTTAATTAGTGTTCATCACTTGTTTTGATTGATGTTGCACCCATGTCACGTCTTGATTTTTCTTGATTGATGTTAAATACAAACATGTAGTACTTTGTGAGTATTGCAGGGGGAAAAGTTTTTCAAGAGACTTTACTGAACTAATTTATAATCAAAATTTAGTTTTGTTGTAAAGAACCCTTTATTTGTAGCTAAAAAGATTTACTATCAGATCAAGTTCGGAATCTAATTTGTTTAACTAGTTTTTTAGACAAATTAAAAGTTCGTTAACCGAGAATCTGATTACCTCTTCATCCGATTAATAAATAAAATGAATATAATTCTTGGTCAATGCATAAATATGTCTTGAAACTAAAAATTTATGTGTACAATGATCTATGTTATCAATTCAATTATGATAATGATTTTAGTTTAATGTTTATATTAATTGGAGTAATGGTTTGGCTCCAAATTATAAAATCCTTAATAGATCCGAATTCGGTTGATTTGTTTATAGATCCGTTAGATAATTGATCGCCTCTGGATATAGACCCCTTCATCCAGTCAAGATCTGGCCTAGTAAAAACATGTTCAGAGGTGTTTCATGCTTTAAAAATAGCTAATATTTTCTTCACTCCCCATAATATTTAAAAATGTGGACTAGGGAATCATTTTCTGAAAATAAAATAAAATAGAAGAGTAAATAAGAATGTAGTCAGTCATTATGCCTATCACAAGCTTGTAATGGACATAAACCATGAACCTCCTATGATTTTGAGCATTCCAGTATTGTGTTCCCATATGAGGTGAATAAGGATGAATGGATTCTCCTTTTGTCTCCACTTCCCTATTATCAAGACAATAGAAATTTAAATAATCTTTTGGATGCCCAATTTCTCCATTTTCTTTTATTGCTTCTCCTATCAATCTATACACCATCTTCATTGTTTCCCTAATCCAATGCAATATGTCATGTACCGGTTCACTATCTGGTAACCCTTCTGGCCACATTGGTATTAGAATATACACTGCAAATCTCTCCTTTGCTTTCATTTTATTAGCTACTTTGAGGGCAATCTGAATAGGGATTGAGTTTGTACACCCACAATATTGATCTTCTCCCATAAATGGCACCCTCCAATGAAATATTACTTTTCTATGTAAATAAATCCATAGGAAGCTCGAGTGAGTAGGCTCGCGAGTGAGTTCTACTATGGTACTGATGGGGACTAATGATGAGCCTCTATTTGGATTTTGCCTAAGATGGAGCACTTTGTCTTGAGGGTGATTGTGATGGTCGAGTCAGTAGGGTGAGGACATAGAATTTGTAAGGTTTGGTTCCATATTCTATCACATTCATGGGTTGTTGATGCCGCCTTTTTGTGATTAATCTTGATGGTCACATAAGTGGGCGTTCACGTGGTAAATATGCACTGCAAAATAGAATTCAGTACTAAAGTTTGTTAGGCATGAGTATGAGATGGTTAGGACAACAAATGGTGGGGATCGTTTTTCCTACATGTTTCTACAGTCTCTCTCCTATCCCCTATAGTATACATGTGATTATCTCAATTTTTTCTCTTACATGTGATCCTTTTCATACACCAACACTAAAATAATTATTATGTGTGACAGTTACCACGTGTTAATTCTCAATACGATACAGTACAAGTGCGATAAAAATGCTCTTTGTCATTAATTTGTCTTTATCTATGTTTTAGTCTTCCAACCATTTTTATAACATCTAATATATTTACAATAACACATGTAAACCAAAATTATACACACAAAACTTTAAAAAAAATTATACACACAAAACATAAAACAAAAATTAAACATTTGTATCCCTATTAATTAATTTTTATGTGGTGCGTACTTTAAGGAACCAATGTCGGAAATGGAAAACTTATTATCCATTCTATTCACACAAAATACCACGTTAATTATTGATAACGATTCCACTTGTACACTTGCATATTCTTAATTTTGTGAACTACATTTAGTTTAAAGCATAATCTCGATGAAACACTATTTAACATTCAATAGTAATTCGAAATGTTAAAAAGATGTCAAGTATGCATAAGAAGCTGTTTGTTTTCTGCTATGAACAACTCCTAAAATTTTTAGAGGATCCTAAAATTCTAGAAATCTAATTGACTCGGTATTTATTTTCTTTCAGATCAGTGGATTATCTCAAAGATACCCTGTGTTGATGTCATTAAGAAGTGTACATCTTACACCAACTAGCTTGATGGAAGTTGCCTGGTCTCTCTCTCTCTCTCTCTGTACACACACACACACACACACACACACACACACATATATATATATATATA
Organism: Sambucus nigra; assembly: GCA_949130495.1. Taxonomy (NCBI): domain Eukaryota; kingdom Viridiplantae; phylum Streptophyta; class Magnoliopsida; order Dipsacales; family Adoxaceae; genus Sambucus; species Sambucus nigra. The sequence continues at coordinate 415,829,186 of OX422214.1, read as the reverse complement.
TATATATATATATATATATATATATATATATATATATATATATATATATATATATATATATATATATATATATATATATGTTATTATATTTGTAGCTATCTATACTTCAACTACTCCCCTAAAATATAGTTGAACTCAGTAAACAAAAAATGCTTTAAAGATGGTAGAATAAGATTAACAAAAAACATAGTAGAACTAATTTCATTGATGTTAAATGATATTTAGGTACCTAATATATCACATTCCCATGGGAATGGACATAAAGGACTTGTCCACATGCTTCCTCACATGCCACACCCTTTCATGTTCTTTTTAAGGTATTATTCTATCTATCCATTCATCCTACTGAACTTTCCTGCTTTTATTTTTTGTACCTTCACTTTTATACCGGTTTGATGATTAAGCATCGCTAATGTCTATGTGAATTGGATATATATGGATCCTACTAAGTATCTTATGAATTGGATAGATGTGGATATTAAATTTCCACATTCTAATTCTTTGGGATTTTTTCGTATGAAATATGTTTTAGTCCTAGCTTGTCATTTTATGTTTCTTTATATCTTTTATAGGGATGAATTTAATGTATTTTCCCGAGAAGTACTCGAGTTTGGAGATCTGTGTAAAGATCCACAATGGCACAACATGGGTTGTTTCTTTTCGAGGTAAGTAGTATACTCTATATGTTGTAATAACCAACCCACTGATGTTCTTTAACATTAAAATCAATTCCTTTTTTAAATCATTGTAACACGTCAGACTGGATTTGGATCCTGCAAACCACAAACAACTTAGACAAGAGGTAGAAGTAACGATGCAAGAATTGGCAACATTGGCTCAGCATACTTATGTAAGTTGTTTCATTATATGCTAATAATTTTGTAACTTTGTATGCTCCAATTACTTTTTGTGAATAAAATAACATCTGAATTTGTTTGAAAAATTGGGTCTCTTTGCATATTGTTGTTGGAGTTTTATTTATTTATTTCTTAAACATGGAAGATAGTCCTATAAACAGAGGAAACTTTGCCCAATTTTTTTAATTATTACAGTTATTTGTGTTATGTGACTCTTGGGTTTGAGATTCGATCAAAATTTGGAAATTTTATTGGTCTTTGCAGACGAAAATGCAAAGCAACAATCAAGCATTACAGAAAGAGATAAACACACCTCATACATGCTTAGAGTAACTTGTACAAACAACCCGTGTAGTTATGAGACTCATGGATTCATATGTAGTTCTAAATTTCAAAATTTTAAGTATAAAATTTTAGAGTTGGGGTTAGAGCATGGAAACGCAAGATAAGAACACAACGACCCGAAAGAGAGATGCACACCTCACAAGGGACTAATGTAAGAATATATTAATATGTGCGGGTCGTGTGAGATTATTATTATTATATTTTTTTTAACTTGGACATGAGTCCGTTGAACCTTTATGTTGATGCACTTAATTTTTTATCTTATATATGTTGAATCGGTGGAAGGGACTTATTGGTGGTTTAATTGTGGATTTTGTTGTTGAGTTTATTTTATTGTTAAAACAGGTTGGATTTCACGAATAAACAAAGGAAATTCTATCGGGTTTTTCTGAAATTAATAAGTGTTCTAAATTGATTAAGTCGAATAGAAACACGCATTTGAAAATTGGGTATTAGTGGACGAAAAAGTAAAACAACTAATAAACATACCAGAAAGCGAATATACACATGCATTTTCTGCCCAATTGTTTAAAAATTGTTTACAATTATTTGTGTTATATAAAAAATATTTTTGATTTAAATTATACACGAATTAAAACTTTGGAAAAATTGGAATTCATATGTTGTGTTTTACGTTGCACTAGAGATTTATATATGATGTTTTGAACTTATGCAAGGGACTCTACTTAGAAGCATATGAAAGGTGTATCGCTATTAGACAACATGATAGTGAATGCAAGAGGGAAGAGGACTTCGATGCATTGCTGCCTAAAATTATGAAGCAATTAGTACTACGGAGGAGCACTTAATTTTTATAGACAAATTCAGTTTGGTTGATGGGTTAGCTCAATTTGATTTAATGTAGTTTTGTTTGATGTAAGACAACAAAATATATTGGTGAGAGTGTTGTATTTTTTGGCTAAATGACATAATCTATAATGTATCAATTGTAACATTGAATGTGGAATAAATGATACTATATTTTTTAATTTGTGTTAAGATTTATTTGTCAATTATGACATTAATATTGGTTATTAATTTTTTTATTATATGTTTAATTTATGACCATTTATATTAAACCCTCATGTGATGAAATATTTTATATGACCATTTTTAAATATTTGAAAATTATTTGTTATGTCGCTTTTTATACCAAATATGACAGCTTGTAGAGTATATTCTGATCATTTTTTGTAGCAGATATGATAGTTTTGAAAAAAAGTCATATATAATTGTTACGTAATATGACACTTTTTATGGTATCAATTATGACACCCAAACTTATGACATTTTTATTAAAAAAATAAAGCGTCATAAAATGCATTCTATGACGCTAGATAATGTCATAAAAATGTGTTTTTCTTATAGTGAGGGCAAGGCAGGAACTTCAAGCTCAGTTAATGCTCAATGATGGGTGTATTAAATGGATGTGGGAGTTAATGCTCTAACAATGGTTCTTGTGTGTGAGGAAATTTGGGCAATAATTCTAGGCTCAGAAGGCTCTCCTCCTCTTTAACTTGTTCATCTGGTGTATATATATGGGGGCAAGGCTACTCGAGTGAGTTTGCTTGCGATCTGGCTGACTGAGTGCATTAAATGCATAAGATATTACATTAAATACATGGGATCTCATAGGTTTGGTGGGAAGTCATTCTACTGGTTAGAAGCACTGTGGGCATTAATGAGAGACATGACATATCAGCTTGAGGCTTTCTTGAGGATGGCTAAATGGCCAGGTTTGGTGAACTTAACTTTCCATCCAAAGGATAAACCCACTTAAGTGCTACATTTTCGATTCCCTAAATGTCAGACGTTATGACATCAGAAAGTGGTTCAAACAGTGGCTCTATTAGGTATCTGGTCATATTAGTTAGTTGGGCAGGTATCTGTTGCGAGGCTGCTAGGCAGATAGGTGGCTCGAGTTCCCTAGTTTTTATTCATTAGTTAAGGGTTATTTTGGTATCAAGGTGCAAGGTTGAGGTACCTCAGGAAGGTTCCCTTGAATAGGTAAGCCTTGAAGGGCTCGAGTGACATATTTTCTGAATGAAGCTTTTCCCAAGTGTGCCAAGAGGGTTGGTAATTGTATTCCTAACGTTGCCTTATTCTCAATCCTCTAAACAATGTCCTTCAAAGGTTCCCAAGATGAGGTTTCTCGATAGAGCATGTAAGCTCTCCCATGCCTTGACAGGCATGGTCCCTCGTGGGTACCATATTACCTCACTCCATATGTATTCATAAGGTAAAGTAAATAATATTATATTCTATTTCTTATTACAAACTTTGTCATCCAGGTGACTTTGATCTGCAAATTAGGCCCTTCGAACAAGGTCCATTGGATAATCTTCGAGGTAGGTCTTTCGAGCTACTTCCTATAAAGAATCTTCGAGGTGGGCACTTCAAGCCACTTGTTGTGAAGAATCTTCGAGGTGGGCTCGTCGGGTAGTTTTTCTTCTCTTCTTTTATGAATCACTCAACCTACTTGACACCCTCTTACATTTGCCCCTTCGTAGAGATAATTATTTATTACATGAAGAAATATTTGGATGAAATCCTCTATTGATCTTTAGTCCTTGCCCTTGGGGAAAATAAAGAGATTAATTCAAATTTCCCCTAAAACTCTTCGTTCCCCAAGACAGACAAGAACCCCCAAGCATATCGTATTAAATGAGACTACCGTTTGAACCTCTGTATGTGATGCATGGTGACACCAGGGTGCACACGTGAAACCGACGCCGCTAATCAGCGCATCATCCCCCGAAGCGTCATCATTGCAACCTTTGATTTTTTATCGTCACGCGTGCTGGACGGCCACACAAGCCAAACTATTAATCATTACATTTTTTCAAAGCGACATTTTTTTGCCGTCTTTTAGGATTCATATTTCCCCTATAAAAAGGGGGTACCCTCAATTCAAAACTTCACTTTGGGGTTTTCATTTTTCTAAGTTTGAGCCTTCTGTGAGAGCAAAAAGACTTTTCCTTATCTAACCCATCTATTATTTTCCAAGTTATCCTTAGCTCTTCTTTCTCTAGGCTTCCATGGCACCTGCAAAGAAGACCCTCTCTGCTACTATGAGCTCTTCCCCTGGGACTTAAGTGCGCCAATCCCAATGGGCACGTTACCGTCGTTATCCTTACTTTGGCGAGAATGATTGCTTCTGGCAAACAACGGAGAGATTCCCTGGCACACAGGTGTCGACTGAAAACCATAACCTACTAATGGAGGAGGGTGAGGATGCCTAAGATTTTGATTATATTCCCACCGCTTCTGTTAATCATTTTCGAATTGAGTATGGTGACTTCCCTTATTCAAAGGTAGAGTTTGAAGCTTCTTCTGGTGCTTGCGAGGGATTAGGCCCTTGGACTGAGTATATTCATTAGAAGTATTCTGTTTAGTTAGCTCTTGTAGGTCTGTTTTTCACTCTTTGGCTAGGTGATCTTACCCTTACCAAGAATAACACCCTCTGCAATTATTGGTTTCTCATTGGATCCATAGGTCGCACACTTTTGTAGCCACCTTGGTTGAGTTCACCGTCACCTTGGAAGATGTGTGTGAGCTTCTGGGGTTGGAAGCTACCGATTTTGATACTTTCTTCGAAGAGGTTGTCTCTAGTGAGGAAAAGGCCTTGAGAGCTAAACTAGAGCCGGTAGTGAAAGATTGCATGGTCACTTACAACTAGTGCTCCTATTCTGAAGTGATTTGGTACTTTTATTTGATTGAGGAGAAATATGTTATTAAGGCCCACGAGCGGCCAGGGAGAACCTCCAAGGGAAGGAGGTATTTGAATAGCCCCTAGCAGAGAAGGGCTTTGAATCCAAAATCGAACTGGCGGGATACATTTTGTTGATGCTATCGAAGGTCTACCTTCCGGGAAAGCCCCATGACTTCCCTCTAAAAGACTTAATCAACATGGTCGTTCGGATGGCGAGCGGCGTGAAGATCCCCCTTGCTTCCATCGCTCTTGGCTCCTTCTATACCTGGTTGGATAGTATGGCGACAAATTCTTTACGGAGCATCGGCAGGTTTAATATCTCTAACTACGCCAGCAATATCCTTTTAACATCTTTCCTCTATGCCCATTTTCCTGATTATGCTCCCGCTGATAACTACCCTGGTTCACAGCCCATAATGATCCCCCGTATTTGTTATTGGAAAAATAAAAGCATTAAGAATCCCCTCATTTCCCTGATCGATCGATGAGAAAGGTTCATACCTCGCCCTTACGCTGGGGTGGATCAGTTTTTCACCAATGACTTTTTCGCTGAGGAGGAGCATCCCATCGCTCCTATTGATGAAGCCCTTATTAGGAATTTTCCTGAAAACAATGTCCCACTATTATTGATCCCCTCATATTTACCCTCTTATAACGAATGGTCATATTTGTACTCTGTGTATAGCCCACACCGTGTAGCCTTTCAATTTGGTTACGACCAAAGAGCCCCTCTATTGAGCCATTTTACTCGTGAAAACCCCACAAATTTTTCTTTTGCCTGTGCGACCTACCTAACTTCAACTGTCGTTAGTCTACGTGCCAGTTATCTAACCAATTATGTGGTCCCGAGCAAAGAGTCTCGAGGAAAGAGATCGGCAATGTACATAAATGTGTTCTGGAAGAATCAACTGGTTTGTTTTCAAACCAATATTTTAAAGGAACCCCGGTACCCCGGGGTTGAAAGATTCCCACCCATAAAGTTGGGTTTAAGAAATTGAACCACCTCCTCGTCTGTTTTCCCTCTTAGTACTGCCAACAGGAGTGTTCCCTCCGAGTTACCCCTGTAGCGCCTGTGGATCAGGCAGTTGTAAAAAAAAGCCTCATAGACCTCTCTTCTAGCCAAGGTTGTTGTCGTTGGGAACTGAATCCCCGCACATTGCCTCGTATGGGGAAGCGATTAGAGATACCCAAAAGGCGCCTTTAAAAAAACTTAAAACCATCCAACAGCCTCCAGTGGCCCATATTCCTAATCCAAAAGTTACCCAGGCAGTGAGCCAGATGCTTTATCGTTATCTCCAGACTTGGGAGCATTTCAGTAAAGAAAATATCATTTTAATGTTGGCCGACATATTTGCTCATGGATTTTCCTATGATCCTCATTCTGTTGGTGGTAGTAAAAAGAGGAAGACAGTTATCCCTCTCAAGTTTTTGATGAAGGAGTCGAGTGAGTCTGGCGTGGATGAATTGCCTGAGGGACATGTAACTGGTGATGATGTTGATGAAGATGGAGATAAAGATGAGGAAGAAGAAGAAGAAGAAGAAGAAGAAGAAGAAGAAGAAGAAGAAGAAGAAGAAGAAGAAGAAGAAGAAGAAGAAGAAGAAGAAGAAGAAGAAAAAGAAAAGGAGTCTACGTTGGTTTGGAGGCATAGGTTGAGGAGTTGGTTTCTCCTTCAAAACCTACCTCACTTCCCCGAGATTTTGAGGTTCTGGAAGATGTGTTGGAGGAAGAAGTAAGCCCCTTAATCCCTCTTACTCTGAATGTCTTCTTTCTTTTCTTTTCATGCTAATAACTCCATTCTGCTCTAACTTGCCTTGTCACTTTTTTAGGTTGATGTGCGAGGTGATGCACACGATAATATTGGAGAGGATCGTTCCCCCGTGAGAGTTTCCCTTACTACTTCACAGGTACTCTCCCATTTCCCCCAGGGGCAGTTATATATGATGCTTTGTCTGAGTATAGTAGTGGCTATTCCCCTAATCCCTCTTTTTTGCGCAAGCAGGATGGGCTTGAGAGGGATGTTCTTAATTTGAGAGTTGTTGAGGATATACTTAAGTCCCCCGTGCCTGTTTCTTCATTACCCGCGGTAAGTTTATTTTTTTACTTGTTTAAGTTGTGGTTTCTCCATCAACTTGTTATTCTGACTTGTCTTTTTCTTTTTCTTTTTTTATTCATCTCTCGCAGGCTCCTATACCGGTTCAAACTACTCCCTCAGTTCCCCCTCCTTTGAATGACCAAGTACTTGTCACTCTGTTTAGGCCTTCCATCTTAACCCAGGAAGGCGCCGATCTTGTAGCGGTTGGTTAGGGGGAGGATGAACAAGAACAGGTTACTGAAGTAGGGTGGATATGATTGCCCCTCAAAGTCAACATCCTTTAGCGGCTCCTGGTCCCATTGAGGAAGAGGACGTAGTACAAATGGTCACTCAGGAATTTGCCAACGAGCAGCTTCCAGAGGTACTTTTTTATTCTTCCATCTATTTCCTTCATATAAACTTGTTAATTTTTGCCAAGTAAAATTGGGCCTTAGAAATATCCCGTAATCGAGGGTCAGGCGGGCCAAGTCTTATTGTCATAAAATCTCCCATAACTGAGGGTCAGGCGGGCCAAGTCTTATTGGCATAAAATCTCCTTTAACTGAGGTCCAGGCAGGCCAAGTCTTATTGGCATAAAATCTCCCATAATCGAGGGTACGGCGGGCTAAGTCTTATAGGCATAATCTTCCATAACCGAGGGTCAAGCGGGCTAAGTCTTATTGGCATAATCTCTTATACTTTCAAGATGTTTTGTGTATACTTTCCTCATTTTGTTTTTTTCTTAATCTATTTGTTGTGTTTCAGGTGGAGGTCGACCAGCCTATGGCCTGGGGGTCAGAAGTTGAACCTATTGATCAGGAAATGGTGCAAGCAAGGACATTAGCTGAAGTTGCTTCTTTGGGCGGGGCCCCTAATGTGCAATCCTAAGAGGTGACTCCTAGGGTTGGTAATGTGCCCGATGTGGTTGCTCCTCAGCTTCAAGTAAGTGATAGCGCTTTGCATACTCAGCGTCCCTCTGCTAGTGATAGCATTTTTAGCGTACATCTTCCTGAGGCATCCCCTGAGGTGGTTTTGAGGCAAACTTTGGCTAATTTCCCTTATATTTTGACTGAGGGTCCTCACCTACTAATCAGGAAGTTGCTGGTTCATTTTCCTTCAACCTTTACCCCCTGATGTCTTTAACCTATTCTTAAAATGATGGCATGTCGCTTGCTCGGGCTTACCATGGTCTTGGAGGAAATCCTCAATACTCCCCTCTTGTATCTTGGCCCTGATACAATCAAGACATTACTGAGAGGGTTAATGTGCTAAAAAATGATGGATTTTCTACGGCTTGGCCGGTGGAGCTGCTACGTGGTTTTAAGAAGGTTGATCTTCCCGCCCTCTATCGTCGCCTCCAAAGTTCACATCGTTCGCAGGTGGCCATTTCAGAGGAGCTTGTAAGCATGGGGTCCAAATTAGTGGTATTTGAACAAGAAGTGCGGGAGGGCCGTGAGGCCATTGATCGTGCGGAGATCGATCTAATTGAGAAAGAGCGGGAGTTAGATCCCACTGATCAAACAATGGAGCTTCGTCAGAAAGATTTGTCTGACCTTATTTTGGACCAAATCAACCTTGAACAGATTCTTCCCCAACATCATCACAGGCTTCATGGATCAGAGAATCTTCATTTTATCATGGACAACCCCTAGATCCTTTATTCAATGTTGCTATTATCGTTGTATCTCTTTTTGGGATTTTGGATCTCTTTGCTAGCTTGTAACCACAACTATCTCTTTTATTAAATAAAGAAACATTAGTGACTTTGGGGTCTTCTTTCCTTTCCTTTGTTTTATTTAATGAATATTGGCTAAACTTACTACATCGATGTTAAATACATCATTCATGATAAGGGAAACAACCATCAACATATAAAAATAAAGTGGTTGCCTAACATTTTCAACATGAACATTGCTTCCATCTATATTTAACAGGAAAGCCCAATTATTTTAAAACATACATCCATTTTTCTAAAATAAAAAAAAAATGACAAGGTACAGCTTAATGAACAAAAGCGTTCGCAAAATATACACTCAAATGTAGTAAATCTTCAGTCATTTGAAAGTAACATTATCTTCAAGCTTATATGTCTCGCAGTAACCTAAATCGTGAGTTGCTCGAACAATGTAGGGCCCTTCCCAGTTTCCCTCGAACTTAGGTAATGACAAACCTCTAATATGCCTCGTGCATGATTTTATAACTAAGTCCCACTCTTTAAACTTCCTTGGCCTCACCAACTGGTCGTAAGACTTGGACAACTGCTTCCTGTATATCTCAAAGTGCCTTGTGACATTATCCATGTGCTCTTCTAGGGCTTTGAGCTGTACATGGTGGCTGTGGGGGAGCATGGCACTTCGTAAGTTGTAGCGAGCAGAAGGTACCCCGAGTTCAACTGATAGAGAAAAAATTTACGTCTTTAATGTATTTGTCATTGTTCTGCAATTTCTTTTTCTATCAAAATTCCCTTGAACCTACAAAAATATAACAAAACTATTATAGAGGGCAAGTAAGGGAGTAAATCCAAATCTAAGAGTGAACACAAAATAAGCTAAGCCATAAGTGTAAATTCACTTGCATTTTATTCTATTTTTCTATTTTTGATTTTTCTATTTTTTTATGGATTTTTCAAGGGATTATTAATTAACTAACTATATACAAATTTTTAAAGTACTAACTAAGATGTAAAAGCTAATTAAAAAAATGAGGTGAACAAAATTGTGTTAAAAAGTAAACTAACTAAATTGGACTCACGAGGGCTTCAAAATTTCATCCCATGAATGGGAGATTAGTCCTCAATAATCATCATCCAAAAATATAAGATAAACAATAAGAGCATGTGAGGATTAAATCAAGAGAAATTAAAGAGGAATAGATCAAACCCATTTGTACTTGAATTGGAGCAACTCTTCAATTATACATCAAAATTCTCTCAATCACAATCCCTTACTAATGTATATATTGAATCTAAAATAAAAACTACAAAATAAAAATAAAAAAGGATAATGGATGAATTCATAATGGACAATTAAATAATAAAAGATATTTGCTCAAAATGCAGATCCTAGCAATATAAAATTGTACATTAGAACTCATCTAAAGAAATAAATTCTAGATCATTACTTTATATTGATAATTGCTAAAAATGCAAAATCTCAACATAAAGGAATGGATTAGAATTTACCTCTCATAAGGGATGAATTCAACTACATCAATCTATTTTGAAATAATTGCTAAAAATGCAAAAATTCATTATAGAGGGGTGGGATGGAATTCATCCTAGAGATGAATTTCACTACACACCTCTATATTGAGATATTTGCTAAAATTTCAAATATTATCTATAAATGAATATAGAGAAATTTATCACACAAGAGTTTTAAAACTAAATTTGAGATCCTTCTTCAATGGTACCAAGTCTTGAATTTTTAGGTGGAAGAAGCTAGGGGTAATTTGGGTAAGGATAAAATGTGGGTATGCATGTGGTTTGGGTGTGTGGGAATGAGACTGTGAGGGAATAAAAATCAGATTTGGTTAAAAGGGTATTTTTGGAATAATGGGGGATAAGTGGTTTTATTAAACATGTGGGTTAAAGGTAACTGTATTTGGTTTTGTTAACAAGTAAAAAATCGTGTTGGCTTAAGGGAAATGGGTTCATGGCTTTTGGGAATCGGGTTGGCAGGTCGTTCTTGGGGAATCATGTTGAAGAATCTAGTTTGTCAGGGCTGCCATGGGTTTGAACGGAGATGGGTTCCGACAGGTGTAGCAAGGGGTATGGCTTGGGTCAGGGTCGGAGATCAAGCAGGTCCAACCGAGTTCGGGTATTGGGGATGTGGTTTGGATGGGATGGGGTCGGGTTCCAAATATGGGGTTTCGGGTTGTGAACTGGGAACGGGCAATTGGTTTCAGGTGGAGGTCCTCGAGTTGTGGGGGTTTGGGGATGTTGGGTTAGGGATTGAAACCGGGTTCGGTTTTGAGGTCACGGGTTTGGTTGGGCAAAAGCAAGGTTGGTCCAGGGGGGTATAAGGGAGAGAGAAGGTGTTGGGTGGTTTGATTGGTGGGTGAGAGGTGTGTTAATGGATGTTAATGGGGGAGAGAGAGAATGTGGGGAAGAAAATTGAATAGGATAAGTTGGGTGTGGTAAGGTGTAGTGTGGGTTAAGGTGAGGGTGAGTGAGGGGTTTAGGAGTGTTAGTGTGTAGGTGAGTGTATGGTATGAGTGTGTGTGCTAGTTTGGACCAAAAAATAAAATTAAAACTAAAAACATAAAATTAATAAATAAAAAATCTAACTAAAAATAAAAATTGAAATCTATTAAAATAAAATCCTAATCTATAAAATAAAAGAAATAAAAATAAAAACTAAAGTCCTAAAAAAAATGTAAGACCAAATAAAACTAAAAATAAATGAATTCCTAAAAAAAAACTAATCCTAATAAAACTAGAAAAATAAATTCCTAAAATCTTATCCTAATAAAATAAAACTAAAAACTAATAAAAAGAAAAAGAAAATTATACTAGATAAAAAGAAAATAAAAAATAAACCCTAAAAATTCTAAATAAATCTAAAATAAAAACAACTCAACTAAAAATCTAAGAAAATCCTAAAAAGCACAAACTAAACACACACGGGCTCGGGTGAAGGTTTGGGCTAAGTCTGGGCTAGGTTTTGATACGGGTCAAGGTTCAGGTTACGGGATTAAGCCACTTTTGTCACGCATTTGCCCTGAATTAACACTTTAAACTCTACAAACGCTTATTGAGCTACAAAACAAAAAAATACTATCATAAGTTCGAAATGATCAAGAATTAGCAACTAAAATGCGTCTATTCGGGGTATAAAATGTACACTTTTGGGTGCTTATCACACCACCTCCAAACAGAGCGTTGCTAGTCCTCGAGCAATAAGACAGAGAGAAAGGGAAAGATAAGAAACCAAAAGTGTACCACTTTCGCGGGCACTTGTGATTACACTTAGCATATGCAACAAGCATTTAAACCTATAGGCTGCCCTACAGAACGAGTTATGTCTCGTAAGGGTTTGCAGGGAATTTACCCACAAAATTCTTTATTTGCAAATGGCAGTCAATCTCTTATTAGACGTAGAATAATCACACAATCCATCATGAGATAAATGTTTTGAGAGATACAAGCTATAAGTGTGAAAAAGGTTAGGTATGTGAATACTCAAGGCACATCCTTCCTAGAACTCAACGTGTGTAGTGAGAATCAGTCAAAACAGGTCGAATAGCATAAGAGTAATTCCTAGACTGCCTTTTTGGAATCAACGCTTCAATTTCAAAATCTCACGGGATATAGCTCTCTCAAACGAACTCGAGATTAGGGTAAGTGTATCGCTCTTGTGTGTGAGGAGGTGAGTAAATGTAATCAAGTTCAAACGCCTCACACACATATAAGAAAGAAAGTATATTTAGAAAGAAAATGACCTCATGAAAAAATGCTAATCACTATAGTGAGAACGTCGAGTTATTCACCACATTGACTTTTACTTGCCCGAACACCTAGGGGAAAATATGGATGTTTAATTTTGAAAATATTTCATATGGTTCAATGCTAATATACTGATACCCATAAAAGAGGTACCTCGAGCACCTTAAATATCTCTGTCCGCTTATTAATATTAAATAAAAGTAAAACCCAATAACTTGGGACTTTTAGAATCCAAAAGGTTTGTCTATTCGAAGCTCACAAAACAAATTACACGGGTTATTATGAAACCCATTTGATTTCAATTCCACAATGATCGAGGCTCTGCGTGGGGTCAAGTCTCTTCAAAGATACTTGTTCGGAGGAGATACTTGTTTGGAGGTCATACATTTTTTGGAGGTCAAAGATGTTCCGGAGATTGCTCGGAGGTCAAGGACATCGAGGATATATAGCTATAGTGGCTCGCGAATCAAAGATGTTCAGACATCACACAAGGTGGATCGGAGATAGTTGTTCAAAGATCGGGGTTTTTCGGAGTGGTATTGGTCGCCTTTTAAAAAAAACCAAGGTGGCTCGGAGGTTCCCAAGTGGGTAGGGGGTTAATAGTGCCCCAGTTTGGGCACAAACGGAAGTGGGTCATTTTTTGTCATGGGGTGGTTCGAACGGAACTCAACCGTGGTGATTCATCAGAGCATAGGATGAGTCGTCCAAAGCATGGTGAATCTTGGTTTCTCAGGTTTCAAAACTTTCTTTATTTTTTGAGTTTAATCAACTATACCCCCATTCCTTTGGTTTTGTTTCCACGATTATGGTGGTTCGATTTAGATCCATCTTTGATTGATCGAGGTGAGTTTAATTTTAGGAATGGGGTTAGCTCCATCCGTTCCTAGTGCATTGGCTTTTCATGGCAACAGTAAATTAGGCCAAATATCGGATTTTGTAGCGTTGGGCACAACAGTGGTGACATTGGGAAAAATAATAGGGTGGTTAAATGTTCTGTGATGTGAACGTGTGATCCCATCAAAAATGTTTTAGTAGCTTTGAAAATACAGGACCTTATGTCATATCTGGAAAAAGTAAACAATAGCCTGACTTTAGTGTGACATAAAAATAAAGTACACAATATAATGTAACTTAAAGCTTAAAAATAGTCCCTTGAAAGCAAGGACGTAGAACTTTTGTTCGACAAAAGTGTACAAATATATTTGTTTAATATGATCATGTAACAAGACATATCTCTAAAGATTTTTTTTCAAATCAATGTGCAGTAGCTAGAGTTGGCATAATTTATTGTATATACATATTTCATATATCTCCACTAGTTTCTACAATATTTATGAACCAATATAAACATTATACCACACGAGGTGTATTCACTGCTTTTTATGAAAATGGATGTTGAAGTCATATTTTTTGTAAACCTTTGAAATAAGCAGTATATATTATTTTTCAACTAAGATTTAGCAATATGAATCATGCCATCTCATGTAATAACATAAGACTAAATAATGAAATATAACATAATGCTTATCTGAAATGGGGTGTTTTCTCCACTCTTGTCGAGTTCTCTGTGTATGCACATGAGGTGTTACGCAACCAGTATTATGAATACCTCCCCAGTAGAGTCGTCAAATGTAAGTTGTGAGTGCAGATTTGGGGAAGCACCGCGTTGAGCATGTTTTAGACTTGAGTAACATTATTGTGCCTACGTATCCGTCTTTGCATAATCAAAGTTTGTGTAGTTTGTGGGTCCGTATGATATGCCAGAGAGGGCTCGATTTTTTGTGGTCTTGGTGCGTAGGGGGGTGACAAATTCGGCTATCCGCCTCCGAATACTCGTATACCGTAATGAAACTATGAAAATCCACTCGTCTCTATCGAACCCATGACGGAGCTCAAGAGGTTCGTGGGGGAGAAGAGTTAGGTTTCCTCTCCTTACTTTGCCCCGAAGACCATCATCCTGGAAAATGAGGATGAACCCTCTTTTATACTAAAAGTTCCTCAAGTGGGCTTGACACATGTCATGTTCTTAGTGGAACTAAGTGTCGCACTAGCTATGGTGCCACTTGTCACAATATATGTGGTGACATCTTAAAATGAACAAATTAAATCACTACTAGAGAATTGTCTAGTGTAATTTATCAAGCGCGGAGTATACACAATATATTAAATCGCGTATAATGATATCTACGGCTGTGTGGGGTCTTGAATGTAGTAAAACTTGATACATCTTAGATTAATATTTGATCAAATTTGTAGGATTAATTTATTAGAGTGTTGGTGGTTAATTTATTTAAACCCCACTCTACAACTACTAAGTGTGTTGGTACTTGTATTAGAAGAGGTGGTGGGTTTTCTAGTGAGGGTCCTCTCAATGTTAGAAGGTATGTATATAATATTTTTAATCTATGATTAGTGTAACAAGTAACCTTCCATCCCAAATTAATTAATTTGACATACCCTCTTTTCAAAACATCATAACCATCTGCGCAATTAAAAGAAATACAATAAAGAAAGAAAGTAAAAGATAAGAAAAAAGAAGATAAATATAAAGTAAATGCTTTTTTGTTGAGGGAGTCATCTCTTTCTTGTTGGGTTCGTTGCTTATTTATAGTGTTACTTGCCCATGCAAACTACTAGGTGGTTACTCCCCCATTTGCGTTTTTTTCGCTTTGGTGCACTAACGCCACATTTTAAATTGGAGTAACATCCCACTTTCAATAACATAGCCTAACTTGTGACAAGTGTCGCACATGCATGTTGCTCGTTATTTATATTTTACATAATATTATGCGACTATTTTTTCTGATTTAATTATTACATGACAACACTCCATTGGTTTGCATTGATATGGTATAAATAATTTTTGAAAAAAAAAACAATCCTTAATTATTATGATCAATGCTCAAAAGTAAATAAAATGTTTAGTATGACCAAAATTAATATAACGCAAAAACATATTGTTTGAAAACACGAGAAAAGTGTGCATAACTGAAAACTAAATTTAATATTACCAATGTGGGACATACATGATCAACAATAGCCCCCTCAAGTCCGAATAGTAGTTTTGTTTATGCAATAACATCAAAATATCTTTTTAATAAGTTCAAATCTCTAAAATTAATAAATAATCAAAAGTGAAATTCTCCTACCATAATTTATTTGATATATTTTATCGCTCGACCTAAACTACAACACATCTCCATCAATACACCTTTGAAGCCTCAACAATGTTTATAAACCTAAATTTATTTCTTTCAAATATTATGTACAAAGTATTAAAGTGATTTATGACAAAAGGATTTTTTTTATTAGCATCATGTGTAGTATGACCCAACACGTGGGCGTATCATTTACTAATAACATTGATGTGCCAAAAAAAATAAGAATAGATTGAAAATTACACCATGGCATGGGTTGTACCTTGTTTAAATATATGGAATGAATGCATTGAAATAGAAATTGCTAGTCCTTCTAGGATGACTCATAATTTCAAAATGGTTGGTGTGACACACTGACGTGTCGCACCTATATTGGCTTGTGTTTGGGTCCAATAATAATGAAGCTGAGACACAGACCAATGTGGTTGTGACATGTCACTGTTTCGATATATATATATATATATATATATATTGAGGTGTGCTTATATCCCATAGGCTTAATTTTGGCTTTAGTAATTTAACTCATCTAAAGGCATTGATCTTTCTAAACCACTTTATACCGTTGTCACAAACTTTTTGTAAATGTTATCTCTACTTTATATTTTTCCTATTTATAAGTGGAATGTTATATAGATATCTATTAGTCTACAAAATATGGTGTTATTTCAACTATGTATTAATGTGATCTTATTTTAAAAGTTAATATATGGCATTTGCACACAATGAAGAAAAATAAAAAATTAATATGCGACACAAATTAAAATTACCTATTAGTGACATAAATAATTTGAAACACGTTTAGGGACACATATGGGCTCGTTTAGATGATTTAGGCCTTTGAAAATATACTCGGGTCAATAGTATATAGGTTGGGAAAATTTTGGGCTAATTGGATTATGCATTCAGGTTCATTTGGGGATCCAAAAGTTGGGTTTTAGGCTCAACTCGGGATTAGCCATTTAATTAGTGTTTCAGTGGGGGTAAATCACCCCTCCACTATCATTCCACAAAACCTTAAACAATAGTTAAAGGGAGAGAATAGGATAAGGGACAAAAGAGGAGAAGAAAGGCAAGAAAAAAAAGGAAACCAAGGAAAAAATCGGAGGCCATCTCTTCTAGGAATTTTAAGGCAAGAGTTCTCTTGCCTAATTTGTGTTTTTAAAATATTTCTCAATCCATCATATTTGTTCCCTGTAAATTTCTGGGATTAGGTTGAGTATGTTTAACTTGATGATGATCAATGTATGTAGAGGACTAATTAATATATAGAAATTGTCTCCAAATTTAGGTATCGAAAATCTGTATGCTGATGTTAGATTTCATTAAGCTTTTGATAGTTATTTCGGGTTTAATTAAGTAATCAATGTAGAGATTCATATTGTTAATTAATTGGCTGAAATTTTGATGTAGATTCCCTAGAAAATACCTCTTATCGTGAAACGATACTGATTGAAAATTGGAGACTATGAATCGTTAAAATCTAGAAATTTTAGTAACTTTATTGGGACTGTATATGTAGTGGTAAACATGAAATTTTCTGGGCATGTATGCTAAGTCTGGGCTTAAAATCTTACCTAGAACGATTTGAGATGGAAAAGAAGAGAGGGGAAGAAGACAAAACATCGCACGAATGAAGCCCCCTATTGTTCGAGCGACATGCTGTAACTTTTGGCTTTTTTCTCCTGTTTACACTTGGGCCTGTGATTTAAGGGTTTCTTACAAAAATGGTTTATTGACTTGGTTGAAATGGGTATTGTCCTGGTTTGTGTACTAATATCAGTTTAATTATTAAGTAAGAGGGACAGAGAAATTTAAAGAGAAAAACTTTAATTAACTTAATACGAATTATGTGCCCATATTTGATTTAGAATAATTACAAATAACTAGGGGTTAAGTAATTATTTTATGAATGTAATTAATAATTTATTAGATGATAAATTATTAATAATTGGAAAAATATTGTGGACTTTGGTTGGACTTTTATGGTAATTATAGAGTAATTACCTATACGTACTATATGGGATAATAATATGTACTATATGTATTTGTGTGGACATACCAGTGGACCGTTCGATCAGTTCGGGGGTTCGCGCGTTCGGATCGTGTACCACACGTCGGCACATGTGGGCTTGATGATGTGTTGGTCACATAGGTACTACATAGAGGCATCACCTACGATAGGTAGATGTTGACGTTGACCCTTCTTGTGTCACTGCTGGGTATGGGTCGTGTACAGGTTTCTTGCATAGGGACTGTCCCTAATTTATGTGTGTTTGTATTGTCCGCTTAAGATAAGAGATTCCACCGGACATGCCGATAGAGCACGAATTAGACACCAATAGTAGATGCCCTTGTGTGATAAATATATGGAAGGACATATATTAATAATTATTTGGACTTTAACATAATAAATTTGATTGTCTAAGAATGTGGATAATAATTATTATTCTTGACCCTATAATGCATAATAGATGTTTATGCCTTATATACGATACTTATGAGATTGGGATAATTGGGAGTTGGTAATTAAATGTAGGGATTACATTTAAATAATTAATTATCGATATATCCATTTTATAAATTTGAGGTGATGTCACAATTCTTTATTTAGAACATATTGGGAGGCGAATAATATCACACCTAGATGAGGGGCGAGGTGTTATACGCATGTGAGTGACGAAGGGGGAATATTTATTGTGCATTAACCATATTATTACATCATAAATTAACTAAGTTAATTCTTGCACACCTCGGGCTCTGACCTAAATATAAATATTTTTCCAACCAGGTGCTCCTAGGCAGGGATATTGGATTGTCCTATAGCAGTCTTGCTGAGAGTTCGAGAACAAAATAAATGCAACTTCTTAAATAAATCCAATTTTAATTGTGTGTCAATCAAACCAATTTAAATGAAACCCAAATTTTAATTCAGTCCTAACACGTGCATCTAAGTGGTATAAAATTATAAAGCAATAAGCATGCAAAGGAAACCAATATCAGGAAAAATTACCGAAGGAAAAATTTTTTATTCTGCTATAGATGTAAATCACAACTTACATGGTTATAATGAAATATATTTTGACACACGAATACCCACAGGTGTCGGTCGGTGTCGTTAACAATGGATCCACGCGCAGCAAACCCACAAGAACCGCAGTCCTATCTTCAGTCTAGGAATACCGCAACACTCCCTAATGACGCGCAGTCAGTGAACCCAGTACCTCCCGCAAGTGGTACCTATTGACGGCAGTAGAGAACCTCTCTATAAGAGTAAGATCAACAAGATCGTATTTTGGGTTACAAAACAATTCACTAAAGGATTGAGATGTTTTGTGAATTGTAAAACAAGGAATAAACCTTTAAAAGTGAGAAGACAAAAGTTTCTGCATTAGCAGATTCGTATGAACAGAAAATCACAGGTCTTCTTGTGAAAAATGGAGTTGGAGAGTCCTATTTATGAAAGACTTAAGGCGGTGGGTCGTTCAAGCGAGACAACACGTTGTTTGAACGATAGGTACACTTCGCGCGTCGAACGAGATTGTTAAAATAATTCTTTTTTCATTTATTTTTTCCTCGTTAAATGCACCGCCTTAAAAACTCCTAAAAATATATTTTTTATGAAAAACACTTAATTCTCCGCTCCAACACTAAGAAAATATTTTATGAAAAATAATCCCAATACTTTACGTGAAATGCTAAGGTACTTAAACACAACCTTACCAAAATTAATCTCGCGGAGACTCCTTTGATAAAGAACTTTGATATTAGGATCCGTATTGATGCTTGAATGATCTTGAATAATTCTTCGAAGGTTATAGAAGTATACGACATACTAAATTGTGACGGACATTTATAAAAACATGTCTTTACAAATCTCCTCCTATGTCTATGTCAGTACAAAATAAAAACAATCTGAATCATCAAATCAAATTCCTATACAAATCTAATACCCTCCCATGAACCCAAAAGTGAAAAGGTACTCGAAATGAAAGTCTTCAATCTTTTCTTCAAAAATCTTCATCAATCTTTAAAACTTTAAGCTTTTCTCATCAGGGTGTGAAACATAATGATCTTCAATCTTCGTACCTACACACATGAGACAAAGCAAATACCGTTGTGACGCATCAAGTTTGAAATGATATAAGAATAAATCAATCAATATAATCAAATCTCCCCCATAATGCAAAACTCCCCCATAAAGAATAAAGAATAGAAGCATGGAGTTGTCATGAGAAACAACACAAATATGGATCAAACTACGTGCATGCAGAGGAATTTCTCACAAGATCCACAAACTATTTTTGAATTTTTTAGATTTTTCATGCAAAATTCAAAACTAATTTGACAAAAATCACACACCATGAAATTACTCTAAGATAACAAAATCAGGGATATGTAATGAATGGGAGCGAACGAATTCAATAGGAATATCATTGCAATCTCATAACATAAATGCACGATGAATTTGGATACTCTTAACGAATGAACTCAAACTCATCCTTAGGTGTCATATAGTGTTTAATTTAAATGACATCGACCCAATTCATCAACATATCAAAGTCAAAAGTGATTCTCACACCAATAACGTCCAAAACTATGTAATGCTTTTTCAAGATATTGTCAGGACGTGCAAACCTGTTTATTTATTTCCAACCAAACTCCCTCATAAATAATAAATCTTTATTTTTCTTGAGGTGGTCTAAACTAAATGGCCCAAATTTTGGCATATTTATCTTATTATTGCCTTTCAATTTTTGGGCTCTTTTAAACGGTGGCTATCACGACGAGTCAATTTTACACTCTCGCAGCCCTTTCCCGTGAATCACTCATCATATTTTTTTGCATTTAAATTCTCATGGTAAACGGTTATTACATACACTACTTCCATTGTCAAGTTTTATAGCATTTGATTCGTTAAAGACAAAATTGAGATGACAACACTCCGACCAATATGTGATAAAGAAGTACTATAGTCAAATAAATTCGTGCACGTGTGTATTAAAGGTAATTATGAGTCAAACATGTAGGTAGTAATCACATATTGCATATTAATGACTCCGCACATTATAAAGCACAAAATGAGATGATGACGCATATCAAAACACTATTAAATTGTCACATGGATATGGAATGAAGTTGTTACTTGGTCATCCTAAATGTGAATTCATATACGGTGTAAACAAAATACAAAACTCTTATTGGATTTTTCAATTTTTCCAAAAAAATGAAAATCTTTTTGTATCTTTCCAAAAAAATTCAAAAAAATGAAAATCTTTTTGGTTTTTCAAAAAATGTATCGAGAATGGAAAATTATAAAAACATTCATGATAATATTATCAATAGGAAAAAATATCATCGTGAACATCATCCTATGCTAGTAAGCGGTAAATCACGCAAAGAATCATCAATCTAAGGAGGTGTGATTAAACAAGAAATGCAGTATTTAACAATTAAGCATAAAAACCAAGAATGACTGCATAAAAACTGTCAGAAGCAATCCAACAGTACGAAAAACATAAGCATATGAACCCAGGGTGCTAAAAAAGATAAATGCTTAACACAAAACATGTCGTTCAAACGAAACCTAATGTCGCGGGAACGATAATTCTTGTCGTTCAAACGACAGCTTCTCGCAACATTAGTTCTCGCTCGAACGAGAAAACAAAACTTTCACAATTTTGCCCAGAATATTAAACAGTGTTGTTTAGTAAAAATTTTTCAGAAAATGAAGCCTGAAAGGTGCTGACAGATTCAAAACATGAGCTAAAACTAAGAAAAGCAATGTAAACTACAACAAAGTGAGTCATAACACTAGTAAGAATATATTATAAAGCACAACAAGCGTATGACAAATATCCAACACGATCAACCAAACGATCTCAAAGGGGTGAATCACGTGCAAGCAGACGAGAGTCATGAATAATTAGTCCATACACCTCTAAATCTGCTTTCCTAACCCAAATTGATGTGTAACGAGGTGTGGGGTTTTGGGAATCGAATTTACATTTCTATTAAACTTCCTATGTCCATTTAGAAGTTTGTAGCATAAAAGCCTAAGGAGACCTTTTCTACCGCAATGAGTACACGTGTATATGTGGCGGTGAACGTTACCTAAATGTGTCTTTCTCATTATATTCATATGTGGTTCTCTCCTAATGAACCAAGGTGCCTCTCTCTTAACATCCCTAGGAGGCTTTCTCACACGTGTGGGAATGGGTGCAACCTTTTAATCAAAACCAATCCCACCCCTATCCTTTTTTATTTCGACAGTGCCTAAAATCTTATCAAGCTTTTCAGACCTAAACTCCAAATCAAATTTCACCTTACTTGAATCTTTCAATTTATCCTCAAGTTCACCTATACAAGATTCAAGTAAGCGCTTAGAATCCTCAAACTCAAGAAGCTCCTTTTTCATAGCCTCCATCACCCCTTGGAGACTATTTCTCTCTCCTTCGATGTACTCAAGCTTTTCTCTCAAAATTTTCTCACGTGCCCTAAGATCTTCAACTAAAACATAATTATTTTTTAAGACACGCTCTTTCAACTGAGCTTTCAATTTCAAATTTTCTTTCTTTATTTTCAAAGATTCAACATAAAGTTCATTGAAAGAAGTTTGCAAGTCACGCTCATCTACACTTCCATCCTCAGTCTCATCACCCTCACTATCATCACTAATCACACGAGTGGGAAGATCTCGCTTAAAAGCATTAAAAAACTTCTTCTTATGAATCACTCTCACTAAGGGTAGAAACATGAGATGTTGGTTATTCAATTTCTTCCTTAAATTTATGGGACACTCATCTATCTTGTGACCAACACCCTCACAACTCAAACACCTCTCAGAATATTTTTCAACAGAAGATTTAAAATAAAGGTTCGTGTGAATTTTTCAATTAGACTTTTCAAAGAGTTGACATCGAAAATCATCAAAACCACCCAAAGCCATGTTTAAGAAAATATGGACCAAACACAATAACTTAGTACAAAAGGCTCTGATACCAATTTAACGATGTGATAGTCAAATTGTATCAGGGAAAAACATTAAAAATCAAGATCACTCAATAACTTAGAGCAACTTGCTCTGATACCAATTTGAGAGTGCCACAACAGAATAAATGCAACTTCTAAAATAAATCCAATTTTAATTATGTGTCAATCAAACCAGTTTTAATGAAATCCAAATTATAATTCAGTCCTAACACATGCATCTAAGTGATATAAAATCATAAAGCAATAAACATGCAAATTAAACTAATATCAAGAAAAATCCCCTAAGGGTAAAACCTTTTATTCCACTATAATTATAAATCACAACTTACATGCTTATAATGAAATAGATTTTGGCACACGAATACTCGCAGGTGTCGATTGGTGTTGTCAGCAATGGATTCACACGCAGTAAACCCACAAGAATCGCAGTCTTATCTTCAGCCCAGGAATACGACAACACTCCCTAATGATGCGTAGTCAGTCAACCCAGTACCTCCCGCAAGTGGCACCTATTGTCAGCAGTAGAGAACCTCTCTACAAGAGTAAGATAAACAAGAACGTATTTTGGGTTCCAAAACAAGGATTAAACCTTTAAAAGTGAGAAGACAAAAGTTCTACATAAGTAGTTTCGTATGAATAGAAAATCACAAGTCTTCTTGTGAAAAATGGAGTTGGAGAGTCCTATTTATAAAAGACTTAAGGCAGTGGGTCGTTCAAGCGAGACAACATGTCGTTTGAACGAGATACACCGTCGTTTGAACGACAGGTACACTTCGCACGACACACTGTCGTTTAAACGATATATGGTGTCATTCGAACGAGATTGTTAAAATAATTCTTTTTTCATTTATCTTTTCCTCGTTAAATACACAGCCTCAAAAACTCCTAAAAATATAGTTTTAATGAAAAACATTTAATCCTCCGCTCTGACACTTAGAAAATATTTTGTAAAAAATAATCCCAATACTCTAAGTGAAATTCTAAGGTACTTAAACAAAACCTTGCCAAAATTAATCTCGCGGAGACTCCTTTGATCAAGAACTTTGATATTCCTATCCGTCTTGATGCTTGAATGATCTTGAATAATTCTTCGAAGGTTGTAACGGTATATAACATACTAAATTATGAAGGACATTTATAAAAAAATGTCCTTACACTTGCAGTCTCACTTGTGATTCAGTTTCCAGATTCTTGATTCTAGCATAGGTGCTTCTTCTGCCGTACTTATTTATTGATTTGGAAACAATTGTAAGGGCATAAGCCCAAGACTTTTACTTTATATTGGTTGAGACTTATATTACTCTGGTTGGATTTATTATATTATTGGTGGTGGTTTGGATCTATTTATTTATTGTGAATGTATTCGCGACATTTCAAACTTGGGCCTTAAATAATAATTAATTTATATTCGCAATTGTGCCAAGGATGGTATTAATTGACAAGTAACCCCATATATTTGGTGTATCGTGCCTAACCAGCCTTTACGTGGTAAAATAGGGGTTGTGACAGTTGGTATCAGATCACGGTTCTAGTGTCCTTGGAATCTATGTTTGCACTCATTACATTTTGCATTGCGTTCTTTGATATATAGAGCATATACTTAGGATTCTTTGTATTCTTATGACTGATAATAGTTCAAACCTTATTTGCTTTCAGATGGCAAAATGGACATAGGGGTAGACCGAGGTGAGTAGTTCCCCCGATTGAGGAGGAGGAGGATCACCCGAAGCCAGCACAGGTCCCACAGGCCCCACATTTAATCACCCACGCTGAGATAGCCACTATTGTGTCTCAAGCGGTATCTACGGTGATGGTAGCCATGCTTCAGCACTTTCCACCGCCACAGGAGCCTCAGCAACCACCACCAAATCAAGTGGTTATACCAGCACATGCACCAGGTTATATATGGGACTAAGTGAGGGAGGACTTCGTTATGGGCCAACCTCCTTTAGAGTTACCAGGAGAATCCAATATATTAGTTGCGAGTCGATGGAAGAAGGAAATTGAGAGACACTTGCGGATGGTTGAGTGCACGCCGGTTCAGAAGTAGATATTATCTTCATTCAGATTGGTGGGGGACACTCTTTAGTGGTGGGAGGAGGTTACGACTGTTGAGGAGAGGGACAACCTCACTATTGGTCAGTTCTGGGAGAGGTTTGAGGGGAAATACTTTCCCCTAACCATGCAGCCCGAGATGATGAGGACCAGATTCACAGAGCTTAAGCAGGAGGGGCGTACAGTCACCGAGTATGAGGAGGAGTTCACTGCCCTCTCTTACTTCTCCAAGGAGGATGCTCGTGCTGAGCAGATGAGAATGGATAGATTTATTACGAGGTCAGCATGGCATATCAGGAAGGCTCTTCCAGGGAATCCAGCCTTCGTGACATGTAGCTAGTTGGTTAAAGCCGCACTTCTCCACTGCCAAGATCGTAGGGCTTTCTTGAAAAATAAGGGGGAGAAACGTCATGGAGGAGAGACGTCCATCCAGTAGGGAAAGGCGAGTGGAGGAGGTGGGTTCGGGGCCTAGTAACATAGGAGCACCCCATCCACTGATCAAAATAAGAAGTTTAGGGGTGCAAATGACCATCAAAGGTAGGGTCAGGCGGGACAGGGCCATACGGGCCAACATTATAGAAGCCAAACGGGCCAATAATACAGAGGCCATCAGGGCCAGGGACAGCATGGTAGAGGCCAGCAGGGCCGATGGGTTGAGCGGGGTTCATTTTAGGGAAAATGCTATACATGTGGTGATAGAGGCCACACTTCGAGGAGTTTCATGCGAAGGGACCAAGCAGCCCAGGGGAAGGGAGTTTTTAGAGGACAACAGGCGTTAGAGGGACAACACCCATCGATTTTGGCTCATACATTCGATGTACCAGCTGATCCATCACCCACTGCCCCATCTCAAGGGAAATAACCATTATAGTATGGGCGGGTCTATCACGTCACAACAGTAGATGGGCCAGCACCTCTGCAGGCAGTCGAGGGTATATTTCCCATTTTTGTCCATGTTGGTCGCATTCTTTTTTACACTGGTTCATCATATTTTTTTGTTCGCAATGGGTTTACACAGGATATTGATATGGTAGATTTTGCGTCAGACATTATTTTACACATAGACTCACCAGTGGGTAGAGAGGAACCATACAGTCAGTATGCTGGGGTATCGGTATTGAGATAGGTCGACTTACTTTTGTAGTTGATTTGCTAGTACTTGACATGCCCGAGTACGGTGTCATTTTGGGGATGGACTGGCTAGATACTTATAGAGCATGTGTGGATTGCTATGGCAGGTCCATCGTCTTTGCCATTTCGGGGTAAGAGATGTACCTAGTTACGATGCCGCACCTCGAGGGTGGGTCGAGCACACATTTGTATTACGTCGAGGAGGACACTTCTTCGGAGGTTGTGGTAACGCTAGATTCCATCCCAGTGGTGAGTGAGTTTTCTGATGTTTTGTGGGAGATTCCTGGGTTACCACCTAGTCTGGAGATCGACTCTATGATGGACTTGATTCCGGGCACGAGACCTGTTGCTCGTACTCCGTATCGAATGGCTCCATTGGATATGAGGGACCTACGAGAGAAGATTGAGCAGTTGTTAGGGAAGGGGTTCATCAGGAGGAGTACTTCGCCTTAGGGTGCTTCAGTGTAATTCGTTAAGAAGAGGGATGAAACTTTACGGCTTTGTGTCGACTACCGGGAGATGAATAAAGTCACTATTTGAAATAAATACCCACTGCCACGTATAGATAATTTGTTTGACCAACTGAGAGGTGCTGCGTATTTTTTGAAGATTGATTTGAGGTTGGGGTACCACTAGTTGAGAGTTCGGGAGTAGGATGTCTCAAAGACAACCTTTCTTACTGGATATGGTTCGTACGAGTTCTTGGTGATTTCATTCGGGTTAACCAATGCCCTGGCAGTATTTATGGACTTAATGAATAGACTGTCTAGGGACTATTTGGAATGGTTTGTTATCGTATTCATAGACGATATTTTGATTTATTCTCAGACTGCGTAAGAGAACGCATAACATCTACGGGTGGTCTTACAGTCGCTTCGAGATTATCAGTTGTATGCAAAGTTCAAAAAATGCAGGTTTTGGCTAAGAAATGTACAGTTCTTGGGCCACATTATGTCTGAGCGGGGGATATCTATGGACCCAGGGAATGTTGCTACCGTGATCATGGGCGGAGCTACATTAGGACGAGTGGGTGCAGCCGCACCCACTGAAATTCTGAGATTTCTGAATTTTTTTATACCTTTGTGTAATAACTTAATTATTGAGGTGAAAATGTTAATTTATGAAACCTTGATCATTTATATAAAAGAGACCTTCATTTCTTTAATAACCATCCGGACCTATTTTCCAAGAGAACTCTTCTTCTTAACCTCCTTAAGCATCCATTATCCAGGTCTTCCTCACCAATATCTATGATACCCCGCCTAATAAAATACCGGATGATCAGTCCTATACCAAATTAAAATAGGAATTCGAGTTGGTTCATCCTTAGCATCACTGTCGAAAATATTTTTAAAACCTACGAACCACCTAGTATTCGAAAAAGCTGGTGCCAAATTTTATCTTTTAATTAAACAACCAATAACATGCGGAAAATATGAGTCATACACCACGACTGAAATAAACTTAATAAATAATAAACTACATGTCGAATAAACCAGCGGTCACCAATGAAAATAGTCCAATACAAACATCCAACACCTGAATAGATAAATCTGAAAACTGTACTAAAAAGTCTGGGCGACAAGCCCTAAATAAAACTGAAACTGATAGATGATTCATATTCTAGGAAGGAATGAATGATGCGTCTAATCCAAGAACCTGCTAGCATCCACATGTGCCGCAGCTTCATGTCCCTGGAATAGAATATCAAGTCTGGTGTCCTTGTGGCTGGACACCTAAAAGGTTTTGAAAATAATTTTATAGCAAGGGTTAGATCCCAAAATATTTTGAAAATATTTAGCAAGTGAATTAACTGCAGTAATTAAAAATATATGAATGCGCTCCATATTTAAGTTAGTGTCGCACTCTCTTGAGGACATACTCACCCTCCACTATTGTGCACACCTAACGGTTACCTTAACCCCACCTAGTTGTACTACCCCGTCCAACTAGTCCTGACGCAGTCTCCTGTTGCTATACTACACTAACCTGAGTATAATAATTTATGGGTTGTAATTTATTTCACCAATTTACTTAATTAATTCCTTTTTAAAAATATCATATAACCGTGGCACAAGTTATATCAAACAAATACATCACACACTATACGATTACTTGCATATAATGTTACCTCTCATTACATACGTACCTTTACTAAAATATTCACACATAATTCATATGTATATCCATCCCTCTGAGTATACCCTCACCGGATGATTCCCTATAAAGTGTTATCTCACTACCTGTGCTCACATAACCTAGTTCTCCAAGTTGGAATCGCTCACCAACCTGGCCCAAAAATATAAACATAGTGGAGGCGGTCATATTCCTTCCCTGAAAGTGAGATAAACCCATCTCCCCTATACCGGACGCTATGACTTGGGGATATACTCGCCCTACTCCTAAAGCTAGGGGATTCACCCACATCGCGCAACCTCCCTTGATAGCACTAAAGTATATAACCTAAATAAATATCTAGTCCCCGATATTTAATAGCACACATAAAGTACACATATGTATATATATATACTATCACCACACCATATATATATATATATAATATAAATTTCGACTTTACCCTGTACTAAAACCGTAACACTAGCCTATATATTCTCGAGTCTATGGTCCGACTCAAATTTAATTAATTCACTCCTTAATAATTTATTACTTTCCCGAGTTTACAGCCCGACTCTAATTTAATTAATTTACACATCAATTAATTAATACTAATTCGAGTCTATGGTCTGACTCTAATTTAATTAATTTACACATTAATTAATCAACACTGATTCGAGTCTATGGTCCGACTCTAATTTAATTAATTTACACATTAATTAATTAATACCGAACCGAGTCTATGGTCCGAATCTAATTTAATTAATTTACACATTAATTAATTATTACCAATCCGAGTCTATGGTCCGACTCTAATTTAATTAATTTACACATTAATTAATTTAACACTTGGTGTCACCCAACCATTATTACCGGACTCGCTCACTTGGCCCGTACCATCGTTAATACCCGATTCTATATTTCGCCCCATAACTAATTAATTACACATAAATTCCTTTAATAATGTAGTAACACTCAACTACAATACCTGAATATTTTCCCTCGGTCCAAAACCAATACGTACGAATTAATTCCCGAAATTTAAGCATCCCGTGACATACAATTATCACCCTCCTAATTCCAATTATATCCCCTTATAATTGTTAAGGAATATTTTCCACATATGAATTTATCACTAAATAAAAGTAGGGGGGAATCTAAACTAAATTTACTTTTATACATAAAACCGGCAAACCTGCCAAAATCCTGGGACCATCGATCGATCGATCCCCTGGGTCGATCGATCGATCGACCGGTTCCCTTTTTTCTCCGGCTTGCTGTTCAGCCATTGACGAAAATCTAAGGTTTCTATTCTCAAATCCCAACCTCAATCCAGCCTATTTATCATCTTTTTACATTTATCATGAACTATAATCATCATCTAAACCTTTTATCATCATTGATATTACGAATCTTTACGCACTCAAGAACACAATTTCATATGGTAAAATCTCAATTATCCTTCATAAATCTGATCCCATAATCACAATAAATTCAACTCTAACACAGGTGTTCTATTATGATTCTTATACCAATCAATACTGAATACTTTTATAACATCAATTGGACTATCAAATCACTCAACCAATTAAATTTATAAAATCCCATTTCATGCAATAGCCCACCCAAAAACGAATTTAGGTTTACACTTCCCAGAATCTGAATTGATTATTATCAATTTAAAAATCACAATAGTTAACCACTTGCCTAGAATCGTTCGTAGAGTCTGATCCGTTGTAGGGAATGGTTTGATGACGAACCCTCACTTTGTCCCTCGATTTGGCACCAAAAGATCCTCAATTGCCTCTTGATTTGTTCCTTTGTGTCTCTCCCAAAACCTAGGTTTAGAGTTGTGTTAACTGCCGTTCAACACTTCCCCAATTAGGATTAAAACTCCAAATCCCGTTTTTGGCCACATGAGACTAATTAAAATGGCCCGAATAACCCCATGTGGGCCCGACTATGCCCAAAAATGTCCCGAGACTCGATTACTACCCCAGAGTACTCTTTTCTGACTATCTCGATCCATCCGGACTCAACCGCGCACTCAGAATTGTAATTCGAAATACTTTATAACATTCTCCAATTTCGACCTCAAAACGCGACACACGAAATTTCGAACAATTAAACTTAAAGTCGCCAATTATAAATAATTCTTCCCACTCAAATAAATTCTCCAAATTATAAATTTAAGTTTCTCCAATTTTAATATTTTTATATCTCCCAAAGATAATTAAATATTAACTCCTCAAAATTACGGGGTGTTACATTATCCACATAAAAGGTAAGTTAACTTTTTTATGTTTGATTTTTTTTCAGCCGGCCACTAGATTTGTTAGGCTAATAATTTTTTTTTTTGCTACCGGCCACTAGATTTGTTAGGCTAATAATTTTTTTTTCTACCGGCCATTAGATTTCTGAATTTCTTAATTCTCTTAGACTAATAATGTTAGACCTTTATGTTAGATTTGTTAGCTGATTTATTTGACTTTTACAGTTTGGAATTTTAGACTTTTACAATTTGGAACAACACTTAAGATTAATTCTTTTAATATACAGATTTATTAGCTGATTTATGGTAGATTAAATTTATTAGACTTTTTATTGATTTATGTTAGCCGATTTATGTATATTAATGCATGATTTTTTTTGTTGAAATTTTCTTTAGTACTAGATTTATGCCCAAAAAAGTA
This sequence comes from Sambucus nigra, assembly GCA_949130495.1. Taxonomy (NCBI): domain Eukaryota; kingdom Viridiplantae; phylum Streptophyta; class Magnoliopsida; order Dipsacales; family Adoxaceae; genus Sambucus; species Sambucus nigra. The sequence continues at coordinate 415,798,612 of OX422214.1, read as the reverse complement.
AAAATAGCTTCCAAACATTTGCCTCGGGGGCTCCCGCCCTCGAACCCTCGGGATTCGTCAGACACTTTTGCACCCACTCACTCATAATCCTGGCTACGCCACTGACCGTGATGGAGTGGGGGAAGCCCACTACACCCACCGAGTTGAGCAACTTCTTGGGATTGGCCGGGTACTACCGTCGATTCATTCAGGAGTTCTCCAAGATAGTCGACCCTTAACAAATTTAACGAGGAAGGGAGTACCATTTATTTGGGACGAGTTGTGCCAGCAGGCATTCGAGGAGCTTAAGACTAGATTAACTACATCACCAATTTTGGTGTTGCCTCGAGAAGGGGTTGATTATAGAGGTTACTCAAATGCGTCCCTAAGGGGACTTAACTGGGTTTTGATGCAGGAGGAGAGGCCAATAACTTATTCTTCCCGAAAGCTTAAGCCACACGAGGGACATTACCCCACCCACGAGTTGGAGTTAGCTTTCATGGTTTTTGCCTTGCGAGTGTGGAGACACTATCTCCTAAGGGGAGAAATTTCAGCTTTTCACAGACCACAAAAGCCTCCAGTACTTATTCATACAGTGGGAGATGAACATGCGATAGAGGAGGTGGCTAGAATTTTTGAAAGACTATCAGTTCGACATTCAGTACCTCCCAAGGAAAGAGACTGTCATGGCGGATGCGTTGAGCCGTAAGCCGTTTATGGATTTGGCAACAGTGTGGAAGGCGAAGTGGAAGTCACTTTGTGGGGACGATGATTTGACCCGAGCATTTATGGCAATTCTCACCATCACCCCCGAGATCATTATTCTGGTGGTGAAGGCACAGGTGGGAGATCAGCTATGCCGGGAGAGGGTGAGACAGTTTCTATTTGAGGGGGTGGAACACTTTTCTATAGGGTCGGATGGTGGTTTGAGATTCCAGGGGAGACTGATTATTCTAAATGATGAGAAGTTGAGGCGAGCCATTATGTCGGAGGCTCACAGTTCACTTTTTACGATACATCCCGGAGGGGATAAGATGTTCCACGACATGCGTCATCAGTATTGGTGGGCCGGTATGAAAAGGGATATAGCTGAGTTTATGTACAGGTGTGTTACGTGTCAGCTGGTGAAGGTGGATCACCAATGTCCTGCAGGCACCTTGCAACCTTTGGAGATCCCGATGTGGAAATGGGAAAGCATCTCCATGGACTTCATCACTGGTATACCTACTTCGTAGATGGGGCATGATTCCATATGGGTGATTTTCTACAGATTAAGAAAGGTGGCTCATTTCTTACTGATCAGGACATATTATAGCTTCGAGCAATACGCTAGACTCTTCTTTGCAGAAATTATTAAGCTGCATGAGGTGCCACTGAACATAGTATCGGACAGGGACATGACGTTTGTGTTCCACTTTTGGAAGAGTTTTCAGCAGGCTTTGGGGGCAGAGTTGAGACTCATCACATCATATCACCCTCAGACCGATGGGTAGATGGAGAGGGTAAACCAGATGTTGGAGGTTGTGCAAGTGTATTTTGGATTTTAAGGGGAGCTGGGAGTAGTATTTTCCCTTGGTAGAGTTTGCCTATACAGCTACCAGTTCACGATAGGGATGACACCATTTGAGGCACTCTATGGGAGACCTTATCGTTCACCCTCATGCTGGTTATAGGTGGGGGGAGAACAAGTTACTTGGGCCAGACTTCATTCAGGACACCCCAGATAAGGTAGAGATGATTCGAGCCAGGATACGGATTGCCCAAGACAGGCATAAGAGCTATGTGGATGCGGGTCGGGGACACTTAGACTTCAATGTTAGAGACCAAGTGTTGATTAAAGTGTCTCCCATGAAGAGGATGGTGAGATTTGGAAAGAAAGGGAAGTTGGCTCCTCAATATGTGGGACCATTCCCTATTCTGGAGAGGATTGAGCCCGTAGCATACCGATTTGGATTACCAGATCCCTTGCAGCGGATGCACAATATTTTTCACATATCTTCACTGCGGAGATTCCATAGAGATGAGGTGGCGTACCAGCACATTCATATTGACGAGATTCAGCTCTAACCAGATGCTACTTATGAGGAGAGACCTATAGCCATTTTAGACAAACGGGAGTGCCGACTGCGATCCAAAGTTATTCCTTCAGTTTGGGTGCAGTGGGGACGCCATCGGGAGAACGAGTCGACTAGGGAGAAGGAGGAAGACATGCGCACAAAGTAACCCGAACTCTTCTAGCTAGGTACGTACTTTTCTTGATTCCAAGGACGGAATCCCGTTATTAGGGGGAAGAATGTAATGCCCCGTATTTTCTTATAAAATAAATAATGAAATAATATTTTTTGTAATAAATAATTAATTACGAAAATTAGACCTAATTAAATTTTTATTTAAAAATTTTACAGTTGAAATTTGTTATTTAGTTATATTTGTATGACTAATTTTTATGTGCGTGAATATGACATTTGCATATAATGAAGAAAAATACAAAATTTATTTGCGATACAAATTAAAATGACCTATTATTGACATAAATAATTTGAAACACATTATGGGACACATATGGGCTCGTTTAGATCATTTAGGCCTTTAAAAATAGATCCGGGTTAATAGTATATGGTTGGGAAGTTTTGAGCTAATTGAATTATGTATTCGGGTCCATCTGGGGGTTTAAAAGTTGGGTTTTAGGCCCAACTCGGGATTAGTCATTTAATTAGTTTTTAAGTGGGGATAAACTACTTTCCCACTATCATTCCACAAAACCTAAAACATCAGTTAACGGTAGAGAATAGGAGAAGGGCCAAAAGAGGAGAAAAGGGAAAGAATAAATGGGAAACCAAGGAAGAAATCGAGGGCCATCTCTTCTATGAATTTTAAGGCAAGAATTCTCTTGTCTAATTTGTGTTTTTAATATATTAATGAATGCATCATATTTATTCCCTTTAAATTTCTAGGATTAGGTTGAGTATGTTTAACTTTATGATGATCAATGTATGTAGAGGACTGATTTATATGTAGAAATTATCCCAGAAATTACGTATCGAAAATATGTATGCTGATGTTAGATTTTCTTAAGCTTTTAATAGTTATTTGGGGTTTAATTGAGTAATCAATGTAGAGATTCTTATTGTTAATTAATGGGCTGAAATTTTGATTTAGATTCCCTAGTAAATACCTCTTATCATGAAATGAAACTAATTGGAAATTGTAGACTATGAATCGTTAAAATCTGAAAATTTTAGTAACTTTGTTGGGACTGTATATGTAGTGGTAAACATGAAATTTTCTGGGGTCGTATGCTAATCTGGGCTTAAAATCTTACCTAAGAAGAACTGGGATGGAAAAGAGGCGAGGGGAAGAAGACGAGACGTCGCTCAAACGACATGGCATGTCGTTCGAGTGACATGCTATGTCGCGCGAACGAAGCCCCCAGTTGTTCAAGCGACATGCTGTTACTTTTGGCTTTTTGCTCCTTTTTACGCTTGGGTCCTCGGATTTAGGGGTTTCTTACAGAAATGGGTTGTTGACTTGGCTGAATGGGTATTGGCCTAGTTTGTGTACTAATATCAGTTTAGTTATTAAGTAAGAGGAACAGAGATGTTTAAAGAGGGAAACTTTAATTAACTGAATAAGAATGATGTGCCCATATTTGATTTAGACAGTGATTGCTGGATTGTGCTATAGCAATCTTACGGTCTCACTCGTGCTTCAGTTTCCAAACTCTTCGATTCTAGCATAGGTGCTTCTTCTGCCGTACTTATTTATTTATTTGGAAACAATTGTAATAAACCCGAGACTTTTATCACTCTGGTTGGATTTATTATATTATTGGTGGTGGTTTGGATCTATTTATATATTGTGAATGTATTCGTGACACTTAAATTTGGGCTTTAAATAATAATTAATTTATATTCGTAATTGTGCTAAGGATGATATTAATTGACAAGCAAGCTCTATCTTTGGCGTTTGGCATTACGTGAGAAAATAGGTGTTGTGACATTTTTTACTAATGTTTAGGATTTTTAAAATTGAGAGTTGTTGTATTTCTATAAGAAAATGAAGTGACTTATAATAAAGGGTATTTTTTCATTTAAATTAAATAGTTTTTTTAATGAAAATTTGACGTTGTAAAAATGTAAGAGATTATGTCTTATGTTTTTATTGTTAATGAAATTATGCCAAAATATGACACCAAATATTGACTTTTGGGCACACAAAGGATTGTGACATAACATCCTTACCGTTCAAAATTTTTTAATAACTTAATTTTTTTTTTAGCGTTGATGTAGTTATGTCAAAATAGGACACTAAATGTTATTACCATAAATAACACACGTACGCTTGCTTTTTCTCTCATTCTTTGACCATTCTCACCGACTAATTAACGCTTATATATAGAGACCTCCATATGTTTTCTTTGGAACCAAGAAAGCATGTTAACAAGAAAATCCAACTCCCATTCTCTACATCAATCCTTCTGGTCCGTGTAATGTAGACTCTTGCAACTTCTTCCTATTAGGTAACAAATATTTAATCTAAACCTTATATAGTATTGAAACTTATAATAGTATAGATTGTGCAAATCATGATTTTTTTTATGATCACGTTACAAACATTATAATGCATGTGCTTCATGTGATTTCCATACAAACCCGTCATTGCGTTTGGTTATTTCTTGGTTTGGAAATTAAGAAACCATTTTGACAGTAAGAATATGGAAATTAAAATTCTGATCTCTTAACTCACTTCTTAAGGTAATTAAATCATCAAAATCTAAAATCTGTCTATTTTTCATCTGCAAAATATAGATCAACTTACGTTTGCAAAACTGTGATATTTCTTTGTGCAAACATGTGTCGTGTGACAATTCTTGATATTGGGTTCTGATCTAAGGAGACTTTAAAGTATTTTTTTTTGTTTGTTTTGATTTCAGTGTATATATATTGCACGTGATGACGGTTTTGTATTTTGATGATATGGTCATTTTTTGGTCTCATATGACCAGATTGAGTTTATGGAGAAAAAGTATCGTCCCCTTAGTCCCCCACCCTGTTTGTATTCAACACTTAAAAAGATACCACACGGACCGGTGTTGAACACGGACACGTGATGTCCTGAGTGCCTGAGACTTTTTGTTTATGTAAGTCTTTTTGTTCATAAAGATATCTATGAGTTCATGCAAAGGATTGTGACCATTTTGATGATACTCTCTGGCTCTTTTATACACACGGCTAGTCTGGTTGATAATTAAAAAAAGTGCTTGGTTGGAAAGACCTTTCAAGGAGGATTTTTTTAGGTTGGTATTGCTTGAATAGCTAGACAGTGATCTATTCCAATGGATCCAATTTTTTTGTCACCAATCTATAACTAACCAACTCTAAAAAATGATGACTTCATATATATATATATATATATATATATATATATATATATATATATATATTTGTATGTTCTTTCACTTGACACCACTGGGCTACACTTGCCCCCCCCCCCCCCCCCCCCCCCCCAAAAAAAAAAAAAAAAACCGCTTGAATGCTAGGGTGATAAAGCAATAGGGCCAAACAATTTTGTTATGCTACATACATATATCTTTTACCCATATAGGTCTAGTCTCTTGATATTTTAGGCCAATTAATTTAGTTACTTGTCTTTATGAACAATTGGTTTAAATTCCATATTTGAAAATGAGGGCTGTTTTGAGGGATATGACTGATATGTCTTGAGAAGAATTTGTGGCAGTTAGACAAATTTTATATGTTTTGTCTATAGCGAACAAATATTGGGGACGATTGTTGGAGCAATAATAGTGTGAAGGTATGGTGTTTAAAATTGATTTCAAGAAAGCATACAATCACGTTGATTGGGGTTTCTTGGATCATTAAGTCATTTGAATCACTTGACCAAAGAATCGTAGTTTAATACTCAGATTTATGACTTCCCTTCTTTAAAAAAATATTCATTTTCTTTATATTGTAGGTGAAATAATAACAAGACTTTATGATTTTTATTTCCTTTCTATTTTGTTCTCCCAATCTATTACTTTTTAAATGCACTGTAGTTTTTTAGTGAAACTTATTTTGTCGTAACAGCATGAAATTGAATTTTGTGCTCCTGTAATTCTTCACAAGAAACAAATAAATTGAATTCTCAGATCCAAAAACAAGATTTCTCTGATAATAATAGGGTTTGATCGAATAATCAAAGAAAAAAATAATATATTGTACTTTCTTCTTTATTGGAACATGATAAATCGAAGTTAGCTAAAATGAGAGTTATTCCTTGACAGGATGGCGATAAATAAAAGAAGCAATGTCAAAAAACAGGTTTTCTTTCTTTATTTTGTATAGGAAAGCAAGAATTGAAGAATCAAAGCCTAAGGGTAGGTATAGTTTTTTGACAGGAAGGCGATTAGGCAATAAATCGCCGAAAAATAGGAATGTTTTTTTACAGGAAGACAAGAAATCGAGAATCAACACCAGGACAGGTATTTTCTTTTTAACAGGAAGGCAATAAGGCGATACATCGAAGAATCAACACCAAAATAAGATACTAAGAGACGCTAGAGGAGACGTAATATTTTTAACAGGAAAGGTATTAGTACGGAGTCAATGCAAAAGGGACAAGCAGTTTTTCTTTACAGTCCCAGAATAGATTTTTTATGCAGGAAAGGTGATAAATCAAGGAATCGAGGCCAAAAGGTTCGTCTTTTTCCATTTTTACAGGGAAGCGTTAATCGAAAAATCGACTCCAAAAGGATAGGTACGTTTTTCTTTACAGGAAGACAATAGATTGAAGATTCAAGACCAGGTATGACTTAAATGACTTTGTGTTTTCTTCTAACTTACACCCTTCTTCCCAAATTAAGAGTTATGCTTTCTTTTTTTAGACTTCCAAAATTAACTGACCACTTTCCTTTTTGAGATATAACCGAAGAACCAAATTTCACATTGTTTTGATCATTGATTAAATGTTTTAGTATTTCAATTGTTTACAGTTTAGAAACAAATTGAAATATCAAATTAGGAAAGGAGAGTTTTCTTATCGTAGTGTGGATAAATCGAATAATCAAAGACAAAAGGAGATATATTTCTTTCTTTTTGTTTATTGGAAGACAGTAAATCATAGAGTTAGCTAAAATGCGATTTCTTCATTGATAGGATGGCGATAAGGTGATAAATCAAATAAGCAATGTCAAAAAACAGGTTTTCTTTATTTATTTTAACAGGAAAGCAAGAATTGAAGAATCAAAGCCAAAGTGTAGGTATAGTTTTTTTTACAGGAAGGCGATAAGGCAATAAATTGAAGAATCAAAGGCCATAAAACAGCTATGTTTTTACAGGAAAGCAAGATATTGAGAATCAACACCAGGACAGGTATTTTTTTTTTGACAAGAAGGCGATAAGTCGGGGAATCAACGCCAAAACAATAAATTCCGAGTCAACGCAAAAGGACAGGTATTTATTTTGAACAAGAGGGAAGGCGTTAAGGCGATCAATTGAATAACCAACAAAAGGACAGGTAGGAATGCAAAATTAAAGTATCATTCCAAAGGAGATTTTTCCTTTTAGAGGAAAGGTGATAAATCGAGGAATATAGGCCAAAAGGCTTCACTTTTACTTTTTCACAAGGAGGAGAGATACGTTATTCTTTACAGGAAGAAGATATATTGAAGATTCAAGACCAGGTTTTTGTGTTTTCTTCTAATTTACTCTTTTCTTCCCAAATTAAGAGTCCTACTTACCTTTTTGAGACTTCCACAATTAATAGCCCACTTTCCGTTTTGAGACGTAATCGAAGAACCAAATTTTACATTGATTATAAAGTTATGATCTTGACCATTGATTAAAAGTATCCTTAATTTACACAGCAAAAAGAAAGATAGGGACTCTTAATTTGGGACGGAGAACCTTTTTTAACTCCGCCAATGCAAAATTTTATTTTGTATTGCCGGTCCCAAGCCCGGATAAAGGAGGAGGGGAAGAGACTTGTTATGCAATTCATTTGAGCTCTCCATTCAAGGTATTCATTCAATATATGAAGAACAGACAAATGAAACTATATATTTGTTACCAAATATGGGTCTTTTGTGCCAGAAATTCAGGTCAAATAACAACTTTTCACAACACAAAATTATAAATTTTGTCTTGTTGTTTTTGTTTGGTTAAAAATAATCCAGGATCGATTAGGGAGCATTCGAAAGAATTGGTGATGTACGGTTTAAGTCGTGAAGATTGGAGGAGATAAAATTCTGACTATTGTTGGCATATCACTCGTGGCTATGTCATAGTCATTTAGAATATAAAAATTTAGATTATATATGGGTTCACTAGGTTGTTACAGCTGAAATATGTGATGTATACATATACTGTTTAGTTTGTATTAACATGCGTTGGAAACCTATCATTTTACTTTGATCTTAGTAATATTGCCGATACAATGTTAGATGTTACTTTTCTTTTACTTTCTAAGCCTTTTATTTATTATTTTGCAGAGTCGTATATGTACCAATCAAAGTTCCGGTTTGCGATCGGAATCTTCTTTTGGGGTCTTTCTGAAACTCTGTGGGATAATTTTTTCCCAGTTTTTACTTTTAATGGATTAATTGGCATACATAGACACCTTTGGAACGGTTTGGATTTCGAGAGTAAGATGTATGTCATGCATTAGTTGCGTAATAACATTATGTTTCCACTCCTCAACAATTAAAAGCAGAGTTTTGTACATTCCTCGTTTTGTAACTCCGGTAGTTATGCTGTGAATATGGAGAGAAAATTCAGCTTTTGAGAACCCAGAGTATTGTTTTTAATTGTATATATATTAAGTAGAGTTTGGTTTTTGTGAACCAGGGTGTTTTAATATCTGAAGGATATGTTTGTCAACAATAGATTATTTTTAAATTTCAAGTCGATGCCCTCCGATTAGGGGATCATCTCTAACTTGTAAGTCTTTTTGTGGGTTATGTCTACTATAGTATTATTAATAGGACTCGATGGAGACTAGGTGCATAACGTTTTAACATATTTCTGGAATTTGAAGGGAAGCAGGATGATTCCCAGGCTTTGAGAAATATACGGAGATCGTAATTGTTTGGTCATCCACTAGACAAGCATATTGGGTTTAGGTAACTTTGTATTATTTGTTGTTTTTGCATCTTTGATGAAATAAATTAATCTTAAGAAAGGTATTAGAGGTGAAGGATTCGTTGGTAACATGGAATTTTGGTGAACCGTTAGTCTAATTGGCTTTCATGTTCCTTTGGCAGGTGTTTATGGGATCTGTATGCTAACTATAAATTAATTGGCAGCCTATGATGGAGAACCAATTTAAGAGTCCAACAATATATTTACTTGTAAACTGTACATCACAAACGGAAGCTAAAACTGGAAAAATATAGGTGAAGATGTAAAAGGCATTCAAAACTGCTTGTCTTGACATTAGATTTAATATCGCATCAATATAACTAGATGGGCAGCTGTGATACATGGTTGATGTTAAAATTTTAAGGTTCTACCAATATTGACGTACACTACACACACAATGGAAGTACAGTAGTAAAAGCAACTTCAATCTCTCAAAATCTCTTCATATGTATTCTGAGTTACAATACAAGAGAAGAAGAGCCTTTTTAAATAGGCATTACAAAACACGGGGCCCAAGTCTCTTGACAAAATAAATCTAGTGAATTTTTTTTTTAAAGAAATATGTCTAGTGATTAGGTACCTAACATAAGGATAAATAAAAAATAAATCTCCGCTCTCTTATGCTCACCCCCCCCCCCCCCCCCTCTCTCTCAAATATCATCACTCTCCCCTTTTGAGAAAGTTCAGCGTCATGCTTAAATGAGCTCGCCTTCTGTCTTAGGTGGAACGCGAACATGGGCCAACATCACCTCTCTCGAAACTTCTCGTCAACTATTTCCCCTACCGCTGTTCCATCGGTTACAATGCATTTCTTTTTCTTCGGATAATCCACCATCTTATGCCTACAATCGCCATACTCATAACTCTTGATATTTTCTGAGGCGGGGATGTTGAATTTGTTATCTTTAACGGAGTTACTTGTGTCGCGAATATAGTCTTCGTCCTTGAGAGTGTATTCCACTCCTTATTGGAGTATAGAGATTCATCGGAGATTCAACTCGACATGATACCTCATTTGTAATGCTTGAAAATAACGACCAATATTTTTTTTCGTTCTCTCATTCAACCTTGTCCCAGTACGTACCATATTAAATTTCTATATCATTGGCATTAAACCTTGCCGTAAACTTTTCACACGAGCAAACACATCTTTCTTGCTAAAATGGGATAGGAATGCCATTTGCATGTTTAGCTTCATGTCGGCAATGATCGACCAACCCCATAGCTCACGGTCCCACATTACAACAGCTTTCCCTAGTTGCAACCATCTTCACACAATTGGCCTTGGTGATGTTCTCCTAGTCGAACACTTTCTCCATGGTGTTGAGATAATCAATGATATCAACCAAATTCATATTGCTATTGAACATGGTGACATAAATACAAATATCCCCACAAGGAGCCTCATTCAGGAGGCATAGAATGATGCCAATGTTACCCCTTCCATCACTAGTCACCGCCTCTGGACCCTCTACGATCTCCCCGCCCTTGCCTTCTTCCATCACGACTCCCTCCTCTTTTCGAACCCCCAACCATGGCCACCTAACGTTGTCCCCCCCCCCCCCCCCTCCCCCCCCCCCCCCAATGATGGCCTCTACCCAGTGCTAATCGCTCGAGAGCTGAAATCCCGCATTATCTCGTCTTGGACAATCAAGCACCATGTGGCCAATTATCTTTGACACCATTACACCGCCTCTCATTAATCGGGATTAAAGAAGAATCGCTGTTGTGTTTCCCGTTCCTATAATTTGATGTTATCATTGGCAGGAATGGCACAGTCATTAGCTCTGAATGGGTTCACCTCAATTTCAGAGTTCTTTTTTTTACTTCAATACATTACTTATTATCATTTTCTTTAATACAAATTAATTTGTTTATTAGACTTTAATCCATTTTTCGTCCCTAAATGTCAACAAAGATCACTTTAGTGGCGAAATTTCCACATTTAGCCACCAAAAATGTACTAGAGTCTAGTAAACTGATAAGTTTGTAATAAAGTATAAAATCGAAAATTTATAATGTATTAAAGTAAAAAAAAACATTACAAATCTTCAATCAAAATTGACCAATGCTAGGGGTCCAGTTTTTGGTTGTTGAATCTAGTCCCACACTCATTTATATTGGTACTGATCCAGTCCCGCGCTCAGTTTGAAATTTGTTAATTTCAGTAATGTATTCAATGATCTCTGTTTTTGCACTCTTGATCTTTGGCTTTCGCATAGAATATGCATGATGTTTTCGCTAATGACTCAATTGGCACATTAATTAAATCCGCAACAGCAGGTTCAGAGGTTCTGTTTGGCTTATTTAGTGATAATACCCCCTTCTGAAGACTTGGTGAGGGAAATAATAAGTAGATTCTCTTTTTAATTGATTTAATCTAAGAGATTTCTTTAATGTTATAGCAAATTTATGAAAAGTTAAGGTCCTACCTATTAGTGGATTTGTGATATTGTTTAATCACAACACAATTTTTTTTAGTTGGGTTTCAGTTTTTTCAACTTTTTGTTCATACATTTTTTTTAGTAATGGTCCATACTATAACTATTCTGAACTGTTACATATGGCATTTTGAAAGAAATTTAACATGTAAATTTTGTAAATGGGACTCTAATCCATTTCAGTAATAGTTTGCACTGTCACTTTACTTTCCACTATTACTTGTCTACCATGATTGATAATCAACTAGTATGTGAATAATTCTAGTACTTAATTTGGAATACAGCTACTGTGCAAGAAACGTGCTATACATACACAATGCCAGAGTATTAAAAATTTCATATGATTAGTTGCTTTCTTAACCTATTAATAAACGTGCTGGAAATTTAGTACTTTATGCAAGTCTCATGGACAATGAAATAGATTTAAAAGGTGCATTAATAGTTGAAGAGATTTTGAAACAGAAGTTATAACATTCTCATTACTTGATTCTCGGATTTACAATAGATCGATTTCTATACACATATCTCATATCTCTTCTAACTAAATGCCTAACTGATTTGACTATCTAACGAACACTTAGATGACTGCTAACACCTAACTTGTGCATCAATCGTAGGTTTCTGGATCGGATCTGAATCTCTATCAGCCCCCCTCAAGTGAATCGGAGAAGTGGTCACCATGAGCTTGGGTGTCAAATATTGGAAACGAGTACGAGATAAGGCTTTTGTAAAAATATCAGCTAGTTGGTCAGTAGAAGAGACACGGTGAATGACTATTTTTAGAAAGAACTTCTTCTCAGACATAGTGATAAACTACTTCAACGTGCTTTGTTCTAGCATGAAAAATAGGGTTAGATGTTAAATAAATAACTGAGAGGTAGTCACACCACACTATAGAAGAGGTTTGACTTTGAATATGAAGATCATGAAGAAGCATACGAAGCCAAGTGACTTCAGCTGTAACTTGGGCTAGAGCCCTATACTCAGCCTCTGTAGAAGATTTGTCAACAGTAGCCTTTGCCTTTGCAGACCAAATTTGAACCGAGAAATACACAATTGCCCATTGTTTATTTTCTATCCTGAGCATCACCAATTCAATTCGAATCAACATAAGTAGTGAGAACAATTGAACTGAGATTGAAGGTAAGACCGTGGTCAGTATGCCCTTTGAGATAGCTCAACATTCTTTTGACATTGCAAAAGTCACTGATTGTTGATTTTGCATATGTTGACCTGCTCGATTAACTGAGAAGGCTAAATCTGGTCAGGTAATTGTTAAGTATTGCAGAGCTCTCACTAAGCTTCTGTATAGGGAAGGTTGATCATAAGGGATTGAACTCTGTGACGAGACTGAAGGCTTAGTAGGTAATGGAGAGGAGTAAGGTTTGCAGTTTGTCATAAACTAATTCCTCCTCAATTGGTTTATATAGGGTTCACTAGGTTGTTACTAGGTAATGGAGATGAGTAAGGTTTGCAGTTTGTCATAAACTAATTCCTCCTCAATTAGTTTATATATGGGTTCACTTGGTTGTTACAGCAGAAATATGTACTGTATAGATATACTGCTTAGTTTGTATTTACAGCTGAAATATGTAATGTATAGATATACTGCTTAATTTGTATTAACATGTGCTGGAAACCTGTAATCTTTGCTCTTAGTAATATTGCTGATGCAAGGTTAGATGTTACTTTTCTTTTAGTTTCTAAGCCTGTTTTTAATCTTACATTGCAGTTGTAACATTTTTCGTTTACATTTTAAGCCTTTTTTTGTCTTGCAGAGTCGTATGTCTACCAATCAAAGTTCCAGCATACGATCGGAATCTTCTTTTTGGGGTGTTTCTGAAACTCTGTGGGATAATTTTTTTCAGTTCTTACTTTTAATGGATTAATTGACATACATATGCACATCCCAAGCCTCATTGCCAGTTAATAATTTCGCCATTTTATACTCCAAAAACAGAAAAAATATAGGTGAAGATGTAAAAGGCATTCAAGACTTCCTGTCTTGACATTAGATTTAATATTGCAACAATATAACTAGATGGTTGATGTTAAAATTTTAAGGTACTACCAATATTGACGTGGACTACACACACAATGGAAGCACAGTACCAAGAGAAACTTCAATCCCTCAAGTTAAATCTTATCTCTCAAAATCTCTTCATATGTATTATGAATTGCAAGAGAAAAATAGCATCTTTAAATGGCCATTACGAAACATGGTGCCCAAGTCTCTTAACAAAATAAATCTAGTAATTATATTTTAAATAAATATCTCTAGTGATTAGTTACCTAAAATAAGGATAAATGTAAAATATAAAAAAATTAATCTTGGCTCTCTTGTGCTCATCCCCCCCCCCCCCCCCAAATTCTCATCACTCTCCCCTTTTGAAAAAGCTCAATGTCATGCTTAAATGGGCTCGCCTTCCCTCTTAGGTGGAACATGAACATGGGCCAACATCACCTCTCTCCAAACTTCTCGTCAACTGTTTCCCCTACCACTATTCCATCGGTGATGACTACAATGCGTTTCTTTTTCTTCGGATAATCCACCATCTTATGCCCGCAACCGCCATACTCATAACTCTTGATATTTTATGAGGCGGGGATGTTGAATTTATCATCTTTGACAGAGTTACTTGTGTTGCGAATATAGTCTTCGTCCTTGGGAGCGTATTCCACTGCTTATTGGAGTATAGAGATTCATCGGAGATTTAATTCAACATGATAACTCATTTGTAAGCCTTGAAAATATCCACCAATTTTTGTTTCGTTCTCTCATTTAACCTTTTCCCGGTACATACCATATAAAATTTCTATATTATTGGCATTAAACCTTGCCATAAGCTTTTCACAGGAGCATACACATATTTCGTGTTATAATGGGATAGGATTACCATTTGTATGTTTTGCTTCAGCTGGGCCATGATCGACCGGCCACACTTCTCGCAGTCCAACGTAAATTCATCCCACCTTACAAGAGCATTCCTGTGTAGTCTAGTTGCAACCAATTTCACACACTTTGCCATGATGATGTTCTCCTAATCGAACCTTTTCTCCATGGTGTTGAGGTAATCAACGATTTCATCCAGATTCATATTGCTATTGAACATGGGGACACAAATACAAATATTCCCACGAGGAGCCTTCTCTAGGAGGCATAGCATGATGCCAATGTTACCCCTTCCATGATTAGTCGCCATAACACCTCCTCTTTTCGAAACCCAACCATGGCCACCTAACGTTGTCCCTCCGAAGATGGCCTCTGCCCGTGTTAATCGCTCGAGAGCCTAAATCCCCCATGTTCTCGTTTTGGGCAATCAAGGACCATGCGGCCAATTATCTTTGCAACCATAACACCTCCTCTCATTAATCGGGACTAAAGAAAAATCGATGTTGTTTGTGTTTCCCGTTCCTATACATTGAAGTTATCATTGGCAGGAATGACATAGTCATCAGCTCTTAATGGGTTCGCCTCAATTTTGTTCATTTTTTTTACTATAATACATTACTAATTATCAATTTTAGACATTAATACAAATTAATCTGTTAATTAGACTTTAAGACATTTTTGTCGCTAAATGTCACCATAGATCACTTTTAGTGCGAAATTTTCACATTTAGCGACAAAAAATGTACTAAAGTCTAATGATAAATTTGTATTAAAGTCTCAAATCAAAATTTTGTAATGGATTAAAGTAAAAAAAAAAACTTTCAGATCCTCAATCAAAATTGATCAATGCTAGGGGTCCGGTTTTTGGTTGTTGAATCCAGCCCCGCGCTCATTTATATTGGCCCTGATCCAGTCGCGCGATCATTTGGAAATTTGTTAATTTCAGTAACGTATTCAATGATCTCTCTTTCCTCACTCTTTATATTTGGGTTTCACAGAGAATTTGCACGATATTTTCACTAATGACTCAATTGGCACATTAATTAAATCCGCAACAGCAGGTTCAGCAACCTAAAATGCTATGTTTGGCTTAGTTCATGATAATACTCCCTTCCCTTATGAAGACTTGGTGAGGGAAATACTAACTAGATTCTCTTTTTATTTGATTTAAGCTAAGCGATTTCTTTAATTTTATAGCAAATGTATGTAAAGCTAAGGTCCCCTGTTAGTGGATATGTGATATTGTTTTATCACAATACAATTTTTTTTAGTTGGGTTTCAGTTTTTCAACTTTTCGTTAACACATCGTTTTTAGTAATGGTCGATTTACTTGAACATACTATAATTATTCTGAACTGTTACGTATGGCATTTTGAAAGAAAATTAACATGTAAATTTTGTAAAGGGGACTTCACTCCATTTCACTAAACTGTCACTTTACTTCCACTATTACTTGTCTAACATGATTGATAATTAACTAGTATGTGAATACTTTAAGGTTAAACCATTCCAAACCCCTCTTTATGTATCATGAATACTTCTAGTCAGTGGGGGATCCAAGCTTTTTGTTCAAAGGGAGTCTAACTTTGGAGTGGTGCCGGGGGGTCGTGGTCGGGAGCCCCGGATGAGATTTTTTTTAGGTTAATTCAAGTTTAATTCGAGTTTTAAACATGTAAAACATTAGCCCTAACAAAGAAACTAGTAAAAAAAACTAACAAATTTACTTAACAATTAACAACAAATGATTCTATGTTAGCCATGAAACACAATCATTTTCTTTTTCCTTTTGATCAGAAGCAGCAATCAATAATCATATTATTTATAAAAATACATTAATATTTATTCTGCCTAAAAATAAATGTAACAATATTCTACCTATAAATAATATTCTATCCGAAAATAATCTGCCTAAATATTAACTAGTAACATTTAACGATATTATTTAACAATAACATTTAATATTAACTAATAACATTTAACTAATGAAGTCTAATGAAGCATTAAACATTGAAAAAAGCATTAGAAAAAAAGGAAAAAAACAGCATTAAAAAGCACTAAAAAAAGGATTTAACATTTAACAATAAAAAGAATTTAGCATTTAACATTAAAAGGCATTTAGTTAATGAACAACTTTAAAAAAAAAAAACTCTAAAACTGACATCATCATCATCATCATCATCCTTGCTTTAATCCCATCACATGGGGTCGGCCATATAGATTATCCTTTTTCATTCTAAACTATTATAAGCAATATTATAATAGTTTTAAAAAAATGAACAATAAGATCAATGTTGAATGAATAACAAGATTTCCAAATTGGCAAGATCTTCAATTTTGTTGGAGTTTAAACAAAACCCATTTACAAAATGAGAGAGAATGATTTCTTTTGAAATGAGCATTTGCGAGGTGAGAGAAACCAGTTTTAGGTACAAGTTAAATTGAACTTATTACTTTTATGTCCCTTCAAGTTTCAAAACCACCTTTTACTTTTTTTTTCTAGATAATTTTTTTAAAAAAACTCAGGGGAGCCTCCACACCCCCTCGGCTCCATACAAACCTGCCCTCTGGTCTTGGCATAGAATTACTCTTTTATTTTTACTATTTACACAAACAAGGATCTCATGAGCCCATGAGATAACACATTCACAACTAGTAATGTCATACGCATTAAATTTTTGTATCAAGTTTGTTTCCCAAATGTATGAAATAATAGTACATTCATTTGGTGTATAGCTTTTATATACATTTGTTAAAAAAATCTTGGTAGGCATTGACTTTTCCTTTAATTAAAGGTCTAGCAAATTTCCTACCGAATTTCTCTGTTTGAAAATTATAGTACGTTACAGAAAGTAAACTCGATAAAGATAAAGTGTCCTTACACTATTGAAATGTGGCAACTGGCACATTTTAGTTAAAATTTATTAATTTTTATGCACAACATCAAGTATATATCAATGATTTTTTAAACGAAAATGTGTTAGTCCAACCATAAAACATCAACCTCAACCATATTTTTTGAACAGATTTGCCCCTTTAAAATTAACTAACTCCCAAACTATAAGTCGGTTTGAAACAAAATTTATAGATTTGAAAATATTCGACGAGATCTATTAAAAGAGATCCATGAAGGATATTTAATTTTGAAGTTTGAAATTTTCGCCGGAGTCACCTTTATGTCGTCGAGTACTCGTCGAAGTCACTAGGGTGTCGTCGGAGTTCACCGAGTGTCGCCGGAGCATCACCAGAGTATCGCCGAAGTTCACAGGGTGTCGTCGGAGCATCATTGGAGTTCACGAGGTGTCACCGGAGACATGAAGTGGGTTAAGATAGAGACAGAAAGAATTAATAGCGAGTTAGTTATGATAGAGAGTCTTTTTGGTCTACTCTAAAATATGAAAGGGTTGTCACTAAACGTGTTTTATTCTTGGATTTTTTGTTGCAAAGGTTTGGAATCAAAGGGATATGTAAGTTCCTCTTGTAATATTTGTAACAAAATAGATATTTAAAATACAATTTTTATAAGTAAAAGAACTACTAACTATAGCACCATAAAAGGAGTTGGAGTAGGTTCTATAACCATGAGATTGACAATGACAAGTCCATTTTTATTTTGTGCAATGAAACCAAGTTCTCTGCTCTGCTCTGCTCTGCTCTGCATACAGGTAAAGCCCAGTCTTATATATTCTAAATTTGGGCCTTTGTTCAAGCTAGGCACATTGAAGCTCTATTTTTACCCTACACTTGAACTGAGAGGCCATTTTACAAGTTTGTTCAACTCCAACTCATTGCAAAATGAGTATTAATCATTTGTCTTGCCTAGTTTATTCCATTTGTTACATAATAGTGTTAACACCATCTCCCAGACTTGTTTTTGAATGAATATATTGGTTCTACAAAGCATGGACCAAAATTTGTAACCAAACTAATAAAGAACTTCCAAACAAAGCAAATGTTTATTTACATGACAAAATAATTGTTGGGGAAGGATCACGCATGACATTTGGAGGCGACTACAATACCTATTTTCCATATTTTTAACCATTTTTTTATAATTGCAGTCTTTTTTAAAACATTAAAAATGAGCGTGTCATTATATTTTTTAAACAAAACATTTTTTATTTAAAAAAATAATAATAATACTTAACCTGTCACAGCATTCCAACTGCTTCCGGGGCAAGATGCACACGGAAAAAATGTCACGGGAAGGTTAAATATGCCCAATGCCTTGGATCATAGCACTCGAGCATTTCAGCATGACATTTAAACTTACACTTGCACAACTTGAAAAGACAATTGAAATGTCGCCTGATGCCCGGACCAAATGTACACATCAGCTTGATTTCAACTTGTCTGCATTTTAACAAAAGTCACTTTCTTTTATTTTATAATACCAACAATTGGGGTTGGTATAAAAGAAGGGAATTCTAAGAGTACAACATATCAATGCCTTTTGAAGTGTATACGCTACTGGTCTGAAAGACTAATAGTAATGGACAACATAATTATTTATATTCAATACTAGTGTTATTCTAAATGTCTGACAAACAAGATTAATTAATACTTCATCAGTTGTCATCATAAGAAACATGAAAATTGGTATGCCTCAGGGTCCTCAGCTCCACAACAATCATAGAACTTTGCAGCATATGAAGGATCGTCTGGTCCCAACTCATAGTACCTTTTATTAACATCACATATGCAAAGAACAAAAATAATCATAACTTTATCCTTTAAATCATAAACCCCCAAAAAAATAAGGTAGATTATGTGCAAAACATCACAGTAGAATTTTACATGTTGTTCATGAATTTCCCATCATTCCATACAGCAGTAAAATTTAAAGGATTTTAATATAATTAAAGTTAATGTTGATCCAAATTCAAGACAATGCTGCCACAAATTTGTAACCTATAGTTTCAACAGTAATAATTGGTTGGTCCTTAAAGCTATTTCTCTTTGTGACAAATAGAAAATGCTGAAGTTCCTGCCTTACAGAGACAAAAGGGAAGCCAATAATGCACAATAAGCCAAAAGGGAACGTATGTTTTTCGTCCTCTCCTATACAAAAGCTAGAATGTATCCTCTGTGCTTGTTTTGTTCGAGTTTTAGTAGTTTCCCGGAATTTAAACCGGTAAATTTGCGCATATAGCTTTAGCATATGAGACTGGATATGTTAATTTAACAAATCAGGATTTCATAAACGACAAAAGTTCGAACCAAACAAGCACTTAGAATAATGTATATAACAGTTACCCCTGTTACTGATTAACATCCTCTAAAGACACAAATTCACATTTGCACGACTAAATCCACAAATTCATTGGTCAAACTCGAAGGTTATAAAATATTTCCAAGTTTTTCGCTGAGAGATGAACAAATGACGATGATCAATTTCTAAGGTTCAATGTGATGTAAAATATCTCGCCCAAATTGAAAACTTGTTGCAGCTTGTATTAGTTTAGGAAGACACTTTCAACTCAAGCCCTTTGGTCACACATGTTTCTAAATAGAGTTGTTCTATTAGTTTGAACATTATTAGTAAAATTACATATTGTTATATTTATAAGAAATAACTTACATTCTATCTATCTACCAAATGGAGATATACTTGTCAAATATTTTTAAAATTATATCACGAGATGTAAAAATGATATAATGTTCTATCTTAACTCTCCCTTACCCCCCCCCCCCCACCCCCCCACACACACCCTCAAAAAAAGAACTGCCAACGAGCCGAACAGGACTATTAGATACAAACCATTTGAAATGAATTAACCATTTGGCTTTTGCGCCAGTATTGACTGTTCCTTTGCTAAAAGAAACAAAAAGACGTATAGATGTCCCAATAACTTATCCTCTAACAACCCCCACCCCACCCCCACTCCCCAACCCCCTTTATTTTGTTTCTCTAATTGTTAAAGCAGCAAACATCAAACCATGTCAAGTAATGTGTGCATTGTTTTTCAATAATAAGAAACAGAACATTATCAGTAAAGAGAACAATAAACAGGGTTAGGGGACAAAAGACCACCTACAAGTTTATTAAAAAAAGGGAATTAGTATGGTCTCCCACCAATTATTTACCATGTACGAGCCCAATATCCTTCAATGAGAATGCACAGCGGGATGCTAAAAAATGCAAACCCCGCATCACAGGCGCTAATTCCAAATAGCCTAAACCTCCTACTCCCCCATCATGGCCAAAATGAAGTGAACAACAGATGTAAGAATAAAGGTTCCACATTTTCAACCTTTTTGCGCATGTGTGTGTGTGTGTGTGCCGGGGGGGGGGGGGGGGGGGGAATAGAGGAGGAATACACCAAGCACTCACTCTCTTTTAAAATCAACCCTCAAATACTTGAACTTTCGAAGGAAGGCTCATTTCCTAATAGTATTATAAGGCTAAAAAAGTTCTTAAAGGAGAATCACACAATGACTCAAAGAAGGATTTGCGAAGAAGACCAAAATCATTTGTCAATTTTTTTGTTTATAAGGACTAGGTTGACACCATCGATTGAAGAAAATAAAAAATTTTCTCTAATTCTCCATCATTCAAATTTCTTCTAAAGAAAAGATTTCAATAACACCTACGAGAAAGACACAAAGTATGAAATGGTTCGTTCCGAAACCAAGAATCTTCCTATAACCAAATGGACTTACCCCATCCCATCACCATTTATAAATGACCAAGGAAAGAAGATAAAATGCAAGAAATATATTTCGATAAATTTAGATGAACCCTTCATTACACCTTTAAATCCTGTGGTTTGGACCTTAAATTTACCTCTAATAACCAAGAACCAAGGTGAGCCTTTTGTTCAAAAGGACACCTCCACAATTTACAACCAATAACACATGTGGAAAAGATAAGAAGTACACATCTTTACATGACCAAGGAAAGAAGATATGACTTAAGAAATATATTTCTATGAATTTTAAGAAAATTCTGTCATTACACCTGGAAATCCCATACTTTCGAGAAATCTCCACAGTTACCTACGAGGCCTTGTTTCTTCATTGCCTTCGATATAATAACCTAGTTAACTAGATGATTTTAATACCCTAACCATTACCATCTCAAAGGAAATTGTGCATTAATTCCGGAATCATAACTTCTCAACGGAATTTTGAAGCTGGGCGTGAAATAATTTTATATACTACTCAAAACCACCTAACCCAATGTTAATCTTCTATCTAGTCTCTTCAAGACAATCAAGTACTAAGGCCCAAAACTCCAAAGAGAAATGTTTCCCTTCCAAAAGATAAGGCCTATATAATTCAACGGCCACTCCTCTTAACCATCATATCCACAACTCCACCACATATTAATACTCACAAGCACACTCTTTGCTTATTCACCTCAAGGCCCCATATTCTACCAAAAAACTCTATTTCCCTATTGAAATTCACAAACAAAATTGATATCATCCACAATCGCAAAGTGAGAAATCACAACTTCCTCGTGTCTATTAAAACCCTCACTTCTTGCTCATATGCCCTATCCAACAATCTATTCAACACATCTCTAACTACAGTAAACAAAGAAAGGAGATTATATCATGTCCTACATTTCCTCCGTGCATTTGCAAAAATCTTTTTGTTCCAACACAAAATCCAAACAACCCCCGTCCAAAAGATCACATCACTTTTGAAGCCTCACCCTTTGTTTTATTTGATTTATACGACTACACTGCCTCGTTTGCTATTATCACCATTCAACAATTATCTATGTAGCACGGACACGAACACGCGTGTCGCATCCGACATGACACGGACACGCCGACACAAAAAATCTAAAAAATTACGACACGATACGGCAGGGACATGGCATCAAATAAATACTTTTTTATAATTATGTTTATATATAAAAAAGTATGAAATATCACATTAATCCTAATCTCATACTAAGAAGAATATTAAACATATTAAGCATTAAGAGTACTAAATCCATTTTAAAAACTAAACATCACAATAATACTAAATCCCATACTAATCACAATCAAAATGCAAAGAAACATATATAAACCATGCATAACATTAGTCTTAAATCCATACTAAACATCAAACTTCAATCCATACTAACAACCGAAGTGCAAAAAATCCATACTAGCAGCAGTGTTATTCGTTCCCTGAACTAGTACCCCCACTTTCCATTCCTAAAAAATATAATTTGTATAAACAGTTCTCTGTAAACAGAATCTTTATAAACTAACAGAGATTAGATAAAATCCATAAAACAGATAATATAAAAAGAGACAAACAGAATGTTAAAAACAGAGATTAAACAGATGAGAAAAATAATAGGAAAAAAAATAAAAGCTGCTCGATTTTTAAGTAAGAAGAATTTATATAAACAAACAGAGATTAAATAGAATTTATATACACGAAGAATATAAACAGAGATTAAATAAAGACAAACAGATAGTATTAAACAGAGATTAAACAGATGAGAAATAGAAAAGAAAAAAAAAGAGAAAAAAAAATTGTTAAAACAGAAGAAAAAAATAAAAATAAAAACTGCTCATTTTTTTTTAGTAACAAAAGCACAAGTAATATGCTATTTCTAGTGTGGCAGCAAAAGAAGAAGTAATATGTTTAGTAGCAAAAGCAGAAGTAATGGTGTGGTAGCAAAAGCAGAAGTGCAAAAAGGAAAAAAAAACTTAATGACAGAGAAAAGAATGAAGAAGACTTCCGTTGATCAGTTTTGCTTTTTAGTTTGACACGTGGAGTGTCGGACACTTGCCCAAGTCGTGTCCAAAGCGTGTCCGTGAGTGTCCGACACTCATACGGGGCCTCCGGGGAAGTGTCCGTGCTTTATAGGCAAACATAAAATATTTCACAGCCTTTGCAAAGGCCCCATGTGACTACTTTGCTTTCATCCCATAACTCCCTCAATCTCAAATAAAACAATTATTGACAACTTATACATACTTGTCACCAGAATGATGGGCCTAAAGGCTCAATTTCAAACACTACAGGAATATTGATTTTTCCCAGCATAAATTAAATGCCGAAAAAAGCACTAAAAATGCGGGTAACGCTTTTTGCGGCACTTTTTGCGGCATTTCTACAAGTGCGGTAATAGCCAATGTGGTAAAAGAACAACGGCATTTTAAAAAATGCCGCGAAAAGTTAGCGGCACTTATAGCGGCATTTCCACAAGTGCAGTAGCCAATGTGGTAAAAGAACAACGGCATTTTAAAAAATGCCGCGAAAAGTTAGCGGCACTTATAGCGGCATTTCCACAAGTGCGGTAGCCAATGTGGTAAAAGAACAACGGCACTTTAAAAAATGCGACAAAAAGTTAGCAACACTTTTAAGCATTTATATTAATGCTGGTAATAACCTTTTAACGGCATTAAAAAATGTTGATAATAATCTTTTGCAACACCTATTAAATGTTCAACACACTTTTTGCGGCACTAAAAAAATGCTGAGAATAAATATAGCGGCATCAAACAAAATGTTGACATTATTTTGTAATATATGACTGGGAACAGGTGTTAAAAAAATTAATTATAAGAAGTATTGTATTTATGTGCAAATACATTACCATAACATTAAATTCAGAGGGCAGTAATCAAATTAAAACGTCATTAAATTAAAACCAATAGTATTCATCGTAAATAAATATAATTGTGCTTGGAACAATTATCCATTCACAAAATAAAATGTATCACTTGTCCAATAAGAAAAAGGGGGGAAACAGGGAAACTAAATTTTATATAATGTACGATCCTTCTTCATTAAAGTCAAACATCCTCTTCGACCTACAAAATAAAAAAGTCAATTGTTAGCCATTGATACTTATTCTTTAGTATTTTAATTAAAAAATTATTAGTACATTAGCAATATGCCACGCTACTGTTGAATGATGTGCATCTCCAATTGTGGACTTGTTTCCATAAGGTCTAGGCAATGATTCATTTGTTACAAATGTTCTCTCAATATATACTTACCAAAAGTCTTCACCCAGTTGCGTACCCCCTACTTTTGTTGAAGGGTCCTTGCTCACAATGAATCCACGTGCCACAACCACTTTTGGAAGTCCGGAAGTAAGAAGGTCTACAATTTTAGGAAGTGCATTATTTGAGACCCTTTGTCGTGGTTGATGGTGCTTCTTCTTCTTCTTTGATGGTTCTTTCTACAAACAAGATGAATATGTCATCAACCATATATTTCTGGAAAAAAATCGGCAGAGTTTTCTTTGTTTTTAAGGCATCCCAATAATTTTAAGACTATATACAACCAAATATGCCAACAACTTAATGTCAAGTATACATAAACTCTCCAAGAAAACGCAGATATATTGTTCCCTTTAAAATCCTTTAAATTAGTAACATACCTGAATTGAAGTAGCATTCGTTTGCTCACTAACACGAGCAGCGGTCTCGGGGGCATCCAAGTGTTGAGAATTTGCAATCTACAAAAAATGAATTATTTCAGTCATGAAAACATATAGTCATAAATTATGATTTTAAAAAGTAGTTATCTACTTGCCTGTTGAGATGGAGTTAAATGGTGATTTGATTGTGGTACCACTACAGGTTGAAATTGGTTGGTTTCTTCTAATTGCTGCTCGGGTTGCAAAATAGACCTATATGATGGTATGTTTTGCTCGTTGGAGGATTGAGGAACCTGTTAATAGCATAATTTAATACTAGAACATACATTTATATAAATACACGATAATTAAGCACAAAAGATAAAAGTGTGTACTTATTAACCTGTTTGGATACAACGGAAGGGCAAGTCATCATGTGTGTGCGTATCAACTCAAACTGAGCCTCTAAATGATCAAATTTATCCTGAAATTCAGATCGAATCTCAGATCTTAGTCGCTCATACTCTTTTTCATTAACCTTCGGGTGCTTAGTTCCATGCACATCAGTTGGAGATGGTCCATGCCCATAAGCTCGACAATGACCGTGTTTATCAGGTCCTAGGACTTCATAAAATATCTCATCTTTATGATTTACGGATTCATTACAATCTGACGAAAGTTGATCTACTTCTTGCCTCATTTTTGACTGAAATGAAACGATTCTTATTAACATAATAATTTCATGCATAATTTTAAATTTCATAAATAATAATAAGCTTATTTAATTGTTAATTTAATCCTCATCCGTGTATGATATATATTATGCTTTTAATAATATGACACAATCTCCTGCATGTTGCCTTTTATAATGGTTGATAAATAGAATAAGAATTTTGATTAATAGGTAAAATGACGTCGTTGAGATTTTCTAAGAAATAAGGGAAGGAACATGGATGATATTTTTGTACCATTGCTTCAGCGGAATCCTTATCGATGGATGAGCCATCGCTCCTCTCATGTGTTTTGATGTAAACATCAACCAACGAAACCTTTTTCCCTTGATCAGCCTCCATCTGCATAAACCCAATGACTCGTAAGTCGTTACATAAATAAATTTGAAAACCTAAAATAATATTCACAATCAAAATCTTTTATAAAACACCTTATGAGCAACATTCGCATGACTCTTTCTTCCAGAAGTATGTGGTGTTCTTTGCTTCTTACGAGTTCGACGATTTCTTCGACTCGTTTTCTGTTACAAAAATATATTTAAAATATATGTTTAACTTGAATTTATAAAACTTTATCTGTAGTAATACATTCATACCCTTGCCTTGCGAGTTCCCCAATACTTAACAAGTTGTGACCACTGCTCTAGCTTTACTCTAGGTGGACAATATTTCAATCTCTCTTCGTCAGTATCAAAGGCACGATAATGTTTCTTCACCTCTGCTTTCCAATTATTCTATATCTTTCCAACCTTCTTCATGCACATTTTTTTGAATTCTTCAGGGGCATCAGTGTTCTCCTATATAATTACAATGTATAGAAAAACAAGTCATCTACTACACATGAGTTTAGCTTGAATTATGTTTTATCATTTTCAAAGTTATGAGTTGAGCTATTATTGACATTGTTGTGATTGGCAAGACAACCCATGCATAGTTGACTTTTACCTAAAGAATTCAAAATTTTCATTTTCCACAAATTATGGTATCTTTTGATTTTACCTTCACCTCTCGCCAAACATGTTCCTTGTATGGGTATAACTCCTTGCATCTTCAATCTTTGAAAGCCAAAGGTAACCTGTTCAGCATCGATATAATAATAAATTAGTAACCTTTTACATCGATTAAATAATCATCTTTAAATTGTCAATAGATAGCATACAGTATTGCAAAGAGTATTCTAATAAGAGTTGTGTTATATAGAAATTTACAAAACAAACTTTACATGTTCCCATCACGAACTAAAATGCCTAAATGGGTAGATAGTCTATCTGCGGTATCTCCGACTGGCTGATAGAAATCGTTGAAGTGAAGCTCTAAGCGTTTTCCCGTACCCCATAATTCACCCAACTTCGCAATGCCTCTACGTTTAGTGGCATATTGTGCTGAAGCTAAACCGTAAATATTGAAAAAATAGGTTAACTTCAATCTACACAGTTAAATAAGCACATATAAATCAAATAACTTTGATTACCTTCTTCATGTGAATGGGCATCTTGGTTAGGTAACGGCTCACTCTCCGTCGAGCTACTATCGCTTTCACAGTCACTTGAGTTTGATCGTTCGGTCAAGCTAGAATCTGAAAGGGAATGAGAACTGGGCTGAGATTGTGGTTGAAATGGTGGTTGGAGATTGGATTGTGAGTGCAATCGTGAACGGGAATGTGCGCGTGAGAGGGATTTACTGTGCCTCTGTGATGTCATAGCAACCTGCAATAATAAAAATTCACCACTGAGTTTACAAGAGTTATATATATACTAGGACTGTCCCACTGCTAAAACAAAATAAGCACAATTATTTCTTATCTGACAAACAACTCAAAAGCTATCAAACACGTTAACTACACAAATACGCGTCCACGGGATCATCAAAAAATATGTAAAATGTTCACATACAACAAATGAAAATTTACAAATTAGTACAAAACACAAATCCAACAAAGCTTGCAACGAAAATTTTAGTATAAATGGACTAAAATGGAACCCAATCCTTGGTGGCTTGTAAATATTTATCTTCCAACCAATTCCAAACTTCACTCGCCATAGTCATGCCAACTTCACAACTTATAGCAAACTGTTTTAATGCATGGGATGATAACATCCCAAAAGCATTTGTGCTGCCACAAAACTATTTTACCATACTAAGATTAGGGTCATTCAAATGGAGTAGGGTTCATGTCCCTTTGCAACGTGTGTGCACGTATTACATACTCTCTCCCTCCCTCTCTCTCTCTCTCATTATGTGCGTATATATGTATATATAATGAAGTTTGAATAAGATTACCTCAGTGGAACAAAAGCAACGGTAAACGTGGCCAGAATCTAAAAGCTTTTCAGCATATTGCTTGTACATAATATTTCTTTCAGACTGCCGATATGGGCCATAGTCTCCACCAACACCAGGACCTACATATTCACCACATGTATTTTAGTCTAATTTACCATATGCTATACCTTTTGAATAAAGAAAAGGAACCACACAAACTTGCTAAATAATGCGCAACAAATTTAGGCTGAAAAACACGTGTAACTAGATGTAAAACAGAACATTATGTAGGATATTCAGTATCTGTGACTGGTTTATCAAAACATCCGGATATAAGTGCCATAGTTGTCACAAGCAAAAGGCACACCAAGGCACCAAGATCCCCGAGGAGCCTAGGCGCACGGCGTGGTGCGAGCTTGGTCGAAGTGAGGTGCATAGTCTATAAAACATGCAAAAGTAATATATTTAAATTATAAGATGATCTGAATTTTGAAATATATAGCGTAAATTACTATTATGCACGGTTATGAAGAGACACATGAGCCATGCCTCGTTGAAGTGAGGCGCACATACTAAAATTGTATATTTAAATTATAAGATCACCTGTTATCTAAATTTTGAAATATATATAGAATAAATTACTATTATACGCGATTATGAAGAAACTCTTGAGCTTATACATCCATATGAAGAAAAAATATTATACATTTAAATATATAAAAATTAATTTAATAATTTAATTATCCAATAATCAACAAAAGCTAAATAATAAGTAAAGGATTCGGGCTTGAAAAGACCCAGGCAGAGGTAAGAAAATGTCTCGATAAGAAAGCTTTGGAGGTGCATAGGTGTTGAAATATGAATACAGTATATTCTAGACTAAATACAAATAAATTCAAAAAATTCATTTTTCATTTCAACCATGACCATAATGTACCGTGACATTTCGAATGCGAGTCAAGTGCAAAACAAAGAGGACTCAACCATGCAGTTTTTGTAAGAAACCCTCACGATGATTCGAATGCAGATAACTTCCCTAAAATATGCATTTTATGGCAAAGACTCTCTCTGTATCGCTCAAATGTCCCCAAAAGGGACTTTTAAACTGGAAAATTTTTGTCCTGACTTCGGGGTCAACCAAGTAAAAAACACAGAGGCAAAGCCTTAAACTAGAACTTGACAATTCAATTGCCCTACGGGGAAACAAAAGAAAAATGGCACCGTTCACTTGGGTAATGAAATGAATGGAACATATTATGACGACAAAGGACGAGTAAAATTGAAGGTACTGTTGAGTTCCAATTTTAAGACAGAAAACAATATCAAATTTGGCATTCGAATAAAATAACACAGATGACAGTGTTTCATATATACAATGAAGAATGTTGAAATACCAAACGAGAACAATAAAGTCTACTTGAAACCCAGCCACTGTACGGATAATGTGTGAGCAAACTTTATGAAAAGGGTTGGAAGCTAGAGATTTGAGTCCACTGAGGAAAGGAGAAGCCCCATACTGCTGTGCAGCAATAGCCTTAAACCCACTTCCCTCATAGGTATATGCACCACCAGTATACTCCACTATAGCAGGTAAACTTTTAATTTTTTCAGTTTGGATCAATTTAAGAAAATTGGAGAGGGCTGCCTAAAGCAATCAGCTCACCACTTCGTTTCTTCTTGACCTCGAGTATCACTGATACTAGCTTTCCCTCCTGTCCTGCAACTTTTGCTTTTATCTCAACTTCTTCTTACCACATTCAAAGTATTCACCAATTGGTTTCACTCCAAATAATGTAGTTCTCAATTTAATCTATGTAAGCGCTAATAATTTAGGCAATCCTACATTGAAATGGGTAAACAAAAACTATGGTCTATGAGAACAAAGTTATGAACGAAAGGAACAGAACATCTAAGGATAACCTAATCTAAGAGTGCTCAACTTTATGGCAACATGTATAACTAAAAACGTGCCTGCTGTATACAATTTGAAGCAACTGGAATAACATTGACACCTGCTCTCTAAAGAAATGCTTTTTGGCACACAATATAAGTCCAAAACAAGCATGAGACGTAAACTTGGAAAAAGACATGTAGTAAATTCCATTTGGTACTTTTACGCTCATGGAATTAACTGTTCTATCATTTCTAAAATGGAATAATGTATCTCAATTCAAGTGCATCACCCAAGCGTATAAAAACATTTCAAAATGTCTATTGTCTATGCAAAATACACTAGAAATAAGAGAATTTATCTTTGGGATTATATACCCAATGAAGCCACTAATGTAGCATGGGTCGTGGGAGGGGACTTTAACACTGTAACCCTTGCTAATGCTCTTGCTAAAAGCAGAGGGCATGGAAAACATAGTTTTCAGTTCATCGCCTTACCAATGGTCATGGCATTCTCCATCAGAAGTTTCTTCCCCACTCAGCACTTCTGCAGTATCGCACTGACTGAACTCTCTAACAACATCCTTGACAATGCTCTTGGCTGAAGCAGAAGCAACATCAGCCATTTGTTCTTGAATTTCAAGTTCATCGACTCTGTGAAGCTTTGTACTAGTAAATGGTGTGGTAAAAAATTCTTTGAGCTCGCCTTCATGACATCTTTCAGGAGAATCGTTGTCAGTGATCTCTTCACCAGCAATAGAAAACTCATTCCATTTATGTAAAGATCTCTCATGTTCATTCTCCACCATTTCCTGGGCCTTCATCTTCAATGGACCTTAAACCTCCAATCTCACTATTAGACTTATCCACAGTATTGCAAAATCTTCCATCTCAGTTTCATAAGTAGAAATCATTTCCACTTTATTTTGGTTCACACTACTTAGTGGTGTGGCAAACAGACGGTTAAGTTCAAAATCTTGATCGATGTCATTGGAATTCTCCTCCACAGTTTCAACATCTCAACATCAGTAACTGGCAATAAATTTTTGGTCAGTACAGTTCCGTTATTTTCCCCGTTCTTTACTACCACTATTTTTTCAGAATCCACTTGATTGAAATTTTCATTTATAGCTTTATCAGTCATTTTAACTTCTTGAGTAGAAGTTTCCTCCTCTTTGTAAGTCAAATCGCTGAACATAGCCAATAACATCCTTTGTCACAATCTCCAAAACCATCTGGTAACACTCATACCAAAAACAGTATTAGTGATCTAAGCAGCAGTGGGCATTGCAGTTATCTCATTATCACTTTCAGCAACAATTATGGTGATAATTTTAATACAGAGCAGGGGTCATGTAAGTTAGGGCAGGGATCATGATAAAGATCTTTAATAGCTAACAATGTTCCCAGCAATGGAATTAGGGGTACTGTAAACATTGTCTTCATCACATAAGGACATAATTCTAGACTTGGCCACCTTAACGGTAGTATAGGTAAAGAAAAACTTAGTACACTTAGTCCTTGAGTAAACCAGATTAGGCTGGCCTTCTCCTTTCAATATTCATGTTGAATTTGCAGAGCCTCCTTCGTATTGGTTTAACACCTGGCCTCAGCAACCATTTTATCATCAGAGAACCCATTCTCAGCCATATCATGTTGAATCCCCAATTACTCATCTTGGGCAGCCTTGACTTTATCAAATATATTTCCAAAGGTCATGAGGTTTCATTCTTTAAAGCGCCTTAAGCTTGTTAATAGCCACAAACATACTACACCCTTTGTCATTACAGTTAAACCATCAAGAAGCCATTACATCCTTAAAAGTGGGGTGAAGCATCCACATGTTTTTGAATTTAAATGAGTGACCTTTATTATGATCCACAAACACAAAAACGATAAGAGGGGAATAATCAGAAGAATGTCTTGAGATCACCTCACTAGAAATGTTATTTGATATATTTCCTTCATAATCATGCTTATCAGTCTCTTTGTCAGTATCTTCCGACACTTGTCCCATGTATGCTCCCTCCTGAGATTAATTTTCTATTGTCATCACAGCATCTTCTATTCTTCCATCTGATATTTTAGCACCATAATATATACGTATGTAGTTGTGCCCTTCAAAAGGCTCCAAAATCCCAATCCTAATTTTTCAGAATTTTCAATTTTTTTAATTAAACAAATACATGTGGAAACTTAACAACCCAACAAATCCGTAACTTTCCAAAACAAACTCATCCACTTCTCTTTTTAAATTTCCATATCCCTCCCTATTCCCCGCGTCATCCCTTCAAGCCTCTACAAAAGAAAGAAACATTCCGCTCTAACCGCTCATATATAAATAACCTCTCCTCTATGTCACCATGCTCGTGTTATTTGTGTCAGTTAGCGACATATTACCCGAACACGTTGCATCCCTCATATTCTCGATAAGTTTTCTTCTCTCTTTTAAGGTTTCATTTTTCTTCCTTTTTGTATGATGCCACCTTTGAGTAGAAATGTATTTCATGCTGGTGCATATACATAACCTCTCCTCTCTCACACCATGTTCGTGTTATTTGTGTCAGCTAACGGCAAGTTACCAGAACATGTTGCATCCCTCAGATTTCTGATAAGTTATCTTCTCTCTCTTAAGGTTTCATTTCTCTTCATGTTTTTATGATGCAAGCTTTGAGTAGAAATGTATTTCATTCCGGTGTGCTACTCTCCATACTCCTCTCCATATATATATATATATATATATATATCTCTGTTTTTTTTGGCGATGGATTATGTTGTATTTGTGTTTGCTTCACAGTTTAGTACAGATATATGAAGTAACAAGCAAAAAAGATGTTATCACTTCTCAATCAAACCGAGTTATTTTTTTGCATTGGTGCTTTAACCCTGTGCAATTGTCTGTTTTTTTCATTATCTTTACTCTGCTTTTTTCATCATCTTTAGTCTCGCTTCTGCATTTAATATTCTTAACCTTGCATTCCCGTGTAATTTTTTCTGTTATTCCTTATGGTGTGCATTTATTCAAATATATTTACTATTTTTTTTGTAGTTTAGCACCTCAAAGCATTGACTCGATTGTAGCATCTTCTCATAGAATTCCACTGGGAAAAACCAAATCTGGAGTTTCCAGAATAAATAATTGTAGCATATGATTAATATAGAGATAAATTAGATAAATGAATTTTGTTTCTATACATAATTAAATCTGAATTTGAAGCAGAGGATGAGATTTTAAAAGTTAAATCTGAATTTGAAGAGAGTCTTACTATGGAGAATAGAACAATTATGTCAGTTGCAGTGGCAAATCTCAATCAACAGGAGGCGAAAATGGTGTGCGGAAAATGGTGGAAAGCTTCTTTTTAGGCTTGGAGCTACCTAAAATCATAACCTCTACCGCGATTGTCCTCATTCCCATAACCGATAATGTGTCTAATTACGGTGATATGCAGCCTATAAGCCATTGCATTTTTTCGAATAAAATCATCTCAAAGACTTTTACTTCTAGATTGGCTACTATACTTCCTAGGATCATCTCTCAAAATCAAAGTGGTTTTGTTAAAGGGAGTGAAATTACGGATAATGTACTATTGACTCAAGAAATGATATCTAAGTTGAATGTCAAAAATAAAAGAGGTAACATTGCAATTAAACTAGACATGTCCAAGGCATATGATAAAGTGAATTGGTTCTGCCTTATCAAAATGTTAAGAAGGTTTGTATTTAATGAAGGATTGATTGACATGATATGGAGGCTTATATCAAATGTTTGGCTCTTGGTGATGGTTAATGGCAAGGCAAATGGATTCTTTAAATCTACTAGGGGGTTGAGGCAAGGGGACCCTCTCTCCCCGAGCCTTTTCTCTACGCGCAGCAAATTAAATGGTACTTAGGAACAATGAGGAAAAAAATACTCAAGCACAAGAAAGCATAAGACTCAAGCATCATCATCAAGAATAAAAAGGCATATACGAAAAGAATGTCAAACTCAATAATCAATACTCATCATCATCAAAAAACCCAGTCATTCATTAATCATCAATAAACACAGAAATAAAATTGAAAACAAAAAGAACATAACTATCCATCATTATTTATCCATTCATATATATGATATGAAACAAATAAAATGCATTCAGTCATTAGTCATTTTTAAAATATTAAACTAAGAACATCTAAGCATCCTTACAAATAAAACCATTCATAATTGAAAAATTCGTGTCAATTGTCATCTTCATCCATGTCAGTATCATAATCATCACTGGTCTCCTCATTTTCATCACTTTCATCTATATCACTCTCATTAGCTTCCTCGTCCGCCTCTGAATCATCTTCATAAGTCTCTGTCTCAGAAGCATCCTCATTAATATCAACACAAATATCATCACCGCCATCAATGTCAACTATATTGTCAACAGTCGTTCCCTCCACACCAGCCCTAACCCATGTAATATCCCCATCATGGTTGATTAGAGTGTCATCCAATTGTTGGATATTGTATGGCTCAACTTCTGCGTCTATTGTGTCATCTCCATAAGTATCTTTACCATACATGTCATAAAAATCTCTCGGTGTCATCTTCACGACAGCATGCCAATCTTCTTCAATCGGGTCTCGCACATACCAAATTTGTGTGGCCTAAGATGCTAATATAAACGGTTCATCTGACAGTCGATTATGCTTGTATAGTGAATGTTTGAAGTTCACTAATGTGAACTCAAAATCATCCTTGGTCGTCCCCGAATGCGTATCAACCCAATCACACTTGAATAGCACAAACTTGAAATCATTTGAATAGCGCAATTCAAATATATCTGTTAATACTCCATAATATGTTACATCCCCGGAAACAGGTCGCTTGTCCTTTGCACTTGCAAAACTTTCGGTGGTGGCATCAAGCATAACTCCACTATTCTGAGTATTCAATCTTCTCTCACGCTGCTTTGTGCGAAACCTAAACCCATTTACAATATATCCCGTATATCTTCTAGCCCATTGGGAGGGGCCTGAAGCCAAAATTGTAACTTCCTTTGACACCTTTCCCTCACTTAGATTCCGTACCTAATTTTTTCATATGATTGAGTAATAAAAATTAGATGTGTAAAAATTAAATGTGTCATTAGCATATTAAAATGTGGTTACATATAAATACAAAGATGACTTACATG
The DNA here is from genome assembly GCA_949130495.1 of Sambucus nigra. Classification (NCBI taxonomy): domain Eukaryota; kingdom Viridiplantae; phylum Streptophyta; class Magnoliopsida; order Dipsacales; family Adoxaceae; genus Sambucus; species Sambucus nigra. The sequence continues at coordinate 415,763,787 of OX422214.1, read as the reverse complement.
ATCCCCAAACCACTTGTGAAACGTTTCGTTGTGAATGCGATTAATTTCGTAGTGTCCCACACGAGGTCTCTCCTGTTTTAGAATTGTTATATGTTTCCTGTAAAACATGTATGTATAAATTTTATAACGTAGAGGGATATTTAATTACATAAAATTTAAAATCCATTCAAATGTTATCTTACTCGCGAAAAGGCTTCACTGCGGTGGAGTCGAATAACACGTAACGATGTGCTTGTGAAAACGAAGTGTCATCAAGCATAAATGCTACTCCTTTATCTAATGTACGACCTATTGAACTTGAGTTTTCATCGGCTTCATCATTTCGTAAAGGTCGATTTAACTTACTCTCAACATCACCCAGGTACCTCGCACAAAATGTTGTACATTCCTCTGCTAGGTATCCTTCAGCAATTGAACCTTCTGGACGACTTCGGTTACGAACATATTCTTTTAGTGTGAATAAAAACCTGTTCGTCATTGTAAAAAAATTATAGTATTTATATGCATTAATTTAGATGACACATACATAATGCATACACGAAATATACCTCTCGATGGGATACATCCATCGAAATTGTACTGGTCCAGCAATCATTGCCTCCTCAGCTAAATGGATTGTCAAATGCTCCATAACATCGAAAAAATTTGGGGGGAATATTTTCTCTAGAAGACAGAGTGTAAGAGCAACACGATCTTGCAAATATTCATAATCTTTGAAGGTCATTGTCTTTGAACAGAGCTGCCGATAAAAATTACATAATTCGATCAAAGACTTTGCTACATTCGTAGGCAATGATTTTCGTACTGCTAACGGGAGTAGTTGTTGCATTATGATATGATTATCGTGGCTCTTAAGTCCAGAAATATTCCGGCCTTTAATGTTTACACGCCGTGAAATATTACATGCATAACCATCTGGGACTTTGATATTCTTTAAAACCTTACAAAATATGTCTTTATCACTTTTACTCATTGTGAAGCATGCTGGTGGTAAATATACTTTGCTATCTGGCAAGCTCTTAGGGTGCAATACTTTTCGAATACCCATGTTCTCAAGGTCTCGACGAGCCTTTATATTATATTTTGACTTTCCATCAACATTTAACAATGTCCAAAGTATGTTATCGCACACATTTTTCTCTACATGCATAACATCAAGATTGTGACGAATCAAGTGATCCTTCCAGTATGGCAACTGAAAGAATATGCTTTTTTTCTTCCAATTTAGAGAACTATCACAATTCCCTTCACTATCGATACTCGTTTTTCTCTTCTTCGTTGTCGATGAGTGACCCTTCTCATTATTTCTTTCCATTGCCTCTAATTGCTCCAAGATATCACCCCTGGATACTTGAGTGGGCTTGACTTCTCTTTCAACTTTCCCATCAAAAGCTACGGTATCATTCCTAAATTTATGGTTGTGATCCAACCACCGACGATGACCCATATAGCAAAATTTCTTCCCATTCTTTAACCACTGTGAACGAGTGTTCTTGTTGCAACAAGGACAAGCCAATCTCCCTTTTGTACTCCAACCTGACAAGTTTGCATACGTAGGAAAGTCATTAATTGTCCACATTAACGCTGCACGCATGCAAAACATTTTTTCAGACGATGCATCGTAAGTAAGTATGCCATCATTCCACAATTTCTTCAATTCGTCAATGAGAGGCTGCAAGTAAACATCAATATTATTTCCTGGGCCGCGTGGACCATCAATCAACGTAGACAGTATAAGATAAGGTTGTTTCATACACATCCACGGAGGCAAGTTGTATATCATCAAAATAACGGGCCACGGGCCACGTGCTATGAGATATGCTCATTGTTCTAAAAGGATTGAAGCCATCGGCTGCTAGTCCGAGCCTAACATTGCGCGAGTCACTAGAAAAATTTGGATTTTGCTGATCGAAGGTTTTCCATGCTTTAGAATCAGCCGGGTGTCTTAATATGCCGTCGTCATCGCGTTCCTCCGCATGCCATCTCATGAGGAAGGATGTTTTCAATGACATGAAAAATCTCTGAAGCCTTGGTTTCAGTGGAAAGTACCTAACAACCTTTGCGGGAATTTTTTGACCCTTAGCTTCTTCATCATCAGACTCACCCAAAAATTGCTTCCATCTTGATGTATGACATACTATGCAATCCTCACGATCTTTGTTCTCTTTCCAATACAGCATACAATCATTTGGACATGCATGAATTTTTTTATAATCAAACCCCAAATCATTAACCATCTTTCTTACTTGAGAGTATGAACCTGGTAGTTTCTCACCCTCCGGAAGTGCCTCTTTTAAGAATTGAAGCAATGTTGTAAACGACGTGTGGATCCACTTATAAAGTGTTTTCATATGAAATAGCCGAACAATAAATGAAAGTGATGAGAAAGATTTGCAACCAGGGTACAACTCGCGTTCCCCGTCTTTCAACAACTTGAAAAATGCTGATGCATTTTCATCCATCCCATCCTGGTCTTCGTACGGGTCGTTACATCGCATACCCTCTTCACTTCGATTTTCGAATATATCATGTAGTAGTCCACACATATCATCTATTGTATTCGAGTCATGCACTTCATCCGCTCCACTAATTCCCATTGTGTATGGAGCACCTTTTACGTGATAAATCCACCTAGTGTAATTCTTAACAAACCCATGTACGATGAGATGCTCATAAACAACTTCTCTTTCATGGCTAATGGTATTTCAACATTTCTTACACGGGCACTTGATCACTAGCTCAGGATATTTATTGGCAAATGCAAAATCAAGAAACCCATTAACTCCTTTAATATAAGGTTGAGAAACTCTTGACAATTCCATCCAACTCTTATCGCTATCCATTTGAAAAGATTGTTGATTACCTCACACTATCACAAAATTGTTGTTAGATTCATTAGGAAAAATTCATAAAAAAATACAATAAATAAACAAAATGTTAAACCATAAATAATTAATATGCTCCTTCAAAACTATGTAAATTTATAAATAGTAAGACTTTAATTATAACACCACTTCCATATGGCCTAATATGAAAACTCCCAATATTTACTCATATAATATGGGAAAACTTAACAATCAATATATTTTAACCTTAATTAGTTGACAACAATTAAAAAAACTCACTCATAACATAAAAATTCTATTATTGATTTTTCAAGTGTCACATGAATGGGCTTTCTGTAGTCTAACCCCATCATACCAAGTTGTAGTGGCCAAATGTGGCCCAAATATAAAACAACCCATATTAGCCCAGTCTTTTAAATATGGCGCCCATATTTAAAAACTATGAGTTTAATAAGGGGTCCATATTTAAAAGTTATGAGTCAAATATGGGGCCGTATTTGAAAGCTATAAATCAAATATGGAGCCCAATCTTAAAAGCTAAGAGTCAAATATAAAGTTCATTTTTAAAAATTGTGAGTAAAATATGATTTTTTTTACATATACCTGGAATTGTAATACTTACTATAGTAGAATAAAAATGGGTTGGCCTAGTCCACATTTGGTCTGCCCATATTTGACCCAACCCACATTTAGACTGACCCATATTTGGCCCAACCCACATTTAGTCCAATCCATATTTGACCCGCCCAAATTAGGCTCAGCCAATAGTTTTGCCCCTGTGTTAATATCAAGGTAAGATTTGTATTTTTTTCCCTCAAAGTATTAATCTTAGTGCATTCAATTTTTAGTTTTCTATTATATTTGTGATTTTAGAGGAGCTGGATGTTTGACGCATCCTACCCTCTCTACGATACGACGTCATGTCTGTTTATAGAAAATGAGTTCAACTGCAAGAAGAATGGCCATCCGGATCAGATGTACCAAAAATATAGGTGGCAGCCTCATGAATGAAACTTAGCAAGGTAAGATATATATATATATATATATATAGAGAGAGAGAGAGAGAGAGAGAGAAGGCAATCAAAACCCAATATATGCAACATAAAAAAAATACACCGAAATAAATTTTTAAAAAAAATATGCAATATACCACCAAGTACTGCTTGCCTCAGTTCACTACCCATACAATATATTACCAAAGCTCAGATATAATTTGATAAGATAGAATTCAGAATGTATAAATCCACTAAATAAATTATCACCTTATTGTTAAGTTATTAAATAATGAAAGAAAAAAAAGTGACATGAACAACCCATTATGCATACACTGAAATAAAATTAAAACCCATTGATTATTATCACCGCAACATACACTGAACGAGCTATCATCCATCGTCGTATTGGTAGTTTACCTTAAAGCTTAAATCTTTAAAAATCAAAAACGCATTTTATGATTAAAAAAACACAGTGATTCTCAGTAACTAAAAACGCAAATTTATGTTTAAAAAACACAATCTACCAGCCATTGATGCATACATTGAAATAAAAAAAATGCAATTTACCTTAAGCTTCAAAGATCAAAACCCAGTGATTATCCGAGCCAGTGGTAAAACTGAATGGATGATAGCACCGTTCCCTCTTCCTTCTTTTAATAGGGGAAAAAGAAACGAGATTGAGGGGTTCTTTTAATAGGGGAAAAAGAAGACGAGATTGAGGGGTATTGGGTTGGTTGATACCGATCCAAGTTGGGAGAGGATTAGGTTTATGAGATGGCGTGAGAGATGAGAACGTGATAGGTGAGAGATTGAGGGAGATACGGACGAGCGTGATGGGAGAGAGAAAGTGTGTATATTTTTTAACAAAAAAACAAACCCCCGCCAAAAACTTGAGAGAGGCGCTTTTTTTTTTCTACTTTTAGTGGCATTAGTTATAAAATGTCTAAAAAATACCACATTTATTTTAGTATTAATTCAAAAAAAGCTTTATTTATGCGGCACATCAATATAAATGCTGTAAATTTTCAATACTTGTAAAAAAATGCTGGTAAAAAGAAAATTCTCTGCATTTTTAAATAATACCGAGAAAAAAATGCCGGAAAAAATTAGTTTTCTTGTAGTGAAAGAACTCACTATTCTGGAATCAAGAAGATACGTTTGATTAGTCCACACATTAACCACACCATTATTGATATTTTATGTGGGAAACTACTTTAACAATCTCTCTAAACAATCATGAAGTGTTGCCATAGTGAATTCTCTCTCACAAGATCATTTTTCAGACCCAACTCTAAACACATTATAGTCACTATCGATATACTACCCAGGAATACACAAATAAAATAATTCCGCAATCTCCACCCAAACGATCTCCTCTCCCTATAACGATCGGGTTCAATACCTCTGCTAGTTTAACATTCCACGTAGGGCCGGCAAAATGGACCCAAACAGTACCGTCCACCCACTTCTATCCGCAATGGTTGAGAATGGGCACTATCATATTTGTTTCGGGCGGTTAGTCACTAAAAACTCACAGGTTATTAGCGGGTTTAGGTGGGTTGAGAAATGACCCGCTGTCCTTCCTACTCATATAAACTAGGGATCTATAATTAAAAAAATTTAATAAGAAAATGGGTCTGCGTTTAATCCGACCCGAATCCCACCAGCGACAACCATTAACCCGCTGCTAACCCGCCCATATATGACCCTAACCCGACCAAATCCGCCCACACCCGCCCATTTTTCATCCCTAATTCCACGCAATCAAAATACCCCACTTACCAACCACCGATGGAAAACAAACCCATCCTTGAACATATATTCCCAAATGCGACTCATCAATCACCTATGTACCTCTTTTCACTTGTTCTTTTGAAGAATAATTATGTCTGGATTCTTTGTCTAATGTGTATCTTTAATAATATGAGGCTATAGACAATGATATATGGATTACTATAGTGATGCTAAATGCACTAGATTTGAAAGATTGGGTCTACGGGAAAATTTGAAATGTGTAGCAAATACTTGTGATGGGACTTGGTGGTGTGGGAGGTAATTTCAATACGGTGGATGCTCTTTAAAAAAAGAATTAATGGTAACAAAGTTTATACTGGCTCTATGATGGACTTTAATCAGTCTTGCTCTGAATGTAGTTTGTTAGATCTGGGTTGTACTAGTAATAAGTCTACATGGACCGATAATCATTTGTGGGTCAGAGAATTGATAGGTTTTGGGGGGATTTCGACTAGCTTATATCACACATCACTGTGAGTCATCTTAACATAATCGAATCTGACCACTCCCCCCTCCTAGAATCGATCAGCACAATTCTAGATGGGATAAAAGTCCATTGTATATTTCAAAATATATAGACTTCTCGTGATAAAGTTGAACTTGTTGTTCAACAAAGTTTGCTTACTCCTCTTAATGGTAGGTTGTGCGCTAAATTGAAGAGAATCAAGATTCTGCATAAGCAATGGAATAGAGACACTTTTAAAAATTCTTTCCAAAACATATAGGATGCAGAGGACTTGGCTCTTAGTAAGAAGAAACTCTTCCATGATGACACATAATTGCACAGAGAGCAACTCCACTTTGCTAAACCTACTTTTAACAAAAATCTTAGATAAGAAGAAACGGAATTGTGGAGACAGATCCAAAACTAAGTGGATCAATGAGAGGGATAGTAACACGAGGTTTTTAAATACGACTCTCTCCATCCCAAATTAAGAGTCCATGCTTTTATTTTGTATAGAGGATACACTCAATTAAAGATCAAGTTTAACTCTTGTTCACCAACATGGAACTTGGTTCATTAATTATGTTCAAAAATGGAAAATGGACCCTTAATTTGGGACTGCCCAAAAAAGAATAATGGACTCTTAATTTGGGATGGAGGGAGTATTACTAATGTAAAAAGAAGAATGTTCATTATTTATAGAATCAAGAATATTATAGGAAATTAGGTTGATAGTCCTAGTGACATATCTGAAGCAACTTTAGAGTATTTCCAAAATCAATTGGGAATTATTTTGAAGGGATAAATTCTTAATTACAGACCTAAGTTGATTAATGAAGCTGAGAATGATGTATTAATTGCAATGCCTGGAGATGGAGATGAGGAGATTACAGAGACTATGCTTAGCAAGGATACAACCAGTGCAGCATGTCAACTCTACAGGTAATGCTGGGAGATAATTGCAATGATGTTACAGCTGCAATTAAAGCATGTTTTAATAATTCCCTCGTGCCTAGTCTAAATCAGTTACATGCACTTTAATTTCTCTTATCCCTATAGTGAATAATCCCACCTATTTTAATGATGAAGGTACATAAACGACCCTTCAGCTGACTTTATTCATACATTAGTTGCCCCCCCAACACCGCAAACCACAGGTCGAATCTCTAGAGGATTCCAGCTGGCTTTGCACGATCCTATTCTTCACACGTTGCATGGGTAAGGATCGTCTGTATACCATCATCATTGATGGAGGAGAAAGTAACAATCTAATTGCTCAGGAGATGGTGGATAAATTGGTCATCCCCATAGTGCTCACTTCCAAACCATGCTGTATCGTTTGGCTTGGCAGTAGCGGGTTTATTGCTCCAAGCTAGTAGTGTCGTGTTTCTTTTTCCAATAGTGCTTACACGGATGAGGTTCTGTGCAAAATTGTTTAGATGAGAGTGTGTCATTTACTCCTCTGTTGTCCTTGGTAGCGTGATCATTCGAGCATGCGAACACCTATACTTTTCAGCATTAAGGACAACAGTTTTAGTTTTAGTTACGGTCGATGCGTGAAATCTGCCCGACTCGGCCCTCTGCTTTCAGCATTTTCCATGAGGACTTGACAACTGAGACCCGATATGTCGGTCTCTTTTACGCACTCATTAGGCCCATCAGTAATCGAGAGACAGATGTTCCCTCGGTGATTCAAGACCTTTTGGAATCATATGCCGACGTCTACACCCCTACCAAACGAGCTACCATCGCTTCACAACATACAACATGCCATTGATTTTGTGTCGGGAGCTTCCCTCCCTAATTTACCACATTATCGCATGTCCCCCACAGAGCATGAGGAGTCACAGCGCCAGACTTGTGTCATCCGAGACTTATTCGAGAGAACATGTCTCCATGTGTCATCCCAGCTTTGGTCACCCCGAAAAAAGGACGTGAGTTGGTACATGTATGTGGGAAGTCATGCCATCAACAATATCACCATTAAGTATCTTTTCCCATTACCATGCTCGAGGACTAGACTAGTTGCATGACCCGAGTCTTTTCTAAGTTGGGCTTGAAAAGCAACTATCACCGGATCAGGATGCACCCCAGAGATGAGTGGAAGACCACCTTCAAGACGAAGGATGGGTTTTATGAGTGGACAGTGATGCCCTTTGGGTTGTCTAATACTACCTCCACATTTATGCTAGTTACAACTCAGATTCTCTGCATAGTCATAGGCAAGTTTGTGGTGGTGTATTTTGACAGCATCCTCATCTGCAGCCTGCCAGAGGCGGAGAATTTAGATCACGTCACCCAAATCCTAGTCGTTCTTCGGGCTGAGCACTTCTACCTCAACCTGAAGAAGAACACATTCATGGTCCCTTCAGTTACATTTTTGGGATATGTCGTATCAGGCGAGGGAGTCCACGTGGATACCTCTAAGGTACAAGTAATAGTTGATTACCATACACCTACCTTTGCATCCTAGGTCCGTAGTTTCCAAGCCTCGTGGCTTTTACCTCCTTTTATTGTGGGGTTCAGCATGGTTATGTCCCCCATTATAGACTTGATGTCTGTTTCGTCGAGCATAGAGTTTTGGGGGACAGCTAAGGCGAACAATGTCTTCATCCCATCAAAGAGTTAATGACCTCCGCCCCTATTCTTGCACTACTAGATTTCACCCAGCTATTCGACCTATCTTGCGATGCTTGCAAGACTGGCATATGTGCGATCCTCATCCATAATTGGAACCCGATCGCATTTTTTAACCAGAAGTTGATAGGGGTTGCCGATCAGTCGACAAACACATGCCTTGGTCACCTTAAGCAGTCAAGTGTTTTTTTTTGAGTGAGGTCCGGGTTCTCTAACCAACGGATATCCAGTTTGGCCCCACCTACGTTGCTTGTCAGCAGAACACGATGCTTCAGGTGACTATTGGCCTCAAGGAACCACCCTGTATATTCCTTCTTCCTCCCTATGAAAAAAGATTATTACGGAGATCCTACTCACTCCACGCTACGTAGTAGATTTTACTGTCCTACTATAAGGTGAGATACCAACGCCTACATCAACCGATGCTAAGCGTGTCAGACGGACAAGGCCAACACTCTAATGCTAGCCTATACTCGCCCCTACCGATCTCGGATCAGCCATAGTAGGATGTTTCCATGGATTACATTATCAGGCACCCTTTCACTACGCGCGGGTATGATTCCATCTTTGTTGTAGTGGACCTCTTCTTAAATATGTTGATCCCGTGAGCCAAGATATTTGATGCCTCCCATGTGGCCACTCTTTATTTTGAGGAGGTTGTCCACCTTCATGGGATTCCTCACAATATCACCTCGTACAAGGACGTCCGCTTCACAGGTCACTTCTGAAATGCTCTGGGATTTTCTCTGTTGCTCCTTGTAATTGTCCATCGCCTTTCATCCCCAGATAGACGACCAGATGAAGGATGTTAACTGGAGAGTGGGTGACCTACTTCAATGCCTTGCCTCGGAGACTCTAAAGCGTTGGGACATAGTCATCACTCAGGCTGAGTTTGAGGTCAATCGCTCTACTGGCCTCCCTCCATTTCAGATAGTATTGGGTACCTCACCCACCATCCTATTGGATCTGGCTGAGCTCCTGCCTACTGTCCCAGTCAGCCCATCAGTAGCTGAGTTTTTCGCCTGATTGACAGCCATACAGTCTAATGTTCACGCTCGCCTGCAATTGGTCTACTCCTCTTATAAAGATCATGCAGACAAGAACTATCATTTCGTGGCCTATCAATCGAGGGACCTTATCATGATTTATCTACACAAAGCACGCAGGCAAGGGAGCATAAGTTACAGTTGCACTGCTTTGGTCCCTTCAAAATCATTCGTAGTAATGGGGACAACGCGTACGAGGTTTACTTACCCACTGCGCATTCAATGTTGTGGATCTATCACCATTTAGGGGTACATATCTTTCCCAGATCCCATTACCTGCAGTTGAGGGCCATTATGTCTGTTCTCATGTGGACCACAATGATGGTGTCCTCGCATCAAATGGGATTTCATCTTCTTTCAAAAATTAAACATGCTACTTAGTTCGTTGGCATGGTCGTCCCGACATGGAGGACTCCTGGGGTGATGACACGAATTTCTTTTGCCAATATACATAGTACATAGTGAGTTCTCATGGGAGGGAGAGTGATGAAGGAGCATAGTAGTTGCGGGTTATTTTAGTCAATTGGTTATGTTGTCCTTTTTAGGTTCTTTCTAGTCATTTAGCTTGACTAATAAGCTAACTCTCCCTTTAAATAGGCTTTAGTCCCCTCTTTTGTACTCACTCCTTACTTTAAGAATGTGAATATAGAGAGAGAATTCCATTTCTTTTCATTATTTTGTTGTTGTTGTGTAGTTAGTATTAAATCGTTTAGCTTCATTAAATTATGCATCAAACCCAATCTCTCTTAATCTCTTTATTATCTCATATGGGTCAATGTGTTATACAACTTTTCTATACTCCTATTGTATCCCCAATTTTTTCTCATCTCAGCTATGTTGATGATGTCATTATGTTCACAACAGTCTCCGAAGAATCTGGTTAGGTTCATTAAATGTTATGAAGAGACCTCTAAGCATGTGATTAACAAGGAAAATAGTTGTATCTTGGTATCTAGCAATGTAGTTCACCACAAATTGATAGAATTATCGACACAATAGGTCTTGGATGTCCTTCGTATATGGGAGGGGAGACTCAAAGCCTATTAGAGGAATTAATTGCCAAGAAAAGAAGGAAGTTAGACGAATGGAAATTAGACTCCTATCTATCCCTTGGAGGAATGATCATTTTGATCAAACATGTTTATAGTCCATACTTATCCATATTGTTGTTGATATAAAACCTCTTAAGCAAGTCATTTCCAATATTGAGGCCATCTTTGCTAATTTCTCGAGGGGAGAGAAAAAAGATGGAAGGCACAATCACCATTGGTTAAAATGGAACAAGCTTTGTTATCCTCGTAAAGAAGGGGGTTTGGGGGCATTGAGAAGTTTGAAGATAAGGTCAATTCTCTTAGTTGTAAGCTATGGGTGGGGTTTTAGAGAAGGGAATACTCTCTGGGATAAATATCTTACACGAAAGTATTCTAGATTACAGCATCTAGCACTGTACTGTGTTGAAACCTGCTGTCAAGACTTCTCATACATGGAAAAGAATGACCAAAGTGACAAATGATATTGGGAAAGATTTACGGTGGTGTACTGGTACTAGGGGCATCAAATTCTGATTGGAACCTTAGATAGCTACTGGTAGGCTTGATAAAAACAGAAACTGTGATGGCTGTGTTAAAAATTATTGGCTGGTGGATAAATGGAACACTTAAAAATTGAAGAGTGTGGTGAATATGGATGATCTTAAGAACAATTTGGAGGATGTCCAATTTAATCATGAAAGTGAAGATAAACTTGTCTTGAAGGCTTCAAATAAGTGTCAATTTTGCACTAAAATTAGTTAGAAAATGTCTAGAAAGATAAAGGCCAGTTCATATCATTTGTAACAAGGAAGGGCTTCGAAATGCTACTGCTATTATAATAGCAAAATAGAAACTGTCCAGCATCTATTCTCTAGTATCAAATTTGCAGTTGAACTGTGGGATCACTTTTATAGACTTGGCGGAGTACAATATATAGCCTTAATTCTCCACCTTCAATTTAATAAATTGTAACTCAAGGAAAGCTAAAACAGAGTAAGTTTGAGGGGGTGAATTACGGTTGGTTAGAGGATAGTACAAGTGCTATTTGAGGTTAAAAGCATGTTTGTTCAATTCAACAAGGCACAGGTTCTCGCAATAGCTGAAGCACAATTAACTGAGGATCTCAACTCACAGAAACCATACATTCAAAACATTTAAGTGTTAAGGTTGCAATGATTTAGACCTAAAGTGGGGTTGTGTAAACTCGATTGTGAGGTGGGGGGGGGGGGGGGTCTCATTAGAAATGGTAATGGAGAATTTGTGAGAGATTTTTTCCTGAATTCTATGGGACTCGATCGAACTTGCAGACCGAATCTCTTTATATGTTAAATGGTATTCAGTTGGCAAAAAACACAGAATTTTGTATTTACAAGTGAGGTCAGATAGAACTCACCATTCACAAGATCAAGATGGAGTTGTGCAACATTTCTCATCAACTATGCTTATAATGTTCCCCTTATTGATCATGGTACGAAATAATTATTCATAGACAAATGAATTAAAATTATCTCTAATGCAATTGTTTACAATGAATCGTCGATCCAAAATGTCATTTTGTCGGATTCATTGTTGTATTAGAAAAAAATCCACTATAGCAATACTTATTTGCAGGTTGAATATGAAAATTGTCTAAGATACCCTCTACACCTAAATGATTATCCTAATAATCAAAATTTTTATTGAGAGCATTATTGTCTCAATGTGCACGCATCCTATACAAATCTTTTTTTTTTCCAATTCAACACTCTACATTTAAATGATTACCCTATCTGTGGTGTCACAAAATCCACTCAAAGGGGGTGCCAACCCATCACGATGAGAGTATAAAAATAAATGAGAAAGAGACAAAGATTTACATGGTCTAACCACTAATGGACTACGTCCACTGGACTTCAACAGTATTTCACTATAATCAATGAAAGAATTTACATGAGAGTATTTCTGTAGCCTCTGAGCCTCCCCTTTACAATGAGGGGAGTCCCCTTTATATATAGAGTTAGGGATTACAATTGGATAAGTCCTATCCTCATAAAGTTTGAGTTACATTAAAATAGTGTTTTTATTTTATCAAGGAGTCTAGTCGTCCTTATCTTGCTAGAATGGATATGGTTCGCCATCTTGATTGGTCCACTTGTCATGTGTCATGCTACTATTGGAGGTGTATATCCCCCCCCCCCCCCCCCCACACCACAATAACAATCCATGATTTTATTGGAGAGCAATTTCGTCTCAATGTGTATGCATTTTGTACCAACCTTGTTTTCTTTCAATTCACAATTATCTTTTCTCAAATATGAGTAATGTTTTGAATTTCAATTCGCCAAATCGTAACTAAACAAGTTTTTATACTGATCATTGAATACATCAAAATTAATATTTTCTTGGCAAACGTTTGTGATAGTTAAATGTATCTTTATAATTATCACTGAATACAACCAAATTAGTGTTTTTTAAGGGTGGCGCTAAGATCTCCCCACTATTCGCTCCAAAATACCACAAGACAATTTTAACTCTAAAATACCACACAAATTCATTATTTACACAACTATACCACCATAAGGGTACCCATTACTTAAAGTTTAAAATTTTCAATTTTCCCCTTTCCCTCCTCTCTAAACACAAAAACCTCTCAACTTCTAACATCTAAACATCACCAATCAAGCTCTCAACTTCAAAGACCAACAAATCATCATCAACACCCGTTAAATCAGATTGGTTCTCAACATCATTAACATCATTTACAAAAAAAGAAAAAATAGGATTTTGCCATATTTGATAATGTTTAAAACCTTGTTAACAATGAACATAAAGCCCTAATAATGTTTTAAACACTAATTAAGTTTCAAACGTTCTGATCAACGAAAAGAGAATCATTAAAACCAAGTTGGAATCGTTGGTTTGAGATCCATGGAATCGGAATTTTCGTCTGTTACATTTCATTTTCTAGGGTTCAATTCGTTACCTCTGTCCTAAGTAAACATAGTAAATTTTGGAGCATTTATAACTAATAAAGAACAATGACTCGGGGTAAACATCTCGAATGTTTTCTAAAAAAAACACTACTTTAGTGAAACGATATCGCCCTTTAAATATTTTTTTTACAAATCGAACCATTGACATATTTGTATGATATGTACAATTTTACTATTTTAATAGTCTTGTTATGGTTAAAAAATATTAAAATATATTAAGAAGGCATGAACGCCTTTTCACGCCTTTTTACGCTTAAGGCCCGCCTAGGCTTCTAAGGCTTAAAGGTTTGGCCTGTACGCCTCGATCACGCCCCGCGTTTTTTAAAACTCGGTTTTTCATTCAACAATAAATCACATTTATGTCTCTTGAAGTCGAGCCACATCGCATGGATAGCAGGCTACTGCTGGAGACTAAAATTGGAGAGTCTCGCCCATTGTTATCGGCGATGTGCCTGCCAACTAGACAAAGGGATAACTACAAATCCAAACATAATCCACTCCCAATAAATAAATCAAATAAACATAAATGGAATAGAAATCTAATAACATAAGTATAAACAGAGATCCATTGATCTAGCTATACAAGAAAGAAACCAGTATATAGAGTAGTGACTAGCAAATATCAAAGACCATAGATAAGTAGAAGAAGCACTAAAATCTCACTATATCAAGCACCATTCAAAATGATGATGAGATGCCTAATTTAAGGGTATTGGTTCCACGAATTGTCCTCGCGGTTGTTCCTGAAAGCATAACATCCGATGGAGTAGACAATGATAAGGAAGATAAGGAAGATGACGTTCACAATGGATAACTTTTTCCAGCGACTCTTGATGTTATCGAGTAACCCGCCTTGCACGACTGGCAGTTGAAGCAGATGACGCTCGGCTCATTACCCCATAAATTGCAGTCGGGGTTGTTCGAAGTTAAGTCGACCGTTCTAGTCCAATTGGTAGATCTCATGTAGTAATTTTGACTACATGAGCTCTACCAACTGGACTAGAATGGCCGACTCAACTTCGAACAACCCCGACTGCAAATTATGGGGTAATGAGCCGAGCGTCCTCCAACGGACTCATGTTTTTCAAAAATATTTATGAGTTAATTTTTTTATGTAATATTTAAACATTTCAACGGACTCATGTAAAAAAAATCAGCCCAAAAAAACTTTTTTTGCTATTTTTAAAAAATCGTTCAAACTTTCGCAGCTTTTAAAGTGCTTAAAAGATGCGAAAGTTTGACCTATTTTTTAAAAATAGCAAAAAAAGTTTTTTTGGACTGATTTTTTTTACATGGCTCTGTTGAAATATTTAGATATCACATAAAAAAAATCAACTCAAAAATATTTTTTTTACTATTTTAAAAAAATGATGTGCAAACTTAGTGTGCACTTGAGCCTGGCCACACACACACACACACACACAGATATATATATATATATATCGGGGGCCTCTAAAATTCGTTAAAAATTGGGGGCCCGAGGTGGTCGCCTCCTCTGCCTCCCTTAAATACCGACTCTGAATAAGGGTGTCTTTGGAACCTCAATTCCATCCCACGAAGTATTATTGGGTTCGTGTCTAAACAAGTAACATTTACATAGAATTAATAATAATGGGTGTTGATGTAAAAAATTAGATTTGACCAAATTGTTTTAATCAAAGATAAAGAGAATAAAGAAATAATAGGCAATAGATTTTTAAAGTGGTTCAGCCTTGCAAGAATGGCCTAAGTCCACTGTTTTTGTTATTGCTGACTGTTTGTTTGGAATTATCGAGGCATGGTTTTTCTCAAGAAATTTCGATCCCCCCAAATGAGGAGGTTACAATGTATTTATAGCCTTGAGCCTGTACAAAAGAAAGGACAATGCGATGTTATCTAGTATACATGTACATCTGTATGGTATAAATGAGCATTTAATGCGCAGTCGTCTCCTTGATTATCCTGATTAGAATGATATGTTGCTCAGACCGCCCAAATAGCTCGGACCGCTTAAGCTGTTCGGACCGCCTAAGTAGCTCGACACGATCGAGCTGCTCGGAGCCCCTAAGTTCCTCATGGCCTCTTAGTTCCTCAATGGTCTTGAGTTCCTCGTGGCCTCTTAGTTACCCGGTGGTCTTGAATTCCTCATGGCCTCTTAGTTGCTCGATGGTCTTGAGTTCCTCTATAGAAACATAATTGCCACGCTGGCAGACACGTGTCTGTAAGTGAGTGGTCCATGTCAGCAGACTAAATTTGGTATCAACATAAGCCCCCAATGTTTCATAGTTCGATGTTGAAGAAAAGTATGGAACATTCTGCTTGGAAACTGCATTCATTGTATAGTTTTTAGGAGAGCATTCGCTGTATATAACTTCTTTTTTGGGTGCATAGTATCAGGCATCATAAATATTTTGAATTTTCATGACCCCTTCGATATTTGTGCTCTTTTTCTTCTTTTAGCCGCCGGATACGCAAACGTCTTTCTTATTAATCATTACCTTTCTCTATTCCCGAGGTAAAGTATTTAAACACGACAAAAATTCTATCGTCTTCTACTTTTCAAACCCGTGTCTTCAAACTTTTCATTTCTTCTCTATCTTGTGCGTTCGTTTCTTCCATTGTTCGTTGTCAACTAATTCACTCTTCTCCTGTAAGATCTTCTTCCTTCTCTTTTACTTATTTTGTTCATCATGGTTTACCCTATTGAATCTCTTGACGAATTTCATTCTGAATTTTCAATTCCTTCATAGGTCATATTAGAAGAGCTTTCTGAACCTTCTGACTATTTTTCTTTGGCTGAGGGACATTGGTTCCCTAGTCTCTTTGTGGCCGAATGTGGCTTTTCTTTTCCTTCCAAATCCTTTATGTTTGGAGTTTTGTCAATATTTAAATGTTGTTCCTGCAAAAATTGCACCGAATACCTGGAGAATAGTTAATGGAGACCATAGGTTAAACCAAATTCATGGAATCCATTTAGGAATTCCAGAAATTATGTTTTGCTACAGATGGGTTGTCAACGATAGTACTTTTTATTTAAAAACTAGGTTTTTGAATAGGGCTTTAGTTATCAATCTTCCAGATGCCAATAGGGATTACTTTGAACATGGGGTTGTTACGAAAAATTGGCAACATGCTCCATTAAATGGTGATGATGTATATCAGGGTCCCAGGTGTCCCCCTTATGGCAATGGAATATGTTGTTTTTTATTTTTTGAAATCTCGTTTTCTTGATGTTTGATAAAATGTACCACTGACATTTAATTTTTTATTATTTGCAGTTAACAGCAAAAGAAAATCTCCAAAGGAGACAGAGGTTAATTTAAAGCATTTGAAATTTATCTGGAGTTTGCACCAGTCTGTAGCCGAGGAACACATTAGAACTGCTTCTTATTTATTGTTGTACAAGAGTTATACTTCATCCTTTACTGCTCGTCTAGTGGTGATTGACATTGGCCAAGTACCAGCTGCTGATACTAGTATGGAAGGTTCTTTTTCAGAGTCAAATATTCCTATTGGTGACATAATGAAGAGAAGAAAAGCTCCTTCCTTTTTTGATAAGTCTGATTCTCCTGCTGTGGAGGCAAAGAGAAGTAAAAAAGATGTCCCAGAAGAGGGGGTAAAGACTGTAGAGGTACCCCCTTCTATTTCTACCAAGAAATTTGGCGAGAAGCCCCCTGTGGCTCCGAGTAAGATCGTTGAAAAGCCCCCTGTCGTCCCAAGAAAGATTGTTGCTATCACTCCTCCTAGTGAGGTTATTGTCATATTACCAACTAAGACAACTTCCTTAGTTAAGAATGTTCACGTTCCTCCAAGGAGGTTAAAGCAAAATCTTTCTGAGAGACTTGCTGAACCAGTCTCTCAATCATCATCTGTTGAAGGTGGTGTTTCAACTTTTATTCCCCCGACCTCCGCTGTGGGCTTAGTAAAATCTTAGACCATCCCAGAGGTCCCTGACATTGAAAACTTTCTTACTCGTGAGAGAGTTACTGCTCTAGCTTCTCAACACATTGCCTCAGTAAGTATTATTGATCTGAGCCTTTCATTTTTTTAATGCTATGTTCATACATTGACGAGTTATTTCTTTTCTCAGCTGGTAACGTGTTTCACCAGCATTGTAAAAAGGGATGAAGCCATCAGGGCATCCAGTTCCTCGAATGGAGTAGAAAAGGCTTTTACTGGTTTAACCCAATCTTTGAAAGACTCTCATCAGAAGTATGAGGAAAGTAAAGTTGCTTGGGAGAAGCAGATTAAGTCCGTTGAGCAAGAGAGAAATCGAGCTGTGGAAGCCTCCAAAGGATTGGAGAAGAAATTGACAGAGTTTGAGAAGAATAATAAAGAGCTTGAGGCGAAGCTCAAGAAAGTTGAAGAGCTTGAGAATAAGCTCAAAATTGTTGAAGGGGAAGTTGTTAGACTTCATGATGTTGATCGTCAGAAACAGGAGGTGGAAGGGAAATTGAAGCCTTCCGAGGAACTTCTGATTGAGAGGACTTCCTCGGAGAAGGCAAAAAGAAAAAATGCTGTTAAGAAGTCCTTCAGCGCTGGTTGGGACAAAGGTTGGAATAAAGGCCTGGCTGCTATGTCCTCTCAAATGGAGTTTTGCCAGCCTTAAGTATTTCAGGGATGGATGGGTTGGAACTCTGCAGGAGCTAAAAGTCGCTGAGAATTATGAACTGTTCCAGCGACACATTCACGGCCCTCCTCCCTCTCTTGGAGAAGAAGAAGAGAACGAAGCTGCCTCAGAAGAATCTTCCATGATAATTGGGGACCAGGTCCCTGCTGTTGAACCTTCCTCCGAGCAGCCCCAACCAGTAAACACTTCTACCGAGTAGCTTTTATTTCCCTCCAAATAATTTTCATTGCCCTCCGAGCAACCAACCTCTTCGTCCAAGCCTTCCGAGGAAATCTTAGGAAACAAGGAGAAGGTGTAGAGTTGTTCGGATCTTTCTTTTATTTTTTATTGAATGTAATTTTGGACTATGTACTTCTTTTTGTGATAAAATAAAATTCAAACTTTTGGTTGTTTGCATTGACTTCTTCTTCTACTTGCTCTATCTGCATTCTTATTGATTCTTTCTATCTCTTTTCTTTACTAGTTTATGGCTAGGATGGAGCTCTTGTCAGCTCATGACACCGAACTGATGAAAAAATGCAATAACTATTTCAAGGCTGGTCGTGAAGATCTGAATGATGCTCAAATCATTGATATCCTGGGTTCAGATGCTTCTGAACGAGCAGTTGAAGCTTACTAGTATCTGAAGTGTTTGCTCGATCGTGATGTAGCCAATAATGTGGCATATTATAAGATGATTGAAGATCTCCAGGGTACCATCGATGAACTCCAACAGCAATATAAGGAGTCTTCTACCCTTTTGCACCAAGGGTATGAGAAAAATTATCAGCAACTGAGTGTTGACAAAGGATATGATAAGTTTATCTCTGCTTATGAGTAGAAAGAGAGCATTTTGAAACTTGAGGTTGAAGAACACAAGCATATCGCCAAGTTGTTGGAGAAGGAAAACCTTGTTTTGCAGGGAGAGATTAAACAACTTAAGTCTGTCGCATCTTCCTCGGGGGCCCTGGTCCCTGTCACTGATGAAGGTTTCTCTTTCTTGGAGGTCGAAAACGCCAACTTAAGAGATGAATTGGAAACTCTAAAAAGAGCTGGACCTTCCACCTCTTCTCGTGGACAAGAAAGATCTTCTTCTCGAGGATGAGCGAGGGTTGGTCGGATCTCTATTGAAGATGCAAGAACTCAAGCATCTTTGGAAAATCAGGCAGTTCAATTGATGGCAAAGAATCAGGCTTTAGTAGAGATGTCTAAGAAGAATCTGAACCTCAGCGGGAAACTTTCCACACAAAGCTCTGCCTTGGAAAATAAGCAAATCCTGGCGAAGAATCTCCACGAGCAACTGGAGAGGTTAACTTACCAGTTCCACAAACAGCCCAGAGAATTTTGGATGGCTGGCTACAATGAAGCCCTTTACCATCTTGATGATCGGATTCAGCAGTCAAATAATGAAGGGTACAAGAAAGGGTGGTTGAATGCATTGTGCGTGTTAAAAGTGGAGCGGGGTCACTACTTATGGGATTATTATGGTCCTGGATTGCTTGAGTTGCTCGTACCTCCTTTTAAGCTCGACATGAGTTTGATTCCTGCTCGGGCAATTCCTCAGTGCTTGATTTCAAAGTACCTCAGCGATTACAGTCTTCATTCAAATTTTGACACATCTAGCCCAGAGAATTTGCTTGATTGGCCATCAGTGATGAATGTTCAAATGCTTCAAGATGTAAATTTCATAAACTCTCCTTATGCTTTAG
Source organism: Sambucus nigra (assembly GCA_949130495.1). Classification (NCBI taxonomy): domain Eukaryota; kingdom Viridiplantae; phylum Streptophyta; class Magnoliopsida; order Dipsacales; family Adoxaceae; genus Sambucus; species Sambucus nigra. The sequence continues at coordinate 415,743,724 of OX422214.1, read as the reverse complement.
ACGATCCTCCTGCTGGAGTAGAACTTGTTTCGAAGGCAGAAGGGAAAAAACCAATAGAGTAGGGTCTTCTATGTAATGACTTGTAGTTTTCACAGCATGTGTAATTCTTCTTAATTTGAATGAAGAAATTTTTCATCTTTTGCTATTTTATTTTCTTCTAAGTATTTTGCAGAATATCTTTGTTTGTGAATACATGCATATTTTGATATGTTTTATTTTTTTTTATTATAGTGACTCATCACTCTTTGATTCGAAGCAATGAAACGACTTACATCCCATGATCCTGCTTAGTTTAACCAACCATAGTTGATTGCAATTGATTTATCGACCAACCTGAGTTGGTGGGTATTGATTCCCGACCAACCGAAGTTGGAGGGGATTAATTTGCCGACCAACCGGAGTTGGTGGATATTGATTTCCGACCAACCAAAGTTAGAGGAGATTAATTTGCCGACCAACCGAAGTTGGTGGATATTGATTCCCAACCAATCGGAGTTGGAGGAGATTAATTTGCCGACCAATCGAAGTTGGTGGATATTAATTTTCGACCAACCGGAGTTCGAGGAGATTAATTTGCCGACCAATCGGAGTTGGTGGATATTGATTTTCGACCAACCGGAGTTGGAGGAGATTAATTTGCCGACCAACCGGAGTTGGTGGATATAGATTCTCGACCAACCGGAGTTGGAGGAGATTAATTTGTGATTCCCGACCAACCGGAGTTGGTGGATATTTGTTCAGATCTTGATGTGTAGTGTGTAGCACTAATACTCCGAAAAATTTCAACAAAAAGAGAGAAACTGGGCAAAGAATTCAATACTTTATTCATACTGAAGAAAACTGCATTTACATAGGAATACCAACTACTGAAAATACTTGCGTAGATGCTCTGCATTCTATGCATTCTTAAATTCTTCTCCCTCCAAGGTTTCAATCCTGTATGTCCCTGGTCGAACAACTTCTGTTACTCTGTAGGGTCTATGCCAGTTAGCTTCCAGTTTGTTGTGCTTTTGAATTACTTTCTTCAGCACATAGTCTTCTTCCTTCAAATCACACTTCTTTACCCTTTTATTGTTAAACAGAGTTGTTCGTTGTTGGTATGCAGCGTTACTGATTGCTGCTTCTTCTCTAATTTCTTCGAGCATATCTAGATCTAATCGCCTCATCAAGTCACTGATAGGAGAATTTAAATTCATCACCCTGTGTGTGGGTAGGCCCAACTCGTCCGGTATAACAGCTTCACTTCCAAAGGCCAACATGTATGGAGATTCTCCTGTTGCTACTCGCGGTGTAGTACGATAAGCCCACAACTCAAAATGTAGCTCGTTAATCCAATTTGCCTTTGCATCATCCAATTGTTTTTTTAAACCATTCAGTAGCATTCTATTCATCACCTCAGTTTGTCCATTGCTCTGGAGATGGCCTGGTGCAGAGTGGGTCTTCAATATGTTTGACTGATGACAATATGCAGTGAACCCCTCGTTGTCGAACTGAGTTCTATGATCTGTGATGAATGCATGGTGAAGACCATATCTACAAATGATGTTCTTCCAAATAAATTGATACACCTTGTCATACGTCATATCAATAAGAGGCTCAGCTTCTACCCATTTAGTAAAATAATCCACAGCGACCATGAGGTATTTAAATCTTCCTCGGGTCGTTGGAAGTGGCCCGACCAAGTCTATTCCCCACATGGCGAATGGCCAAGGAGACGTGATGGGTGTTAGCAATGCTTGGGGATTTCTTCCGATAGAGGAGAAACTTTGACATTTATCACACTTCTTTGCGTAAGATGTACAATCAGCTCTCATCGTCGGCCAATAATACCCCTGTGTTGTTATTCTTCGCAAGAGTGTCCGACCTGCTACATGGGCTCCACAAGAACCTTCATGGACCTCTTCAATCAAATTTTTCACCTCGGAGGGGTGGACACATCTTTGTAACCCCACTATGATTCCTCGTCTATATAAAATGCCTGTTGATACCAAATTTAGTCTGCTGACATGGATCAGTTAAGTGGAGACACGTGTCAATCTACATGGCACTTACAAACATTTCTGAACAACACCTTGACTTCGGGGAACTCAACCTCCCCGACCAACTCAGACACTCCGAGCAACAGGTGCTCTCCGAGAATTTTTATTACACCGAGCAACTCATATATACCGATCTACTTAGGCGGTCCGAGCATCTCAGGCGGTCCAAGCTGCACCTCGTTCGGAGTATTTATAACTGAATAATTAAGAGGATTGAATGCGTATTAAATGCTGATTATTATCATACAGATGTACACGCCTATTGGACAGCTATGTATTACCCTTTCACATTTATATCCCGGGGGCTATAAATACCTTATATCATCCTCATTGTAAGGGGACTCAAAATTTCTTGGTAAAACCTGTAATCGAGAATTCCCAAACAGTCAGCAATAACAAAATAGTGGATGTAGGCCCTTCTTTCAAGGTTGAACCACTTTAAAATCTCTTGTCTTATTTATTTTTTATCTGTGATTGATAAAATAGAGATAATCTAATTTTTTACATCAATATATTAGCGCCGTCTGTGGGAACTGACTAAAATTCTCATTTTTCACCAAAATAATTTATCACCAATGGCTAATAATCCTGAATCCAGTAATCGAAACGCTGGAAACCCCAAAAATCCATCCACTCCTCCAAGTGTCCAAGATCTGGCTGGAATAATGGCCAATTTGGCTCAAGGCCACACGGCTATGCAAGAGACTATGTGACAACTCATGCAAACTATCCAAGGTGGAGCGCCGACCCATTCAGGACAACAAAGTGTTTAAACAAATACCCGTTTAGTTTCTTCGCGTATTAGGCAAAGCAATTCATATCGCACTGAGAAATCTGATGATTTTTCTTATCAACCGGGTCGAACTTCGTTAGTACGAGCCACATATACTGAACAACACATCACTCTCTCTCCAGAAAGGACTAGTGCATTGGAGAGATTAAGTAGGATCTCTCCTTTTGATCGATTGGGCCCTAGGAAGAATAAAAGTCCTCCTAAGGCTGTGTCGAGAAACTTTTGACGACCATATGATCTAAAAGAGGGTTCTTCCCAATCACAACCAGTTGCTCGACAAGATTGATCCCAGGAAGCGACTTCAATACGATCAATTGCTCGAACCAATAGGCCCGAGGAGGGAAAGGATGCATGGAAATGATCTATTCAAAGGTTGGAGGATAGACTAGGGGAAATGGTTAAGGCTAAGAATCCTCTACAAAGAACTTTTGTCCAAGGGACGCCTTTTATACAGGCAATTGTGGATTTTCCCACACCATCAAAGTTCAAAGCACCTGTCATGACCCCTAAATATGATGGAAAAACTTACCCTGTCCTTCATATAGAACAATACCAAGCTTCTGCCGACATCTATGCCGTGCCAGACGAGATGAGATGCAGGGTATTTTCGGGAACTCTTACCGGATCTGCACAGATATGGTACAATTATCTTCCTCAGGGGAAGATTTCAACTTTCTTTCAACTGGCCGAGCTCTTCAATGGAAATTTATGGTTTGGAGCAAAACCAGTTAAACGAGTGGCACATTTGTTAGGTGTTAGACAAAAAACAGGTGAGAGCACCAGGGATTACATAACTCGTTTCAATAACGAGAAGCTCGAAGTTATTGATTACGAGGAAAAGACAACAATTACTACTTTGATGAGTGGATTGTTGCCTAATAAATTGTACTATACTTTGGCCAAAGATCCACCCAGAACCATGTCAGAACTAATGGCAAAAGCTGCCAAGATTATGAATGCCGAGGAGGCTATGGCTACGAAGAAGAACATGGACACCAAAGAGACCAATGTGGAGGTTGATAAGGCTAAAAAGAAAGAACATAAGAACAATGGTGGTGACAAGCAGCCAAAAGCAAAGCCATCGTGGGAAATATTGAAGAAATTTGAAAATTATACTCCTTTGAAAGTAGACATAAACCATGTCCTGGAAGAGATCAAGAACATCGAGGAACTAAACTGTCCTGAGAAAATGAAGTCAGATCCTAACAAGAGGAATAAGGCCAAATATTGCGAGTTTTATAAAGACCATGGTCACACGACCAAAAATTGCATAGCTCTCCAGAATGAAATCGAAGCACTCATCAGATGAGGAAAGCTGGCCAAGTATGTTGATCGAAGAAATGAAAGAAAAAGCAACGACCCAGCAAGACAAAGGTCTAGATCTCCTCGTCTAGCAGAAGAAAACAAGAAAAGAGATCATGAAGATGATCCAGAAGACGACCCCGATCTCCCCAAGAGACCAAGACAGCCAGAACGTGAGGTATTTTCAATTCTTTTTGGATCATTCGATTGTAACGTTATTACAGGTGGAGATGCAGGAGGTGGGGATCTTACTGCGAAAAGGAAAGCTTACCTCAATGAAGCTCAAGCTTGTTCATACATTCAGCGAATAAATCTAGCTGAGGGTGATCGCCCGAGGAAGGTGAACAAAGAAAAATTGGTCATTGGTTTCTCCAAGAACGACCTCGCAGGTGTACTATATCCTCATGATGATCCACTGGGGATCAAAATGAGGATGAAGGAAGTAATAATTTCAAGTGTACTGGTGGATAATGGTAGCTCGGCAGATATCATGTTCTACTCATGCTTCAATAGTTTAAATCTAAAGTTGTCTCAGTTGGAACGTTATCACAGGCCCCTCCTCGGGTTTGCTGGCGAGAAAGTCTTTCCACTTGGGACGATCAAATTGGATATGTTCATCGGAACATGGCCTGCTTGTCGAACAGAAAGAGTATATTTCTTTGTGATGGATAAAAATGTCCAGTCAGCTTATAATATCATCATGGGAAGAGTAGGTTTGAAGAAGTTCAAAGCATTACCATCTACTGTACACCAATGTCTGAAGTTTCCAACCAATTTTGGAGTAGGAGTTGTAAAGGGTGACCAAAAAGTAGCTCGGGAATGTTACTACTCATCTACCGAGCAAGAAGAACTAGAGGAATCTAGGAAAAAGACTATGACCTACCAAGTGGATGAAGGTGCAGAGATTGAAACATTGGATTCTAGAGACGAGTCGCAGCTCGTGAAAGGTCAGGTGGTGGAAGCTACTGAAAATATCATTTTGGACGACGAGCACCCGGAGCGAACAACTCAAATAGGTTCATCGTTAGATGCCTCATTAAAACAGGAATTGATAGTTTTCCTAAAAAGAAGAAAACAAATTTTTGCTTAGAGTCATGAGGATATGCCAGGAATAGATCCAAATTTCTTATGTCACGAGCTCAATGTGAATAAGGAGATCAAGCCAGTGAAGCAGAGACGAAGAGTGCTTAGCCCAGAGAAGAACCAAGCCATACAAGAGGAGGTCGAGAAGCTCCATAAAGCTTGCTTTATTGAAGATGTCAAATATCCAGACTGGTTGGCTAATGTGGTTATGGTGAAGAAGAAAAACAACAAGTGGAGGATGTGTGTAGACTTCACCGACCTCAACAAGGCTTGCCCGAAGGATCATTTTCCTTTGCCTCGAATTGATCAATTAGTGGATGCTACCTCGGGACACGAGTTGTTGAGCTTCATGGATGCTTATTCTAGTTACAACCAGATTAAAATGAAACCTGAAGACAGGGAGAGTACCTCTTTCATTACCCCTAGGGGAACTTATTGTTATAATGTTATGCCTTTTGGTTTGAAAAATGCAGGTGCAACATATCAACGGCTGATGAACAAGGTATTTACAGAGCAAATCAGTTGCAATATGGAAGTCTATGTTGATGATATGCTGACGAAGAGCAAGAGAGCTGCTGACCATCTAATTGACTTAGGCTAGACCTTTGATCAACTAGATAAATATCAAATGAAGTTGAATCCCACCAAGTGCATATTCGGAGTACGAGAAGGCCTGTTCCTCGGGTATATTGTCAACCAACGAGGAATCGAAGAAAACCCAGATAAGATCAAGGCTCTATTAGGACTACTATCTCCAATGACGAAGAAGGAAGTACAAAGTCTCACTGGACGAGTTGCAGCACTTAATAGATTTGTATCACGAGCAACAGATAGATGCCTCCCATTCTTCAAAACACTCCGAAAAACATTTGAATGGAATGACGAATGCGAGAAGGCTTTTCAAGAATTGAAGAAATATCTGGGAGCACCTCCACTGTTATCAAGGCCGGTGATGGGGGAAAGATTGTACTTGTATTTGGCAGTGTCGGAGAATGCAGTTAGCTCGGCATTGATAAGAATGGAGGATGGAGTGCAAAAACCAATCTATTACACTAGCAAAGCCTTTTGAGGAGCAGAGATAAAATATCCAAGATTAGAAAAGTTAGCGCTAGCTTTGATCAAAGCAAGTAGAAGGATAAGGCCATACTTCCAAGCTCATACCATAGTTGTGTATACCGATATGCCGTTAAGGCAGGCTCTTCACAAACTGGAAAAGTCAGGACGATTGATGTACTAGGCAGTAGAACTTGGTGAGTATGACATAATTTATGAGCCTAGATCGTCACTTAAAGGGCAAGCAGTAGCAGACTTTATAGCAGAGTTCACCTATCCTGACACGCATGAGGAGCAAAAGCTGAATACCGACCAACCTGTGGATGTTACAGGATCATCGAATTTAAACCCCGATCAACTTACGTTGGTCGAAAAGCAAGAGAAGATGGTTGACGAACAGTAAGAAGTGCTAGAGGAGGATAAAAGGAAGCAGCAAATATTCCACCAAGGAATTCTATCCGATTAAGAATTTGAAGACGATGTACCTATATGGAATCTATATGTGGATGGATCATCTTGCACTACAGGCTGTGGGGAAAGGATTTCTTTGAACAGCTCGGATGAGGTCGATGTGGAGTATGCTCTGCGCTTCCAATTCAAGGCTTCTAATAATGAGGCTGAATATGAAGCTATGATTGAAGGTCTTAATTTGGCAAAAATCATGGGGGCAGAACAAGTTATTGTATTCAGTGACTCGCAGTTGAATGTAAATCAAATGCTAAAGGAGAATTAATGATCAGGTATCATACAAAAGCAATGGAAGTTTTATCAAGCCTGATTGCAGTACAGATAATTAGAATACCAAGATTAGAGAACGCAAGAGCAGATGCCCATGCTCGATTAGCTTTAGCCACACGCACAGAGATACGAAGAACAATCCCAATAGAAGTCTTATCTAGTCGGAGCATAGATGAAGATCAGATGATGAACTTTATTACCCTTGATTTAGAGCCATCTTGGATGGATCCCATCAGAGCATATATTGAGCAAGGGAAATTACAAACTGACAAACTCTTAGCCAAGAAACTGAAGTTTAAAGCTGCTCGTTATGTATTGACCAATGGTTTTCTATATAGACGAGGAATTATAGATGGCTTGCAGAGATGTGTACATCCCACCGAGGTGAAAGACTTGATCGAAGAAGTCCATAAAGGGTCTTGTGGAGCCCATGTAGAAGGTCGGACACTTCTGCAAAGGATAATGATGCAGGGATATTATTGGCCGATAATGAGGGATGATTGCATAGCCTATGCCAAAAAATGTGACAAATGTCAACGCTTCTCCACTACCCGAAGAACTCCCCAAGCATTGTTGACACCCATTACTTCCCCTTGGCCATTTTCCATGTGGGGAATTGACTTGGTCAGGCCACTTCCAATGACCAGAGGAAGGTTTAAATATCTCGTCGTCGCAGTGGATTACTTTACTAAGTGGGTGGAAGCTGAGCCCCTTATCGATATGACATATGACAAAGTGTATCAATTTATATGGAAGAACATCATTTGTAGATATGGTCTTCCTCATGCATTCATCATAGAACATGGAACCCAATTCAATAATGAGGAGTTTGCTGCGTATTATCATCAGCCGAACATATTGAAAACCCACTCTGCACCAGGCCACCTTCAAAGCAATGGACAAACTGAAGTGACAAACAGAACGATGATGAATGGCTTGAAGAAAAGATTAAATGATGCAAAGGCAAATTGGATCAACGAGCTACATTCTGTACTATGGGCTTATCATACTACTCCACGAGCAACCACAGGAGAATCTCCATATATGCTGGCATTTGGAAGTGAAGCTGTTATACCTGTCGAGCTGGGTCTCCCCACACACAGGGTGCTGAATTTCAATTCTCCTGTCAGTGACTTGATGAAAAGATTAGAATTGGATATGCTCGAGGAATTTAGAGAAGATGCAGCAATCAGAAACGCTGCATACCAGCAACGGACAACTCTGTTCTACAATAAGAGAGTAAAGAAATGCGACCTGAAAGAAGGAGACTATGTGCTAAAGAAAGTAATTCAAAAGAACAACAAATTGGAAGCTAACTGGCATGGGCCCTACAGAGTAACATAGGTTGTTCGACCAGGGACGTATAGAATCTAAACCTTAGAAGGAGAGGAGTTTAAGAATGCATGGAACGCAGAGCATCTGTGCAAATATTATCAGTGATTTAATCTCTATGTAATGCAGTTTTCTTCGATATGAATAAAGTTTTGGATATTTCACCCAATTCTCTCCTTTTGTTGAAATTTTTTTGGAGTATTAGTGCTACACTCTACGCATCAAGCCCATAAATACCAACTACGGTTGGTTGGGAATAAAAAATTTCCCAAAAATACCAACTACGGTTGGTTAGGAAGAAAATACACCAACTAAGGTTGGTCGGGAATAAAAAATTTCCCAAAAATACTAACTATGGTTGGTTGGGAAGAAAATCCACCAACTATAGTTGGTCGGGAATAAAAATTTCCCAGAAATACCAACTACGGTTGGTTGGGAAGAAAATTCACCAACTAAGGTTGGTCGGGAATAAAAAATTTCCCAGAAATACCAACTACTGTTGGTTGGGAAGAAAATCCACCAACTAAGGTTAGTCGGGAATAAAACATTTCCCAGAAATACTAACTACGGTTGGTTGGGAAGAAAATGGTTGGGAAGAAAAACCACCAACTAAGGTTGGTCAGGAATAAAAATTTCCCAGAAATACCAACTACGGTTGGTTGGGAAGAAAATTTACCAACTAAAGTTGGTCGGGAATAAAAATCTACCAACTATAGTTGGTCGGGAATAAAAATTTCCCAGAAATACCAACTACGATTGGTTGGAAAGAAAATTTACCAACTAAAGTTGGTCGGGAATAAAAATCTACCAACTAAGGTTGGTCGGGAACAAAAAATCACCAACTCCGGTTGGTCGAAAACAGTTGGTTAAACAAAGAAAAGTCATTTCAGGGCTTAAAATTAAAAAGTGATAAGTTTTTTATACTTATGACATATTAGATTACCACCAAATTTGGCCGAGAAACAAAATATCATTAACTCTGCTTGGTTGTCAGATAATCAATTCAGATAGTCAACAATAATATCTTTATCTTTTCAACAGAAATACATGCACATTCATTAAAAATGTCTTACAAAATATTTCCAAAGACAATGATAATTAAGATTGCAAAGAAAACTAGAAGTTTTTCATTAAATGCTGAAAAAAATACATTGAGAAACGAAATACATATTATGTGAGAAATTATTACATCAAAAATCCTATTCTATTGGTTTTTTCCCTTCTGCCTTTGAAACAGGCTCTACTCCAGCAGGAGGATCGTCTAAGGCATAGGGGGAATTGATGAAATTTAGATCTTTAAGCATCCTGATATTCATTACTGAGGGACGATCAAGTAGGTGTTCAGGGCGAGATATCTCGAAATTGGAATGAAGACTGTAGTCACTGAGATACTTTAAAATCAGACATTGAGGAATGGCCCGAGCAGGAATCCAACTCATATCCAGTTTGAAAGGTGGCACCGACAACTCGAGCAACCCAGGGTCATAGTAATCCCACAAATAGTGACCCTGTTCAAACTGCAGCACACCCAAGGCATTCAGCCATCCTTTCTTGTAACCCTCATTATTTGCATTTTGGATCCTATCATCTAGATGGTAGAGGGCTTCATTATAACCAGCCATCCATAAATCTCTGGGTTGCTTGTGGAATTGATAGGTTAACCTCTCCAGTTGCTCGTGGAGGTTCTTCGTTAAAAGTTCTTTACTCTCCAAGACAGACTTTTGTGTAGAGAGCAGCTCGTCCAGATTCAGAATCTTCTTGGACATCTCAGCTAATGCTTGATTCTTCGCCACCAACTGGAATGCTTGATTCTCCAAGGCTTCTTGCATTCTAGCTTCTTTAATAGTAACCCGAGTAGCCCTTGCTCGTCCCCGAGAAGCTTTTGCTCATCCGCGAGCAGAGGTAGAAGGACCAGTTCTCTTCAAGGTTTCCAATTTGTCTCTCAGATTGGCGTTTTCGACCTCCAGGAAAGAGAAACCTTCGTCATTAACAGGGAACAAAACTCCCGAGGTAGATGTTGCTGATTTCAATTGGGATATCTCTCCTCGCAAGCTATTGTTCTCCTGCTCTAACAATTTGGCGATCTGCCTATGCTCTTCAACCTCGGTCTTCAAAGTCCTTTCCTTTATATCGTAAGCAACAAACAACTTGTCATATCCCTTATCTGCACTTAGTTGCTGATATTTCTTCTCATATCCCTGATGCAAAAGGACTGTAGACTCCTTGTATTGTTGTTGAAGTTCCTCAAGAGTACCCTGGAGGTCTTCAATTATCTCGTAATATGCTACATTGTTGGCCACTGCACGGTCGAGCAAGCATTTCAAATACTGGTAGGCTTCTACTGCTCGCTCTGAAGCATCTGGACCGAGGATATCGATGATTTGAGATTCATTCAAGTCAGCATGGCCAGTCTTGAAGTAGTCGTTACATTTTTTCATCAGTTCTGTATCATGGGCTGACAAGAGTTCCATTCTAGCCATAAACTAGTAAAGAAAAGAGATGGAAAGAATCAATAAAATGCAGATAGAGCAAGAAGAATAAAAGCAGAGCAAGAAAAAGGGAGTTAAGTTGCACAACCAAAAACTTAAAATTTTATTACATCATAACAAAAGTACATAGCCCAGAGTTACATTTAACAAAAAAGAGAAAAAGTCCAAACAACGCTACACCTTCTCCTTGTCTCCTAAAACTTTCTCAAGAGGCTGGGACGAAGAGGTAGGTTGATCGGAAGGCATAGAAGGTTGCTCAGAGGGTGTTGGAAGTTTCTCGGTTGAAATACTGGTCGATTAAAGTTACTTGCAGGAGGTCTGGACAACTGGGGGATGAGAAATCTGATCTCTGATCACCATAGAGGATTCCTCGGAGGCAACTTCGTCTTCTTCTTCTTCCCCGGGAGAAGGAGGGGAGCCAAGAATGTGTCGCTGAAATAAGTCTGAATTCTCATCGACATTCATCTCCTTCAGAGCACCAACCCAACCATCCCTGAAGTATTTGATGCTGCCATACTCCATTTGTGAAATCATGGCAGCCAAACCCTTATTCCACCCCTTATCCCAGCCAACGTTGAAGGATTTCTTAACAGCCTTTCTCCTTTTTTCTCTCTCCGAGGAGGTCCTTTCCCTAAGGAGCTCTTCAACACCCTTCATCTTATTCTCAACTTCTTACTTCTGACGACCAACTTCACGAAGTTTGTTTAACTCTTCCTCAGTAGACTTGAGCTTACTTTCAAGCTCTTCATCATTTTGGAGCTTCCCCTCGAGCTCTTTATTCTTACTTTCCATGTCTTTTATTTTCTTATCCAAACCCTTGGAGACTTCAACAACTTTATCTCTCTCTTGCTCGGTGGCTTTTAATTTCTTTTCTCAAGCAGTTTTATCTTCGTCATACTTCTGACGAGAATCCTTTAATGACTATGTCAGGCCTACAAGAGCTTCCTCCACACCTGAAGAGGAGCTCGAAGCTTTAATAGCTTCATCCTTTTTCAAAATGGTGTTGAAGCATGTTACCAACTGAGAAAAAGAAAATAACTGTATGTCAGTACAGGGACATAATATTGAAAAATGAAAGTTTAGAGTACTAATACTTACTGAAGCAATGTGTTGAGCTGCCAAGGTGGTAACCCTCTCCCAAGAAAGACTGTCTTCAATACCTTGGATCTCGGGGATGATCCAAGACTTCATCGAGCTCATGGCAGAGCTCGGAGCAACAAAAGTGGGAACACCACTTCCAGTAGGTAGAGGCTGAGAGATGGATTCAGCCAAATTGTCCTAGGTGTTTTTCTTCAACTTCCTCGTGGGAGTAGGAATCTTCTCGACCAAGGATCTCATCTTGGTCGGTGATATAACTATAACCTCGCTTGGAGGTGAAACAGCTGCAATCTTGCTTGGAGCCACAGGGGGCTTCTCGGTAGCCTTCTTAGTAGCAGCTGGAGGAGGTGCCTCAATTTGTCTTGTCCCTTCTTTGGGACATCCTGCTTACTTTTATTTGCCTCTCTAGCAGTAGAGGCAGACTTATCAAAGAGGGTAGGAGCTCTTCTTCTCTTCATTCTTTCGCTGAGAGGAATATGCGATTCAGGAGAAGAACCTTCAGAAACTGGTGTTCGTTCTATGTTACTTATCACTGGACGAGCAGTGAAAGACGAGGTGTAACTCTTGTACTGCAACAAGTACGAAGCTGATCTGATATGTTCGTCAGCGACAATTTGATGCAAACCCCAGATAAGTTTCAGACGCTTTAAATTAACTTATGTCTCCTTTGGAGACCTTCTTTTGCTGTCAACTGCAAATAAATAAAAATCAAAATACCAGTGACGCATTTTATCGAATATAAAGAAAACATGATTTCAAAAACTAAATAAAGTAAAAATAACCTATCCCATTGCCATAGGGAGGGCATCTGGGACCCTGATATACATCGTTGTCAGTTAATGGAGCATGTTGCCAATTTTTCATGACAACCCCATGCTCAAAGTAATCCCTGTTGGCATCTGGGAGATTGACAACTAAATCCCTATTTAAAAACCTAGTTTTCAAATAAAAAGTACTATCACTAACAGCCCATCTATAGCAAAACATAATCTCTAGAATTCCTAAATGGGTTCCATGAATCTGATTTAACCTATGGACTCCATTAACTATTCTCCATGTATTGGGGGCTATTTTTGCAGGTACTACATCAAAATATTGACAGAATTCCAAACACAAGGGGTTTGGAGGAAAAGAAAAGCCACACTCGGCTACAAAGAGACTGGGGAACCAATGTCCCTCAGTCAAACAAAAATAATCAGGAGGACCAGAAAGTTCTTCCAAAATAACCCAGGAAGGAATAGAAAAATCAGAACGAAATTTATCAAGCGACTCAATAAGGTAAACCATGATGAACAAAGAAAATAAAAGAGAAGAAAGAAGATCTTACAGAAGAAGGGTAGATTAGTTGATAACGAACGATGGAAGGAATGAACGCACAAGATGGAGAAGAAATGGAGAGATCAAGGATACAGATTTGAAAAAGTAAGAGACAATAGGATTTTTTGCAATGCTTAAATACCTTACCTTGGGAAAGGGTAAAAATAATGATTACAAAGAAAGACGTTTGCGCTACCGGCGGCTAAAAGGACAAAAAAGGCACGGAGACCAAAGTAGTAGGAAAAATTCAAAAAGTTTGATTCTATGAATTCGAAAAGAAAATTAAATACAAGGAAAACACTCCTAAAATTCAGGATGACTATTTAATCCCGCCATATTTCAAGAAGAATGTTCCACACTCCTCAACCTCGAACTGTGAAACATTGGGGGCTTTTGTTGATACTAAATTTAGTCTGCTGACGTGGATCAGTTAAGTGGAGACACGTGTTAATCTACGTGGCACTTACAAACATTTCTGAACAACACCTTGACTTTCAGGAACTCAACCTCCCCGACCAACTCAGACACTCCGAGCAACAGGTGCTCTCCGAGGAACTTTATTACACCGAGCAACTCATATATATCGATCTACTTAGGCGGTCCGCGCAGCTCAGGCGATCCGAGCTGCACCTCGTTCGGAGCATTTATAACTGAATAATTAAGAGGATTGAATGCGCATTAAATGCTGATTATTATCATACAGATGTACACGCCTATTGGACAACTATGTATTACCCATTCACATTTGCAGCCTGAGGGCTATAAATACATTGTATCATCCTCATTGTAAGGGGACTCAGAATTTCTTGGTAAAACCTGTAATCGAGAATTCCCAAACAATCAGCAATAACAAAATAGTGGACGTAGGCCCTTCCTTCAAGGCTGAACCACTTTAAAAATCTCTTGTCTTATTTATTCTTTATCTGTGATTGATAAATTAGAGATAATCTAATTTTTTACATCAACAATGCCATTGGTCAATACATAACGAGCAGCTTTAAACTTTAATTTCTTGGTTGCGAGTCTATCAGTTGGCAAAGCTCCCTCCTCAATATAGGCCCTGATGGGATCCATCCAAGATGGTCCTAAATCAAGGGTAATGAAGTTCATCATCAGATCCTCGTTTATGCTCCGATCAGCTAGAATTTCTATGGGGATTGCTCTTCGTAGCTCGGTGCGTGTGGCTGAGGCTAACCGAGCTAAGGCATATTCTCTTGCATTCTCCAATCTTGGTATTCTAATTAACTGCACTGCATTAAAGCTCGATACAATCTCCATTGCTTTCGCATGATATTGGATCATTAATTCTCCTTTTGCTGCATACACTCCCAACATTTGATTTACAATCAACTGTGAGTCACTGTATACAACGACCTGCTCTGCTTTCATAGGTTTGGCTAGACTAAAACCCACGATCATAGCTTCATATTCAGCCTCATTATTAGAAGCCTTAAATTGAAAATGCAGAGCATACTCTGTATCAATTTTATCAGGGTTGCTTAAAATAACCTCTGCTCCACTGCCTGTGGTGCAAGAAGAGCCATCTACATATAAATTCCACACAGGTATCTCATTGTCAATTTCTAGGTCAGACAGAGTTCCTCGATGGAATATTTGATGCTTTCTTTTATCCTCCTCCAACACTTCTCGCTGCTCGTTGATCATCCTTTCTTGCTCGTCTACCGACTTAAATTGATCGGTGTTAAAATTTGATGATTCTTTAACATCCGACTTAAATTGATCGGTGTTAAAATTTGATGATTCTTTAACATCCATAGACTGGTCGGTATTCAACTTCTGCTCTTCGGAGGTGTCTGGATATGTGAACTCTGTGATGAAATCTGCCACTGCTTGCCCTTTGAGTGATGACCTAGGCTCATAAATTATATCGTATTCTCCCAATTCTACAACCCAATACATCAATCTTCCTGATTTCTCTGGTTTGTGTAGACCTTGCCTTAACGGCATGTCTGTATACACAACTATAGTATGAGATTGGAAGTATGGCCTCATCCTTCTACTTGCTTCGATCAATGTCAGTGCTAACTTTTCCAGCCTTGGATATCTGATCTCTGCTCCTCGTAAGGCCTTGCTAGTGTAATAGATGGGTTTTTGCACTCCATCCTCCATTCTTATCAACGCCGAGCTAACTGCATTCTCTGAAACTCCCAGATACAGGTATAATTTCTCTCCCATCACTGGCCTAGACAACAATGGAGGTAATTCTAAGTATTTCTTCAATTCATGAAAGGCTTCCCGCATTCATCATTCCACTCAAAAGTCTTTCAGAGTGTTTTGAAGAATGGGAGACATCTATCAGTTGCTCGTGACGCAAACCTATTAAGTGTTGCAACTCTCCCTGTGAGACTTTGCACTTCCTTCTTCGTCGTCGGAGATCGCATCTCCAATAGAGACTTGATCTTTTCAGGATTCGCCTCAATTCCTCGTTGGTTAACAATATATCCGAGAAACTTGCCTTCTCGTACTCTGAATATGCATTTGGTGGGATTCAACTTGATTTGATATTCCTCTAGTTGATTAAAGGTCTGGCCTAAGTCAACTAGATGATCAACAGCTTTCTTGCTCTTCGTTAGCATATTGTCAACATAAACCTCCATGTTATGACCGATTTGCTCTGCAAACACCTTGTTCATCAACCGCGGATAGGTAACACCTACATTTTTAAGTCCAAAAGGCATAACATTATAACAATAAGTTCCCCTTGAGGTAATAAAATAGGTACTCTCCCTATCTTCAGGCTTCATTTTAATCTGGTTATAACCAGAATAAGCATCCATGAAACTTAATAGTTCGTGCCCCGAGGTAGCATCCACCAGTTGATCAATTCGGGGCAAAGGAAAATGATCCTTCGGGCATGCCCTATTAAGGTCGGTGAAGTCTACACACATCCTCCACTTGTTATTTTTCTTCTTTACCATCACCACATTTTCTAGCCAGTCAGGATATTTGACATCCTCAATAAAAGAGGATTTTTGTAGCTTCTCTACTTCCTCCTGTATAGCTTGATTTTTCTCAGGACTCAACACTCTTCTTCGCAGCTTTATTGGCTTGATTTCTTTGTTCACATTGAGCTCGTAACATAAGAAATTCGGATCTATTCCTGGCATGTCTTCATGACTCCATGCAAAAGTCTACTTTTTTCGTCTTAGAAATGCAATCAATTCTTATTTTATTGATTCATCCAAGGATGCACCAATTTGAGTTGTTCGTTCTGGATGCTCGTCGTCCAGAATGACATTCTCAGTATCCTCCATGACCTGTCCTTTCATGAGTTGGGACTCGTCTCTAGGGTCTAATGTTTGAATCTCTGCATCTTCTATTTGGTAGGTAGTAGTCTTCTTTCTGGATTCTTTATGTTCCTCCTGCTCGGCAGATGAATAGTAGCATTCCCGAGCTACTTTCTGGTCTCCCTTTACCACTCCTACTCCAAAATTGGTTGGGAATTTTAAACACTGATGTACAGTAGATGGTACTGCTTCGAATTTTTTTAGTCCTACCCTTCCGATGATGATGTTGTAAGCTGATTGGACATTTTTATCCATTATGAAGAAGCATACTCTTTCCGTTAGACAAGAAGGCCATGTACCAATAAGCATATCCAACTTGATCGTCCCAAGTGGAAAAACCTTTTCGCCAATAAAACCAAGGAGGGGTCTATGGTATGGCTCCAACTGGGATAATTTCAAATTCAAACTGTCAAAGCATGGATAGAACATGATATCTGCCAAGCTACCATTGTCCACCAGTACTCGTGAAATCACTACTTCCTTCATTCTCATCTTGATCACCAATGGGTCATCATGAGGATATAGTACGCCGGCCAAGTCGTTCTTAGAGAAACCAATGACCAGTTTATCCTTATTCACCTTCCTCGGGCGATCATCTTCAGCCAGATTTATTCGCTGAATGTACGAGCAAGCTTGAGCCTCATTGAGGTAAGCTTTTCTCTCAGCAGTCATATCTTCGCCTCCTGCATCTCCACCTGTAATGACATTACATTCAAATGATCCAAAATGGATAGAGAATACCTCACGTTCTGGTTGTTTTGGTCTTTTAGGGAGATCGGGGTCGTCTTGGTCATCATCCGAGTCTTCTTCATGACTTCTCTTCTTATCTTTTTTTGCTCGATGAGGAGATCTAGACCTCTGCCTTGCTCGGTCGTTGTTCTTTCCACCATTTCGACGATCAACATACTTGGTCAGTTTTCCTCGTCTGGTGAGTGCTTCAATTTCATTCTGAAGAGCTATGCATTTTTTGGTCGTGTGAGCATGATCTTTATGGAACTCGCAATATTTGGACTTATTCCTTTTGTCAGGATCTGCCTTCATTTTCTCTGCCCAGTTCAGCTCCTCGTTGTTCTTGATCTCTTCCAGAATGCAGTTTATATCTACTTTCAAAGGAGTATAATTTCCAAATCTCTTTAATTGTTCCAATACTTGCTTTGCTTTTGACTGCTAGTTACCACCATTGTTCTTTTGCTCCTTCTTCTCAGGCTTATCAACCTCAACCTTGGTTTCTTTGGTGTCCATATTCTTCTTCGCCGCCATAGCTTCCTCGGCGTTCATAATCTTGGTTGCTTTTGCCATTTATCTGGCAACAGTCCACTCATCAGAGAAGTAATTGATGTCTTCTCCTCGTAATCAATGACCTCGAGCTTCTCATTATTGAAATGAGTAATATAATCCCTGGTGCTCTCACCTGACTTCTGTCCAACACTTAGCAAGTGTGCTACTCGTTTGACTAGCTTAGCTCCAAAACAAAAATTTCCAATAAAGAGTTCTGCTAGCTGAAAGAAAGTCAAAATTTTCCCCCGAGGAAGTTTATTATACCCCATCTGAGCAGATCCGGTACGGGTTCCTGAAAATGCCCTACATCGCATCTCGTCTAGAACGACATAGATATCAGCTGCTGCCTGGTATTGTTCTATATGGAGAACATGATCAGTTTTTCCATCATATTTAGGCGACACCACAGTAGCTTTAAATTTTGATGGCGTAGGAAAGTCCACAATCTCTTATATGAATGGTGTTCCTCGGACAAAAGTCCTTTGTAGAGGATTTTTGGTTTTAGCCATCTCCCCTAATCTGTCTTCCAACCTTTGAATGGAGCCCTTCCATGCATCATTTCGTTCCTCGATCCTATTGGTTCGATCAACTGATCGTGTTGAATTTGCCTCTTGGGATCTTTCATGACAAGAAACCGATCATGATTGGGCAGAGCCTTCCTTTAAATCAGATGGTCGTTGAGAGTTCCTCGATATAATCCTAGGGGGACTTCTATTCCTCCTAGGACCTAAATGATCAAAAGGTGAGACTCTACTCAATCTTTCAAGAGCACTTGTCCTTTCTGGAGATAGAGTGATGTTTTGTTGAGTATCTGTAGCTCGTACCGAGGAAGTTCGTCCAGGCTGATGAGAAGGATCATTGGATTTCTCAGTAAGATATGAATCGGTGCATCTAGACTGAGATTCCTCTGGGAATAATGTTTGTCTTCGCGAAGAGAGTAAACGAGTATTTCTCTGAATGCTTCGTTGCCCTGATTGGGCTGACACTCCACCTTGAACGGTTTGTATGAGTTGACGCATAGTTTCTTGCGTGATCGTTTGCCCTTAGGCCAAATTAGCCATTATACCAGCCAGATCTTAAACATTTGGAGGAGTAGATGGAGGATTTGGAGGGATCCCAGCGTTTCGATAGCTGGATTCAGGATGATCAGCCATTGGTGATGAATTGTTTTGGTGAAAAACAATAGTTACACTCGTTTCCCACAGACGGCGCCAATCTGTTGATGTAAAAAATTAGATTTGACCTAATTGTTTTAATCAGAGATAAAGAGAATAAAGAAATAATAGGCAATAGATTTTTAAAGTGGTTATGCCTTGCAAGAATGGCCTACGTCCACTGTTTTTGTTATTGCTGACTGTTTGTTTAGAATTCTCAAGGTATGGTTTTTCTCAAGAAATTTCGATCCCCCCAAATAAGGAGGTTACAATGTATTTATAGCCTTGAGGCTGTACAAAAGAAAGGAAAATGCGCTGTTATCTAGTATACATGTACATCTGTATGGTATTAAATGAGCATTTAATGCGCCATGGTCTCCTTGATTATCCTGATTAGAATGATATGTTGCTCGGACTGTCCAAATAGCTCGGACCGCTTAAGCTGCTCGGACCGCCTAAGTAGCTCGACACGATCGAGCTGCTCGGAGCCCCTGAGTTCCTCGTGGCCTCTTAGTTGCTCGCTGGTCTTGAGTTCCTCGATAAAAACATAATTTCCACGCTGGAAGACACGTGTCTGTAAGTGAGTGGTCCATGTCAGCAGACTAAATTTGGTATCAACAATGGGTTACCTTTTCTGATCATCGTGACGGCGACAAACGAAGAAAGAAGGACAAAAATGGCAAGAAGTTGAGTTGTTTGAGGATGGGATAAATGTTTCTTTGCACCTTTTGCATACCTATGCCTTTACCTTTTCTTCTTTCAATTTTTCTCTTTCATCTCCTGCCTTCTCCATTTTTTCATCCTTGTTTTGAATATTAACTTTTCTTTTTGGCCTAAAAAATATTTAAGAACATTTGCACTCTGGGACCACTAGTTCTACATATTTTCTCATCGGGACACACTAATTTTTGTATTTACTCGTTAGAGTCCATTTTCACCGTTAGCAATGGCGATTTGTTTCAAAAACCCGTCGCTAAAGGTGAAAACGGATCCCAATGAGTAAATATGAAAACTAGTGTATCTCATGAGAAAATATGAAGAACTAATGGATCTCAAAGTGTAAATGGCCGTAATAATTAAGGGTTCGTTTGATTTCTAAAGTGGTCAAATGCCCTCGATGGTAAATTTCGACATGAAAAAAAAATTCGAGTCAAATCCTATAACTTTTTGACAAGAATTGTTTAATAATATTAATTTTTGAGATGATGAAAGTGAAATGTTTGATTGAATTAATGGCAAAAGTGACAAATGTAGATAAATTGATATATAAAAGATAGGTTTTAACCTAAAAAAAGTTCTTAACATAAAATAGTTATTAAAAATATAATTCTAAAAAAATAGCTTCTAAAAAACAATTTTAAGAAAAAATAATTTATAACTAAAAAAATTGATTTTTAGCAATAAAAATTGTTTATAACGAGAAAAAAGAGTTTTTTCAAGAAAAGAACCTTGTATCAAAAATAAAATTTTTTAAAAGTAGTTTTAAAAAATTAATTTAAAAAAAAAATAGTGTTGACAAATGTGGGTGCAAAACCATGGAGTCCCAATTTTCGATAGTCCAAGCAGGCCCAGCATGCTGCTCAAGTCAAATTCAGCATTGCTCGGATAAATACAAGGATATATCACGTGGATAATTAAAGACTCATTTGGTTACTTACATTGGCTACTCTCTTTCTTCATTCCAATGGCTACTGTAGTTTCGTTTGCTCCAGCAAGGACTTCCAAGTCAACCACAAAAATAAGATTGAGATTTCAAAAAAGAAAGCCGAAATTATTTAGAGAATGAGATTCACACTCACCAATATCGAACAAACCACTTATAGGAGAGCTAGGAGAGTTTTTGTACAACTACTTTTTATTAATATAAATATGACCCTTACTCCAGAGCAATGAGGCATATAATTCTGAACCTCTGACAAATTAATAAAAAATGAAAAATCCTCCGTGGATGTAGACAGTTATCGAACCACGTAAATACGGTGTGTTGTGGCCATTTTTTACTGCCTTATTTCCCTTGCACTTTAGAACTACGAATTGTGATTTATTGTACTCAAAATTAGCGTCGTCTGTGGGAACGATTCTATTTTTTGAAAAGCACCTTGGAACCAAAGAGTGATCACAATGTCTCATCACTCATACATTGCACCAACTGCTGGTGACCTACGAGTGGATCTGTCCCTACCCAGAGTCAAATTTGAGGTTCATCGAGAAAGAAATCTCAGATTTTGCCTAGAGGATCACCTTTCTGAGCAAAGCAATGAGTACTCTATATCAACATAGATCTCATGACTGGTCGACGCTTATGACAAATGACTCCACCAGCAAGAAGAGGCAACTCGCCTCCAAATGGAAGAGAATCCACATCTCCGGCAACGATTGAGGAAGATGGAGAAAGAACTCCGTGAGGGAAATCGTAAGCGCCTGCGGTCGGATGCCCAGTCCTCAAGCGAGAAAAACTAGCAGCCGAGGAAGAAGTATTGGCGATGAGTAGGATCATTTAGAGCACGGGAGTTGGAAAGACGAAACCAGAATGACATATGTCACAATCAAGATATACGAAGCTTTATCCGAAGAGAGATGGATTAGCACCTAGCTCAATAAGGGGCAAGATCCGTAAAAGAGCTAGTAAGAAGGTCCCTCATTACACAGATGAGCCCACATTTTCACGGGAAATTGAGGAAGAGGAGCCTTCAAAGAAGTTCACAGCCCCAAGATTTAAGATATACGATGGGAATACTGATCTCATAGATCGGCCTCCCGGTTTACACGAATGACTTGTTTTAATCCAAAAGGCCACCGAGCACTTTTGATCCCCGTTTGACCCCAATCAACTCTCTAAACCAAGTAAAGCTCATGAAATCTCGAAGGGCTCTAGATTCCCTTTCCAACGGTCCATGCCGTGTGCGAATCAGCCTCATGGCTCCCACGAACCACCCATTTTCCTCTGAAAACCCCAGTCCAGAGACCATCGGGCGCTTCCGAGCCCCATTTAACTCTGGTTAACTTTCGAACCCGAGAGTGGATCTTGGATTCTTGAAGGACTCTGAATTCCCTTTCCACCGGTCCCATACATGTGCGATTCAGACTTACGATTTGCATTTATGCCCATTTTTTCAAAAAAGCTTGTTCCGGACTTCCTATAGGCACCCCAGACCCTCTGCCTATCAGCAGAGTGTACTTTCCTTGCTTTGCAAGGCTGACACTATGCCAATAAGTAGGCTAGAGCCATGCTGATCGATAAATCCCTCCCAACCCTAAAAGGCACTATATAAAGGGCCCATAACCTCACCACTGAAGAGAGGTCCTTTACAGCAGTTAGCAAATATTTTCTCAAAATTAAAGCCTTCTCTTTACCAAAAAATCCATTTTCCACATTCCCCCATCGCACTTTCTTACCACACTTATTCACCCACCTCACCCTATCATATTACCTCCATACCACTAAAAAAAACATCCTACATATAATCTAATATAATATAAAGTCATTAACAAAGATCTACAAGGAGGCCCATCTCTCACCCTTTTCTAGTTTATTCATTTAAGTATTATTATTCACTTTATTCTCATTTTGTGATATCTTCTAGTTTTGTTTTATTATCTCACATGAAATAATCTTTATTTTTATTATTAGTATTACACGTAACTTATTTTCATAAAAGCCCAAAAAAGACAAAAAAAAGGGGAGGGGGGCTATTCATAAATTCCAAAAGTAAGAGTTCCTTATTTTCTCACAATTGAACACATTTTCATTCAAAAGCACGCAAAGAGGAGTCCTACATTTGGATTTATGGGTTGAACCCCACCCCTATGTTATTTTCTAACTACATGAACTTTAGGCTACATAGGCGTCTTAGGCCAATCCCTAGATTCGAGTCCTCCCTTTTCATTTAGTCTTTGATATTATATTATATCTATTTTGTGAGTTTTTAACTCTTACATATTTGTGTCTCGTCATATATGCACATTAGCTTTTCCATAGCTATTCTTGATTCAGTGAACACTTATATCGTCTGTTTATTATTATTTTTGGGTACACTCCTACGGATGAGTCATCTCTGTCCATTCCATGATTCTCTCATTATTTATATTATACACATATACGCACGCATCACGGAGAAAAAGTATAAGATCAATGTAGCCTATGAGAGACCGAAAAGGCGAAATGGGTACCTAATACCTTCCTATTTCGTAACTTAGTCTCCAAATCTTCGAATCACTTGGTTTCCTATGCATTAGTATGACATTGATGTCGTTCTCTCAAGGCGGCGACATTCTTTTGCCTGTTTTGAGTAAAATAGGATGGCGAATCCATCCCTTCATGTTATCCCCATTTGATGACCCCCAATTTTATATTTGAGGAAAGTCGTGAAGACCCCGACATGAGTGGCGAAAAGCGGATATCCACATCCTCGAATCACCCACACATGCATGGAAAAATAGGGGGAGGTAGAGTGGGGGGACCCTCTTCCACCTTCTCCCCTCGTCCTGACTTTGGGGCTGGGCCCGTACCAGAGGAATCCAACCTGGATGGGAATAAAGATATCATACATGAATATGATAATGAAATGATCAAGGAAATGCCTAAAGATTCGATGCATAATATCCATAAAGGATGAGGGGGTATTAATTAATCCAAACGAGATTACATTAAATTTGAAATGTCCATCACAGGTTCGAAAAGCAGTCTTTGGAATGTCTTCTTCTCTTACTCATAACTGATGGTAACCAGATCATAAGTCTATGTTAGAAAAGACTCTCGCACGTCTAAGTTGATCGAAAAAAAATCTCCAATTCTAGGTAGAGGATATTTATTCTTAATTGTCAGTAAATTCAACTTACAATAATCTATGTGTAATCTAAAGCTTCCGTCAATCTTACTCATAAATAACACAGCGCTCCTCAAGGAGATGAACTAAGACAAATAAAACCTTTTTCGAGTAGATAATATAGTTGCGTACGAAGTTCGTGAAGTTCTAAAGGAGCCATTCGATATGAATGTATTGAAATAGGAGAAGTGTTTGGGTAGAAATTGATGGTAAATTTGATTTCTCAGGAAGGGGCTATACCTGGAAATTCTTCAGGGAAAATGTATTCAAATTGTTCTAACATTTTAAGAATTAAGGAAGAAGAGGAATTTTGGATTTGGGACGTTGAAGGTTCGAAATGATCGGTTCCTTGGAACATAAAAGAATAATTCTCTTGTTCTCGGGAATATATTCTCTTTAAATGGCAATTGATATAATCATGATGTCTTGACAATACATCCATTTCGATAATGATATCGAATCCGTGTATAACTATGATTATTAGGTTCACAACCTAGCTGGATTTTATAATTATCATATCCTTGGGTAGGTGTTTAATTTCACTTGTAGGTAATTCTATTTCAAAGGGAGTATTTAAATATGTAGGCACAATTTGTAAGACTTTAGCTAGTTTAAGGCTAACGAATGAATGAGTGGAACTAAAGAAAATAAAATATGAGGGAGAATATTATGAAATAGTATTATACCTTCTATTACATCGTATTATCCTTCCCCTTCTTTGTTCGAATAGCCACATAAGTATCGAGCCTATGTGGCATACCCCCAGGGCCACTCCCCATCCCCTGAAATAATATAATGCAAAATTCGTATCGGCGCCCCGCAAAGTAAAATAATGCAGAATAACATATTTCTATAATTATAGGAAAATTAAATCTGACCATCATCCTATGATCCACCTCGTCATAATACATCCGTCCGGAGTAGTGCACGTCCGTCTTTTTCACTCGATTTTCCCTCCCTGATTGGCGAGACGCCAATTATCGCTCCCCGATCTCATTATCGATGAACTTTTTCCATTGTGCCAATGAGATCGGCTCCTTCGACGGGATGGATTCACATATTCGAATAATGGACTCTCGGGTCTTCCCAAAGTACCAGGTTCGCATATTTTTCTTCCACATCTTGTGTTGCTCCCTCAACTGCTCCAAGAAAAAAATCGTGCAGTTTTGGGTCCAAGCTGAATTGTTCCTGTCCAACAAATACAATGTTAGTTGGGAATAAATATAAATTGAAATTGAAATTGAAATTGAAATTTAAATTGAAATTGAAAATATAAATATAAATATAAATACATTACCTGTAGTTTCGCCCAAACAGCTAACTTGAGCTCACTTGGCACCTCCCTCCAACTAGTGTATCCCGGGCTGATGATAGTCTTTACCAGCTCGAGGAATCTTGCTAATAGCCCAGCCTTATTATCGACGACCATCCCCAATTTGCCCCATTTGGGGAGCCTAGGGGTCGAGGATCCCTCCTCTCCTCCGCTACCACCGAGCCCAGACGACATCATCATAATCAACATCGTCATCCTCGCCTTAATACCAGAAGGATACATTTTCTGTAAAAAAAAAATATTGTTATAACTACAATTCCAAATGAATTTGAAGAAGACATGCAAATATGTACAATTACTGCAAATCAAAATCCGAAACATCCCCCCCCAACACACACACGAACACTACACACACATTGCCCCCCCCAACCAACACACAAACGAACACTACACACACATTGCCCCCACCCCCACCCCAACACACACACGTCGAATCCACGATTGTAAGTAATCCGACAATTTACATTGTCCTAATTACGTTGTAATGTTTTTATTTAGTTATTTAAGTAATCATGTGCTTTTTGTCGTTTCAGGCAAAGCTTAAGGAAGTGCATGAGTCGCAGTCTGATGCTGACAAGGCATCTTTGTCCACAGACGCACTCAGCCAAGTGCTTGACGCTGATCACAAGGGGAGGACAAGGGGTGAGCTCGCACGTGGCCAAATCTAAGATCATCGGATTGGAGACTAGCAACACCGATTTGGCTCGAATGGTGGACTCGCATGACGCGAAGCTGTCCCGTTTGGAGGCGACGGTCCAAGATATGTTCTCATTCGTGAAGCGTTCGTTGGGTGGAAACCGTAAGGCAAAAGGGAAGGAGAAGGTGGTGGAGGAGGAGGTGCAGGAGGACGAGGAGGTGGACCTCGCTTCTTCATCGCCGACACGTGCGGACTTTGATGATCGAGTCCCCTATTTGGCTCCCTTCAACCGATCGATGTCGACACTTGGTTGGCCGAGCGTGTTTATACTGGACATATTTAATGGCCAGCGGATAGAGCGGGGGTTGAGGGAACCGAATATCATCCAGGGTGGATGCACTAGTTCATGGACATTCGCTTCAAGACATCGAGTTCAAGGTGCTCGTCATGCATATGATATCCGGGAAGGAAAACTCCCCATTGTAGTTGTGCGAACAATGCCTCATGATATATATTATTGGGTGTGTCAATTCGTATATCGTGTGGCATACTCACCTCCTTACAGTTAACGTTGCCCCAAACATGTAGTGACATTATTTGAATTGAATTGTTTTAAGTTATACCATTTGAATTATATTTGGATTATATCATGATGCATATTGTCCTGAATGTATATTTGCATTATCTCTATTTTATTTGGATGTATGATGTTTGAACAGGTACAACATTGCGATAACAGGTACAAATATACTGCTGGGCAATGGCAGTGGCCATACTACCCAGCAGATTTTTTTTCAATTCTGCCCAAAATTGTCACGGTCATTGACTGTGATTTTTTTTTATTAAATGTCACGGGTTTGTCACGGTCATAAACCGTGACTAATATTGTCACGTTCAATGACCGTGACAAGTCTAATGAACTTATCACGATCAATGATCGTGACAAGTCCGTGACAATAAACGTTATCACCCCCAGACTTGTCACGGTCATTGACCTTGACAAGTTGGACTTGTCACGGTCAACGACCGTGACAAGTCAGCAGATTTGGTGTAGTGTTACAGATTATTTGACCCATTTATTTAACTAGTAAATTTTTTTGTATGTATAATATTAACACAAAAAATGTCACTATTTGTGAAAATATCATAAATATAAGACTATTTCATTTTCTAGCGCATACAGTATGAGATTATAGATTATTTGACCCATTTATTTAACTAGTTAATTTATATATATATATATATAATATTAACACAAAAAATGACACTGTTTGTGAAAATGTCATAAATATAAGATTATTTCATTTTCCAGCGCGTACAATAAAGTTTTACTCTCGAGAGAGAGAGAGAGAGAGAGAGAGAGAGAGATTATAAATTATTTGACCCATTTATTTGACTAGTAAATTTTATTGTCTGTATAATATTAACACAAAAATATCACTGTTTGTGAAAATGTCATAGATATAAGAGTATTTCATTTTCTAGTGCATACAGTAAAGTTTAATGTATGTGTAATTTTTTTTCTTTGAAATTTCATAGGCTTCACGAGTCTTGTTTGTTAGATCTCGACGAGAAGATTTCAAAAATAGTAATTTTGCGAAAAACGAATTTGTCAATCAAAAGTTATGATCATTTGAAAATTAAAAAAAAAAACGTTCACCCACTTATGTAACGTGACCCAAGGAAGTTACGGATGGTTGGTTTTAAAAGGGTATAATTGTGAGAAAAAGTTTTAAAAAATTAGAAGTAGGACATATATGTAAGGGAAAACATGGTGGGACTAAAATGAGTAAAAAAATGTCTAATAGGATCTACATGTAATAATATCTTTTTAAATTTTAGATTTTGTAATATTAATCTCATGTATATTAAGTCAATCAATCTTAATTAGGGGTGGCAATTTTAGACACGGTACGATAATACGACACGGCACGACATGAAATTGACTTGAAATTAACACGACATGCCCTGTTCGTGTTCGTATTTTTTTTAACTTGAAGTCATGTCGTGTTCGTGTTCAAATTATGAGTCGTGTTATCGTGTTTTGTCGTGTTAATCGTGCTTTTATTTGGGTTATCATGTCTATTTATAGTTAGTTTAGTGTAAAATTTAATAAATCGTGTTATTCGTGTCGTGTTGTGTCGTGTTATATTTGGGTCGTGTTTGTTTCAACTAAAAAATACGAATTCGTGTCATGTCGTGTCGGCCTAAAAAACGGCCTAAATTCACGAATTTCCACCCCTAATCTTAATCTCATATATGTAACACGTCGTATTTTTTAGGATTTATAATTTAATTAATTCAGTGATATAGGAATTAATTTATCTGGAGGATTTAATTAAATTAGTGAATTAACGATTTAATTAATTCGGGTTATTTTTTTTAAAATTTACATGTCTCATAAATTTAGGATGGAGATTTTAGTAAAGTGACTCGGATGGCGATTCTGAGTGTACAGTTGATTCCGAAATAGGTCGAGATAGTCGGACAAGAGTACTCGGGAGTAATAATTAGGCCTCGGGACATTTTTAGGTATAATCGGGCTCACACGGGGGTGTTTGGGCCATTTTAATTTGACCCACAAGCTTAAAAATGGGATTAATGAAATAAAACCTAATTGAGGGAATTGAGGCAGTCATAACTCAAGGAGAGAAACCCTAGAGCTGCAGAGAAAAACAATGGAAGAAATTGGGGATCTTTAGGGAGCTAAACTAAAGGAAGAGGAGTGTGTTCTTCGTCAAACATTCGTCTACAATAAAGGGAATCAGACCTTACGAAATTATCCAGACAAGTAGTTAAACTTTCTTTCATTTAAATTACGGTATTGCGATTCATATCATGGTGGGTGTAAACCATATTCATTTTGGGATGGGTTATTATAGCAAAATTCATTTTTTGGGAGGGTATCACATGTTAAATCTGGGTTTTAGGGATTTAAGCATTAAGGGTGAAATTGATGTTTAATTGATGTGAGAATAATATCATATGAGGCTATAATATGTTATAGAATCGAATACATATAGAAATTGTTGTTGAATTCGGATTATTGAATCGAATTTAGAATTGTGATTCAAGGGATATTGAGAAAAAACCAATTTATGAACCCTAGAATTTTAAAAAAAATCACTGAGGATTAATGTCATATATTAGTGTTTGAACATGTTTATAGATGAAATAAGTATGGGAGATAAAGTAATCGAGGTCTGGATTGAATTTGGAAAGCTTCGGAGTTTAAAAATGGTGAAAAAAGCAGTCGGGGAAGATGACTGATATCTGGTCGATCGATCGATCGGTTGACCCAATTCATCGATCGATCAACCCCTTTAGAAATTGTAAAATATGAGTTTATAGATCTTTTCATCATGGTCGCGTGGGCGCTGACCTCGTATTTTTTTGATTTTTTTTTTGGATTTGATATAATTTTTCTACGATAGGGTGAGTGAGACCGACATCTTTAGGAAGAAATAAATTCGGGTTATTTGAAGATGTCAATAGATGAGTGAAGGACTTTGGAAAAATATAAATGAACATTATTTTATCCTTTAATTAGATAGGGATGAATCTGTGGTATGGAATTAGGAGTATTTATAATGAACGACACTCGATAATATATGTCGAAAATATTCGAACGTATTCGAATGGGAATTTTGGATGAATTTAGCATACGAGCTGGTATCTTAAGGTGGAATTTAATTGATAGAAATTAAATGGAACCTAATACTTAGAGTCTTATGGGATTAGTATTAAGGACTATTAAATTTAATAAGGCTTTTGAACTTATTAATCGAATTTGGTGAAATGAATTCTAAAAGGTTAAAATACAGACCAATAAAGGGAGTCTGGGCATTTTGGTTGAGTGATACCACTTGGATAAAATAAATTGAGGTGATAGTAATTAAATTAAACATTGGGGGTTTGACTCTAATATTTCTCTGGCTAGTGCTACGGGAGTTAGGCACAGATTAGACGGATTAATTTATTATAGAGATATATAATAAATTATCGAATAGTGAATTTTAACGAGAGGTGTTAACCTTAATCATGGATTTTTGTGTAACAAATTCTAAAGGGTGAATATACAGACCATATGAGTGAGTCAGAGTATTGTATTTGGGTGACACTACTTTAATAAATTAACTAATGTGAAATTGATTAGATTAATCGGTGTAATTTGAAATGTATGACTTAGATCAGTAGGATATGAGCGAATTACCTACTGAAATATTTTAAAGGATAATTGGTACACTTCGAGTAGTGGAGGATACTCGGAAGGATACGATGAGAAGTATAATTGAAATTTAATAATACGTAGAATATTTGGGAGGTATATATATTACGTATAGGATATATATTATAGGTCATGTGTGTACCTATACTGATGATATAAATATATAGGTTGTGTGTATACCTATTGCATGCTTTCTTATGTGTATGACATACATATTCTTCTTGCTATCACTGGAGGTTTATGCGTCGGGATAGTTATATCCTGATGAGCCTTCGGGTTTTTTTTACTTATGCCTCATAATATAGAACCTAGGTACGGGCTATCTGTGAAAATGATAGTGTTGATGGTCATATGGGTGTGTAGGTATATGCCTATCGCATATGCTTGGAACTATGTTTGCCTCTAATAAGTGTGATTTGTATGTATAGTTTGGGAGAGATATTGAACCAATAGTCCTTTATACAATGCGTGATGTACCGGGACTTGATAGCAGAGTATGCATGCACTGCAAGTCTCAGCCTACGTGTGCTTTATTGTATATATAATTAGTGTGATAAATATATATACTCATGATTTATTCTACTACGTGTTTTTAGTAGATAATGTACCAGGGCATTACAGCATAGTGTACTTGCAATGCAACTCAGCTTAGGGGGGCAGTGTTAGTATATATATAACAGAGCGATATATGTATACGTGTGATTTTATTCTACTGTGTGGGTTTAGTAGAAGAGAAAGATAGTGACACTAAAAATAACTATATTCTAGGGAGAAATAAACATATACTGAGAAATTTATAATGGGATAAGAGACATGGAAATTTGGTAACATATTGTATGGGTAATACGGGTGGGTACTATAAGTTAGTATATAGAAGGAGATTTGTTATGGATAGTTAGGTGGGGTGGCTTAACTAGGAAAGGTAGAAGGCAAGCGTTAAGTGTGCACATTAGATGAGGGTGAGCTATGTCTCAAGAGAGCGTGACACTAGCTTAAATATGAAAAGTGTGCATGCATATTTAATTATTATAATTTAATTTCTTTCTAAATATTTTCAAAAGGCTTTACTTGGGCTCTGACCCGTGTCAAAATATTTTTCAAAACATTTTAGGTGTCCAGCCATAGGGACACCCAGTTTGAGGATGCTATCCGGGAATGCGCAGCTGTAGCTCATGTGGAAGTTTCAAGACGTTGTTATAGACACTTCGTTCATTTACTCCTAGTGTAATAACTTTTCAGTACTCATTTGGGCATGTCGCCCTCAGATTGTATTTAGTTTACTTATCGGACTTTGTGTATCCAGATTATTGTTTCAGTTACTATTGTATTTTAGAGTTGAACCGATAGTTGATTCGATTATCTTGATTTATGTTATTCATCTGTGTGATATTCAGTTATTAGTTGTGTTGATGGTTTTATTATTATTTATTTTTCGCCTGTTGTAATTAATGAAAGATAAACTTTGGCACCATAATTAAATTACTAGGTGGTTAGTTACTTTAAAAAGTTTTCGACACTGATGCTAAGAATGAGACATATGAGACCAACGTTTTATTTCGATCACGGGCTGGCCACCCGGTATTTTAGTAGGCGGGGTGTCACAATATAACTATTTAAAAAGGTGTTTATATTTAAAGTCCGATTTTCATTCTGTAACCTCTACTTTTTTTTAAATTCTTAAAACATTTTAGGGGTGTGGAAAGAAAAGTGGGATTGGAATAAAAACACCCTTTAAAATTAAGTGTCGCTAAGGGCACTCAAATAGTAATCCAAAATACCACAAGCAAATTTTAAAATATTTTTATTAAGGGTCACCACTTCTTATAAATATTTTATACACAGTCTCATACACCTTTCTCTATCCACTCACTATCTTTCAACATCAATCTCACGTTATCCACTAAACTCTAATAATTTTTTCTCCCAATCAGAGAACATTCAATAGATTTTAGTCCTCACTACACCAATCAAAGTGCATTGATTGCATTTTGGTCCTCACTACACCAATCAAATTACATTGATTGCAGTTTGGTCCTCACTATACTAACAATCATAATTTTTTTCTGTAACACCCCGCTTAAAATAATAACGGGTGGCCAGCCCTATACTACATTAAATCAGGAATTCCAGATGGTCCAGTCTCAACTTTAACTAACGGTACTATATAATATAGGACTAACTACCCGAAATCATATAAGCGAGATGTTATAAAAATTTAAAACTTGCAACATACAATAACCCAACACTACAAAATTTCTAATAAATAAGAGAGATGCAAGAAAGAACTATAAGAAATGAAAGGAATCTCTATACATGAATATACCATAAATAAATGAACCCGAATAAGCTGTCGGGTCACAGCAAATACAATAGCTGAAGTGGAATAAATATAAACATGTATATAAATATCCCTATGATACAAACCCGATATACAACATGAATCCTACCTAGAATTTTAAAGAAGTAGGAAGCGGCTACATGAAACATCCCGCAACAGTCCGCACCTGTCACGGCTCCCGAGACTCTGGATAGAAGGTCATCCGGCATCCTTGCGGTAGGATACCTGTGGAAACATATATATATATATACAAGAAGGAGGGAGAAGGAAACGGGTCAGAGCCCCGAATGTGTAAAATATTTAGCAAGTGTTAACCGTGCATAATAAATACCGGTGTACTTAATTTCATAATTAAGTGAGACCGCACTCTCGTGGACCCCAACTCACCTCTCTTCTAAAGGCGCGCACCTATTCGCGTCATCAAATTTTAGTTAAATTACCCCCATTGATTTTTTTGGACAACCTAACTTATCAGGCCTAGCCTATAACCACGAGAGCTACCTTCCCGTCATAATCTAAGGATCCACCCATTTCTAATCCTATTAGATTATGATTTCAACAATTATGCCATAAAAGGCTTAAATGAATTCCGATTAATAATCCCATGAATATAATTATCATAGTTCCTAAAACATTACCCCTATACATATACATATATATATACATATCTATATAGGCTAAAAACGCAAGAATTAATATACTTAATAATATGCACATGGAATATTGGCAAGACTTCTCTCTAATCCCAAAATTGTACTACGTTTCGTGCGTGGGGAGTCTCGCAAAGCGAAATCCAAACAAGGAACCGCCCCGTTACACTACTCCTGACAAGGTCAAGACCAGAGATCCGTGATGCCACCTATGGAATTACTTCTCTCAAATCTCGACATGGCACTGCGTTTCGTGCGTGAGGTGTCTCGCAAAGCGAAATCCAAACAAGGAACCACCTCGTTACACTACTCCTGGGCAATGTCGATCCTAGAGATCCATAATCCTCAACATACAAGTAAATACTACCATTATTACTAACTATAACTACTAAAGAAAGAAAGAAGAAAAGAAAAAGAAAAAAAATAAAATAAAATAAAAGAACCTCCAATAATATCCTTGGGATGATGTAACCGAAATAATACCTTATGTGCGATACATCAACCCCCATCAATCTAGTACACCATAATCATCTAAGATGTACCTCATAAAAGTCCATACCCTTTCGTCTATAGGATATATATATAAATATATATATATATATATATATATATAGGTATTTATTTCTAACCGTATATATATATCATCATCAATCCAATAGCCAAGTGTACATACTACATATGATGTACAAGGCCATGCACATAATATACCCGGCTATATATATCGCCGATAAACTGCATCAATGCTATCATCTTCCCAGTGCCCGGCTCACGTAGCAATACTGGGGCCACCGTGGTGGGACTAAACGACACCCATCTCGTGGTAAACACACGCACACGACGTCCCGGGAAGCGGTCATAGTTCCAACCGGCAATGAGACGAAACATACCCACCACGTCTCATCCCAAAAATATATATCTATATGTATAATAATCACAAGGGACGACTATGACCTGGGGAATATCCACACCCTGCATTATATGCCAGGATGCTCACCCTCTACGCGCGTAACTTCCCAATGATAGCATGAGCGGGGTATGCTTAACCAAATAAGTATATGTATTATTCACATGCACAATATATATACATCCATATGGTCCAATTATAGGATCAAATAATAAACCACCATATGCGGTTTAAGTATCCATACCATGTATGTTCATATCATAAATATATCCATACATTTATATACATACGGATATATATATCAACACATCTACACATATCCTTATATCTATATATGATAAACTAATTCTCGTTCATATGCATAAGATATATATATATATATATACGTGGCTATAAGTATACATAGTCCTCAATACGTGAATATAATCCCATACTTGAAACATATTCGATCATTTTCCTATGATGAATAGTCTCCCAAACCATATGTATATATCTATACCTATATATATTCAACATTAGGGCTATCACGCAAAAGTTTGCGTAGGAATCCTTCACTACGCATATCACCTATATCTCCGAGTACATTAAAGAATCTAGTAATCATTTGACTATCGGTATACATATAACTAATAGTCTATCCGCCTCAAGCTCATTCTTTCAATCATCAATAAATCTCATTTCCCTCGATTTCGACTATGGTTCGATCACTTTTGTGAATACCCTAATCTAAGATCTCTCTAAGAGTTCTTAGCCTCACGTCCCATCCACACTTACTTTTTAAATCTACAATTAGGATTCTCAATCCCAAAGGGTTTCCCCAAAATCTCTATACATAACTCCAAATACATACATGGATACATTTCTCCCAAATTACCCTAAGGAGTCCCCAAAACCCTAATGTGTGAGAAACTCCTTATGTGTCTCCAAGAACATATCTCTTTCATCTTAAGAGAAGGCCCCAATTCAATAAACCCAACCAAAAAGGGTTTAAAATCACTATGGAGAAAATACCTCAAAATGCCCTGTTTCCGAATCGATTCGGCCCTGTTCCGAATCGATTCGGACTAGCGAATCGATTCGGCCTCCAAGGCG
This sequence comes from Sambucus nigra, assembly GCA_949130495.1. NCBI lineage: Eukaryota > Viridiplantae > Streptophyta > Magnoliopsida > Dipsacales > Adoxaceae > Sambucus > Sambucus nigra. The sequence goes on along the minus strand of OX422214.1, from coordinate 415,708,732 downwards.
AATCGATTCGGGTCCAAAGACCTGGGCTTCTGCAATAGGCCGAATCGATTCGGCTTGGGGTCCGAATCGATTCGGTCAATGCAGACCTGCTAAATTTACCAAACCGAATCGATTCGCTTGAGGGGGCGAATCGATTCGGACCTGCAATTTTCGAAGGTTTCATCTGTTTCTTCAAAACCTACGAATTCTAAACCCTAAATTTCTCATTCCAACCCCCAAACCTTCATCAAATCATGATTTTACACCCATTAACCAACCCAAAGTTGATCCCAACCATTTCTATGTCATTAATACTCAATTTAATCATTGATTTCAAGATTAAACCTAAAAATCTAGGTTTTAACATTAATACCCAAAAACCATTTCTTTACCCCACAATTTATGAAATGAAATACACAAATAGCTATTTAGCAAGATTAAACACTTGCCTCGGGTTTGTAGAGGTTGGATCATCCTCGATGTTGTGGTTGGGCCGGAAATCCCAAGCTTTTTCTTCCTCTCTCTCTTCTTTTCCTTCTTCCTTTCTTTCTTCCTTTTTCTGTCTCTCTTTCTCTATTTGAGAAGGCTTCATCCGTAAGCCTTAAATCCTTGAAAACAACAAACCCAGTTTTAAATGTTAATACACACTTTAAATGACTCGTTGACTCCAATTCAAGTCAAAAACAACTTAAAAACATTCCGGAGTCGAAATAAGACCCAATGACAGTCATTTTGACTATCTCGACCCTTCCGGGATCAATGGTACCCTCAAAAATATCATCCGGAATACTTTAAAACATCCTCTATTTTTGGACTTAAATTCCCAAATTTTAAAATTCTCCAATTTAATTAAATTTAATTTTCCCAAAATTAAATTTCTCAGTCTCAAAAGTCTTGGGGTGTTACATTTTCCCATATAATAACGGGGTTTGTCATGAAACTTTCAAATACCAATGCAAGGTGTTAACAATGGATTTGGAACCACTAAAGACAATGAAACAACCACAAATAATATTTTTGAGTCCCATTTATATTATTTTTCATTTGTTCTTAAGGATACAAAAAATAAAATATGGCTAAAAATCGAACAGTGGTTCGGGATCGGGGTGCCGAGTTTGAGGTCAAATCTCATGGTAAACCTCCCAAACCATTGTTTTATATATATATATATATATATATATATATATATATATATATATATCGGAGAGAGGTGTTTGAATAGTAAAACAATTCAACGTTTCCAATTACTTCTCCTAAAGCGATCTAATGGTCTTAGAATGTGGCTTTGAGTTATGACATGGCAAATGAGAGACGAATACCCCCTTCCAAAAGTATCTCCCGTATTTCACGACTCCCCCAACATCACAACCCCCCCCCCCCCCCCCCCCGCCCACCCACACACATACAACACACCCCCTTCACAAATCCCCCAACATCACCGCTATCACCCACCGTCCATTTACATTCGTTGTCGCCCGCCGCCCACCTTTGCTACCCACCTCATCATCCATCAGGTGCTCATCTTTATTGTTTAGTTCTCTCTCTGAAAAATAATCATCTTAGGACTTTGTGCTTTTAACATCTTAGGGCTTTGCATTTTTAACATCCAACGGGTAATCTCCCTCTCACACGTACATAGAGACACGTACTTATTTTCTTCTCCTACAGTACATATTTGTTTTCATGTATTTCTTCATCTTAGGGCTTTATTTCGATTTGTGTATTGTGCTAAGTTCTAATTATTTTTTTATGTTTTGTTGTTTATTTTTTCTTTTTCAGGTTACTCATTATAGACCTAAACATGTATACTCCTTTTCTTTTCTTTATTATGTGTTTATTTATAGATTTTATGTTTTTTCCATGTAGTGATGGGATGTTTTGTGCATTTTAGGTACTATTTTTAGGTACTAAAATGCATGCTTTAGGTTTTGCTCGTTCGAAAATTGTGGGGAAAGTTTATTTGACAATGGTTTACTTAAATGTAGTGGTGGGTTAGTGTTTTTGGTGAAAGGAAGGAAAATCCATGGACCGACCCCATCACTTAAATGCCGCTATGGTTTGGATTTTGGATTTTTATATACTACTTATTATATTACAAATTCTTGAATTTTTGGGGTTTGATTTGTAGGTTTAGTCATGTCAATCATTGTTTTTCCCATTTGGGTTTTGATTGGTAAGCTTATTATATACTGCTTATGTTATTTATTTTTAGTATTTGGTCACTAATTTGATGTTCTCACATGCTTTCATCTTAGTTAGTTATGCTTTTTTTTGTTTACCTTTTCCAAGTGGGTAGTGATCGTGTTAACATAAAAGAATGATATTATTTAATAGACCATTATAAGTAATATCTATGTAAATGTGAATATTTAAGCAAGATGAAAGTCGTCTTTATCACCTATGAAAGACTTCATCTCCGTGACATAGTAAACATGAATCTCGGATGGAAGGGACTGTTGAAACCATATCATTGTGTTGTTATCTGTGTTTTTTGGGGTATAGAGTCGTTGAAACCATATCATAGAGGTTGTTAAAATTGATTAGTTCACTAATTAGTACGTGTGTTATGTTTTGTTCCATCTGTTAAAATATAATGAACGAATAAATTGGCGATGATCATGACAACCTATTATTTTTGGAATATTTTTATTAAGATGTTCAAGCAATTGTAAATTGGAATTACTAAATATATATTGCAACTTCATTTTTCTATGTCAGATTGTGATTCATTAATAACAAATTCAATGTTTTATCTATCTCGATGCTAATATCAAGAGTCCATTTCTATGGTACGATGTTTTTGAGGTGTTTGTAGTATTCAAAGATAAGAAAACATTGAGTTTTGATTTCTTACTTTTTGGGTTAGAAAAACCACTTTATTTTTTTCATTTCATTAAAATTATTTATCTTTTATCAAAACTTCTATCATGAGAAAAAGCGATTCATAATATTTTTGTTTTTTTTCATTACCTTTTACAGATGTAGTTGTTCATGATTCTCAATTTGAGAACAATTAAAATTCTTAAAATCAGCATCGAGGCAAAAAAATGGCCTAGGTACTTCACTCATCCACACTTATTATTGATCAAGCTTTCGATCAATGAATGTTGATTAATAATCAGGTAATTTCATATGCTTTATAATACTCAATAGTCATATTATATCTAGGTAGATATGATTATGATATTCTAATCATGAGTATGTTGTGTTAGCTTTGGTTTTGTGAAATTGGTAAAAAGATTGAAGGGAGAATGTGGATTATAGGTCCCTAAGTTTCCATCCATCAAAGGTTAAAGAAGGATATGTGGATGAGAACAAGGTGTCTCACCAGTTTAGGCCAAGAATATGACAGTGTCAAAACCCATGATAGGGCATCTCATGCTGAATACCTTGAACCATTGGGTACTAACTTTATTTTTACATTTGCTTAGGTTTCCAAACCTTTGTTACTCATTGCTAAGGTTTTGAAATAATTGTAGTTCTAGTCGATCCTTGATACTAACTTTGATTTTACTTCTGAAGAGCCACTATTTATCGTGTAAAATTGCATCTTCTTCAGCATTTGAAGGAAGAACAATAAGGAAGGCAATACTCTGTAGGTCACAAATACTCAAGTTTAGCTGTTGTTTTTCAACCAATCTGTAACTTCAGTGCAAGATAAAAAATTAACGCCATAGCCCCCAAATTTATAATTATTTCAAAAGGTTTAGAAATTAAATTCTAGATGATCAAGATAGATTGAACTTATACAATAGTTCTGAAACTTGAAGAAAGAGGACCGAGGGTAGAATTATGAGTCATTCTTGATTTGATAAGCTCTTTTATGAATTGGAAAATGAATGAAGCCACCATATATGTCACTGTGATGCCTTGAAACATTTTTGTGGCAGCTCACTTGAACCCCCTCATCATATCTCCCACTGCTCTGATTACCACAGACCAGGTTCATTACAGTACCACAGTTTGCTAGCAGACCATATATTTTTAGATTCAAAACCCTAACCTTCACTCAATGCCTTATAGTTGGCTTCGTAATCAGAATATAGTGTAGCTTTAGCTTAATTATGATCTGCCTGTAAATCTTCAATCATCTTATAATTTGTAACATTATTGGCCACAACCCGATCAAGAAGAAACTCGAGATATTTATATGCATCCTTCGCCTGATCAGTTGCATCTGCACCGAGCAAGTCTGTTAATTCGTCATCTATCAAATCCAAGTGATGAGTTTTGAACAAATTATTGCAGCGTTTGAGTAGGTCAGAGTCAATGGAGGCAATTTGTTCCATCTTGGCCACAAACTAGAAATATAAAGTAACAATTGATCAATAATAAAAGAAGACGGAGGAATAACAAACAACAAGTTAATTAAAGGAAAATTTCTTTCATTAATTGATAAGGAATATTACAAGTACATCAGAGCATAAACAAAAAGAAAACAAAAGAAAGGTACAAATACCAGGAGCCGAATAAGTCTACACCTTCTTTTTATCCTTCTCAACGTCAGGGTTTATACTCTGGTCGACAGAATGGGCAGCTGAATCAACAGGAGCAGTAACTTGGTCGGCTGAGGGAACACTGGGTGCAATGGCCAAAAAGGATTCCCCTGAGCCTTCATCATCATCATCAATCTTATCATCAAAATTAGGAAGAGAGCATGTATTATGCTTTAAAAATAGCTCTGATTAGTAGTGCCAACTTCCTTCAGAGCTACCGACCAACCCTCTTTGAAGAATTTCTTCTTGGAATAAGCAATTTGGGAAGAAGTTGTACATATGGCCTTATCTCAACCCATGTTAAAGAATATTCTCTAGTTTTCTTCTTTCTAGACTTCATAATAATAAGGTCATTAGACAACTTGATCACCTTCTCTTCAGCAGTCTTTGCCCTGCGCTCAGCTTGGGTAGAGGCCAAAGAATCCACAATCAGAGTTTTCTCAGCTTTTTGCCAAGCTTCTTCAGCCACTTTGAGTTTGTCCTCCTAGGCCTTTTTCTCTGTTTCCAAAGCTTGCTGGGAATCCATAACATATTTCCTAAGACCTTCAAAGGGCTCCTCTACTTCTCCCGAAGAAGAACGTAGTTGAGTGTCCTTTTTTAGCATTTGGTTATAATCAACCAGGAACTGCAAGAAAAAAGCCAACTCAATAAAAGTCAGAGAAGACATGAACGGTACTTGCAAACTTCAAATACATAAATTTACCAAGGCCAAGATTTGAGTAATTATTGCTGATAATTATGATGGGGACATTGGAGAAGAAACAACTCGATGGTCTTGGAGTGGGTACTAGACTTGATCAACTTTCATCCAAGCTAGGACTACAGGCTACATATAAGCCAGCAACAGATGAACCTTTTCAACCAATCCTAGTTGGTCGGCATTAATGACATGCTCAACCTACTGATTAGAAGGTCCTCTCCTTAATCTCTTGAAAAGAGACTCATCACCTTTAGGGACTGGGGGTTTCTTACCGGCCTCAACCTTCTTCTTTGTGGCATTGGTATCAACTGGTTTTTTTAGCACCAACTGCAGTATCATCCTCCAAAAGGTCGAGAATTTTCCTTTTGCCCATGCAGATCAAAAGGGGAAAGTTAGAATCAAGGAAAGAAGATGTGACAACTTTAGCATAAACACCAGCAAATTTAGTGGCCGAGGAAGTAGACACTGGATCACTCTTCAAATCAATTACAACTGAAGGCATAACAACTGATCATCGAGCTATAAAATAAGTGATGAAAGTTTTATACTCTATCGTTATAGAATCTAATTAGGGATGCTCTTCTCTTGCCCTTTAGTTCAGACCCCATAAGAATTTGAGTTCTTTTAAATTCACTTCACTTGGCTTGGGACACTTTCTCTTACGTTATTATGAAAAAAAGCAATAAGAAACAGTACTTAGCATATATCAGAAAAGAAATCAGTAAAAAAAGGGCAAAGTAAGGAAATAAAAACCTATCCCATTCAAAGACTGAGGTCACCTGGTTACTGGTTGAGCCGGTTCGATGGCTCTATATGAATTAACCATTCTTGATCCCTCTGACCCCGTTCTTGATCCAATGTGGAGACAGATTATGTTCATTATACCCTTCATGACTCATTTAGGAATAATAAATTTATGGGGTGGTTGGATTATCACATGAGGCAGTGTAACGAATCCCAATATTTAGAGTTATTAAGGTATGGCAGATCTACGTGGCATTAACCAAATCACACCTTCCATACTTACCCACCCACGGCCCTCTCTATCCGCTAACTTCGGTACTCGGGACATTTCCCTCACATACTGAAGGAAGAAAGCCCTATCTTTTATTACATTTCTAAAGCCCAACCTATAATAACCATAGCCAAAATGACTTACTTTATTTTTGGTTCTCCCCGTCAAGCGAGAAGGCACCCATTTCTTAAATTGATAATACACCTTAACGAACAATGATTAACGGTGTCTCTGATGTGTGGTTTTGCTAGAATAGGTAATAATTTGATCATTGTTTTAGTAAACGATGCGAAAAATATTAGTGACATTGATCCACAAGAAGCTCGACAAACTCTTGAAATGGCATAAGCTAATTTGAAAAAAGCTAAAGGAAAAAGACAAACAATTAAGGTAATTCTAGCTCTCCGACGAGCTAGAACACGAGTAGAGACTAGTGACGATTCCTTCTTCTATAGTTATTATCATTTTTGTAGAATAAAATCCTCAACTATCTTCTACTAACCCAAAGATTTCGGTCCTTGAGGTGGTGGATTCTCGAGAACCGCTAACCCCTTAACTGGAAACGACTTATGCTACCCCACGGTAAGCAGCGATCGGGGCACCCATCGACATGGTGGAGAAGCCTAGAATAACGGTTATCCCACACTTATTTGAGTATGAGGCGGGACACGCTGGTAGTGACCATTTCTATTTTCGAAGGAAAGGGAGGGAGAGAAACACTCGAAAGAGAAGGGAATTCAAATGATATTGAACATTGGATGCGCTTTACGTACCTATGACTTCGTATCTCATGAAATTCACGTGGCGAAAGATCCTAAATTAAAGACTTTCTACACTAAAAATATTCTCTTAAACAAAGGTATTCGTTCTTGGATGACGGCTCAAGATCAGCCTCATGAAAACCTTATATTCCTTGAGGAGGTTATACCCCATGGAAACATTCTTATGCACATTCCTTCTTCGAACCTTTTGGTATGTATTGCCACCTATCTACAGATCAGATCCTCCAGACAAGAAACAAAATTCTGCACTGCTACTGAGTCTCCTCCATTTTTAATAACAAAATGAACCAAAAGTAGGACCAAACTGAGAGTGAGCAGCATAAACAAAGATGGATTTCTGAATGAGAAATACAAGTTTCCTATATTCATTAGAATCAATGGGAGAATAGAAAAATTTCTTAAGTGGGTTATTGGGGCGTAATCATAAGAAACACTTTTCATTTCATCCTTGTAGTTCCGATTCTTGCTCTAAAAATGCAGAAAGACTTGTCAAAAATCGTTGGTTGGGTTGGTCTAGCCAAGAAAGGCATGGGAGTCTTTGGAGGCAAGATACAAAGTTTTACCTTTCTTTTTAGTATATTTTATCAATTTGGGGGTGGGGAGTCTTATTTTCCCCATCAACCTATTTGTGACAATTACAATAATAAAAATAAGAAAAAAAAAAGATAAGAAAAAAGGTCACAAATAGAGTTGAACCAAGTAACATTGCAAAGGCATAATGATAGTAGGGTCGGTATATCCCCTCCCTCCGGATCGGACGTGAAAGTCTCCCCTCATCCTTCTCTTTGTAGGGGAATCTCCACTCACTGCTTCCTCTAATATCCTCCCTTTACCACTTCATGGGGGTTTAGATAAGATCCTAGAGGCTCACCCAGAAAGGTTGAATACCATACATTTTGACTTAACTCTACTCTAGTAGTCACTAGACTCACAACAGTAGTCCGTTTGGCTGATCTTGCTAAAATTATTACTCTTCATGCTCTTATTACATTCGTAGTCTCTAAAGAATGATAACCAATAATGTAACATCTTCACCGAGAATTCAAGTATTATATACGTCATTAGTCCGATCCTTTATAGGAACTGCCCGTGATAACAAACTTGCAAAATGGATTTGTTTATTATAAAGAGATTAGTCGTTCCTGACCCTGCATCACCTTAATTAATATTTGAACAAGTAAAGGTTATGTCTTGCTCCGAGTGGGGATATCATTTCTCTTCTGCATGTCCGTGGAGTTTTGAAAAATCCAGCATCTCAGAGACAGATAGAGAGGTAGGAATTTATCGAACGAATCGCACTCCTTCGTACAAGTCAGGGGTCCATTGATGAGAAAGGGCTGAGGAAGCATGAACCCAATTCTTACAGTGATGAATATGAACGTAATTGAAATTACTGGGGAGTTATACATTTGTGTATTAATAAGACCATTCACTATTTCTTGAAGCTCGATCTTGTCATACCCCATAAAATTTGAAGGTTGAGAATTTTATTATTTTGGGAGAAATATAATTTTAAATTGTGAGAATTTAAATTTTTATTTTTTGGAGTCTCAGATAATGAATTGGATTGCACGATTGATCCGAGAATGGCCAAGATAGTCAAAATGACTGGCCGAAAGTTGTATTTGTGTTCCGTAGTATTTTGGACCTAGTATGACTCGAATATGAGTAAACGAGTCATTTTAAGTGTGTATTATCATTTAAAGTTGGGATTTATGGATTTAAAGACTTAAGGGGCTCGTAGTAGTTAATCTCATTTGTAAGAAAGAGAAAACCATAGAAAGAGAGAGAGGGAGAAGAGGAAGATAAGAGAAGAGAAAAGAGGAGAAAAGCATGGAGCTTTGGGTTTTCAGCTAAAATTCGCGATTTCAAGGAGGATTCAACCTCTACAACTTTGAGGCAAGTGATTAAACTTGATAAATAATTGTGTGTGTGAGTTATCTCATAATTTTGTTGGTAATTTGGTTGATTTTGAGCTTTTAAGGTTAAACCCTAAAATTTGATGAGTAAATTTTGTATTTAGGGTTATATTTGTGGTTTAGATGATGAAAATGGTGGGAATAATATTTGGGATGGGTTTTGGTGTTAGGATATTGTTAGAGAAAAGTAAAATTGGATTTTTAAGATGTAGAGTAGATTTTGCAAGATGTAAATGGATAGTTTAGGGTTAAAATCTCGTGGGAATAAAATTCTGCAGAAACGAACCGGTCCAGGTAGGAAAGCCGAATCGATCCGATCATTTAATATTTCTGTAAAAAATTTAAGAATTGGACCGGTTTCATTTTTTAGGACCCCCGGTCTGGTTCGATCACTGTATTTTTCTAGATTTTGTTTTACCCCTCTTCATTTGGTTTTAGTACTTAGATACCCTATATTATAGTGTAGTAATCATGTTTTGAAGATATTTTGAGGGTTCATAATTGGATATAAAAGAGAGGCCACTTTGGGAGCTATAATATGAGAGAGAGAGAGAGAGAGAGAGAGAGAGAGAGAGAGAGAGAGAGAGAGCAAATTGTGTTGTTTTCTTTTAGAAAATCCTCCAAGGAATGAGGATTCTTTTGAGGATGGTTACGGGCTATAATGGAGGTATAATTGGGACTTCAACATATCTAATACTTTCTTAAATTCTCCGAGTAGTAGGAATTTACCTAACGTCGAATAGGGATTGGGTGAGAGCGGGATTATAGTGTGTTCTTAGTATCGATTAAATTGGGTGATTATACATATCATAGGTGTGATGGATGAGTAAGTTTCAAGTGAGGGATTGAATAATAAACGGATTGGGAAGGTATGCGATAATCTATCGATTAGTATAATGAGAGTTATATACATATAGTCGGATTTATTACTTTTATACATACGGACGTGAGATGGTGTGTATGTGTATATGTATATATATTTATATATATGTTGTGAACGCATATACCTTGTGTAATGGTTTGTATATATGATGTGATCGAATGCTTATATATCTTGTGTGTATGTAATATACATTATGTGCTTCATACCCCTCTAGTGTTGTAATGGGAAGTTGCGCGATGTGGGTGAAATCCCCTGGCTTGAGGGGCAGGGAGAGTATAATACCCAAGTCATAGCGTCCAGTATTTTACCTTGTGTGAGGTAGGGTAAGACATCTTGGGTGTGATTCGTCTTGCGCTCAGGTTAGGAACTATGGTCGCTTACCATTCGTTGTGATTAGGTTTTTACCAAGTCGGTGTGGTAGTCCGACCGCTGGTAACCCCAGGAAATGTGAGCGATCCCTTGGAAGATGATAGCATTGTAGAGACTATTAGAGTACATAAATTATGTGTGATATATATATGTACTTGTTAGAGATTGATGAATCTTATATTTTGCTTGTGAGAAATATTATACAAGATTTATACATAGTGTGTGATATCCTAATGTTATAACTAGAGAATGTATTAAAGACGTATATTATATTTTGTCTTTTGTAGAATGAGAGTGGATGAGTATACTCTTATGCCTATAGACGAGAAGTAATTTGGGTGTGTACTTTGGAGCGAGGGCCGAACGAATTCCCACGACCGACAATGTTAGGTGGTAGTGTATCGGGGGGTTCCTTTTTGGATTTCTCTTTGCGAGACGTCCCATGCACGAAACTTAGCGTAACGTGGGCGTGGAGAGATGTTTGGTCCTTAGTTCTTAGGTATAGGTGAAACAGTGGAGGTATATTACTAGCATTAATGATGATGTGTGTTATCTTATGCTAATACTTAGTGAAAGTTAACAATTTAGAAATTAATAGAAAATATAATTAAGTTATATTGATATATAAGTTGGGCATAAACTTAGCAGACGATGGAAGAAGTATAATGACGGTTATGTTAGAGATAGTGAACTATGCGAATGAGGTTTAGGCGTAGATTTAAGAGGATTTATCCTTAGATTGTGTTGGGTAGCTTAGTTGAGGTTCATATTCATACGTTAGGTGCGGGTTATAGATGATGGGTGAAGTTAAATCCCAAGAGAGTGAGACACCACTATAGTTATGTTATCGTGCATTCATAATTCTTATACATTTTAATTCACTTGCTAAAATTATTTTGAAACCTCGGGCTCTGACTCGTTTATATCTTTTCTCTTGTTATACATATATTGTTCTTTTAGGTGTCCCTCCGTAAGGACGCCAATGATACCTATTCTATCCAGGGTTTTTGGAGTTGTAGAAGATGCAAAATGTTATAGGATTTTATTGTAGGCGTTTCCTATTCTTGTAAATCTAGATTAGGATCCATTTTGCATATCGGTTATGTGTACTCAAGGGTCGTATATTCGTAGCTATTTTATGTTCTTATTTTGGATGTATTGTATGTGACCCGACATCATATTCAGGTATATCTTTTGTTATGCTCGTGTAAACATTGTCATGTTTTGTAGTCATTATATATATTGGTTTGTAGCTCTTTTCATGTTGATTTGAATTTTTTTTGGGCGTCCATTTATTTTATTACTGGGTCGTTAGTTAAATTTTAGTCTGTACAATAGTGATGCTGAGGATGATCCACTTCAAATTCCTATTTTATCTTAGTTAGGGCTAGCTACCTGTTATTAATTTAAGCGGGGTGTCACATGTGGTATCAGAGCATCAGGTTCTAGTGTCTTAGGATCTGTGCGGGTTTTCTACATTCTTCCATAAGCTTTCTTGATATAGCGTCCTAGTTTTAAGACTGTTATGTTCATATTTCATTTACGATCTTCTGCGATTCATAATTTCTTGAACTGTGTGCTAATACAGTTTGTTCTCATTTAAGATGCCGCCTAGAGAAGACTATCCTGCTAAGGAAAATGTTGAGGCTGGGTATTTGGAACCCCAATTGCCTCAAGGGACGATGACTGCAGCCGATGTCGCTAATATTGTGGCTCAGGCAGTCAATGCAGCCATGATCGCTGCTTTATCTCATCGTCAAGAGCATCATCCTCAGATGACAGGGAGTATTAGGTTTGAAGATTCGGGTCTGTCCAATAGGTTAGGAGAAAAGGGTGCAGGTGGACCACAGTCGTCTCAGCAGCATAGTAGACGTCAGAGGAAACGATATTCTCACTTGGAAAAGGCAGTTAAAAGATAACATTTAGAAAACTATAGGCAGAACTTCCAAGGACAACAACAATACTATAATGTTTTGCAGGACCTAGTAGGCCAGGGATATAATGGGGGAGGCCAATAGGGCCGAGGTCGTCAGGGCCACAGATCGGGAACATTTGTAGGATGATTTTTTCGGTGTGGGGAGGTTGGTCATATGATGAAATATTACCCACATTTGAACATGGCACAGGAACGGGGGTTCAACAGGCTCAGCAAGTACCTTTACCACCTCCTTCACCTGTTATAGTTATCCCGCCTTCACAGGAACTGATGTTATATGGACGAGATTACCATGTTCAAAATGTGATGTAATCGCGAGTACCGCAACCTCCATTAGCTTATCCTAGTAGGTTTCTTATCACTGGATTCATGGGTTGGTTATTATTTATTTCACGCCTGTTTTATTTACTTATTGATGTTCATTTCGCTTGTACGACGGGATTATTTTTTTAGTTAGTTGAATTAAATGGGTGGTAGGTTGTATAACCATATTATATGTGGTATCATTGGGTAGAGGGGCTCTTTGGAGTCGAGTGCGTGACAGTCGGTATGTATTCTAGATGTTTGCGTTACTTGTGAGAGGTCCATTTTCGAGAGTGATGAGAGTATGGTGGATTTTTTTTTACGTCTGGCAGGTTATCGATGATATGAAATTTTAGAATATATATTCACCAGTGAGTAGAGGGTCTTTTTCGAGTTGGGGGCATTGTATGTAAGATCGTTATCTCTAGAATTCGTGAGTGGAAAGAATTTATTGAGTGTTAGTCGTTATAACCAATATGTATATATATCATTACCTTGGGGAGGGTAAGTGTGGCTTTTAGATGGCATCTTTTGTGAGAATATGTGGTTTTGAGATGTACTAGTAGAGTTATGATTTTTTCGGAGTGCCACTGTTAATCCGTGTTGAGTGGTAACAGTAAGACTATCATTTTGTTGAGCCATGTTATTTCTATGACCCAATGGTGAATGGGTCTATCTTGTGGTGGTATTTTGAGATAATGTAATGGATTTTTAATGATGAGATTTAGGTTTTGGCAGGTTCAGTGTTAAGCGAAGATTTTTAGATCACGGTCATGTGCATGTAGAGAACTTAACGTTGGTGAGAACATAGTATTGATTGTCTCCTTGTGTCTTGGGCGTATTATTAAAATTGCGTGTGTCTGTATTTATAAAATTGTTTTCTATACTATATATCTGAAGCCTATGGAGTCATATAAATTGTTTTAAAAATCTTTTTTTTAAACTTTAGTCTTGGTCTGACAGATCTCCATCCCTGATAGAGCTTTACAGTAGTGTATTGGGAGGGTTCCTTGTTTGGATTTCGCTTGCGAGACCTCCCCCGCATGAAAGTAGCGAATGCCGGGAATTGAGAAAGGTTAGATCTTCGGACATTTTCAAATTTGTATTATTTTTTGTATGATTTAATGGATTAATGGTTGGGAGTAGCATATCCCTATAACATTTGGGACTGAGATTTGCTCTTGTGTTGGTGCCTTGGTTGTTTTAGGCATGTCATTGTAACGATGAGTGGAAGTTATGTTACAACTTAAGGCTAGTGGAACCGAATAATGATTGCGCAATTGAGCGTGTATGGGCGCCCTGGTTAGAGATTGTTTTCGATGAATTCACTATTGGGGAGTTAAGAGATAAGAGTAGTTATCTTGGGTGTAAAATGTGAACTTTGAACTAAGATATTTATCCTTATTTTGAGGATGAAACTTTTATAAGGAGGGGAGAATGTTATACCACGTAAAATTTGAAGGTTGAGAATTTAATTATTTTGGGAGAAATAGAATTTTAAATTGGTAGAATTTAGATTTTTATTTTTTGGAGTCTCAAATGATGAATTGGAGTGCACTGTTGATCCGAAAAGGGCTGAGATAGTCAAAATGATTGTCCGAAAGTTGTATTTGTGTTCCAGAGTATTTACTCAAATATGAGTAAACGGGCCATTTTAAGTGTGTATTATTATTGAAAGTTGGGATTTATGTATTTAAAGACTTAAGGGTTCATGAGTAGCCAATCTTATTTGTAAGAAAGAGAAAACCCTAGAGAGATAGAGAGAGAGAGAGAGAGAGAGAGAGGAAGAAGAGGAAGAGAAGAGAAAAGAGGAGAAAAGCTTGGGAGCTTTGAATTTTCAGCCAAAATTCGTGATTTCAAGGAGGGTTCAACGTCTACAACTTTGAGGAAAGTGATTAAACTTGCTAAATAATTGTGTGTGTGAGTTATCTCATAATTTTGTTGGCGATTTCATTAATTTTGACCTTTTATGGTTAAACCCTAAAATTTGATGAGTAAATCTTGTATTTAGGGTTATATTTGTGGTTTAGATGGTTGGGATGGGTTTTGGTGTTAGGATACTATTGGAGTAAAGTAAAATTGGATTTTTAAGATGTATAGTAGATTTTGCAAGATGTAGAAGGACGGGTTTGGGTACAAATCTCGTGGGAATAAAATTCTGCTGAATCGGACCGATCCGGGTAGGAAAGACGGATCGGTTCATTTTTTAGGAAATCGAATCGGTCCGGTCATTAAAGATTTCAGTAAAAAATTTAGGAACGGGACCGGTTCGTTTTTTAGGACCTTCGGTCCGGTCCGGTCTGGTCACTGTATTTTACAAGTTTTTATTTTACCCCTCTCCAATTGGTTTTAGTACTTAGAGACCCTCTATTATAGCGTAGTAATCATGTTTAGAATATATTTTGAGGGTTCATAATTGGATATAAAATAGAGGCCACTTTGGGGGCTATAATAGATATATATATGTGAGCAAATTGTATTGTTTTCTTTTGAAAAATCCTCCAAGGAATGAGGCTTCTTTTGAGGATGGTTACGGGCTATAATGGAGGTATAATTGGGAGTTCAACATACTGGATCTTTTCTTAAATTCTCCGAGTAGTAGGAATTTTCCAAAATTCGAATAGGGATTGGGTGAGAGGGGGATTATAGTTCACTCTTAGTATCGATTAAATTAGGTGATTATACATATCATTGGTGTGATGCGTGAGTAAGTTTCAAGTGAGGGATTGAATAGTAAATGGATTGGGAAGGTATGCGAGAATGTATCGGTTAGTATAATGAGAGTTATATACATATAGCCGGATTTATTACTTTTATACATACGGACGTGAGATGGTGTGTATATATATATATGGTGTGAACGTATATACCTTGTGTGATGGTTTGTATATATGATGTGATAGAATGTGTATATATTGTGTATGTTATATACATTATGTGCTTCATACCCCTCTAGTGCTATCATGGGAAGCTGCACTATCTTATCATGAGAAGTTGTGCTATGTGGGTGAATCCCCCTGGCTTGAGGAGCAGGGAGAGTATAATCCCCAGGTTATAGCGTCCAGGATATTACCGTGCGTGAGGTAGGGGTTAGACTTCTTGGGTATGATTCGTCTTGCTCTCAAGTTAGGAACTATAGATGAGGTGTGAGGTTGAATCCCAAGAGAGTGCGACACCACTATAATTATGTTATCGTGCATTCATACTTATTATGCAATTTAATTCACTTGCTAAAATTATTTTAAAACCTCGGGCTCTGACTCGTTTATGTCTTTTCTCTTGATATGCATATATTGTTATTTTAGGTGTGTCTCCGCAAGGATGCCAATGATGCTTATTCTATCCAGGGTTTTTAAAGCTGCAGTAGATGTAAAATGTTACAGGATTTTGTTGTAGTCGTTTCCTATTCTTGTAATATAGATTAGGATTCATTTTACATATCGATTATCTCTACTCAGGGGTTGTATATTTGTAGCTCTTTTATGTTCTTATTTTGTATGTTGTATTGTCTGTGACTCGACAACATATTCGGGTATATCTTTTGTTGTACTCGTATAAACATTGTCATGTTTTGTAGTCGTTATATATATTGGTTTGTAGCTCTTTGCATGTTGATTTGAATTTTTTTTTGGGCATCCGTTTATTTTATTACTAGGTGGTTGGTTAAATTTTAGTCTGTACGACAGTGATACTGAGGATGATGCACTTAAGATTCCTGTTTTATCTTAGTATAGGACTGGCCACCCGTTATTAATTTAAGCGGAGTGTCACATATCTTTCCCCCGGATGAACCATATAGCCAAGAGAAATCATGAACCGAAATAGAATACCTTGCCCCACCGAGGAGTAAATATTTCATAGTAGCCTCATTAGACCGTTCATCTTTCTTGGTATATCCAGATAATAGGTAGGGGCATAAACTGAAATATTCTGGAGCTATAAAGATAGTTATTAAATCGTTAGCACCGCATAAAAACATTCCTCTTAGAGTAGTTGTTAATACGAATAAGAAAAACATTGTTATAGCCATTTTTTTACATTCAATGTACTCTACGGATAGAGAAATACATAGGGTTGAACATAGTAAAATAAGAAATTGAAAGATTTCGTTGAAATTATTCGTTTGGAAATTTCTCAAAAAGCTAATCGTAGTTTCTTCTCTCCATCGGAACAAGAGGGTCGTTACGCTCATTAATAAATTTGTTAAAGAGATGAAATATAACCAAGGTATATCTTTTTGATAGGCAACTCCATTATGAAGTGGAGCATATTGCCAATTTTTTACTATTAAAGCATGATCCCAATAATACTTATAAGAATCAGGCAAATTCAACACTAAAGCCTTATTGTCTTGTCTGGTTTTCAAATAATAAGTGTTTTCCCCTGCAATAGACCATTTATAACACAACATAATCTTTGGAGCGCCAATACGGGTTCCATAGATTTCATTCAGTTTATACACACCATTGACAACTCTCCTGGTATTGGGGGCTACTCTCACTGGAATAATATCAAAATGTTAGCAGAAATGAAGAAGAAAAGGGTTTGGTGGAATGGTAAAATTGCACTCAGTTATAAATAAACTTGGGATCTAATGACCCTTAGCTAAAGAGTAAACATCTATAGGGTTAGGAGGTATTTCTAAATAAACCCCAAAAGGAATTTTTTGTTATTCCCTAAATTCTTCTAGAGAATCAACATCAACTATGTAAACCATGGCTTAGAAAGAATGAAATGAAGAAAAACAGAGACAACGAAAGATTTCTTATAGAAGATTAAGGATTCAACAAGAACTATCAAAAGGAAAGATGAACGATGGAGAACGATCGCGTAAAATGCTAAAAAAATAACTACTACAGTTCAAAGATTTGGGGTAAGGCAAAGTTAGGAAAAGCCTCCTGCCTTTTTATAGTTTGTCTTGAAAACACCGAACGTAGTGATTAAATGTACCAACGATTAGGGGTGGCAATTCAGGTTGGTCGGGTCATTTTCGAATCGCGTTGATTTTAATTTGAATACAAGTTTTGGGTACTCTTAAATCTATACAAGCTAATCGTGTCATGTTTGGGTCATTTCGGCTTATTACCGTAAACGGGTTATCGTGTCAAAAATTGCCAACTCTACCAACGATTGACATTCCGACGGCTTCGCAATGCAGAAGGTGAAAAATATCCATTTACCCTTTAACGGTTCGCTAAAATTCAAATTATTTGCAAAAATGCCATTTTCAAACAGTGCTAGTAAATTTTACAAGTATGAGAGGTCGGTTGTCGACCAAGCATCATGAAAATACTCCGAGCTACTTCCAGAATCAAATGCTCCATACTTTCGTGAAAGCATAAAGCATGGAACATTGGAGACTTCTGTTGATGCAAAAAATTACCCACCTGTATGGACCAATTAAAGTGAACATGCGTCCTCCCACATAGCCAAAATCTTAGTCAGCAGATAGTAACTATGCCGACCAACACAAGGAATGCTAACCAACACAAGGAGGGACGACCAACAAGACCAATGAAGAGTCATCACACCAAGGGTCATACTACATGTGGTGTATACAATCAATCGTCCTATTCATTATGTAAGGATGTAAATGCTTAAATGTATGAAAGAATTCCATCCCTTGACATTCCACCGCTTGACTTTCGGGTCATTATAATTATATTGTATCCCTTTCATCAAGGGCAAGGGAGAACGGATTTTAGGCTATTCTTATTAAAAAAAAGTACCTAGCTTTGTGTAACCTCTAGACTCAATACAATAACAGTGGACATAGGCTTTCTAACATAACTGAACCACTTTAAAAAATATCTTTCTCTTTTTATTTACTATTGCAATTATATGTTTTATCTGTGATTATAAAATTAGATAAACTCTAGTTTTTTACATCAACAGTATAATTTACCGTGATCACGAAAAATGAAACAATTTTATATCTGGGACATTTTCACATACAATAATATTTACTGTGTTAGTATTGCACAAATAATAAATTTACCGTGTTCATCGGAAATGAAATAGTTTTATATTTCAGATATTTTCACAAATAATGAAACCGTGCAAATATTGCACATACAGAGTAATATTTACTATTTGTCTAAAAAATGTATAAAATAAGAGAATACTGGGTAAATAGATGTTTGTGCCCACTGGAGATCCGACACTAGGGTGGGTGGGAGTGAGAATGGGGGTGGGGTGCCACTAGTGCGGACCTTTCAAAATAAGAGAATATAAAGTAAATGGGTGTTTGTGAGACTAAATGGGTCAAATTAAAAATATGTGTCTTTTTTTTAGAATATGTATTTATGCTTAAGACTATACATTGATTGACCCATTCATTTAAACAATTTGTTTGTATTCTTATTTAGTCCTAATAACTAATGTGACAATATAGTTAATAGTTATTATTATATATAAATTATATTTTGAGAGTTTTTTTCTAATTAAGTCTTATTGACTAGTAACCATTAATTAAATAATATTTCAAAATTTATGAATTTTTTATTTACTAATATACCCCTCTCTCTATATTCCATCTAAATTTAAAAATAGTAGTTATTTTTTTTCCAAACTTTAAATAACTATAACTTTTGATATTCAATTTCAAAATTTACGAAATTTATATTTTTGAAAGCTACTAATCGAGCCTTGTAAGGCAAGACCCATATTCGATGAAAAATATTAAAAAACTAAATATAATGTGCTTTCTTAATTTTTAAGGCAAATAATAAATATTACTATTTGTGTAATATTTGTGCAATTAATGGTTACTATATGTGAAAATATCCCAAATATAAAACTATTTTATTTTTAGATGATCACAGTTTATTTTATTTTGTGTAAATGTTACTATCTGTGAAAGTGTATTATATATAAAAGTGTTTGAGTTTCCGGTGAACACAGTATATTGTACTGTTTGTGTAAATTTTTTTCTTTAAAATATTATGGGATTCATGGATCTTGTTTGATAGATCTCGGTGAAGAGATGTCATAAATAGTAATTTTACGAAAAATAAATTTATAAACCAAAAGTTATGATCAATAAAGATTAAAAATAGAAAGAAAAAAATTCATTTGATTAAGTTATGATTTGTAAATCAAAAGTTACGATATCTAATATTATAATATAAAAACTGTGTCCCTTAATGTGGTTATGCCAAGTGTCTCAAATGTAAGAGAGATTTTAAAAGCATAACATCCAAGAAAGAGATATTTGTATAACTTTTTCACTTTTAATTTACAAACAAGTAATTGGTAAGTCAAGACTCTCTGAATTCCTAATCATGAAAAAATGAAATGACTCTCTAAAAGTTGGTATCCTTTCTATTAATAAATTAATTAATTGATGAGCATTGAATGGGTAGAGGGAAGAATGGCGAAGGCTTAAAGGATGAACCCTCACATTACTATAATATCTTCGCTCATATGTATGCATTCAATTGCTTAATATATTCCCATAAAATTATCTCACACCCATTTTTCATCAAACAAGAACAATTTCGTAAATAACAATCAAAGGTATTTTACCATTTTTGCATTTTTTTTAGTTTGTTTATTCTAACCATTTCAGTTTTATGACTTTTGAGTTACTTTTTGATGGATTACACCTTTTAAAACCATGGTGAGAGGGTTTGATGACATAAGACCCATTTAGATCGAGGAGTTTCAGAAGCTCGCAAACCAACACCCATAGTTTCTCAACACTGATATCTTTTTAGCTGTAGGTGTAGATTTAGTTTTTTCATTCCATCTTTTTTCTTCAAATTTCTTTTAAAATTCGATTTGTTTTTGTATTATTTATTTAAAAATTAGACTGATAGTTAAATGATTTTTTTATCAAAGAGGTAAGTGGTAATGGGGTTTCCATTTCATAAAGCGTTTAGGTCAGTCCAAACACTATCAAGTTAGGTGTTAATATTGAAAATTTGCGTACATCGACATATATGACAACTTATTTAAAAAGAGGCTTTGTAAATTTAGGACCTATTGTAATATGCATTTTGGAAATAGGATAACAAACATTTTATTTATAGTTTTAGTACCTATTTTTGAATAAAGTCGCTAGTGCGGACCCATATTCATAAAACATTAACCAATCACAGTATGCCACGTGTCCATTTAATTTGAAAATAGGGACTAAAAATGGAAACGAAATATTTGTTGTCCTATATCCATAATCAATGTTATTTTAAGTCCTAAAAGTACATAATCTAATTTAAAACTCTAGATGATGTTTATCTGGAAGCTTGCAAGTCTTATGGTCGGTTCACATTTTAGATTGAGTATTATGTATATGTTTGAGAAAGTGACATCTTCAACTATGAGAAAAGGGTTGTGTAAAGTTTTATAGTGGTTTATTTTTAGTGTATTCTTCCCTCCTGTTGGAATGTTTCTTTTTACTCTTATTTGTGATCTATGTAAATTTATGTTGAAGTTCATGTTGGTAGTGGATTTTTCAAGGTTCTTTGGACAAGTTGATTGGTTTTTTAATTTTACCATTTTGTAGTTCCATGTCTTATGTTTGACAAAAAGTCTAAATCAAAATAAGTCACATGTTGACTTTTTTTCCCTTTCAATTTTCAATTGAATTTACATGTGTTTTGAGTTCTTTGCATTCTTTGTTTATGAGATTTGACTTATACTTTATTATAGTGCTTTGTATTTTTTTTTCTTTCGATTTCAAGTCCATTATTGATAATTTTTTGCATTTAAATTGTTGTAGTTAATTTATAGTAGTTATGTTTTGCAACATTTTGCGTGTCATGGTATTTTATAAGTTTTAGTTTTACTTTTAAATAATTTACTTCTTCAAAAGATTCCTTAAAGTAGCTCAATTGCAAGAAAGGAACACTTATTTGCCACGCGAAAGAAAAAAAAAAGGAATACTTATTTGAAACTATTATACTTGTTTTTTATAAAATTTGAATATAATTACCAAAAGACACAAGCTCAAGAGAATATATATAAAGAGTGAAAACAAAAGCCCAACGCTTAAAAAAGAAATGCACAATTTGCAACAAAGGGTCACGGGGCTTAAAACCCAAACCAACTACACAGGCCTAGCAGTACCCAAATAAATCGGGTCAGCCGATCTATACCATAAATATTTTTTACCCTAACATCCGTCCCTCTTTCTTCTCTTCTTTTTCCTGTTCAGCGGCTAGCCTCCGCCTGGTACTTCTCTTCTTCTGTGTGCAGCAGCTACTCCTTCAAGCTCCAACCCTCTTCTAAGTTCTACTCCGGTGGAGGGCCTCCTCTGGATCTCTACTGTTGTTCCTGACTTGTGTGTGTGTTCAGCTGCTCCATCCACTCCGGCCTCAACTATCTCTCCAGTTCTGAACCCCTCTTAACCTTAACTTGGCCGTGCTTAGACAAAGAAGAAAAAATAAAATTGGGTATCTGAGTAGTGGTGTTATAAGATTGGTTAATGGGTCTAAAGATGGATCTTTAGCTGTTGAGGGTCATAAAGAAGGGCTCTTTTTGGGTATAGAGAGTCTGGTTCTGTTATTAGGTTTCACCTGATTCCTCCTTCTGGTATGTTTTTTTTATATATCATTATATGTTAAATGAAAACGAATGTATATGCATTGTCATTTCTGATGATGGTGTGTGATAGTAGTATACTGTGCTTGATAATTGATGTTGTCAAGCAAACTAGGTTTTGTTGATATTTTATAGTTTAGTTGCAATGCATTGATGAATAGAGGAGGGGATTTTAAAATTTGATTGTATCAAATGATCCTTTATTTTAGGTAACTAACTACTCTAATCAAATTAATAGTCGAGTTGTGTTTCTAAAAATAGTATATAAAACAAGGTGATATTATAAAGTTATCCGCAATACTTATGAGAGGACAATGATTCGAGTGCACGCAAAAGTATTTATCATATTTAGGAGGATAAATTTGGTAATTCTGATAATGTTTGACTTTCAAATGATGACTATTAACATGGGGAGAAAGGAGTATTAGGTGAATGATTATATAGTTTTTGTATTATTTATTCTTTATTTCATTAGGACCCTTTGGCCCAATGACACTTAAAAAAGTTAAATTTGACCTTCCCCCTCCCGATTCTCAAAATCTTCATCAAAGTCATCCTTTTGATCGGTACCTTCTTGATAGCATTCCCACCTTTCAACGAGTCCTTTTTGTGGAGGTTCAAAATGTTTTTTCTCAAGGCAACCCCTAGCTGAGCCCAACAAACGTACTTAAACATGAGAGAACCCGCTCCCCTACACTGACCTTCTACCACCTATGTCATAACGTCGCTACAACGAACCCTGCCATTAACTTTGTCCGCATAGCCCATCCTGAATTCACCTTGCACTGCCGACCCAAGGCCTAGCTCAACCTTGCAAATACCCCACCTTAGAGCAACCACAATGGTGGTGCTACTGTCCAAGAAAATTTGCAAGTTTATAGGTTTTTAGGACCGCAATGGTGGGAAGAATAATGCATAGTAATTCTCTAAAGTTAGAGAACAACTGTTGATATGAACAAATGAAGTTTGAATCAACTCATAGGAACAAATGAAGTTCTTATGAGTGTGAGTTTGAATTAATATGAGAACATATTTCTTTCATATGAACAAATATTATTTGTATTAATTCATGCGAACAACATTTGTTCGTATGAAATGAAAATGCCTATATTTAACCATTCACCATTGGGGAATTCTTGATCGACGAAAGGTTGGATGTGTAAAACTTCCTTTCGAGAAAGCTCACTATTGTAGTTGCTCTTAGCAGGTCGAACAATAAAAAATAAAAAAGAGCCAACGACCTTTATCGCTGAGGTGGCTTTTGGCGGCAGTCACGAATAAGGGGATGACATTGCCTCATATGGTGGTTGCTATGAGTTAATAAACAACAAGGAGCTGTGAGAAGAACAAGGTGACCTCATGGGAGGTCACGCTTCCTCTAATTGGTGACTTATAGGTGATTTTCTTCCTTTGTTATATATAATTAATATTAAGAGAGTTTGAAAGATCAACTTTTACTTAAGAGGTTGAATTTGTTCCTCCATCTTTATTTCTCAACTTCTTTATCAATGCCATCCTATTGAGTGGTATTTTCTTGATAGCATGCCACTCTCGACCTTTCGACGAGGCCGTTTTATCATTGAGAAGGTTTCGAATTTTTTTGCTAAGCCAAGGCCTAGTTGGACCCCACAAACTGTCCTAAACTTGTCAGAACCCAACCCCCAACCCTAATCCTAACCTTTCATTACCTACATTACAACACTAAAGCTACCACATATCCAACCACTAACTCCGTCCACAAACCCCACCCTCATTTACCTCGTGCCCCCGATCGCAAGGCCTCTCCCGACATAGCAAATATCCGCCTCATTAGGTCCAACAATATGAACTAGGAAGACGCAACGACATTTGTCACCGACAAGGCTTTTTAGAGGAAGCCATGAGTAAGTGGATGGCGTTGCCTCCTCTGGTGATGAGGTATTGATGAACATTAAGGAGCCATCAAGACGGACGGGGTGATCTCATTGGAGGTCATGCTTCCTCTGGTTGGTGATAGCGGTATAGGTGGAGTATGAGGATATGGGAACGAGAGTCTCAAATCTGGATAGACAGTCCTTAAACATCGTCGAAACCCTAAAAAAAGTACATCGGATGACGTCGAAATATGGATTGGAAATTGTGACTAGCCGAAATTGACATTACAGGCCTGGACGAGTAGCCCAATTAAAACGGCCCAAAGTCCAAGCCCTTCGCAGCTTAACATTAATTCAGTTGTGACTTAGTCTTCTCCCATGTTCTCGTATAGAGATGTTCCAGGAGAATATGGTAAACGAGGGGGTGTCCAACACCCCCACTCCCCGAAGACATATATGTATATAATAAACCCTAGGTCTGGGGCAAAAGACACGCACTGTATTCTCTGTAAACGCTCCCAGGAGTATATAGAAATAATACTGACTGCACCACCGTGGACGTAGGCATTCTTGCTGAACCACGTATATCTCCTGTTGTGTGATTAACATTTTATCTTCTTTATTCTGCTTGGTGATTGCACTTCTCTTATCTATTTGTGTTGAATAATAATTGTCACCATAATTGGCGCCGTCCGTGGGAACGTTTATCTTCCCTGAGAAATCCCACAC
The DNA here is from genome assembly GCA_949130495.1 of Sambucus nigra. Classification (NCBI taxonomy): domain Eukaryota; kingdom Viridiplantae; phylum Streptophyta; class Magnoliopsida; order Dipsacales; family Adoxaceae; genus Sambucus; species Sambucus nigra. The sequence continues at coordinate 415,684,225 of OX422214.1, read as the reverse complement.
CAAAAAAGGAGTTCGAAATGTCTGGTCAGAGTGGTAATGCTCCTCAGGCAGAAGATATCCAAGAACAACCTACTCCTCGCAAGAACAGATCTGAAGTTCGGCATTCAGATCAGAGGGATCGCCTAGAGAGGCCAGCCATAGAAGAAAGCCAAGGACCAGCAAGGTCCACACAAATATCCAGGTTGATTGATGCATATGAGGCGAGGCTCCAAGAGTAGAGGGAGTCTTCTCACAGGCACAAAGCTGAGAATGCTCGCCTTAAAAGAAGGTTATAAAGAATGGAGAGAGAGCTCCAGCGTGGCACCAGAAGATGTCCGTACCACACTCCTAGCCCTCAGGCGAGCAAGTCTCACAGCCAAGGAAGGAGCCCTAGACGCGAGTCCCAAAAAGTTGAGGGAAACGACTCTGAGGACGACCTGTTCGAGAAATTGCGACTAGCTCGCGATTATAAGAGCCCAGCTAGCAGCAACGAGAACATATGAAGTCTGGTCCAAGGGAGATGGACCAACACCCTGCGCATCGCGATACCAGATCGACCCGAGAACTCGCTAGGTGAGCTCTTAAAACTCAGATGAAATCACCTTTCTCAAGAGGAATAGAAGAATAGGAAGCCCCCAAGAAATTTGCTATTCCAAGGTTCAAGATTTATGATGGTAAAATTGATCCCATTGATCACGTCAGATAGTACAGTCAAGTCATGACCCTCTAGAACCATCGAGACGCGCTGATGTGCCGAATTTTTCCCTCGAGCCTGCACGATGTGGCGCAAAAATGGTTCGAAAGGCTTCCCCACAGGTCCATCAGAAGCTTTAAGTCCCTGGCCGAGCTCTTTACGACCCGTTTCATTACTAGTAGATCCCATCCCAAAAGGATGGATGCTTTGCTAACAATGAAAAAGACGCCTCAAGAGACCCTCCGAGACTGCGCAAAGAGGTACGGGGAGTTATTCAACGAGGTCGAGGACTGCTCGGAGCATGTGGCAGTGGCCTCTTTTAAAATTAGGCTACCCAGCTTTTCCCTTCTGTACCAATCCCTAACAAACAAAGGGGCCATAACCATCGATGACCTGATGGCTCGCATCAAGAAATATGCCAAGGTGGAGGATATGACCCGCCTCAGCACAGGGAAAAATGGTAGAGCTAAGCTAACTGCCAAAGGCAGTGACAAAGCTGAGAACCAGAAAAAAGGAGTAAAGAATGGGGGTAGGAATGGCTCCAATAATGGAGGCAGCAACGATGTGGCAAAAGCATTTCAGGTGGTCGACATTGTCTTTAGAGAACCAATTTACAAACTTCTCGTAAAAATCAAAGACGAGCCATTTATTAAGTGGCCCAGAAAGATGGGAGGAGATCCCTCAAAGAGAAACAACGCGCTGAGATGCGCTTTCCAAAAAGAGGGAGGATATAAGACTGAGCATTGCAAGGATCTTAAGTCCCACCTCGAAGAGATGGCCCAATCCGGGCATTTAAACGAATTTGTGGAAAAGAAGGCAGAGAAAGTTGTTGCCCATAGAGAAGCAACGCCTGACAACGTACTCGAAGACGATGCCAGCCATGAATTCGCTGTAATTCATGGGGCATCTGATGTGAAGAAGATTCAAGGAAATTCAGCTCGAATGGAGGTAAAAAAGCATACAGCGGTGATGCAAGCTTTTCAGATCGATCCAATAAAGACACAGTCAGGAAAGCGTCGGCGAGCGGATGACGTCGACTATAGTAAGCATATCGTATTCACAGATGAAGATCTGGTGGGAGTGAGAACCCCACATCATGAGGCTTTGATCATTACTCTCAAGATAGCAAACTATGACGTCGACAAGTTGCTCGTCGACCAAAGAAGCTCGTTCGAGGTAATGTATCTCGACCTATTCAGAAAATTGAAGTTAATCATCGCCGACCTGAAGGAAGCTACTGTCCCTTTAGTTGGCTTCGATGAAAAAGTGACTATGCCCTTGGGAAAGATCATGCTGCCAGTAAGGGTAGGAAATGTCTCTAAACTGATTGAGTTTCTAGTAGTCGACATTGACTCGCCATACCAGGCTATCCTCGGCAGAGGATGGCTGCATACAATGAAGGCAGTCTCCTCGACCTACCATTTTAAGCTCTAATATGTGACCGAGCGAGGTGTAATGGAGATCTATGGCGATCAAGAGATGGTAAGAAGGTGCTTCATAGCGGCCATCTGCCCAAGACCAGAGAATAAGGCAGACAAGCCCAGCGAGAAAGTTAAAAAATAAGAAGGTCTAATACCTTCGAAATAAAAGTTAAAATACGGAAGGCCCAGAGTGGAGGAGACCATGCTCCTCCCCTCTGAATGGGTCGTCGAGGACCAGGAGGAAGTTACAGCTGGAGGTAGCGACAATGACAGGGTCTTCTTGATTGGAGCCTCTCTCACAAATCAGGAAAAGAAGGAGTTGGTGATTCTGCTAAGAAGCAATATAAACATTTTTGCATGGGAACCATACGAGCTGCTTGGAATTGATCCTAGTGTGGTTTGTTATTAGCTGCACGCCGACCCTACTTTCAAACCAATCCCACAGAAAGCACGCCGAACTGCGCCCGAGAAGGCAAAGGCCGTGGAAAAAGAAGTTAAAAAACTGTTGGATGCAGGATCCATATGGGAGGTCCAATTCCCCAAATGGTTATCCAACCCAGTAGTAGTTCCAAAGAGCAACGAGAAATGGAGAGTCTCCATCGACTTCACTGACCTTAACAGGGTGTGCCCTAAAGATAATTTCCCTCTTTCGAAAATCGATCAACTAGTGGACGTGACAGCAGCTCACGAGAGATTGAGTTTTCTGGACACTTACTCAGGGTATCATCAGATCCCTCTGTACGCTCCAGACTAGGATAAGACAGCATTCATCACCCCTGTTGGATTGTACTGTTACAAGGTTATGCCCTTTGGGCTAAAAATGCAGGGGCAACCTACCAAAGGTTGGTCACCAAGATGTTTAAGGACCAAATGAGAGACACCATGGAAGTCTACATCAACGATATGCTCGTCAAAAGAAGGAAAAAACAAAACCACCGCTCAAACCTATCAAGAACCTTCGAAATCCTCAGGAAGTATCGAATGAAACTTAAGGCAAGTAAGTGTTCTTTCGGTGTCCAGTCAGGAAAATTTCTTGGGTACTTGGTCAGTAAGAGAGGCATCGAGGCTAACCCAGACCAAATTGATGCAGTAAACAGGGTACAACCTCCTCGCACAGTTCGAGACGTACAGAAGCTCACCGGAATGCTCGCTGCCTTGAATCGTTTTATCTCAAAATCCTCCGAAAAGTGCAAACCGTTCTTCCAGCTCCTAAAGGGAAACAAAACAGTAGAATGGAATCAAGACTGCTCGCGGGCATTGGACGAGCTCAAGGCCTACCTTAGCTCACCACCACTGCTCGTCATACCCCAACAAACAGATTCCTTGTACTTATACCTCACCGTTTCCAACCACACTATCAGTTCTACGTTGATGTGCAAAAAAGCAGGAATCCAGCACCCCGTTTATTACGCGAGCAAGACTTTATTAGAGGCCGAACAGCGGTACCTACCACTAGAGAAGCTCGCCTTTGAACTTGTTATGGCTTCGAGGAGGTTGAAGCACTACTTTGAAGTTCACACTATCATCATCCTTACATCACACCCCCTTAAAGCAATCCTGAGGAAAGCGGATTTATTGGGCAGACTGTCTAAATGGTCAGTTGAGCTCGGACGATTTGACATCCAATTTTAACCAAGGAACGTAATCAAAGGGCAGGTCCTTGCTGATTTCATAGCCGAATTTATGGGCGAGCAGCCTCTCGACCAACTTCAACTCGTGAGACAAAGAGAGAATCACGCAACAGAGGGTGTCTGGAAATTGTTTGTTGATGGAGCCTCCAATTAAAAAGGGAAAGAGTAGGCATTGTGCTTATCACTCCCGAGGATACAATCCTCGAACAAGGAATCAGGCTTGGATTTGAAGCCTCCAGAAACGAAGCAGAATATGAGGCTTTAATAGTCGGCCTCCAGAAGGCACAAACTTTGGGGGCAAAGCAGTTACAGGTGTTCGGTGGCTCACAATTAGTCTCTAATCAAATAAATGGAGACTACAATGCGAAAGATGAAAGAATAGCAACCTACCTCGCATTGGCAAAAAGTCTAATGGCCAACTTTAAGGAGGTCCGCATCCAGCAGTTTCCCAGAGGACAGAACAACCATGCTGACGCCCTAGCAGCTCTGAGTTCGGAAATCGATTCTGACTTAAAAAGAACAATCCCCATCGATTTCCTCGCTCATTCGAGCATTAACCGTAACAACGAGCTGCCAAGCATGGAGCAGGTGCTCCAAATTGAGTCAACACCCAGCTGGATGGATCCTCTAAGGGACTATTTGAAGAATGGTGCACTTCCAGATGATAAGAAGACTGTTCACCAGATAAGAGTCAAAGATGCTCGCTTTCACTTATCTCCTGAGGGAAAGCTATATAAGAGATCATTTTTCGGTCCTTACCTTTAATGTGTTCACCCGAGGGATGTTGAATAAATCCTACATGAACTCCACGAGGGAATCTATGGAGGCCACATTGGTGGAAGGTCATTGGCTTTTCGAGCAATGAAAGAAGGCTATTGGTGGTCATATATGCAAAGAGACTCTGCAATGTATGTTTGCAAATGCGAGAAATGCCAACTTCATGTTCCCATGGTCCATCAACCCGCGAGCGACCTAAAATCACTTTCCAGTCCATGGCCATTCGCCCAATATGGAATGGACATCGTAGGACCTCTTCCTGCTACTGTCGACAATCGCAAGTATCTGTTGGTCGCAACTGACTACTTCACCAAATGGATAGAGGCAGAGCCACTGGCGAACATCCGAGATGCGAATATGATAAGATTCATATGGAAAAATAAAATCACCCATTTTGGGATCCCTAGAACCATCATCACTGATAATGGAACACAGTTCGAGAGTGGCTCCTTTTAGAATTTCTGTAATGACCACAAAATCAGACACCATTTCAGCTCGGTGGCCTATCCTCCGAGTAATGGCCAAGCCGAGGCTTCCAACAAAACGGTGATCGATGGGCTAAAGAAACGATTAAAACGGGCCAAAGGCGCATGGGTGAATGAACTACCACATATTCTGTGGGCCTACCGTACTACCCCACGTCGAGCAACGGGAGAAACCCCATTCTCACTAACATATGGAATAGAAACAGTCATCCCATTAGAAGCAGGCTTACCCACTATGAGGTCCACCCTTGTCGACCAGGGCCAGAATGATGCAGCATTGCTCGCTGAGCTTAACCTAGCCGACGAACGCCGAGAGCTTGCCCTAGTAAAACTAGCGAGCTATCAGCAACAGCTCGCAAAGTACCATAACAAGAAGGTCAATCTAAGGGCATTCCGAGTTGGGAACTATGTCCTAAGGAAAGTTTTGGGCAGCGCAGTAAAACCATCAGACGGCAAGTTAGGACAAACTAGGAAGGACCATATAAGATAACAAGAGATGATCTGCGAGGAGCCTATCACTTAGAAACGCTGGAAGGCAGAGAGATACCCCGAGCATGGAATGCTTCCAATCTTAAGAAATTCTATTTCTAGATTCTTCTTTTGAATTGTACTTATGAAACTGGAAGCTCATTTCCTTATCATTAATAAAAGTTGTTTAGAAGTTGCATTCTACGAAGTGTCAGTTAACTAGTATCTGAACTTTATAACTCACAAACCTTTTCCAAGTTACAGGCACACTAATCATTACACTATAGCAGGGAAATCACCTTCCTCAAGTTTTCGTTATGAAACACGAAAAACCTTTTAGCATTGCCCTTGGCAATATATGAAGCCCTATAGGATATCCTTAGGCAATATGGTCAAGTCCAAATTGGTCACCAAATAATGTTTGGTTAATAAAATCCTGATCGGATAGAGCATCCAACACCAGGTGTGTCCTCGCCAATTGCCACACTTAGGCCTAAGGGAGTGTGACGACATGACCTAAAAGGTACAGTGGGGTAGAATGGTATCACATAAGCATACTGGACTGGAGGGACACTCACTTGACAATGCAAACTTACAAATCTAGTCAGCCAAGAGAGGTCAAGATTATACAACACTTATTTAATCGGTAAATTCGCCCAGAACATAAACTTTATATTACTTCATCGTATTTACAACAAATATAACCCATGTTTAGTCGGCGAACTCACCCAAAACATCAACATTAAATTACTTCATAACAAAATATACAAAGTTACTACTGGAAAAATCTTAATGAGGTCGAGGCCTCTGAACGAGATAATCATCCACTTGGGCTCTTCGACCATCGTCGGGATGGGGAACTAGCTCCTCCTCGACTTCATTCGCATCCAACTCTAATAGCTGTCGAGAGATGGAATCAATAGGGATCCATTGATCATCTCTCCGGAAGGGATTGGGCATTAGAGTGGAAGGAGAGATCTCATGATGATACCAGAGCACTGAGTTCCTTGGAACTTGCAGCTCCTTCAAGGAACTCAACCATCCCCTGATAAAAGTAAGCTCTTCGAACTCTATTAGCCTCGTCAGAGTATCTAGCCAACCTTGGTCGTAACCATCGGCCCATGCTTTTCGAGGTCATCTCTTAAACAAATGCCTCAGCCGAGTGACATCCCTTTGAAGCCCAGCAGCAGTCACATATGCTCGTTGGACATCACCGCGGAGCTCTTCCATTTCCCTAGCTAAACTTCTTGCTTTTATACCAGCTCGCGGAACAATCGGTGAGTTAGAACCTCGCAGCACCGGAAGAACATCGCTTGGTCCATCTCCAGCTCATGACGAGGAAGAACCTCGTAATACTGCAGGAGCGATGCTCGACGCATGCTCCCTGATTCGCGAGACTTCCCTTCTCAAAGACCCATTCTCTTGCTAAAGAATTTCTCCAACCTGGTTGATCTCAGAAGCATCTAGAAGCCTTACCCTCAGAGTATTCACCTCTTCCTGGATTGAGGCACCAACCTCTTCCATCTCTTGGAGCCTGTCTTTTAATTTAACGATGAGCTCAGTCTGCTCTATGAAATGCTTGTTCCTCAATCGCAGTGATTTACAAATCCTCACAAAGGTATGACGAACTTCAGAGCCTACATCAGGACCAAGCATTCTTCCCAATTGAGAAGTGGCTGGTATATAATCATCAACATCAATCAACTACAAGCAATAAAAGAGCAATGAAAGATAGAATTATTCAGTACACTAAAGGAAAAAGTCTTCTCATTTCATTCAGATAAAAAAGATCAGATTACATTAAAGAAGAAGAATGGAAAATTAAAAACAAAAATACAAGAGTAACCCTAAGGGTAAATTAGCTGGCGACCTTAGGCTGCCCAGAAGAAGCTGGTTGCTTCCCCTTATCAGCAGCAGTAGAAGCACCTCCCTCAGCAGAGACAACCTCTATCGCCTAAGTAAGAAGGGCATTAGCAGGAACTATCTAGGAGGCAGGGTCAACACCTTCAATGGCTGGTGCAGGGGTTTCATCCATAATTGGTTTTGGGCCTGGATCGTGCTCGCTGAACAGAGGAGAAGAAACATCCACACCAGTAGCTAAAAGGGCCTTGTTCCAGCCCTTCTTGAAGTTTAGACGGCTGATGTAGCCTATATGAACCTCAGCATCTTCATACACAGAGCCCACCCGGAGTTATATGAGTCCTCCTTAATAGTGGCTGCCTGAGACTCTTTCTCCTTCAGCTGCTCGGTCAGCACCTTGTTCTTCTCTAAAATAGCCAACTTGCTCAAGCATACCAGATCGTAGGCTTACCGCAGTTCGTTTAATTCTTTAACTGCTGCCTCCTGCTCACAATTGGCTTTAGTAAGAGCAAGATCAGAAGATGTCCGAGCAGCATCAGTAGCATTCAAACTAGCCTCGAGCTCTGTACCCTTCACCCTCAAAGAAGCATTCTGCTTATCCAGCTCGCCGTTCTTATTGATCAGCTCATCGCGAGAGCGATAGAGCACGACGAAATTAGTCACAAACTGCAAAGTAAAAGAAGATATTAGAAGAAGGAAATAGACAGAAATTGGGAAGCATTAGAGAAGAGAAATAGACTTACCAAGGCTAGTCTCTGGCTCGCTTGTAGAGGTAACTAGTCAGACCCCATCGCCCTTCGGCGGTCAGTTGGAAGGACTGCTCGCTCGAGCAGTGCAGGGGCCAACTGGGGAGAAGTGGCAACCGAGGCACCCTCCGGCAATGCGAACACAGGCACCAAGGTCTGCCCAGCCTTTGTCCTTGCCTCCATTTTTCTCCTCTCCTATTCCTTTTCCTTCTCCTTCTCTGTCCTTCTCCTCTCCTCGACCTTCTTCTTCTCCTCAATTTTCTTCTTTTCTTCTTCCTTCCTCCTCCTCTCTCTCTCTCACGTGCTCTTCTTCCTTTATCTTCTTCTCCTTCTCCTGAGCAGTAGACCGAGTACCAGTAGCAACAACCCTAGTGCTGGACTTCTGCTTCTTCGACCTCTGAGCGAGAAGCACATAATCATCATCATCTCGGATTAATTTTTTTCTTGAAGGAACCATTTCCTCGCTAGAGCTGCTGGACGTGCTCTAAGGTTCTTGGGATTCAGAAACCTCTTCTGAATCAGAAGAACTGTCACCACTGGAGCTCCCCTTGCCAAAATTGCCTTCAGCACCGCCTCTGATATCACTCTCAGATATGCTCTCCTCCTCGTCCAACTGAATGGGATCGGTAGCAGTCTCTTCAGAGGTATCAAATTCAGGAATACTACCCACATGCTTCGCTATAAAGCTAGACCCAACATTTTTGTACTCGCACAAGAAAGCAGCAGACCGGGGATGTTCACCATCAGCTAAGGACTCCCTGATATTCCAAGCCTTGACCAACTCTGAAAGTCGAACCTCGCTAAGAGTAGGCTCCAAGTTCTTCGACCTCGCTGAAGAAAAAACAGGAAAGTATCGTAGAAATCACACATTAACAAAGAAATCAGAAGGGCAGGGCAAAGACTACCTATGTACTCCTCCCCATAAAAGGGGACAGAGAATCTATCAGACCTCGACCCCTCAGTATGGGGGGAAAACTGCCAATTTCTAGCAAGAAAGCCATCTTGCTAGTAATCCTTGTGGAAATTAGGTAGGTTTACTACCAATACCCTTTCAGGACTCCTGGCATTGAGATAAAGAACACCAGAGCTAGTTCGAGAAAAGGAATAGAAAAAACAGACTTTGACGAGCCCTAATTTGGTGCCATAAAGTTGATTTATTCTATGGATGCCATTGATTATCTTCCGTACATTGGGAGAACACTGTGCGGGAACAATATTGAAATAACCAAAGAAATGCAAGAATAAATTGTTGGAGGAAAAGTAAGCCCCCTTGAGAAAGAAACAAGACGTGAAGCCAATGAGCACCATCTATCTCTCTAACATTTTTGGGGAGAGAAGCGCACTCAATCTCTACCCACTCTGGGATATTGTAAAACTTTCTAAACTCAGACAATGATCTATTACCTATCTTTGCCATTTGTAAACCCTAAACTACAAATTCAAAGAAAACACAGAGAGAAAGCAAGGGAGACTTATGCGATGGAAATTTGGCTTGGGCAGTGCAAGATCACAAGCCCAAATGATGAGGGAGATCGAAAGCGAAGAAAATGAAGACCTGGAGAAGAGGGCACAAATCGTTAAAACTCGCAGAAGATGGAAGCACACTAAGAAGCTTGAAATGTCAACTATGAAACACTGCTCAAAATTACTTTTAAATAATACTAACCATCGCGCACAGGACACGAAGCGACTGCCGCCTAAATCAACTCTCAAACTTTGGGAAGAGTTACGTGATATGCAAAAGAGCCATTATGACAAATCATTTAAATTTATTGAGCCCAAATTATGGCCCAACAAATTTAGGGGCAATTTTGGGTACCCAGAATTGGCATTACAGGCCTGGACGAGTAGCTCAATTAAAACGGCCCAAAGTCCAAGCCATTTGCACCTTAACATTAATTCAGTTGTAACTTAGTCTTCTCCCATGTTATCGTATAGAGATGTTCAAGGAGAAGATGGTAAACGTGGGGGAGTCCAACACCCCCACTCCCTGAAGACAGATATGTTTATAATAAACCCTAGGTTTGGGGCAAAAGACACGCACTGTATTTTCTGTAAACGCTCCCCGGAGTATATAGAAATAATACTGACTGCACCACCGTGGACGTAGGCATTCTTACTGAACCACGTATATCTCCTGTTGTGTGATTAACATTCTATCTTCTTTATTCGTCTTGGTGATTGCGCTTCTCTTATTTATTTGTGTTGAATAATAATTGTCACCACAAGAATTTTGGCTCCAAATTTGTTATTTTTGAAGGAGAAATGGGTATGTGTTGGCATAAACGGGACTTGGGCTTATCTTGTGTGTTCAAGGACATTCAAGTATAGTGCTCACATTATGGATTTTATTGGTTAACTATGGGAATTAAAGATAAAATGGTTCCAAATTTCACTTTTAATTCCTTTGGCCCGTCAAACGGGCTTGGGATATATTGGGCTTAGAGTTTGGATCACTCCCTGAAGCAAAATTTAATTTTTGTTACACTAAATTTTTGGTAAAGATAATTTTAGAGCAAAGACAAAGTCAAAATAAATTTCAAAATATTTATGGATTTCGCACGGCCTTCTGCAGTTTTCCCCGAAAGCTTGTGGACGAGCTTTTCTAAAGGAGCACAGAGTGACATGAAGTATGGCCCAAGGTGTGGGTTGAATTGAGCAAGATAAGAGGGGGGTTTCAAATTTTGAATTATTCTTTGTTTTAGGTAACAAATAACTATATATATATATATATATATATATATATATATATATATATATAAATGTCATTTGTTTTCCTTTTACTCATTCTCTTAATTTTGTACAAGTCTTTGGCCCCAAGTCATGTAATGCCTATTTAAAGAGGCTCTTCTTCTCTTGCAATACTTAATTAATGTTAAAAGATTTTGAGAGAGTAGCTTTGATCGGAGAGGTTGAATTTTCTTTTGCTACCGTTCTTCAGCTGTATGTCACATAGGAGCTATTGACAATGAACTCAAAAAATACATCTTAAATGCAATTACGAACATGTCTCTTATTTTACATCTGATAAAAGTTAATGTAGATAGTTTTGCACTGATGAAGATTTTTATGTACAATGTATAAATTTAAAATGTTCGCCACATAAGAAACAACATTGTTTTAGGAGACTAAGGCCAACTCCAACTAATGTTTCTATCATCCATCTTTTATATCTTAGAAATAGCAAAGGCAAAAATATTTATCCAATGGGATTTCTTATCTGAGAGTGAATATGACGTGGGTAGTGAGTCATATACAACTTTTTAAAGGTGATTTCAAGACGTAGAAATACTTGAGCGGTTGGACAATATGACATGGAATACTGTTGATCAACCACGTTCCGTTTAGTAGGTTAAAGGTTATTTTCGATTGGTTAAAGTTTGTATAACTGCTTTGAAAATCTGCCACGCCAAATAGATGGATTAGATTATTGGAGAAATAATTTAAATGGGCATTCTATGTTATTGAAATAGATGAAAATTAGACACGTTTGATTTCTAAATGCCTGTGCCAACTAGGATATAAATCTTTTTGGAAAGAGAGAGATTGGAGAAGGCCTTACTATAGGCGATTGGACAAAATGAGTTTTGGTGAAGCCTATCTTGTAACCCAATAGTTGTGAGTTGATGGTGACCGACCATCTAAGGTGCGTCGTCATCAGAAGTGATGATGTCGGCAGCATTTCTCTTCTCGTTCATAATATTCCTTCCAATTATTCAGTGGGAAATAGTAGGCTTGATGTCATCCCCAATATTCATGTTAGCCATTGGATAATGGAAACACCCATTGAGGAGAAATATAGTTCAGAACAGAACAACAATGGTGGAGGTTGATTCGACACTTGCTTTCTTAGTTGACTTGATCGAGTCAACGGGCACGTGACCCACCTGGGGTGTATTCCAGTATTACTCAACACTCGTCGAACTTATAGTAATCCCTCATTTGAACTAAGTGTGTCTAGAAAACTTTACATCATCCTTAATGCTTTTCCCACTTCCCTACTCACTGTTTATCCGATTGTCTGTTGATGCTGACAAATTTGGTGAGAGCCTTCTATTAAATCGTTCGCAGGTTGGCTCGATGATCTGGGGTTCCGCATATGCATTCATCGCATTCAAAGACATGGCAATTTTATTTTTATAAAACCGAAAGTCGTTAATGATTTGTGCCATATAGTAATCGGAAGCCCCTAACTAACGTTAAAGTAACACGTCCTCCTTAGTAATGAAACTCTTCGTTCGGTGCCTAACACTCATGGAAATTCGGGCTTTATTTTATTGTAGTGAGGTGGGAAAGAAACACAAATATTGATTTGGTTGAGATATTGACTATATTTGAATGTGGTAATTATTTATTTAATATTATAGTGTATATATATAGTTATAAAGAAACTAGCAGTTTGAAAGGAGCCATTGAGAATAGCTAGCATCCTGGCGACAAGGCCTTTGAAGCTCAAAGTCTTACAAGCGATGTAGTTTTTGATGCCCGAGGTCCTTGTTTACAACAACGGCTAGTTTCCAAGGAATTGCAAAAATGGTTCAAAGCCAAATATGGCCTATTTAGATTTGGAGTCAGTCTTATACTTCTCAAATGCAAAAGATAAGACATTTGCATGGGAGAAGATTACATGGTGTCTAAAGATAAACAAATTACAGGTTTGAACTAGTTTTCTTGGATAGTCATGGATCGCCCTTCATTTAATATTATGGACCAAACCTTTACTGTTGGTTGTATTTATTTTAGGACCGTGAGGAAAGGTCGGTTAATTGATAAGTGGTCTTGTTCAACCAAGTGTTTGTTGGTGTGTGTTGTTTTGTTTTGTACATCCATGGAGTGATGCAAACCATAGGGCAAGGGGTGCGTCAAAGAATGATTCTAATAGTAGCTTATAATGATATTTATTTATTAATTGTACTTAGCTTTATTTAACTACTAAGTTCATACCTAATGTACAAGGCTCCCGCATAACTGCAGGTCTGAGAGATGTAGATGTCGGTTGGCCTTCCCCTCATATATGGAGAGACTGCTTTATTTAACAAAAATAACAAAACATTCGGTAAAAACAGTAGCTTTTAGGGATAGCTTAGTACATTTTTCTTATGGTAATTTGGGTAAATTAGTATTGAAGCGAGATCGTTATTGTGTAATTAATCGATATGGGTTTCTTTTCAAAGGACGTTTCCTCATGTTGAACAATGCCGGTGTGTATGATGAAATCGCCAATGGTTATTGGAGTGACTGAAAGATATTGAGGAGAAGGCAGAACAGTTGACTTGCGAAATTTTCTACTGGTATATCTAGGCATTTGAATACAAAAGTACGAAGAGTGATGTAAGAAGGTAGTTAATTTTGAAGATGAAGTCACTTTCGAAGCCGGAATATGAAGTAATGAAGCGCGATTGTGACAATTGCTTGGACAAACGCCACGTTGCCGAGTTGGAATCTGCGTCTATTGTACCACAATGTCCCGCATCATTTCAGTAGGTCTCAATTAGGACTCCCTTCTTGTCCTTGTTCATTTGGACATAAAAGGAAGGAGTCATGCTCCATTAAGGAAGAGTGGTGGTATGGAGATGAGGTATTCTGAGGATGACGATTGGGAAGAAGACACAATTTTTCCTCTTTAAAATGGTTAATTCTGTCATCATGGCCCTTTGATAATTTTTTTGCCCACGTCAACATCAGTTCGTGCGATAAAAACGCAACGCAAATCGTTGTCGTTGGTCTTTCTCAGCCTTCTCCCTTTTCAATGTCCTGGTGTTGACGGCTACAATAGTGTTGGCGATGACATCTTTTTTCAGCATCCCATATCGCCCTACATCGGCATTCGCAGAGGACAACTCGATTGAAGTCGTTGAAGGTGTGCTATTAATGACGATATATGTGGGTATTAAGTGGTCTAAGTGAGTCGAGGTGTACTTTCGAAGCCTTCACTGGATCCAATATGGGAGCTTCCCATCATCCCAATTAAATTTGGTGTTGACTCTTATCAGGTTAAAGGGTTGGAATCTCTTACCTGAAGCTCTGCAAGAAGTATCATAGGCCCCTAATTCAGCTGATGAGTCCTTTTTTAGGGATTGGAACAAAAAACAGAAGGCAAAAGGATGTCGCTGAGATGGATTGTCCTTGAGGAGGGACTCAAGGATAAGGGAGGCGAACTACACTTGGGCAAAGTCAGTCATTCGAAGTCGAGGGATAAGGTGGAAGTTGTGTGTGAGATCTTAGTGAACCTCTACTCAGCAATGGGGTGGTTATACATAAGCTGATCCAAAGGACTGTTTAGCAGGGCAAAAGTAGGATGGGTGGCTTATTTGGCTATGAGCATTTTATTAAAGTGATTTCTGGATTCAATGAAGTTTGGCACCAACCCACACGGGTCAATTAAATTTGGGGTCCAAACTATGGATTTCATTGTATTGGGCAGTTTTGAGTTCTTTCCCCAAAGATCTACTTATTGGTGAGGAATTTAATTTTTGCCGCCTACAATCTTAATGGAAATCAATTTAGTCCAAAACCAAAAAGTTACTCTCTAACTCTTCATTGTGTTTAAAAATGATTGTACATTTTTATGGCCCAATTTTCCCATAAAGCTTGTGGCTGAGCTTTGCCCATTGAGGGGAGGCACATGCAAGGAGGATTCTAATTGAATTCATTTAATTAATAGTTTTTTTTTGCAAGATTCATATAATATTCAATAGTAAATAGGAATATTCTAGAGTAGTTTTTAGGGTTAGTTTAGTACTTATATTTTAGGGTGTTTTTATTTCAACTCCATTTTACTTTCTACACACCTACTTTTACACGTGCACGGTGTCAACTATTAAGATACCCCACCGTGCACGGTGTCAACTATTAAGACACCCCACCTGTATGGGGTATATACGTTGTTTTAAACTTTAAATACAGGTTCTATGTTTTTTCACATTTTTTTAACTGGCTACTATCTATGAAGTCTCAAAGGTCTTATTAGGATGAAATCAACCTGGATTTATTTCCATAAATCTTTATAAAGCTTTTGGCCTTAAAAGTTATAGTACTTTGACAAGATTCTTAGGCAATGGTTTAACATTGCTATCTCTTCAATCCACAAAATCAAATGTTTACAACACCATGAAATACTTTAGGCGATCAATCTCTTGTTTTAATTTTTAAAATCTTGGTGGAAACGATTAAGCTCATGCTCGATCACATTAGCAACGTTAGTGCTGAAGCATGTCGGTCCATATGACTTTGGACACCGGTAATATCTGATTCTATCAATGATCATGGGGGAATCGCATTCAATTTTTAAATCGATGATTGTTTAAGTATTTGTTACAATGCAGCTTTGATTGTGTTTTGTTTGTTTTCTCTAAACCTAATCGACATTGAATCTTCATTCAAAATGGAATTAATTAATCATTTCAATGTAAAAACTAATCGGGGTGACTTAAGTGGAATAGGTTGTCTTCTACATTTAGAATGTTGAAAAACTTGTTAAATTGGGTGTCTAAAAAGTAATATTGGGTTAGAATAAAGACACCCTTATTTTATTATGGAAACTTGTACATTAGCTTCCCTGAGCCCTATAAGTATATTGTATTATCTTCTTTTGTATGTAACTCGACATATTGAATGAGAATGCGAGTAGAAATCCTAATGTCTAGTTGTTGTTGTGTATGCTTCCACAAGTTCATATCATGGAGTGATGAAGGAGATAGAAATGTATAGTTAAGACATAACACACAAAAATCATATGTATGCAAAGATGAAAACAAGTAGACACATACATACTCATAATTGGCATATTCATATGAAAACATAAATGCATATTCACATATTTAAAGGAGGGAACAAATGCACATTCTCATATTTAGATTCGGAACCAAAGGTAGATTCATATATTTATAGCAGATCACAAGCATTAAACAACAAATCCTGGTTGGTTTTCTTACAATTCTATTTGGGTACTTAGACTCTAATTTGTTAATCACTTAAATCACATGGGAGTTAAGGGGTCCAATAGGTCTAGTTGAACCAACCTGTGTGTGTAGAGTTTCGAGGGTATTAGTTTGAAGGATGGGGAGCTGAGTTAACAAATCTAACCACCCCAAAGAGATGAACAACACTAGAGAATAATGAGATTGCTCTTGATACCCACAACTAATAACCCCTTTAAATAACATTTGATCCCTAGCTAGCATCCCCCAAACTTCATCATGACCAACCTTTAATTGACGAAACATGTTTGCAAGGATGCCTCTCCTTTATGTCACACACTCCCTCATCAATACCAATTTGAACCCCATCTAATAATTAGATTAACCCACAATTAATGCACCTCCTATTAAACTTTAAGGACTCAAATCACCTATAACCCCACTATATTAATCACCCTTTGCTTTGTTAATACATATTAGAAACATTTGAGAGAAACTCCACTAAATCACTATTTAATCTCCTAATAATATTTTTTATCTAAATTTACTCACCTTAATAACTCACCGCCACTTCCCCACCTTGATCTATCACTGCGCTTGTGAGCATATCCCTTATTATTTTGTACCGTATTATTATCTCTCTCTCTGATAAGGTTTCCTATCTCATATCCATAACTCTTTAGGCTCTCTTATTGCGCGACAATATAACCAAAATGGGTATGTCTCGGCTGTCTTGGACCCACCTGTTACATACTCAAGACTTATTACCCTATACCTGAAATTGGACACACTCGTTCTTTGACTTCGAGGCAAGCTTTAAAGAGCTTTGAATCTTCGATTTTGGCTGTCCATGGAGAAGGAGAAGAAGAAATATTTCTAACGGGATAAGAAGGGATCTGGAGCGGCAAAGCCTTCTTCCATGGAGATAAAAGGTCTCTGTGTGTGCGACAGAGAGAGAGGACGAGAGTAGGAAAAATAAGTGTTTGGAGAAATTAGGGTTTAGTTAGGTCCCTTTTTGTTTTTATCTTGCTAAACCACTGACCGAATCGAAAATAGTTGGCTTTTCAACTAATACACCGCCGGCCTAACCGTTGTATTAAAATACTGCTAGTTTTGATCCAGTTTGGTTTCTCGGTCCATCGGTTATTTGAACTCCCCTAGTTTGTACACATGGACAATCTAGTATGGTGCCCTACCTTGCTAAAATTTTAGAGTTTTTTTTTCTAGTCTTAAGTGCTAATAATTTATTTAAAAATAATACGAGGACCTACCGTCTGAAGCATCTGCGTTTTTCTGGTACTACAACTTGTCTTTGTGTAGTTCTTTTGAGTTTCGAGATTAGGAAAGCAGGACCTAATTTCATGGTATCCAATGGTCTCTATAATTAGGTCATAAATTGAAAGTGATTTCATTAGACACAGTATATTAATTGAGTCATGTGGATTGCCTATGTTGTTTAGAATTTTTTGGTGATAAGCACGAGCTAGAAAATTTTCTTACTATTGGTTATAATAATGTGAGCATATAAATATTGTGGGTAGATATATGGGGGGTGATCAATTCTCACCTACATGACTGTATGTCCTTTGTTGTTTATCTGGCATTAACATGCCAAAATTATCCTGCTCTTAAAATAGACTAGGGGTCCAGGAGGAAAGGGATTTTTAATTAAAAGCATATATGCTCATTCATTGGGTATGAATCATTTTTTGCATATTCTTTAGTAGGATTCATATGTATCTACTATAGCCTTTTTTCCCTATGAGACTTAACTCCCGAGAAGTTACAGAATAAGATTTACCTCTGCATGCGAATCAGCCTAATTGTACCCTTTTCATTATCTGTTGCATATAGGGGCGAGTCTAATTTTTGAACTTCTAGGGGGAAAGTTTAATTATGCAATTATCTCAGGGGTTAAATTAAATTTTTTTAAATGTTTGCAAAGGGATTTATTTATTTTCTTTGTTAAGTTCTATTTAATCGACCATCCGTGACACGCACGCACTTAAGTATATCTTTGCCAACCCTTGCCTGCTTAGTCTGAATACTCAAGACCTTTCAACTAGAGTAAATTTGAAATACAGAAGACCCCCTGGGGTTTAAATCAGCAGTACAACTAGTTATCAAAAATAAATCTAGATAGAAAGTTGTGCATTACTGAGTACTTTCCCATATTAAATATGTTGATGATGCAAGTATCATATAATTGAATCCCAGGTGATAGAAAAGTCATTGGATCTATTGAGAAAGTTAGATAAAGAGGAAGTGACTGAGGATGTTGAAATAGAAGAGAATATCCCTACCAAAGTGACTTACAATATTGTTTTTGTAACTGCTGAAGCATCACTATATTCAAAGACAGGAGGTTTATGAGATGTTTGTGGTTCTCTCTCTATAGCACTAGCTTCCCGTGGACATCGTGTCATTGTTGTATCTTCTAGATATATGCATGGTGGTCCTTCTGATAAAAAATTTGTCGGTGCAACTGACGTTGACTGTCGAATCAAGGTCTACTGCTCTGGAGGGGTGCTGGACATTGCTTTCTTTCACGAGTATAGGGCAGGTGTTGATTGGGTAAGAAAATAGATTGGAGTAAATTACATATAGTCCCCCCTAAAGTAATAGTGGATCTTAATTTACCCCTAATCTATCTTTTGTTTCGATTCACCCCCTAAAGTATACAACCATTTTGAAATACCCATTTCGTCAGTTGCCATTTGAAATTTTAACATCTTTGATTCTCTCTCTCTCTCTCTCTCTCTCTCTCTCTCTCTATCTATATATATATATATATATATATATATATATATATATATATATATATATATATATATATATATATATGAGACTGTGATAATTTTTTACATAACACACAAGCACAAACATATATATCTAGTGCACATATATAAATAGGCTGTATATATACTGTATACATATATACTACATATGTATTACTTATTATATATATTGTATACATATATGCTACATACGTATTACTTATTATATATATGTATTATAAATACACACCACACTATGAGAAATTTTCCGTCATGCTTTCAAACATAAAATGACGGAATGGGTATTTCAAAAAGGTTGTGTACTTCAAGGGTGAGTCGAGACAAAATAGACTAGGGGTAAATCGAGATCTAGTATTATTGTATGGGGCATATACCTAATTTAATGGGTCAACTTATATATTCCTCCCTTATCATTTCATTTCACAACTTCTGTATATTTAATGGGTCATTATGTTAATTTAATTCAAGAATGTAGCTCATGAAAAGTTTTGGCTTCTCCCCCTTCATAACACCATCCTGGAAATCCGTATGGTGATACTTTTGGTGCTTTTGGTGATAATCAGGTACTATTTGTAATATTTATTCTCTTATTGTGTCAAACTTGACGAAACAATAGAATATAATTTATATTGATAATGACAACTTTTTTTTCTCTGTTACCCACCTTTTGGGTATTGCAGTTTCGGTTCACTTTACTTTATCACGCAGCTTGCGAAGCTCCCTTAGTGCTTCTGCTGGGAGGGTTTACGTATGGAGAGAAATGTGTGCTCCTTGCTAACGACTGGCATGTAGGCTTGGTCCCAGTGTATGTGATTAACTTGCTTCGAACTCTTGTTGTTATTGTATATATTTCTTCATTCTATGTTTCCACTGTAAATGTTAGCCCTCTACCTCCCAATCCATGTGTTGTAAGGGTGGTTGATTCTTAGGATCTTCAATATGCATGGCGTAATGCTTTGACATTAATTTTAGTTGTGCTCACATGGCGCTTGTACACACTAAGACACGTGTGCTCAAACAAACATGTGCATAAGAGGATCTATTGCCCAACTTGAATTTTGAAAATTTACAAAGATAGTAGTATAACATATTGATGGTATAAACAGGGGCATAACCAGTGTTCTAAAAGACGTGCCTAGGAGGCGCCAAGGCGCGCCTAGGCGTGAGGCATTTTAGAAACGCCCTGCATAAGGCATAGGCGTGACAAAAGGCGTGGTCAATGCGCGTGTAAGGCGCGGTCAATGGTCCACGCGCATCTAGTCGCGAAAAGGCGCGCGCCTTTTATTTAAATAGTATATACAGTACTCAATTCTTGGGAGGCAAATTTGTATTACTATTACTCTTTCCCCTCAAAATGCAACTAACATATGCATTTTTTTTTGTTTCGAAAAGAAGTTAAAGGGGCCATACTTAGCTAATAAATGCATTTTTTCAAACTTTGGGAGGAAACCTTAGCTAATATATGCAATTTCTTTTAGTATTATGTTTTAATTTTGAGATCAATATTGTCTTAATAATTAAAAAAAATTAAGGGCGTAAATTGCTCCCTTTTACTAACACATGACCCCACCCCCGCCGATAGATATGTAATCCACTTCTTCACATCCACTCGGAAATATGTGAAGCTATTGCAACAAAATCTGATAAAAGTACTATGATATACTTCCTCCGTCCTAAATTAAAAACCAAATTAACAGTCGTCATTTGAAAGTCAAACAATATAAGAAAAGTTTTTACTTTCCAAATTATCCTCCTAGGAATGATAAATACCTTTGCATTCAAAGACAACAGTTGGATTAATGTTCTTTGATGGTTATTGTTTGCATGGGTCTTTATAAACTCACTAGTTTCATACACTATTTTTAGAAACACGACTATTAATTTGGGACGGATTAAAGGGAAGCACGACTACTAATTTGGGATGGAGGGAGAATTATTCATGCTTTAACTTAATATCATTATTTTCAACGCTCCACTTTCCCCATTAGT
Organism: Sambucus nigra; assembly: GCA_949130495.1. Taxonomy (NCBI): domain Eukaryota; kingdom Viridiplantae; phylum Streptophyta; class Magnoliopsida; order Dipsacales; family Adoxaceae; genus Sambucus; species Sambucus nigra. The sequence continues at coordinate 415,663,458 of OX422214.1, read as the reverse complement.
GTGCACCAAGAAATAACAGTTTTTTGGGCATTCCAATTACCTCCAGAATCCGGTAGGTAGTTGTTAGTAATCTATAACGGGAACTATACAAAAACACAATATTGGCATGTGGCTATTAAACCCTGTTCTCCTGGGTCTATTACACAATTCCTTGATGGAGGATTATTTATATCTTTAGAAGTTCTTAACAATTTCCATAATGCATTTCTTTTACTTCCAAAGTATGGATCTTGCCTTGTTTTGTATTTCAGACTTTTGGCAGCAAAGTATCACCCTTATCGAGTTTATAAGGATGCTCGAAGTATCCTTGTAATAAATAATTTGGCACATCAGGTAGACATCATTTGTGTAAATGATTCTGGACCTTTTATAATGTCATTCAGTTCATATGGTTAATACACTCAATAACCGCACATTAACACGCGATATGCACAAAGCTATGTAACAAACATAAATCCCAAATTTATGTTTTTAATAACTCAACATTAATTGAAATAATAAATTCCTTTATCAATATTCCAACCCATTTGTTCATATTCATTTCATAATTAAAAAAAGCTGCAAGAAACCATTCTACCATAGCTAAGAGACTGCCTACAATTAAGTCATAACACTGTCGTAATTGTTCTATTGAAGAAGTGATATCAATAAAAAGAGAAGTCATTCAATCCTACTTGCAGAAAACAAAAAGAAAAAGAAAAAGAAAAGTGATTTAAAGTCTGTACCAGCTGGTCAATTACCTGAGATGTAACAGTCCTAAATATACCGTTCTACAGCCAACGATACCTACTTTATAACTATGAGCTGTGCGATTTATTGTCTAAGATAAACTAGATAGGAAATCCCTTTAGGGATAAACATTATTCATTACGTTAGAAACTTGTCGCTTTTTATGTTCAAGAAGTAAAAAGGCGCAATAATAATCTGGAACAATTTCTTCTTCCTTCTTTTGTTTTTTAGGGAGTGGAGCCTGCAGCAACTTATAATAATTTTGGATTGCCTCCCGAGTGGTATGGAGCACTAGAATGGGTGTTTCCCACATGGGCAAGGACCCATGCCCTTGACACTGGTGAAGCTGTTAATGTTCTAAAAGGTGCAGTTGTGACATCAGATCGGATACTGACTCTTAGCCAGGTCATAGATTTTACATATTCTATACCTTTGAGTGGGGTTCATGAAATGAGTGACTTACGTTATATCATCTTTTAGGTCTTTTACAATGTTAATATCATATACAGCGTTATTCTTGGGAGATAAAAACTCCGGAAGGTGGACATGGTCTACAAGAGCTTTTGAGTAGTCGTCAGATAGTCCTCAATGGTATGTGGTTTGCACCCTACAACCAGGACAAGGAAGCTAACTTGTGATTATATTATTACAGAACAATTATATCAGGGGTGGTATCGATTATAATTTTCATGTGATTGAGGTCTTAACTTTAAAGAGAATTTTTAGATCTTGAAACTAGTATTAGGGTAATTTGTAAGAACAACCTTGGAATTAGAGGTCAATTTTTATTGTGTAGTTGACGCTTTATTGTTGCAAATTGTTTGAAGTTCACTATTCCTCTCTCTTTCATTTGAATGATTTAGCCATGTCAGGAACTTGAAACAAACTCAATAGCAATGTTGTTACAAATTACAAATCCGACAACAAACTTATAATTCACACAACTATAATAACAAAAACCACCTCCAATCTGAACGTATAATACGTACACACTAAGCCCACCTTTAAATTGAATAAATCAAACAAACCTGCTCTCTGAGAAAGGAAAAATGGGTGACGCAGTTGAATCACATGTGTTTTGAGCGGGGAAGGTAGAACTTGGGTTGATAATATGGGGGTCTTCCCAAAATTAGATTTTGCGAGTATCGTGCCTAACTCGTGTGAAGAAGGTGGTCAGGAAAAATTGGAAGATTCCTACATGATATTGATTCCCTCTAGAATTAAATGAGAGAAATTAATTCAAAAAAATTACCGTCATTGAGATTTGCGTCTAAAATTAATATCCCTCGAGAAAGTAAAGGGAAATTTCAGGAAATAAAGGACTTAATGTGAGTAAATGCAAAGGAATTAAATACATACACACACATAATAGTTAATGGAAATTCTCTCTCAAAATCATATGATATGCCCTGAAATTTGTTGTATTTTTCTTTTCCTATTTTATAAGGCTATTTCTCTCTTTTAGTTGCTATATTAGGATAGAGAATGACATTATATTTTAATGTCTTTAGTGTGCCCTCTTCAGTGAATTTTATACGTTAGGGTTATCTTGGCTAGAAATATAATCATTCCTATAATTAAGGCCTTTGACCACTCTTTGTAATCACTTTTCTTTTGGATACGAATGATAGTTAAAGAGATAAATTAGGCATTTGGCCTCTAAATCCATTTTGTTGTGTGAAAATTTTTCCACTTATATTTAATTGGTATTAGAGTTTCATTCGCTTTTTGAGGTGGTCTCCAAAGTTGTAGTACAACCATGGGTAAGGCTTGGAGGAACTGGCTAACCACTCCTCTGACTGCTCGCAATCAGGCGCCGCCGTAGATCTGAAACATCCTACCCCAAACCTTCCATGTCCACTAACCACCCAATAAACAACCCAAGATCCCCCTCAAAACCCTAGACATGGAATCACCACCACCAACAAGTCCCTACGACCAACTCCCTGCTTCCCTTTCAACCCACATCCCCTTAAAACCCAAAAAACCCTAGCCGAACCTAACCTATGTCAGTTCTGACTATCGAGCCCCTTACTTGACCTTCGGGGATATTCTTCGATCAACTCCATGTCCCACTGACCTCACACTTTGTCCCTACGGTGATCGGAGCCCTTCACGAACCGTTTGTGGTGTTTTTTTGCTGAAATTGTAGGATCGTTCAACCCTATGGACCAATCTTCAACCGTCGGGGATCATTTGCCATCGCAGATTATAGGTGACCTTTGCCGGACTGTTTCCATTTCCTTTGGAGCTCTGGGCGATTGTTGGAGCAAGGAGATAGTAACTGCTCACTTAGGTTTGAAAACCCTAAGTGCTTCAATGAGCCCCAAAGGTAAGTCCAAACCTTGTTCCCTCTTTTTGAGTAAAAATAACATCACCACGCTTACTGCTTGCACCCTCAAAATTTCAATCCACTTATGAAAATTGCATTTCAACCCATGTTTTATTTGAAAATCCTGGAACTAGCCCCAAAATGTTTGGAAATTATTATCAACCCCCTATTTTCTGAAAAAATTACAAAATAACTCCTCGCCTTTTTCAACCATCTTATTCTCACCCCAATCTTCTAAAATACCCAGAAACCACCTTCGAACTTCCTTCGGATAGCCCACCACTTACCCCAGACCCAACTTGGATCCCGCACCTAGTCATTTTGCTTCTATCGAGTATCAAGAGATTAGGGCATTTTTACCTTGGAGACTTTATTCCCATCTTCGAGGAAGAATAGGTTGGGTTTCTTTTCAGAGATTATTAGATATCTTTGTTGAGGATAGATGGGAGACTCATACTCGACTTAGGGAGATGAGTGTAATACCCCGTACTTTTATTGATATTTATTTATGGGATTAATTAAATTAAATGTGAATTAATTGAGAATTAATCCGGATATAATACAAACGATATGTGAGTTGGTATTTGATTATAATGTGTATATATGGAAATATATGAATATTGGAAATATTGAAATTGTCGCGAGATTGAAATACGGCAATTTGGGAAATTTTGTTGGGACGCGTGTGACAGTCGCGTCAGAAATGTAATTATTTTAATTAAAAAGTGAATTTTATTTTTATCAACCATATGGTCATTTTGAGTGCGCCAACGAGTCCGAAAGGTTCGAAATAGTCAGAAAACACTAGCCGGGGGTTTTAGTTTGGGTCCTGGGGCACTTTTGGGCCACACCGGCAACTTAAAAGAGTATTTTGGTAATTTTGGAATTTGGGGAATTTTGACCAACGAATTTTGGGAATTAAAAATAGGGTATTTAGGAAACCACTAACCCATTACCAACACTTAACTAATTAGAGGGCTACGGGAGTTATAGGAGAGGTTAGGAGAAGTTCCCAAAAGAGAAACACAACCTCCATCTTCAACCTTCATCAATTCAACACCAAATTCAGAGAACAATCCGAGGCAAGTGGTTTAATTACGTTAATTTCAAGCGAATGTTTCTTCCATGCTTAGAAATTTATATAATCGCATTGTTTTGGGAGATTTATAAAAACCAATGAATTTGAGGATTAAAACTATAAACCATGTTAGGATTTGCATGTAGACATATTCTGGATGAATTATGAATTCATACTATAGCCCTTGATAATTCAAAAACGGATTTAAGAAGAGGATTATTGTTGATTTTGAAAGAAATAGAAAACTAGGGTTCTTAATGATATTTTGATCTAAATAAGGCCTTTGGGTGATGATTAATTAGTTTTAGAATGTTAACAATGTTGTAGGATGATTATTTGGTGATATTATAACGTTAGAATGAAGTTTCATGCATTGTAATGGATTTTTAGGACGATTTGAGGACGGCAAAACGAAGCAGTCCGTAACTTATCTGGTGCAATCGATCGATCGACATTCATCAGTCGATCGATCGACCACCATCGATCGATCGATGTTCAAGGTCAATCGATCGACCTTACCAGAATGAGAAATATTTTCCCTAGTTAAATTTTAATGATGTTAACCCTTAGAAAATTATTAATGGAGATTTTATGAATATCCTTAGACTTAAGGAAGACCAGTAGGTATGGTTATAAAATTTGGACCTGAGTTAGAATTCAATTTGAGGAATTATTATGAAATCTAATAAAATTCGATGAGTGAGATAATATTAGGGTTAAAAGAGTAAGTTCGAATAATTTGATGAAATGAGGTTTGGGGCAGAAGTAAGGATCTTAAGAATAATGATGTTATATGTGGGAATAATAGCAGACTTAGTAATCCCTTTGAGTTAGGTTTTAAGTACAAGAAACTATGACGTGAGATGTGTCGACAGTTTACATTATATATTATCGGAAGACTTAAAAATGTATAAGATTGGAATAATGGTATAAGGATGTAGAATATACCTTTATTAATATTGAGATATCTAAGATGTGTGAATTCTTAGTATATGACTTATGTGTATGACATACCTACCATACTTTCTATCACGGAGGTCGTCGTTCGTGTTGGGCCAACTAATCTTTGTGTGCCTACGGGGGGATTTAGATTGGTACCTTAAGAACATAATACTAGAATGACTTATTTGTGAGTTAATAAGTCAGCTGACTATGGAGCGTAGGTATGTACGTGACCCATGGATATGTTGAATTATGTTCGCCTCCATTTTTGTGTGTTGTGCTTATTTTAACAATTCCTGAGAGATTCCGAATTTGTAATCCTTATGTACGTGATGTACCGGAATGAGATAGCAGAGTATGTGCACCGTAGCCTAGACTAGGGGTGCCTATAATGTATATTTATGATGTGAATCGGGGTGCTTGTATTGTATATTTATGATGTGAATAATATACGATCAAATGAAAAGGAATTGTTATGTTTAATTACGAGTATAATTGTAGTAACGTCTTGATAAAGATAAAAAGGGAAAACCTGCTGTGAATTGTTTTGCTAATAATTGAGAATCCGAGTTTAAGTAAAGCCTCCTATTTAATTGATAACGTTGGGAATTTATATTGTGAATCAAGTAGAAAGGTTATAACTTATGACGGTTTAGTTAGATATGAATATCACTTAGATGGGTACGGTACGTTAGGAGTGCACACTTAGTCGAGAGGTGAGAATTTCATGTGAGTGCACGTCCTAACATGTATTTTGCATTCATTGTTTTAATGTTATTAAAGCACTTGTTGTTTTTAAAATACTCTCCACTTTCAGGCTCTGACCTGTTTGCTTTCAAATCTATTTTTGTAAAAACCTTTTAGGTGCCCAGCCATAAGGACACCGTGCATAGGATTTCTATTCAGGTGACGAGTTGTAGCTGTTGTGGAAGTTACAGGGCCTTGATAGTAGACGCCTCCTTTTCTAGTCTTGACTCCATATTCAGTTTTATCATTTGTAGGTCATGTCACCCATTTCTTTTAGAGACATTCTATATTTCAGCTATTCAGATTGTGGATTGTAATTAATTCAGGATACAGACTTGTTTTATTATTTCAGTTGTGGGATTGTTGTGAGGAGTAATTCCTCCAGACTCTTTATTATTGTTGATTATACTATTGGACTTTATTGTGAATGGTTATGTTATTCTTTCCTAATTCATTTATTGCATGTTAATCAGATTTAATTTAAAATTTGACATCTTACTTTCTAAATACTAGGTGGTTAGTAATCATTAAAATGTTTTCGACAATGATGCTATTAACTGAACCAACTTGGCATTTTGTATTAATTTAATAAAGGAGTAGCTACCCGGTATTTAATTAGTTGTGGTGTCACAATGAGTTCGTATTGTGTAGATTAATTTTTCCTGTTATTTGGGAATGAAGAGGATTTTGCTGATACGACAATTATTGGTGGTTTCGAGATTGGTTCATTGTTACATGATGATTTGGTTGATTATGAGTATGTGGACCCATTTTGGGTGGCATTTTAGACATGCTTTGAGGTTGACTTTCAGTACCTAGCATTGAGATAGCTTGTTGTGGGTGACATCACCCTCTTTACTTTGTGATGTTGTTAGTGTATTGATTTTAAGTGTTGTCAGCTACGCGGCCTAAGTTCATGTTTACCAGCAATTATTGGGATTTTTTATGGAGGCGTCTTCACTTTTCTACTAGACACCACAAAATGCATTACCGTGGATGACTTCCCTCCCCAGTTGGGGAGAATGGTGGTGTTATGTGTCTCAACTACAGGTCATCGCTATTATATTCACGCTTGTGGGCGAGCTTTTCTTAGTTGGAGAGAGGGACGTATCCCAGTATTTCTTTTATTTTTGTGTTTTTATTTTCATGTTTTATTAAGCTATTTTTCTCTTTTAATTGCTATATTGGGATAGAGGGCGATATTATCTTGCAATGTCTTTAGTTAGCCATCTTTAGTCATTTGACACTTTACGGTCATCTTCTTTAGCAAGATACCCATTCCTATGAATAAGGTTTGGCCACTCTTGCAATCACCTTACTTTTGGAGATGCATGAGAATTGGAGAGAAAATTTAGGCCTTGGCCTATAAATTCATGTTGCTGTTGTTATTGTGGAAATACTTCGGCTTACATCACCATAACTTCATAAGTGATTAAAATGGATGTCAAATGATCTTATTTATAGGCTCCTAACTAGGTTATAATTCTAACAAATAATCCTAGATAAATAAGATATAAACCCTAAACAACATCTTATACTAACAATTATAATTCTAATTAATTATCTACTTCTATTACCAATTACATCATAATAACCCCATGAGGAAGAGGAGATGAATGGTAAAGTTGGGTATTGACATCAAGGATGAATGGTAGTTGGAGAAAGCTGCCTGAGTAGAGACAATGGTCATTGAACTATCCGGCCTTCCTTTTTGGAGGAAATCTATTACCATTAGAATTTTAAAACCCCATCCAAAGGTTAGATGTGTGGGACCTTCCTCAAACCTTCATTAGGAGATTTGTTGGAAAAGGTGATTAGGTATCCCTAGTGTCCAAATTTACTGAGCAATCCAATCAAAAAGTGACACTTTGGCAAAAAAAAATTAACAAATAAATTAATTAATAAAAATTAGTTACATAACTAATAAATAATTAAAAAATGTACTAGTAAATTGACTAATTATAATTAACTAATACAATAATTTATTAACAAAAAATATCTACATAAGATAAACATACCAAATTCACATAGAGATCCTGCTTTAACCTCCCTACCCCATTCCCACCTTCGGCATTCTTTCTTTCTCTCTCTCTCTCTCTCTCTCTCTCTCTCACGTAAATGAGCGTCAAATGGAAAATAAGAAGGTGATTTAACTCTCGTCTCAACTCTCCCAATAGCTCAAAAGTGTAGGAATACCTCAAATGAGGCTACATGGAGAATATTTATAAGGAATGGGAGAGGCTTATAAAAGTTGTTAGTCAAGTATGAGTTGTCATGAGATCAACTCATTTCATGACAACACTAACTATTGGAACCTTCTAGAAACTTCAATCTCAATCCTTGCTACAGTTTAAAAAATGTAACAAACATACCAAACAACTAATAAAAGGAAAAGTACATTGAAATAACAAAAATACTACTCAAGTGGGTATGTACTAAAAATAGCCTTCTCAATTCACATCATTCTCCCCCACTTAAAACTAAGCTCGCCTTTGAGCTTTGAAACTTTTAGGGACTCATATAAAAATTCTGAAAATAAGTGGCCCCCCAAAAAAACCGTAGCCACCTGGGTCGAGTGGTCTCCTAGTGCTACAAGATCCCAAGCCTAACCATCCGTGGACATTGCTGGACAAGAAGGCCATCGTTAACCATCGCTGGGACATTTGGAAGGAAAACACAGAGGAACCGGTGGTCGATTTGTTTGATTCAGGTCCTTCTTGGTGCGATTGCTTTCTGGCTCCTTTTTCTCGGGACTCTAGGATGGAGTTTAAATCCATTTTTTGCTTCTTATTTTAGGTTTTAAGGGAAGATTTTTTTTTTAGTTTTAGGGATCTGTTGTGGTGGTGTAATTGTGGGTGGAGTTGTGGTAGAGGATACAATTAAGGAAATGGTAACGGAAGTAGTCGTGGTATTGGGCAGGTGTGTTTTATTTAAGGTTGGTAGCGGGGTGGAATGGGTAGAATTGGTGGTGGTGAGATTAGGGTTTTGTGCGGCGGTGGGGGCGGAGTTAGGACGGCTTTTGGATACATCGGTTGGAGGAAGATGAGCCTCAAGAGCATTGAATCATGCTACGAGGCAGTTTAAAATCTCCTTGAACCTATCGGTGAACGAATCAATGGGATCAAACTTCTTCTTAGGTCCCATTTGACATCGTCTACGATTTGTTATACAACAACAAAGACGGGTGGAGGCAAAGAGGCTCCGATACCAATTGACGTAAATGAACATCAAATGAAAAATAAGATGATGATTTAACTCACGTCTCAACTTCCTCTCAATATCTCAAAAGTGTAAGAATACGTCAAATGAGGCTACATGAGGAGTATTTATAAGGAATGGGAGAGGCTTCTAGAAGTTGTTAGCCAAGTATGAGTTGTCATGAGATGAGTTATCATGACAACTCATCCATGACAACATTAACTAATGGAACCTTCTAGAGGCTTCCATCTCAACCCTTGCTACAATTAAAAAAATGTAACAAAAATACTGAACACCTAAAAGGAAAAATACAATGAAATAACAAAAAGTCACTCAAGTGGGTATGTATTAAAAACAGCCTTCTCAATTCATATCCCCTATAGCTTCTTTAAATAATCACTCGTTACTTTGGAACCTTTCCTTCAAAAACAATTTTAAATATAGTGAACTTGAACAATATGTTTTCTTGCTCAATTTGTTAGAAGGTTTAGGCTTGCGGTTGGAGTGAGGGATGACAGGAGGTGAAAATTGGAAATTTTTTACTTTGATCAACTACATTCTTTGTCACTTGGTGTGTTGACATTATTTAAGGTTTTAATTTTAATATAGGCTTAGTGTCAAGTGTATATTTTTACTTGGTTAATGGCTCATGGGAAAGTGAATACTAATGCAATGATCCTAAGAGAGGACCAAAATCAATACAGAGAAATAATTCTAATAACAATAAATAAATAAATATAGAAACAATGATTCACCTATTGCACATCGTTCCATTTTATTGTGTTTGGGTTCCCAATGTTGTAAAAGATTATATTATGGCAACTTTTGAGTCATACATGTTTTTTGATTAATTTATTGACTTGCATTCATTATTTCTGAAAGTGACCAATCTAACTCTGCTTTTTTAGGTATCACAAATGGCATCGATATTAATGAATGGAACCCGTCTTCAGATGAACATATTCCTTTCCATTATTTTGTTCATGACCTTTCTGGAAAGGTAGTTAAGTGTCATGTTCCAAAATGTTATCTGTAAATGTCGTCGTACAGTTCCCTATAGAAAAGCTATTGCTGAAAGTACTACAAAAATTACTTGTCAGTATGGCATTGTGCTTAATGATGATTGTGCATTGTTAAAAAAATAATGCATCTTGGCCTGAGAAATTTTAGTGGTTACTTAGCAGCCACCTAAAGTACGGGAGAGATAATCAAATGTTTTTCCCTCTCCTGAATTAGCAAAAGACATTAAGTCAAGTCGTTACTATATCTTTGAATTCCGCATTTTACATTAGTTCCTATTTATATTTTACAGAATATTAGTATGATAGAGTTCAGTATATGTAATTTCGATTGTTTATTTTTCACAGCTTCTTTCTTACGCCTTTTATTTTTTTTGTAAAATTCAGGTTGAATGCAAGATTGCTTTGTAAAAGGAATTAGGTCTTCCAATTAGGCCTGATTGTCCATTGGTGAGAGTGAACTCCTTGTTCTGCAGTCTGTATAATTATAATTTACATCTTCCTTTTATTATCGACTTGATTACTTTATATAGATTGGATTTATTGGGACGCTGGACTACCAGAAAGGCATTGATATAATTCTTTCAAGCACTCCAGAGTTGTTGCAAGATGATGTCCAATTTGTGAGTAAAATATATTTTCTTTTAAAGCGCACGCACTATTTTTTTTGGGGAAATTGTAATTTTCCATATGAGTTTTATAGTAGAACTTATTTAGTGTAAAGGTGTGTTTGATTGGTTCCACCCACCCGAAGAAAATATTTCTATGGAAAATTTTAAATTGTGCATTATCGGATTGTACTTTAGCAAATATGTTGACTGAGCGGAACCCCATGTGGACCAATTTTTAGAGTAGTAAAAAAATGAATTTTTTGATGAATTTTTTGGGAGATGATCTCCATGATCTACAAAAAAATCATCAGAAAATTCAATCCATAAGTGGGTGAGAGATCATCATCAAAAGTTTCAATAGCCAAAAATGCACATATTCATGATTTTTGCATATCATATTTTTGAAATAGAGGAAAATTTCAATTTTTTGATGGAGCTTTTTGTAGATGATTTCCATAGTGAGAATATCATCTACAAAAAGTTCTAAAAAAATCAATTTCTTCTATTTTAAGAAAATGGTTATATAAGAGGTCATTATAGTAGAAATATATATATAGATAGATAGATAGATAGATAGATAGATAGATAGATAGATAGATAGATAGATAGATAGATAGATAGATAGATAGATAGATAGATAGATAGATAGATAGATAGATAGATATATAGATTATATGTATTTGCATGAATGTATGTAAGTTGAGCTATATTTCTCACACGCTCCACTTAAATTAGGTCACAGCGTGAAACTAGTCTCGACTCACACATTCATGAATAGAATTGGGTTAGCCTAACGCCCTGGCTGCGGCCTTTACTAGAACCTCGGCACATAACATCCCAAATACGAATGTTCTAAAAAGCACTAGGTGGTAGGGGGGGCACTGGTTGTCCTCTTAGCGCCTAGGTACGCACACACGTTTTTCCCTTTTTGACAACAACACCAAGTATGCTTTGAAGTTTTTGTTACAAAAGAATCTAATATTGATTTACACATGAACATTGGTAACAATTTTTTATTTCCCTATACTTTCAACATTACTAACTTTTCTTTAAAGTCCCCTATATAAATAAATTCCTAGCACTAGACAAATAATAGAAATATTACGCACAATATTTTGTGAAATTTATATTTGATTCCTACACAAAAAATAATGCTACTATAGATATAAAACTGTGTAACTTTTTAAAATAAGACGCACGTAAATGCTATTATAATCATTGTATATATACAAAGCAACACTCATGAATATGATATATATAAAATTATATATAGAATAATGATATGAGTACAAAAATCTCCACAAAATCTGATGTGGATTCCACTTATTCTCTCACCTACCTACTAAACATTGCCTTGTGGTATGGAGTCCCCCCTGGGCACCAATAACACTACTTTTGTGGAGATTTTGTGGATTTACTTTGTACCCATAGCACTACTCTTATATATATATATATATGATTCTTTCTATGATATTGTAGTTCTATGTATTTTTTATTTAGAACTGAATTTTTATGAAAAACGATAATTTTTTCACTTAGTCCGCTTTCTTTCCGACTAGCCCCTAGGCGAGGCGCTTCCCCGCGCAGCCTTTAAAACACTATCAAATACCAAGGAAGTTATGAACTTAACTCATTCCTAGTGTCATTATTATATCCATTCACCCCATTGTTGCAAGTAAGGTATATATACATCCCCTAACTAAATTGGAGGTAACCTAAATGTGCATTAGGTAACAATAATACAATAAAATCTTTGGCTGCCATCTCTCGCACATGATGAAGGTTAGCTTCCGCATTCTTTCCGTAAGCCTTGTTCCCATGGCCTGGTACTAGAACCATGCCCGATGCTAATCACTCTTCCCAACCTCAAGGGCACAATAGGGAGTGTCAGACCTACATGTCAACTATATTTTCTAAGTCACAAGATGGGATAGCCTAAGACACAATCGATACGATGGTTGATCCCCTTGTCTCTGGACTGGAAATTGTATTTTGTAAAATGATAGATTTAGAGCATTCCTAGCGCATTTGACTAATTTGGACGTTGGTATGGGAAAAATACAGTATCAAAGAGAAAATAATCCTAGCGCGTATATGGTATATATAAAGTACCAAAACTGTGGTGTTTTAAGTTATAATATCGAGAGGACCTCTGTTTCCCGTTTGAGATTTTGGGTTTGGTTGCATATGTTGTCGTTTTGTTCGTCTCCCACGGAATACTTATTCCCGGATGAGAACTTCTCTTGCTACGTGCCAACACCCCATCCATTCACCATTTACAAAATATCACTTCATAAATAATTACAAATAGTCTTTGCATAATAATACAAACACCCCTATAGTTTGTCAAGTTCCATCTCACATACTTTTACTTACATGTCAAAACAAAAGAGTACAACAACCTTTAATTATTTAAATTTGTAAGATGTGGGTTCTTTAAATACAATTAGTATTTAGGGAGGCGTAACCCCTTATCAGAATAATGATTAGTTCACAAAGAATAACACAATAAATGAAATTGTCTTTGAAACTAAAAGGCTGTATTAAATGAGCCTTTACACCATAAATGCTCTTTAACTATAATAAATGAAATGGGTCTCCACAATAAACTTAGTTGGAGGGAGAAGGAACAAGTACCTTGGCACAATAAAGGCAAGGAAACAAACCAGGTGTGCAATAAATGCCAATGTTTGTAAACAAAAGTGGTTGAGCTCTAAAGATCTGGGAGTATAATCACCAAAAATGGTAAACTCACAATAAAATCTCACGTTTAGAGAAAACTGGGCGTCAACTTTGAAGGGGAAAAGATCACCCCCCCCCCCCCCCAAAGGAAATAAGTGTAAGTATTTATACAAGGGCAAGGTCATTCGAGCGACCTTGCCCGTATTAAATGATCTGACCTCATTTAATGTTAAGAGCACTGTACAATTAATGCTAAAGATAGCGCATTAAATGCACGAGATATTATGCTTTGGCGGGAACACTATTTGTGGGTTTAAGGATCTCTTTTCCTTAATTGAGATGTGACAGGCTGATGGAAAGAGATCTTTTATGACGGTTGATGGGACGTTCTCTTAAATGTTCTAGTGGTCTAAGGAATAAACTCACTCAAGTGCCACCTTTCTCGAGTCTCTAAAATGTCGGGAAACATGACGTAATAAAAGGTAGTGAACAGTGAAATGTGAGATGAGCTATCTAATCAGCCAACTGTGGTCTTTCTGATGATGGTTATTCGAGCAACCTTGAATTGTATATGAGAGACCAAAAGACATCTTTGAAAAACTGTTAGAAAGGAGGTCCCTCGAGCGAGGTTCCTCGACTGAAGATATCTTGAGTGGCTATCTGTTGATCTTATTGAACAGAGGTTTTACCTAAGTGTGCCAAAGAAATTGGTATTACTTACTCAACATTATCTTATTCCCAATCCTCTAAACCAATTCCCTGTGAGGTTCCTTAAATAAGGTTATTCGATAGAGCATGTGAGCTCTCCTATGTCCTGCCAGACATGGTCCTTCGACGGTACTAATCAACCTCAAAATTATTACAAAATAATTACAAGTATTTGAACAATAAGGGATAATGCATGTAAATCATAACTTCTATTACAAAATGTGCCTTCAATATCTCTCGATTGAGCTTGATCTTTGTGGGATGCCCTTCGAGTGACCACGTTCCTTCTTTGAGGTATTTGATCGCACGATTTAGATCTGGGGCTTCTTGTGAGTGTTCTCCCAAATGATTTTCATCCTAATGATCTTCTCCTGAATGATCTCTTGTTTAATCATTATTCTCTTGTTTGTACAAGATTAGTCTTTCAATATATCTTAGGCTTGGACCTCCACCTGTATTTTCCCCTTCGTAAAGATATTTATTTACATGTAAAGAAATATCTGTACGAACAACCTGTAAAATAGGGTCATTTTAAATAAACAAGCAAATAATAATGAGAACAACAATTATTTGTGCAAAGGTATGTGTAAATAACCACATTTGTGTTTTCCCTTCGAGCGAGTTTTTGCTCGAGCGACCTGGGAACTTAGTTATTAAGCTTTCTCGGAGATAAAAATATTTTATGATAAAATTTATCAATTATGCTGGGGGAAATATAATTTTTTTTGAAATCCCCCCAAAACTGTTTAGTTCCCCCCTAAAAAGAGAATCATGGGACGATTCGTTCAATGCCCCAAGTTAGGCGTTGATCATTGAGCTGTTGTCTCATATTAAATGCACATGTGGCTCTTCCCCCCACCTTTACACGTGGCGTGCTGGGCTAGCGCATGAACATCACATGATTCACCTTAGTCATCATCAAATCCTAAACCATCATTGCTCTGGCTGAAGATGAGCAACCACGTGCGCGTGGGACTTATCCCCCACCATTTCAAATTCAATTCTTTACCCCTTATAAAAAGGGGTTCTACTTCTTCGCGTCACTTTACCCTTAATGTTTTCCTTGGAAAACATTCCTTTTAGAGGGAGAGAGTAATTCAGTCCGTCTTTCTTCGTCAAACCTTTTTCTTCATCTTAATCTTTAACACTGCTTTGCAATGGC
Organism: Sambucus nigra; assembly: GCA_949130495.1. Lineage (NCBI taxonomy): Eukaryota > Viridiplantae > Streptophyta > Magnoliopsida > Dipsacales > Adoxaceae > Sambucus > Sambucus nigra. The sequence goes on along the minus strand of OX422214.1, from coordinate 415,648,250 downwards.
TCCAATTGTGAAAAGGACTCCTTTTGCTAGGAGTGTTTCCCCGAGGACTGAAGCTCATTAAGCCCAGTGGGCTAAGTACCGTCGTGCTACATGCTTTGGGGAAGATGATCAATTCTGGTCTATGGCAGATACCTGTGGCGTATTTTGGCTCTCCGGTGGCTTCCCGTTGGTTCACGACTGTTTTGGGAGAAAAATAGTTTTTTCTCGATATTTACAAAAATGCCCTTTTGAGGAAAAACTATAAATAGAAGCCTATTTTCTGTTTTTAAGTGTAGTGCTATTTTTTCCAACAAGAGTGAACATTTTGTGAGTTTTTCAAAGAGAAGAGTGAGTGAGAGCTTCTTGTTTAAGATTAGTTCTTGTGCTTGGTTTGTGAGTGACTTTCTTGGAGAGATAAAGAGTGTGAGTGTGTAACCTTGGAGAGATAAAGAGTGTGAGTGTGTAACATTTTGTGACTTTCTTGAAGAAACCCTAGCATTGTGGATGTAACCCTAGTTGGGTAAACCACGTTATATTATTGTCATTTCTTTGCTTTGATTGCTTGTGTGTTCTTGTTATCCCACTGGTTGATGCTTGATTGGATTAATTTTGGGTTTGCACACTTAATTTTCATTAGGAACAAGGTCTTGGGTTTTTTCCGCTCACCAAGTTTTTGGTAAAATTCCGAAGTGAGTTTTATGGTCTTGGTTGCGTAACATAGGACTGTTTTAGCGCAACAAGTGGCATCAGAGATTTGGTGGCTTGGTTTGCTCGGTATTTTGGTCCGGCTTGAATCAATTTGAGTGATATTGGCATAATTTCTAGAATTTGTTCCAAATGGTAGAAGAGGTGTCGCGTACTCTTGAATCAACTTCTACAAGCGGAGGATCTAAGAAGTGGGGTCCTAGTTATGGATCGGGAGGCTAAATGAAGTTTGAAATAAAACCTTTTGATGAGAAAATGAATTTTGGCTGTGGTAAAGAAAGATGTGGGGTGTTCTTGTTCAACAACGGTTGGTTATAGCATTGTTGGGTATAGAGAAGCGTCCGGTGGATATGACTGAAGTCGAATGGAGCAATATTGATCAAAGGGAGATTTCTTCAATTGAAATGTATATCACAGATGATGTGCTCAATCACGTGATATCTGAAACTACGGCCAAGGGCATGTGGGATCAATTGGAGGATATTTATTTGGGCAAGTCTTTGTCAAATAAATTATTTCTAAAGAAGATGCTCTTCAAGTTAGAAATAAAGGAGGGCAGTGATAAGATGAAGCGTATAAATGTCTTCAATTCTTTGATCAATGATTTGAACCGGATTGATGTTCAATTTAGTGAGGAGGATCGAGCGTTGTTGTTGCTTACTTCGTTGCCCGATTCATATGAGCACTTTATCACCACATTTATGTTTGGAAAGACTACTCTCAAGTTCAATGATGTAATACAGGACATCATTTCTCACGTAGCCATGAAGAAGAAAAATGGTAGCGGTGGAGGTAGTTCATCTTCTCAAGGTGAAGGCTTGGTATCTAAGGTTGGTGGTGGTGGATGAAGAGGAGGTCGAAGTATCTGGGTGCAAATAATTGGGGCTTACAAAGGTCTCAATCTCGAGACATTAGCACGGTTGACTGTTTCAAGTGCCATAAAAAGGGTCACTTTAAATGGAATTGTCCGGAATGGAAGAAAGATGATAAGAAAGGAGACGCTACTAAGGATGTGGCCGGTGTTGCTACTTTAGAGGAAGGCGAAGAGGTTCTTACTTATTTTTCCACCGATCACGTTGATGGTTGGATTCTAGATTCGGAATGTTCATACCACATGTGTTTGAACCGGGAATGGTTTGAGGATTAAAAGTCCAATATCGATGGTGATATTCTCATGGGAAACAATGCTACGTGCAAAGTAGTGGGAATCGGTTCGGTGCACATAAAGATGTGGGATGGGGTTGTACGAACCTTAAGTGAAGCGATGCACGTTCCGGCACTTAAAAAGAACTTGATTTCCTTAGGCGCACTCGATTCAAAGGTGTGTGATTCAAGACGAGGGTGGGTCTTTGAAGATGAAAAGGGGATCGGTGTTGAATTTGGTCGACACAAAGTTACCGAACAATCTTTATAGATTGAAGGGAAATACGGTAGTGGGTGAAGCGACAGTCTCCATGGAGCCGAAAATCAACGAGCTACAATTGTGGCACATGAGACTTGGTCACATGAGCCAACGGGGCATGGAAGAACTTCATCGACGAAAGTTGTTGAAAGGGGTGCACAGATGCAAGCTCGGTTTTTACAAGTATTGTGTGATGGGGAAGCAAACTCGAGTGCAATTCACTATATCTACGAACAAGAGCAAAGGGACTCTTGACTATATTCATTTCGACGTGTGTGGGCCTGTGGATGTTGTTTCCATAGGAGGCTTTAGATACTTTGTGACTTTCATAGATGATTAGTCACAAAAAGTGTGGGTCTACTACTTGAAGGAAAAATCGGAGGTTTTAAAGAAGTTCAAGGAGTGGAAATCCATGGTAGAGAATAAAACGGGGAAGAAGGTCAAGTATTTGAGGAGCGACAACGAGGGTGAGTATAGAGATGGTGGTTTTCTCAAGTATTGTAACGATGCCCGCATCACAAGGCACTTTACTGTTAAGAAGACTCCACAACAAAATGGGGTGGCGGAGAGGATGAACCGCACCATTATGGAAAGGGCAAGGTGCATAAGGTTTCATGCCGGGTTGCCGAAATCATTTTGGGCAGCAGCTCTTGATCACGCCGTGTATTTGGTGAATCGGTCACCAAATTTGACTCTTGGTTTGAAGTGTCCAGAGGAAGTATGGTCGGGGCACGAGTTCAACTACTCTACTTTGAGAGTGTTCAGATGTTCGTGGTATGCTCACAATCCTAGTGACGAGAGGACCAAAAATGACCTGAGAACTCATTGGTGTATTTTTCTAGGCTATGGAAAAGGGGTAAAGGGGTTCAAGCTTTGGGATCCATCTACGAGGAAGCTAGTTGTTAGCCGGGATGTGAGGTTTGACGAGATGTCCATGTTTAAGGCCAAGGAGTTCTTGGAAATTGCCGATGACGGTGGTGTTAGAACCGTCGAGATTCCTTTTGTATTTATGAGATCATCAACCACCGATAGTGATGGTGCATCTACTAGTGGTTCAAGTGATTCTCAACCGAGTGATGACACGGTTGAGGTGGAGCCGAATGAGGATGATTTGGAAGAGGCGTTCCCAACCGTTTGACCGCTAAGCCATTCCCCCACTTGCTTGTGGAGGAAAGTGACGACCTAGGTGCTAGTGTTGTTAAGTTTAGAATCGAACGTGGGGATTTTCCTTATTCCAGTGTTGAGTTTGAGTCTGCTGGTGGAGCCTGTGATGGCTTAGGTCCATTGGCAGACTATATCCGTGGTAAATATGCCGCCAAACTGTCATAGGTGCAATGTTTTTAATCGCGGTCGCGCAAGGTGTCGCGTTTTGGCTCCGGGATCACGTCGCGCATTGCGCAAGAAAATCGTGCATTTCAGTTTTTTATTAGAAAAACATATAAAATAACATTTTAAACTGATATTTGTAAAATAATTAACATTTTAATTTGAAAATTATAGAACAAATAACTATTTGGGCTGAAAATTATAAAAAAAAAAAAACATTTTAAGCTCCACTTTTGTAAACAATTATCATTTTAACTGAAAATTACAAAAGATTAACATTTTAAACTTAAAATTATAAAATATTAACATTTTAACTGAAATTATAAAAACAAATTACAGTTTAAAATCAAAATTATAAAACAAAAAACATTTTAAGCTAAAATTTTATAAATAAGTAGCATTTTAAACTGATAATCTTCTTCATATGCATTCTTCCATCCATAATCTTTTTTGTGTGCCCTTTTTTAATCTGAAAAATAAAAAATAGAAAACATTTTTCACCGAAATTTATTAAAAAAATATACATTTTCTACTGAATTTATTAAAAAAATTACATTATTTGAGACTTGAAAAAAAGTTAACTGAAATATGAATAAAAGTTACAAAAAAAGTTTAAAATTACATTATTGAAAAAAAGTTACAAAAAAAGTAAGTTTTTAAAGCTCCCAAACAAAAAAAGTTAACTGAATAAAAAGTATACTGAGAAATAAAAAAAAGGTTAACAGCCCATAAGTTTAACAGCTCGTAAGTTTTTTGAGGGGTTAAGGGTTGGGTTAAACACCTCTTGCATTTCCTTTTTTTCAAAATGGCAGCGTTTTCTTTTTTTTCCAAAGCTCCAATTGCTTATTTTCGTGAAAAAAAGTGCACTTTCGCGCAAAATAGCGCACGCAAAAGGAGCATCTCGTTTAGCAGTGCCAATAGCGTGGCTTTTTTCAATCGCAAAAGGCAATTGCGCACTATTGCGTTCGCAATAGCGCGCTTTTTAAAACATTGCCTAGGTGGGAGTATCATCTGCTATATGGCTGGGAATCTGATTTTGAGCAAAAATAACCGAGTTTTGAGATTACTAGTCTCTCGGTGGAGCCACAGGTCTCACACATTTGTAGCTGCTTAGGGAGAGTTCAAAATAACTCCGGAGGATGTGTACGAACTTATGGGTATTGATGCTGCTGGATATGAGTCCTTTTTTGAAGTTCTTTCGAAGGAAGAGGCAGTTATTCGAAAGAAGTTGGAAGGTGTTTGCAAGAAGTGTTGGGAGAACTCCAACAAATGCACCTTTTCTGAGCTCATCCGTTATTTCTACTTTATTGAAGACAAAGCAGCTGCTAAGGCAAGGGAGTTGTTCGCAAACAATTCCAAGGACAAATAATTTGCTGAATTGCCTCCCACTAGTGAAGGTTTTAAGAGTGACTTAGAGTTGGCTGCATACATACTGGTGGTCTTGTCAAGAATTTTCTTGCCTGGGGAAACCCTCGATTGCCCCAGGAGGGATCTGATTAGCATGTCCGTTCGGATGTCTTTGGGTGCCAAAATTCCTTTAGTTGATATAACCTTGAGCTCTCTTTATACTTGGCTTGATCGAGCGCAAGCTGACTCCGCCAGGTTTATTGGGAGGTTTAATGTCTTGAATTACGCCAATCACATGCTCCTTATTGCCTTCTTGTACGCAAGGTTTCTCGTATATGCCTGTAGCACTTTAATACCTACTTCTCATGCCGTGAAGATTCCATACATTTGTGCCTGGAATCTCAAACAAAGTAAGAAACCATTCCACACTCTGATTGATAATGTCAAGTCTTTTTGTTTTCACCCCTATGTTGGTGTTAACCAGTTTTATACTATGAAGCACAGATGCGGGTGCGACACGGTGCGGGTGCGATGATTGAAAAATCTCAAAAAAAGTAGGATTCGAGTGTGTTAGGAAATATAATAAAAATAAAAATATATTATAATATTCCTTAATTTTATATAGATTGTACATTAGGTCATATACAAATTAATAATTACTTTTATAAATCTCCAACATAAAAATTAGACCATAACGAAAAAGATTAAAGTGATAATATCATTCTTGAAAAAGATTTATTCTCAAGCAACTTCCCACAACTTAATTTTAGCTTTCGTACCATGTATCTAACTTTTGAACACCACTCGTGTAAATCATTATGGAACAATTATTCTGACGTAAATGACGTCAAATGGGAGCAAGAAAAGATAATATCTCTCTAAACTCTCTCAAATCACAATATCTCAAATCAAGGAATGACTCAAATGAGCCTACATAAGGGGTATTTATAGGAAGGAGGTTGCTTGGCCTCAAAGCTAAAAATCTAATTGCATTTATGTCCCTAAAAGCCAATTAACCCTCCTTCTAAATACAAAATAAAAGGGAAAATACAATGAATTCTAAAAATAAAAGAAATACTAAAAATAACAAAAATACAATAAAACCCAAAAAATTACTTAAAATAGACCCCCTCATTCTTCATTCACATCATATTCAGTGTCACCACTCCAGATTGAAAATGTTGAAAGTTGATTTAAAATAACACGACAATGTTAAGCTTGAAGATCCACATCAATAAAATCCATGTCAATGATTTTTAATTCAATATTTAGAACCAACTCTCACACTCTCTCCTTCTTAAAGTTCCATCAAATTTAGACTATATATCCTCATAGCATTACAAAGGACATTGATAAAAAAAAATACCAGAAAAATTGTTTGACCTCAGTATTATTCACGAGACAAATCAGGATTCATAAAGAATCCATGAAGAATCCGTAATTAAAATTTAATTAAAACAATTGTATATGCGGTGGGTGCCAATCGGAGGAGAATTGGGTGAGAATCGGACCTGATTTGGATGCGATTCAGATTCGTTTATCATTTTGAAGAATCCGTGCTTTTATAGGTTTTATACCAACAACTTTTTTGCCGAGTCCTCTTGATCGGTAAGCAAGGTTGACGAGGCTGCAGTGCGCAACTTCCCTTCGACCAATGTTCTTTTAACTATAACCCCTTCGTACCTTCTCCCTTACACTAAGTGGAAATTCTAATACTCCACCTACCTACCCCCCCCCCCCCCCCCCCCCCCGTGTGGCCCCCTGATTTGGGTATGACCAGGTAGTGCCTTCGCTGAGTCAAAACTCCTTAGAGAGACCTGTTAACTTTTTGCAAACTTGTGGAAATTTTTTGATTAGTATTGTGGAAAACCTATTGGTTAAGTACAATGGGAAGTTGGTGATTCCTTCGAAGAAAGCCCAGGGTAGTAGGTTTACTTCTTACCTTACCTTGTTCTAGCCTAACCAGCTTGCTAGATTCTAAATAGTCGTTCTACACCAACCAATTTACTCGACAGTTGAGAAAATTCCTCCAGCTGAGCTTGGATTGAAAATTTATCTCAGTTCCCCTTGAGTAATCTCAATGATGCTGTGCCAAACGAGCTTCCTCCTTTAGCACCTGTTAAGGAAGCCATCTTGAAGAAAAAGAAAGGAGCCTCTAATTCTCAGCTTGTTGATGAAGCTGAAGATGTCCTTGAGACTTCACAACCTGCTATTAAAGAGAAAACACCACTTGGTTCTTTAGCTGGAGTAGCTTCAAGGTGAAAAGAAGCAACAAAAGAAGAAAAACACTATTGCTGATCACTCGGAGGCCTTTCTTCCAGTGGAAGAGATTTATCCCCCACCCTTAAGAGCAAAGTGATAGAATGGCTTGATGACTTGACGAGCAAGTATGGTCAAGGTTCATCGTCAGCTATAGTTGAGGATCAAATGGTTGCGTGGGGTTTGTCATTCACTCCTCCAGCCAGCGCAAGTGGCAGGAAAAGGACCGGGTCAGAGGCAAGGGTCACTCGCACAATTGCAGAAGATGTTGAGGACGTCCCTTTAATGCATCAATTGCGTAGATTCCACAGGATGTATAACACTGAGAAACCTTCCTCTCCTCCTTAGATTACACTGTTTTGGATGACTTTGTTGATAAAGAGGTATTATTCACTCCAACTTGTATATTTTGTGGTTATTCATCTCTTTCATTTCCTTATACTTTGTTTGTGGCACACAAATTGATGAGTATTATAATACTCTTGCAGCTGAGCGAGAGCAGGCGCAAGATCAACAGATAGGGGACACATCCCACCAACAAACACAACAAGGTTCCCTTTAATCCCATCAACCCCCCCCCCCCCCCCAAAAAAAAAAAAAAACAACAACTCCCCACTACCTCCGAACCAACTCTTTCCCCATCTTTCAAGATCCCCGAAGCACCATCCACTACCATGAACAACTCAGAGGTAATGGTGGATTCCCTTATAGTGGCAGGGGTGATCTTTATTTGAGTGGGTCAATTAGTACTGGTTATATACCCAACTCTTCTTTCTTGCGCAACCAGCCAACACTTGCTCAAGCTGGGTAAGTTGTAGGAAAATCTATAAGCCCATAGATACTCTGGTATCTTATCGTCCCAAGTTCCAGGAAAATCTTCCAACGTCTTTGCTAGAATATTTACTAAGGTTTTGTTGGTAGCGTTTGCCTACCCATTACACTTACGGTAGGCCACAGTGTACTTGTGGTGGATAATGGAGTATTTGTCTGTGAGCAACCTTATATCGCTATTTACAAATGGAGTTCCATTATCTGAAAGGAAAATCTTTGGGATGCCAAAACGACAGATGATGTATTCTCTCATGAACCGAAAAACAACACTTTCTATGGGCCTGTGGCCTTCTTGAGTGGTATGGCTTCCGCCCACTCCGTAAAGCACTCAGTGGCAACCAAGATCCATATTTTGCCCCTGAAGGAGGGATTAATTGCTCCCATAAGATCAAATGTCCAAGTGTGAAAAGGGAAACTATTGGATATGGAGTGCAAGTCCTTTGAGGGAGTGTGGTCTGTAATACCATGAAGTTAACATGCCTTGTACTTTCGAATAACCTCGGCGGAGTCCTTTTCCATGGTTGACCAAAAATACCATAAGGTTATAAGTTGGTGATAAAGTTTTGCTCTTCTAATGTGGCTTGGCTCGTGGCCCTTCTTCAATACCTCCTCTGCCTCTTCCAACCTGATACATCACATAGGTCTATCATGATAACCCTTTTGATACAACTGGCCATTCGGCGTAATATCTTGAAATTCTCCTCTTGAGCCACATATCATCATCCTCGTCTGGTGAATTACCCTATCTAATAGCATGTTAATGTGCGGTTGTCTCCAATCAGGTGGTTACTCTATAAAATTGCACTTAGCCGCCTGGTAATACAACTGGCACTTGTCACAACCTCTTTGTACTTATGCGGCATCTTGCTTCATCGTAGGACAAAAGTAGCATGCCTTTTGAATTCTACGGTATAAAGAAATCTCAGTGGTCTCGCAACTGCCTTGGTGAGCTTCTTTCAGTCGCTTCTCAACGTCCTCATGCTCAACTCACCAAAACAACCATCATGCTTTATTTTTTTATATAAATTGCCAGCCGTGTCAAAATATTATGATAACTTTACCAAGATTAATGTCCCTTCCCCTGTGTCAAGCTGCTTCCTTATCTTGCCCCTCTAGTCATTACTATCATCAGTGGGTAGCTGTCCTTTTGGTAATTCGAATCACCGTTGAATCCCCTTTGATGGCAATTTTATGGGCAATTGTGACATAGACATCTGCATGTCAGTTCATCATCTGGGGTTCCTTTTTATTATTACTTCATAGAACTGTCTGAGCAACCTCAGAATGATCGTTCGTTAGGGTGCTAAGTTCATGTGTTTTAGGGTGTACTCCCCATTTACATGTTTCACCACTAGATTGGAATCTCCCTTTATTGTAAGTACGTGGATACCCCTTCTCAAGGCTTTCAATAGGCCCAGCACTAGGGCTTCGTACTCAGCTTTGTTATTGGAGTAGCTGAAGTCCAATTTAAAGGGCGAAGGGACTTCCTCTTCCCCTTTTCTCAGGATAACCCCTGCACCTCCTTTGCCTTCAGCCAAAGATCTATTGAACTCCATTCTCCATCCTTCCAAATTGGCCTCCAGGAAGTTAGCTTGAAGTTTATCACCTGGGAACTCCTCGTGTGGTGGCTCGAATGTCCCAGATGGGAATATGGCTAATAAGTCTACATAAACTGGGCTCTTGATGGCTCGAGGGACCACACATTTGAGATTGTACTCTAAAAGTATTAGAAACCATTCACCTGCCTTGCCAATTAGTATAGTTATAGCTAATAAAAACTTTATAGGGTCATATATTATAATATGGACCGTGATCTAAACGTGTAGTGCCTAAGTTTTTGAGCAACAAATATAATGGCTAAACAATGCCTTTCAATACTAGTGTATCTGGCCTTAGGCCACCCATGTATAATGGAACTCAAAAAATAAACAGGTCTTTCTACTCCTTCCACCTCTTGAGCTAACAATGCTCTATGATTGACCTCTCTGTAGAAGTGAGGTAGAGTTGTAATGGTATACCTGCTTTTGGAGAAATCATGTTTATGGAGAGGTTAGGAGTTTCTTTAATTTGTCCAAGGCTCTTTAATGTGGTTGCTCCCATATAAACTTGGTCCTCTTTCATAGTAGCTCCATCAACAGGTGAGTCACCTCCTCAGCAAGCCCAACTACAAATCTTCTCAAGTAGGAAAATTTTCCACTCTTTCGCTGTCTTTGGCCGTGTCATGTTGATGATAGCTTTTTGCTTGTCTAGGTCTATCTTGGCACCTTGCCTGTTCACCATAAAATCAAGGAACTTCCCACTTGTCACCCCGAAGCACACTTGAGGGGGTTTGTCTTCAGCTTGTACTTTTCACACCTTCACCTTGTGAACACTTTTATCAAACCCACCAAGTGAGCATCCTCCTTCTTTGACTTTTATCACCAGATTTATATAAAATTCCACAAAATCATGGAAGAGATCGTGAAATATGGCCATCATAGTCCTCCCATATATAGCACCTGCTTTTTTTAATTCGGAAGGCATAACCATGTACATAAAGTTACCTAACAGTGTGCAAAAATGCAATCCTCTCAGTATCTTTTGGATCCATCTTCATCTGGTTATACCCTACGTAGCCATCCATAAAGCTATACATTCCATGCGCCGCAGTTGCATCTATCAGGCTATCTATGGAAGGCAGTGGGAATTCATCTTTTGAGCCGCTCCTGTTCAAGTCTTTAAAATCCACAGAGATCCAAATTTGGTTCTTATCCTTCTTCCCAATTGCCACAATGCGGAACAACCAAATAGGATATTGCATTGGGACGATGAAATCTGTCGTGAGCAGCCTTTGCACTTATTCATTGATTTTCAAATCCAGCTCCATTTTGTACATTCGAGTGGACTGCTTAACTAGGATAGCTGAGGGCATCACATTCAGCTTGTGGCAACTCACCTCCTTGTAAAACCCTGACATCTTTGTGTATTTCTATGCAAAAATATTTTTAAACTCTCGTAACAGCTCAAGGACCGTTCCTTTCGATGTAACTTCCAGTTCTTTCGAAATGAAGATTGACCTAGGATCATCATGTGACACCCCGACTAATTAAATACCGGGTACCTACTCCTTTATTAAATTAATACAAAATGCCAAGTTGGTCCAGTTAATAGGATCACTGTCGAAAACATTTTAATGATTACTAACCACCTAGTATTTAAAAAGTAAGATGTCAAATTTTAAATTAAATCTGATTAACATTCAATAAAAGAATTATGAAAGAATAACATAACCATTTACCATAAAGAAGCAATAGAATAACCAACAAATAATAATGAGTCTGGAGGAAATACTCCTCACAACAATCCCAATATGGAAATAAATAAAACAAGTCTGCATCCTGAATTAATTACAAACCAAAGTCTGAATAACTGAAATATGAAATGTCTCTAATAGAAATGGGAGACATGCCCTCCAAATGATGAAAACTGAATAGAGTCAAGACAAAAGAAGCGTCTACTAGCAAGGCCCTGTAACTTCCACAAACAGCTACAGCTCGTCACCTGAATGGAAATCTTATGCATGGTGTCCTTGTGGCTGGGCACCTAAAAGGTTTTTACAAAAATAGATTTGCAAGCAAACGGGTCAGAGCCCGAAAGTGGAGAGTATTTTAAAAACAGCAAGTGCTTTAATAACATTAAAACAATGAATGCAAAATACATGTTAGGACGTGCTCTCGCATGAAATACTCACCTCTCGATTAATTGTGCACTCCTAACGTACCGTACCCATTCAAGTGATTCTCCTGTCTATCATGACCAAAATAACTTCTAACCTTTCTACTCGATTCGCATTATAAATTCCAACGTTATCAATCAAATGGATAGTTTTACTTTAATTCTCGGATTCTCAATTATTAGCAAAATAATTCACAGCAGTTTTTCCCTTTTTATCTTTATCAAGACGTTACTACAATTATACTCGCAATTAAACATACAATTCCTTTTCATTTAACCGTATATTATTCACATCATAAATATACAATACAAGCACCCGATACTAAGCTGCGGTGCACACATTTTCTGCTATCCATCCCGGTACATCACGTACATAAGGATCACGCATTTCGAATCTCTCAGGAATCGTTCTCAGATAACAACAATCACAAACAATGGAGGCGAACACAGTCACATCACATGGGTCACACACATACCTACGCTCCCACGATCTATGTTCTCGAGGTACCAATCTAAATCCGGGCAACACAAACATTAGATGGCCCTAAGCGAACGTAAACCTCCCGTGATAGCAAGTATGGTAGGTATGTCATACACATAAAATCATATACATATACTAAGCATGCACACATCTTAGTAATTACCATAATTTATTTGTGGTACACTTCTCATTCTTATACCAACTTATAATGTTACGCAATTCACATATCCCCGGTTAATACTGACATTTAAATCGTCAATTATTCTCACATCGTAATTAGACACTCACGTCCTAATCCACAATTTCCATTTGGTTCAAATCACACTTCTATGTTTTACTCCTCAATATATCCCAAATATCCCAACTATATCAATTAGTCATCAAGAGAATGTTATCTTTACCATTAAACCAGGTTACGGGACATTAGAAATCAAATCAGGCCAAAAGGCCAATCTGTCAACTCGTTAGAAGTCTCGTTCGAACGAGGTCGTTCGAACGAGAGTTAGTTCGAACGAGAGTTCGTTCGAACGAAGTGGGCATCTAACGAGATCTCGTTCGAACGAAAGGCATCGAACGAACATCCAACTCGTTAGAAGTCAAACTGTCAACTCGTTAGAAGCTCGTTCGAACGAGCTCGTTCGAACGACTTGGGCAGGCCTTCTAACGAGGTGAGAGTTTCGAGCCCAGAATTTTCCTATCTCGTTTTTCCCAATTTTCTTCACCTCTAATCTCATCTAAACATCATTCCAACAGTAGTTCAAGGTTTCTAATCATTCTTAAACATACTTAGGTCGTATTTTAACACATTCATGGGATAAATCTTCCTATACAACACCTAATTATCAAATCTCCCAAAGTTTTTCCCCAAATCTTAAGAGTAAGAACCCTAGAATATAAAATCATAAATTTCCATAAATAAATCCGTTTTTGTAACATAAAGAGTAGTAATTCTTTTAGTTCAATCACCAGATACCAATTCTACATGCAAACCTATATCAAAATCTGAATTTATAACTCCAATCTCATGGGTTTTTATAAATCTTCCAATACAATGCGATTATATAATTTTCTAATCATGGAAGAAACATTCGCTTGAAATTAACGTAATTAAACCACTTGCCTTGGATTATTCTCTGAATTTGGTGTTGAATTGATGAAGGTTTCTCTCTCTCTCTCTCCTTTTTCTCCCAAGGTTGAAGGTTGAAGATGAAGGTTAAGGTTTTCTCTTTTGGGAACCTCTCCTAACTTCTCATGAAACTCCCGTAGCCCATTAAGTCATTTAGTGTTGTTAGTGGGTTTGGTGGGTAAAGACTAAATCAGATTTTAACCTCTAATTTTCGTGGGTTTTAATTCCCAAAATTCTGAAATTACCAAACTACCCTTTTGGGTTGCCGGTATGGTCTAAAAATGTCCCGGGACCCAAACTAAACTCCCGGCTAGTGTTTTCTGACTATTTCGACCCTTCCGGACTCGTTGGCGCACTCAAAATGACCATACGGTTGATAAAAATAAAATTCACTTTTTATTTCAATTAATTACTTTCCTGGCGCGACTATCACGTGCGTCCCAACTAAATTTTCCAAATTGCCGTATTTCAGCCTCGCGACAATTTCAATATTTTCAATATTCATATATTGCCATATATACACATTATAATCAAATACCAACTCACATCTCGTTAGTATTTTATCCGGATTAATTCTTAGTTAATTCACATTTAATTTAATTAATCCCATAAATAAATATCGATAAAAATGCGGGGTATTACATACTTCCCCACTAATAACAGAATTTCGTCCCGAAATTCGGAACTAAAAAGTACCTGGTAAAAAAACTCTGGATAACGTTCGCGCATCTCATCATCGCGCTCCCATGTGGACTCCTCGGCATTATGATGCTGCCACTGAACACGTACTAACGGAACTATCTTTGACCGCAGTTTCCGCTCACTTCGGTCCAAAATAGCAATCGGCCCCTCCTCGTAGGAGCTATCGGGCTGGAGATCGATGTCCTCCAAAGCAATGTGAGAATGAGCCAAATCGTCTCTAAGAAATTTCCTTAGCGAGGAAATATGAAACACATCATAAATCCTGTGCAAATGTTCCGGTAACCCAAGTCTATATGCAACAGACCCAATCCGCTCGACGATAGGAGATGGCCCCACATATCTCGATGCCAACTTCCCCTTATTCCCAAATCGCATAATCCCCTTCATAGGAGATACTCTGAGTAAAACTTGGTCTCCCACTTGGAACTCCCTGAAGAATCTCTTCGTATCAGCGTAGCTCTTCTGCCGATCCTGAGCTACCCGAATGCGACTCCGTATCAATTCTATCCTCGCCGAAGTATCCTGAATCACTTCCGGTCCAAGTAGTTTGTTGTCCCCCACCTCCAACCAACATACTGGGGAACGACAAGGTCTACCGTACAATGCCTCAAATGGAGCCATGCCAATGGTGAACTGGTAGGAGTTGTTGTAAGGAAACTCCACCAGTGAAAGATATTGTTCCCATCCACCCCCAAAGTCAATGATGCACATACGCAACATGTCCTCCAACATCTGGTTTGTACGCTCAGTTTGCCCATCGGTCTGCGGGTGATATGCTGTACTCAACCGCAATTCCGTGCCCATGGCCTTTTGAAAACTCTCCCAAAACCGTGAAACAAATATCTTGTCTCGGTCAGACACGATATTTAGGGGCACACTGTGAAGTCTCACTATTTCTGCTCTAAAAAGCTGGGCATACTGTCCCATAGTGTAGTCTGTTCTTACGGGTAGAAAATGAGCAACTTTGGTTAACCTGTCCACAATTACCCAAATGGAGTCGTAACCCCTATGTGACGTAGGTAACCCCGTGATAAAGTCCATGGATATGCTCTCCCACATCCACATCGGGACCTCTAATGGCTGTAGAAGTCCTGCCGGTCTCTGATGATCCACTTTTACCAGCTGACAAGTGGCGCATTTAGAAACAAATACGACAATATCCTTCTCCATCCCGCTCCACCAATACTGTCGTCTCATGTCTTGGTACATTTTGTCCCCACCGGGATGTACCGCGAACCATGAGCCGTTCGACTCTGCCATCACCTCGTGTCGCAATTCCTCCCCTTCTGGAACTAACAGTCTCCCATTAAAGCGTAATCCCCCGTCTGAGCTAACGGTATAGGACTCGGATCCCTCTGCTAGTAATCGAACTATCTGCTCCTGACAGAACGAGTCATTTGCCTGGGCCTTTACCACCTTCGTGACAATATGCGGTGTAACAGTCATCACAGACATGAACGATCCAGCCACTGCATCCTGGTGTCCCAACTCTTTCCACTTAGCCTTCCACACCCCTGCCACCTCATCTACTGGCCTACGACTCAGCGCGTCTGCTACCACGTTAGCCTTCCCCGGGTGATATTGGATGTCAAACTGATAATCCTTCACAAACTCAAGCCACCTCCATTGCCGCATATTCAACTCCTTCTGCGTTAATAGGTACTGTAGGGACTTGTGGTCCGTGAACAATCAAAACTTCTCCCCCAAAAGATAATGTCTCCAAATCCGTAGGGCAAATACAACTGCCGCTAACTCCAAGTCATGAGTAGGGTAGTTCTTCTCGTGAGGCTTAAGCTTACGGGAAGCATAAGCTATGGCCTGACTCTCCTGCTGCAATACACCTCCAAGTCCTTGCAAGGACGCATGCTAACACAGGTGTTGAGGTCAACTTGTCCTTCAACTCATCAAATGCCAACTAGCAGGCATCACTTCAAATGAACGACACACCCTTACGAGTCAGATGTGTTAAAGGACCCGCTATCTTTGAGAAACCTCAAATGAACCTCCTATAGTATCCTGCTAGGCCCAAGAAACTACGGATCTCAGTCGGTGTCGTGGGCTATCCCCACTCCCTCACCGCGGACACCTTCCCCGAATCAACAGATATCCCCCGGTCGGAAATAATATGCCCAAAAAACTGAACCTCCTTCAGCCAAAACCCGCACTTCTCATACTTTGCATACAGCTCGTTCTGACGTAGCGTCTGCAAAACCTGCCTCAAATGCTCGGCGTTCTCCTCCTCTGTCTGGGAGTAAACCAGAATGTCATCAATGAAGACAATGACGAACTGATCTAGGAACTCTCTGAACACCCTATTCATCAAGTCCATAAACACGGCTGGAGCATTGGTTAACCCAAAAGGCATAACCCGAAACTCGTAGGAACCATATCTCGTTAAGAAAGCAGTCTTCGAGACGTCCTCCTCCCTTATACGCAACTGATGGTATCCTGATCGCAAATCAATCTTTGAGAAGAAAGAAGCTCCTCTCAGCTGGTCGAATAAGTCATCGACTCGGGGCAACGGATACTTATTCCGTATTGTGACCTTATTCAACTCCCGGTAATCTACACACAACCTCAACGATCCATCCCTCTTCTTTACGAACAACACAGGGTCACCCCACGGCGAAGTACTCCTCCGTATAAACCCCTGACCCAATAATTGCTCAATCTGATCCCGTAACTCTCTCATCTTAGCTGGAGCCATACGGTAAGGTGCGCGGGCAATAGGCCGAGTGCCCGGCGTCAAATCAATCACAAAATCTATCTCTCTACTCGGAGGTAATCCAGGTATATCCTGAAATACATCGGCAAACTCTCGAACAATCGGAATCGAGTCAAGTGGTATTACCACTTCCTTAGAGGTCTCCTCCTCTATATAGTAAAAGTGAGTGGACGATCCTCCCTCAGGACGAGGCATCGCCACCAAAAACATCTCCTGCCTGGGAATGGCAAAGATAATACTCCTACTAAAACAGTCAATCATGGCTCGGTACGCAACTAGCCAATCCATACCAATAATGGCATCATACTCGTTCATCTCTAACACTAACATATCAGCGGGTAAAGTAAACCTCCCGATCTCTATACCCACACCTCTACACATAAGTGAAATCATGGAACCCCTACTCAACGGTGAGTCTACACAAGTAGAGGTACTCTCTGTGGTGTCTAATAACCCAATAGTGCGTGCAAATCTCATGGCAATGAAACAATGTGTGGCCCCCGTGTCAAATAAAATACGCCCCATAGTCCCCTGAATAGAAAACATACCCTCAATGGCTGGTGGATCCTGTGGGGCTGCGACTTGCTGGAGCTGATACACTCTCCCATACTGAAGTTGTCCCTGCTGAACTGGGACTGCTGGAATGGGTGGTAGTGCTGCCATTTGTGGTGGTGCTGGGAGGGACGCGGGAAACATAGGCCTCTGTGGCTCGTGTCGAGCACCTACATGCTGTTGCTGTGGGGCCCTACCCCTATCAGGACAATCCTGGCATTTGTGGCCAATCTTGCCACAAACATAACACTTCCCCGGGAAGTTTCCCCCTCGCTGTCCCTGCTGTCCTCAGCCCTGGTGGCCGTTACCATTCCTCCCCTGGCCCTGTTGGCCCTGCTGAAAATGTTGTTGACCATTCTGACCCTGCTGGCCTTGATGGCCGTTCGGACCTTGATGGCCCTGCCTAAAACCTCCCTGTCCGTGCCTAAAATTCCTCGATCTGAACCTCTTATGATCCCCCTGCTGGGAACCCTGGTCACCCTGCCTCTGCCCCTGAACAGATTGTGCCCCACTGGCACCGTTTCCCCCAGTCCTGCCCTGATGGCTGGACTCTCCAGATCTCTTCCCCTCTGTCAAGTGAAAGCGGTGGTCCTGGCAATGGAGCAGTGCAGCGTTAACCACGTCAGAATAAGTGGCCAACGAGAGATTGCCCAACAAGTGCTGACGGATCCTCCAAGTCAATCCATCTGTGAACTTATGAATCTTCTTCTCTTCCGTCGGTATCTCATCCGGAACAATTTTCAGTAAGTTACTGAATTCGGCCTCATACTCGGCCACAGTCTTTCCCACCTGCTTGAGGTTCATCAACTTCCTTCTCATCTCCGTGTGAACAGCTGATGCAAAATACTTGCGGTCGAACCGCACCCAAAACTCCTGTATACTGAGAGTGTCCCTCTCCCCTGCGGTGGTAATGGACTCCCACCACTGCAATGCAGAACATACTAGCTTGAAAGTAGCTAGTATCTGCTTCTGAACATCGGTGCACTCATACATCCTCAGGTTCCTCTGAATGTCTTTCCTCCACTGACTTGAAACCACAACATCGGAGCTACCTGCAAGCTCCGATGGGTGTGCTTTCTGAAAAGCATCACGTACGCGTTCCTAAGAAGACGGGAATGCATGTGCCTGAACTGGCGCAACTACTGGCGCCTGGGGTGGTGCCTGTTGTACAACGACGAGAGCGGCATTTACCGCTTGGGCTACAATGGCTGCAACCTCAGCGGCATTCATGGTGCCCTGTACTGGTGCTGGCTGTGGCTCTTGCTGTGCATTCCTAGGAACCCGTGGTGCACGTCGTGGAGGCATCTGAAATAAGAGTAAGGTTTATAATTTCACAGTTATAAACCCAAAATAGCTGAAGAGCGAAGCATACATCAAAGAGTACAACAGTCCTAAAATATAGGGCTCTACATCAAAGAAAGCTCAGCGGAAACATAATAAGCCGTACAGATCCTAAAGGACACTAGAACCTGATTCTCTGATACCACCTGTGACACCCCGACTAATTAAATACCGGGTAGCTACTCCTTTATTAAATTAATACAAAATGCCAAGTTGATCCAGTTAATAGCATCACTGTCGAAAACATTTTAATGATTACTAACCACCTAGTATTTAAAAAGTAAGATGTCAAATTTTAAATTAAATCTGATTAACATGCAATAAAATAATTATGAAAGAATAACATAACCATTTACCATAAAGAAGCAATAGAATAACCAACAAATAATAATGAGTCTGGAGGAAATACTACTCACAACAATCCCAATATGGAAATAAATAAAACAAGTCTGCATCCTGAATTAATTACAAACCAAAATCTGAATAACTGAAATATGAAATGTCTCTAATAGAAATGGGAGACATGCCCTACAAATGATGAAAACTGAATAGAGTCAAGACAAAAGAAGCGTCTACTAGCAAAGCCCTGTAACTTCCACAAACAGCTACAGCTCGTCACCTGAATGGAAATCTTATGCATGGTGTCCTTGTGGCTGGGCACCTAAAAGGTTTTTACAAAAATAGATTTGAAAGCAAACGGGTCAGAGCCCGAAAGTGGAGAGTATTTTAAAAACAGCAAGTGCTTTAATAACATTAAAACAATGAATGCAAAATACATGTTAGGACATGCTCTCGCATGAAATACTCACCTCTCGATTAATTGTGCACTCCTAACGTACCGTACCCATTCAAGTGATTCTCCTGTCTATCTAGACCAAAATAACTTCTAACCTTTCTACTCGATTCGCATTATAAATTCCAACGTTATCAATCAAATGGAGAGTTTTACTTTAATTCTCGGATTCTCAATTATTAGCAAAATAATTCACAACAGTTTTTCCCTTTTTATCTTTATCAAGATGTTACTACAATTATACTCGCAATTAAATACACAATTCCTTTTCATTTAACCGTATATTATTCACATCATAAATATACAATACAAGCACCCGAGACTAAGCTGCGGTGCACACATACTCTGCTATCCATCCCGGTACATCACGTACATATGGATCACGCATTCCGAATCTCTCAGGAATTGTTCTCAGATAACAACAATCACAAACAATGGAGGCGAACACAGTCACATCACATGGGTCACGCACATACCTACGCTCCCACGATCAGCAGTCTTATTAACTTCCCAATAAGTCCTCCTCTGACCTATGTTCTCGAGGAACCCATCTAAATCCGGGCAACACAAAGATTAGATGTCCCTAAGCCAACGTAAACCTCCCGTGATAGCAAGTATGGTAGGTATGTCATACACATAAAATCATATACATTTACTAAGAATGCACACATCTTAGTAATTACCATAATTTATTTGTGGTACACTTCTCATTCTTATACCAACTTATAATGTTACGCAATTCACATATCCCCGGTTAATACTGACATTTAAATCGTCAATTATTCTCACATCGTAATTAGACACTCACGTCCTAATCCACAATTTCAATTTGGTTCAAATCACACTTCTATGTTTTACTCCTCAATATATCCCAAATATCCCAACTATATCAATTAGTCATCAAGGGAATGTTATCTTTACCATTTAACCAGGTTACGGGACATTAGAAATCAAATCAGGCTAAAAGGCCAATCTGTCAACTCGTTAGAAGTCTCGTTCGAACGAGGTCGTTCGAACGAGAGTTCATTCGAACGAAGTGAGAATCTAACGAGATCTCGTTCGAACGAAAGGCATCGAATGAACATCCAACTCGTTAGAAGTCAAATTGTCAACTCGTTAGAAGCTCGTTCGAACGAGCTCGTTCGAACGAGCTCGTTCGAACGACCTGGGCAGGCCTTCTAACGAGGTGACAGTTTCGAGCCCAAAATTTTCCTATCTCATTTTTCCCAATTTTCTTCACCTCTAATCTCGTCTAAACATCATTGCAACAGTAGTTCAAGGTTTCTAATCATTCTTAAACATACTTAGGTCGTATTTTAACACATTCATGGGATAAATCTTCCTATACAACACCTAATTATCAAATCTCCCAAAGTTTTTCCCCAAATCTTAAGAGTAAGAACCCTAGAATATAAAATCATAAATTTCCATAAATAAATCCGTTTTTGTAACATAAAGAGTAGTAATTCTTTTAGTTCAATCACCCAATACCAATTCTACATGCAAACCTATATCAAAATCTGAATTTATAACTCCAATCTCATGGGTTTTTATAAATCTTCCAATACAATGCGATTATATAATTTTCTAATCATGGAAGAAACATTCGCTTGAAATTAACGTAATTAAACCACTTGCCTTGGATTATTCTCTGAATTTGGTATTGAATTGATGAAGGTTTCTCTCTCTCTCTCCTTTTTCTCTCAAGGTTGAAGGTTGAAGATGAAGGTTAAGGTTTTCTCTTTTGGGAACCTCTCTTAACTTCTCATGAAACTCCCGTAGCCCATTAAGTCATTTAGTGTTGTTAGTGGGTTTGGTGGGTAAAGACTAAATCAGATTTTAACCTCTAATTTTCGTGGGTTTTAATTCCCAAAATTCCGAAATTACCAAACTACCCTTTTGGGTTGCCGGTATGGCCTAAAAATGCCCCGGGACCCAAACTAAACTCCCGGCTAGTGTTTTCTGACTATTTCGACCCTTCCGGACTCGTTGGCGCACTCAAAATGACCATACGGTTGATAAAAATAAAATTCACTTTTTATTTCAATTAATTACTTTCCTGGCGCGACTATCACGTGCGTCCCAACTAAATTTTCCAAATTGCCGTATTTCAGCCTCGCGACAATTTCAATATTCATATATTGCCATATATACACATTATAATCAAATACCAACTCACATCTCGTTAGTATTTTATCCTGATTAATTCTCAGTTAATTCACATTTAATTTAATTAATCCCATAAATAAATATCGATAAAAATGCGGGGTATTACACATCACTTCCCTATGTAAAATCTACTTGCTCCAGTTCTTATATTTGGTGCCTTGGCCTATATCTCATGCATTCTGGCTCCTCCTCTACTTTTTCTATGAACTCCTGATATTAGAATTGTCAATCACTATACACTGGCCTTGGTTGTCCATCAAAAAACGTTTATAAACCGGGTCAGCCTCATTATCTAAGCTGTCCTCTCACTCCTTCATAACTTGTAACTAATTTTGCCACTAGGCAACACCATCCTTTTACACTGCCAAGGGTTTCCTTCCCCGCATGACCTCTTTTGGTTGTTTACCTCTAGATCTCACTAAAAATCTAATGAGCACGCTTTTGTTGTTGAACCTGGTGCTCGATCAGATTGATTCATGGTGTTATCCCATTGTGCAACTGCCTGGACAGTCTGGGGGGTCTCATTGTTTCTCGATCCATCTCCTACTCTTCAAAACTAGCTTTTTCCCTAGAGATAGGGATTCTAGTGCCACTAGTGTATCAAATGAGCACCACAGCCTCATCAGCTAACTCTGTATTGAAAGTTGCATCCACCAAGTGTGCTTCTTCGTGTACGAATGACTTCTTGGATGCTCGAATTTTTCTTAGCACATTAATGGTAGGTGAAGGCCACTCGCCTATGGTTGTGCATCCATACTCTCCCCATCAGTAACTGATATGATGGCTCACACTCCATTATGTGGAATACTATATGGGAAGTGACATTCCTTATGGTAATCCCCACATTAACATAATCGATGGACTTTAAGGATTGATTATCATACCCCGAGATGGCCAAAAGGATTTTGCACAATCCTTGTCTCAGCAATATTGCAAGCATAAAAAGACCTAATTGGCATGATGTTGATGGAAGCTCCTCCATACAGCAAGACACGGTTGCAGCTGCACCCTCTTACACTTGTTTTTACGTAAAGTGTCCTATTATGGGAGTACCTAACTGAACGATTTGCCTCAGAGAAAGTGACTTTTGAGAGGAATCTATTCAAAGATTGGCCATAGGCCCTTTTCACCACAAGTTTTGAGCTATATTATTCTTGTAATCTTTAAGATCATTCGAGTAACCTCTAGCAACTCCACTTGGTCAAAGAACCAACCAAACTTCGATGAACGTGCTACCGCTACACAATCCACCAAAGGATCAACATGGTCTTCTTCCAGCTCATAGACTTCCTCCACATATTTGAAGGATGACACATCGTAAGCTATCATTGTGTTCGTCGTACCCAGAGATCAAGCCTTCTACTATTTGCTCAAATCATCGATTGGATACGGGTCATCCTCCAAAGTTAAGGTGAGCCATTTCGAACACATTCTCCTAAGGATTCCTCAAAAGTTTCTTTTAGGAACCTTTGTTCTTTCAACATATGCTCTGCCTTTTCGTCAGAAGCACTGTCCATATTGGCCCCATGAATCAGTAACAAATTATTATTCACATTATCTTGG
Organism: Sambucus nigra; assembly: GCA_949130495.1. NCBI lineage: Eukaryota > Viridiplantae > Streptophyta > Magnoliopsida > Dipsacales > Adoxaceae > Sambucus > Sambucus nigra. The sequence continues at coordinate 415,625,235 of OX422214.1, read as the reverse complement.
GGTAACTGAATATCCCCTTTCTTAACATGCGTGTCAATGAGCCTTCTCAGTGAAATAAACTTGCTAGTTGGGTAACCCAATTTGTTGTAAATTTGTCAAAATGTTGGACTATCTTTATCCTCCAGTGTCACATGCTCCGTGTTGAAATTAATAAGCCTGCACACTTTATCACAAACCATGTGCTCGTAGAGAACTAAGGCTTGTTCCAATGTGCAAGGTAGTTCGGGTGGGTCCCCTTTACCATCGAACTTCCTCTTGTTACCTCTACCTCCATGACCATCATTTCGACCTCTTTATCTCCAGTCTTCATTGCCACCTCCCTGTGTTGTTTCGTGGTCTCAGCATCAAACTTGCCAAGGTTGGTGGTGCTAAGGGATTCACCACCAAGGCAATATTCCTGGCTGACTTTAGAAATGTTGTGAACGTTCCTTCACTGGTCTCATTAATCAAATGGAAAATATATTCTGGCAACAAACCTTCCGTGCAAACTTGCAAGAGCTTGCTCTCTCGCATCTCTTCTCTCGCATCTAGAGATCGTTCGTGGAACCTTCTGATATATGTCACCACATCTTCACCAGGCTTCTGCTTCTCTCGCGCAAGCTGAGCGAGGGTGAACTCGTCTTCTGCCAAGGAGAACTGTTGAACGAACTGGATGTGGAGCTCTTCCCAAGAGGCCACACTGCCTGGTGCTAAATTGGAGTACCATGTGTAAGCTTTCTCGGTTAAAGATTTGGAAAACTCTCTCAACCATAGCTTTTTGTCATTGTAATGAGCCATAAGATTTTCAACAAATCTTTTCACATTCTCTTTGGGGTTTCCCCTTTACCCGTATATTTTTCAAAAATGGGTGGGACATATCCCACTGAATAAGTTTCTTTTTTGTACTCCTCTGGGTACGACGTACGAAAATCATCATATATCGAGGAAGCTTCTCCTCTAGCTTTAGAAGTTGCTATTATCTTTATAAGCTCTTTTATCATTTCCTCCATACTAGGTGGAGGAAGGCTGCTTTGCACGAGAGTCACTCCTGCTGGTACAACACTTGGTAGCGCAGTAGGTGTCCCATTTCTAGGGCTGGCAAAGGTAGCTGCGACTGGTGATCCCATCGGTGGGGCAACATCATTGTTGGGGCTGGTTTGAGTAACTCCTCCCAAAATGTAAGGAGCCTCATTTGGTGATCCCGTTGGTGGGGCAGCGACAAGTAGTCTTTAAAAGTAAAATTTTGTATTAAGCCTATATATCATAAATGTTCTTTAACTATAATAAAGGAAATGGGTCCCCAAAATCAACTTGGTTGGAGGGAGAAGGAATAAGCACCTTAGCACAATAAAGGCAAGGCAGCAAACTAGGTGTGCAATGAATGTCAATGTTTGTAAACAAAAGTGGTTGAGCTCTAAAGATCCTGGAGTATTATCACCAAAAATTGTAAACTCACAATAAACTCTCGTATTTAGAGAAAACTGGGCATCAACTTTGGAGGGGGAAAAGATCACCCCTCAAAGGAAATAAGTGGAAGTATTTATATGAGGGCAAGGTCATTAAAGCGACCTTGCCCGCATTAAATGATCTGACCTCATTTAATGTTTAGAGTATTGTGCAATTAATGCTAAAGATAGCGCATTAAATGCATGAGATATCATGTTTTGGCAAAAACACTGTTTATGGGTTTAGGGGTCTCTTTGCCTTAATTGAGATGTAACAAGTTGACAAAAGGGATATTTTGTGACGACTGATGGGACATTCTCTTAAATGTTCTAGTGGTCCAAGGAATAAACTCATTCGAGTGCCACCTTTATCGAGTCTTTAAAATGTTGGGAATCATGATGTCATAATAGGTAGTAAATAGTGATATATGAGATGAGTTGTCTAATCAACTAGCTGTGGTCTTTCGTACAATGGTTATTCGAGCAACCTGGAATTGTATATGAGAGGCCAGAAGGACATCTTTGAACAACTGGTAGAAATGAGGTCCCTCGAGCGAGGTTCCTCGACTGAAGGTATTTCAAGAGGTTATCTGTTGATCTTATTGAACAGAGGTTTTGCCTATGTGTGCCAAAGAGGTTATTACTTATCCAACGCTACCTTGTTCCCAATCCTCCTAACCAAGTCCTTATGAGGATCCCTAAATGAGGTTCTTTAATAGAGCATGTGAGTTCTTCCATGTCCTGTCAGGGATGGTCCTTTGACGGTACTGTTCAACCTCAGAATTAGCTCAAAGTATTTCAATAATAAGGGATAATGCATGTAAATCATAACACCTATTACAAAATTTGCCTTTAATATCTCTCGATTGAGCTTGATCTTCGAGGAGGTCCTTCGAGTGACCACATTCCTTCTTTGAGGTATTTGATTGCACGATCTAGCTCTGGGGCTTCTTGTGAATGATCTTCTTTCGAATTGTATTCTCCTGAATGATCTCTTGTTTTATCATTATTCTCTTTTTTGTACAAAATTAGTCTTTTAATCTACCTTGGGCTTGGACCTCCCCGTACAAAATTCCTATAAATACCAATGCAGGTTCAGTTCAAAAGCATAATATATTCTTATAAAATACCATTTTAGTTCACTTCAATATCATCTTATAACTCCATAACACTCATTCCTCTTTGAGAATTTATGATTTAAAACCTTTCAAAAACTCCCCCTGACTCTAGCAAATACTAAGTTCACTTTTTATCTTCAATATATCTCATATATTGTTGATAATATTTCTTACTTCTGTCCTATACATTAATTTGAAAAAGTATAAATTGTTTAGTAAGATACGACGCTGGTACCGGAAAAAAGAATGCGAGGCCGAGACATAATGTCGGAAGTTCTATTCAATCTGCACCTCTTGTCGGGTACAAAAATTTCACCAAATTTTTTAGGCCAAAACGCGATGTGGTGAGGTTAAGAAATGAAGGAGAATTAACGCTAAATCTGCATGGCAATCTAAAATTCGTTAATGAGATATATGTCCAAGTTTGTATAATTGACGAAGTTAAAGAATTCCTTGATTCGACTGGATGTGATCCTCTATTTAGCTTGTATTTAGGTAACTTCAACATATTTATTGTTCAAACGACGATAGAGCTCTGGCCATCAGTGACCCACACGTTTCAACTCCCGATGTTCGAGCTAAGACTTACTCCGTACGATTTTACGGTGCTCATATGTTCTTTTGTGTATTTGTTTCGTATGATTATTTGGAAATAAATCTTGTTTAAAATTTATTATAACCTTAATGCAAGAGTACCAACTTATAATGATGACGATTGGACCAACCTTAAACAAATTACCGCCAAATATTTTTCAAGGATATCGCATACTTGGCAATCTAGAGGTCTTCATTGTGGTATTTTGAAAACTGTTCCCATGTCTGCTATTGATAAGAGTTTATCAGTAGTAGTTGCCAGAGCATTTTCCTTCCATGTATTGGGGTTTTTATTCTTCCCCAATGCCTGAGATTATTGTCGTATTGGGTGGTTCACGATGGTTACAAAATTTGATGAAATAAAAACGTACGATTGGAGGTTCAATTATTCTACCTCATATTTATTCAGCTTTAGAGTTGTAAGGGCATTTGATTGTTTTTGGCAAGTGATTGAGTTAAATTTTATATAAATACAAGTTTGGATATTGATTCACCTCGGTAAGTGTTAGTCTTCACTTTATTTGTAGTATTGTGCATGAGTGCTTACAATCATTCACACCAGTGTTAATAAATAGTGAGAAAGACTTTTGACCACAAATTCACTTATGGGAAAGGGGCAACCGAGACACCAGAATGAGAGGAGTTCAGAGGTTTAACCTAACTACCACTCGCTAGCAATTGGTATGCAGACACAAGATTTAATTATCTGGCAACTGTATGCTCTCAGTGATATGTGTCAATACCTTTACGGAGATAGCATGATCGTTGGCACTCACTAGGATTGTCCTTATTATTGATGCCTTGTACAATGGTTTCCATTATTTAGGAGATCGTTGCTACAGACAACTTATTGGCGAAGTGATAATAACGTATAACCCTCCACTAGACATGAAAAATATGAAGTGTATCATTGCACGAGTTGTTCCTTGTAGAAGTGGCGAAAGAGTTTGTTAAGACCGGTGTGACTTAGGATCATTATGATAATTATTGGTCACATGTTAGACCAAGAATGTTATTACCCCAATTTTTTCGCACAGTTACTATAGATGCTATCAGACCCATTGGTTTACTCTAGTACATTCGGTTTTCAACACCTCAATTGGTCACGCCAGGCACATATACTATTAATTCACTGGCTACCGAAAACGGACCATTAGTCTGGGAGGCACCTGTTGTTAATATAGAGGGGAAGATTATACATGTTCCCATTCTATGACCTCCACCATCCAATTACCCATCTTTGTCAGTGCACACACTAGTGTATAATCCTCCCCTCTATATTAACAACAGGTGCCTTTCACACCAATGGTCCCCTTTCTAAATATTATATGTGCTCGGCGTTGCTAATGGAAGTGTTGGCAACCGGATGTACTATGGTAAACTAAAGGGTCCGATAGAAGATATATTAATTATATGAAACAATGGGGGTAATAACGTTCCCGGTCAAATATGCGACCAATAGTTATCATTAGAGCATGAGTCACACCGGCCTTAACGAACCCTTCCACCACTTCTACAGGGAACAACTCGAGTGATGATACATTTGATATTTTCATGTCCAACGGAGGGTTATGCGGTATTGCCACTTCACCAGTAAGTTGTCTATAGCAATGATCTCTTAAATAGCGGAAACAACATAGCAGGGAATCAATAAGGACATACTTAGTGAGTGACAATGATCGTGTTGCTTCCATAAAGGGACTGGCGCATACGACTGACAAAGCATACGATTGCCAGATAATAGAATCTTGGGTTTGTATATCCAATGTTTAAAAAGGCGTTTGAGTCTTATGCCTTGGGTAAAAAATGCCTCGAGGCTTAAGCTCAGGGTTGAATTTTAGGCTTACGCCTCGGTGCGTCTCAAGCCTCGCCTCGCGACTTTTTGCTGACGCGCAAAAAAAAAAACTTTTGTTCTATTTTTTTGTTTTAAAACTGCACTTAACTTATACTATTGTAACTTGAGAGAAATTTTTTAAAAAATAACCAATATGTGAATGAAACCTAAAAAACTGATTTTATCAATTTGATTTTGTTTGAAATAAATGTACTAAATTAACTTCAATACGACTTTTTTTTAAAGTTTTCTGTTTTTTGGTTTTCAACGTAGATTAATATGTTGTCTTTAACTAAACTGAATATATATGAAGAATCTAATATATTTTAAAGGTTGTTGTTTTTTCAATAAACTTAGGTTGATATGTTTTATTAATTTTGTAATAAAGTTTTTTTTTTAATCTTAGCTTGAAAGTCAATGTTTTTAATAAATTTTCTTGTTAAGTTGCATTGATTAATTTACTGTCATTTTATAAAATAACCAATATGTGAATGAAGCTAAAAAAATAATTTTGCGAATATGATTTTGCATTGATTAATTTATTTTCATATTGTAAAATAACAATATGTTAAAATTGATTTTCTCAGATTACTTTTTTTTTTAAGTTATCCCGGGGGAACAAAAAAATGTCAAACTATGTGAGAAAATCCTCAAGGATGTTTTTTTTGTAGTTTTATTTTATATTTCTTTGTCATTTTATATTTATGGTTTTATTAGTATTTTTTAATATTATTTTGCTCTTTTTTTTTCCTTTCAGTGAGCCTTATGCCTCGAACGCCTCGAGGCTTACGCCTCTCCTCTCCGTGACTAAAACGCCTCGCCTCGACTTTCCCCTTTTTAAACACTGCGTATATCCATTTGCTGGCGAGCTTAACTCCTCTCCTTCTCGTGTCTCCGTTTTCCCTTTCCCATTAATGAATTTGTGGGCAAACGTCTTTTTGACTGTTCATTAACACCGACGTGAATGATTGCAAGTACTCATGGAAAATACTACAAAAAAATGAAGGCAAACAATTAGTATTGAGGTGAATCAACATCAAACCGCTATTGTCGCTTGAACAATGGATATGTCGGAGTTAACTGACGTAAACGTTTAAGATCCAAAACAAAACAACTACAAATTTTGGAGAGAGAAATAAAGAATTTCTTATATTTAAAAATGGAGAAGTTACCTTCAAATGAGGAGTGCATGGGTATTTATAGGTGGGGTATTACTTGTTAATCAAGTAATTACCTAAATGACGAAAAATGACAAGTACTAAGAAAAATATACCTAATTAGTAAGAAATATTAAAATGACTAATATGTCCTAATATGAAACCCGTTCCCATCATTTTCTCCCTAGCTTCAAAAAAGTTCATCCTCGAACTTGAAATGACAAATTGGAGTAGCTCAGGTCACAGCAACAATACTTGTGAAAATTGCATCCAACCATACCACACAAACGAATATTTTGAAAATATTTTTCTCTTCTTCAATGAGAGCTCATGCGATCTTTCGAGGGTTTGGGAATTTCTTGATTTAGGGTTTCTTGATTTTCTCTTGTTGCCGAGGAGTTCTGGCCTGCTTTTCCCAAGTCCCTGTTCATATTTCTGTTCTAAGAGGTCGAGAGCTCTTGATTTCTTGTGGAAATTAGCCCTGCTGTGTATGTCATGGAGTTCGGCCTTGCTGCTTGGGCCGGGAAGGCCAGAAAACCCTTCAGAGGCAATAAGGCTTGCCTTTCAGGCGAGGCAGTTGGGTTTTCAATAGAGTCGGGGTGGCCGAGATTTGGATTATTCACGGTGGTAAGTGGTGAAATTTTGGAGAAAAGGTGCAAGATGGTATCCAATTTCTTGTTGAGTTCGTCATATTTTTTCCTCAATTCTTGATTATTTTCTCTTAATTATTGATTAATCTCTTCTTAATATCGATTCGATTTCTTCGGGGGCATTGAGAGTGTAGTGTATGATTGGTTGATAATTTACACACTAATGCGCCAATCAGGGGAACAACGCCTCACTTTGATACCAATTTGACGTAAACTACATGTCAAAGGCTCAAAACAAAATGAATACAAATTCTAGAGAGAGATTCAAAGAATTTCTTATATTAACAAATGGAGAAGTTCCAATTAATTACCTAAATGACTAAAAATGATAAGGACTAAGAAAAATATACCTAATGAATCCCAAAAGTACTTGGAGACCAATTAAAAGAGACAAAAGAAAATAAAGGATAATTAATCATAAATATTAAAATGACTAATATGTTCTAATATAAAACAAATTCCCATCATAACTAAAGACAAGCTAAATAGAGGAGCCCATCCAGTCGAATTAAGTAGTTCTTTAACTCCATCAATTTTACACATTTGAACGTATATCTCGTTGACGGATTTCATATTGCCATGAGGCTATAGATTTTTTCTCCCTTGTTTCCTAACCTCACCGCGTCGCTTTTTTGCCTAAAAAAAAGTGAAATGTTTGTACCTGGCAGGTGTAGATGGAATAGAACTTTCGGCATTATGTCTCAGCCTCGTATTCTTTTTGTCGTACAAGCATCGCATCTTGCTAAACATTTTGTACATTTTGAAATTAATGTATGAGTCGGGGAGGAAGAAATATTATCAACAATATATGAGATATATTGAAGATAAAAAAATTGAACCGAGTATTTGCTAGAGTTTCTGAAAGGTGTAAACCACAAATTCACAAAGAGGGGATGAGTGTTATGGAGCTTTTGGATGATATTGAATTGCAAATAAATGGGATTTATAGGAATTTATGGTGATAAATTCCTGGACCTTAAATTGATTTTTATAGGATTTTTGTAAGGATCAATTATCAAAAAGTCCTTAAAATATTTTTTTAATACATATTCAGTCCATGCTTTTTTTTTGTTCCAAAAAATCCCTCAAACACCCATTTAACCAATATTCTCGTATTTTTAAAAGCTCGCGCTAGCGGTATGTTGAGGGACTTTTTGAAACAAATAAAAAGGTTTGTACTAAACGTGTATTAAACAATGTTCAAGGGACTATTTGATATATGCCCCTTTTTTAATTAAAGGTTGTCGCACTCTCTTGTTTTGGCATGTGTGTATAAATATGTGAGATGGGACTTGACAAACTGCGCGTGTTTCTATTATTATGCAGAGTGAATAGTAAACCATCCGTGATTATTTATGAGGTGATATTTTGTAAATTTTTTTATATGCTGAATGGATGGGGCTGGAAATCAGTATTATGTGGTAGACAAGCAAAACAAAGACGTATGCAACCAAGCCCAAAATCTTAGACGAAAAACAGAGTTCCGTTAGAGATTATGACTTAAAACGCCACCGTTATGGTGTTTTATATCATATACGCGCTGGAATTATTTTTTCTTTGGAACCGTATTTTTCCCCTACCAACGTCTAACTTAGCCAGATGCGCTGGGAATGCTTGTATTTGACAACCCAATACCATACCAACCTTATAATTTACCCATTTACCAGCTGCGCTGCAAAAATTATACCCCAAATATACCGTTTTAACCATCGCGTTGGGATTGCTCTTACATAAAAATATAAAACTCAAGGAGGCCTAAGTTAAGATGATCAATTGCAATATTGATATTCAGAGTTCAATAGATTTAACCATCATCAATGAAATGAAACAGAAGCATATGAGGCGCGAATCTGCTCATCCATCTGTAGCCATCGTAATGGTTGCGGCCTTACTCTCTCTTGGCGGTGCTGGAAAGCTCTCTCTCTCTCTCCCCGATCTTGGAGAGGAAACTTTGTGAGCCTAAAATACACTTAATTTCAGAACATTCTAGGCACTTGCTCCCCAAGTATTAATTTTATTGGTACACTTCGCCAATTTTTCCAACCATAAGGACCTCGGCCAATCACACAACTTGCCAGGGCCCCTACTAAGCCTCGACCTTCAGACTTCAGTTACATCGGGGTGAATTTCTATTTTTTGAAGATAGCGAAGCATTACAAGGGAGAATTTCACTTTTCGAAAGTCCAAATGAGTATTTGAGAAGGTTAGTAGGCCTTTCAGGAGAATTTCAAACAATAAAGCTAGAACGGTTGAGGCTGAGCATGAAAAAAATTTGGCGAAGTCCTTTCACCCAAGCCCCAATAAGTCATTGCGCTTCGGCTCGGGTACATCGGAGAGAATTTTACTTTTTCCAAGAGACTATAAGGCGGCGATTCTATCGAATAGAGGAGGCCAGAGTTTTTCACATAGAGAGGGTTCATCGGATTGAGAAGTTTCGTGCAGATATTTTTTGTTCCAACAAATCTCTTCACGAAGGGGCAAATATAGAGCGGGCTTGAAGGTAATCCTAAAATTAGGGATAATTCACTAATTAGCAACAGTGTTTGAGATTAAGCAACCGAGGCAGCTCAATCGTGGCAACTCAACGAGGCAGCATGGCGTGGCAACTCATACTTTAGCTTGTTGTATTAGTCATATTGTATCTTTATTTATATTGATTGTAAGCTATAACGGTTCTAATATTGTAACGAGAATAATAATGAGTTTTAGTGTGAGGTCAAACGGTACTTGCGAAAGACCAGGCTTGGCAGGGCCTGGGAGAGCTTTCATGCTCTATCGAATGACCTCGCTGTGGGAAATTTAGAGGGACTTGGTTTGGAGGATTGATAAGTGAGGCACCATTGGGGCTTGACCTGACCATCTTAAATACACCTGGTAAAACATCGAAGGACCCTGACCGTGGAACCTCGGGCAAAGCAGCTTGGAGTTCCATCGGGTGTTGGGCTATGAGCCAAACAACCCTCTACTTAATGTCACATCTACTGTAGGTGACGTCACTAGCCAGCTAAACAATGCCAGACCTGCACTTGAGTAAACCATCATGGTATTTGTGGTTGTCAGGCAGTTGGTGAGCCACTTCTGCGATAACAGCCCCTTGACACACAGTGGTTAGGTAAAAGACATGTCTTGGCATTTAATGTTTATGACATGGCAACAATTAGTGCATCAGGCAATTAATGTTAAGACATAAAGTATGAGGGATGTCTTTCACAGTCTTTAATGACTGAGTTGCCTCGGGGATGGTGTGGGGGGCTATTTAAGGACCCCAACCACCCCTGAGGTGATGATGATTTTTGAGAGCTCAGGAGTTATTGCTAGAGAGAATATGCATCAGAGAGAGTTATTGCAAACTAGAGGGTTTACTCACTCACCATTGTTATTTATTACGAAGCTTTTAATACTTAAAAGAGATTCTTGAGGGTGTTTGGTGTGATTCTACCTGCCTACCAAGGTGTATCTAGGGTGCTTACTTCTCTCTCCCTCTAGCTAAATTACTTCTAAGTTTCCTTACTACTTTTCAGAGTTATACACGAGAGATTTGTGAGATTAAACTGAGTTCATCTTCATTAGGTTTATGTTTGCATGTGCTATCACTAATCCAAGTTTTTGGCTAATTAACATATTATCACCATACTTCAAAAGGGGTTACGCCTCCATCTATAATCCAAAGTACCCTCTTGCAGTATTGATGGCGAAAGGCCAATCGACAGTCGAGGCGATCTCTTTCTATAGAGGCGATGTGTCAGGTCTTAAATGGCCTGACCAGTGATAGGGTAAGACTTTTCCTTCTTTAGTTCTATTCTTTGTATGCTTTGATTTTGTATTGTCTTATACTTTCTTGGGATTTTCAGGTGACCTTTTACCCTTGAGGGATTGCTATTCAGGACACGGGGTTGACTGGGGTGAACGCACAGCTGTGGCGCTTATTGGCGTATGAGTTTGGCCACTCTTTGTATCTCGAGGAGAGGGTGGTCCGACAGATTGCTGAGGAGGAGGTGGTGGTGCCACATGTGCGTCCTCCTATATCTATAAGGTGGGAGCGGTTGCTGTCAGAGGATGCGAGGATCGCGGCGATGATCGGCGAATCCTGCCTATTGTACACTGATATGGTTGCACCGTATGATTACATGGACTTTGTGATGAGATGGATGATGGCGCCCAGCATATATGATGCCTTGCCTTTCCCCTATGGGTTCGAGTCATCCAGTGGGGTCCTCCCACAGCAGTGGTGGTCCGTCGACGTCTGCGGCGGCGGTGACTTTGGAGGTTCCCTTCATGCAGTTGCATACTCCTTCGTACAACATTCGGCGGGCTGATGGAGGGATGGTGCTTATATTGCACCATCCTCATGCGATGGATCTGGAGGAGCTGGGATTGACAGAGGAGGTCCTTCGTCCTACGGTATACCTTTTTGTTCCTCTCTTTTCTTTCCTTTTGATTTCTTTTCTACTTTGATACTGATTATATCCTTTCTTACAGCAAATTCGGGTGTCGACTACTTGGCTGAGGGATACTAGGGACTGGATATCTTCGGTGACTGCCCATATTTGGGACGTGGTTCCTGTTCCTTCTTTCTTGGTGCCGTCTGCCTCGTCCGGGGAGGAATCTGGTTCAGGTAGAGGTGGTGCGTCATCTCTCCGTCGGGGAAAGAGAGCGCGTCGCAGGGGTGGAAGCTCTTAGGAGAGAGAGGTAGAAAGTGTGGGTTCGGGCTCTATCCCGTTGTTTTTGCTTTTCTTTATTTCCTGCAAAATTTGATGTAACACAGAAAAACATATATATGCAATGTAATGCGGTTTTTTTTTTATCTTTTATTAATGATGAATGAATGCATACACATGCGCTTTTTTACTTTGCTGCTGAGACTGCAAGAAGAAATATTTTTGGGATTTTGAAAGAAATTTTTATTCAAAATGAGAATTTATATAAAGATAAGGGGATTTTTGAAATTCTGTTGAGAATATCAATTTATTTTGAGTTTTTTGAATTTTGACAAAAGAGGAAAAAGGAAAATTTCCAAAAGTAAGGGGTTGCCGATCGGCAAGCCCCTTATCCTACCTATCGGCAATCAAGTCCTGTCCCATCAATTCAAAGCCTTGATGGGTATCCCCTTCAGCCTTTTGTACTTTATGGGGCAGGATTCCCTCCGATTTCTGTAGGGGTTATGTCTTTTGTGAGGGTTTGCAAGTATATATAAAAAAAAGGGTAAGGGTGGAGTATTTCCATCACACCTTCACACTTTTACTTTCCCACATTCTCACTTGATTACTATTTCTTAATCTTTCAAGATGGCTCTCCCTTGTAGCATTGAGTTTGCTAACTACCTCGAAGCCCTGGAAGCAATGTGCTCTTATAATGTCGACTATGATGCTTTCAACATGCGTCGAGTCTCTTTGTGGCACAATCGTCCCATTGAGTGGAACATGCTGATGGCGGCGGAATAATTTTGGTACCCCGAAGACCATGTATTCCGCTTTGGGTTGGATGAGATTTATCCTACCAACGAAGAGTTTTCTGCCATGCTGGGGATAAATCCCATCATTGCTACAGCTTTTACTGAGTTTTCCCGTTCTCCTAGGGATTTGTTAGTCGGGCTTCTTCGCATTTCGCCTTCGACGGCTAGATCATTGGTTGCTGGAGGAATGATCTCCCTTTCGGCGGTGTTATAATCAGTGCATTTTTAGGAGGTTGGAGATGCTGGATATGCCGGAGTCGTTGTTCTGGGCCTCGTTTCAAAATTATTACTGGTGACTGGGGAACTACTGGTAGATCCATAACTTGCAGCCATTACTTCATGGATGTCATACCGTCACAATCCAACGACGGTGATACTGGCAGAGACTTTATACGTCCTGGATTCTTGGCGAGAAGGTCGTTATGACTTTCTGAGGGTTAGCCCCGTGATGTTGTTCATGTGGTTGTCTGAAAGATTCTTCCTGGTGACTCCTCCAGAATATCCTTTGTCGGTTGTATCCAACTTCTTTTCGTGCCATTTCATCAGCGTTAGCTTGAATATTGAGATCTAGGAGAACTGGTTTGTGGAGCATGGTGGTCAGTGCCTTGGTGGGGACATAAGTTGCCTATTCTGGAGTTGGGAGAATACTCGTATGTTCAATTATTTGGTCTCAGACATACCTCTTTTTATTTCTCTTGGAAGCTTCTGCGCCAATTTGGCTGGGAACAGATCGTACCACCTCAGACACTAGATTTCTTTCCGGTAGAAGATTTGACTGAGTGTTTGTGCATGCAGCTTGGTTCCTTGTGGGAGAGTCGGCATCCGTCGACCCGTCCCTCTCAGTCTGTTGGGAGAGTTTGGCATATCCTTGGGGATTATATGAAGTGGTTGTGGAGGAGAGTAGTCAGCAAAGTTTTGGCAGTGGAGACTAGACAAAGGTGGCTCGTCTTATTTAATACCATGGAAGGAGGCATTGTGGTTTTTTCGAAGATGGTTCGAGCTTATCGGTCCATGGAGCATCTGCGACACTCTATTCCAGGGGAATCTTGGGGACCCCAGGATGTAGATGATGATGACGGAGCAGGCTCCTCTGATAGCTATGGATAGGACTCTTGGAGAGTTTATTTTGTAATGGAAAATTAAGTGTGGGGATTTTATTTGGCTCTGAAGGTAGGGGAGGGAATTATCCGTTCCCTTTCTTTATGTAATTGTACCGTAATTTCTTATTAGTGAAATAAACAAGTTTTTGATCATCCAGTTGTGCCTTTTTGATGAGTTTTATATTTTTGAATTATCTATACCGATCGCTAAGGCATACATAATCCTTTTGTTCAAGTATATGTTAGAATGAATTGTCGTTCTCGGAGATAAGAAAAGAATAGTTTTTTGTGAAAAAGAAAGGGTCGTGCTCATGTAAAATGTGTGAGCTGCCTACGTGCCTCTGGGGTTTTGAAAAAAAAAATGCTTGAAAATTATCTTTGCAGAGGATCAGGCCCATGTAGATCTGGGTAAAGGGAAATGAAGATTTTTTTTTTAGAATAGAAGGGAGATGAGAAGAGTCGTAGCGTGCCGAGATTTTGGACTAGGGGTAGAATTTCTTGAAACGGTCCAAGTTGACTGGATGAGCCATCTCTTCTCTATGTAGGTCGGTGAGCATGGCGGCACCGCCGGACAAGATCTTCTTGATGATGTATGAGCCACTCTAATTTGGCTTGAATTTTCCTATGGGGTTCCAGATAGGTTCTACTATTTCTTTAAGGCCTAAATCCCCCCTGGACACCGCGATCCTTGACTCTCTTGTTGAATGAATGCGCTATTCGACAATGGTACCCTTGTATGCGATACAACCCTTTTAGTGTCCTTTCGTCCAAGAGTAGCATTTCATCGAGACGTCTTTGATGCCAGTCCTCCTCACTGACTTGGCTTTCAAGCATGACACGAAGTGAAGGGATTTCTAGCTTCACGGGTAGGACCGCTTCCATGCCGTAGACTAGAGAGTAAGGGATATCCCCAGTAGAGGTTTGAATTAAGGTTCGGTAGCCCCAGAGGGCGTAAGGGATTAGGTCGGCCCAATCTCGATAGCTTTCTATCATCTTACTGATGATGGCCTTGTTGGCGGCTTCGACTGCACCATTGGTCTGAGGTTGGTAGGGAGAATATTTGTGTCTATGAATCCCATACTCGTTGACCACTTCTATAACTTCTGCCATGAAGTGCAACCCGTTGTCTGATACTAGCTCGTGCGGGGCCCCATATCGGCAGATGATGTTTTTCTTGACGAATTTGGCCACTTTCTTAGCATTCAGCACCGCGTAGGACTTAACTTTGACCCATTTAGTGAAGTAATCAATGGAAACTAGGATGAATTCATGCCCGTTGGAAGCCTTCGGTGTAACCTTCCCTATGATGTTAATACCCCAGGTGGAGAACGGCTAGGGAGAAGTCATGTTATATAATTCACGCGGAGGCAGATGTTGAAGGTTGGAGAACTGTTGGCATTTGAGGCATCTCCGAACATAGGTGGTGCAATCCTGGGTTATGGTGGTCCAGTAGTAGTCATATCAGATGATCTTTTTGGCAAGCATGTGACCGTTCATGTGGGGCCCGCATTCCTCGCTGTGGATTCTCTGCATTACCTCTTCAATGCCAGCCCCAGCGATGCAGTATAGATGGGTTCCATCGAAGTTTCTCTTGAGTAGTTCTTTGTGACAGATGATGTACTAGATGGCCAATCTTCGGAGGGTTTCTCGATCTTTCTTGTTGGAACCCTCGGGATACCTACCATGTTTGAGGAGGTGCCAGATATCATAGTACCAATAGTTGGCTAGCTCGTGATCTTCTATGGTGACGAGCTTAATGTGGTAGCAATGGGTTAGTTTGTCTTGCTTTTGAATTAGGAAGGGGGTCATTGTTATTCCTTCGGGCATGTCGACCATGGAGGCCAAGGTAACAAGGGCATCGGCTAGGTTATTTTTTGCTCGAGGTAGGTAGTGGAAGGTGACATCTGGGAATTGGGAGGCTAGTTCCTCTAAGTAGTCATGGAATGGTTGGAGTTTCTCGTCCTTGACTTTACACTTCCTGATCACTTGACCGATGATGAAGGCAGAATATCCGTAGACATCTAGGTATTGAATACCTTCCTTGATAGAAACTTTGAGACCTACCGTGCATGCCTCGTATTCAGTCATGTTGTTGGTGCAAGGGAAATTCAACTTGGTAGCGATGGGAGTGTGGGAGTCATCTGGGGCGATCAAAAGTATCCCAATGCCATATCCCTTTTTATTGGCAGCGCCGTTAAAGAACATTTACCATCTGAGATTGTCTTGCGAAGTGCAGAGGATGTTTTCATCTGGGAATTCGGAGATCCAGACATCAGCTTCATCTATGGGGTAATCAGCGAGGTAGTTAGAGATGGATCTTTCTTTCATGGATTTCTACATGACATACACGATATCGAACTCGGATAGGAACATCAACCACTAGACTATTAGGCTGGATAAGATGGGTTTCTCAAGAAGGTATTTGATGAGGTCCATTCGGGATACAAGTTTGATGGGGAATGCGAGCATGTAGTGCCGTAACTTTTGGGTGACCTAGACAAGCGTGATACATGCCTTTTCTAAAGTAGTGTAGTTGACTTTGTATCCGTACAATTTACGATTGGCATAATAGATGTCTCTTTCTTTGTGATAATCTTTAAGGTATTGGGCTAGAAAAGCCCCAACTGCAGTGTCGGTGATGGTTAGGTATAGGAGCAGAGAGAGAACAGGCTGTGGTGGCATGAGTATCGAGGGTTGGGTCAGATATTTCTTGATTTTTTCAAAAGCTTCTTGGCAGGCCTCATTCCAAACCTTGGTTGAATCCTTTTCTGGGAGCTTGAAAATGGGTTCGCAGATGGAGGTTAGTTGGCTGATGAACCGGCTGATGTATTGTAATTTCCCAAGGAAACCTCAGACTTCTTTCTCCGTTCGGGGAGGTGGCATCTCAATTATGGCTTTCAGCTTGGCAGGATCTGCTTCTATCCCTTTCTCACTGACCATGAATCCCAAGAGTTTTTCCTTTGTAATCCCGAAGACGCATTTCTGTCTATTGAGTCTCATCTGATACTGTCACAGTCGTTCGAAGAACTTTCGGAGAGCGGGGGCATGTCCTTCTCTAGTCTTGGATTTGATAATCATATCATCCACATAGACCTCAACTTTTTTATGAATCAGATCGTGTAGGATGGTTGTGGTAGTCTTCTAGTAGGTAGCCCCAGCATTCTTGAGACCAAATGGCATGATAGTGTACCAAAAGGTTCCCCATGGGGTGATGAACGCGGTCTTTTCTTCGTGGTTTGGGTGCATTTTGATTTTATTGTATCCAGTAAACGCGTCGATGAATGACATAAGAGCATGATTGGTTATGTTTTCCATGATCATGTTGATATTGGGTAGTGGATAATCATCTTTTGGAGAGGCTTTGTTCAAGTCCCGATAGTCTACACACATCCGAACCTTCCCTTCTGATTTTGGCACAGGCACTATGTTGGCCAGCCATGTGGGATATTCGATCACATGAATGAAGCCCACGTTTAACTGTTTGACCACCTCTTCTTTGACTTTGAGAGATCATTCGGTGTAGAGCTTTCTCAACCTTTTTTTAACCGGCTTGTAATCTGGAAGAGTGGGGATCCCATGCTGATCTATTTCGGGGTCAATGCCGGGAATATCGTCATAGGACCATGCGAAGACATCCACAAATTCCATTAGCAATTCTTCGAGTTGTTCACGCTCATGCTCGTCAAGGGTAGCCCCTATCCTAATCTTGCGCAGTTGGCTACTAGAACCGAGGTTAATAATAATAGTCTCTTCTTCATTAACTTGAACACGATTATGTTGTTTGTTATTAACCTTATTTAGATCAGTTAAGAATTGTTCATTTACAAAATCATCATCAAAAGTTTGATTAGAATCTAAACAGTTAATATAAGGCACAGCAAGATACTAAAAATCGTCGTTTATTTCATTGATAGGAAAAATAGCATTGAGAACCTCATCAAAGGAGGACTTGATTACATTTGAGCAAGGATAGACAACAGAAGAAGAAATAGGGTAAACATGGGATTAGGGGGATTTCAATAGGTAGAACTTGCGCAGCATGCCAGTTGAGGAGAGTTGTATCAGCATCTTTAATCAGGTGGGATGGATCAAGTGATGTAGTGCCTGAATGAACCATGCATAGTGTCAGCCCCAGTGTCTGTAAGTTGAATGAGTCCTCGCAATCACCTTCCTCAGAATCTTCGGTATCTCTGATGAGCAGTTGTATATGGTGTTGGGAACTTTCGTCCCATGGGTAGTTGTCTTAGAAAAAGATATCCATTCTAGGATTCATCCTCTTGTATGCATGGTCATACCATGGTTCTGGAAAGCTGCAAAAGGGGAAGTCCTCACCCTCTTTGATGAATCATCCATTCAAGGAGTCACCTGGGATAGTCTAAATGCAGTCTAATCTTCTCTTTAGTCGAGACTGGTGGATCATTTTGAGCTCTTATTTTGATGGTTGATACCCCAAATCACAAGGAGGTAAAGCCTTCTTAAATTCAAAGGGCTCAAGTATCCCTTGCTATCTTTGTCCTAGCCCCAGTCCGGGCATGAAGTGCCTGTTTCTGAACATCATAATCACATTGACATTGCCATGAGGGTCGTATTTTGGACAAACCCTTTATTTAAAATCGTCCCCTGACTGGAGTAGGAGTGGATCAATTTGTAATTTTAATACGAGCATATCATTTGACCCGTGTTGTATCTCAAGGATTGGACTGCTGGTAATTATACCCTCGGCATTATCGTCGTCGCCCAAAATGGTGATGGCTCGTCCGTTGGTGAAGAACTTCAATTTCTGATCGAGTGAGGAAGACACACCCTTGATACTGTGGAGCCAAGGTCATCCGAGTAACAGTTTAAAATAAGTTGGGATGTCAATAACTTGGAATTCAATGACACGATTTATAGGGCCATCCGCTATTACAAGTTTTATGAATCCAATCACCTCTCGACGGGTATTATCATAGGCACGTACAGCAGCGGAAGTTGGAGTGAGGTCGCTTTCTTTCAGTCTTAAGCATCGAAGGGTCCTTAATGGGCAAACATTCAAGGAGGATCCATTATCTACAAGAGAGAGCGGTACGACCTTCCCCATAACTTTGACGGAGATGTTGAGTGCATGATTGTGGTTTGGTCCAATTCTGGGGATTTTTTCATCGAAAAAGGATAGCATTCGGGTAGAGGTTAAGGATCCAACCAAATTTATCGCTTCTTCTGCTGTAATAGAGGGAGGAACTGTGGGTCCAGTGAGCAACTTGATCAAAGCATTTATGTGCATCTGGGAAGACATGAAAAGCCCCCATAGAGTGATGTTATCTTGAGTTTTCTTTAGTTGATCGAGGATGTTTCTCTCCTCGATGGTCATCTCTGGATTAGGAAGGTTTTTAACGCCCTTCCCTTTGTCATTTACTGGTAATGAGCTTGGGATCTGTTAATGCCTCCCTGATCTGGTCATGTGATTTACCGAAGAAGGGAAGAATATGAATCTTATTTCCTCATCAATCTCGGGCTATTCTGCCACCTTATTTATTTCTCCGAGGAGTTCTTCAAATGATATCATCCCACATATTTCGGCTACCGGGCAAGTTTTATCTGAAGCTTGCTCTCCACTAGAATCTTAGAATTCTTTTCCCCATCCGGTGGCAATAATTTTATCTTTCCATATAAAGCCAATGCATTCCATAACTTCAATAGCTTCTTCATACAAGTCTCCCCATTCTGTGGGGATGTGTAAGGGTGAAGGGACCAGACGCCCTTGTAGTTTAAGAGTATAAAGTAACTTAGTCATAATGCAAATATCATTGGTTTGCCTGAATAATTTTGCCATAATATGGACGACATTATCTAGGCTGACTTCATCGGTCGGTACTACCCAACGGTCTGATTCTCGAGCCCATTTCCTTGCTTCCAAGAACAGTGTACTGAAATTCTGGCAATCAATGGTCATCTGTGAGGGAAATTTTTGCTCGAACTCCAAGAGTTGGTTTAACACTTCTGATAATTCCATCCATACCTCCATTTTCAGAACGGTTACGGACAGCGATGCATGGTCTGGTAAGGAGTGACAGTGCTTGATCAGCGAGACTAGTAGGGTGTAAGAGGAAATATGGGCAAGTTTGGAGAGGTTTAGGAGATTATATGGGTGTGATTTTGGTTGAGGGATCAAATTCTAGGTTTTCTTCTAAGAAGATGGCATTGGCATGGTTTGGGAGTGGGTTGTGAGTAGTGTTTGGCTTAGGATTGGCTGGTGGGGAAATGGTACCCCGGTCAGTTAGACCTTGGATTATGTTTCGTAGGTGAAAGCATTGGTTAGTGGTATGGCTAGCGGTTTGGTTAAAGGCGCAATGGGCATCTGCCTTGAAGTTTCTTGGGAGTGGATTTGGCAATGGACGGGGATCCAAGGGTTAGATAAGGTTTCGGCTTAGCAGGGCTTGATAAACTTTAGAGAGGGGAGCATGGAACTCGGTGTATTCCTTTCGGACTGTAACAGGGCGTCTTTCTGGTGCCTATGAGGTGGTTGGTTGAGAGATGTTGTTGATGGTAGAGATTGTAGTACTGGCAGGTTTGTCACATTTTTTGGGGGTGAACTGTTCGGACACCTTCTTTGGTTCGACTTTTATTTTAGCAAGAACTTCCTCTATTTCTACTCCTTCTTCTTTGAGAGCTCGAAAGTAGGGATAATATTTTCCTCCCATTATTACTCGGACATGGGGCAATAAGTTCTTCACTATGCTGACTTATTCTTCCTCGAAAGGTCGATTGGTAATGGTAGCTGCTTTTTCCCTCCATCGGGCTATGAATTTACTAACTTATTCCCCAGAGTTCTGTTTGAGCAGCTCTAAATCACGGCGGGTGACCTCAAGTTCTTCATTATATTTGTACTGCGATATGAATTCACGTGCTACATCCTCCAAGCTACGGATTCTGGACTCCTTGAGAGACAAAAACCATCGGAGGGCTCTATCCTTCAAAGTTTGCTGAAAAAATTAGGTCATCACTTCTTCTGAAGCCCCTAGGAGAGTCATATCACCGTGATAACTGCGAAGATGGACAATCGGTGGCCCACTTCCTCCGAATTTCTCGATATTAGGCATCTTGAATTTCACGGGTAATCTTCCCTTAGGATAAGGAGACATGTGGGTGTAGTCCATGTAATTTTTGGAGATTCAGACTTGGTCGAACTTCTTAGTTAGCATCTTGAGATCTTCTTTGACCTTGTTCAATTCTTCCTCTTTCGGATCAATGATCATAGGCAAGTTAGCCCCAGGCTGGGCAAGATTCAGCATCGAAAGCTGGGCGGGCGGCGGTCCATTAGCAGGAGGGGCACGTGGAGCACGCTGATACTCTTCGAGAACCTAAATAGGCTCGGGTCGGCCCAGAGCATGAGGGAATGGGGCCTCTGGCTCTTGAGGAATGGAAACCTGGTTTCGTTGCATCTCTCGGACCTCAGTCTGGAGGTTGTCAATCTTGGACACGAGCTGAGCTAGGACTACCGTCAGATCCGACTGCACAACGGGTACTTAGTCTGTGTTCTCCATGGAAAGCGGATGGATACCGAACTCAGAAGAAGTAACGGGGGAGCGAACAGAACTCCAGGGTGATTTGACTGAAGACCAAAGCCAATAAGGAGCCAGGCCAAGGGCGTGCGATCGACGTGAGAAGGCGTAAAATGGGATTTCTTTTTTAGAAAAAGGATAAAAAAATTTCTGACATTTTTTTTTCTTTTTGGGATTGAAAGACAAAATATTTTTCGATTTTTTATAAAGAAAAGGAGAAATGTTTTTGGATTTTTTTGATAAAGAAAGGAGAAATGTTTTTGAATTTTTGATAAGGAAAGGAGAATTGCTTTTGGATTTTTGATAAAGAAAGGAGAAATGTTTTTAGATTTTTGATAAAGAAAGGAGAATTGTTTTTTTGGAGACGGTCTCACCATGATTATTATGTTCTCACTTGTATTAAATTCTCCTAAATGCAAAATGAAATGCTGGACGGGACTCGAGCCTGGAAAAGTTGGGTTTGTAATATATGCAAAGCTATGGTTGGACTTGTAACCAGGCTCACGGTCGGGGTTATGTTTCAAAAATGCGTGAAAATTAGGGCAGGCAGGCCGACCCGAAATTTAGACAAAGTTTCGAGTTGAAACGGACAATCTTATATGTGTGTCCTAGGCTTGACACCTATATGCGGGTATGCAGTTGGTTGGGTGAATCGGAAAGGGTTCTCCCTTTTGACGTGACTTCCACGATATACATCTTGCTCTTGGGGGACAATCGATACGTGTGGACAAGCCATTTGATATACCTGAGTGTACGTGAATTACCTCACTATATACCTCGTGGGTACAGTACGTGTGAGAGTGAATTCTATATACTCGGCGTACGTGAACGAGTTCCCTGCGATATACCTCCCGACATGACTTTGGTCAAGTGGTACGATGCGGGGGAATCGTTCGATATACGTCGAAGGTACATGGTCAATAGAAGGTGAGAGTCATATCGCTTAGGTTAACTGCGCCCTATCGGACCGACGCCCATCACGAAGTGACCCTCCAGTTACTGGACAAAATTTGGTCAATCAAAACGCTCTATGGTGATGTCGTGTGAATCATGCATGATTCTCTTATTAGTGTCTTATGATGAGAATGCCTTTCTTGATTATGCCAACAGGGAGTAAAGTACAAGTACCAATGATACACCAAGTATGGATGGGTGATGTGTGTAGCATGTGGATATATGTGATCACAGGTGTACGTGACGTGAAGTGTACATGGACAATTTTTCTACAAGTGTATGAATAGAAGCATAAGTATGGGGTACACATGAAAATGGGGAACATGCAAAATGGGGGAAAATATAAACAAGCATAACATCCATGTAAATAGAGTCTAATCCTCATTAAACATCCCCAGCGGAGTCGCCACTGTGGCCATCCCCCCCCCCCCAATCCTCGCAGCGGTTGAGGGAGGAAGATACTAGGTCCCGCGCGTCCCTCTAGGGAGTGCTTCGGTCGGCGTCGTTGATGAGGTGAAAAATGTAGAGAGATGGAGTCGCCAGTCTATTTTACTCAAAACAGACAAAAGAAAAGGTAGACATCCCGAAGGACAGCATCCAAAGACATACTGATACGTATGAAACCAAAATGATTCGAAAAGGGTCCGGAGGCTAAGTTACGAAATGGGTAGGTGTTAGGCACCCATTCCGCCCTTACGATCTCTCATGGGTTTTTGCTATTTTCCTTTATTTTCCCCTTAATATGTGTGCATGTGTATATGTAGTGGAGATAGGAATCATCTACTTGTATCATGGAAGAGATAAAGCGAGTCATCCATAGGAATGTTCTTTAAAATAATATTAGAAAATAGGATTTACGCGATTATCCTTGCATTGATCGTTATAATGGAATGATAACGCATATGGAATAGTACGCCACTAAGAACAAATATATATATATATATATATATATATATATATATGTGTGTGTGTGTGTGTGTGTGTGTGTGTGTGTGTGTGTGTGTGTGTGTGTGTGTGTGTGTGTGTGTGTAAATGTATAGAATCTAAGAGAATTGAGTTTAGAGAAGATAGAAAATGAGGGAAAGAGTAATAATAGGACTCGAGTCTCCGGTTTTACCCTGAGACGCCTACGTAGCCTATAGAGGCATCAAAGTCCATGTAGTTCGCATGCAAAATGAGGGGTGGGATTTATCCTATAAATCCAATCGGGGAATTCTCTTATGTGTGTGTGTGTGTGTAAAAAGTGTTTTAGTTGTGAGAAAAGTGTAAGAAAGGTGTGAGAATTCCCGTTTGGAATTTATGAGAAAACCCTTTTTTTTCTTATTTTTTTTGGGTTTTTTATTTATATGAAAATAAGAGATGTGCAATAATAATAAATAAAAAGTATATTAGGATATGTGAGATGAGAGAATGAAAGTGCTAAGTAATAAAACAAGTCAATGCGAATTTATGAGAATTTAAGGAGAGAATTGAGAAAATTGGACCTTCTTGAAGATCTTGAGCTTGATCTTGAATGTTGGAGAGAAGCCCTTGAACTTGGATGATGATGGAGGGTATTTAATTTACCAAGTTTGATGAAAAGGATGATGAAAAGTGAAGGTTGGAAAGGGATTTCGATGTGGAAATCACGCTGACCTCGAGAGAGGTTTTCTGGATTCGCTGAGAGTGATGTGTTTCAGATATGGGCTCCCCCTTACAATGAGGTCAAGCCCTCCTTTTTATAGACCTAGGGCATTACCGATCGGCAAATCCCTGGTCCTGCCAATCAGGAGGTGCGCTTAGGCACACTGCCGATAGGCCGGGTCTGGAACCTTCCGTTTGGTAGTCTCTTTCAGGCTCCTTCGAAAAATTAGTCGTTGAGCGCAAACCATTGATCCGAATCGCATACGGGGCAAACCTTTGGAAAGGTAATTCAGATACCTTTGAAAGTCCTTTGGACTTCTCCCGAGTTTGGGAGTTGACTTTGGGTCAAATGTGGCTCGAAAGCGTTCATTGGTCCTTTGGACGGGAAATTGTCAGACGCAAATGGATCGTTCGTCCGTATGGTAAGTCAGAATCGCACACAGGGCAGACCATTGGAAAGGTTAGGAGATGTACTTCGACATTCCAAAGAATTTGACCCAGTTTGGGGAGCTGACTTTCGTCAATAGGGCCCTGGAAGCATTCGATGACCTCTCAGAGTCAAACAGATCATTTGTCCATACTGTAAGTGAGAATCGCGCACGGGGTGGACCGTTGGAAAGGGGTTTCAATGCCCTTTGAAGATTCATTCAGTCTCGGTCGAGATGAAGAGTTGACTTTGATCAAACGGAGCCCGTGAGCGCCCGGTGACCTCCTGATCGAGTTTCAGGGGAAAACGGGTCGTTCGTTCGCATGGTAAGTCGGAATCGCGCATGGGACAGACCATTGGAAACGGGTTTCACCGCACTTTGAAGATTCATTTGGTCTCGGTCGAGCTGAAGAGTTTGACTTTTTGGTCAAACGGAGTCTGGGAGCGTCTGATGGCCTCTAGGTCAGTACCAGGGGTATGACTTGGGTTGGTAGTGATGACAGGAGGTGTTAGGGACCTAAGGAATGGGGTGTCTACAAGTATTATTTCAGTATCAAATTTTTTATCTAGATTATGTTATAGTTTTAGGTTAGATTAGGTTTTGGTTGGGAGCTCATATTTTTCTCTCTCATAGGGCTTCCATCAATTTGTGTATGCAAGTGTAGTATTCATTGTCTTCCTCCGTTAATTTAAGCTTTTATTATTGTTTTCTTGCTTTGTTAACTTAGTTTCTTTCAATATTTATTACTTTGCTTTATTGCTTTCTTTAAATACATGTGTTACTATGCTTTGTAGCTAAGTTAGTTTATGTTTATATTATTTAACTCCCCATGTATTGGTTGGTTACTTTGCTTTAATATGATGAATTATGTTAGTTTGAATGGGTTAGGTTGTTCTTGATTTTATGCCTAGGATAGTTAACGATGTATATTATGTATGCACCCTGTTTATGACCTTGAGTGTGTAATCTCTGAGATATTTTTTTATGCCAAAATCAATGTAGACTTTATAAGAATTTAAGGCCGAAAGCTCTAGGTATGATTACTTGATTAAATGGGATTTAATCTTGAAAATCTTTTCTTCCCATGTAACCATTTATGCAAATTAATTTGTGGTGAGGGATA
The DNA here is from genome assembly GCA_949130495.1 of Sambucus nigra. Lineage (NCBI taxonomy): Eukaryota > Viridiplantae > Streptophyta > Magnoliopsida > Dipsacales > Adoxaceae > Sambucus > Sambucus nigra. The sequence goes on along the minus strand of OX422214.1, from coordinate 415,600,237 downwards.
TAATTCTCAATCTATAGTTTTTATTCTTCTCATGTTTAACTTAGTTTAAACACATACCTAGTTTGTAAATTATAATTAAAAACAACCGCCTTTTACACTTTTATTCAAAAGTAATAAATCAATTAAAGTCTAACAATCATTCCCCTTGGTTTTTTGATACCCAATCTCATCTCTATACTAATGCATAAGTGTAATTAAAGTTTAGGCTTTTGCATTACAGTGGGAACTAATAACAACAACATGCGTATTTACACGATGCTCGGTTCTCACTCCATCAAAATGGCACCATTGTCAAGGATTGTTTTGTTTTAGATTGTGATTGATTTAGTATTTCAAAATATTTTCTTTCTATTTGTATTCTTTATTTGAATTTATTTTATAGAATTCTAAATTTGAGCGTCAATAAATGCTTGAATTCTCGACCGCTCACAACTTTGTGGAAATCTCAATCTAGAGATATTTCGGGGTAAGCATGTCTTACTCTTATATTTTTAATAACCGCGACGATAATTCTTAAAATTCCCCCAAAACTATAACTTTTAGTGAATACTTGTATAAGTAAAAGAATTAAAGTTTCAAAATGACTTTGGGTGAGCATTACGATAGTCATGTTATGGATTATGGGAATTTTCACTATGATCTTTCCGATGGAGGGACACAAGATCCTTATAATAAGAATGTTAAAACTTATTTCAATAACTTTCAAAATTCTTATAATAATGATTTTTATTGTAGTTCTGAGGATGGTTCTCAAGCTTTTTATTTTCAAGAATCCACAAATCGACCAATGAATTTGTGTGAGGGCATTCATATTCCTGAGAATGAAAAGCTTGAAAACTGTTACTGGGAAGAAAATCATTATTGGGAACAAGAGTTGGATTTATTATTTGAATTCACCAATGATTTTTCTTCTGAAACTTATGAAGTTGAGGGATGTTTTGAACCAAATGAGGAATCAATGCCTACTTTGGAACAAATCATTATTCTCTTGACTTAATGCATTAATAGAGAATGAAAGTGAGGAAGAAAATGATGTAGTATCCATTTGCAATTAAATAATTTCTTCATTGGTAAAAAGAGAAGAAAATTTCATTGAAAATGATCCTATCTTTTTTTAAATTCAATTTTCAATCTTTGATAAGTCATCTCTCAAGGTTGAATTTATTTCTTCTCCATTTCCATTCACGGTTATCCATCTGTTAGAAGTATCCCATGAATCGGTTTAAAACTTTAAAAAGTTCAACCCTTGCACTGATGAGGATTACTTGCTTGAGTTTCTTTCCATGAAGGCAATCTTATTGCCAAGTGTGCCACCTTCCATTCCATTTGAGAAGCCTTTGAAATGAAATTTTATTTTTGATAGATCCCCATTATACTTGTCATCCGTTTAATCTAAACCCCCATTCACCTGCTAAAATCTTTTAATTAGTGATGGTTCTTTTTCTCCATCCAAACCATGACTTATGTTGTTTCAATGTAATTTTTATTTTCCGAAAGGCATGAATTCAGATGAGGGTACACCAATTATCTCTCAAAGTCAAATCGTATTTTGGGTGGACCCTCAAAGACGTCAACTTCAAGTGTATAGTTATTTATAAGTTGAAAATTATAGGTTGTACATATAGTTTTTTATCTTTATTTTTACTTATTGTCCAGTGTAATTAGTTAAAGTTTAGTTCTTTTTTTTTTATGCTTGGTGGTAACATATTTTGTAGAATCTTTAGAATTATAATTTTCGAGGATCACTCAAGTTTGGACAATATCGTTATCTTCCTCTCATTAACTTGGTTCTTGATTCACATTGAGGATAATGAAAGGTTTAAGTTAGGGGGTGTGGGTTATTCCACCCATTCATTTGTAGTTTCTTTGTTTTGATTACAATTTATTCCCAATTATGCTTTTGTTGTAAAAATTTGAAAAATATTTTCTTTATTTTTCTCCTTTATTGGGCATTTTCCCCTTGTTTTTTATCTTTCAAAAAAATGTCCGATCCAACAGATAATTCAATGATGCATGTCATCGATTTTAGAAGTTATTATACTTTAGTCCTCGAATCATTGATATTATGAAAAAAATCATGAATTAAACTTTAACCCATGATTACATGTGCTTTTCTTGTTTAAGTGATTTAGTTTGAGATTTTTATAACTCGGTGATATTTTATTGCATTGTATATACTTACACTAAATGAGATTTGTGCTTTTCTTCATTTATGAGTGTTTTTACATTACTCTTTCCTCTTTGAAAACGTTAAATTCATCGGTAATCACACTATTCTTTCTTTGATAATTCATTAATTGAGTTCATTTTAAAATGTATTACTTGAGCACGATTTTCAACGTTGTTTTGACTCGAGGATAGCGTAAATTTTAGGAAAGGATCATTCTACTCTTTTGTTATTTAACCCATATTAACATTGACCTCACCCTAAATATTTCCCTAGTCAACCCCTTTGAGCCTAAATATATCCATTCATTTCATAACCCAAAATCCCTTAACCAACTCCACGTTGGAGTTTTGAACCATAAATACACCTTTCATACCTTTGTTTGGAATGGTACTTGGGATTTCATGATGTTCTTATTATGTGGTTTCAATTAATCACGTGAGAGTGAGAATAAAAAAGAAAAGTGAAAATAATAAGAAAAACAAAATAAATAAGTGAAAAAAAGATGAGAAAAAAATAATAGAAAAGAAAGAGAGATTTCCTTGATGTACATAGTGTTCAATAATCTTTGCCATTCTCTTTGGTAGTATCCATTATTTTTTTATATATAAATCATATTTTAAATTTAAAATAGCCCATAATTTTCCAATTATCCCAAGTATCCCCCCCCCCCCCCCCCCCCTGGTGAACTTTTTGAATATGTAAGGACATAGTTCCTATTGTATGTATTGGCTTAATTTCGGACAAACTATTTGAGTCATAAGTTAGGCTTTGTATTATTGAACTCACAATCCTATGGCGTGTGACAAAGACGTAGAGGCAAAACTTCTGAGATTATGCATCGTGCTGTATCTAGTACCACATTTTTCTTCATGTTTCAGAGGATATCTCAAGTGTGGACGCATATGATTTATGATCCTTGGATATTTAATTTTAGGTGTTTGGTTATCAACAAAATGCTTGGAACTATGATTTAAAATATTTTTTGAAGAAAAAATATTTTTTATTTTTATCTTTGGGTCATTCGAATGAGATTCAACGTTCATTCGAACGAGTTATTGAGTTTGTTAGAACGAACGTCAAACGAATATCCAATGGGGTTTATCTGTTTGATAAAAGTCTACCCATTAGAAGCTAGTTCGAAGTACATTCAAACGAGGTCTCATGATCGTTCGAAAGAATGTGAAGTTCGTTTGAATGAAATAAGGTTTTCGTTATTTCGTTTGAATGAAATAAGGTTTTCATTATTTCGTTCGAACGAGTTTTCTCAAAATTTGTACCGCCTTAGATTTTTTGTTTTCTATGTAAAGGAGGTTAGGTTTTAATTTTTCTAGAGATTTTTGACAAAAAATATTTTCCCATTTATATCCAATAGTTCCTAAATCCTAGTTTCACCGTTTAAAGATCCAAGTTTCATCTATCTTATGCTTTGAGATCCTCTTGTATGGTCACCATAGTTTGTTTCTCTCATTATCATGATATAGAAAAGGTTTCATGTGGTGGACTCCGTGTTGTGCTTGCTATGTTGCGGTGAAAAAGCAGTGATTCTGTGTTCTGACTCCGTAAATGGTTGTTAAGCCTCATCGGTGGATAACGAGGCGTGTGTGGACTCACACATTGTGGCAGCTTCCATGGGTGAACTCCTGCATTGTATTATGGAAGAGAGGTTGAAGATAGAAGAGCTGTAATACCCCGTAATTTTATTGATTTTTATTTAAGGGATTAATTAAATTAAATGAGAATTAATTGGGAATTAATCCGGGTACAAATACTAGCGAGATGTGAGTTGGTATTTGATTATGATGTTAAAATTGAAAATTTCATGTATTAAAAATGTTAAAATTGTCGCGAGACAGAAATACGACAATTTGGAAATTTAATTGGGATGCGCGTGTCAGTCGCGTCAGGAATGTAATTATTGGAATTAAAAAGTGAATTATATTTTTATCAACTGAACGGTCATTTTGAGTGCGCTAACGTGTTCGGAAAGGTCAAAATAGTCAGAAAACACTAGCCGGAGGTTTAGTTTGGGTCCTGAGGCATTTTTGGGCCATACCGGCAATCTAGAAGGGTATTTTGGTAATTTTAAAAGTAGGGAAATTAAACCCACGAATTTTAGAGGTTAATTTTATATTAGAAATAAACCCACTAAGTCCAATATCAGCATTTAACAAGTAGTGGGCTACGGGAGTTATAGGGAGAATCTTAAGAGGTTCCAAAAGAAACCCCTAGCCACCATCACCATCTTCGGGAGAAATCTGTAGAGAGAGGGAAGAATCAGCCTTCATCCTTCAACATTGAATCAGAAAATCTAAGGCAAGTGGTTTATTTACATAATTTCAATCGAATGTTTCTTCCATGCTTAGAATTGAATATATGTCTTATATTAAAAGTTTGATGAAAAACCCATGAAATTGGAGATAGAACTCATAATCTTACATAAGGATTGCATGTAGAATGGTAATGAATGAATTTCATATTCAAAATGTATCTCTTGATGGTTTAAAAACGGATTTATAAGGAGAAATTGTAGACGTTAAAATTCTGGCTTCATGTTTATAGGGTTTAGGATAATGTTTGGGAATTTTGATGATTACATGTTAATTTAGGAAACATTGACCCCAAATATATGTTAGAGGATGACTTAGGAGGACTAAGAGTAGTTTAAAAACGTTAAAACTTAATTGGAATGATCTTAGTGGGGATTTAGAGGGGAGAAATTTGAAGAAAAACGAATTGGGGGAAATTTTGGGCGCAGTCTGCCATCTCGTTAGAAGACGTGCCCAGGTCGTTCGAACGACCTCGTTCGAACGAGATTCTAACGAAATGACAGTAGCCCTTCTAACGAGTTAGTAGTTCGTTCGAAGCCTTTCGTTCGAATGACACTCGTTCGAACGAGACTTCTAACGAGTTGACATAATGGCCTTTTTGGTCTGATTTTATTTCAAATGTCCCGTAGACTTAAGTAATTGAGAATTAACCTTCCCTTATTGACTAGTGGGTATAATTATGAGAATTGGGGTACGTTGAGGAGTAGAACTTAGAACCTTATAGTAATCCGAATGACATTTGTGGAATAGGAAACCAATACCTAATTATGATGTGAGAAGGGTTGACAACGTTAATATACAAATCGGGGACTTGTAATCATATAACATTAAATGACGGTATAAGAACGAGAAGTATACTTGTATTAATAATTCGAGATATCTAAGATGTGAGAATGCTTAGTATATGTGGTTTATGTGTAAAGCATACTAATCTTTGTGTGCCTACGGGGGGATTTATATTGGTACCTCGAGGACATAGGTCAAAGAAGGGCTTATTGAGAAGTTAATAAGTCTGCTGATCATAGAAGCGTAGGTATGTGCGTGACCCATGTGATGTGAACTATGTTCGCCTCCATTTTGTGTGATTGTTGTTATTTGAGCGATTCCTAAGAGATTCGTAATGCGTGGTCCTTATGTACGTGATGTACCGGGATTGGATAGCAGAGTATGTGTGCACCGCAGCTTAGTCTTGGGGTGCTAGTATTGTATATTTATGATGAGAATAAAATACTGTTAATTGAAATGAAATGTAGTGTATAAATGTGAGTATCTATAATATCAACGTTTTGTAAAAGATAAAATGGAAGATCCCTAGGGATTAGTAGTACAAAAATGGGAAACTGTGTAGAAGAGTAAAACACTCTGTGTAAAATAAGATGTCGAGAATTAAATCGTGAATCGTATAGTAACGTTAGGTTTTATATTGAACTAGTTAGATGCGGGCATAACTAGATTCGATTACGGATACGTTAGGAGTGCACAAATAGTCGAGAGGTGAGTACTTCATGTGAGAGCACGTCCTAACATGTATTTTGCATTCATTATTTTATGTCATTAAAACACTTGCCATATTTTAAACTATTTTCCACAATCGGGCTCTGACCCGTTTTCTTTCAAATATATTTTTGTAAAAACCTTTTAGGTGCCCAGCCACAAGGACACCATGCATAGGAGTTTCATTCAGGTTACGGACTGTAGCTGCCGTGGAAGTTACAGGACTTTGACAGTAGACGCCTCCACTTTCGATCTTGACTCTATGTTACTAGATTTTTCTCATCCGTTGGGCATGTCGTCCCATTTCTTTTAGACACTTTATTTATCCAGTTATATCAGATTTTTGGGTTGTAATTAATTTTGTCATGCAGACTTAGTATTGTTTATTCCTGTATTTGGATTGTTGTGAGGAGTATCCCTTCAGACTCATTTCTATTTTATGATTATTCCATTGTCATTATGTTGTGGTGGTTAGGTTAGCATTTCATAATTTAATTATTGCATGTTAATCGTATTTAATTAAAATTGACAACTCACTTTTTAAATATTAGGTGGCTAGAAATTAATAAAACGTTTTCAACATTGATGCTATGAACTGAACCAACTTGGCATTTCGTATTAATTTAATAAAGGAGTAGCTACCCGGTATTTAATTAGTCGGGGTGTCACAGGTGGTATCAGAGCATCAGGTTCTAGTGTCCTTAGGATCTGTACGGCTTATTATGTTTCCGTTGAGCTTTCTTTGATGTAGAGCCCTATATTTTAGGACTGTTGTATTCTTTTATGTATGTTCCGCTCTTTAGTTATTTTGAGATAATAACTGCGAACTTATAAGACTTTACTCTGATTTCAGATGCCTCCACGACGTGGACAACGAGTTCCCAGGGATGCACAGCCCGAGCCACAGCCTGCAACAGTTCAGGGCACCATGAATGCTGCCGAGGTTACAGCTATTGTAGCCCAAGCGATGAATGCCGCCCTAGCAGTTTTATAGCAGGCACCACCCCAGGCGTCGGTATTCCCACCAGTTCAGGCTCATGCATTCCCGTCTTCTTGGGAACGCATCCGTGATGCTTTTCAGAAAGCACACCCTCCGGAGTTTGCAGGCAGCTCCGACGTTGTTGTGTCCAGTCAGTGGAGGAAGGACATTCAAAGGCACTTAAGGATGTACGAGTGCACGGATGTTCAGAAGCAGATACTATCTACTCTAAGCTAATAGGATCAGCATTGCAGTGGTGGGAGTCCATTACCACCGCGGAGGAGAGGTACGCTCTTTCTATTCAGGAGTTTTGGGTGCGGTTCAACCGCAAATATTTTCCAACAGCTGTTCACACGGAAATGAGGACGAAGTTAATAAACCTCAGGCAAGAGGGGAAGACCGTGGCCGAGTATGAGGCCGAATTCACTAATCTATTGAATATTATTCCCGATGAAATTCCGACTGAGGAGAAGAAGATTTAGAAGTTCATGGACGGATTGACTTGGAGGATCCGACAGCATTTGTTGGGAAATCTTTCATTGACCACTTACTCTGACGTGGTTAATGCGGCACTGCTTCACTGCCAGGATCACCGCTTTCACATGTTTGAGAGTAAGAGATCAGGAGAGTCCAGCCATTAAGGCAGGATAGGGGGAAATGGTGCCAGCGGGGCACAATCTGTTCAGGGTCAGTACAGACAGGGTGATCATGTTTCCCAACAGGGGGATCCTTAGAGATTCAGATCTGAGGGATTCAGGAATGGTCAGGGAGGTTTCAGACATAGTCATCAGGGTCATAACGGCCATCAAGGCCAGCAGGGCCAGATTGGTCCGCAGCAACAGTTTCAGTAGGGCCAGCATGGTCAAGGTAAGAATGGTAACGGCCATCAGGGTCGAGGGCAGCAGGGACAGCGAGGAGGAAACTTCCCGGGGAAGTGCTTAGTGTGTGGCAAGATTGGCCACAAATGCTAGGATTGTCCTGATAGGGGCAGGGCCCCACAGCAGCAGCAGTAGGGTGCTCGGCACGAGCCACAGAGGCCTATGTTTCCCGTCGCCCTCCCAGCACCACCACAGGTGGCAGCATTACCACCCATTCCAGCGGTCCCAGTTCAGCAGGGATAACTTCAGTATGGGATAGTGTACCAGCTCCAGCAGGCCGCCGTCCCATAAGATCCACCTGCTGTTGAAGGTATGTTATCTATTCAGGGGACTATGGGGCGTATTTTATTTGATACGGGGGCCACACATTATTTCATTGCCACGAGATTTTCATGCACTATTGGGTTGTTAGACACTGCAGAGAGCACGATTACTTGTGTAGATTCACCGTTAAGTAGGGATTCTGTAATTTCCCTTATTTATAGAGGTGTGGGTATAGAGATCGGGAGGTTTACTTTATCCGCTTATATGTTAGTATTAGAGATGACTGAGTATGATGCGATTGTTGGTTTGGATTGGCTAGTTGCGTACCGAGCCATGATTGATTGTTTCAGTAGGAGTATCATTTTTGTCATTCCCGGGCAGGAGATGTTTTTAGTGGCGATGCCTCGCCCTGAGGGAGGATCGTCCACTCATTTGTACTATATAGAGGAGGAGACCTCTAAGGAAGTGGTGATACCACTTGATTCGATTCCAGTCGTGAGGGAGTTTGCTGATGTATTTCAGGACATACCTGGATTAACTCCTAGTAGAGATATTAATTTGGTTATCGATTTGACGCCGGGCACTCGGCCAATTGCCCGCTCACCATACCGTATGGCTCCAGCGGAGATGAGAGAGCTAAGGGATCAAATAGAGCAGTTGTTGGGTCAGGGGTTTATTCGAAGGAGTACTTCACCGTGGGGTGCCCCTGTGCTATTTGTAAAGAAGAGGAATGGATCGTTAAGATTATGTGTAGATTATCGGGAGTTGAATAAGGTCACGATACGGAATAAGTATCCGTTGCCCCGAATAGATGACTTATTTGAGCAGTTGAGAGGAGCATGTTTCTTCTCAAAGATTGATTTGCGATCGGGATACCATCAATTGCGTATCAGGGAACAGTACGTCTCGAAGACTACTTTCTTGACGAGATATGGTTCCTATGAGTTTCGGGTTATGCCTTTTGGCTTGACCAATGCTCCAGCCGTGTTTATGGACTTGATGAATAGGGTGTTCAGAGAGTTCCTAGACCAGTTTGTCATCGTCTTTATTGATGACATCCGGGTTTACTCCCAGACAGAAGAGGAGCATGCCGAGAATTTAAGGCAGTTTTTGCAGACGCTATTTCAGAACGAGCTTTATGCAAAGTATGAGAAATGTGGATTTTGGCTGAAGGAGGTTCAATTTTTGGGGCATATCATTTCAGACCGGGGGATATCTGTTGATCCGGGGAAGGTATCCGCGGTGAGGGAGTGGGGACAGCCCACGACACCGACTGAGATCCGTAGTTTCTTAGGCCTAGCAGGATACTACATGAGGTTTATTCGGGATTTCTCAAAGATAGAAGGTCCTTTGACACATATGACTCGTAAAGGTGTACCATTCATCTGGAGCGATGCCTGTCAGTTGGAATTCGATGAGTTGAAGGACAAGTTGACCTCACCGCCTGTGTTAGCATTGCCTAGGCCGGGAGTTGAGTATTTAGTTTACACCGATGCGTCCTTACAAGGACTTGGAGGTGTGCTGCAACAGGAGAGTCAGGTCATATCTTATGCTTCCCGTAAGCTTAAGCCTCACGAGAGGAATTACCCCACCCACGACTTGGAGTTAGCGGCAGTCGTATTCTCTCTTCGGATTTGGAGACACTATCTCCTGGGGGAAAAATTTTGGTTGTTCACAGACCACAAGTATCTATAATACCTCTTCACGCAGAAGGAGCTGAATATGCGTCAAAGTCGGTGGCTTGAGTTTGTGAAGGATTATCAGTTCGATATCCAGTATCACCCAGGGAAGGCTAACGTGGTAGCAGACGCGTTGAGCCGTAAATCGATAGATGAGGTGGCCGAGGTGTGGAAAGCTAAGTGGAAGGAGTTGGGACACCAGGATGCAGTGGCCCGATCGTTCATGTCTGTGATGACTATTACACCTCAGATTGTTACGAGAGTGGTAAAGGCCCAGGCAAATGACTCATTCTGTCAGGAGCAGATAGTTCGATTACTAGCAGAGGGAGCCGAGTCCTATACCGTTGGCTCAGACGGGGGATTACGCTTCAATGGGAGACTGGTCGTTCCGGAAGGGGAGGACTTGCGACACGAGGTAATGACGGAGTCGCACGGCTCACGGTTCGCGGCACACCCTGGTGGGGATAAGATGTACCAAGACATAAGACGACAGTATTGGTGGAGCGGGATGAAGAGAGATATCGCCGTGTTTGTTTCTAAATGTGCCACTTGTCAGCTAGTAAAGGTGAACCATCAGAAACCAGCAGGACTTCTACAGCCGTTAGAGGTTCCGACGTGAATATGGGAGAGCATCTCCATGGACTTTATCACGGGGTTGCCTACGTCATAGAGGGATATCGACTCCATATGGGTAATTGTGGATAGGTTGACCAAAGTTGCTCATTTTCTGCCCGTGAGGACCGACTACACTACGGGACAGTATGCCCAGCTTTTCATTGCGGAAATAGTAAGACTTCACGGGATACCTCTAAATATCGTGTCTGACCGAGACAAGATATTTGTTTCACGATTTTAGGAGAGTTTCCAGGAGGCCATGGGTACGGAATTGCGACTGAGTACGGCTTATCACACGCAGACGGATGGGCAAACCGAGCGGACAAATCAGATGTTGGAGGACATGTTGCGTATGTGCATCGTAGACTTTGGAGGTGGATGGGAGCAGTACCTTCCACTGGTGGAGTTTTCTTATAATAACTCCTACCAGTTTATCATTGGCATGGATCCATTTGAGGCGTTGTATGGTAGACCTTGTCATTCCCCAGCATGTTGGTTAGAGGTGGGGGATAACAAACTCCTTGGACCAGAAGTGATCCAGGATACTTCGGCAAGGATAGAGATGATACGGAGTCGTATTCGGGTAGCTCAGGACTGACAGAAGAGCTATGCTGATGCCAAGAGGTCCTTCAGAGAATTCAAGGTGGGAGACCAGGTGTTACTCTGAGTATCTCCGATGAAGGGAATCATGCATTTTGGGAAGAAGGGGAATGGTACTAAGATACGTGGGGCCATTTCCTATCATCGAGAGGATTGGGCCAGTCGCATACAGACTTGGGTTACCGGAGCACTTACATAGGATCCATGATGTGTTCCATATTTCCTCGCTAAGGAAATATCTTAGGGATGATTTGGCCCATACTCACATAGCTTTGGAGGATATTGATCTTCAGCCCGATAGTTCCTACGAGGAGGGGCCGATTGCTATTTTGGATCGAAGCGAGAAGAAACTGAGGTCGAAGATAGTACCGTTAGTACGTGTTCAGTGGCGGCATCATAATGCCGAGGAGTCCATATGGGAACGCGAGGATGAAATGTGCGAGCGATATCCAGAGTTATTTTTACCATGTACTCTTTAGTTCTGAATTTCGGGACGAAATTCTGTTATTAGGGGGGAAGTATGTAATACCCCGTAATTTTATTAATTTTTATTAAAGGATTAATTAAATTAAATGAGAATTAATTGAGAATTAATCCGGGTACAAATACTAGCGAGATGTGAGTTGGTATTTGATTATGATGTTAAAATTTAAAATTTCATGTATTGAAAATGTTAAAATTGTCGCGAGACAGAAATACGACAATTTGAAAATTTAATTGGGACGCGTGTGTCAGTCGCGTCAGGAATGTAATTATTGGAATTAAAAAGTGAATTATATTTTTATCAACCGAATGGTCATTTTGAGTGCGCCAACGTGTCCGGAAAGGTCGAAATAGTCAGAAAACACTAGCCGAGGGTTTAGTTTGGGTCCCGGGGCATTTTTGGGCCATACCGGCAACCTAGAAGGGTATTTTGGTAATTTTAAAAATAGGGGAATTAAAACCCACGAATTTTAGAGGTTAATTTTATATTAGAAATAAACCCACTAAGTCCAATATCAGCATTTAACAAGTAGTGGGCTACGGGAGTTATATGGAGAGTCTTAAGAGGTTCCAAAAGAAACCCCTAGCCACCATCACCATCTTCGGGAGAAATCTGTAGAGCGAGAGAAGAATCAGCCTTCATCCTTCAACATTGAATCAGAAAATCTAAGGCAAGTGGTTTATTTACATAATTTCAATCGAATGTTTCTTCCATGCTTAGAATTGAATATATGTCTTATATTAAAAGTTTGATGAAAAACCCATGAAATTGGAGATAGAACTCATAATCTTACATAAGGATTGCATGTAGAATGGTAATGAATGAATTTCATATTCAAAATGTATCTCTTGATGGTTTAAAAACGGATTTATAAGGAGAAATTGTAGACGTTAAAATTCTGGCTTAATGTTTATAGGGTTTGGGATAATGTTTGGGAATTTTGATGATTACATGTTAATTTAGGAAACATTGAACCCAAATATATGTTAGAGGATGAGTTATGAGGACTAAGAGTAGTTTAAAAATGTTAAAACTTAATTGGGATGATCTTAGTGGGGATTTAGAGGGGAGAAATTTGAAGAAAAACGAATTGGGGGAAATTATGGGCACAGTCTGTCATCTCGTTAGAAGACCTGCCCAGGTCGTTCGAACGAGCTTCTAACGAGATGACAGTAGCCCTTCTAACGAGTTAGTAGTTCGTTCGAAGCCTTTCGTTCGAACGACACTCGTTCGAACGACCTCGTTCGAACGAGACTTCTAACGAGTTGACATAATGGCCTTTTTGGTCTGATTTTATTTCAAATGTTCCGTAGACTTAAGTAATTGAGAATTAACCTTCCCTTATTGACTAGTGGGTATAATTGTGAGAATTGGGGTACGTTGAGGAGTAGAACTTAGAACCTTATAGTAATCCGGATGACATTTGTGGAATAGGAAACGAATACATAATTACAATGTGAGAAGGGTTGACAACGTTAATATACAAATCGGGGACTTGTAATCATATAACATTAAATGACGGTATAAGAATGAGAAGTATACTTATATTAATAATTCGAGATATCTAAAATGTGTGAATGCTTAGTATATGTGGTTTATGTGTAAAGCATACCTACCATACTTACTATCACGGGAGGTCTGCGTTCGATTAGGGTCATCTTATCTTTGTGTGCCTACGGGGGGATTTAGATTGGTACCTCGAGGACATAGGTCAGAGAAGGGCTTATTGAGAAGTTAATAAGTTTGCTGATCATGGGAGCGTAGGTATGTGCGTGACACATGTAATGTGAACTATGTTCGCCTCCATTTTGTGTGATTGTTGTTATTTGAGCGATTCCTGAGAGATTCAGAATGTGTGATCCTTATGTACGTGATGTACCGGGATTGGATAGCAGAGTATGTGTGCACCGCAACTTAGTCTCGGGGTGCTAGTATTGTATATTTATGATGAGAATAAAATACTGTTAATTGAAATGAACTGTAATGTATAAATGTGAGTATCTATAATATCAACGTTTTGTTAAAGATAAAATGGAAGATCCCTAGTGATTAGTAGTACAAAAATGGGAAACTGTGTAGAAGAGTAAAACACTCTGTGTAAAATAAGATGTCGGGAATTAAATCGTGAATCTTATAGTAACGTTAGATTTTATATTGAACCAGTTAGATACGGGCATAACTAGATTCGATTACGGATACGTTAGGAGTGCACAGATAGTCGAGAGGTGAGTATTTCATGTGAGAGCACGTTCTAACATGTATTTTGTATTCATCATTTTATGTCATTAAAACACTTGCTATATTTTAAACTGTTTCCCACAATCGGGCTCTGACCCGTTTGCTTTCAAATATATTTTTGTAAAAACCTTTTAGGTGCCCAGCCACAAGGACACCATGCATAGGAGTTTCATTCAGGTTACGGACTGTAGCTGCCGTGGAAGTTACAGGACTTTGACAGTAGACGCCTCCACTTTCGATCTTAACTCTATGTTACTAGGTTTTCCTCATCTGTTGGGCATGTCGCCCCATTTCTTTTAGACACTTTATTTATTCAGTTATATCAGATTTTTGGGTTGTAATTAATTTAGTGATGCAGACTTAGTATTTCTTTATTCCTGTATTTGGATTGTTGTGAGGAGTATCCCTTCAGACTCATTTCTATTTTATGGTTATTCCATTGTCATTATGTTATGGTGGTTAGGTTAGCATTTCATAATTTAATTATTGCATGTTAATCGTATTTAATTAAAATTGACAACTCACTTTTTAAATATTAAGTGGCTAGAAATTAATAAAACGTTTTCAACAGTGATGCTATGAACTGAACCAACTTGGCATTTCGTATTAATTTAATAAAGGAGTATCTACCCGGTATTTAATTAGTCGGGGTGTCACAAGATCGTCAAGGCTTGTGAGTCATTGTGTAAGTCTACTGTCCGTCTTATTAAAACCTATTATAGTGATCTATTTAGTTGGGTTGTCCAAGGTTTTTTCCCATTGTGAGTTTTCCTCATACATCGACGGTTGTGCGATTAGTTTATCTATTTTATCTTCTATCACCTAGATTCGTGTTTTAGGCTAAGAAGATCAAATTTGTTAAATAGAGTTTTATTTCAATTATTTTTATTTAAGGTTATATATCTAATTTGAAAAAATTAAAAAAAATTATTTGTTTCAGATCATCCTATCCCTCATCCCTAGCATATGACATTTTCAAATAAGTATCACAGCTAGAACACTAAGTTATCATGTTTAGATTCGTGTTTTTAGTGTTTTTTCTTTTGATGGTCTTTCGATTCCTAGAGCACCGATGTTTGATGGGTCAAACTACGCATACTGGAAAATGCGTATGAAATCTGCACTTAAGGCTATATATTAGCGGGTATGACAAGTGATACTTAATGGTTAGTCTCCATCTATAATATTAGTTGGTGAAAATATGATTTCTAAACTTGTAGAATCATGGAGTGAGGCTGAGCATATGTTAGTACATTATAACTCGAGTACTTTAAATGATTTTATTCTATCACCCCTGAGGAATTTTTTCATATTATGACATGCGAAACGTCTAAAGAGGCTTGGGACATAATCCAACTAACCTATGAAGGAACTAGTGCTATTAAGGCTTCCAAACTCCAAAACCTCGCCAATCATTTTGAAACCATTAAGATGCAGGAGAGTGAGTCCTTATATGAGTTCTACGCTCGATTTTCCGACATTGTGAACTTTTCTTTTAACTTGGGAGAGAGAATGACCAAAAATCGAGTAATTAAGAAAATTTCAAGGTCGTTGCCTGAAATATTTAATTCAAAAGTGATGATTTTGAATTATTTAGGTACTTTGGACTCCACGAAACTTGAAGAGCCTGTAGGTGACCTACAAACTTATGAGCTCGACATGTTCTCCTCCAAAATGATGAAGAATGACAAAGGCCTTGCTTTAAAAGTTCGGAAGGAGGAAACACTTGTTTTGAATTATGAGTATGACATTGAGTTCAAAGATATGGCCATGTTAGTAAATAAATTCAAGAAATTTCTCAATTTTCAAAAGCATTCGAAAGATGCGAAAAGGTTTGAGAAAAGCATGTATAATAAGGCCAATCACTTCCCTAAAATTCGTAATGATAACTATAAGAGGGATGAGTGGGAAAGATGCTTTAGTTATGAAGCTTATGATCATAGAGAAGCTGAGTGTCCTACTAAACTAAGGAAGGCGGGAAAGAAACATGAGGTGTAAAATGCCACTCTTATGATAGTGATCCGATAGAGGGATTCAATTCCCTCATTGACTGCAACTACACTATGTTCGTGTCTAGTCATTCGAGCCTTGATGAAAAATCTTCCCATAAAGATAATTCTAAACATGACACTTTCGAGGCCATTTAATTTGAATCCCAAGTGAATGATGGTAGAGAGACTAGAGAAGAAGATGAGGGTAAAGAAGTTGAGGAGGAGAGTGAACACCAAGTTGCCTTTCGTGAGTTTTATTGACAGTGAAAAAGGAAAACTTAAAGTTGGAAGCTAGGTTAAAAGAACGTGACAGAGGTGATGATAATGCTAAATTGGTTGAGGACCTTAGGGTATGTGAGAGTAATCTTAGGGAGAATATCAATTATATTGAGGGTGGGAGAGATAGACTTTGAGATTTGATGGAGGTTATGAAGAAGGAACTTCTTAAGTTTGAAGAGTCAAGGAATTTACTTGAGTTGAAGATAGTTGAGCTTGAAGAGAGATTGAGAGACTCGAGTCATGTCAAATTTGATTTGGAATCTGGGTCGGAGAAGTTGGATAAGATGTTAGACACCATCCAAATCAAAGATGACAAGTGTGAAATTGGCTTCAATAATCAAGATACTTCCACTACTAAAGCAAATACCATGCTTTTGAGAGAGTCAAACATTATGAGGAATGTTATAAAAGGTCAATCCTTAGGTAATAACCCTCGTCGTGTCTACACATGCAAATATTGTAGTAGGAAAGGTCACTTTAGGCATTTTTTATTTTCATCTTAGAACCGGTCCTGAAAAGTCTAAGTCCAGAGTCACCAAGGTTCCCAACATCCTTAAGTATCATGTTACACCTACTAGGTTAAAAAAATCCAATTTGTAAGATTTACATTTTAGACTTGTTGATTCTCATTTGCTTACACATGATGTTTTCCATGCTATATCCAATGGTTGATTGTGTTTGCATGTTTACATACACTGGCTTTTGTACTTAATGAAATATGTGAGTCTTTTGTATTTTTATTTTTCATTTATTGGGTCTTATTGAAAAATACTAAAATATTTAGTTTTTTTAATTTTTTTACAATTATCACTTTTTTTAAAATTGGTATCATTTTTAAAATACAAAGTTATCACTTTTTTTTAAAATTGGTATCATTTTTAAAAATGTTTAAAAACTAAAAAAAAATTAGTTTAAGTGTAGTTTAGTTTTACATATTTTGTGTGGAATATTAGTGTGTTTGAATCCAATTTATTCCATATTTCCATATGGCTAGGACACTTGATTATGATTTTCAATGCTTAAATTATTCTTAATCATGCTTTCATGGAGTTGTTAGACTTTGATTTTCTTTATGAATTCAACTTTGTATATGCCTCCACACAAACACGAGCTTTCTGGGCTTTAACTTCACATGTTATATTTGAGCTATGTCAAATGTTCTCACATAAATCTTGTCATCTACATATCTATTGATTATGGGAGATTTGTGCATGTAAGAATCATTGCTCGTGAGTGTGTTTTTTATTAAAAATATAAGGGTGCATGGGAAAGGGCTACAAAAAGAGCAAATCTCCTTTATGAAAAAGCCACCATTGGTAAGAGCTAAAAAATGAGAGACAAAAATAGAAAGATCAAAGGCTAACTAGTTTGCTTGTTTGATTTTGAAAAATTGGTATCTTCAAAAGAATTAAGTAAAAATTATGATATATGTTTAGCTTTTGAGGGCTTTATAGTTGAATATCAAGGGGTTTACACAATGAGTCCTAGTTACGCTTACCATGTCATGATGCTATTGATTTATAGAATCATCAATATTCTAGGTTTGTGTGCATTATGCTTATTTGTTCACACAGTTCACTTTATCTTATCACTTGAGGCTAAATCTTAGTTTGATAAAGTATTGCATTCAAACAGAACTCCATGAACACCTTTGAGTCACACCTATTCATTCCATCCCACATGTTTAGACACATCGATACTATGCTAGTGTGTAAATCTTATGTGTTTTTGTCTTTTTATTTTATTGTTTATACCTATATATATGCGTGCTTCAGTGTCATGGGTATATTTTTGCATATTCATATATCTGGTATCATTTTTTATTTTGAGTCTTTGTGTTTGCATTTAATCCATATTTGCAATGTGTTTTATCTTTAGATTAAATTGGAATGCTATATGATCATATTGTTATCTATTGTTGCTTGTTTGAATCAGTATCTCATGATTTCTAGTACATTAGTAGGTATTATATTTTCATTAATATTGGTATTAATTAATCGTTGTGTGGATTATTTGTGTTTGTATTTCCATGTTGTACGTTTATTGCACTTTATACCATTACATGGTATTATTTTTCATCCATTCCAAATTGGTATCACATATTCTCACATTTAGGGGGAGATATGGTTATGGGAGAGAAAATCGTTTATTATGCATCCTTACTTTGTCTAATCCTGAATAAAAAGGGGGAGAAATGGTATCTTTCCTCTCATGACTAGGAGATTTTTATCTTGGGGGGAGACATCTTGCTTGGGTTGAGAATTGTTAGACATAGGGAGAGTTTTATTTATATGCAAGTTTATAATTTTATATATTCAAGTTGCATTTGAAGGTGTGTTTAAATGTGTAGATATACAACATGCAGTAAAGTTTTCACGTAAGCAAAGCTACTCAATGTGTGTATCTATCAAGCGGATGCAATTTTTCTTTTTGGGATTGGGGATAGAGTATTTTAGAGAGATTGATGGTCCATATGAGTTTTTATTTTCGATTTTATCCCAAAATAGCCAAAGCGGGAGATTTGTAAGGACAACATTTCAATTGATTCAATTTGTATATATTGGCTTAATTCCAAACAAAACATTTTAGTCATAGCTTAGGCTTTGTATTATTTAACTCGTAAGCCTACGATGTGTGTGATGAAGATGTAGCGACAAAGCTTCAGAGATTATGCATCGTGTCGTGTTTAGTGCCATGTTTGTCTACGTGTTTTCGGGGATCTCTCCGGTATAGATGCATATGATTTATGATCCCTGGATATGTAATTTTGGGTGTTTGATTTTTAAATAAAATGATTGGAACTAATTTTTAAAATATTTTTTTAAGAAAAAATATCTTTTAATTTTGGGTCATTCTAACGATATTCAACATTCGCTCGAACGAGTTATTGAGTTTTGTTAGAACGAACTTCAAACGGACATCAAACGGGGTTTCTCTATTTGACAAAACTCTACCCATTAGAAGCATGTTCGAATTCGTTCGAATGAGATCTCATGTTCGTTCGAACGAGTGTGAGGTTTATTTGAATGAAATAAGGTTTTCGTTCGAATGAACCTTAGTTTTTGTTTGAACGAGTTTTCTCGAAAACTTTTCCACCTCAAATTTTATGTTTTCTATATAAAGGATAACATGTATCTAGTTTTTGAAAATCTTATTTTTCTAATAATGAATCAATTATGCTTTTCACATTTTTACCCATTTTAATCTTGATTAACCTAATTACTGAATTGACGTGCAATATAAGTCAAGTAATAATCAATAAGCACAATCACGTGAGAGACGACGATGTTTGAGGAAAACCTAACGGTGAAAAACCTCGGATGGTCAGACCTAGGCAAAGTTCACTATAAAGAAGGTTTTAGAAAAAAGGACACAAACAACTTACAACACTTTACTCCTCAAGCCTATGCAGATGATTGCATTCACACCTTCTCTTATAGCACCGCATAATCCATCGTCAGCTTCACAGCATCTCCGAGCCTCGGACTCCTCCAATAGCCTCAACCTTCACCCACTTGTGTGGAATCCACCACACCAGAAATATATATATATATATAATGAAGAGTTGTTGGGTTTGATCTTAAACAATAATCAAGATAAACAATCTTTTATTTTGATTTGAATTTAGATTTTGAAAGTATTTTCAAATGTGGGAGGGTTAAAAACGTTTTCTATAAAAAGAGACTATTTAAAAATGGATAGAAAACCTAAATTAAAGAGTATCCATTTTAAATAAGTCAAAAACCATTTTCTTGAAAAATGCGTCGTTCATTCGAACGAGAAAGTAGGGTCATTCGAAAGACTTGGCACATCTCGTTGGAATGAGGTCAGGATCGTTCAAACGACAAAGCTTTTTCGTTCGAACACCATTCCGACGAGCTTCCAATGAGTTGTATTTAGATAAAGAGTGGACACTGTTTGAAGTTTGTTTGCAGCATGATCGAACGAGAATAGCTTCTCGTTAGAACATTCGTTTGAACGATAATGTTTTCTCGTTAGAATGAGAAATTCGTCTCGTTAGAACAATAAAAATAGAAAAAAAATTCTTTTAAAAACATTTTAAATGATAAATAGAATTAAAAATAATTATCTATATACAATTATGAATATTTTGATTATAAAATATCATATACCTTTGATCTTGAGAAATGTGTAGTGCATCCAATCACGTAACACCAAGAGTCGCTTGCATCTCTCGATTTATGGGCTTGAGTAACAAAATTATGGCAATATTAAACCTACGTGCTTTGATTAACGGAATAAGTCAATATATGCATAAGACTCGATTAAAAATTTACAAGTCTCCCCTTTTGTCTATTTCGGGACAAAATACAAGAAAAAGTGAAAAATACTAAGCCAAGCCGTCAACCACCTATGCCTATCCTAAAACCCAAAAAGATGGACACGGACAACCTAACAACTACTCGACATCAATGCTTCATTGTGTAGCTTATGATGAAATTAGGAAGTCGGAAATCGACACACACGAAACAACAAATACCTGTGATGTATGGGAGAATAAAAAATAAAAGATGAAAACTCTAAAAAAAACTCCCCCTACGTCCAACAACTCTCTCCCCCTTTTGTCCGAAAAATACAGGGATTGAATGTCAAAATATCCTACAAATAAGAACACATATATGGATAAAGAGATAAATATTATCACAGGTGCATACACAAGTAAGATGATCAAAACGTGTAACACAGTGAGGAAAATTATCCATGTATGAGAGAACATAACCATATAACCACAAGACAGGATATAAAAAAGACAGCAATATGGGTAGGAACCATAATCTCCATATAAAACATAAAAATGATACAATATAGCTTATCGACCATCAAAACAAGATAATATTAATAATACGAACCACAGTACAAACGCTGTAATTTTTTTTATCTCAAATATAACATAATACAAATCTCTCTCAAAATACATCAATAATATCCCAAAGTACAGAAGCTCTAAAAAATAATTAGCTCGCTGAAGGAGGCGAAGATTATCTCTAACACTGCTCGACTCATGTCCAGCTCTAGATGAACTGGTTCCCCTTCGTTGCTCAGCAAGCTGCATCTCCTCAATGTGACCCATTAGAAGGGACTCCATCCGAATCTAGCGCTCACTCTCCCTGGTAAGCTAGGCCAGGAGGTTGGCTTGAAGATAGAGGGACTCTGCTAACTCAGCCTCAATGGGTTGATGATCCTCCTTAATGCACTGATGATCCTCCTACTACTGTGTAGATATAAAATCTACATGTGTAGTCAACTCCTGAACCTCCGGTGAATCCCCAGACTGATAGAAAGAATAGGGATGTAATGGACCGGTAGACTCTGAGGTAAAACCTGACCCAGATGAAAAGGTGGTAGGACTAGACAAATAATCTAGCCGAGCACTAGGAGGAAGATAACTCTCCGAACGGCGAACATAGTTCGCATCAATGACAAAAATGGAACTCGTCAGAACCTCATTGAGAAGAAGAGGAAACTCAGCTGCAAGATAAAGACAAGTGACCAATATCGCATAAGGAAGGGCTGGCCGGAGAGGGGACATCTAGCTATTTAGCACAAAGGCTATAACACTGAGAATAATACTAGGAAGGTCGATGATAATCCTATGGGTAATGGCATGCATGAAACAACAGATGTAATCGGATAGCTAGGTGGAGTTGGTACGCGAGAGAAAGGATGGACAGGTGACCTAATTAAGGATTCGATAATTGGGGTGGAAATCAGTGTGATATAGGGTGAGAGTGTTCGGCCGAAAGGAATGAAAAAAGATTGGAATGATAGTATCAATGTGAATCCTCTCCCCTGAGGGATGAGGGAAGGTAGCATTGTGTGCCCGAGGGATGTCCAGAATAACGATTACAGTGTTAAGCACCATAACGATATCTACACCGTGAACGACAGAGTGAAGGTTAGCGGGGAACCATACATATGATGATAAAACTCCCAGACGAGGTTGGGAAGTATCACATCGTACATGGAAAACCAAGGCTCTTACCCATGGCCAGTAAAACCACCAGGGGCAGTGGCAGATCCAGGATTTTAGTCCAACTGGGGCGAAATCGATTAAATTTTTTTTTAATGACACTAATAAATAATCAACACATAAAAACCAACAATTGATAAAACATAAATACTTAATATGCCAAAATTTCATATTGATCCGTACATAACCAGAAATTCCAAATACAAAGAGATTTTTTATAATATTCCCCTACGTGGCTTCATATCCTGAAAATGTTGAATAGTATATTCCGTATCAACATTTTTGAAAATATCATGTTCAATGTACGTCACCAAGCAGTCATTTGTAAAATCATCTCCCATTCGGTGACGTAATGTACTCTTAACGATTTTCATTGCGGAAAATGCTCTTTCCACGCTTGCAGTTGCAACCGACAATGTCAAGGCAAGTTTTATAAGCAAGTACACTAATGGAAATAACCGATCCCTATGCGTTTCAACCATTTTTTGAGCAAGAGCACCAATCCCTTTCAAATCTTTGAATTCATCATTATCACGCACGCTATAAATATAATTTTCGAGTTGTTCCCCAATGACTGTGAGTTCAATGGGATCAAAATCATTCGGATAAAATT
Organism: Sambucus nigra; assembly: GCA_949130495.1. Taxonomy (NCBI): domain Eukaryota; kingdom Viridiplantae; phylum Streptophyta; class Magnoliopsida; order Dipsacales; family Adoxaceae; genus Sambucus; species Sambucus nigra. Next base: position 415,577,634 of record OX422214.1, on the reverse strand, counting down.
CTGCAAATCGAACTAATCTTGTCGAATCAAATTTGGAGAAGTTCATACTTGGATCAAGACATGTCATACATAAAAGTAACTCTGTATTCACCTCATTAAACCGATGGTTCAACTCCTGAAGTTGCATATCTATCACCGAATAGAACAATTCAACACGATAGTGGTGAAGATTTGTCCTCTCTTCGACATTTCGACGTGATCTTCCACCGGTCACAAAACAATCCTCCATATTTATGATTACAATGTCATGCGTACTACAAAAGGATGATACTACTTTCAACAATTGATCCCATCCATGCTCCCTCATTTTTTGTAAACGCATTTTAGCTATTCTAACAAGATCCATTGCATTCACAATATCTTGATCCCTTCGTTGCAGTGATTGCGACAAATCATTGGTAATCCCCAAAATTGCTTTCATTAACTGCAATTTGAAAACAAAATCAAAGCACTGCAAAGAGCTAATGATATCATATGCTTATATTCTCTGAGTCCCTACATCACCATCAACTTGAACCACCTGAAGAACACCAATCACAGAAGAGAACAAATGATTTAAACTCAAAAGTGTACCATAATGTGAACCCCACCTCGTGTCCCCTGCCCGTGTGAATGCTTCTTCTTGATTTAAACCACGACCCGTCTCCCGATCACCATTGTATATTCCTTCAAGTATATCATCATATTGTTTTATCCGAAATATATCTCTACGCTTGCAAGATGCTCCAACAACATTAAATAAAATTAAAACTTTGAGAAAGAAAGAACCAATTGCGTTATGATTGTTTGCGACCGCTAGTAATGCCAACTGTAGCTGATGAGCAAAACAATGAACGTAATAAGCTGAACTGTTTTCCCTTAGAATCAAACTCTTCAGCCCATTGAACTCTCCTTTCATGTTGCTCGCCCCATCATAACCTTGCCCACGAATACTTGACATACTCAACCCATGTTTCAAGAGAAGTGACTCCAGGCTTGCCTTAAGTGTTAAAGATGTAGTATCAATAACATGTACAATGCCAAGAAAACGTTCAACCGCATAGCCTTTTTTGTTCACATAGCGTAAAGTCACGGCCATTTGCTCTTTCACAGAGATGTTACAGGACTCGTCAATTAGTATGGAGAATACCTCATCCCCAATATCTTTAATTATGACTTTAGTGGTCAAATAGGCGGCGGCATTAATGAGCTCTTTCTGAATTGATGGAGCTATCATTTGGTGGTTTTCAGGGGCATTTTTCAAAACAACTTTGTTTATAGCTTCATTTTGCTCGGCAAGGAACTGTAAAAGTTGTAAAAAATTACCCCGGTTAGATGACCCCACAGATTCATCATGCCCTCGCATCGCCAAACCTTGGCGTAGTAAGTACTTGAGGCAATCCAACGATGCAATAAGACGAATTCGATAATCAACTCTTGTCTTTTCGGAATGGTTAGACAAAGACACTTCAATGTGTTGATCTTGTTTCATCAAGTCATCACAAGCATTCATGCATTTGTTATGAATACTTAAGTGGGGACCAACATGATCTTTAAGCATATGTTTCTTTTTCCAATTTGAAAAGCCTCCACTAACAAATACACCACCACCCCCTTGGCCCCCTGTATTTGATCGGAACAAATAGAAAAACAAGCAAAACGCAGCCTCCTTTGCCACACTATACTCTAGCCACCTTCCAAACTCCTCAAACCATGACGGAATAAATCTACATCTATCATTTCCAATTTGTATCCATGGAAAATTATGATTTTTTGGCTGACAAGGGCCCCTAGTAAGATAGGTTCGACGAACTAACTCCATTTGTTTAGAATCACCATATTCCGATATAGATTTTCTCAAACCGGGTTCTGATGGTAGTTCATCCAAATTGACAGCAATATTTGGTGAGTATTGAGATTGTGCGGTTTGTGCCACAATTTGGGGTAGATTGTCGGACTCCGCATTGAAAGTGGGGGATAATTGAACCTCAGCTTCGGATACGATTGGTGCGTTGTCTCCTCTTTTTCGCTTGAAAAACTTCTCCATAGATTCCCTAAATTTACAAATTTAATTTTATTTCATATAAACAACATAAAAATTTCACATATAAATTTAATTTCATATAAACAACATAAAAATTAACATAAAAAATTATATAAATTGACACATATAAATTAACATATAAACAGGATATAAATTAACATAAAAATTTTCATTAATTTACATATATAAACAGATATACACAAAAGAAATTTAATTTCATTTTAGTATAAATAATTTCATACAAATTACACATATAAACATGTTTTGGTGGTGGTCCGGTGGGGGGGAAAATATACCTGGAGGCTGGAGCAGCTAGTGGCAGGTGGCGGCAGCAGAGCAATTACAACAAGTGGCAGCGCAGGGGGCGACAGGGGGCGGTGGTGGTCCGGTGGAGCCTCCGGAGGCAGGGGCGGCAGCAAGTGGCAGCGCAGCGCAGCTGCGCCTGCGCAGGAGGTGGGGAGAGGAGAGATTTCGGGAGAGAGAGAGCGGAGGCGGATCCACCCCGTGGAGCAGGGGCAGCGGCGGCGACGGAGTGTGGAGGGAGAGAGAGAGCAAAGATGGTTCTAATTTTTAGGTTTAGAATTTTTTTTTCTTTGGTTCGTTCGACGACTGCAATTTGCAAAGGTAAGGTTTGTTTGTTTTTTATGTTTTTATTTTATGTTTATTACAAACTATCCCCTTAACTTTGAAACTAATTAAAAGAAACCTCCAGGTTTAATTGTTTACCAAAAAACCCATAAATTTTTTTTTTTTTTTTTTTACCAAACTGAACTGGGGCGGCCGCCCCGCTTCGTCCTGGGGTGGATCCGCCCTTGACCAGGGGAGATTGGTCTGAGGAAACTCATCAAACAGAAAGACACTCTCTCTAATGACCGCTCGGATAACCCTAAAGTACAGTGGTGGTCGTAATTAACTCGACTTGCCCAGTATAGAGGAGAATATATTGGACGACTCACATGGGTGGCTCGTGCCTGAGATGATGATGAGGAAGAGGACTCCGCGGGAGTTGCGTCGAGGGAGGAACGTTGTTTACGACCACCCGCCATAGAGAACGAACGAGAATAGGGAAGGGAAAAGGGAGACTAGGGTTGGAAAGGGAAAGAGGGAAGGATAACCTAACACACGCCTAAGAACCTATTTACGTCAATAGTCCAGTAGCCCACGAGAAAACCAAACCAATTAACACAACGACGACAAAATATATATATATATATATATATATATATATATATATATATATATATATATATATATATAACACTACAAAGAAAAATAAAAAAAAAAGGAAAAAAACACCTCAAAATGATGAAGAGGTCTGAAATTTCCATAGGAAGCGGACACCCTTCCACGTTCACATAGATAATTCTATCAAGGATACTCCCGTAGCTAGGTACCCCACTCAAAATGGAGCTATAGATTTGTAACACCCCGTATTTTTTAAGCTTTATATATTTAATTAATTCAGCAAATTTAAGTTGCTTGTGTGTCATAATTTAATTGAATTAAATTGTTAATTAATTTAAAAATTAATCGGGAGAGTAAATGGTTAATATTTATGGAATATAAATGACTAAGTGAATAGTAATAATTAATTTACTTCATATAGTATGATAGTGACGTATCATAATTTTATCTCAATCGGGAGTGGGGCATATACTATATTGAGGTCGAGATAGGAATTTTTAGTAAAGTAATTTGAATGACAATTTTGAGTACACGACTGATTTCGGATAGGCCGAAATAATTAGAAAATAGTCAGTTGATTCTAGGTTTAAGGGTTGAAGAACTCACCCATGGCGGACGATCTGAACAAGAAAAAGAGGGTAGAGAAAAACCAGGGCATCGCTCAAATGACCTTGGGCCTCATTCGCGCGATCGTACCTGTCATTCAAGTGACAAGGAAGAACCCGACCCAATTCGTCTTGTTTTTCTGTTGGGCCAAAGGTGGATTTGTTGAGTGAGTCAAAAGAGAAAATACAGTAGGGTGGTTATGTCCTTTTATATTTAGGTATTTAAAAGAGAGTTTGGTATAATTAATTATGTAGAGACAAAAGGGCCAAATCAAAACTATAGAATTTAGAACAATCAATCCTAAGTAATAAATTACGGGCGAAGGAATGTGTCCGGACATTTTGGTTGAGTAACACAATTGTGATAAATTAATTAGTGTGCAAATTAATTAAGTTGGATTCGGGAAATTGACTCGGATATTTTGGGCTAGTGCTACGGGAGTTAGGTACGGATCAACCAGGTTTAAATTAATTAATTAATTATATATATATATATATATATATATATATATATATATATATATATATATATATATATATATATATATATATATGCTCTTAATATCAGTGTAGATATTTAAAAAATACATACCCCTCTAGTGCTACCATGGGAGGTTGCGCGATGTGGGAGAATCCCCTATCTAGTAAATGCAGGGCGAGTATAATCACCATGTCATAGTCATCAAGTATTTATATGTTGTGATTCCTTAGGGGGTGAGACGCTTTGGGTATGATTCGGTCTCACAATCAGGGGAAATATGGATACCTCTACTACATTTATTTTTCAGTGATTCAGGGAGCTAATTGGGTCGGGGTGTCCAGATGGATGAGTATACCTGGGTGATAGAATTTTAGAGAAAGCTTCCGGTGAGTTATTACTCGGGAGGATGGATATTATATACAACATGTGTGTGATGTGTAGTATAGTTATACGTATATAATAGTGTCGATAATTATATACGGGTGAAATACCCGACAGTGTAATTGTATTATTTAATAATTAGTGAAATGGTTATTTGATTAATTCAAGATGATAAATTAAGTTAATGCGAGAAATAACTTACAAATTTTTTATAAAGGTTACTCAGGCTAGAGTAAGGTTTCGGACAAAGGTAATAACAAGGCTAGTTAGACGGGGTAGTGATGCTAGGAGTGTTATAAGAAAAAACAGTAGGTGTGCATAATATCTAAGGGGTGAGTATTATCTCAAGTGAGCGTGACACTAGCTTAAATATGAAAAAACATTCATGCATTTTAATTACTGCAATCTTAATCACTTGCTAAATATTTTCAAAATATTTTGGGTTCTAACCCTTGCTGCAAAATATTTTTAAAACCTTTTAGGTGTCCAGCCATAGGAACGCTAGACTTGAGATTCTATTCCAGGGATACGCACATGCAGCATATGTGGATGCATGCAGGAGATTGGATTAGACGTATCTATTCTTCATTCCTAGATTAGGGATCTCATTTCAGTTATAGTTCTATTTACGGCGTGTTGCCCATTTACTCTCAGATTCAGTTTTGGATTTATTTATTTATTCGTTGGATTATTATGTTGGGTTTGGATTCATAGCTGATGGTTTATTCAGCCAGTATTTTAGTTATTTATTCAGGATTATTTTCAGACCCAGTGATGGTGTGTTTGGTTTGTTAGTTAATTTTATTCTGCATGTTCATTTATCTGTTCAATGAAAGATAAAATTTAACACCAATTTAACTAATCATTTATGTAATGAGTAATTAATATGGTTTTTGATAGTGATGCTAAGAATGAATGAGATGGAAATCCTGATTTAATTTAATAAAGGACTGATCGTCCAGTATTTAATTAAGCGGGGTATCACAAGATCTTCATTAAGAGTTAGGCTCACTAGAGATGAGGTGAGGTAGGCTCACCTGTAGCCACAGGTACCTCTGCCACTGCCACCACCCGAGATGATCTCGATTGTACAGGTGGCAGAGATAGTGGCTCAGGCGGTCAACGCAACCATGACAGCTATGGACGATCATTTCCCTTCTCCCCAGTCGCAACAACCAGTGGCACCAGTGAACCAAGCCCAGACAGGGCCATTTACTTGGAAAAGAGTCAGGGAGACATTTCATAAAGGCCGCCCGCTCGAGTTTTAGGGTAGCTCTGATGTAGTAGAGGCGTGTCAGTGAAAGAAGAAGATACATCGCCATCTGCGCATGGTCGAGTGTAGTGAGATACAGAAAGAGATGCTAGCGATTTTCAGACCTTCTGGAGTGGCATTACACTGGTGTGAGTCTATTACGATCGACAAGGATAGGGATACGATGATGATTTCTGATTTCTGGGTGCGGTTTGACCGCAAGTATTTTTTGCCAACAGTGGAGACCGAGATGCGAAAAAAGTTCAACGAGGTAAACCAGGGTGATCGCTCCGTGGAAGAGTATGAGGAGGAGTTCACCCGTTGGGATAATTTTTTTCCAGACGAGGAGAGCAATGAGGAGCAGGAGAAATTTAAGTTTATTGATGGTTTAGCCTGGAGGATCAAGTAGCACTTGATCGGCAATGCAACATTGGTGAAATATACTGATGTCGTCAATACAGCTTTACTACACTGCCAGGATCATTGCTTCCATATGAGAGTAAGAAAGAGAAGAGGTGAGCACAACCAGTAGGGCAAGGCAGGTGAGGATACTGTTAGAAGGGCACATCAATAGGTTAGTAGGTAGCAGGGGCAAGACTCCCGACAAGGGAATTTTGCCAAGAGATTTTGATCTGGTGGGTATAGACCGGAGGGTCAGGGATTCAGGCTGGGCCAACAGGGTCCTAATCAACAGTAGTAGGTTCTCCAGGGCCAACATAAAAATAGGGGAGGCCACTAGGGTCGAGGCCACCAGGGCCAACAATATAGATAACCTCATCAGGACCAGTAGGGACATGGATAGGAGGGCTTTCAGAGGCGATGTTTCGTATGTGGCCAACCGGGACATGTGAAGGAAGAGTGTCCTCAAAGAGCTATGAGATAGTAGCACGAGGCCCAACAAGGGCAACAGGCACAGAGGCCTCCAGCAGCACCAGCACCACCAGCCCCGCAGCCTCAGGGATAGAAGCAGTATGGGCGTGTGTATAATGTTCGAGACGTGCCTAAGCCACCAGCACCTCAGGCGCCACTAGCAGTTGAGGGTACATTTCCTATTCATGGGCATGAGGGTAGGTTTCTTTTTATAAGGTCATGTCACACTCCTATATTGCTACTAGATTTGCACGAGAAACCGACCTTTTAGAGATAGGTGGCACTCGCCTTATGTGTGTAGAGTCACCGTTGGGTAATGGGTCACTTATACACTCAGTTTGTAGAGGGGTGAATATTATTATTAAGACTTTGATTCTATCATCGGACCTTTTAATGTTAGACATGGAGGGATATGATCTCATCCTAGGTATGGATTGGTTGGCGGGATACAGAGCGACTGTAGACTATTACGAGAGGACTATAGTGTTCTCCATTCCAGGATAGGAGATGTTCTTGGTGGCGATGCCTCTTCCTGAGGGAGGATCGCGCACCCACTTATACTACATTGAGGAGGGGAACTCACAGGAGATAGTGATTCCGATAGACTCAATCCCACTAGTGAGAGATTTTGAGGATGTATTTGAGGAGATACCGAGGTTACCACCCAATCGAGAAATTGAGTTTGTTATTGATCTAGCATCATGTACAAGGCCGATTGCCCGAGCACCATATCGTATGGCCCCATCAGAGATGAGAGAGTTGAGGGAATAAATTCAGTAGCTTTTGGGACAAGGTTTCATCCGGTGGAGTACATCATCATGGGGAGCATCGGTATTATTTGTTAAGAAGAGGGACGTCTCACTCCACTTGTATGTGGATTATAGGGAGATGAAAAAGGTCGCAATAATGAATAAGTATCCTTTGATGAGAATCGATGACATGTTTGATCAGTTGAGAGGGGATACATACTTCTCAAAGATTGACTTGTGATCGGGTTATCACCATCTATGTATTCGGGAGGAGGACGTTCCCAATACCACTTTCCTGTCGCGGTATGGGTCGTACGAGTTCAGGGTGATACCGTTTGGGATCACCAATGTACCAACAATGTTCATGGATCTCATGAATAGGGTATTCAGGGAGTTTTTAGACCAGTTCGTGATCATGATCATTGAATACATTCTGGTTTACTCCCATGCGGAGGAGGAGCATGCAGATCATTTGCATAGAGTCTTATAGACACTCTAGGACCATCAGTTATATGCTAAATTTGGAAAGTGTGAATTTTGGCTATGGGAGGTACAGTTTCTTAGCCACATAATGTCTGACAAGGGCATTGCAGTGGATCCAAGCAAGGTATCGACAGTGAGGGAGTGGGGACAACACACGAAATCGATCGAGATTCACAGCTTTTTGGGGTTGGCTGGGTACTATCATCGCTTTATTAAGGGATTTTTTAATATTGCGGATCCGTTGATGAACATCACTTGCAAGGGGGTGCCGTTTATGTGGAGTGACCATTGTTAGCTAGCCTTTGATGAGCTGAAGGAAAAGTTAACGTCAGTGCCAAGACTTATATTGCCTAGGAGTGAGATAGAGTATCGAGTTTATACAGATGCATCTGTGTAGGGACTTGAGGGTGTATTATAGCAAGAGGAGATGTCCATAGCTTGTGCATCACGAAAACTTAAGCCCCATAAGAAGAATTACCCCACCCACGATCTTCAGTTAGCAGCGGTGGTATTTTCCCTGAGCATATGAAGACACTATCTGTTGGGGGAGCAGTTTACTTTGTTCACGGATCATAAGTCACTTCAGTATCACTTCACACAGAAGGATCTAATTATGAAGCAGAGGCGGTGACTAAAATTCGTGAAGGATTACCAATTATATATCATCCTAGTAAGACTAACGTGGTTGCAGACGCGTTGATCTGGAGACCCACTGGGAGTCAGCCGAGGTCTAAAAGGCAAAGTGGAGTGAGATTCTACATGATGATGAGGTTTCAAGGGCGTTCATATCAGTTTTAGCTATTACTCCCGAGATTATCATGCGTGTAGTGAAAGCACAAGTGGAGGATCAGTACTGTCACGACAGAGTACAACAGTTACTAGCCAAGGGTACAGAGTCTTACTCGATTAGCTCAGAGGGAGGCTTACATTTTAAGGGGAGATTAATTGTTCCTAAGGATGAGAATTTGAGGCATGCTATGATGACTAAGTCCCATGGTTCGAGATTTGTGGTACATCCCGATGGGGATAGCATGTACCAGGACATAAAGAGATAGTGTTGCTGGTCAAGAATGAAGTGAGGCATAGTGGAGTTTGTCTCCAAATGTGTTACCTATCAGTTGGTTAAGGTAGACCACCAGAGGTCTTCAGGATGCTATAATCTCTGGAGATTCCTGTGTGGAAATGGGAGAGTATTTTGATGGACTTTATTACAAGATTTCCGACATCGCATAGGGGTCACGAATCCATTTGAGTGATAGTGGATCGATTGACCAAGGTGGCCCATTTCTTACCAGTTCGCATCGATTTTAGGACGATGCAGTAAGCACAACTATTTATTATTGAGATAGTTAAGTTGCACGGGGTACCTATTAACATTGTGTCCGATATAGACAAGATCTTTGCGTCCCACTTCTGGCAGAGCTTTCAGGAGGCCATGGGAACGGACTTGCGGTTGAGCACCACATATCATCCACAGACAAATGGATAGACTGAGAGGGTCAACCACATGCTAGAGGACAAGTTGAGGATGTGCATTCTGGATTTTGAAGGAGGATGGGAGCAATAATTTCCGTTGGTAGAGTTTGCGTACAATAACTCTTACTAATTTACTATCGGCATGGCACCGTTTGAGGCACTTTATGGGAGTACTTATCGTTCTCCCACCTATTGGTTAGGGGTGGGGGATAATAATTTATTGGGGCCAGAGATGATACAAAAGACTACTGCCAAGATTGAGCAGATTCGGGGACGTATTCGTATAGATCAGGATAGGTAAAAGAGTTATGTCCACCCAGACCGGAGACACATTGAGTTAGAGGTTGGTGACCAGGTGTTAGTTTGGGTGTCTCTCATGAAGGGAGTTATGAGGTTCAAAAAGAAAGGTAAACTAGCGTCGAGATACATGGGGCCCTTCCCTATTATAGAGAGAGTGGGGCCAGTGGCATATAAACTGGGTTTACCGGATCATCTTCAGTGAATACACGACGTGTTCCACGTGGCTTCGCTGAAGAAATATCAGAGGAACGAGAGAGCTCTTTAGCACGTTGCACTCGAGGAGATTGATTTACAGTCAGACACTGTGGCTATTCTGGACCGTAGTGAGTGTAATCTGCTGTCTAAGGTGGTACCACTAGTTAGAGTTCAGTGGGAACATCACAATGCTGAGGAGTCGACTTTGGAGCGGGAGGATGACATGAGAGAGCTGTATCCGAAGTTATTCGCTGCAGGTATGACCTAATTTCGGGGACGAAATTCCTTTGTAAGGGGGGAAGTATGTAACACCCCGTATATTTTAAGCTTTATATATTTAATTAATTCGACAAATTTAAGTTACTCGTGTGCCGTAATTTAATTGAATTAAATTGTGAATTTATTTAAATATTAATCGGGAGAGTAAATGGTTAATATTTATGAAATATAAATTACTAAGTGAATAGTAATAATTAATTTACATCATAAAGTATGATAGAGACGTATTATTTTATCTCAACTCGGAGCCGGGCATAGATTATATTGAGGTTGAGATAGGAATTTTTAGTAAAGTAATTCGGATGGAAATTCTGAGTGCACGACTAATTCCGGATAAATCGAAATAGTCGAAAAAGAGTACCCGGGGGTAGTAAATGGGTCTCGGAGCATTTTTAGGCATGACCGGGCCCACACGGGGGTGTTTGGGCCATTTTAACTTGGCCCACAAGCATAATTTCAGGATTAACGCATTAAAACCTAAGTTTGAGAGTTTAGGATGCACACAACTCTAAAAATATCATAAAACCCAAATTAGATGAATTTTATCAGACACAACTTAAAAGGAAAATATCCTAGTTCTACAGAGAAGAAAATAAGGGAGATTTTGGGGAGCCAAATCAAAGGAATTGGAGTGTATTCTTCGTGAAATCATTATCTACACCAAAGAAATTCAGACTCTACGAACTAGAAACGCAAGTGATTAACCTGGTTTTAATTTAAATTGCAGTCTTCAATTCATATCATAGTGGTGTGATAAAATCCATTATTTTTCGATTGGATTGATACATAAATTGGGTTTTCAGAATTTATGGAGCAATACGTGTATAAGTTTTTGAGGAAAAATTTATAACTCAAAGTGTACTATTTGGGAATTAAAATTCTTGATTTTAAACCCAGAAATTATCTCCTAATCTTGATGATTAGAGAAGTCAAGTTTTGATGGAAAATTATAAATCTGTTGAAATTAGATTTATGAATGTAGAGAAAAAAGTTGTGGGATGTTAATGAATTAACGTATAGAACTTGAGAAGATGGTTAGAATCATATTTGCAGATTTAAACCTATGACTGGTAAAAATCATTTTGTTATAAAAGGAATAACAGTAAGAAGAATTCCGGGTTTCAGTGTTGAAGAACTATCCCATGGAGGACGATCTAAACAAGGTGAATAGGAGAGAGAAAAACCAGGACGTCGCTCGAACGACCCCGGCCTCGTTTGCACGACAGCACCTGTTGTACAAACGACATGGTGCGTTATTCAAGCGATGGGGAAGAATATGGCCTAGTTCGACTTGTTTTTCTGTTGGGCCAAAGGTGGATTTGTTTAGTGAGTCAAAAAATAAATACAGTATGGTGGTTATGTCCTTTTATATTTAGGGATTTAAAAGGGGGTTTAGTATAATTAATTATGTAGAGATAAAAATGGCGAAATCTAAATTATAGAATTTATAATAATAAATTCTAAGGAATAAATTACGGGCCGAGGGAATGTGTCCAGGCATTTTGGTTGAGTAACACCATTTTGATAAATTAATTAATGTCCAAATTAATTAACTTAAAGTTGGAAAATTGACTCGAATATTTTAGGCTAGTGCTAAGGGAGTTAGGCACGGATCAGCTAGGTTTAAATTATATATATATATACGGTAAGTGTAATCGTATATATATATATACTAGGGTATGCCCGTGCCTGAAGGCACGATGCAAATTTTCGAAAGTGTACGTCGTTAATAGGATCATACATCGTATTTAGTTCGCAACATATAAATAATTTTTTAAATAACTTTTGATATAAACCTATTAGTTAAAAAATATTGGGCAATGTTTCCTTTGTTTATGAGACAATCCACCCTGTTTAAAAGCAAAAATACCAACTATTCTATTATTAATGCTAAATCTGATAATTTAAAAAATTTCGTCAAAGTTTCCTTTGTTTATAAAACAATTCGCCCTTTTTGAAAACAAAAATATCAACAATACTATTATCATTTCGGAACCAAATATTTAGTACTTTTAAGTCGAAATTATTTTTTACACCACCGATGTGTAAACATTTTAAAAAATTTGGGCAAAATTTCATTTGTTTATAGGACAAACCACCACCCTGTTTAAGAAATTGTAAGGACATTTTTGTCCATTAGCATTTTATATGTCGTACGCCGTTACACCGTTGAGAAAATTCAAGAATCATACGCTCATCAACGGAATCTGAATATTAAAGGTAGAAAAGGAATCAGGGAACAGACCGGACCGATCCGGCCCAGATAAAAGAACCAATCCGGTTCATCCGGACCGATCCGCCTAAAGAGACCGGACCGATCCGCCTGCTGAGGTGAGGCCAGTGTACCCCGGATCCATAGCGAACCGATGAAGCTAAAAAGCCGAACCAATCCGATGCCAACCGGATCAATCCGCCTTCAAAAAGGAACCGATCCGATGTCACTGGACCGATCCGCCTAAAGAGACCGGACCGATCCGACGAGGATAATTTCAAACATAACGTGTTCAGATGATGTTCCGAATTTTAGGGCTCAAGTTCTCCTATTTAATCCCACTACGGGAAGTGGTTTTTCTAAGACTTCTATACACGATTTTCAGAGTAGAGAAAGCCCTAAGTCTTCACCTATTGAGTACCAATACTCTAGGTATTTTGATTCACACAAAATCCATACATTTGTGAATCCTTTTGGTAACCCAGGAACGCAGTTTTGCAGTTCAACCCTTGTGGAGGAGACCGTTCTTCTTCTCCATTGCAGCCCTACTGGAAAGGGATAATTTCAGCCACGACTACAGAATTCGATACCCGAGGGTAATTCTTAGTCAACTTGTATTTTCATTGTAATCTGATTGTAAGCCGTTTTCTTACAAATTATATTGAAAATAAATGGTTTTGCACCTGTGGGGGATTTTTCCTTAATTATGTGTGTTTGAATAACTCTTGCATGATTTCATATTGTTTCAATCACACCTAGTTGCATGTTTAGGGTTGGTTTGGGTTAAAAGGTGTTTAATTTATAACTTGATCATTTGAACGCGAACACATACGTTTTCAGAAATAAAAAATAGTTCAATAATCATTACCAATGTCATGTATAAATTCGTCTATAATGTAAATCATATACTAGAAATTGAAACTCTAACGTAAAATCAAAATTACAACCACAAACCACTACCCCCAAAAATTAACCAATGATTCATTATGACAAAATATTAACATAAATAAAAGAATATCCAATTACACAGAAAAAGAGACTAATTGTATTCAACACAAATTTATTGGTACTCAATTTGCATATATAAACCTAAAATCATTTCTAAAAAAGGTAAGGATACTTCTTCATTGGTACTCAAAGAGACTAATGTTCTCAGTTGTTCTCAAAATAAGTATTGTAGTGAGCAGCCAATTCAAGTTTCTTCGCTTCATTCAATATCCGGACACCCTTCATGAAATCTTCATGCATCACATAATCACATTTAGAATGGATTGCAAACATGTCAGCTTCGGTGCTCACATTATAAAGACCATCCCCATTAAATCCCTCAGCAATCTTAATAACTGCCTCATAATCAATCTCCCCATGTTTGGCAATTTCATCAGCATGAACTTTCATGATTTCCATTCTCGACTGTTCATTTGGCAAGGGTATTTCTATCTTCTTGTCTAGTCTCCCTGGGTGAAGAAGCGTTGGATCCAGAACACTGGGTCTATTCATTGCCATAATATCTTTTACCTTTTTAAGTTGGTCAAACCCATCAAGCTAGTTATGAAACTCAATGAGCATTCGTTGCATTGCACGGTCCAAACCACCACCCGCAATAAAACGACGTCCACCAATTGCATCGATCTCATCCATAAAAATAACATAGGGTTGATGTTCTCGAGCATCCGAGAAACATGTAAAAGACATCACTCTTATATGATATACTGAATAAAAGAGAGTATGTAATCAAAAAATCATGAACACACAATTTAAAAACCACAAATAATCTTTATATCAAACCCAAATGTAAAAACACATCGATGTAACTGGCTTATGGTTTCGAAAGGAGAAAAAATGAACCTACTACTGCCTCATTAGCTGATGGTTTTGAAAGGAAGAACAATGATACAATTCTATTGTTTGACCTTGGAGGTGTAACTTTCAATGTTTTAGGTACTAAGAATGTTAACCCGCACCCACAAACATACCCATAAAGGAAAACTGCAGAACAAACCAAGTTAAACAAATAAAATACTTACCATATCAGGGAACCATATAAAAAAAGGTATGAAAATTTAAACAGAGGTTTGAAAATTGAGATTGCACACTCATCGCGAGAGTTCTGATCAAGACACATTTAACCCTTTAGCAACTCAAGTTTGGGACAACTGCAATTAGGAATAAAAACTGATTAGTAACAGACAAAATTTAATAAAACAAATAATTATAGCCCTACTATTATGGATCAATAAATTTCATAATCAATTATTATAAGAACACATCATAAATTAAAAAAAGTAATGAAAATTATTATAATAACACATAATCAATCAATAAATTTCATAATCAATTAAATTTAAATTTAAAAAGTAAAGCAAATTACTCAACAACAATTTGGTGGTTGTCAAATAAAAAATGATTGAATTATTATATGAACACATAGAACAGGGAGTGGTCATACTTGCTGCCATAAACGAATAAAAATATGAGTTCTAATAACAATTATTATGAAGGGGTGGGAATAATTACCTTTATTTATTGGTTGCCACAGCTCAGTCCAAAAACTGAAATCCCCGTACCTTGAATACATGAAATCCCCATACGTTACACAGTTGCTGCAAATGGTTAAGCTTAAACTTAGGTCTCAAAGTGATAGAAGGCACTTCCACTTTCACTTCTATGTATATATAGGAGAGCAGACCTACTACAATTATTTTGGCCTTAGACCTGCATACTTAGACCTACTATTACTCCTATTTGGTTTGCTATTACTCATATTATGCCTGCTATCACTTTTTAGACTTGTTATTATAGGAGAGCAGAGTTGCATACTTAGACCTGCTATTTCTACTATTACTCCACGTCAACTTCAAGTAGTAGAGGATCATTAATGTTATAATACTGGAAAAGTATCGCACAAAAAATATGGACCATTTTGAAATAAATTTTTTGTTCTTATTACTTCAAATTCCTACCATGGGTATTTGGAAATTTCTAATATAATAAGCTAGATAATCACGTGCTTAAGATATGCACCCTTGCTTCCCAATAATGAAGATGAAAAAACATGTCAAAAATAATAACAATAAGACTTAAGTAATCAGTAGATGGCTTATGGTTTTAAACTAACATAAAAAATGAAAAAAATGTGTATTCAATGCGCCAGACTTCAATTACATTGAAAATGCAATCTAAATAAAATAATTAACACAAATGTACGTTAGTAAGATGTCTGGAAGCATGTGAGTAGTTCAAATATGGGTGAAAAAGCCACTTTTAAATCAAAATTTTCAAATGATTTATAAATAATATGCATTCAATTGAAACTTTAATTCACTAAATAAAATATTCATGATCGTATAAAAAGTACATACAATTGTTCTGATTGTTCAGCTTTAATAACTGTTCTGTGTTCAGTGTATTCTTTTGAAATTAAGATCTCGTTTTTAGGGACATACTAATCTAACTGCACTTGTGCAATTTTCTTGAGCAGGGACATCACCACAACATTCCCCAGCTTTTTATTTAACTCGAGGGTTGAGGTTAACATGCCGTGAAAATCTTCAATATTCCCAAACTGCGCCACTAATATATGCATATGTATAGTAGGAAGATACCTCAATGCATTTTGATTTGGTTGTATGCCTCAATGTGAAAATAGAAGAACCACAAATCAAACAGAGCATAAAAACTTTCAATTTCAAATATACCTGAATTTCAAATATTCCTATAGTATACCTGATTTTCAAAGCCCAAACATATATTAAATAGAAAGTGGATTTGGCATATATTTACACTTATGTTTATACCAAAAAATGGAAAATTAAGGATATTATGAGACTTTTAAAATATATACATATGGTCATCTCATATACCAATACATTAGAATTTACCAAATTGAAAAAGCAAACCAAATCCCACCATCCACTAAGAAATAGAAAATTCATTTAACTGCAATTAATATTCAACAATCATATACAATTTATAGATAACCATGTGTTGTTTTAAAGTCGAAGTTCTCCAGCACACAATTACGAAAATTAAGCATTCGAACCCGTTTAAGAATGTTAAAGAAGCATTAATAAGAGTAAAGAGCATTGAAAAAATACACATTAAACACACAATTACAAAAATTATGAGAAGTACCACTGCAAGTGGGTAAATAAAATGCTACCATGCTCAACCTTTGCAAATAATGAAACCAAAGATAAAAAAAAAAAACACTAAAATCTCAACAAACTAAAAGCTCAAAAAATAGGGGAATTTACGTGAGAATACCAAATGCTCTAACTGTAGCCTGAAACATGGAATCGCCACCATGTAAAATAAATCAAGGATTATAGGGTGGAATATTTAGATGAGAATCAATAAAAACATGGAATATAACCTAGAGTGTGAAAAAAAACCACACCCATTTTCTTCAAAATGAAAGACGAAACTGAAGAATCAATAGGATGAAGATGAAACCAAGACTAAAAAGATATTACCTCATTCTGCTTAATTTATCTACTAATGAAGCAATAGGATCTACAACACAAATGCATAGAGTAAAAAAAACTGAAAACATATGATCGGCATGTTAGGTCTGCAATGAAAAAAACGAACCCATTTTCCCTAAAATGAAAGACGAAACCTAAGAATCAATAGGATGAAGATGAAACCTAACCTAAAAAGCTATTACCTCATTCCACTTGATTTGTCTACGAATAAAGCATGTGATTATAATGTTAGATATGCAAAGGTTAGGGCGGCGGCGACAACAGTATGAGGGAGGCAGCAAGGGGGCAACATCGTAGGATGGGTAGGCAATGAGGGAAGGCATTGTTGAGGGAGATGGGTTAGGGCGAAGGCAGCATATGACGGTTTGTTTGAGGTATAGTTTTCTATTATGAGGGAGAATTGGAGCACGAGAGAATTGTTTGTCTTTGGGTCCTGATGAGGGAACGAGAGAGTGGCACGACAAAATGAGATGTACCATTTGTGGATTAGTGTGAGAGAGAGGGTACGTGATGTGACTTTTGGTGTGTTTACAAAATTAGCCCTTATGTTTGAATTAAAGTGGAAGAGGGGAATTCAATAGTGAGAAAGAAAAGAAGGGAAAATCAAATATTTGAGGGGCAAAATAGGAAGTGTTGGAAAAACTCATATAGATGACATCATAGTTCAATCTTATGACATACATAAGTTTTTCTCCTTATATATATACTAGGGTATGCCCGTGCCTGAAGGCACGCTGATAATTTTAAAAATCATAAAGTCGTGTATGATGTAAATAATATATATTTTATATTATAAGTGAAAATTTTGAAAGTATAGATTTAAGTCATACAATTCATTTACAACGCGGATGTGTAAACAATCGAGAAAATTTTGATAGGATTACCCTTGTTTATTGTACTGTTGACCCTGTTTAAAAAATTCCAACAACAATAGTAATAGTTCATCTTGAACCTCACACAAATATCATAATCAATCAATGTAACTCAATTTGTCAATATACAAAAATTGCATCAATAAATAAATAAAATTTAGGGAGAGTTTTATTTGTTTATAGTAGTATCCACCATACTTAAGAAATAAAAACACTCCTAAATTACTAATACATCAAATGGAATCGATTTCGATAAATGGCTCATTTAACGGAAATAGATGACTTCATACGAAAGGAGGTTGATGATTGCCAAAAGGAGGCATGTTTGGTGGTTGATAGTCTGATCTAAAGGTCGAACTTGGGTTCATGTGGTTTAAAAACTTGTAAAAGTTAGGCCTCAAACTATTTGCAAAACATCCAAGTTGATATCTGCTTGCAAAAGTCGATATCTGCAAAAGTCTTAGTGAGATCTGCAAAATGGCAAAAAAAAAAAACTTATATTATGAAAAATGAATGAGTTTCAATTAATAAAATAACATGTAGCCTAAGAATGACATAATGAATGAGTTTCAACTTATAATAGGATCCATACTCTGTCACCACTAACGAAAAAAATAGAAAATAAAACAGGGTTAGGGGCTGAGAGGTTTAAATAGATGCTTCACACTTCCTCTTATTACTTAGGTGTTTAACCCATATGGACGTCGGTACAGGGTAAAAATACGGGCATCACTTTATACACATGCTTCACATTTGCAGATGGTATAATATCAGTAAAATCCATGAACGATACCTCCACGGTAATAACAACATATAATAATATCCCAAATCAATGGGTCTTATAGCATGATCAGTTATAGCATGATCTTACTGAAATGAACATGCACTGAAATTATGGGCCTGAACAATTATAGCATCAGGTGGATTCAGAAATTCTTTTATGCAGAGCCATGGTATATCCAACACACTTGGAATTTCCCTTCGGTTCACATATCCAGTTTGGGACCTGATGATTTGCTTTCTTTGACACCTCTGCACATGTGAACTCTATCATATGTTGTGCAGTTATAAAGATTAATTCGATATCAGTGGTATTTTCTTTTTTCATTTATTTCTTTTGGGTCGAAGTGCAAACACATCATTGGCAACAAATTTGTTTTAATGTTTAAACATGCCTTTGGTTTTAATAGTCATTGTGAACTCTTGTTTCAGTAAAAAAATTGAATTTCTAAATGGAATTTTACATCGAATACATGAATGGTTTGAAGCATCAGTCAGTTGCTAATGGTCCACATAATTCATGTCTTCGATGTAAAAGGTCCATAGAATTCCCAATGTAAAAAGGACATTTTTTTTTACATGTATCTGTTTTGAAGCATCTGTCATTTGTTAAAGTCATATAATTCAGTTGGTAAATGGCCATATAATTCAGTCAGTTGTTACATTGAATTCCTTCCCAATCTATGCTCTTCAATGCCTTCAATGTCACACCTGATATCTTCTAGATTCTTGAACCTGCATACAATAAGTCCATGTGTGTATATAGTAAAGGTTATTGAATCTATAAATCCAGAAAATATATATGCATAGAGATAGAGTGGATATGTTAAAAAAAGCATAGTATGAATTTTTTTAAAAAGCAAACAGTATTAAGCACTCGACTATTGCATCTATCTAAATAGATGCATTATACTTCACTGATTCAGGATCCATCCATATTAGAAGGTCGTTTTGATATTAATTCTCAAGCTTGTCTAATGGAAATGCAAAATGTTGTGGTATGCTCAAAATACCAGTAAAATGTCAGGGGTAATTTTTCTATGAAGCAAAGATTTTAAGAAAAAAGTGGGGAAAACTCCCTTGTACAACACTTTTAGCGCTTGACACAGGGATAGTTTCATTGTCTAATGGCAATACAAAATGATATCATATCCCCCCTCCCCCCCCCCCCCCCCCCCCCCGCGCGCGCGCGCGCCTAGGCACTATAAGGGTTCTCGCCGCCTGATTACTACCTTGATCTTTTTAGGACATGGGCAACAAAAGCACCTAGCCCTTCACATTTTAACACTGACACAAATCCTTCATTCGTAATTCGCCAACTCCTCGCCGTCAATTTACAAAAATTAACATAAGCAGGAGGTAGACTTGTATGATGGTTTCAACACCTTAGAAGGTGTACCACTGTAAGATGGTTTCAACCCAATCACAATTGGAGTGCACTACCTCCCAAGAATATTTGATCCTCTAAAAAGTTATATAACCATTTGATCAATCCAAGTTAGGATATTTAGAGTCCATAAAAGTTGCCTAGAGACTGTTACCTACTTTAAATTTCCATGCTAGCTTAAATTGCCCAGGTCTAATTTATGCAGGCAGGTCTAATTCCAGCTCTTAGGGAGCAGTTGCAATTAGGTAGGTCTGATTTATTAGCTGCTGGAGTAGTTGTTGTTGAACGATTTCGGTAAGTTCAAAACCCATTACGTATTGGCGATACATAATGTTATCGACCGATATTTAAAACCGTGCCAAACATATTAAGAAAATTTGTAGAAAAATATAAAAATCCAAACCTTGATTGAAGGTTAGAGAAGGTATCAAGAAAGAACACCGATTATACCTGCAAAATATTACTAATTAGAACAAATTAAATAAAAAATAATTCCTATAAAAACAAAATATAACCTCAAAAGTGTGTGTGGAGAGAGACGGTGAAAACAGTACTGCCACAATGGTAGAAACAATGGTAATTGCGGTATATGTTCACCATTCATCAATGCATCGCTAGTATATCTCCAGCTCAACCAACAATTCACCACCTTCAATGATCCTACATCGTCCACCGACATCAAACAACAATGTCCACATCCATCCAACACCGTCATCGGCATCAACATCTTGATGTATTGTTGCAGCAACAACTGTTGTGTTGTTATTGCAGCAACGACAGCGACGTCCATTTATATGGAACTGCAAGAAGCTGATATGTCCAAAGATCTAGTCGCATTGAATCCAGAAGAAGCATCTTTAATCCAATGACATGTACTTTCTCCTAAAATTACTGTTCTCTTTTTCTGGGGCAAATTCTATTTCTATTGTAATTTGAAAATCTCAATAGGTCCAACATCGATCCCCGTCACCACTGCATTCTCAATCAAACTTGTCGTCCAAGTTCATTAAACTAAATCATCTCTATGATCACCGTTCATCAAAGCATCTACACATACATGAGTTTGCGATGTTGAAACTACAACACATAGGAATATCCATGTCGACAATTTGGGTGAACTGCTGCTTGCTGCCAGATTTATCTCATCGCCGAACTCTTTTCTGGTACAAAAAGAAACAAATTGGAGGGTTGATCATCACCAACTACAGATATCTCTCATCTCCGATCTTTTTTTCACTGAGCAAGATTATGAATGTGATGTCGATGCGAATATGCAATATCATCACAACATCTGTTGAACAAAAATTATTTAAAATACACAAACATCCATATTAACTGTATCATCATATCAACTTTGGTTGATCGATCGCGGGTCTTCACACTTAAGATCGATTGGATCAATGTACATGACTGGAGAAGTTTTGCAAGATCTGGAATTGGAATAATCTTAAGCTTTGGAGAGTGTTTAATCAGATCTATAGGATCCAAATCAAACCCTCCAAAAAGGATAATGGGGAAATGTTTACTTACAAACCTCGGGTCTCAACTTCATAGTTGAAGAAGACATCGAAAAACCTTCAGATGCGAGATAGAGAGAGAGAACGCAAAGCTCGAATGAAATCTGAAACAAATCCCAAAAAATGTTTAAAAAAATCCATACCGTCTTCGAAACTGAAAAATATGTTCTAAAAATTAAACAAACTCACCAGAAATTTAGTGAGTGCTCAGTCACCGGAAATTAAACAATCCATTCAATCTTCGAAACTGAAAAACATATTCTAAAACATATTCCAAAAATATACAACCTACAAATCAATAGCGTACAACCTTTAAAAGAACCAAGAAAACAGATCAAGTATATAGTGAATGAAGAAAATACAACATGAATTTTCTCAACAACACAAAAGAAAGGGTTGGGAACTTCTATCCTTACCCATGCCTATGACGGTACCAAATACAACGCTAGTCGTAGAGGGGTTGCCTGTCATTTTAAATATTCATCGACGACGGATTATTAATGAATGTGAGTAAAATAAAAAAGTACAGGGTGAATGGGGAAAATACAACATGAATCTCCACAACAACACAAAAGAAAGGGTTGGTAACTTCTATTCTTACCCATGCATATGACGCTACCAAATACAATGCTAGTCACATAGGGGTTGTCTGTCATTTTAAATATTAATCGACGACGGATTATTAGTGAATGGGAGTAAAATAAAAAAGTACATAGTGAATGGGGAAAATACGACATGAATTTTCTCAACAACACAAAAAAAGGGTTGGGAACTTCTATTCTTACCCATGCTTATGACGCTACCAAAAACAACGCTAGTCACAGAGGGGCTGCCTATCATTTCATATATTAATCGACGACATCTTTTGAAATTCGATAAAAGTAAATGCTCACACCACATCTTTTTATGAAACGTGTTATCACTGTAGAACCAATGTCCTTACACTCCCATATCTGAATATTCATATGAAGTGAAAACCGAAATACGAATAAATGAGATAAAAAAACTACCAGATGTTGACGCATCTTAAAACCTAAAAATATGCCTCAAAGATCTTGAAGTTGAAATAACAAATAACAAATTAGTACCTTGATCATAACAGTTGAATAGATCTGATATAAACCTCTAAAAATCAAAATCCACATATCATAAACCTCTAAAAAATTATAGCTCGGAATAATATGAAATAAAAAACCTGATAATATCAAATAATGCATACATTTGGGTATTTTCACAAATACCTGGAAAGCATAAAATTTTCACACCTTGATAATACCTGGAAAGGTTACAAAACTTTAGCGAGGAATGAGATAAAATTTCCAATCGTATACAAAAAAAAAACAACCAGATTCGTAACAATGTAGATCCCCATTTTAGAAACCTAACCCCCATACATGTAGAGATCCAAGTGGGTCTTCTCCTTTGTAAGTACCTCAGATGTAAAACCCTACATTACAGAACAAATATCTCCAAAAAATCAATTAAATGTTAGATGTATATATGAATGTGTATGTATAGCAAAAAATCACCATAGATAGATGTAAAATTGTGCATTTACAACCCTAGAACCACCATAGATCGACGACCTAATATCGAAACCCTTGGGATGATGTTTGAGGTAGGGTTATTTTGTTGGTGTTGAGAGAATGGGAGAGGGTGCGTGAGAAATGGGAGAGGATGTGAGCGGGAGAAAAGTAGACAATGAAGTGGTTCTTACAAAAGTACCCCCAATTTTGAATTGAAGTGGAAATTTGATAAGTAAAAAAAGAGAGGGAAATTAAATTTTGAGGGACAAAGTAGGAAGTGCATAAAATCTCATAAAGATGACATCATACTTGAAGCTTATGACATACATAAGTTTTCTACTTTATTATATATATATATATTATGTGCTCTTAATATCTGTGTAGATATTTTATAAATACATACCCCTATAGTGCTATAACAGGAGGTTGAGCGATGTGGGTGAATCCCCTGGCTAGTGAATGCAGGGCGAGTATAGTTCCTAGGTCATAGGCATCCAGTATTTATATGTTATGATTCCTTTCGGGGGTGAGACTCTTTGGGTATGATTCGGTCTCATAACCGGGGGAACTATGGTCGCCTTCGCTACTTTTATTTTTCACTGATTCGGGGAGCTAATCGTGTCGGGTTGTCCAAGTGGATGAGTATACCTGGGGGGATAGAATTTTAGAGAAAGCATCCGGTGAGTTCTTACTCAGGAGGATGAATATTATATACAAAATGTGTGTGATGTGTAGTAAAGTTATATGTATATAATAGTGTCGATAATTATATACTGGTGAAATACCTAGAGTGTAATGGTATTATTTATATAACTAGTGAAATGGTTATTTGGTTAATTGAAGATAATAAATTAAGTTAATGCGAGAAACAACTTACAAATCTTTAGTAAAGGTTACCCGGGATAGAGTAAGATTTCGAACAGCGGTAATAGCAAGGCTAGTTAGAATGGGTAGTGTATCTAGGAGTGTTATAAGGAAAAGTAGTAGGTGTGCACAATAGCTAAGGGGTGAGTATTATCTCAAGTGAGTGTGACGCTAGCTTAAATATGAAAAGCATTCATGCATTTTAATTACTGCGATCTTAATCACTTGTTAAATATTTTCAAAATATTTTGGGTTCTCTACAAAATATTTTCAAAACCTTTTAGGTGCCCAGCCACAGGGACATCAAACTTGAGATTTTATTCCTGGGATACGCAACTGCGACATATGTGGATGCATCCAGGAGATTGGATTAGACTCATATGTTCTTCATTCCTAGATTAGGGATCTCATTTCAGTTACAGTTCTATTTAGGGCGTGTTTCCCATTCACTCTCAGATTTAATTTTTCGATTTATTTATTTATTCATTGGATTATTATGTTGGATTTGGATTCATAGCCGATGGTTTATTTAGCCAGTCTTTTAGTTATTTATCCAACATTATTTTCAGACTTAGTGATGGTGTGTTTGGTTTGTTAGTTAATTTTATTCCGCATGTTCATTTATCTGTTTAATAAAACATAAAATTTGGCACCAATTTAATTAATCATTTAGCTAATTAGTAATTAATATGGTTTTCGACACTGATGCTAAGAATGAGCCAAATGAAAATCTTGATTTAATTTAATAACAGACTGATCGATTCGTATTTAATTAAGCAAGGTGTCACAAGATCTTCATTAAGAGTTATAATTAACTCAAACTTAACTCGCTTCAGGATATCCTGAAATTCTCCAACTTCAAGTTAGTCCAACTAAGTTGTCTTATCTAGGCCACCATTCAAAAAGTTATATTATATACTTTTAATGCTATCTCAATCATCATGTATAATATCAATGGCAATCAAATTGAATGAAGCTACTTCATCTTTATGAGAATAATTTAACATGCATCATGTACAACTAAGTTATCATACTATAAATGAATCTTAACTATTAAACAAAGCTTATATTCATAAATGATAATGGTCTTAATATTCTTCCAAATAATATGTGTACTCCTTATTATCTTAAAGTTTTGAGATAAATCAATTATAAATAAATTTTTAGTTCAATCCAGGGAATTCAACGAAAAATTTATGACATGACTTCTCTAAGTATTTTTCGAATCCTTTTTAATAGCATAAGCAGACTTCTATTTTTAAGTCACAACTCAAAAAATTAAGCGTTCTCTTGAACACTATATTTTTAAATTCCATTAAAGTATTCTTCAATTACAGTTGAGTGGTACTCGCTTGAGTGTCCCCACTATTCTCTGGGCATAACATTGAGAAGCTACAAGTAGTGTGTCCCCACTATATTTTCAACTCATAAAAATGGAATCTAAACTCAAAGTGTTTCATTATTAAATAATAATTAATATTACTTCTTAAATTACTACATGTTTAATGCTTTCAAGTATAGTCGATTCAAAAAGTACATGTTTATTTGTTGTAGTCATAAGTTCAGATTTTCGAATGTCTCAAAGTCGAATATAGATTACACAATCTATTTTTTAAAGAAATGAAACGTACGTTTTCATATATCATTTTTCATATTTTATAAGATAATATTTCGTATTAGAGTTTGAAATTCAATTCCAAATAATTCAACTAGAATATCTTTACCAAAGTAAAGATTATATTTGCACTAAATTCAATTATGATAAAATCCTCCAATTATTATTATTATTATTATTATTATTATTATTATTATTATTATTATTATTATTATTATTATTATTATTATTATTATTATTATTATTATTATTATTATTATTATTATTATTATTATTTCGTCATATGGATTCTATTTACTCAATACGAATTCTAACATATGAGTTCTTTATTCATCATGATTATATCATATACATGAGTTTCAAAGTATTATATGTAATTTTCATAGGTTGCACAAATAATTGCAGAAAATATAAACCACCTTATACAATTTCTTAAAAATCATCTTTCATCTCTAACCCCAAAAGATTCTTAAAACTTCATAACCTTCCAATTTAAAGCTGCTAAAATTTACAAAATATTTAGATCCTCTTTGCAATAATAATGTGGTTCAAATTTGCAAGAAAATATTTAGATTCAAAACATTTCATTCAAAAACTTCAAGTTTGAAATTTTACCATGAATAAACCACTTATACAAAATTTCACCATGACCAAACCACTTATTGAATATTTATGAAAAAAATTCAAAATTCATTCTTTATGAGCCTAGTTTTATACAAAATTGGATTCACTCAATAACATTGAGTATAAGTTAAGATAAACTCATTTTACTACAAGCTTCCAAAGAACAACATTGTGCATCAGATTTATAAAAATCATAATAAAACATATACAACTCATTTTTCATAAATTCTAAAGCCCAATATTCATAATCTCAACATATTATATGCATGCCAATATTCACGAACTTTTAGTATATGTATCATCAAAATCATATTTATTTTAGTCTACTACTCAAAATTTAATTATTACCTCATACAAATATCACAAATATGAACCGCATGCTATAAATCCAGATAAATACTACATAATAAAAATAAACAATTTTACCTCAATTATTTATAAATTATGTCGTAGACAATTCTCGGGTTAAGTCGCGGACTAGGTCGCTCTCTTTAAGACGTTTCACGGCTTTACCCTCTCTGTATATATAGTATACAGTCACGTCGCTCCAGGATAAAATAAGCCTAGAATCTCCTCTGTCTCGTATAACCAGGGACATAGCCAAGAATTTGAGTTAGAGAGGGCTAATTTAGCGGGAATTTTCGGGGATTCGGAGGCGGGAGCTCCCGAGTCGAATTTTTTGAGGTTATTTTTTACTATTTGACAAAAATAATATAATTTATTTAATCTAATGAAAAGATAAACAAATATTTAAATCAACATTTCGGTCCCAAATTTAAACCAATAATATCCCTAATTATCCCCTAAAATTAGCCCTAAAATTAAAACCAAGAATGACATTAAAGCAAACTCTAACAACCATTAACATTATAACCCTAAAATAAACCAACAATATTTAATAGCATAACATGATGAAATTATTAACATCAATTAACCCTAATTTTAACTCTAAACATTAAGTCTAATAATTCTAAAATTAAAAACCCTAACCAAGTATCATTTAGGAGTATTTCTAAGGCATTTAAAGCATAAGAAGTAAAGAGTGAAATAATACCCCAAACTTAAACCTACAAAGTGGCTAACACAAATCCCAAATTGACTAATTCAATTCATTCTAAATTTATATCTATAAATTGACTAACACAAACCCCAAATTTAATTCCCAAATTTATTTCAATTCAAACCCCAAACCAAATTGGCACTCACTATAAAAACTACAATATAAATTGATACTCACTACAATTAATAAAATAATACAATTTGAAACTCGTTATTAACTAAATCATTTACTTTTATAAACAAAAAAAAAAATTAAGAAGTGTTACTTATTTTTCTACGGTAGAATAGGACGGGAGGAGAGAAGGGCTGGGAGTCGGAGTGAGGAAGAAGGTTAGGTAGTCGGCCAGAGTAGCAACGATGTGGAGGGGGAGCAAATGAGGAGGGACGGATGTGGAGGGAGGAGCAGAGCAATAATGTGCTGGAGATGGAGGCTCGGACCGGAGTAGTAGATGAGAGAGATGTGAGTGTGGTGTGCGTGCGTGTTGTGTATGTATTTACATTTTGGTTAGAAAGAGTTAAGTTTTAAAAATAACACATATGCCCAATATTTATTAAAATTTGCAGTTTACACCCAAATATTTATTTAAGTATAAAAATCTATTTTTTAAAATCTTTGGGGCCTATAGCCCCTACTCGGCCCTCTATAACACCGTCCTTGCATATAACTATGCACTGTAGTTATATGGTATACTAACTCCTATTCGAAATTTATTGCTCAATGTCACAGAAATGTAATCAAGGGAAGATATATTTTCTGCTAAAAAATATTTGTGGATTTAGAAAGAATTTTTGTGAGAGTTATATGAAAATTTTCGGATAATATATGCACCCATAAGATGAATTTTTTCGTCCGTTTTATTTTCTTATAAGTCTTTTGATATTCGCTCTTACCTTTATTTTTCAAGTTCAAGGCCATCTTTATATTTTACGGGATGAAGGAGAATGATTGGGTAGACAAAGTGGGCAATTAATAGATAGTGGGCTCCTAAGTGGGAGTATAATGAGTGCCCTCCAAAGTGCATTGTCCAACCGAAGCCTTAATTACATACTTTTTTAATACACCACTAACTAATATAACATATTAATGGATGAAGGGGTTTAACACTAATTCCACCTATGAACTATTGTGTCTTATCGGATGGTTGCTGATATGACTCAAAACCATTAAGGGCTCGTTTGGTTCGAGGTTTGGAAAGAGAATAAGAATTCATAATTCCAGGAATTCATAATTCCAGGAATTCGAAGTTCCTGGAATCTTCAATTCCTTTCCATTGTTTGGTTCAAGCAGGAATTTTTTTTTCCCGACATCTAAAATCCCTTCTATATAAACTGTTAAAAAGGTATTAAATATATACTATTTTTTGAAAAAGTTTAAAAAAACTTGTTTTGTTACACTTTTATTTAAATATAAACAGTTTTTAGTAATTTTTTTTTAATTTTTTACTAAAAAATAAAGTTGTAAAAAAAGAGTTTTTAAATAAAAACAAAAAAAAGTTTTGAATAACTTTTTTTTATTAATCTTTCCTG
Source organism: Sambucus nigra (assembly GCA_949130495.1). Classification (NCBI taxonomy): domain Eukaryota; kingdom Viridiplantae; phylum Streptophyta; class Magnoliopsida; order Dipsacales; family Adoxaceae; genus Sambucus; species Sambucus nigra. The sequence continues at coordinate 415,548,885 of OX422214.1, read as the reverse complement.
GAAAATAAAGTTGTAAAAAACATTTTTTTTTTCCATTTTTCTCCTTAAGCAAAAAAACAATTTTTTTTTTGTTGTAAAAAAACAGTTTTTTGAATGTTTTTATATTTCTAATATATAAAAAAATATTTTTTTTAATGTTTTTATTAGAAATATAAAAACATTCAAAAAACTATTTTTGTACAACATCAAAAAAATGCAAAAAAAAAAAAAAACTGTTTATATATAAAAACTATTTAACAAAACACATTTTTTAACATTTTAAACAAATAGCACATATTTAAAACATTAAAAAATGTGTTTATTAAACATTAAAAATGTGTCTATATAAATAAAAATGTGTTTATATATTAACATATTAAACAGTTTTTTTTTTTTTTGCTTTTTTTTTGTTGTACAAAAACACTTTTTTGAATGGCGAAAAAACATTAAAAAAACTGTTTTTTATATATTAGAAATATATATTAACATTTTATTTAAAAAAAATCAGTTTAAAGAAACATTTAAAATATATTTTTACAGTTTTTATCTATAAAACACTGTTAATATATAAAAAAAATGTTTATATATGAAAAACAGTTTTAAAAAACATGTTTTTTAACTTTTTAAAAAAATAATACATATTTAAAACATTTTTAATAGTTTATATAGAATATTAATTTTTAACATTTTTATTTAAAAAAAATAGTTTTAAAAACATTTAAACATTTTTGTAATATTTTTATATATAAAAACTGTTATTAAAGAAAAAATGTTATAGTATAAAAATGTCATTCTTTTTTTATATATAAATGGTGTAAACTATTTTATTTCCTATTAAATGAAGTGAGGGAACATCACTTGAAAATGAGATAATGAATCATTAAATGAAGTGAGAAAACACTTCTTAAAAAATCATGTGATTGGACGACATCAAAACTTGATGTCGTTGAACACATCCAAAAAATTTCCGAGAAAGAGAGTGTGTATGTGTCTGAGAGAGAGTGTTTGTGTGTGTGAGAGAGATAGAGAGAGCATGTGTGTGAGTGAGAGAGAGAGTGCGTATGTATGTGTGTGCGAGAGAGAGTGTGTATGTCTGTAAGAGTGTGTGTGTGTGTGTGTGAGAGAGTGTACGCATGAGTTTATGTGAAATAGTATTTTTGTCTCACCACAAAAGTAAGGTAATATGTCCGGGAATATAAGATTACCCCCATTTTAGAAGGGAAAGGAGAATCCAATTTCGTGGGAATTTTAAATTCCAGGAATTCTAAGTTCCCCCTTAAATCTCCAACCAAACATTGTAATTCTAAATGAGGGGAATTCTAAATTCCAGGAATCCTAAATTCCCTTTCCAAACCTCGAACCAAACGAGCCCTAAGAATTCACCCATTAACTTATAACTTCGTGTTGTGTTATCGTATCGTACCTCATATGACAAAGACTATTGCGGTGGACACGACCGGGAGTATGTTCCCAAAGGGTTTTCAGTTTGTTTATTGTTTGTTCTTTCTTTTCCTTTTAACTAAAAATCAATAATATAGAACTTTATCTCTTTTGGCTAAATTGTTTTCACTCCAAAATGCATGTTATATGGGTAAGTTGGCTAGCTAAATATTTGGAATACAAAAGGGAGATCAATTTTTTTAAATATTTAATAGCATTTTGACAGTGGATTTAATTGCAACCATTCAAAATTTAAGGTTAAGATTGCAATTTTTAAAATATCTTGCTTAAAATTAAAATTCCCTCCAAATTTCAGGGTTGAATTTGAATTTTTTTCTTTATTTAATATATTGTAAAATTATTCAAATATTATATGATGAAATTTACACTGTTATTTACAAATTTTAGTTTTGGACTAATTTTAAAAGTTTTATTCGGATACTGTCGTAAGGACGGGTAATTTGTTAAACATGCAAATTTGAAAATGTTACAAGTATGATTAATCGTAGTTGGAGTCTAAGATAATAAGTGGAGCGTAAATTATTGATCCAAATCCAATCACTATCACGATCCAAGGGTCATAAATGTCCAGGAAGTACATGAACGCACTGATGACTTAGCTGCACCAAATATAAGAAAGTGAGAGAGAGTAGATAAATTGTGGATAGAATGCTATGGATTGGAGATACTGAAAAATAATTTCAAGTCTTCTGATTGGCTGATATGAAAATGCTCGAGTACCACCAACCACAACTTTGACGCAAGCAATACTAACCACCCAATAATTTATTGTCATTGTTTATACATAGAGCTATCCTTACACCAACACTTTCATATAGCAGTGTTCACAACTATCCTACCCAGATTTTGAAAGGAAAAAAAGAAGAGTATAAGCTTCAAAGAACATGGCAACATCAATGTCAATTGCAGGAACTGCTAGCTCTAGCACTGTTGTTAGAGCAACCCCATTTTTGGGTCAAACAAGGGGATCCAATGCTAATCCTCTTAGAGATGTGGTGTCTATTGGAAGTGGCAAGTTCACCATGGTACTCTCTCTCTCTCTCTCTCTCTCTCTCTCTCTCTCTATATATATATATATATATATATATATATATATATATATATATCGTGGTAATGTGACTAAAATGCTTTGTAATTGGAATAGGGGAATGATTTGTGGTATGGACCGGACCGTGTCAAGTACCTGGGACCCTTTTCAGCACAGACACCATCATACTTGACTGGAGAATTTCCTGGTGATTATGGCTGGGATACTGCTGGTTTATCTGCTGATCCTGAGGCCTTTGCCAAGAACAGAGCTCTTGAGGTACTTTCACTAACTTTTTAGAAAGATACTATTGTCAAAGTAGTAACAATGATACTTGTACACAAACTATTTTCAGCATTTGCATTATTTTCCATGCGGAGGTAACCATTTGTTTCCTCAAAACCAAAAGTATGTAGTTATTTTTAAATTTGATGGTTGGCTTTGGGTAAATGTTCTTAAAAATAAATTAGTTACTCAAAATCCTTGTACATGCTCTGTATAACATGAGATGATTTTAGTGTTTAAATTACATTGTTCGAAATCATTGCAATAAACAACAATGGCTGGAATACAAAACATTCGTTGCAATAAGACCTTGAATGTATAGATTTGGGGTCGAAAAGCAAGTAAACTGCTCAAAACAATTTACAGAACCCATGATGACATCACTAGCGCCGGCCAAAACATAAGAGTATAGGGAGTGGTTGGAGAGGGTTTGCAAATCACAAAAGAGAAGTGAAAAATATATGGGAGGGCTGAAAAATAATTGGGTCAGAGAAATCTTAAGATTCAGATTATTGTACGAAAACAATCAAACGCATGAATTAAAAGAGGTTTTATTATCTCAAGAATCAAGATTTTAACCAAATAATTCTTCCAAAATTCTGCATCAACACTCAATTGGAAATTAATGGAACTTTGAGACCAAAAACAATTAGGTGGAATAAGGAAACATAATGATTGATTAAATTCATGAGAGATAAGGAGAACGGTCCTTGAATTGCAGCACATATAGAGATTACCCATTTGTCTTCCTAGCCTATTGTGATGGGCTACATTAATGCAATGAAACCCAAAAGTATTGACATATGTTTTTGTCAAGTAAAAAGGCATTCAATACTCATGTTGTATCATGTGGCGTTTAGTACAGAAAACTGGCCGCATGATGCATGGCCAGTAATGGGCTTAATAGAACTTCTTATTGATTAAATGGTGAAAGTAGTTAATATTTGATCATTCCATTCACTACCAAATGACATTAGTTGATGTTGAACACTATTGGCAGGTTATCCACGGGCGATGGGCAATGCTGGGGGCATTTGGATGCATCACCCCAGAAGTCCTGGAGAAATGGGTCAAAGTAGACTTCAAAGAACCAGTTTGGTTCAAAGCTGGCGCTCAAATCTTCTCGGAAGGTGGCCTCGACTACTTGGGAAACCCAAATCTTGTCCATGCTCAAAGCATCCTTGCAGTGCTAGGCTTCCAAGTTGTTCTAATGGGACTCGTGGAGGGATTTCGTATCAATGGCCTAGAGGGAGTGGGAGAGGGCAACAACCTCTACCCTGGTGGAACTTATTTTGACCCACTTGGCCTCGCGGATGACCCCGTTACATTTTCTGAGCTCAAAGTCAAGGAAATCAAGAATGGTAGGCTGGCAATGTTCTCCATGTTTGGTTTCTTTGTACAAGCTATAGTCACTGGGAAAGGTCCTCTTGAGAACCTGTTGGACCACCTAGACAACCCTGTTGCCAACAATGCATGGGTCTATGCCACCAAGTTTGTGCCAGGCTCATAAATGTTTTTCACTTCCTCATTGTCTTTGTGTTGAATGAGTTGACAACTGAGAATTCTGTATATTAATTATCAATTATTTTTCATAGTTCGAAATGTTTAAAATTGAAATGGTGGATGACGACTATTCTTTATTTGATTACATAAAAGGGCGAAAGTTGAATCTACAAATCATAAAATGAAATGCAGATTTCTCTTTAGTTACTTTTTTTTTTTTTTTGAACATAAACAAGGCTAAAAGCCAAAACTAAAAAGCTAACAAAGATAAAAACTTAGTAGACGGAGAGGAAGACCAGCCATGGGAGAGTAAGGCAGTGTTATGTCTACTATTTATAAATAACAATTGTACAGAATTATGAATTATTAATATAATTACAGAATTAAAACAGAATTACAGAAATGAAACACTTACTTAAATTTGCAGAAATAATATAAGAATAAAAGAAATAATCCGAGCCCTGTTAAGAATAGTCTCCTTAAGACAATTTATTCCCTCCAATGTGCTCCGAGGTTGATGAATATTGTCTCCCAAGATAGAACGGATTTTTCAATTAATTATGTAGCACGACAATAATTAATTACAACGAACTCAAATTTTGTGTCTCATACTCAACAACAATGCAACAGATGCTATGCAAAAAAAGAATTTTCTGAAGAGGATATGACAAGAATTTTCAGGAAGAAAAATGACAGCAATTCTGAAGGAGGAAAATTTTTCATTCTTAAAAATGGAGGGAAGCATTTGTATTTATAGCAAAGTAGGTGACGGTTGGCAAATAACTGTCAAAACAGTTAAACGAATTAACTGTTGAAAGCATATCTCAACTAGAATATTCTCGTATTATCGGCAGCTTAATGTATATCATGAACTGTACGAGACCGGACATAGCATACTCAATAAGTAAGCTAAGTCGATTTACGAGTAATCCAAGAAGAGATTACTGGAAAGCTATATTGAGAGTTTTGGGTTATTTAAAATATATTCAAAACTATGGACTGCACTACTCAAAATATTCAGCTGTTCCTGAAGGACATTGCGATGCAAATTGGATATTTGATACAAAAGACTCTAAGTCTACGAGTGGGTATGTGTTTACCCTCGGAGGTGCAGCCGTATCTTGGAAATTCTCAAAACAAACGTGCATTGCTAGATCGACAATGGAATCTGAATTCATTGCACTAGACAAAGCTGGAGAAGAAGCTGAATGGCTTCGAAATTTCTTAGAGGATGTTCCAAATTGGTCTAAACCTGTGCCCGCAATATGTATACATTGCGATAGCCAATCAGCGATTGGAAGGGCACAAAATCACATGTATAACGGAAAGTCACAACATATTCGTCGTCGACACAATACCGTTAGACAACTTCTCTCAAACGTAATTATCTCAATTGACTATGTAAAGTCAAAAGATAATATATCGGAACCACTTACGAAAGGTTTAAACCGAGAGCAAGTTGAAAGATCATCGAGAGGAATGGGTCTAAAGCCTATAAATAAATAAGAATCAATATAGTGGCAACCCAACCTAGGTGACTGGAGATCCCAAGATCTAGGTTCAATGGGCAAACCGAACTACGTTGTATTCAGTAAGCATTGGAGGATATTTCATCCTATCCATTCCAAAGATGAGACAGTGCATATCTGCTGCGAAATTAGGATAAGTTATGCTTTTAATGACATATATATCTTAGTACGTCTAAGTGGGGTATTGCAGAATACTCTTTATGGAAGTCACCTACGTGAGTAAGAAGGGGGACACTTCTATGAGAATAATGAAAGCCATATTCTCTAAAATACTTGCGGAACCAAGTGGTGTTCACGGCCAAAATGAACACAAACGTGAGAACCAGCTGTGTTGAAGAATTGTTGTGTGAATACTGTTGTCTAGGTTTACAAAAACGGTTGACGGTTCAAGGACGTGAAGTCTACTGATTAACCAAGTAAATCCGATAGTATATCACTAAGGAAAGTTCAAGGCCACTAGGCTACTTCTCCCGATGCAATAAGTCTTCAGTTTTACTCAACTTGTGTCTGCATCTGCATTAGCATCTGTTTGGTTTTATTTATAGCGATATATCATTCATGTGGGGGATTATTGGAAAATTGGACTTGAATTGGGTTTTAGAAAGCTGTCCAGAATTTTCTGGACAGAATTTTGAGCAACTTTGAGCTCAAATTTAGGTGGGACCCACACTACGAAAATCGTGGGACCATATACGAACGCGTTCACCTCCGCAAGGAGATTAACGTAGTATATTCATACGTCCAATTTTAATAAGTTATGAATGATAAATATGTCCCCAAAGTGACTCACAAAGCAATGAAAGTTAATGAATTGGGTGTGTTTTAACTCTTGTCCCACATTGGAAGAGTAGTGGAAATTTGATGAGTTAATAACACTCCAAGTATGGACTAAGGCTTGGATGCCTTGGGGTATCCCAACTCTTTGAAGGGGAGATGACCTAAGCTATGCACGGATTGACTTTCGGTTCGGTTCGGTTCGGTTTGGGCTTGGGCTTATAAAAATCTCCTACATTTTTAGGCCGAATTTATTTAACTTTCTGGGCTTTAATTATTAATTAATTACGAAATTAATTAATTAATTAATAAACTGTTGACAGTTATTGCCAACAGTTAATTCGTTTAACTGTTTTGACAGTTATTTGCCAACCGTCACCTACTTTGCTATAAATACAGATGCCTCCCTCCGTTTTTAAGAATGAAAAATTTCCCTCCTTCAGAATTGCTGTCATTTTTCTTCCTGAAAATTCCTGTCATATACTCTTCAGAAAATTCTTTTTCTACATAGCATCTGTTGCATTGTTGTTGAGTATGAGACACAGAATTTGAGTTCGTTGTAATTAATTATTGTCGTGCTACATAATTAATTGAAAAATCCTTTCTATCTTGGGAGACAATATTCATCAACCTCGGAGCACATTGGAGGGAATAAATTATCTTAAGGAGACTGTTCTTAATAAGGCTCGGATTATTTCTTTTATTCTTATATTATTTCTGCAAATTCAAGTAAGTGTTTCATTTCTATAATTCTGTTTTAATTCTGTAATTATATTAATAATTCATAATTCTGTACAATTGTTATTTATAAATAGTAGACATAACAGGCAGTAGGGTGCTTGCTTGCAGATCTAGTGGGCTACTTTATTAACTACTCCAGGTATCCATTTGAAATGGACGTTCCAGCTAGAGCTGAGCTCTTTGATATCTGCTACCACGGAGTCAATTTCCCATGGAGGAGCTCTATCAGTCATGCAACAGTTGATCAGGAATGAGTTGTCACTTTCCAATAGGATATTACGGAGCCCCATGCTACCACCTCTCTGAGAGCCAAAGCTTCCCCAACAAAGGCAGACGTAGCTGGGAGTTTCTTTCTAAAAGGTAACCCACGAGGGTCTAAAAGGTAACCCCCAATAACATTAAACAGATTAAAATTCATTTTCCCAAAAAAGTTGACTTCAAATAACAACATAAAATAAAATTATTAATTTGGATTGACTACACTTTTCCCCTAACATTTACCCCAAATTTCACTTTATCATCCCACTTAATCCCCTCAATTTATTAATACGCTCCATACACTCTAACATTAAGCGCTCATTTGGTTCGAGGTTTGGAAAAGATATTTAGGATTCCTAAAATTTAGAATTCTCCTCGTCAACCATTACAATATTTGATTGAAAATTTGGGAGAATTTATAATTTTTGAAACTTAGAATTCCCACAAAATTGGAATTCTTCTTTCCACTCTAAAATTGAGGAAATCCTACATTCTTGGGTATTTTAGCGTACTTATGTGGTAAAACAAAAATATCATCTCATATAAACTCTCACGCATGCATTCTCTCTCTCTTGCGTGTGCGCACGTGCACACACTCTCTCTCACACACACACGCATACACTCACACACTCTCTCTCACACACATACATACTCTCTCTCTCTCTCTCTCTCTCTCTCTCTCTCTCTCATCATATACACACACGCGCACACTTAAACACACCCAACCATACAAACACTCAAACATACATACACACACACTCTCGCGCACACTCAAATCAAGTAAAAGGGTATTTTAGTTCAATGATATTTATTCCTAATATGGGGAAGTAATTTTAGATGTCGGAACAAAAGAATTCATGTTTGAACCAAATAATAAAAAAAAAAATCAAGATTCAAGGAACTTCAAACTTTTGGAATAAAAAATTTTCATTTTCTTTTCAAACCTCGAACCAAACGAGCCCTATAGGTATTAAATATTTGGACAAAAAAGTGGTCATGTCCGTGACACATGACGGTAATTTTTCGTTCCGATGTAGAGGGGCAATTTAAAATTTATATCACATAAATAATTAAAAAAATACAAAACTCCAAAAAGATATTTGTTTAAAATCTCAATAATGGAGAAAAAATATTTTAATAATATCGAATTTACTTAATTATCATTTAAAATTTAGAAATTATAGAAAAATAATTAAAAAACTAAAAATTATAAAAACTGAAAAATTGCAAGAAAAATATTTTTAAAAAAATATGGAATGTGAGGAAAACTTGAATTACATAAAAAAATAATTTAAAAATCTAGAAATTTCAGAAAAAATGCTTCAAAAAATTGACGGCAAAAATATTTTAAAATCGAGATTATGCACAAAAATATTTAAAAATCTAAGAAATGCATAAAATTTCCTAAAACCATGAAAATTACAGGGAAAATTTTGTTTTGAAAAATATAAATTTATTTTTAGAAATCTCAAACTCACAGGAAGAAATTTATAGAGTTGGTTATTGTGAAAATCATAGTTTTTCTATAATCTGAAAATTATTTAAATAAATTTTGAAAATTACCCCTAAATGTTCATCAAAATTTGCCTTAATTCCCACCAAATATCATCCCCAAATCTACATAAAAAAAATTAGCTCCAATTTTGATAAAAAAAAAAAAAATCACCCCTGTATCCAGTCAATATTGATAAATTTCAACTCTAACCAATCTAGACAAAAAATAGACATAAATTTCAGGCTTGGTCAATCTCTCTCTCTCTCTCTCTCTCTCTCTCTCTCTCTCTCTCTATATATATATATATATATATATATATATATATATATATATATATATGTGTGTGTGTGTGTGTGTGTGTGTGTGTGTGTGTGTGTGTGTGTGTACAAGTTCGTTTGTGTGTATATATATGTGTGTCTGTGTGAGAGTTATAAATAAAAATTTCAAGAAAATTGAGGAAGAGATTCGTGTGTGTGTGTGTGCGCCTCTTTTATTGTTTGTGTTCATGTCTGTGAGTGTGTTGTGGTTGTATAGTAAAGGTCGTGGTTCTTAAGTGAATTTTAGTTTTTCCATTTAATGAGAATCTTCACATGCAATGTTTGCATTTTATTATTTATATAATGATGCATGCATTGTGTCTTTTATCTACATAGTAGATGGTTTGGTGTATAGTTGATCAGTTTACACATAAAAAATCAAATCATCGGTTCTTGTAAAATATAAGTATGGTTCACAATCATAAGTGGAGATATCTGGTACTATGTAGATTCGGTAAGATATGGACACACCCATCGGTTGCAAGTTAAACTAGAATGAAAGGTAAATATAAGAGGATGAAATCCTTCAATAATACGATTACGAAGATAAGTTTTATCTTATCACTAATAGCCCCATTAATTTCTATCCAAGGTTTATATACCATTGTTATTAATTTCTTTTACAAAATATAATAATGCAATCTAAATAGTTTTCACTATTTTGTAATCAGATAAGATCATAATGAGGTACTAAGAGTGCATGTTGTGCAAGATTAAGAAGTTTTGTCATGACCTTATGCAAGCACCAGAGTTATGGAACATATATGTTTTCAGGTAATCAAGTCCATGATTTGATTAATGGTTTAATGTGTGCAGAATGTGTAATAAAAGGGTGGTGGTGTTTCTAGATACCAGATGTAACCCCCCGCATATTTCGACATTGGAGGTGACCAGACCCCACTGCCGGAATTAAATACCATTCTTAGCATATAACTGAAATATGAGACAAATTAAAACTCTCCATAGGATATAATTTACAAAAGTCCAACGAATATGAAACATCCACCATAACAATAATCCATCACTGTGCCAACTCAAAAAATAAATTTCAACACTAAAGGACTAATATTCAGACAAAAGTAATCCAATTGTAAAATATCCAAATAAAAATCCTAAACAACTGTGGAATCGAATGACCCATAGAAATCCATAAATAATTATTTCATAATAAGTACGACTGGAAAGGGAAACTAAACTATTAAATCAACAACAGTAACTTTATATTCAAGTCCTCAATCTCCAATCACTATGCAGCTGCCCAACAACCTAACCTGAAATGTTATTCAATAGCGACGGGTTAGAGCCCATCGCAAGAATACCGGCTACTCCTCTTAAATAGGATCCGTGAATCCATTCATAAGCATTATAAGATATAAATATCGCAAAAGCGTATTTTAAACTAAGAATCAATATAAGAAGATGCGAGTAAAGTAAAACGATAATAACTATACGAAGCTACCCCACTACCCAAATCCAATTATATTTATTTCAGCATTTAATTAGATCTTAACTTTTTACTCAACTTAATTCCATTATTTAGTTATCTTGTTAATGCGACACCACTATAGCCAGTTAACCGTTCTATTGATCCTTCACATGCCTGGGCGTGCTAAACATTTTGACACATCACACCCACACCCACACCCACACCCACACCCATCACTATAGCCAAACAATCCAAATTTCATTAGCCCTGCACATATTGGTGATGCTCCACGAAACGTTACTATATCCAGACATCCCAATTTTTTTGCCTTGCAAATATTGGTAACGTCAATACACACTCACGTCACTATAGCTAACCGACCCAATTTTCATTTGTCCTGCACATATTGGTGACACCAATTCATTTTTAATACCCGATTATTATCTTAGCATTAATTATATTTTCTTAGTCAAGTTATCTTTATTTTCAATTAGCTCCACCCATAATCAGGTATTATCACTAGAACTATCCCCGGTCACATCCTTAAAGATCACCAAAACAAAATTATCACCTAGTCTAACACTTAGGAAGAATATCTAAACCAAGTTACCACATAGGCTAAGGAAATAACATAATGACGTACTACCTAGTCCCATCCATGAAAATACCCAACCATATAAGTGCACATCCTCTAGTCCCATACTTAGAAAGTGATAATAATAATAAAGTCTACTTACTAGTAAGCAACCTACTAAATAAGTGTGAAATATACAACTACTCCCAAGATCCCAACGTTCACGCAGTGTCAAATTATTAACACGAACAATATCTACATAACTCATAACTCATAACTTTAATTTAATATTACCATCTTCCAAGTAATAATACAAATCTAGCTCCGTTATAATTATACCCATTCAATCATATAATAATCAAGTTCTATGAAATAAATACACAAGTTGTCAAATTTCATAGTTTCATTACGAGTGATATCTTATTAATTCAACATATAATTAAAATCAAATATGCATAATAACAATGAGTTACAATAATTAAATTCATTCTACAACATACACATCGATATCTTAGTGTTTACGAGTCAAAACATTATTCGAATTCCATATTTTAATTTTAACCTGCGATTCGTCCTAATAATACACAATAACATGGTACAACTAATCTAAACATGCGATGTTTCAAGTCTTATAAAAAAATTCAGATTTACTAAAAATAGGTCCATAATTAGGTTCTCATTTTTCCTAATTAAAGTTGTCAATTATTTTACAAAAACATGTACAATTAAGCTTTAGGCAACATTTAAATCAAACACTTAAGAAGAACAATAGTGATATTCTTCACTAAAATAGTTTGTCTTCAAAATATGAATATGCGGCTGTGTTCATCTCGCAAAAATAAGCAAGTTACGTTCTTGGACCTTCTTAAAAAAAGGAGGTATAAGCCTCCCAAATTAAAGATAAAGTTTTATTTTAATAGAAGTTTAGGGTTAAAAATAGGGGTTGTGGGTTTTTGCCTTGTATTTGATAAAAGGGAGTTTGGGAAAAAAAAGATGCATAGGTTTTATCTTTTAAAGAGTCAAAGTGAATCAACTTTTTAAAGCAAGTTAAAAAAAGAGTCCTTAAGAAACATATGTCGGAACAAACTCTCAAAGAATTGTAAAAAAAAAAAGGAAAATGGTCCAGTGGGAATCTACTTCCTAATTCCCATGTGCCTAGAACAAATATAAGGAACAAAAGAAAGAGGAAAAGGAAAAGAGAACGGAAGAGATATAAAAAATATTACCAGCCCCAACAATGTGGGAGCTACCAGTGCAAGGGACAAAAATAGGGGGAGGGGTCGACTGACTCAGCACCCTACTCTCTTCCATTTCTTTTTGTTTCTTCACTTCTCCTTATACCCCTCAGATCTCTCATTTATTTTTATAATTATATTTTTACTTTTACTTTAGTTCTCAGTAGTGTACACACCTAATCATAATAGGATTCAACATAATGCCAACCACAATAACACCAACAAGCTTGATTCTCTAAACTAAACAAAAGTCCTACTTTCCAACTGAATTTTTGAGAATAAAACAAACCCGAATAAAATCCCTCTAACATCCGAATAAAAGTAATTAAGCATAGAAAAAGTAAAAGCCCAAAATAACCCTTTAGGTTTAGACTAAAAAACCAATTCCTAAATCATTAATTAAATGCACAACATTCATTTTACTTTCCCAAAATTAACCAACTTCAATTCAATTTAATTTTTTTTTTACTTAAATCAAATTCTAACCAAATATTCTTGTTAATTAATTATTTTGTTTTAAATAAATAATCTAGTTCCCAAAAATATGGGGTATTACAGTCTTTGCCACTAGCATGTGAATTTTGTCCTTAAAATTCAATAAAGCATAAATGTCGTAACGTAAATCCGCACTTGTAATAAGGGCTCATATACGCCTTTTCATAGTCATGCTGACCCAAATCGGGGCCTCAAATCCCAAAACAAGAAGTGCATAAACTTTCAGCATAACCGATCCTAGCGCAACTGCCCCTAGAGCTCTTGGCACTCCTTGTGCTCCCGGTGATGGAGGTCCTTGACTCTACTAGCCTTGAGCTTTAGGACACTTAAAATCTTGATGTCTTATCTATCCACAAAAAAATATGCGCCCTTAAAAGGTCCAAAATGCGTAACTGGTGTTTGCTCACCCTATTGTCCCTGCCCCTCACCTTGAGGGCCTTGTGGGATGAAGTTTCCTTATTGAAAGGCTTGCTTCTCTTGCCCTATACTCTGTCTCTTCCATGGTTAGTCATTGTGATAATTTTTCTCCTCACTTGCCCTTGGTCCCATCTTGACCACTCGGCTCATTCTTCTTTTGGTAGTTTACCTTCTCCTATTACAACAACAATGCGATATCCACCACTTGAGTGTAAGTAGTGTATGCCGAATTCCCCAAAACCATCATCTTAATTGATAATTCAGACCCTTAATGAAATCTTCCTTCTTCTTCTCCTCAGTGCTCACCTCCTCAGGTGCAAACAATGATAAATTTGTGAACTCTTATTCATATTCAACAACTGAATTTGAACGCTATTCTAAATCCGAAAATTATTTTTTCATTATACTCCTAATAAAATGAGGAAAATATTATCATTAAACTTCATCAGAAAATCTCCATAACTTAGAAGATCCGTATCTTCAAGTGTGTTGACACTCTTTCATTACTATAACACATCTTTAGTCAACTTAAAAACACATAACATATATTTCTACACATACGTTCAGTCCACCATCCTTAAATGACTCTCCATATCGTGTCTCCACTGATGGGAGATCGTTGGGTTAGTTTTTCAAGCAAAGATGGGAGAATTGACCTTATTAAAGTTGACCCTCACCTTATCCCAAGCCAAAGTGGGTGCATCATGCTGCTGCACCTCTTGGTTTCCTCACGTATGTCTCCCAATCTCAATATCAGCCAATGTGGCATCGCGGATTATAATCGCTAACTCCAAGGCACCCAAAATAAACTGTCCTCGCCACTCCAGATCTATGGGATCAAAAACCAAACCCTATCTCCCATCTCCAGATCTCCTAGTGTTCGTCATCTAAAAAGATAGGAACAAAACAAAGTTAGACTTCAAAGCCTAAATAGTACAAATCATAAAAAGAAATCAAACATAGGTAACATGAAAGCTATAACGAACTCAAAACTCAATACCTAATACCATGCTCTGATACCAACTGTAACACCCCGCGTATTGTGGCATTGGAGGTGTCTTGACCCTGCTGCCAACCTACATCAAGCGTTATAATTGAATACCATTCATTTCATATGACATAAATATGAGACATTTTAAAAATTTATTCGTACTATTACTTTTGTTACATTTCATTACTCTTATTCGGATGTTGGTGGAATTTTATTCGAGTTTGTTTTAGTCTCAAACATTCACTTGGAAAGTAGGGCTATTATTTTATTTGGAGAATCAAGCTTGGTGATGTAATTGTGGTTGACATTATATTAAAAAACTCCTGTGTACACTGCTGAGAATTGGAATAAAAGGAAAAATAAAATTATAAAATTAAATGACAGCTATGAGGGGTATAAAGATAAGTAAAGAAATGAAAAGAAATGAGAGAGAGTAGGGTACTAAGTCAATCGACTCCCTCCAACCCTTTTTTGTACGTTGCGATGGTGGATCCTACATTGTTTGGACCGGTAATATTTTTCAATTTTTTTTTCTTTCTCTTTTTCTTTTATTTTTTCTTATCCTTTTTCTTTTTTCCTTTTGATCTTTTTTAGGCACGTATGAATTTGGAAGCAGATGCCAACGGAACATTTTTTCATTTTTTATTCTTTTGAGAGTTTGTTCCAACATAGGTTTTTTAAATAATTAGGACTCTTTTTTTACTTGTTTTAAAAAGGTAATTCATTTTTACTCTTTCAAAGACAACCCACACATCTTTATTTTCCCAAGCCCCATTTCATCAAATGCAAGGCCAAAACCTACAACCCCTATTTTTAACCCTAAACCTCCATTAAAATAAAACTTCAACATTAATTTGGGAGACTTAAACTTCATATTTTCAGGAAGGCTGAAGAACAAAACTTGCTTATTTTCATGAGACAAAGACAATTGAATATTTAGATTTTGACGACAAACTATTTTCAGACGAGAATACCACTATTGTTATCTTTAAGTGTTGTTTGATTTAAACATTTTCTAAACCTTAATTATAAATATTTTTCGTAAAATAAATTTCAAATTTAATTAGAAAAGGTGAGAACCTAATTATGGGCGTGTTTTTATTAAATATGAAATTTTATTTAAGACTCGAAACATCGCATGTTTCGATTAGTTTGAAACACTCTGGATAGAAGACTTCTTAGGTTGTTGAGTCTAAACTATCAAGTGTTCAACTACTTTTGATATTGTGCCAAAATATTTATTTTTTAGAAGACATCCACCTCAAGTTTCATTGAAGACTGAAGACCTATTAATATAAAGCCATATATGTAATAAAGAATAAGAGAGAATAACGTAAAAATCACTGCACTCACACACTTGCATAAATTAGAATTTTTCAAAATCATTTAAGCAAGTTTTTTTGGATTAAAATTGATTTAATTGGATTTAATTGAAATTAATTTTGGAATTAATAAATATTAAATTATTTGCTTAATAATGATAAAATTACGAAAAAATGATTTTTTTTTCCACCTAAAATATAGTGTGAAAATATTTAATGAATTTTTTTTTCTGAATTTAATATAATTTTTTAGTATTTTTAATTGAATTTTTACACATTTTTAATTCATTAAAAATAACTTTTTTATTACTTTAATTTCTAAGGCAATGTTTGGCTAAATAATGCGGCCTTATAATGTAGTTCTTATGTATCTAAATTGACCATCAACCCTCAACGGTTAGATTAACTTTTATCAAGGGTTGTTAGCGGTTAGGGATTTCACCTGGATTAAAGACCAAACAATTTAACCTTTAAATGGTTGACCAAGTCAAGCTTACTTAGTACGGGCAATCTGTAGGTGTTGGATTTACATCGTTTTGAAACCATTCAATATACACCATTGATCGGTTGAAATTGTCTCTTAACCACTCCAATATAAAGCATATCTTCATCAAAAATTTAGTTTTTGCTGAGACGATATTAGGGTTTCTTAGAGAGAGAGAGAGCTCAAGAGAGAGAGAAAAATCCAAAAAGAACTAGAGAGATAGGAAAAATAAGAGGGTTCTATTGAGAGTTTCATATTTCTAGTTTCTAACTCGTTTCAAATCAATTAAAACTGAGTTTCAAAACTAGATCAAATCTTACATGATCATACTTTTCTAGGTTAATTTGGTTTTAGTTTTTTACAAAACCAAAATTTTGAAATTCTTCATTTCTATTGCACTTATTGAGATCAGATCTGAGATTTTCACAAAACATTTTTGGAATATATTGTATATATATATTTCAAAGGAAAGCGGTTTGTTTTTCTAAAAAAATAGTTTTCAGAAGTATGGTTATTTTTATGAGAATCCAGTTTCAAAAACCTAGTTCCAAAAACTTTAATGAAAATATGAGTTCTGATTTTGAGAATCTTAATACTATGTACATATATGTTAAGATCTTTTTTTTGTTTAAAAATAACTCTGTGAAACTTTAAGAGTGTGTGAATTTTGTTATTGTTTTTTACTTCACTACACATCATACAAAATCCACTATATTCTGTTGGTATTTGGAGACTTTGTCGATCCATTCAACTTGGGACTGGCACATCAACATTCAAAGGCTGATAAACTGCATTTGATAGGGTATCTGAGTTAGGTTTTTCTTTTTGCCATTTTTTTAATATTTATTGTATTTGTAACTTGTTCTTATTTATAGTTAATTTGTTTTTATTTTGGGGAGTAGAGGCCCTCGTGGATGTTTCACTTGGAAGGTTTTACCACGTTAAATCCCTATGTTGTGATTTCTTGTTTCTTTACTTATTTGCATGGTAGTTATCTCTTTACGGTTGGTATATAGTTTTTATTAAAAACGAAATAGAACATTTCGTAAATACAATCAGTTAGATATTTAGGTTACACATCTTGTTTCATCTATTAAACTGCATTTTTGTGACAAAGGATTTTTCTCAAATAACTTGCGGTTTATAAGCACACAGTTGATTAACCATGTTAATCATATTTCTGCCTAAGTGTTTTTTTAATTGATGTCAGATCTCCGTACTCAAAAATTTTAAGATCCTAAAGTTACTGAAAATATTTCATAAAAATGGATGAAAAACATATTTTAGAAAAACTGTGATATCTTATTGGACCCCCAGTCTTTGACGGAGCAAATTTTCCTTACTGGAAAGTAAGGATGATAGCCTTCATTCAAGGACTGTTGGGTGATGGAATTTGGTATATCATTCAAATTGGTTATAAAACTCCTACTAAACTAGCAACTAAGGGAATCACTGTGAGAATAAGTAAATCACAGTGAATATACTAAAGATGAAAAACTCATGTCTCATTATAGTAACAAAGGACATAACTGTATCTTTACTGATGTTGGTGAACATGAACTAAAATGTATATCACATTGTAGCACTACCAAAAAGCTTGGACATAATGATCACTGCTCATGAAAGTGATCATCGTGTCAAAGATGCCAAGACTCAAATGCTAGTCCAACAGTATAACACTATTGTGATGTCTTACTCTAAAACTCTTAAAGATTTTTATTTGAGATGGACTGATCTAATTACCAAATTCATTGCTAATGGTATTGATTACCTTAATAGAGATATAGTTATGAAAATCTTGAGATCTCTCCCTACTAAGTTTGACCATAAAACGTATTATATTGAATAAATTGATGACCCATTCTTAACTCCTGAACTTCTCTGTAGTAAAATAAGGGCAATGGAAATGGAAACTGATTACAAAAAATAGTTGCCCTTAACTACAAGAAGGTACAATGAGTGAAAATAGGCTTTACTTCTAAGATAAGCAATCCTAAAATATTTATGCCTGACCTGGACAGTGACTGAGACCATGACACAACTGTTGTAACCCTTGATACCACTACACCAAAACTGGCGATTGGTCATGGCCAAAATCCCTGACCAAAACTGTGGGTCGCGGACTTGGGCCGTGACCATTTTCGTGGGTCGCGGCCCAAGTCCGTGACCAAAAAATGGTCACGGCCGAGAGAGGTCACGGCAGATGGTCGCGGACTTGGGTCGTGACCCATGCCGTGACGAGTCGCGGCCCTCATCCTTGACCCACAACCGTGACAAATTGATCGCGGCCAAAGTCCGCGACCCATGAACGTGATAAAAATAAATAAAAAAATAAATTGGTCGCGGACTTTGGCCGCGACCCACAACCGTGACCAAAAAAAGTAAAAAAAAATCATCGCCGTTGAAGTCCGTGACGCAGGACCGTGACGAAAAAATGGTGGACTTTGACCATGACCCATAATCGTGACCAAAAATATTTAAAAAATGGTCGCAGCCCAAGTCCGTGACCCACAACCGTGACGAAAAAAATGGTCGCGGATTTTGGCCGCGACCATTTTTATCCGTGACGAAAAAAATAAAAATCGTCATGGACAAAGTCCATGACCATATTTAACTATAATTTAAAAAAATGTATTTTTTTGGTCTAATCCTAAAATTGGGGGTCCTGTGAGTGCACCGTCAGTTGCTACGTGTAACGTTGGACGTGTACCAGGTGTTACAAATATTTATTATTGGCAAAATAATAAAAAAAATCACAAATTGTGAATCGAGAACGTTGTTAATAAACAAATATATATACAAACTTAAAAATATTACACCTCTTAATAATTCACATACCAAAAAAAAATTGGGCAGAGTTTTCCTTATTTTCTTGACATTCCAAAACCTGTAAATGTAAAACCTACTTACTATAAAGCCCGCACGGCCATAAAATTTAACAATCGAATTATAAAAGCCCGCACGGCCATAAAACTAAACAATAAAAGCCCGCACGGCAGTAACACATAAAAAAATAAAATCCTGAATGTCCACAACATATAAACAATCTTCATGTTGTAAACCACTGTCTCCTTCATTTGTTCCGCGTGAAAAAATCCTACAAAAGATAGGATACATAAAAAAAAATATCAGTAACCAAGTAGTTTTACAAAAAAATTAATCAAGCTGAAAAATTTCATATATGAGTTAAAATTATCAACATATCAATATTTTTATGCCTAAGTCTAGAAATATGAAAATTACTGTCGTATTCTCGAACCGGTAGTCCCGCGGCTGCGTGGTCAGTTTAGTCGTGACCCATACCAAGAAATGGTTACGGCCCATAGCCGTGACCCTCAATCTGTGATGCGCGGCCCTTTTTCATCAACCCTAGTGCTTGAATGAGGTATGGTCACGGCCTATAGCCGTGACCCACACCAAGAAATGGTCACGGACCTAAGCCGTGATGCTCAATCTGTGTACCAAGAATTGAGGTACTATCTTCGTCACGCCATGGGTCACGGACTTGGGCCGTGACTCCTCCGCGACCAAGCTTGGAGGGAATTTTGGCACTAGTTTGGCGCCAAGATGGTCACGACCTGGTCACGGCCCAAGTCCGCGACCACCGTGGTCACGGACTTGGTCTGTGACCACTTCTAGAGCATCGATAATTTAGTGTGATAATAAATATGGTCACGCCAAATATTGAGTGGGTCATGGCCCAAGTCCGCGACCCACTGGGCGTGACCATTCGCAGGAAATGGTGTAGTGTACTCAAATTATCCTAATGAGCAAACAGTTGAAGAAAAATTTAAAATATGGAAAGACTATTGCTGCTATAAATGGACAACCTGGGTATTAGGTACTTCAAGTGTCTGTACCATATGATATAAAGTTTCATAAACCCACAGAGTCGAATAATAACAGACCCACATACTAAAACAATAACTGCCATCAATAGGATAGTTCCCTTGTACAATGTCATAAATATGGAAAAATGGGACATTATGCTAACAGGTGATATGGTGAAAATCCAATCACACCTATGTCTCACATTACCAAAACTTGGGATGACTCAAGTGATTCTGATGATGATGATTCAGTACCATCGAACTTAGATGAGTCTTGTGTGTCTTTTTATGCTAGAATTATTGAATATGATGGTGATACTTACCGATTTGGTGATGATTATATGCCTGCTTGTGATGATTTAAGTATTCCCACTAGTACTGTAGTTGAAACTGATGTTGAAAATGATCTTGTTCATACTTCTATTAGCAACACACATGCTGATACTATTGCTTGTATTTCTCATAATAATGATGTTGCTAAGTTAGACATTCGTGAGTGTGCGCGTCAAAGTGAGGCTATTGCTGATGAATAGAATGTTTGTATGAGTTACATGAATAAAACTAAACCATTAGGGGTCATAACACACACATTACTTAGTGATTGCGATGACGATTATGTTTCACCAAATTTTCAAGACCTATATGCTATAACATTGAAGAAATTTTCTCAGTCTAAAAAATTGGTGAAAAAATTATTTGACTATGTTGAGAATCTAAGTAAAATTGTTAAGCTGAATACTGAAGAATACACAAACAAATGCTTAACTTATGAGACTAGGATTATAGGTTTTAAATAAAAAATAATAGAACTTTTTAAAAACAATTTTGTCTTGAAACAAAAATACAAAGCCACTATGGTAGAATTGGAGGAATCCAAGTCAAAATGTTCAAAAGTTTTTCGAAAGTGGAAAGATTTTAAAAACTCAACAAAACAACAAGAACCTATGCTGAGTGAAATGAGGCAAGAAAGTGACAAAAGTGGAATTGGTTTATTGAAAATAAAAGCTCTATTAAATTGAAAGAAACCACTTTTGTCAAAGAAAGTTCTACAAACTCTTCAATCTCATAAGTGACCAAGAACTCGTGTATTCCTCAGTAAAAGGCTGAACCTACATCTAAGTATGTTTTTTCCCCTATTAAATGCAAGGAAAATAATGGGTTTATTCAAGTAAAATGTAAAAATTAGACTGAGACCAAACCTATTTTTCCAGGAGGATCAAACCAACGTTAGCTAAATATTGTTCTTACTATGATGTCTATGGACACAACTTAGACAACTGTTTTCAGAAAATAATTTACATGCATGTTTATCAAAATTTTAAATACACTCGTGTGAAGCATAATAGTTATATTCTACCTAAGACAAACTCAAAATCATTTTGGAGGCAAAAATAAGAATAAATCTCGAACTAAGAAAAAAGCATGGCACGGAATTCCTCAACCTTCTAGACACTCAAAAGGAAAAAATACTTTTAAAACTAGGCCCATTGAGGTTAGAAAAGATTTTCTAATTACCGCGGTTGAGATGCAACATTGTGATTTTTGCACTCAAAGCTGAAAGCAACTCAACTGATTAGTATTTTAATTCAGGTATTCTAGGCGTATGATAGGTGACAAAACTAATTTGAAAAACTTAACTAACTACCTTAGTGGTAAAGTCAAGTTTGAAGACGGATTTTTGTTAGAGATCATAGGCAAAGGAACATTCTCTGAGGAAGGATTGCCTCTGATTGATGATGTTCTCTTAATTAAAGGATTATAAGCTAATCTGATGAGTATAAGTCAATTTTGTGATGCAAATTACTCTGTTAGTTTTTGAAAAATGAATGAAAAGTTTTTTACAAAACTGGTAATTGCATCATAGTAGGAAACATAAATAAGGAGAATCGTTATATAGCTCCCCCTATTTTTATTTCTTGTCTTTTAACTAGAATTGATGATACTGACCTTTGGCACAATCGTCTAGGTCACATCAAATTTTGAAAACCTAAGCAGATTGAGCACCCAAGAGATTGTTAAGGGTTTGACTAAAATTTAAAAGTGTCCTAATGTTGTTTGTGGACCTTATCAAGTGGGAAAAATAACTAAAGTGCCTCATAAAAAAGTACCTAATGTTTTAACTTAAAACACCTTGACCTTATCCACATGGACTTAATGGGTCCTTCTCGTACTATTAGCCTCTCTGGTAATAGTTACATATTAGTCATTGTGGATGACATCTCACATTTTACATAGGTAGCCTTCATGAAATAAAAATCAGATACTTTTAAAGAGTTACTTAAAATCCATTTGAAAATTAAAAATACAACGAATACTAAAGTATTACGTATAAGAAATGATAGTGGAGGTGAATTTAAAGACACTAGTGTTATTGAATATTGCTCTAAAAATGGGTATTTGAATGAGTTTAATGCTCCTAAGCCCCCCCCCCCCCCCCAACATAATGGAATAGTTATTGTAAAAATAGAACGGTTCAAGAAATGATCAGGGGTATAATTCATGCTAAAAATATTCCAAAATATTTTTGGGTTGTAGCAATTCAATTGGCTTGCTATACTATAAATAGAATATACCTCCATAAAAATTCCAAAAAGACTCCATATGAACTTTGGTATGATAAGAATCCTAATGTTAAATACTTTAGAACCTTTGGGAGAATTTGTTATATTTGTCGTGATCGAGAAAATCTTCTCAAATTTGAATCCCGAGGGGATAAAGGCATTTTCGTAGGCTATTCTCAAAACAGTCGTGCTTATAGAGTTTACAATTTAAGGACAAAGTCCATTATGGAGTCAATCAATGTAATTGTAGACGACACTTCAGTCACTTCTGTGAGTAGAATACCAATTTCTAATGATGAGTTAGAAACTTTTGGAAACCCATACTCACCAATTGAAATTGATAGCTTACATGTTGAAACCCCAGTTGTGCTTCACTGGGATTCTAAGGATTATCCTACCATTAATGTAGTTAGTGATGTAATAGAGCCTGTTAGAATGAGATCACAACTTCGTAATTTTGCAAACTTTTCATGTTTTGTTTTCTTAGTGGAACCTAAAAATGTAAATGAAGCTTTGCAAGATTCCTTTTGGATAGATGATATGCAAGAAGAGCTGGCATAAGTTAAAATACACGATGTTTGGTATCTTACTCCTGAGCCATCTAATACTAAAGTAATCGGTACAAAATAGATTTTGAAAAATTAAAATAATGAAACACGAGTGATAATTAGAAATAAAGCTAGGTTGGTTACTCGGGGATACAATCAGATAAAAGGAATTGATGTAGATGATACATTCGCTCAGATTATATGCATGAAGTCTGTCCATTTTCTCTTAGTTTTTTCTTGTTATTTATAATTTAAATTTTTTCAAATGGATGTTAAATCTACATTTTTGAATGGTATTTTATCTGAGGAAATGTATGTAGAGTAGGCAAAAGGACTTGTTGATCCAAAATACCATGAACATGTCTTTAGATTTAAAAAGGCGTTGTATGGTTTTAAGTAAGCACCCAAGGCTTACTCGATAAAGGGTTTAATCACGGTGGAAGTGACCAGACATTATTTGTTTAAAAAATTAAAATGATGTTTTGATTGCACAAGTATATGTAGATAATATCATTTTTTGTTCAACTTCCCCTCAAGAAGTGAAAATATTTTCAAATTTTATGAATGGGGGGCTCCATATATCTCTTATGGGGGAGTTGCAATATTTCCTCGGACTTCGACTGAAACGATTTGATGATGACTTATTTACATGCCAAACCAAATATGCTAAAGACTATATAAAGAAGTTTGATTTAAATGATGCTAAAATAGAGTGTACACTAATGAGCACAACTACGAAATTAACTAAAGATAAAGATGGTAAAAGCATAGATCTTTTTTTACATAGAAGCATGATATCTAGTTTATTATATTTAACTACTTCTCGACCCGATATCATGTTTTCGGGTATGTGTGTGTCGGTTATCAGTCTGCTCCTAAAGATAGTCACCTTAAAAGCATTAAGAGAATTTTAATATATGTTAAAGGTACTTTAGAGCTAGGATTATGGTACATAAAAGACACAACCAGTAATATTTTAAGGTACAGCGATGCCGACTGGGCAAGTTGGTCTGATAATAGTAAAAGTACCTCTAGTGCTTATTATTATATTGGAAATAACTTGGTTTGTTGGGGATACAAAAAATATAATTTTATTTCATTATCTACTACTGAGGCAAAATATATTGTTGTTGGAAGTTGTTATGCCCAATTAATGAGGATTAAATGGATGCTAAGTGATTATGGCATTATAGAAACTCAAGCAACTTTATTGTGTGATAAAGAGAGCGCTATAAACATAACTAAAAATCATGTTCAACATTCTTGAACAAAACACAGAAAAATTTGTCATCATTTTATTAGATTCTTAGTAGAATCTAAAGAACTCTTAATTAAATATGTTAGAACTAAAAAGCATCTTGCTAATTTTCTAACTAAGCCTCTAGATAATATTCGTTTTGAACGTATAAGCACCTTATTTTCTATATGAGGTTATGGGAAATCAATGTTTGCGAACCTCTCATAACTTGTTAATGTAGGATAAGCACCTGTTTAGATTGGTCTTATATGTCTATTACTTTACACCCTTATCTATTTGAGCCAAAATGAGAAAGTCGAGTACATCCATATTATTGCATATATTGCTCCTTATCTTCTTTATACTTATTTTGGCAGTACTCGATTGATGAAAGCATATATTTGTTGTGCAAATTTATACATATTTGATTAGATTTTATTTTCTATATGTATAGGATTAAATGTTATTAGTTGATTTGTATTTTTTCACCCTTCTTCTTATTTTCAATTCTAAGTGGGGTAGATTAATTTTTTAAGGACTAGATTTTATTTTTTGACCAAAGATTCCCAAAGTATTTCACGGAACATGTATGTACTCGATAGATTTTTTCCACAAATATCTAAAGGGGGAGATTCAAACACTCTTAATAGAAGACTTCTTAGGTTTGTTGAGCCTAGACTATCAAATGTTCAACTAGTTTGATATTATGCCAAAACATTTATTTTTTAGAAGAGATCCCTCTCAAGTTTCATTGAAGACTAAAGACCCTAAAGGAATTTCTATAATTTTCAGACCAAGTATATAACGAAGAACAACAGAGAATAGTGAAAAAAGCATTGCACTAACTGCATTCACACACTTGCATAAATTAGATTTTTTTCAAAATCATTTAAATACATTTTTAAGTATTAAAATTAATTTAATTGGATTTACTTGAAATTAATGTTGGAATTAATAAATTTTTAATTCTATATTTAATAATGATAAAATTATGGAAAAATGATTTTTTGATAAAATATAGCGTGAAAATATTTTAGGAATTTTTCTTTAATTTAAAATAATTTTTTAGTATTTTTAATTAAATTTTTGCACATTTTTAATTCATTAAAAATAACATTTTATTACTTTAATTCCTAAGGTAGTGTTTGGATAAATAATGAGGCCTTATAGTTTGTTTGCTTTTTGTGTCTAAGTTGACCATCAACTCCAAACCATTAAATCAACTCTTATTAAAGTCTATTAGTGATTAGGGTTTTCACCTAGATTAAAGATCAAACATTTTAAACTTTAATCGGTTGACGAAGTCAAGCTTACTTCGTAAGCACAATCTTCAGGTTTTGGATTTACGTTGTTTTAAACCATTCAATCTACACCGTTGATTTAATCTGATGGAAATAGTCTTTTAATCGGTCCTATATAAAGCCTAACTTTGTCAAAAATTCAATTTTTAGTTAGACAAGATTTGGGTTTCTTAGAGAGAGAGAGTGGAGAGTTAAAGAGATAAGAGAGAGCTCTAGAGAGAGAAGAAAACCTCCACAAAGAAATAGAGGGAGAGAAGGAAAAAAAGAAGGTTCTTCTGAGAGTTTCATATTTCTCAAGTTTTTAACTTTTTACAAATCAATTAAACTAATTAAACCTAGATAAAATCTTATACGGTGATGATGCTAAGATTTAGCACCACCAGATAAGTGATGATGAGCTAAAACAGTAATAACAATGGCAGCTATGGAGATATATATGTGTGTAAGTGTATAGAAGGGGATGAGTATAAGAGGAATAAGATAATGATGCATAGTGGTTCAGCCAATTAGGCCTACATCCACTTTGAGTGTGTGATCCACTAAATATGGGCATTAATGGCCTTGGATACAATGCACATAAGCTCACTCTCTCTCTACTGTTTGTACAAGCAGAGTTTTAGCTAGGTTTATAATTATCGATCGCTTTGCAGGGTTGTAGGTGACAAGTATATATAGGTCTTGGGGGGAGTAGTGTACCCCCCAAGCATGCATGGTGCATGTGAGTTATGATCTAGCCAATCCCTTGCTGACACCTAGAGGTGCCACCTGTGATTAATGATGACATAATATTCCCTCATGTGAGGGATTGATATTGTTATAGCGGTTTTCCACGTGCCATATGAGTCCCACGCGCACTGTTCCACGCGTCTCCCAAATCAAGCGTTGTAATGACATCACCCTTGGCCTATGATGTGAGGCCGAGGGCAAAGTTCCTTCTAGTAGTGAGCCTAGCCTAGTTTGGGCCTCGTACTGTCTTACCCTCATAGGGTCATCCAGGACATGATGAGGGGTCGACCCCTTGGAGGGTCGTCCAATACATGATGAGGGGTCGGCCCCTTGGAGGGTCATCCAGGACATGATGAGGGGTCGACCCCATGGAGGGTCGTCTGGACATGACAAGGGGTCGGCCCCCTGGAGGGTCGTCTGGACATGATGAGGGGTCGACCCCTTAGAGGGTCGTCTGGACATGATGAGGGGTCGGCCCCTTGGAGGGTCGTTTCGGGCCTAAGCCCTCGTCTGGGTGTGGGACACTCTCGGCCTCACCGAGGGTGTATATGGGCATATCAATCACCCCCAGCCCTTAGCCATCGATGTTTATTGAGATGGAAGAGGGGTAAGTGACAGCTGTCAAGCTTCTTATTATCATACGTCCATCGTTATTTCAGTTTCCCAGATGTGGCGGCTGCACACATCTTGGGACTTTGTGCCCTAATGATGTCTCACCTCGTGGGCTGTGCACAGCCTCGGTTACTGGGCCCGCTAATTAACAAAGTATATAAAGCATTTTTCAAACATTTTCTTTTCTCCTCCTTCTTCACGCCCATGCTTCTTCTCTCTACTTTCTCAACAGTTTCAAACTGCCATTTCTGCAACTTCAGTGTCTCAAGCTTAGCTGTCTCGCTGTTCTTTCTCAAGTAATATTTCTGCCCTAATGCCCTCTTTATCTTCCATTGTTGTTTGCTTTCTTGCTTTAGGCTTGTAGAACTCAATTTTTCTTTGGTCGTTTTATACCCTTCCAGCATTGGCTTTATGATTTAGATGAGGAGTTACCATCCTTAAGGGAGAAGTTCTTTACTGAGATTAGACGAATAGAGGAGGAGGACGAGAGAAGACGAGGGGCCGACCCTAATTGGGTACGACCCATTTTATCGATTCCTTTAGCCATGATAATACCCCCTGAGTCTTATGGGTCGTCTTGTCGTCCAGCCAAGATTCAATCGTACTAGGGGGAAATGGATCAGAGAGCATCGTCGCCGACGGGTGCTGGTCCTTCCGGGAGGAGAGAGATGTCCACTCCTATCCCAAGTTGACAGGCCGAGGGCACAGCACCTTCTGAGGTTGTCCTTATATCAACCCTATCCCCTCTTGCCTTTCAAGTAGCCTTTCCAGATGGTCCCCCGATAGGCGACGAGGCTGGGGGATCCAGGGTTGAGGGAGTTGAGGATGACAATGAGGGTTCTTTTTCTGATGATGATGGTCAATTTGATACTTCAAGCACCTTGACTTATGTATCGTCAGTTAAGGACCGTGATCTCTTAGTATGGAGGCATCTCTTTGGCATACAATCCAATATAAGTGTGAGGGTCCCAACTAAATCTGAGAGAGTCTTCCAGGGGAGGAGGGAGAGATTACTGTTTATGAACAGATGCTAAGGGTAGGCGTTAGGTTCCCTCTTCACCCTGCTAGCTATAGTCGACATCTTGTCTGCCCTTGGGGTTGCTCCTTATCAACTTCCCCTAACTCGTAGAGGACTATCCTCGGCTACATCTCGCTTTGGAAGAATTCATTTATCGACGAGCCCTCGGTCGATGTATTCCTTGCCTGCTATAATATCACCTCATCATCCAAACAGCCTGGGTATTTCCATTTGGGGGCTAGGAAGTCTGACAAGAAGCTTCTCCACATGGCTCAGACTTCCAATCATGACTGTAAGAAAAGGTTTTTCTTTATCTCTGGGGATTGGGAATTCCCTGTCGAGGGCAAGCCTGTGGAAGACGGTCCAAGGGTACCAAGGATATGGTCCAGCCCTTCAATGAAAGCGCGATCAGACCCTGGACTCAGCTTGGAGGAGAGGGTCATTGTTGACTACCTGAGGGAGCAAGGGAAAGAGGGCGAACTTGCCAAATTTGAAGGTTTGATGACCCCTCGCTTCCTCAAAGAAGTTGGTCTGAGGGTCGGCCCCCTGACAGAATTATGTGAGTAGTTTTTTGTTTAATTTTTTATTTTTTCCAAGTGTTCCATCTTTGTCTCTGTACCTTTTTAATATGTCGTCCCCTTTTCAGGTCGTCTTGTAAACATATCTGATCAACTTTGGGAGATGACTGCTCCAAGTTTGTTGTCTGTCCTGGGCAAGAAAAAAGGCAAAGAGCCTCAACAGGCTCAGAAGAAGACAAAGGCCATGGGGCCATCACATGCTGAGCCAACCGCCGATAGTAATAAAAGGAAAGAGCCAGAAGTTCCTGTTGACCCTCGGTCGAATTCTAGGACGAGGGCGAGAGTGGAGGCGTCTGAGGGGACTGGCTCCTCTTCCAGTATGGGGGCCTATTGGTCTCAAAATTTGACGTTCTTGAAGGCTGAACCCTCTTCCTTCATAGCCAACCTGTAGGCAGCCAGGGCCTCGATGTTTTTTGCTCCCTCAGCCTCGGATTATGACTTCTTGTCGAAGATGCCCCTGGCCAAGGTCTATAATTACGGTCTGCACACTTTGGCCCAGGTACCTCTCTCGACCTTACTCTTTTTGATTTATCAATATTTCATGAACTTTTCCCTTGCCCCCTCTTAACATGTGTGCCTCTATGCAGTCTGTCTGCGCCTTTACCTCAGCCACCAAGTGGATGGATGAAAATTAATAAAAGTTCTATAAGGCTAAGAGGGTTATTCAGCATGAGGCCGATCTGAAGACCGAGCTTGAGACTACAAAGGCCGAGTTAGAGAGTGCAAGGAACGAACATGCAAGGGTCCTGGATGAGCTGATGAAGCAGCACGAGACTGACTTGAAGGCAAAAGATTCTCTTATCAAAGAAAAGGATGAGGCCTTGATCAATCAGGGGGCTCATTTCAAGGCTGAGCTTGAAGGGGAAGTGAAGAAGGCCGAGGCTGATGCTGTGGAGGCTTACAAACTCTCAAATGAGTTTCAAGGCTTCGTTCTTGAGTACTTGGAGAGGGGGATCAGGACGACCTGTCGGTGGGTCGTCCTTAAGTTCGCTGATGGAGTATCTTCTGTTCGCCCCTCTTTTGAGGCAGTTCAGTTGGATGACCCCCTAATTGCTGAGGCCTTAGCCTATGTGGAGTCCCAAGTGCACATCGAAGGTATCGGCACATCTGAGGATCGGCCTATTTTGGTCACTGAAGAAACTCCTCTAATTGACGTTGAAACCTTTCCATCCGATGTTGCTCAATAGGGTGGCTATCTGTAGCCCATACCCTTTTCATGTAACAAATATTCTTGTACTCTATTTTTGTTGGACAAACATATGTAACACTTTATAATATACTATCTCTTCCTGTCTTTCTGCTTGTCTCTTGTATGATTCGACTTATATGTTGTGTTCATCCATCTTACATGTCCCCCCTCTTCGTTCTTGAGGGTGAATGGGGGTCGTCCCCACCATTGACCCTCATTATAGTCGAGGGTGGTTTCCCACCAATTTAATGTTGTTATAAATCAAGTCCACCCTCGTCTTTTTTAAGGGTGAATGGGGGGTCGTCCCCACCATTGACCCTCATTATAGCCGAGGGTGGTTTCCCACTAATTTAATGGTTTTAAATTTCAAGTCCCCCTCGTCTTTCTTGAGGATGAATGGGGGGTCTTCCCCACCATTGACCCTCATTATAGCCTAGGGTGGTTTCCCACCAATTTAATGGTTTTAAATTTCAAGTCTCCCCTCGTCTTTCTTAAGGTGAATGGGGGGGTCTTCCCCACCATTGACCCTCATTATAGCCGAGGGTGGTTTCCCACCAATTTAATGGCTTTAAATTTCAAGTCCCCCCTCGTCTTTCTTAAGGGTGAATGGGGGGTCGTCCCCACCATTGACCCTCATTATAGCCGAGGGGAGTTGCAACCAAGGATAATCCCAATTATACTAGAATTAAAAAACACAAGATGAGGGACCAATATGACATTCTCATTAACATTCCAAGTGTTCTGTTGGAGCAACACATTCATTACAACTGTGGTCCGATAGGACATTACAACATTATTGATAGTATTTCTTCAGATGATCTGCATTCCACGGATTCAAAAAGGGTTCCCCTTCAAGGTTTTCTAGTCTATAGGTTCCAGGGGAAACTTCATCAATGACCCTATATGGGTCATGCCAATTTGGGTGAATCTTGTTAGGATTTTGCCAAGTCTTTTTGAGGACTAAGTCCCCCACTGCGATTGGACTTTGCCTCACCCTCTGGTTGTAAAACCTGGCAGTCCTCTGCTGGTAGGCAGCTTGCCTTATCTCAGCGTCTTCCCTCCTTTCCTCGATCAAGTCTAAGTCAAGTCTCCTTTCTTCCATATTCTTACGGGGGTCATACATTTGGACCATGTGAGTAGGAAACCCAATCTCGATGGGAATGATGACTTCTGAGCCGTACGCCAACATGAACGGGGTTTCTCCGATGGGAGTCTTTTCCGTCATCCTATAGGCCCACAATACAGCATACAACTCCTCAACCCATCTTCCTTTTGCCTCCTCGAGTTTTTTCTTGATCCCATCTAGGATTGTGTTGTTTGTAACTTCCGTTTATCCGTTGGCTTGAGGTTGGCCTAGGGCTGAGAAGAATTATTTGACTCCGACCCTCTCACAGTATTTCTCCAAAGACGTATTCTTGAATTGAGTCCCGTTATTCGAGATGAGGGTGTTGGGGAGACCATATCTGCATATAATGTTTTTCCAGATAAACTGGAAGGTCTTCTGCTCGGTGATCGTTACCATCGGCTCTTCCTCCACCCATGTTAAAAAATAGTCAATTGCCACGACCAAGTACCGGTAGTTATTGACGTCCCTAGTCAAGGGGCCTACTAGGTCGATTCCTCATATTGCGAATGGCCATGGGGATGTGATAGAGGTAAGAGGCTAATGGGGCTGGTGAGGGATGATGGTAAACCTTTGACATTTATCCCACTTTTTCACGTATGTCGTGGCGTCTTTCCCTAGGGTTGGCCACCAGTATCCCTGGGTTACTATCCTCTTTGCTAACGATCTGCCCCCAATGTGGCTTGAGCATGACCCCTCGTGAACATCTTACAGAATGTGAGGGACCTCATATGGGTGCACACATATGAGCAAGGGGAGCAAGAACCCCTTTTTGTACAAGGTGTCTCCGCTGACAGTGAATTTCGCAGCTTTGTATCTCAACCTCTTCCTTTCTTATTTTGCCTCTAGCATCTCCCCCTCTTTAATGTATATGATTATAGGGTCCATCCACGAAGCTTCCTTGTCGATGTTTAAGCAAGAGCCAAGTGTTCCCTCTGCCTCTTCAATCACTGGTCGAAGAAAAATTTCTACTGGGACTGTCCTCCTGATACCTGTCCTAGTTGTCGAGGCCAGTCTTGTAAGCGCATCGGCTCGACCATTATCAAGCCTAGGTATCCTATTCAATTTCACTTCCCTGAAGCTCTTCAATAATGACTTCACTCCTTCAAGATACTTGACCATTCTCTCATCCTTAGCCTCGTAGGCTCCCAGTATCTGATTCACTACTAGTCTTGAATCACTATGGACCAAAATATACTTGGCCAAGGAGAAGCCTACTATCAGGGCCTCATATTCATACTCGTTGTTGGAGGCTTTGAAGTTGAACCTTAGGGCGTACTCAATATTTGTGCCATCAGGTGCTGTTATAATTAATCCATCCCCACTTACGCTTTCGCAAGAGGACCCGTCAACGATGAGGTTCCACATGGTCTTTTCCTCTGAGAAATTTCCCATGGTGAGGGACCCCTGTCTAAAGAGATATCTTCCCTCTTCATTTACTGCCACTTTTTCTCTAGCGGTTCTTATCTTAGCCTTGTCTGTGGATGGATCAACAACTCTGCTTTGCTGGGTATTTGTCTTCTCGAGGCTTTCCTCTTCAGCCTTATCGTCTTCCCATGTAAATTCAACCATGAAATTCACTAACACTTGCCACTTAATGGCCACTCTAGGTTGATATATAATGTCAAACTCCCCCAGCTCTATGGCCCATGGAATTAGCCTCCCTAATTTTTCTGGTTTGTGCAAGACCTGCCTGAGAGGAGAGTCGGTGAGGATGACCATTGTATGGGACTGGAAGTATGGCTTCATCTTTCTTGCTGCGTGGATTAAGGCATAGGCTAACTTCTCTATCCTTGGGTATCTTTGCTCTGCCCCCTGAAGTGATTTACTGTTGAAATATACGGGCCTTTGTATCATATCCTCTTCTCTCACAATGGCTGCGCTGATGGCTGATTCTGAGACGACTAGGTACACATGTAGTCGTTCACCCTGTACTGGCCGTGACAACAGAAAGGGAGACCCTATATAGGACTTTAACTCCTTGAAAGCCTGATCACACTCTTCGCTCCATTCAAAGGCCTTTCTGAGAATTTTAAAGAATGGTAAACACTTGTCTGTGGCTCTGTACACGAACCTGTTCAAAGAAGCCACTCGCCTTGTGAGTCTCTGAATGTCTTTGATGGTCTTGGGGGTCTTCATTTCTATGAGGGCCTTTATCTTCTCAGGATTGGCCTCAATGCCTCTTTGGTTGACAATGAACCCCAAGAACTTCCCTGCTCCGACCCCGAAGACACATTTGTCTGGGTTGAGCTTCATCTGGTACTTGTCCATCGTGTTAAAGGTCCTCTCGAGGTCTGCCACATAATCCTCGGCCTTCATACTCTTGGTCAACGTGTCATCTACGTAGACCTCTATAGACTTCCCAATTTGGTACTCAAACATTTTATTCACAAGGCGCTAATACATTGCCCCCGCATTTTTTAGGTCAAAGGGCATGACCCTATAGCAATATGTCCCCTTATCGGTAATAAAATATATTTTTTCTGAGTCCTCAGGGTTCATGAAGATCTGGTTGTACCCTGAATAGGCATCCATGAAGCTCATTAGCTCATGTCCTACGATAGCGTCTACCATCTGATCAATGCGGGGGAGAGGGAAGTTGTTTTTGGGATAATATTTATTGAGGTTTGTGAAGTCTACGCATATCCTCCATTTTTCATTGGTTTTTGGGACTATGACTGTGTTGGACAACCATTCGGGATAAATGACCTCTCTGATAAACGCAGCATCTTCCAGCTTCTTGACCTCTTCCCTTATGACCTCATATTTTTCTCGAGAATAAATTCTCCTCTTCTGCTTGACTGGTTTTGCACCCTCTACCACGTTGAGCTTGTGGTACATGATTTCGGGGTCGATCCTCGGCATATCTGCATGACTCCATGCAAGGACGTCTTGTCTTCTCCTTAACAGCTTCACGAGGTCTTCTTTGATGTCTTTCTTTAGAGATTTTCCTACTTGGATTATTTTTTTCGGCTCATCTTCATTGAGGATGATGGATTCTACCTGTTTCGTGGCTTCTCCTTTCTTCAGTTTTTTCTCATCCCTGAGGTCAAGGGTATCAATATTGTAAGTAGTCGTTGCCTTCTTGTGCGCCTCTTTTTCTTCGGCAGAGTTGAAGTAACATTCACGTGTCGTCGTCTAGTCCCCCTAAACTTCCCCTACCCCATTAGGGGTCGGGAATTTTATCATCTGGTGAACAGTGGATGACACAACCTCAAATTCCTTAAGGGCCACTCGCCCCAGTATAATGTTGTAGGCTGAGAAGATTTGTTCGTCCATCACGAAAAATTTAACCTTCTTGGTTATCCATCTCGACCACTCGTCCCCCATTCTAACATCAGCCTCATACACTCCTAGGGGATGAACCTTTTCCCCACTAAAACCAATCAAGGGGTGATGGTATGGGACGAGCCTTGCACGGCTGAGGCCTAAGGCTTTAAAGCACGGCCAAAACATCACATCTGCAGAACTACCCCCATCTACCAGGATCCTCGGCACCTCACACCCGTGTACCCTGGTAGTGATGACGAGAGGGTCATCATGTGGGTCTAAGAGGCCTTTGAAGTCCATTCTTGAGAACCCCACTATCAGAGTATCCATATCAACCTTCGTCCTCTTGTCTGACTTTGCTTTTATAGAAGTTGAATGCACATCTTTCGTCACGGCCTTGGCTTCGGCCACATGGGCCTTCCTGTCTACGACCTCTGGCCCTCCTCCTGGTAGTCCCCCGGAGATCATCCCAACACCGAGTGAGATCATATTGAGTCTCTTGATAGTGGCGTGGTCATCTCTCGGTGGGAGGTTAGGGTCGTCCTCGTCATCTGACGGGTCGTCTTTTCTATTTGGAGGATCTTCTCTGCACGTATCACCCCTCTTCTTCTTGGGGTCATCCCCTTGGCCCCTCTTGAAGGCACTCTTGTCAACGTATTTCCTTAACTTCCCTTCTTTTAGCATTTTTTCAATTTCATCTTTCAGGGCAAAACATTTGTCGATCACATGGCCATGGTCTTGGTGAAACTCACACTACAGGTTTTTGTTCCTCTTGTGAGGGGGTGCCCTCAACTTCTCAGGCCACTTCAAGGATCTATCACTCTTTATCTCATTTAGAATGTGCTTGCAACTAACTATCAGAGGGTTATAGTCGGCAAATTTGTCATCTGCCAACCTCTTCTTCCCCTCTTTGTTCCTTTTTTGCTACTTACCCCCACTAGTACCTCCTTTTTCATCTTCGTATTTTGCGGCCATCGTCTCTTCGGTGTTCATCACTTTTCCTGCTGCCGACAACAATTCAGCCATTATCCTCGGAGTGTCTTCAGCAAGTTTCCATAATAGCTTTCCCTTCTGGATTCCTCTAATGAGGGTTGTCATGGCAATGCTTTCCTCATAGTCTTTGACCCCTAACTTTTCTTTGTTAAACCTGGCTATGTAGTCTCTTAGGCTCTCATTCTTCCCTTGTTTAGCATAGAGCTGGTGGGTGGTCTTCTTCTGTGGCCTCACTCCAAAGCAAAAGTTATGGATGAACCGGTCTGCTAACTGCTTAAAGTTTTCAATGGAGTTCTTTAGAAGAGACATATACCAAACGTGTGCATCCCTAGTCAGAGTGCCAGAGAAGGCACGACACCTCATCTCATCTGAGATAGAGTATATGTCTATCGCTGATTGGTACATCTCAATATGGTGGACAGGGTTAGTGCTTCCGTCATACCGAGGGGTGACCACTGGTGGCTTGAACTTGGATAGCATGGGAAAGTTGACTATTTTCACCACAAAGGGTGAGCCTATGGAGTATCCTCTCTGAAGTGGGTCCCGGCTCTTCAGAATATCACCAATCTTATCCTCCAGCCTTTCGATCGAGTCGTTCCAGGGCCTCGTAGGGTTGGGTTGGACGATGTTATCCCCTGCCGCCTCTTTGAGGTGGACGGAGGGTTCTGCAGTAGCAGGATTGTGTTGGCTATTTACTTCTCCCTGACCGTCACCCTGTCCTTGGGGTCGGCCCCCATGAGGTCGACCATCTACTGCCTCCCTTCTGGACCTCACAGCATTCCTTGATCTGGATAATTTTTCTCGCAGGTCATTTACTGGGCCCAGCCTCTCAAAGGCCGACCCCCTGCTTAGACGATCAAAAGCAGATCCCCTCGGGCGATCGTCAAGATTTTGCCTTTCACTCTTTCTTTTACTCTCCTGGAGAGGTCGCACAGTATTGTTGAAGACCTCATACGGCTCCCAGCACTCTATGGAGGCCTCCTCCTCCTCCAGATCATCATACCTGTCTTCAGGGAAAGGGTTTCCTTACCTCCCCAGGCATAGACGTCGGGGGTCGGCAACATCCCTCCGCCACTGTGGAGGTGGCAAGTCTTTACATGGTGCCTGGGGTGGTCCCCTGGCCTCGTGCTGCCCTGGAGCTGCTACCGGAGTAATCATCTTCGGTGAGATTCCTGGAGGTCTTAGTATGTTTTGGCTAAGAGCTGTAAATTGCTCCTGCATAATTCACTGGTTTGCTGCTAAAGATTTCAGGGCGGTAGCCACATCAGCCATCTCAGACTGAGGTGGTGCATGACTGGAACTAGGTCCCACTCCACTATCCTCTGGAGGAAGTGGTTGTGGTGGCATCTCCGGTGCCATGTGTTTGAGCTATAGAGAGTTGAATGATCAAAAGACTGATGAGCTTGAAAACCTTAATGGGTCGCTTTCAATGGTGAAACAGCTCCACCAAAATGGGGGAGAACTGGTTCACCACCAGAGTGCCCGGTGGGGTCAAGCTGTATAAAGGAAGAGGTGTCTTCTCGTTCCCACAGACGGCGCCAAACTGATGATGCTAAGATTTAGCACTAACAGATAAGTGATGATGAGCTCAAACAGTAATAATAATGGCATATATGGAGATGTATATGTGTGTAAGTGTATAGAAGGGGATGAGTATAAGAGGAATAAGATAATGATGTATAGTGGTTCAGCCAATTAGGCCTACATCCACTGCGAATGTGTGATATACTAATTATGAAAATGGATGATGCTAAGATTTAGCACCACCAGATAAGTGATGATGAGCTCAAACAGTAATAACAATGGCATCCATGGAGATGTATATGTGTGTAAGTGTTTAGAATGGGATGAGTATAAGAGGAATAAGATAATGATGTATAGTGGTTAAGCCAATTAGGCCTACATCCACTGTGAGTGTGTGATCCACTAAACATAGGCACTAAGGGCCTTGGATACAATGCACATAAGCTCACTCTCTCTCTATTGTGTGTACAAGCAGAGTTTTAGCTAGGGTTACAATTATCGATCCCTTTGCAGGGTTGTAGGTGACAAGTATATATAGGTCTTGGGGGAGTGGTGTACCCCCCAAGCATGCATGGTGCATGTGAGGTATGATCTAGCCAATCCCCTTATGACACCTGGAGTTGCCACCTGTGATTAATGATGACATAATATTCCCTCACGTGAGGGGTTGATATTGTTATAACGGTCTTCCACGTGCCATATGAGTCCCACGCGCACTGTTCCACGCGTCTCCCAAATCATGCGCTGTAATGACATCACCCTCGGCCTATGATGTGAGGCCGATGGCAAAGTTCCTTCTAGCAGTGAGCCTGGCCTAGTTTGGGCCTCGTACTGTCGTACCCTCATAGGGTCGCCCAGGACATGATGAGGGGTCGGCCCCTTGGAAGGTCGTCCAGTACATGATGAGGGGTCGGCCCCTTGGTGGGTCGTCTAGGACATGACGAGGGGTCGGCCCCTTGGAGGGTCGTCTGGACATAACGAGGGGTCGGCCCCCTGGAGGGTCGTCTGGACATGATGAGGGGTCGGCCCCTTGGAGGGTCGTCTTGGGCCTGAGCCCTCGTCTGGGTGGTGGACACTTTCGACCTGGCCGAGGGTGTATATGGGCATATCATACAGTCATACTTTTCTATGTTTATTTAGTTTTTAACCTTTCTGTTTTTACAAAACCAAAATTTTTAAACTCTCCGTTTCTATTTCACTTCTTGAGATCAGATTTGAGATTTCCACAAAATGTTTTTAGGCTATATTTGTATATATATTTTATATTTATGTTTCAAAGGAAAATTATATTTTTTTCTAGAAAAGTTTTCAGAAATAGGGCAGTTTTTATGAGAATCCAGTTTCTAAAATCTAGATTTAAAAACTTTTATGAAAATATGAGTTCTAATTTTGAGAATCTTGAGACTATGTATATGTGTGTTGAGATCTTATATTTTGTTCAAAATGAATTACGTAAAACTATAAGAGTATGTGTGTGTATTTTTTTAGTATTTTTTACTTCGCTACACAACGCTAAAAATCAACTCTATTCTGTTGATATTTGGAGTCTTTGTTGATCCATTCAACTTGAGATTGGTACATCAACATTCAGAGGCTTACTACCTGTGTTTGAGAGGGTATATCAGCTAGGTATTTCTTTTTGACATTTTTTCTTATATTTGTTATACTTGTAACCTGTTCTTCTTTATAATGAATTTGTTTTTATTTTGGGGCGTATAGGCCCTCATCGATATTTCCTTTAGAGAGGTGTTACCATGTTAAATCCTTATGTTGTAGTTTCTTGTTGCTTTACTTATTTGCATCGTAGTTATCTCTTACTGGTTGATTTATTGTTTATATTAAAAACTAAATAAAGAATTTTCGTAAATAAAATCACTTCAATATTTAGGTTACACATCTTATGTCATTTATTTAACTCCATTTTTGTGATTAAAATACAACTGATTAACCTTGTTACTCCTATTTTCCTAAAAAAATCAATTGGTATTAGAACTTCGTACTCAAAATTTTCCAGATCCTGAAGGTACTGAAAATCTTTCATAAAAATGGATGACAAAAATCTTTTGAAAAAGTTGAAAAATATTTTAGATCCCTTGCCTTTGACGGAGGAAATTTTCCTTATTGGAAAGTTAGGATGAATGCTTTCATTCGAGGACAGTCGGGTGATGATGTTTGGGATGTCATTCAAACTGGTTATAAAACTCCTACTAAACCAATTTCTGAGGAAAGCATTGTGAGAATAAGTAAATCACTCAGTGAATATACTAAAGATTAAAAACTCATGTCTCACTATAATAATAAAGGACGTAACTGTATCTTTACGGTTATTACTGAACGTAAACTAAAATGAATATCACATTGTACCACTGCCAAAGAAGCTTAAGACACAGTGACCACTGCTCATGAATGTGATCATCGTGTTAAAGTTGTCAAGACTCAAATGGTAGTCTAACAGTATAACACTGTTGTGAAGTCTGATTCAAAAACTCTTGATGATTTTTATTTGAGATTGGTTAATATCATTATCAAATTTCATGCCAATGGTATTGATTACCCTAATAAAGATAGAGTTTTGAAAATCTTGCCCTGCTAAGTTTGACCATAAAAGGTATTCCATTGAAGGAATTGATGTTCGTACACTTCTTAATAGTAAAATAAGGACAATGAAAATTGATTACAAAAAATAATTATCCTTAATTATAAGAAGGCACAGTGCCATATATTCAACTCCATTTTTGTGATTAAGGGTTTCTTCAAGTAACTTGCGGTTTACCAAAACACAATTGATTAACCTTATTACTCATATTTGTGTCTAAATGTTCTTTCATAGTTGTACCATTTTATTGTGGATTATTGGGATGAACCACATGTTAAAATTAAAATATGTAATTCGAATAATGTTTTGACTCGTAAAAATTAAGATATTTATGTGAATGTTCTAGAATGAATCTAATTGTTGTAAAACGGTAATGTGTATATTATAATACTTGAGGGTCCATGGATATGAATACTTGGGGATAAAATCAATTCATAAACATCATATTTTGTCTACCCAAATAAATTTATGACTCGGTACGGTGTTTACCTTCTCAGAGGCATAACTTAATAATTGTTTATCAGAATGGGATGAAATTTTTTCTACATATACCAGAGGTCAAAATATATAAAAATCAATAAAGATATCATTTTTAGGTATTTAAGATTTTTGAAAAAAAATCGATTTCATGACATCCTCACCGTTAGATTCACGACACGACACCGTGTAACACGAAAGTGATTAAATCTCAATCGTTGAATCCAAAAATAATTGCAAAAGTATGAGATCTTGAATATCATTTATATATCCACTATAAAAAAAATAATTAAAATGCAATTACCATATAAATCAAATAATCTGATAAATTAATTCCTATAGCAGTTCGTGTGTGTATGTGTGTGAGTGTGTGTGTGCGTGCGTGTGAGAGAGAAAGAGAAAGAGAGA
Source organism: Sambucus nigra (assembly GCA_949130495.1). Classification (NCBI taxonomy): domain Eukaryota; kingdom Viridiplantae; phylum Streptophyta; class Magnoliopsida; order Dipsacales; family Adoxaceae; genus Sambucus; species Sambucus nigra. The sequence goes on along the minus strand of OX422214.1, from coordinate 415,508,581 downwards.
TGAAGATAACAAATTTAGGAAGATTAATAGTTATTAGGTGTTCATGTGTGTGTGCGCCTATGTATGCGAGAGAGATAAAGAGAGAAGTAAAGAGAGAAAGTGGAAATTATAGCAGATTTAGAAAATTACCCTTCTATATAAGAATTGTCAATAATACCCTCAGTTGCTATGCGCTTGACCGCTTTTTCATCAAAATATTTAACACTATTAGTTTTATGATGTATTATGGAGCATTTTAATAATTTGAGAGAATGAAGTCCAAAAAATCAAAGGTCGGGTGGTGAAGTGAAAATCGGAAGAAAAGTGTAATTAATCATATTAATTTTGTTTTAAAAAGTTTCTTTTGTTTCGAAAAGTTTCAAAAAGTGTAATTAATCATATTAATTTTTAAAGTAGTTACTTTTTTACCATCATTTTTAAAGTAGTTAATTTTTTTAAGTAGTTACTTTTTAAAGTAGTTAATTTTTGTATTAGGTCCATTATTATTTTACTTAACTTATTTTTAAATTTCAAGTGGAACATTTTTCTTTTTTAAGTTTCTAAGGGTGTGAAGGTGTCCTATTTTGTATTTTTATTTAGTATTGTAAGATGTTGTAATGTAAAAGATTCTGAATTGGATTAATTGTGTTAGTTTGTTATTTTATTGAGCCAAATCTATTAATTTGGTAATGTATGTATTATTTTATTAATCTATAAAGCAACAGGAAAAAAATTAATAAAAAAATATACTTAAATATTCACTTTACATTTTATATGTGATTGACTACAGTCATCCCTATACTTGACAATGAATGTAAAATGTTGTCTGTAATAAATTTGTGATGAGTTAGTTATTGAAAAAAATTAGATACAGTGGATGAAAAAAAATATAAAACCACTTACAATCAATATTATTATAATATTTATTAATAGTGACTCAATTGAAATATTCAATTAAAAAAATTTACAAAAAAAAAAGTGAATCATATATATTTATTTGAATGGTAGGGGTGGAGTAGATCAATTTAGTTGTTTGTAATCCAAAAAAAAATAAAACAGAATGGTATTAATTGTAAAATATTTTTCTCATAAAATAATTTTCAAATCAATGACACAAGGACTTAAAGTTATCAATCAACGGATTTCAATTTTGTTACTAACACTTCCAAACCTTCAACAGACATGCAGTGGACGCTGAAGAGCGTTGGTAATGGGAGAGAACACAATAATGGAGGGTAATTTTGGTAATCTAAATCCTATAACAAACCTTGAGGACTATGAGGCCAGTGAAATAGGATATTTTGGTGAGAACAGTGATAATGGTTATAATTATAACATTGTTGGTCCATCGACTAGTGCTCGCCCAAAGTACATGACCATGTCTGTTATAGACAATGCGTGCTTCAACGAGATAGTCATTGTTTCTAATGATTGAGTACCAATAAATACCACGCAGTGGGATCCAAACACAAAAGAATTAGCCCTATTATTCCCTTTATATTTATATGTATCTATACAGAATAAACAAAAAAATAATATAAGAGAAAACTTACTTGTTGTTGCGAAAATAATAATAAAATAATATAGAAAAGAATTCGAGCCAAGTGATACCAACAGTGTCCTTAAGATGAAATAATTTCCTTCATAGTGCTTAAGGTTGTTAATTATCATCTCCTAAGAGAGAATGAATTTCGGGTTGAAGAGAAAGCATTTTAATCTTCAAACCTCGGTGATTCGACACGAATATTGCATTTATTCACCCTTTATATATATGCATTTTAGACCCCTCGAGTACTATTATTCATATATTTGTGTCCATTAATCAGACAACCTCCATTTTATATGTTAACATACTTTATGGGGTATAATTGAGATTATGTAGGTATTATGGTGCTTAGCATGAAGTTCGGTAGCGTTTCGTAAAACTTTCGTTGACAATCGCACGTCTAAGGGCATATTAGTAATTTCAGTATTTGGGTTTCTGGCCCAATGTCTTCACAAAAGTTTAAGACCTCTGAGTCATCTTCACGTGCCAATAAACGGTGTGCGAAACTGAGTCCAAATGAATAAGTTACGACATTTTTCGCGGAAGGAAACTAAATGTAAACCAAAACAGGGGAAGGAAACTAATCAAGCATGCCCGAATGGATTTGGCCCTCTGCCGAATTGATTCGGTTAGAGGCAGTGCTCAAAATTCTAGATTTGAATCAATTCGATTTCAGTCTAAATCGATTCGGTTTATTACAGCTTCAAAGATTCTCATTTTCGAATTGATTCGGTTTGGCACCCAAATCGATGCGGCCCTGTTTTTCCAGTTTCTCTATTTTCAATTTTACCATTAGGGTTTTTGTATAAATAGTTTCTTTCCTCATTTTTATGAGAGATCTTTCATTTTATCTTTCATTATAGTTTAGTTTTTCTAGGGCTCCATTGTTGGGAGCCACCCTATCCTCCCTTTCTCTTGGGTTTTCACCCATTTATGAAAGTTTTACGATTCATTATCCATTTCCTCTGTTTGTGCCTTATTTCCATTATGTCTTTATTTTCCTTGCCTAGATAAATAGTTGTAGTTCATTTATTTCTTGTCTACTTTTGTTAATTAGTTATTTTAATTACTTTATTCATGTCTAGTACTTAGTTTAAGGGTGCCATTAATGGGTCATGAGCTCTGAAAGTTAGGTTTTGTGTAAAATTGTATTTAATTGAAACCTCTTGTATTAAAGTTGGAATATTATGCGTTTAACTTTCTTTATCACGCAACCTTAGTGTTTAAAGTGATAATTCGAATTTAATACACTTTTGACCATTTTTGATGAAATGTTTTATCTCATATTTTTGGATTAAATTCCTTCAAATGTGATGTTAATAATTAATTGAATATGCTCGTTTGAATGCTTTAGAAATTCTAATTATGCATTGTTTAGCCCTTGTCGGGAATGTGACCCTAACTCTCGTTTTATTAATTCTTGTTTGGTTTTGACTTCTTATTTTTCTCCTTTCTTTATTTCCACCCCATCACCTTTTACACTTTTATTTTAGAAGTGATAAATCAATTAAAGTCTATCAAACATTCCCTGTGGATTCTCGATATCAGACTGACCACTAAACTCCCTTTCTCAAGTGTAGTCCAAGTTTAGGTTTTTTTATTGCGGCGGTGAATCGAAAATAACAACAGTGTCCCGATCAAAATGGGACGGACGCAATTTTTGTGCAATACTAAAATTGACCATTATGCAATGCAGAGGAAAAAGGAGGAGATAATTTTTGTTTTTTCATAAAAAACAAACGAAGAAATGTAATCTATTTATAGATTTCTTTGTAGTTGTTGGACATAAAATATAGTTATGAATAATTACAACGGATTGTAACTGTCGTGTCCAAACAGCAAGCCAACTATATAAATAGATGGGTTAAAACCCAACCCTAAAACGAAATTAATTTGGTCCAAAAAGGAAGAATTTTTAGAAGCCCGAACCTAAGTCGGCCAGATGGATGGCGCACACGTGCGTGTAGGGTTAACACACATGCATCTAGGTCCTCTCCCTTTCACAAAATTAGAATGCCCTTTGGTCCCAATCCGTAAGACCAAAAAATTTGTATATAAATACTTAAATTTTCCAACAAAGTTCCAATGTGGGACAAGTAGTTTATTTACCCAATTCATTAAGTTTCATTCATTCAAATGGGTCACTTTTGAGACAAAATTCTTATTCATTATCTAATGGTTTTGGATAAAAAAAAATATATTAGGTTATACTCTTCAAGGAGAATAACATATTTATGTGTGGTCCCAATTAAATCGGAATATAAGTCCCACATTGAATTAAGCCTAAAGTTTCTCATTTGCTGTTGTTTCAAACCCATTTTCAACAAGCCCTTGGTTTGAGATTTCAATCTAAAGAGAGACGAAGGGTAGCCGTGACTTATTATACCATGTTACGAACCATTACAAGTATGTTGTTATTAATTTAGATCTGATAATGTTAGCGCTCAAATGAAAAAAACTGGCATATTGGTTATAGATAGAAGCTTCAAGCACAATTATTATAAAAGTATAAGATGTTCATCATTACAAAATATCAAGGACTCGATACGTGAACAAATAATACCATAAATGTAGCATATGGGTATATAAAATCCTAATTTATTATCGATGATGTCCTGCCTATTTTTACGGTTGACCTGTCCATCAAAGAATAGATTATTATGGCTTTGATTTTGCAACATACTGGGTAAATTTCATTGGACAAGTTAAACGAATGGATATGGTAAAACAATATGGGGATTGGGAAGAGCCGTATATGGCATTGATTCATTTCTTGGAAGTGTTATGTTTTCTCTTTGATATGTTATGATATTGTCCACTGGTACTTACCTGGTCGCCAAATAAGATAATTCAAAATGGCATAGGATATCCCATACACCAGGGACACTAACTAGACATTGCAAAACACGGATTAATTGACCAAGTCCTCAATAACCCAACCTCATAACTCCTAAAATCAAGGAACATATCAGAAATATCTCCGCTGATAACTCCTTTCAAACTTGTATTTTGAATGTATACTTCTATTGTAACCTTCTTATTATCTGGAAAGATAACGTGTTGTATATGACTATAAATAATACACCAAGAAGTATTAATAAGGTGTGGCTTGAAACCATAAAATATTTTTGTCTCTAAATTTCCATTACGGTATCAGAGCCTTAGATCCAATGATTCCTTCTTATCATTTTTTCTCCTTATGTGTTTTTCACCTCACCATTCATTCTAATGGTAGGAAGTAATTTCAACTCCAATTATAGTGTCGTAGTACGTAGTCTATCAGGAGTTTTGTCCATGAAAATTGACAGAAGTAACTACCCATTATGGTTGGTATAACACCCCGTACCTTCTGGCAAACGAGGTGGCCGACCACCACTGCCAAACTATGTGGGCGGTCACTAAATAAGTTATCATTCTCATCATGTGACAGATATATGAGACATTTAAGAAAAATTCAAAAGACAATAATCCAATTTATCCAACAAATATAACCATCCATGTAATATAAAATTCCATCACCATTATAATCTCCAAAATAAATCCAACTCCAAATAAATATAAATCTTAAATGAAATAATCCAACTATAAATATCTGACAAAAATATAAAAAAAATTGTGTGGAACCGATTGGCCTACCAAATCCATAAATGAAAGTCTCATAATAAATTTGATGGAAATGGAAAGTAAATCTAAACTACTAAAGCAACTAAAATAAATCTCCGGATGCATCTCCAAAATTATCTTTAATCACTCCTATGCAGCTACTTCAGCGTCATACCTGAAATGTTAGTCAACACAATGAATCAGAAACCTAGATAATAGCATTATACATGATAAATAACATAATAGAGTATTTTAATTTAAACGAAATATAATTTAGATGCGAGAAAAATAAATTACTACCATCTACCCACATAACAGAGCCACCCCAAATGTTTAAGTCCAATTATAATATTACAGTCATGTAAATATGCCAAAGTTATCAATTCAATTTAAATCAATTTACCAAATTATTATTATAGTGACACCGTCATAGCTAGTCGATCCTTCCATTTATCCTGCACTTATTCGGGGCCGCCTAAAGAATTACGCCACACACATTCCCATCGCTATAGCTAGCCGACCCAATTTCATTAGCCATGCACTTATTGACGAGATTCCACGCACGACACGTCACAATAGCCAACCAACCCATTTTCTATCAGCCCTTCACTTATTGGTGACGCCAACACAAACACACGTCGCTATAGCCAGTCGGCCCAATTTCGTTGGCCCTATACTTATTTACAACGCAAAATTTATTTTTAATACTCATTTATTATCTTTGGCATTAATTCTCAATTTTCTCAAGTTATCATGTTTTCTATTAGCCCCACCCTTTTATTGCGCATAAATCCTCAAATCATACCTATTCTTATACCTAGGGGTATCCAAACACAAATATATCCTAACCTATTATTTAGGAAGAATACAAACTAAAATCACTACCTAGCCTCATACATTGTCTAACAATCTAACGAAAAATGATGTACAAATCATCCCCACCCCCGAATTTTCCATCCGTAAAATCTAAACTAACTAGTCTCATACTTAGAAAGTGTTACCCGCAACTAAGGCCTACCTACTAGTCTCATACCTAGCAAGCAACCTAAATTAATGTGAGAGCAATAACTACACCAACAATCTCGTCGTCCCTGCATTGTCAGTTTTTAATAACAGAATTAATTATCACATAAGGCATATTTTCAACCACTTAAAACAATTCCTTCAATTAATCACAAGGTTACCACTAATCCGATTTATGTACATTTAATTATAACATCAATTAAACAACCCATATTTAAACCATTTATAAAATTTCCATTCATAAGCATATTAAGGGGCACATAACAATAAATAATTCAATTTTTCAAGAGACACATAAAAATCTTAATTTTTACGAGTTGAATTAAATTTATAACATCGTTATGATTTATTCTACAAGCTAATGTCATAAATTCTAAGGCGATCACAATCTCTAATCTAAGCATACAAGGGGTTTGAGTCTTAATTCGTATTAAAGATTTGAGTAAAAATCGTCCCAAAATTTATTTCACTTTCCCTAATTAGTCTCTATGTTTATTTTAAGAAAACGTGATAATTAGTGTTTAAGAAACATTTAAAATGTACAATACTAAAAGGAAACAATAGAAGTATTCATGCCTCTAGAAAACTCGATTGAAAACTTTGATTGAATGGTTGTGTTCCTCTCAAAAAATCAATAAAGACATGTTCTTAAACGATCGTGAGAAAGTACGGTTTGAACCTCAAAACATGGGTTGAATCTTGATTTAATTTGGGGTTTGGGTTTTATAGATGGGAGTAGGTAAAGATGTGGGAGACTTCTAGTTAAAGAGTTGATGAAAAAATATTTAAAAAAGACTAACCCAGACATAATTTTATACGGAAACGTTTAAGAGTTTTTAATATAACTCAAACTCTAAGGAAACTAAGCAAATCTGTCGACACTGCCCGAGGCGAATCGATTCGCCCCTAAGGCCAAATCGATTTGGCCCTAAACAGGTGCGAGGTCACCCCAAAAATATGTATATGCAATTAAATACGTGATTTTTCCCCCGATTTCAATTCCGGTTAAAATTCTATTTTTTTAATAATAATAAAACAAACATTTTAAATACAAAAAAAATAATTCGAGACATAAAAAATATTATCTCCAACTTTTTTATTTACGACGATTTAAATAAACGGTCTAAATATACGGGGTGTTACAGTTGGATCACATATTAACTCTCTTAAGGAGCAAAAATTTCATGGGTACTGTTGATGGTACCCATAAATGTCCATCAAATTTAAAATCGATGGAGATGGTGTTGCAACAATGGAGATCGATCCAGCATATGATGATTGACAGTAAAAAGATCTACTGATCTTGGGATGGATCAGTAACTTCTTGACTCTGATGGTTCTTTAGATTGTTGTTCAATCAAAATCTTCCCATGAACCCTGGACCTCGCTGGAGAAACGGTATGCGTCTCGATTTTATAATCACATTATACAATTGGGGAATGATTTATTCACTACTAAAGGAGATGATCTTTCAATTACTGAATTTTTTATAAGATTAACTATATTGTTTGTAACCTTACAGTAGTTGGAAAATCACTGGATGATGATGATATCATCGTTATTATTTAGAATAGTGTTGTCCCTATTTATGAGGCTATTATAAGCTCTGCTCAAGCAAAAGATACACCAATCTCTTATGATAATCTTTTATCTCTTCTTCTGAGAGAAAAAACAAGATTCAAAGCTTAAAAGTCACCTAGCTTAGAGACCAATCCTACTTCACCGTATACTCCAAAATTTTAGCATAACCCAAATCTGGCAGAACCCTAATAGAGGTGCCAACATTAGGGGTCGGGGTCGGGGTTATCAACCACCCATTAATATTTCACACACTTCGAGCATTATCCCTTTAAGCATTGGTACTTCAAATTTTAATAGTGGTCCTCATGTGTGTAAAATATGTGGTAAGCAAAGCCACACCGTAATTGATTGCTACCATAACATGAACCATTCCTCTGAAGGATGCATACCTACTCAAAAACTTAGTTCTATGGAAGTCATTGCACACAAAACACCTTCAACCCCTCTAAAAAATTCTTCTACCACCTGGGTTACGGATGCTAGAGATTCTAACCACATCACTTCTAATCTTGTGAATCTTTATATTCATGATGACTATTAAGGAAAAACACAGATTATTGTTGGAAATGGTGCAGGTTTGAAAATTTTACACATTGATTCATCTCACATCTCTCACAATTCATCTTCTTTCAAACTAAATGGCATCCTTCATTGCTCTAATGTTTTTACAAATCTTTATACGTTCATCATTTTACACGTAACAATAAGTGTTTTCTTTTTCCTTTCTTGATTGTTTTAATGTAAATGACCTAGAATCGGGAAAATGCTTTTTGTGGCAAGTGTGAAAATGGTTTGTATCCATTGACTATTCATAATCCAATTTCTAATAAAATTGGTCATCCATTTTCTTTCATCGAGGTATGTGTTCCTGTGCAAGTGTGGCATTCTAGGATCAGTCATCCAGGTTCAGATACACTTTTGCAACTTGTTTCAAATAAGAGTTTACCTATTAAAGGGACAAACTCCATGTCTTTTTGTCATTTGTGTCCTCTAGGCAGAAGCAGCACCAAGTTACCATTCTAATTATTTGATTCAATTTCTAAAACTCCCTTAAAATTAATTCCTTCAGATGTATGGTGTTCTCCAATTGCCTCTATTATAGGTTCAAAGTACTATTTTTATTTGTTAATGACTTTTCATCTCGGTATTCATGAATTTTCCCTATGTAATTTAAGCATCAAGTGTTTGATATCTTTATGAAATTTAAATCACTTGTGGAAAACCTTTTATCCTTAACAATTAAAGCTTTTCGATCTGATGGAGGAGGATAGTAAACTAAATGAAATTTTCAGAATTTATTATCTAACCATGGTATCAATTTTCAATCCTCTTGTCCGGGTCACCTTGAACAAAATATTTTGGTTATATGAAGACATTACCATATTATTGACACCAGTATTACTCTCCTTTCTCCTTCTCACATGCCTCTTACATATTGGGTTGATGCCTTTAGCGCATATACGTATTTAATTAATCAGCTTCCAACTCAAGTTGATTCTGCATGAATATTATAATTTTCACCCCTTATACTTATGCATTTTAGCCACATTGGGTACCTTAATTCCTATATTTATGCTCGTTAAGTAGAAAACCTACGTTTTATATGTTAACATGTGATGTGAGGTAAAATTAAGCTTTTGTAGATATTTCGGTGCTTAGTGTGAAGTTTAACCGCTTTTCGAAAGAGTTTCGTCGAATATTGCAGCTTCGAGGGCATTTTAGTAATTTCAACATTCGGTTTTGATTCTCGAGATCTTCAAAGAAGTTTAATCCCTTTTATTTCTCTTTGTGTGTCCCCCAACGGTGCATGATTCCGATGTATAATGAGGGATTTATGGCATTTTTATGATGGTTTTGACTTAAAAAGCACACTCAAGGGAACATTCAAGGGCATTTTAGTCATTTCATATTTTGGTTTTTTAGCCTAATGTCTTCTTAGATGATGTATCCCTCTAAATTATCTTCGCTTAGCCTCCGATCGTGTCTCATTATGAATTATAATGAAGAAGTTACGATATTTTCTGTAACGTTCGACAAAGCTGAGAATTCAGCACTATCTGGTGCGAATCGATTTGGAGGGTGTAAATCGATTCGGCTAAAAGTCCGCAAATCTCGATTTTTAAGTGGGTTTTTGGTGGGGTATTTTGATGTAAAAAATTGTATTAAGTGGGGGATCTTTTTTAGACTTCATATCTTACATTTTACATTAGCACCTAGGGTTTCTAGAGGGAGCTAAACCCTTCTCCCTTTTTTCGATTTCTTTATCAGTTTTCTTATACTATTCATTGTCTCCTTTAATATATTTGTGGTTCTAGTGTAATTTCCATGTTTTCTTTACAATTTTTTGCCTAGATAATTAGTTTTAGTTGTAGTTGTTTGTTTGTTGTTTTATTTAGTTATTTAGTGTTTAAATTAGTTTTTTTTTTAATATGAATGAGTCCCATGAATTTTTTCAAAATAAATGAGGAAAAGCCCCTCATTGGTGGCTTAAATCAGAGAGAAATAATGTGAGCTCCTAAAGTGGAGAGAGTGTCTAATATATCATTACAAAATCTAGATTTCAAGCCAATAAAAGGAAAATTTCTAAACGCCATTTTAATCTCCCCATAAATCTGAATGAGGATGTAATTTTCTTTCATTTGCACGCCCTCAAACATGCATTTATTTCTCACACACCATAACTTCCAACAAATGAAAGTTGGAATAATCCGACATAGAATGCTTTTAATCTTATCACCTTTTGAATTGATCCACCATTTCATCAAGTTGCCACTAAAGTTTGTAGGAGCAATCCGTAAGCCAACAATGTTGTGAAATCGACGCCAAATAGATTGTGCAATAGGACTATGCCAAAAGAGATGACCTCTATCCTCCTCAGAAGCCACCATACAACATCTACATTTCGACACAAATGGTATGTGGATTCTTTTGATATTCTCGTCTATGGCAATCCCTTTGTGAATGAGACGCCACATGAATATAGATATTTTTTTAGAAATCCACTTGTCCCATATTAGAGAAAAAGAACGTTGGATACATCCAATATCTCTCACCAAGTGCCAAGCTGAATCCAATGATTTTCCATTTTTCTCCAGAGCCCATTTCCTGGTATTAAAGTCAAAGTTTCTCGAAAATTCATCCCAAACACTTTGCTTTCTTTTCCACACATGTGATAACATCGATATAGAACCTCTAAAATTTTGTGCCTCCAATTTTTTATATTTAGTATGCACGAATCGGGACCATAAAGTGTTTGAGTTGAAAATTTTCCACCAAAAATTATGAGCATAAGTAAAGGATAAATCAGTCATGGATCTAAGATTAAGCCCACCTTCATCCTTTGTTGTGCAAATATCCTTCCATCGCACCTATTGATATTTCATCTTCTTTTCTTGTTTTCCCCATTAAAATCTAGCAAGTAAGTTATCAATATGGTTGAGAACATTTATCGGGGGGTTTATTGCCGCCAGCAGATGAAGATGCATGGATTCTACCACGGATTTTATTCGAGTCACTCTCCCAGCCTGTGAAATGTTTTGGTGATTCCAATAATTAAGCTTCCCAACCAATTTATCAATAAACGAAGAAAAATATTCTTTCTTTTTTCTGCCTGCAAATAAAGGAATTCCCAAATACATGATGGGAAGATTTTTACTTTTGAAACCAGTGATATTTTTTACTATTTTCTTCGTTCCATATAACTCATTCCCCGGGAGGTAGAAGGATGATTTGTTTCAATTCACCACTTTCCCCGACTCCTCTTCATATGTTTTCAGGAATTCCATGAAATTCTTTAAACAACGTCTATCACCATTAGCAAATATGAGTCTGTCATCTGCAAAAGAAAGACAAGAAATAATGGGGAAACCTCTTGTTTGAGCGAAATGAGCCATTTTTCCACATTCCATCAATTTATGAATGCCCCGATTCAAAACTTCAGAAGCTATCAAAAAAAGAGTCGGTGATAGAGGGTCTCCTTGCCTCACCCCATTCTTAGATTTAAAGAAAACACATGCCTTCCCATTCACAACTATAGAGTACCAATAATTTGAAATCAGACGCCAAATTAAATCGATCACTATTTCAGAGAAACTGAACCTCCTAAGCGTTTTGATGATGAATAACCATGATATCCTGTCATAATTTTGGACATATCTAGTTTGATAATAAGGTTTGAGCCCCTCACTTTCTTTTTAAAAGATGACATCATTTCTTGAGCTAACAGGATATTTTCCAATAAGGTACGGCCCTTGATAAAACCTGATTGAGATGGCAAAATAATATTTGGTAACAAAAGTCCTATTTTTTTGAAAAATTTTTGAAATGATTTTTGACGAAAAGTTATAGAGACTAATAGGACAAAGATGTCCAGAATTTTTAGGAGTGTCAATTTTAGGTATTAAAGCCACGTTAGTTGAGGTTCAACTAACTGGAAGTTCTTCGTCGACAAAAAAAGATCCTATTGCTTTGTGAAGATTATTTTTTATAATATTCCAGCAAGTAGAGAAAAAATTACCATTAAATCCGTCTGGACCTGCTGCCCCGTCTTTATTCGTATCTCGAATAACCTCGTGAATCTCTTCCATAGCTGGAATGGCACTGATCCTGTCATTATCAGCTTCTGTTACATTCTCATGGATGCAGTCCCATATATCTGATATGAAGCCGTGTTGGTTTCTGGAAGGCCCATGCTGGTTACTGCCCGACATATTTAGGTCTGCCATGCAGCCCAATGATTGTTGTTGGTTGGACCTTCTCAAACTTCTATTGATAGCGTTATTAAGTCTACGGCATACTGTTATGCTGTCCGAGGTTAACAGGTTATTGAAAAAACCAACAACTTCATTCTCCATCTCTTTCTCATCACTTACCCACAGACCTTGTTCATTCTGTATTCTTTTTTAGTTAAGAATGGCCCTCTTCTTTCTCGTAATAGCATGAAAACATTTCGTGTTGGCATCCCCATCTTTGGCCCATCTAGCTTTTGATTTTTGTTTCCAGTAATCCTCTTCATTTTTAAGAGCTGTCAGGTATTTAGCTTGGGTCTTATGAAATCTAATTATATTTTCAATTGACGGGTTTGCATCAAAGTTCGCTTCAATCCCCAACATATCTTCCTCCAACTTTCTCACCATTTTAAAAATGTCACCATATTTACTTTTCGACCAAATTTTGAGAAAGGATTTAACCCTTTTAAATTTCTCCACAAAGACAACGACATGTTTACTCTTCACTTCAAAGTTCCACGCTTGTTCCACCACTTTTAGAAATTCGTCGCTCTTGGACCAAAATGATAAAAATTTAAACGGTCTTGGAGTGTCTTTATTTTCAACTTTGATCGTAAGGATAAGAGGACTATGATCCAAATTAGTCCTATTAAGATGGTCCATCAAACTGACAAAATACTCGTTCATCCATTCCGTGTTACCCAAAACTCTGTCAAGCCGAGCCCATATCCGAGCATTCCCTTCCGTATTATTACACAACGTAAATCTAGAACCCTTGAAATTAATTTCTTGTAACCCTACTTTAAAAGAGTCATGTTAAAATCTAACACTCCTTCCCAATAAATCCCATTCCCACCAATTTTTTCATCATTAAAAGCTACTATGTTAAAGTCCCCTCCCACTACCCATTTCATATCTCCAAGAGTTGACAAGTATTCAAGATCGTCGCACAAAACCAATCTCTCTACTTTGGTACATTTTGCGTAAACGGCCGTGAAAAGGATTGGCTTTTCAAAAAAATTATCACACATCCAAAGGGAGAGAGATTGAGAACCATTATGCGCTAGAGTCACATTCCAATTATTCTTCCAAACGAACCATATTTTATTGGTATTATTTTCCACCCCTCCTTCGAATTTTATTTTTTTACAAACCTCCCTAAGTCTATTTTCTTCAATTTTTGGTTCAAGAAAAGCCAAAACATTAATCGAGTGAACACGGATTAGTCTTTTAAGTTTACGAATGGAGGGCCCATTTCCCACACCTCTAATATTCCAAATAAGAGCTTGAATCATTTGGAAACTGCAAAGATTAAAGTTTTTAGCTTTTTACCTCCGGATCGAGTTTGTATATGAGATGATTTTAGGTCAGAATAGTTTTTCCTTGATCTTCGCTTTTTGACAACTGTGAACTCTTCGTCATTCAAGCCCGTCTCTTCTGAATCCAATTTTTTGTCAAGTCTTGGAAAGTTTTTGGAAATACCTCTTGAGAAACTCACCCAATCATCGTTTATCTCCCTTACCAGATTAGATTCCGAGTCTGATGCATAAAGATGACACCAGTCTTCAGCACTGTTTTTTTCTGTTGAAAGTCTTGGAGCCCTAGGAGAAATAAAATATTTTTTAATAGTTGTAAGGTCCATGACAACTTTTTTAAGCTTCGAAACATCAGCTATATCAAGATCCCATCCTTCTGCAGTGTTACTGTCCAGGTATTCTTAACTAGGAGATTCTTCTCCACTTACCTCATGCAAGAATTGAATCTCGCCTTCTTCCAGTTCCTGGTTGTCAGTGGCCAATATATCAAAAGGGTTCTTCAATGATAGCCCAGTTTCAGCCATATTCAAATGATTTTCTTTTGATTCCTTAGTATTAGGTTTTGGAACAGGTAATGTTGAATGACTTGGATCTTTAATGCTTGGTAACCCTTTATCTGTTATTCCCTCCCTAGTCTTATATCCTTGAATTTTTTTTGTAGGTTTCCAAACCAAATGTTTCATGTTTTGCATTCTGTGTTGGTGTGATCTACTTCTAGTTTCTGGTTGCATCTGTTTGCTCGTTTCCACCATGTTAACATTAACATTTTCGTCTTTCGAGTTATATTCTAAACTGTCATGCCCAAGTTTTGAGCATAAGTTGCAATATTCTGGTAGATTCTCGCAACAAATCTTCTGCCAAAACCCTTCTTTAGGAGAACCTAACCAAATCCTCTTAGGTAGCTTCTTCAACACATTTACCTCTACACAAACCCTAGCCATACTGGGACGAGAAAGATAACTAGTGGCTTCGTCCATTTTAAAGGGATTCCCAATGGCGTTAGCAATAGAGAACAAAGTAGTCTTGGAAAATAAATGGACAGGAAGGTATGTGAGGTTAATACAAACCAGGACAAGGGGGTTATCCATGTTGGCTTTGAATTTTGGCGTCCATTTGATCACACGCACGGGACACCTGTTTATGTACCAAAGGTCTCTCAACCACATGCGATGGAAGTCTTCTTCGCATTGAAGACGGATCAAAACATGTTTAGAGTCCAACAGACCTACAGAATATCATGACTTGAGGGATAAAGATAAGAATGTTTTTCTTATAATTTCCAACAAGGGCCTGACATGTTGGAACTTCCCTATCAGAGTATGCTTTAAAGGCACTGCTGTAGAACATATATCATCATTGGAAAAGAACAGTGAAATCCCCCCTTTGTGTTGTGCAGCAGGAATGATAGCTAGTTGAGTTTTAGATGGAGATTTGTTTGAAAGAATTTCTGCAAAGGGTTTGATAGCATTTCTGTCAGTAGTCTTCGTCGCATGAAAGGTTAAGTCAGGTGGTTTGTTAACTGCTATGGGAGGCGGCGCAGCCATAAAGTTAGGGTTCCAAAAACTATTCCACGATTTTGGGAAAGAGAATAGAGAAGAGGGTTTGGATGGTGTGTCCGCCATTGATGGGCGTCGAGCTTCGAAAATTAGGTTTTATGTAAAATCGCATTTAATTGAAACCGCATGTATTAAAGTTGAATCGTTATGCGTTTAACTTTATTTGTCATGTAAGTTTAGTGTTTATAGCAACAATTCGATTTTAATCCATGTGTGACCATTTTGAATTAAATGTTTTATATCGCAACTTTGAGTTAAAAAAATTTCTTGCGTGATGTTTATAATTAACTAAAAATGCTTGGTTAAATGTTTTTGAACCGAAATTCTAATTATTAGTTGTTTAGCCCATGGTGGGTACGCGATCCCGACCCTCGTTTTATTAATTCCTGTTTAGACCTAACTTCTTTTATTTGCTCATTTTTACCATAACCAACCCTTCACCTTTTCTTTTATTTATTTTGCACTTTATTCCTGAGGTTTTAAAGAAATTAAAATCCAAAATTCAATCACTCCCTGTGGATTTCTTACGATACCCGACTTATCACTGTGCTTGCCTGGCAAGTTTAGTAGTAGCTTAGGTTTTTTCATGTAGAGCGAGAGCTGAAATCAACGACAGTGTCCCTACACGAACACTCGGTTCACGCTCTATCAAAATGGTGCCGTTATCGAGGAGTGCGTTTTAGATTGTAATTATTTTATTATTTTGTAGCATTTTTTTTCTTTTGTATTTGTATTCTTTATTTTAACCTTTTTTGCAGGATAACATATTTGAGTGCTAAGAAACTTTGATTCGCTCGAATTCTCCATCTACAAATAATTCGGCAATCATGTCCTACTATTATAGTTATTACGGTCATTCTAATGATTCTTACTTTGGGGATAGTTTTCAAGTTTTCCATTTTGAAGATTTTCTTGAGATTGAAAGACTTGAAAACAATTATCAGAATTATCGTTATTGGGAGCTTGAGTTGGATTCATTATTCGAATCCAATGACAATTCTTATTTCGATACTTTCGAAGACGAGTTTTAACCAAATGAGGAATCCGAGGCTCTTGAGACGAGGAAGCTTACTTTGGAAGAAACTTTTTTTCTTTACTCCTAAGGTTCGTAAAGCCTAAATGGTGATGGAATGAGACTTGGATCAATTTGCAATGAGATGAATTCTTATGCACAAAACAACGAGGAGGTGGAAACTTGTATTTCACCTCAACTTTTCAAAGAATTTCTCATCGAATGTGAATCTCTCTCCCCCAAAATTCAATCTCCTTCTGATGATCTGTTGACGGAAATTGAATTTATTTCTTTACCATATACTTTTTTCGTCATTGAACTGTTAGAATTACCGGTTGATTCCTATGAGTCGGTAGAAATTATTGAAACTTCTACACTTTTTGTCGATGAGGACTCTTTACCGGACTTGTTTTTTTATGTTATCCCCATGTGTACACCATCTCCCATTCCTATTGAAAAACCTTTGGGAGATGAGTCAATTTTTCTTGGACCTTAAGTGTATCATTCCCCCTTGTTATCCAAATCCCCCCATCGTCCCTCAAAAATTTATAATTGGCGATGGTTCATTTCCTACGCCTTACACATGCTTTCCGTTTTTCAAATGAAATTCCTATCTTTCGAGGGGCATGTTTTCTTGGGAGGTTCCACCAGTGATATTCCAAATTCAAATCTCATTTTGGGTGGATCCCCAACTATTTAGACTTCTAGTGTATAGTTAGTGTGTAGTCCAAATAGTAGGTTGTTAATAGTTAGCATTTTATTATTTCTTTCTTTAGTTTTTCTTTCCTTTTAATTTATTCTCGGGTAATTAGTTAAATTTTTATTATTTTTTCTTGCTATTATTGGTACTAACTTGTTTTGTAGATTCTTTGGACTCGTACTTATCGGGGATCGTTCCAATTTTGGGTAATGTCTTTCTTTTCCTCTCTTTATGTTGTGTTCTTGCTTAACATTGAGTACAATGCAACATTTAAGTTAGGGGTGTGGGATATTTTATCCATTTCATGTTTAGTCCATTGATTTGATCACATGTTAGTTACTAAGTATGCTTTTTGTTAAAAAATTGAAAATTTTGAAAAATATTTTCTTTCTTTTTTCTCCTTTGTTGGGCATTTTGCCATTGTTTTCGATGATAAATTTCAATAATTTCCCGATTCGATTGACAACCCAATGATGCACATTCTCGATTTTAGAAGGTGTTAGACTTTAGTCCTCAAATCATTGATATTATGAATAACTTCATGAATTAAACTTTATCCCATGAGCACATGCGCTTTTCTTATTATATTGATTTGGTTTAAGATTTTTACAACTCGGTAATATTTTGTTGCTTTGTATATACTTACACCGAGTGAGATTAGATACATACCTTCGTTTGTGAGTGTATACACTATTCTTTCCTCTTTAAAAATGTTGATTTTGTCGGTAATCTCACTATTCTTTCATTTGATCCTTAATTAATTGAGTTCATTTTTTAAATGTATTACTTGAGCATGATTTTTAAAGTTTATTTTTACTCGAGAATTGCGTAAACTTTATGAAATGATCATAGGCAATCTTTGTTATATCCTCCATATTGGCCTTAACCTCACCTTATATGTTTTCCCTCGTCAACCCTTTTGAGCCTTAATATTAGCCTTTCGTTTCATTACCCAAAATCCCATAACCAACTCCACATTGGAGTTATAAACCATACATATTACCTTCCATACCTTTGTTTGGAATGTTGTTTGTAATTGAATGATGTTTGTTTAGTGTGTTTGCAATTTGAGCATGAAAAGAGTGAGAAAAGTGAAATAGAAAGTATAGTGCAAAAGAAAAGAAAAGGCAAAAAAAAGAAAAAAAAAAGAAAAGAAAACATGAGAAAAAGAAGAAAAGAAAGAAAGAGAAAGTTTGTATATATGATGTATAGTGTTAAATAATCCTTGTTACTCTCCAATTCATATTTAATGCTTGTTTTGGAACTTGTTTTCCAATTTTTCATTATTCCAAGTTTTTCATTCCGAACACTTTGAATCCATACATATATTGTCATATGTGATCTTAAAATGAATTTATTTAAAAGTTGAAATAGTTTTGATAATCTGTAAAAATGCATTTTACCTCTTTTAATGTGCAATATATTTCATTGAGATTACAAGTTTTTTATTTCATATATAGTGTTCTTTATTTGTGACATGTGTGCGGCCTAGTTTCCATTTACATTTACTCTTTATGCCCACATGTTCCGAGTATTACCTCCCTGTTTCAAGTGATTTTCATTTTATGAGTGTAATGCCCGTAAGGATCGAAATATATGCTTACTTTAGTAACTCTTATCCGTATTATTTAAGTTTTTTCCAAATCATGCTTTGCATGTTCCCTCCCCCCTCCCACTTTTAAGGTTTCAATTCAATGAGGTTCATTCTATAATGTTAATAACAACGAACTTTTCATGTGAATTCGTTTTCTATGCTATTAACATGTTTGAAATCTTTTTCGTATTGTTCAGTTTGTCGCATGTTGGGTTGGGAATATTTTGAGGAAAATATTTGATGTTTGTGAGTTTCATCCCTGAAAACCCTCACAAGACGACACTCGTCCACTAGGGTAACCTATGGGTTTAACGGCTTATTGCATATGCTAAATGCAATCGTTTGCCCGTGAAAGTGGAATTTATCCCCTTTGTACATATCTTCTTTTTTGTGGTTTGCTTGAAGTTCTTGTTGATTTGTACTTCATTGCTAGGGACTAGCAAAGTGTAAGTTAGGGGGTGTGATTCGGCATGAATATTGTATTTTTCACCCCTTATACTTATGCATTTTAGCCCCCTTGGGTACCTTAATTCCTATATTTATGCTCGTTAACTAGACGACCTCCGTTTTATATGTTAACATTATATATGAGGTAAAATTGAGCCTTTGTAGATATTTTGGTGTTTAGTGTGAAGTTCGAACGCTTTCCGAAAGATTTTCATTGAATATTGCAGCTTCGAGGGCATTTTAGTAATTTTAGAATTCGGGTTTGATTCCTGAGCTCTTCACAGAAGTTGAATCCCTTTGATTTCTATTCGCATGGCCACCGACGATGCATGATTCCGATATATAATGAGGGAGTTATGGAATTTTTAGGATTGTTTTGACATAAAAAGCACACTCAAGGGCACATTCAAGGGCATTTTAGTCATTTCATATTTTTGTTTTTTAGCCTAATGTCTTCTTAGATGTTGTATTCTTCTAAATTATCTTCGCGTAGCCTCTGATCGTTCCTCATTCTGAATTATAACGAAGAAGTTACGGCATTTTTCGTAAAGTTGGACAAAGCTGAGAATTCAGCACTGTCAGGTGCGAATCAATTTCGGAGGGTGCGAATCGATTCCACTGAAAGTCCACAAATCTCTATTTTTAAGTGGGTTTTTGGTGGGGTATTTTGATGTAAAAAATTTTATTACGTGGTGTATCTTTTTTAGACTTCATATCCTACATTTTACATTAGAACCTAGGGTTTGTAAAGGGAGCTAAACCCTTCTCCCTTTTTTCCATTTCTTTGTAAGTTTTCTTGAACTATTCATTATCTCCTTTAATATATTTGTGGTTCTAGTGTAATTTCCATGCTTTCTTTATATTTTCTTGCCTAGATAATTAGTTGTAGTTGTTTGTTTGTTGTTTTATTTAGTTAATTAGTGTTTAAATTAGTTTATTCATGTTTTATGAGTAGTTGAATAGGGTTTGGATCGTATGTCTGCCATTAATGAGCATCGAGCTCCGAAAATTAGGTTTTGTGTAAAATCACATTTAATTGAAATCGTGTGTATTAAAGTTGGATTATTATGCATTTAACTTTATTTGTCACGTAACTTTAGTGTTTATAGCGACAATCCAATTTTAATCCACATGTGACCATTTTGAATTAAATGTTTTATATCGCGACTTTGAGTTAAATTTCTTCTTTCGTGATGTTTATAATTAACTAAAAATGCTTGGTTAAATATTTTCGAACCAAAATTCTAATTATTAGTTGTTTAGCCCATGGCGGGTGCGCTATCCCGACCCTCGTTTTATTAATTCCTGTTTAGACCTAACTTCTTTTATTTTCTCCTTTTTACCATAACTAACCCTTCACCTTTTCTTTTACTTATTTTACACTTTTATTCCTGAAGTTTTAAAGCAATTAAAATCCAAAATTCAATCATTCCCTGTGGATTTCTTACAATACCCGACTTATCACTTTGCTTGCCTCGCAAGTGTAGTAGTAGCTTAAGTTTTTGCATGTAGAGCGAGAGTCGAAATCAACGACAGTGTCCCTACACGAACACTCGGTTTCCCTCTCATCACAAGTCTTGAAAATAACAGTCCATATGCCAAATTATTTGTTATACATCCTATATATGATTCACTTGGAGTCTTCGAGTGTGTATGTCTTCCTTATTTACACCCATATAATACAAATAAGCTACAATTTCAATAAAAAAAAAGAGATGTTTTCTTAGGCTACTCATTAAATCACCAGGGATACAGATGTCTTAGTCCTTCAATCGGTCATGTATATCTCTATCGTTATGTTGAATTTAATGAAAATTCTTTCCCTTTCACAGAATATATGGGCAACAATTCCTTCCCACGAATTATCTTTAACCCTTTTGTGCCTTTCTCTGAGCTGGTTACTTTACCTTCATAATATATCACCCAAGCTCTAATACCATGAGGAGTACCCAACCATTCTCCCTAGACTTTACCACCTTCTTCTCTATAATGCCCCGACCAGGGTTTGGGTCATCATTAGGTCAGCCCACGCCGAACCAAGGAGTTAAAGGAGGAGGGAGAAAGTCCTATTTTATTATTTAAGAAAAAACCTTCAACTGCACCATTTGTTAAGGAAAGAAATGACCACTTTAAGTAATTAAGTTAATTTGCAAGGTTTATTTATGGAAATCCAATTAATCAAACAATACTAATTAAATGATAAGTGAATCATAGTTATCCTTGTATTATTACATCGCATGGAAAAGGCCCGAATAAAAGATTTAAATGTCCCAAATTCTAATGTTTCAAAAGATAGTTTAAATAAAGTGATAGAGCCTCTAATGACGATGACTACCCTCAAGGGCCTTACCGGCATCCGTCCCAATGTCCCTACTCAATGTACCTGGGGTGCGGGTGGTATTTTTACATAAAATGATTGTTTAGTGGGGTGGGTAATACTAAGTTATACGTTTTCTACAAAAATACTATTTTAACAATTTCGAAAACGTTTAACAATTTAGATAATATTAATTCAACTACCATGCAATTCCCCGAGCGATGTGCTTAAACTCACACTTAGCCATTTCATTCCACCCTTTACCGTGTCTAGAGACTATTTAATCATATTTTATGCCTTAGTCTCCTTTTTATCCCATCATTAGGTTGTCTTATATACATTCTCGAACACAACCATATTCATTTATTTTCCATTATCCTTTCTTGAAATCTTCCAAATACCCGTATATTTTAAGGGGCTCCACATCGTCGGCTATGCTATCATATGCTTTGGCCAGTGATTTTGGGTCTTTCACCCTAGGGCTATGGACCATTCTTAATTATTCTCAGGGGCATCTGAGTCCATATTAATGTGTTTTAACATTTTTGCTAATGTCTACATTATTTCGTCATTTTTGCGTTTTTATCGTTTCAATAGTTCATATCACCATTTCATCTCGTCTACATGCCATTTTTCTAGTTTATCCATTTTTATCATTAAAATTGACCAATAAGATCTAATGAGGAAGTTCGACCACTAGGACCCTCAATTTTATCAAAATTACTTTTTAGCCCTTTTATTCATCATAACTTTGTGAAAAACATACTTGTTTCATTATGCCATCTAAAATCATCATTTTCATTCAAAACCATCTTTTATGATTTTTTGTCCAAAAATCATGTTTCATCATTTTTTTTGTTCAGCTACATAAAATACATTTCATCTTTCAAAGACTATTTTAACAAAATGTCTACTACTTGAACTATTATCACATGTAGTTTCAAATATTAATTTTTTTTCGTTCTTAACAATATTTATAACACATTTAAGGGCTATTTTTTCTAAACTTTCTTACTTTCTCATGAAACCCATTTTAAACGTCCTTTATTAAGCAAGTTGTCTTCTACCAACATGTTATATGTCTCTACACATGTTTGGGAGGATTACAACCTAGAAATCCTTAAATATGAACCTAAATAAGATATTAGCATGGGTTTGCATTTTATGTGCTTCTTCTTCATATTTCAAGGTTAAAATGTTATTTATTCTTCAAAAACCCATTTAGGTCTCATTTCTTAAAACTCCATTTTTTCAAGACCTGAACATACTGGAAAATAATTTTATTTATAATATTAAACCATATTTAGCATGCATCCTACATATTTTTCATAGCTTAAAACCTTGAAAACTTAGAGGGAGAAGCCCACCTTGAGAACAATGAAGAAGATAAAGAGAATCTATAGACTCTAAAAATACTCCAAAATCTCTTCAAAATCTCTTCAAAGCTATCTTGAATACTTCTACTTGCTCAATTCAACCCACTTCTACCCTCAACAAGGATTGTAGTGGAAGAATGAAGCTTGGAAATATGGTGGAAATGGTGGAACAAGGTGTAGAGGTGGTGTAACTATTGTGAAATATGATTCAGTGAGGAAGAAGAGGTCTTGAAATGAGAGTGAGAGAGAGAGAGAGTAGCATGGCTGATACAAAAATGAGTTGGAAGAACCATCTATTCTCTATTAAATAACCAACAAAGATTTTAGCCAAGGGTTATATCATGCTAAACACATTTTTGATTATCTGTTGCACCAAAGATTAACACCTCATAGATCTAATGGCCCATATGTTAACAACACATTAAAACGTGTTTCTTATTCAATAGACACCATAACCCATTTTTAACCTCTCAATTGGATTCTCATATCACTATGGATTGAAACACAAGCACCACACACTAAAAACTTGCGATATCTCCACCACTGGCTTGCACAGAATCTCATAAATTATTGACATATCTAAATCTGAGGTGCGAAAGCGAATAATAATGACTAACTTAGTCACCTACCACTCGGTAATGAATCCACCCTTCGTGCTAACCTCTTTGACTTCCCCATCGAGGAAACGAACTAAATCATTACTAAAACTACCGTGATCATCCCAAATAAACACTCACATCAAAAAATCTAATACCGACCTAATCACGTCACTTCCGAAAGGAACCTTAAACCAAGAACTATGATACCATTTATAAAGCCCTGGCCTGGATTTATGGATTGCCCGTGATTAACCTTGTCTGACCCAAGCGTTAGGTTTGAAGTGCAATGGGCATCCTATATAATGTTGCTAATCCAATTTTATTTTAATTAATGTTTCACTTGTTTAGGATGTGATTCCAATTTCAGATCAAACTACGTGAGAAATCTATAGGGAGCACCTCAGAATCGAAGCATACAAAGCTACTAACGTAATATAAAATAGAGTACTAACCTATATACCACCCAATCTGCCATAATAAAACGAGAGAGTGAGCCAAATCCTCAGTGGAAAATATACAACAAAGAAACGTAGAATCAACCGCGAAAAGAAGACTCTAACACGTTATGCCTACGTGTACATGCAACTACCTTGTACATATATATATATATATATATATAGACTTAATGCATGACACAGTTTTACTTCCGAAAACCTTATTTATCCCGATTAATTCACCTTAATCTTGTAAAGGACTTCCCTTTTCTCATTTTGACATTTCTCCCTTTATTTAACGCACACAGTTAAATAATTGAAACAACTCCACTTGGTTTGGCAGAAAGCCATTTCGTTACCAAAATTACCCTTTTCATTTTAACTAATCGACATTAGTATTTTCATTGAACTTCATCCTTTCAACACACGCTAACCCCGCGTTAGAAAATACTAATTTAGCTTTTGAAAACCTTCCACAACACACCCTCGGGTTATTTATGGGTTAAACCACTTAGATTTCTTAATGACCCATTTATTCACTTAAATGTACCTTTTCTTCACCTTAAGGACATTAATTAAATATCACATTTACTTGTCCATCTTATCCTTTACCGAAATATTTTTTAATTCATTCAAGTTAGGTTATCTTAACACATTTTCACCACACAACCCATTTCTTAACATGTTCTTTATTCCTTATATTTTTTTTGAAATCTTCCAATAACCATGTACTTTAACGGGCTCCACACTGCCGACGACGCCACTATATACTTCGACCAGTGTTTTGGGTCTTTCACTCCATGGCTCCGGAGCCTCCTTAATTTTTTCGATGTCATTCGAGTTTCTTTTTATTGTGTTTTAAAATTTTGTAAATGTTCACATTATTCCACTTTTTTTATTTTACCCAGCCGATGCCAAAACATGGGGTTTCACCTTAACTTGTGTTACACTTTGAAATCATCATTTCATGTCCTTTACACTATAGCTTTGATTTTATTCCACAAGTCGTGTTTATTAAAACTATCATATGTAACACCCTTTCCAATATTTGTATTTCATAAAAATGTTCCACTTTACGTAAAATTACTATTTTATCCATTTGTTTCGAAGCTCACCGTTTAGCCCATTCTCATGAGTGTTAATTTACCAAAACACCATTTAGTTACCCACGTTAACTTCTTAAGTATTTTTAACACCTTAATACCCTTTTAACCTTTTGGAGTAATATTTTTCTCAATTGAAAATATCTTTATTTCAATACTTTTATTTCGAAGAATCGTTAAACATATAAGACTACTTTATAAGGAAAACACCATTTTCTTTCATTAACACATGTAGTCTTACACTTATCATCTATAATCCCTTTTTTACGCACTTTGAAGACTAGGATTTATATTCTTCTTATTTCATATTTAAACCCAATAAAACCTTCTTTATTTCATATATTCATTGCAAAAACACTACAAGTTTATATGCGATGGATTCTCAATCCTAAAATCCTATTAATGCATTAAACAAATTTTTAATTCTATAAATTCATGTTACTTGCAAAATATACTTTCAAGGTCTAAAAGACATTTTATTTCTTCAAACTCAACAAGTATCCCGTCTTCATAAAATCTTCATTTTTGGCAAGAAACTTTGGAACATTATTTCACCAAATATTGTATCAAATCAACATCATTTCTAAACATTTTATTTGATAAAATATTTAACATCAAACTTCTAGAAAATGCACCATTTTCATTAAAATCTTGATCTTTATTTCAAGAAACTTTGAAATACACATTCTTCATTTATTCTCAACCAAATGACATTTTTCCAACATTTTTATTTCATAAAAATGATATTATTAATTTTACTATAAAATTGATCATCAAGTTCATAATCATTCTACCCTTACATTCTAACAACAAGACTACAAATACATAAAAAAGAGTCTTAATCTTAAAGCAGATTTTCCTACCTCATTGAAGATCCAACAATGGAAGGCATGGAAGATCGAAGAAGGTGGAAACATCCCACTGCCTAAGGTAGCCTCAAGGAGTTTACCCCACTCAAAAGCATGCTTCAATTATCTTCCAAGTAAAAAAAAACTTCAAAAATCCTCTGCAAACTTCATGAAAGATCCATATTCACTTCTTCAAAAATTCCCCAACAACACATGTACCAATTCGTAACTGTGCCCAACAAAAGAGGAAATGTGTATCTAAAGCTTGGATATGATGGTGGTGAAATGGTGGTTCAAGGTGGGGAGGTGCCCAACAATGGTGGAAGACCACGTTTGTCTCTCCCTCTCTCTGCTTCTAACTTTGAACAATTAAAATGACCCAAACAAGAGTTATAAAAAACCATTAAACACAAAAATCTCATTTTTTACCCAACTGTGTTCACCAGATCTTGATAGATCATTAATCCAATGGCCCAGAACGAGATTGCGCATAAGGGCGGTCTGACTTAAAAATTTTGATTAGCCTCATTCGAATGAGATTCAGCCCTCGTTCGAATGAGAAAGGCGTCCCATTCGATCCCTCACTTCAAACGACCTTCGATTGACTTATCAGTTATGCAGTGGTATGTCGTTCGAAGCTCATTTGATCCCTTGATTTAAACAATCCTTGATTCTCGTCTAAACAACCCATAATTCATTTGAACCACTGTTCTTATATTTCCTTAAATTTTCTCCAAATTTAACTCACAACTTCCACTAATTATCATCAAGCCTCCAAAAAAGTCAAATCAAAATATAATCCCAGTTATAATTATCCAAATCCCAAGATTATCATTTTAGTTCAATTTATGCGAGAAAACAATCAAAATCTTAGGGCAGGATATTACATTCATTCCTTGCGATAGTTGTTCTACTATCTTCAAGTCTATATCATTAAAATTTATGCACAATCATTATGTTGTTTCCCTTATTCAGAAAGTTAGGAACGGAGTTCAGTTTAGCGATTACTATTATTTTACCCGAACTAAAATGATCACGGGAATGAGAAACACTTAGTCGCCTAGCAACTACACGTCAATCTTCACCAAACACCTCATCACAAAATTTATTAAATAAGTCATTATTTACACGATATGGCGTAGTATATCACATTAGGAAGCAATAAAACTCAAACAGCTGTAAGAGATGAAAGAGGTTGAATAAATTAAAAATGTAAACATTAAAAACTGAACTCCAATCAATCTAAAAAACTTCAAACTCAATTAGGTAACTCCAAGGATGTATTGGTTCAAGCAAAATACGAAGCATATTGAAATTGATGTCGTCATTACGAATGAGTGACCTCGAGCAACAAACCAATGTAAATGGAGAACTAAATATATTCATTCCATCAACACTCTTAGTTTTGTTGTATTTGCATAAGCATTTCATCAAGGGAAGACTCATATGAAGCCAATTTTGGTAGTAGTCAATAATTTAGTTTATTTCATTCTTATCTCCCCGATCGATCAATTCCTAAGAATTTTGGGGAAAATAAAATTAATTAAAAAAATTATCACTATTGAATTTAGTACCACAAATATTACTCGACATTGCATTAGCAGCTAAACTATTTTTTTTTGTGTACGCAAAATATATTGCCTTTAATGACTATGAACTTATAATATTATGTAGTTTAATCCATTATCTACTTGCCATATCGTATGACTATGCAAGAAAACTACTTAACCAGGTGAATATGAATGATCACTAAATAAAAATTCCAACTACAACATCATCCAAATAATGTAACGATATACAAAATTCTTAGTACAATATCCCAAGTACGACCATGGAGTCACAAGAAACTCATAGATCCGAAAGTTGTCGCATATGAAAAATACAATTGAAAGGAAACTAAAATCGTACATAAAGTAAATCTCCAAAGTCCAACCTACTCTCCAAGATCTAATATGTTCCTAAAAGCTCAAACCTTACCT
The DNA here is from genome assembly GCA_949130495.1 of Sambucus nigra. Classification (NCBI taxonomy): domain Eukaryota; kingdom Viridiplantae; phylum Streptophyta; class Magnoliopsida; order Dipsacales; family Adoxaceae; genus Sambucus; species Sambucus nigra. The sequence continues at coordinate 415,480,841 of OX422214.1, read as the reverse complement.
AAGAGGTTATTAACTCAACGGGTTAGGGCCCACCGCAACAATACTAGCTACGTCTCCCAAAAATGGTAATATAGCCCGATCAATAGTAATAAATCAAATAAATACCACAATAGAGTCTTTTATATAAAATTAAAAATTAAACTTAAAATATTTATCAATGTCCTCCAGATAATATAACATAAATGACTATTTTAATACAAATAGGATTTATCAATATATCATAATATTAAAATTATAAAGAAAGTTCCAGTAACTAAACACGGTATAACAACAAACCATATATTATCGGTAAATTCACAACTATCTACTTATACATCAATATTATTAGCATCTATTTATAAATGTGAATCTCATCAATTATCGGTTTATCAAACGATATAAAAAACCACATAATGTTCAACTCAAATCATCATTGAAAGCCTTACATTCAACTTTCAGTCTCATGTTCTTTTCATTACATCCTTTCACTTTAATTAAATTACATCATTTCATACTTCATTTCTATTCTAGCCAATCGTCCTTATTAATATCACGTTTAAGTAAGTTTTGACCAATTATCTCTTTTTTCTCATTTATGTCATCTTTATCTCATTAACTTCATTATAATAAGCCATACTCTCTCAAAGCCTCGAACATCACGTAATACAATGGAATTACCATTCTACATATATGTACAACTCTGTTCAATGTGCATAATCGTATAAATCTCATAATATAGCCCACCGATCTCACTCACGACCCCACACATACTTGTAAACCAAGTCCATTTAAACTATTACTATCGCCAGAGACTCTAGGTCTTACAAATACGATATATCCATAGATAATCGACCCTATACCAACACCAATAGCAACGCAAAACCATCTATAATCATTAAAATCACCGATCGGTATAGGCCATGCGCATACGATAACTCAATATCTAGTCAATACGATACCCAATACCTACAAAGACTCCCAACATAACTATTTACATGAATTTTAAAAACATCTCAAGCTCCCAACTTCCAACCGTCACTAGACTCCAAGTGTGGGATGTCTCATAAATGAAATCCAAAAAAGACCCCCCCCCCCACCCACCCACTACTCAACTTACACCTCCTGAACTCCCAACTCCTAACCTTCTCTAGACTCCGTGTGTAGGACGACTCATAAATAAAATTCAAACAAGGAACCCTTCTAATACACTTTTTTCCAAATAAGGTTATTGTTGAGAATGGACAAACACTAAATCTAACATTCTTTATATATTCTTAACTCTAATCAATCAAAGGACGCATCACTCATGTGAAACTACTAGCTCACTTTATGATTACCCAATGTAAGTGCTGAAATCCTAAAAATAATAATTCCTCATAACTAAAACCAAACAAAGAAAGCAAGTTACACAATCACAAGACACAATAATATATATGGTTCAATAATGTGTCTACATCCACAGGGTTGTCTCTCTTTATTATTAATCAACTCGGAATGACAAGAATTACATGCCCCTTTTTCCATGGATGTGGTTAATATTTATAGAGAACATAAAGTGGATGATCTGTGTAGGACTCTAAGAGCTTTGGATGAAGCTGTAGATGAAGCCGGATCGAACTAATCTTTCCTCTGAAACCTTCGTTGATCGTACTTCCCCTTATTATTATCCCTTGATCCGTGATCTTTATCTATAATCCTTAACAAATGTCACCCCATCCAAATAACTCAAATAGTCTAGATAATTCCCCCACAATTTCCACCACGGCTTTGCAGCCTAAAAAGTATGAAGAGGTTTGATCATTGGTGAGCATTGATTATGGATGGTAGAGACTTTTGATCATCGGTTGAGGTTTGGCTTAACAATTACAAATTTTTTGAGAAAAAAAACCTTTTATGTTCTTCCCGTTGAGTGGCTGATGGAACACTTGTAATTTTTCTTAACTCCTTAAGGGTACGTTGGTCATAAATGTGCTAAAAGACCACTAGACTAGGACGCGTGTGTCAGTTGTCACATGGGGTCCTATTTTAAATGATGAGATGCATGAAGAGTTGAATCACACAGTTCAAAGCTTCTCCAATCTCCATTTTTCACACTTTGTTTCAACTATTGAATAGTCAGGAGCCACCTTCGTCATTTCCCATCTGTAAGTCTTCTATTAAACTCCATTTTTACTTTGTAATTTTATTTTCTGATTTGCTTATCGTTCTATCGAATCTTCACACATTCTTTCATTTTCTTAAACTGAAATAATGGGTTACGCTGTAATCCCCAAAATTCTAAATTAATTTAGGAAAATATTTTTGAACCTTGAGTGGGTAAAAATTGAATGTGCCCAAGAACCTAATGATTGATATAATGTTCCTGGTAGCCATTGGATTCATACTCAATCGATGGTAGAGAGTGGTATCTCATTTCCCCCTAAACTAACTATTTATGGAGTTTTGTAAATTCTTCAGAGTGGTCCTTGTTCAATTCAAACCAAACACGTAAGGAATCGTGAATGGAGTTCATCACATCAATGAACTATATGGAATCCAAATTGGTATTATTGAGATAAGGTATCGATATTCATGCGTTAGAATGAATGACAATACCTATTATCTAAAGGCGAGGCAAGATGACAGTGTTTTAGTGGTTATGCTCCCTGATTAAATCAAAGGCTAATAGAGTCAGTGCTTCATTGTTAGAGATTGGCAGCATCCACCAATAGCCAAGGGTGATGAGCCCTATTGAGGGTTTAGGTGCCCTATGAGGGGTCACCTTGAAGGTCGATCACTGTCTTGATCATTTTTGTTGTTCATTTCTAGATATTATATGAAATGTTCATTAATCTTTTCTTTCTTTTATCAAGGATTTAAATAAGAAGGAGCCTGTAGCTTCTCACATCTATTAGATCGATCTAGTGAAGGTCTAAAAGTAAAGAATGCTGTTATCAACTAATGCCGAGAACCCTGGATCATTATATTTGTTACTCAAGCATGTAAACATAACAACCTCCTTCACTTCCAAGCCCGTTGACTCGATCCTCAAGATTACATTCCCATCAACTAATAATGGATCTTCAAGTATGTTTATTTCATCCTCTTTTGAACCGATGAATGTGAACGTTATTCCTGCTGCTGAAGTAGATATGCCTTCGAAGAAAAGAAACCTCAACTTAGTGGAAAATTATGACCTTCCCACCTTTCCAAAGCTGAAGACTCCAAGAAGAAAGAGGTCGGCGGGCCTTTCGAGCTCGTCACTCTAACTGATTCTCCTAATAAAAAAAGGTAAATAAGAAGGATGGGATCCCTCCTTCCACTTCTATTACTATTCCCACCAAGATTGTGGATGCCCGCATCACAGGGAGGGGACACCAGACCATGTCGGTGGACAAAAACCCATTTTTAGGCCTTGGCTTGCTGATGGGGGCCGTTTTAAAAATCGATCAAAAATAGGTTAACAGTTGACCTCGGACCAACGCTCCTTTCATATTGCTCATTCGATAACTTTGGTAAGTTTTGTCACTTTTTAGTCGTATGATTCTCTTAGACTTTATTACTTTATTGACTTATACTCGCCTTATTTTTCAATTCATGGTAGATTTCATCACCATGTTTGACAGCAAAAAATAGGTCAAGGATAATGATGACCTGGAGAAGGCTCTAAAAAAGTCCCAGTAGTCACTTACTGTTGTTCGAGAGGCATATGCTATCTAGAAGAAATCCTCTAACTTGGAAATATCCAAGTTGAAATTGAATCTTAATAAAATGAAAAAAGCTACTGAGTATCAAGCTCTAGTTTTAATATAGGTCAAAGATGAGGCCTTCAACCAGTGGTACATGGAGGCCTTTGGTAAGATAAAGAAGCAGTTGGCTTATATTCATAAGTTAAATTTTCAATAAAGGATGGGATACAACACTGAATAAGACCGAGGTACCCCCTGAGTCTGACCTTTTTCAGGATCACGATCTAGGTTCTCCACTATGGCAAGAGGAAAGGGACAAGGCCTCAAGTAATGGCCTAGCGAAGGATGGGACGGATCAAGAGATGGTGGTTACTAATTAAGGAAAAGTTTAAGACCAGGGAAGGAAAAAGAGAGTCAAGCCAGTTAAGTTTAGCTTATATCTTATTATTCCTTGTGTTTCTTTGTTTTTGAAGCATTTGTAAGGGCATGCCTCACTCCCTGATTTAATAGAAATTTTTTTTTATTCTTTCTCAGTTACTATTTTTCAATTGTTGATTACTGGATGCATTATTATTTATCATTTTTTATGCCTGAATGTCTTTCTCCTGGTCTTTGTTGCTTGAGAACATACTCGTAGAGTAGTTGATGCTTCCATAAATTGACCATGTGGATCTAGTACTTAGTCGGGATGTGAGTAGCTAAGCTCATGGTGCCTTTATTTTCATTTAACACGAAAAATGATAAGTGCTTATAACGAGAATTTTTTCTTGATTGTCGTTCTTCAAACAGAAGTGAGGGAGGTCAGCGATATCGTCGAGTTATTGAAAAGTGGGAACAATTCTCTAAGGGAGAAACTTGACAAATCCAAAGAGGTCTTTAAGAGAGATGGCTCTACCTAGAAATCCATGGGTCGTGAGATAATGAATTTGAAGTATCTTTGTAAAAGAGGGCCTCACATTATTTGGGCTGAAAGTTATGATGAAGGATGGGTGGAAGCCCTCCTCACCTCGATAAATCCAGATAGGTGGCCTATAAGCATGGTTAGTTGAACATCTTAGCTATTATTAAAGTTCCAAAATACTCTGAGTTACTGGTACCAAGTGGAGTGTCATGATTATAATCATCCTCCTTTTGGGAGTGAGGAAAGTTGGATCATCTTTATGGTTTTCCCCTTTAACTAGCAAAGGATTATTTATCAGCTCATGACAATGATGATAAGTTTGTGTCCAACCCTGACGATAGATAAAGGTTAACGATTATCGAGATGATAACTTACCATAAATGAGGTTTGCATGCTATAATTTTACATATTCATTTTGTAACTTTGACAGTATATGCCTTTTTTAAAATGAATGTTTTATGAAATTAATCATTATTTCCATATTTCACACTTTCCTATATTTTTACGACGAGCATTTTTTTCTTATTTACCTTAACTTTTAGAGAGTGTCATCATACAATCTTAGGCCTATGTCAACCTATGACGAAAATGCACCTGGTTATAGGGTCATCCACATATTTAGGATTTTAGCCGATCAAGGTCGGAACACTTAGTGAATAGGGATCCCCCTTAGGTATTTTTCTTGTCAAGAAAATCCTTGATGATTTCTTATTTATTGTGATGAAAACATGTAACCTTGATGTTCTGATTAGATGTAATCGTATCAGGGCACTCGTGTCGACGACAAAAATTTGATTGGATATAACAATGGTTCATAAATAAAGAATTGGTCTACCATTTGAAACAATAATAATGCTAAATGTATTAACTGAATTAAATTTTTCCAAGAAATAGGAACTCAAAACTTGACATAAAGCCAGAATTAGAGATGAAATATTGTGAGAAATTAACTTGCTAGGAGTAAATCAACTTGTTATAAATAAAACTTCTGAAGATTGTTCGCATTCCAGGCCATAAGGATCTTCCTACCCCATATTGTTTCCAAATGGTAGGCTTCTAGGAGGTCGTCTCTAATAACCTTCATTGACCCTTCCCAGTTAGGACCTAACTTGCCATCTGATCACTTTTTTGCACTATCGAGCACTATTTTGTGGACATAATCTCTGACTTGTAACCTTCTCGGGTCAATGCCTTTGTTGTACTTAGTCAATTATTTTTGGTAGGAAGATAACTTGATTAAGGCTTGTTCCCTTCATTCATCATCCAAGTCAAGCTCGATCCTTATAATTTTTTCAATCAAGTCTTGATTGGAAATGCTCGTCTTCATGTTTGGTAATCCATCTTCCAATTAGATTGTGGATTCTATCCCATAAGCCAAGGCGAAAGGAATTTCCCTACTTGACCTTCTGAGTGTAGGACGATATATCCACGGGACGTGGGGAACTCATCCACCCAAGTGCCTTTTGCCTTCTCCAACCTTTTTTTCATACCATCAAGAATTTTCTTATTAGAGGCCTCAGCCTGTCCATTATATTTGGGGTGGGAGACTGAGCAGAAGTAGTGTTTGATGATGTGGCTCATACAAAATTATTAAAATATCCTGCTCTTAAATTTCATTCCATTATTGGTTATAATTGTTGATTGAGTGCGAAAAGTAACGCGTGTAAAGACGCTAATCATTGTTTTCGTTTGGCCAATTCAATACAAAAACCTAAGTTACTACTACACTTGCGAGGCAAGCACAGCGGTAAGTCGGGTATCGAGAATCCACTGGGACAAGTTGCTAGAATTTAAGTGATTTAATACTCTGAAATAAAAGTGTAAAAGATGATTACAAACTAAAAGAAAAGATTCATAAAAGGAAAGATTAATCTAGGCAAGGGTAATGAAACTAGATTACGAAAGTGAGTAAAACTATAGGTTGCATCGAATATCCCTCACCCGAGTTAATTAGTATAAAATGGTTACATGGGTCGACGAGTTATTACGAGTGCGTCTCGTTTCGACAGTTAATTAAATCAAGGGTTGTTATGCCCTAAATCATCATAAAAGCCTAATAAGATTTTGGCGTCAACAAATATCCCGGAAATTACGCGCGAAAGGTCGTAAGCATGGGACATACATGATATGCCCCGTCAAATCTCCTAGGCGTAATAACTAGGACAGCGTACCCGAAATAGACCCGTAAACTCCATCACCAAAGCAAAGCAAAGCATCAACTCGAGTGAGTTCAATTCAAACACAACCTAATTTAAATTACCTAGAAATCATGTTAAAAACGCGGTAAATGAAAACGTGTAAATAAGCGCGATAAAACTATACTAGAAAGAACGGGATCAAAGCATGTAACTAAAGCATGTAAACCTAAATTAGAAAGCTTGTAAATGAACTAGAAAGCAAGAAATGAAGAAATACAAACTATATTAATGGAGAGGATGATGAATAGTCAACATTCAATCCCAAAAGTGTGTCAATCTAAGAAGAAATGAAGAAGAACTAAGCAAATCACCCAAACCCTAACCTATTCTATCTTCTAAAACTATCTAAAAACGTTCTCCTTTGTTTATTACATCAACATTGGTTTATATACCAAGTGGGAATTAAATTAGAAAAGAAAAGAGAAAAGAAATGCAAAATATCTGCTGAAAAATAGGGGGTCGATCGATCGATCATATAAGACGGGGAAAAAATGGTAAGGGTCGATCGATCTACCATTTGGTCGATCGATCGATCAAGCAGGGGCAGACTACATTTTCCCCTGTTTTGGCTTGCATTTCTTCTCCGCTAAAATCATCGTAACTTCTTCGTTCTGAATCGGAATCGCGCACCGTTTGTGGCCACGCGAAGCTTGCGAGGAGGTCTACAACTTTCATGAAGATGTTGGGCCAGGTTCCTAATCTGTAAAATGACTAAAATGCCCTTGAACGTGCGATTGTGTACAGGAATCGAGCGAAATGCGTCCGAACTTCATACTTAGTACATAAATATCTACAAAAGGCCAGTTATACCTCATATAGCATGTTAACAATATAAACCGAGGTTTTCTGGTTAACGGGCTTAAATATAGAGATTAAGGCACCCGAGGGGACTAAAATTCGTAGGTTCGGAGGATGAAATACGCAATATTTGCGTATCATCACACCCCCTAGCTTACACATTGCTAGTCCCTAGCAATGAAATAGGATGCAACAAGAACTAGAATCAAACCAAAATAAGGATAAGTACAAAAATATGGTATAAATGCATAAGGCCACTTTCTCGAGCGATTCGATTGCATTTAGAATATACAATAAGCCGTTAAACCCCTAGGTCACCCTAGTGGACGAGTGTCATCTCGTGAGGGTTTTCAGAGATGGTACCCACAAACATCACATGGTTTCCTCAAAATAAGCCCAACCCAACATGCGACAAGCCCAAAAATAGCGAAAAGGATTTCATACGCCTTATTAGCAAAGTGAATGAATTCAAACAGAAGTCCAAATCATTAGCATTATAGAATGCACCTCATAGAATTGAAGCCTTAAAATGTGGGAGGGGAGCGAGCACATGTAAAGTGTGATTTGACAAAAACTTATATAAACCGAATAAACATTAAAGCAAGCATATATTCAATCCTCATGTGCATTACACTCATCAAATGAAATTCACTTGAAACGGGGAGGTAACACACAGAACATGCGGGCTAAAGCGTAAATGTAAATGGAAACTAGGCCGCGCACATATCACAAATGAAGAACGCTATATATAAAATGACAAATTATAATCTCAATGAAAGATACCGCACATTAAAGCAGGCAAAATGCATTTTTACAGATTATCAAAACTATTTTAACTTTTAAATTACATCAACCTAAGATCACATAGGACTTTAATAAGGTTGTAATGTAGGTATGGATAGGGTACGAAATGAAAGGAATGTATGTACGGATTCAAAGTGTTCGGAATGAAAACTAGAGATAATGGGATAATGCTGGCAATAGCAAAATTGGAAAACAAGTTCCAAAAAGGCATTAGATATATCATAGGGAAGAGCAATCAAAGCTTATTGAACTATATACAACATTTACAAACTTCTCTTTCTTTTGCTTTTCTTCTTTTTCTCATTTTTCTTTTGTTTTCTTTTGTTTTCTTTTGTTTTCTACTTTCTCTTTTTCTTCACTTTTTTCACTACTTTCTTTTCTTTACTTATCAAACTCTCATATGCCTAAATTGCAACCGACATCATAACAACAACAACATTCCATCCCAAGTAACAAACCAACCAAAGGTATGGAAAGTGTATGTATGGGCTAAAACCCCAATTTAGAGTTGGTTATGGGATTTGGGTTATGAAATGAAAGGCTATATTTAGGCTCAAAGGGGTTTACGAGGGTAAACATATAAGGGTGAGGTCAAGGCTAATATGGATGATATAACAAAGACGGCCTATGATCATTTCCAAAAGTTTACGTAATTCTCGAATCAAAACAATATATGAAAATCATGCTCAAGTAACACATTTCAAGTATGAACTCAATTAATGAACCGTCAAATGAAAGAATAGTGAGATCACCGGCGAATTCAACGTTTTCAATGAGAAAAGAATAGTGTATACACTCACAAACGATCAAAGGTACAAAGATTACTCGGTGTAAGTATATACAATGCAACAAAAGATTACCGAGTTATAAAAATCTTAAACCAAATCAATATAACCATAAAAGTGCATGTGCTCATGGGATTAAAGTTTAATTCATGAAGTTATTCACAATATCAATAATCGAGACTAAAGTCTAATAACTTCTAAAATCGAGAACATGCATCATTGGGTTGTCAATTGGATCGGGCAATTATTGAAATTTATCATTGGAAAAAAGCAAAATGCTCAAAAAAGGAGAAAAAAGAAACAAAATCTTTTTGAAATTTTTATTTTTCTAAGAAACGCATAATAAATTACTAACATGTGAGCAAAAACATGGACTAACTAAAGAAATGGATAGAATATACCACACCCCCTAACTTAAAACTTTACATTGCCCTTAATGTTAATTAAGAACCAAGTTAAAGAGAGGAAAAGAGCGATATTACCCAAAATTGGAGCGATTCCCATAAGAACAAGTTCAAAGAATCTACAAAACAAGTTAGCACCGAGCATAGAAAAAACAAATAACAAAAAGTTAACTAATTACACTAGACTAAATTAAAAAGAAAATAAAAATAAAAAGAAAGAAAGAATAAAAAGCTAACTATATACAACCTACTATTTAGACTCCACACTAACTAAACACTAGAAGTCTAAATAGTTGAGGGCCCACCGTGAAAATGATTTGACTTTGGAGGATAACCGGTGTACCCTCACATACAAGCATGCCCTTCGAAAAATTGAATTTCGTTTGAACAACGGAAGGCATGTGTAAGGTGGAAGAAATGAACCATCGCCAATTAAAAGTTTTGGAGGGACGATGGGGGGTTTGGATTGCACGGGTGACAAAAATAAGTGGGGACCGAGAAAAGCCGAATATCCTCCCAATGATTTTGAAATTGGAATGGGAGGCGGCGCACACAAAGGCAAAGATGCGATCGTGGAGGGCAACTCGAGCAAGTACTCCTCATCGGCGATAGGGTTTAAAACATCAAAGTTTGAAACCGAATCATCGGGTACTTGTTCCGGTGGCATAATAGATAATGAAAATGGGGATGAAAGAAATTGAAACTCATGAGATGAATCATCATCGCATGAAGTTGGAATTTCAAAGGAAATAATATCATTTTCAATGAAATTTTCTTCTTTGGGGGACAAAGAATAAATCATTTCATTGCAAATAGATATTACGTCATTATCATCCTCACTTTCAATATCTATTACGCAATGGGCAAAGTCTAGAATGGCTTGTTCCAAAGTAGGCACAAGTACCTCATTTGGTTCAAAACATTCGTCGACCTCGAAAGTCTCAGAAGTAAAATCGTCGTCGGACTTAAAATATAAATCCAACTCATGTTCCTAACAACGATTTTCTTCCCGATAACGAGTTTCACGCTTCTCATTCTCATACATACGCAAACCCTCCCCGAATGTCATGGGTCGAGGTGCGGATGCATAAAAATGGGAACTTTGAAAATTACCATCGGACTTAAACGAAAACTCATTATTATAGGAATTTTGAAAACTATTCTAATTCGTTTCAAAATTCCTATTATAAGGAGGAAAAGTCCCAAAATCATTATCATCATCAAAATTCCAATAACCTAAGTTTTGACTTTCATTATACTCGCCCAAAGTCATGTTTGAATTTGTTACACTTTGGAATGCTAAGTATTCATCGAAACTCATAGGTTTGCGATAATTTTGAGAATTATAACAAGGATTACCGAAAGAATTGGCAAAAGACATGCTTACCCCAAAAGTGGCTCGAAGTGGCGGATTCCACAAAGTAAGTGCGCGCGGAAAGAATTCGAGCATTTCTAAGTTCTCAAATGTGGAAGTCCTGCAAAATATTAGCAAATAATACAAATAGAAAGAAAATACAATGAAATACTAAATCAAATAAAGTCTAAAACAAAATTATCCCCGGCAATGGCGCCTTTTTGATTGAGTGTAAAAAGTAGCGCGTGTAAAGACGCTAATCGTTGTTTTCGTTTCACCAACTCAATACAAAAACCTAAGTTACTACTACACTTGCGAGGCAAGCACAGTGGTAAGTCGGGAATCGAGAATCCACTGGGACAAGTTGCTAGAATTTAAGTGATTTAATACTCCGAAATAAAAGTGTAAAAGATGATTACAAACTAAAAGAAAAGATGCATAAAGGGAAAGATTAATCTAGGCAAGGGTAATGAAACTAGATTACGAAAGCGAGTAAAACTATAGGTTGCGTTGAATATCCCTCACCTGAGTTAATTAGTATAAAATGGTTACATGGATCGACGAGTTATTACGAGTGCGTCTCGTTTCGACAGTTAATTAAATCAAGGGTTGTTACGCCCTAAATCTTCATAAAAGCCTAATAAGATTTTGGTGTCAACAAATATCCCGGAAATTACGCGCGAAATGTCGTAAACACGAGACATACATGATATGCCCCGTCAAATCTCCTAGGCGTAATAACTAGGACAACGCACCCGAAATAGACCCGTAAACTCCATCACCAAAGCAAAGCAACGCGTCAACTCGAGTGAGTTCAATTCAAACACAACCTAATTTAAATTACCTAGAAAGCATGTTAAAAACGCGGTAAATGAAAATGTGTAAATAAGCGCGATAAAACTATACTAGAAAGAACGGGATCAAAGCATGTAACTAAAGCATGTAAACCTAAATTAGAAAGCTTGTAAATGAACTAGAAAGCAAGAAATGATGAAATACAAACTATATTAATGGAGAGGATGATGAATAGTCAACATTTAAGCCCAAAAGTGTGTCAATCTAAGAAGAAATGAAGAAGAACTAAGCAAATCACCCAAACCCTAACCTATTCTATCTTCTAAAACTATCTAAAAACATTATCCTTTGTTTATTACATCAACATTGGCTTATATACCAAGTGGGAATTAAATTAGAAAAGAAAAGAGAAAAGAAAAGAAATGCAAAATATCTGCTGAAAAACAGGGGGTCGATCGATCTACCATTTTGTCGATCGATCGATCATATAAGACGAGGAAAAAATGGGAAGGGTCGATCGATCAACCATTTGGTCGATCGATCGATCAAGCAGGGGCAGACTGCATTTTCCCCATTTTTGGCTTGCATTTCTTCTCCGCTAAAATCGCCGTAACTTCTTCGTTCTGAATCGGAATCGCACACCGTATATGGTCACGCGAAGCTTGCGAGGAGGAATACAACTTCCATGAAGATGTTGGGCCAGGTGCCCAATCTATAAAATGACTAAAATGCCCTTGAACGTGCGATTGTGTACAAGAATCGAGCGAAATGCGTCCGAACTTCATATTTAGTACCTAAATACCTAAAAAAGGCCAATTATACCTCATATATCATGTTAACAATATAAACCGAGGTTTTCTGGTTAACGGACTTAAATATAGAGATTAAGGCACCCGAGGGGACTAAAATGCGTAGGTTCGGAGGATGAAATACGCAATATTTGCGTATCATTAATCGTTTTAAACACACCAAAACGATTCGTGATGTTTCTCCCCGATGAACCTTATCATAATGTTTGACTATGGTTTATCTTCAATACACTTGGTGAAATAGTCTGTGTTGACCAGGAGATACTTTTAATTTCCTGGTCCCATAGGTGGGGGCACAATGTCTAAACCCCACTAAGCAAATAACCATAGGCTAGTCAACAACCTTAGGTCGCTGATTGGTTGATGAAGCAGAAGCGATAACTCTTGGCACTTATTTTATTTTTTAAGGTATGAGACTTCATCCTTCGACATATACGACCACTAGTATCCCTCATTGGTTTATCTAAACATCAAAGACCTTCCCCTGAGTGTCTCCTATATATGCCTCCATAAAGTCTATACCAGACACACATTGAAGGTAAGCACCCGTGAAAAATCTCCTATAGATTTTGCCTTCATATAATATGTAAAAATGAGTAGCTTTTATCTTAACCTGATGAACTTATTTCTTATCGGCTCGTAAGACATCTTCTTTTAAATAAGTTATGGTTAGTTTCATCCAATTAGGAGCTTTCTGGATGGTGAGGACTTGCTCAGCGACCTTCATTTTTGTGATACTTGGTTATGAGTCAACTGTTGATCCTAAAGTGGCTAAGGCATCAATATGACTATTATTTTCTCAAGGGAATTGTTAAATGTGGACTTTCTTAAACCTAGCAATCAAGCTTTGGGTGATCTTCAGATATGCTGACATTCATTCATCTTTGGAGTTGTAGTATCCAGATACTTGTTTTGATAACATCCTTGAGTCACAGTAGACATCAAGGTGACTTGTTCTAAGATATGAGGATTTTTTAAACTCGATGATGAGAGCATTGTAGCAATAGGTCCCCTTATCAGTTACGAAAGTTGTTTTCTCTGCATCGGTCGGATCCATGAATATCTTATTATAGCATGAGTAAGCATCTATAAAGCTCATTAATTTATGACCGATAGTAGCGTCAACCATCTGATTTATCCTTGGTAATGGGAAGTTGTCTTTGGGGCAGGCTTCATTCAGATCTGTAAAATCAACACACATCCTTTGCTTGCCATTAGCTTTGGGGATACTAACAGTTTTGGCCAACCACTCAGGGTAAATGGCATCCCTAATAAAATTTGCCTTCTCCAACTTCTTTAGCTCTTCACGGATGACATCATACTTTTCACGAGAGTAAACTCTCCTTCTCTGTTGGATCGACTTTGAATTTTCGATCACGTTCAACTTATGACAGAGAAACTTTGGATCAATGACAGGTATATCCTCGTGGCTCCAAGTGAAGATACTCTACCTCTTCCTCAATGGACCCTCCCTTCTTCAGCTTCTTTTTATCTCTAGGGTCTAAGGTATCAATGTTGTACTTTAAGTGGCCTTTTTATATGCTTCCCTCTCCTCGATTGAGTTGAAGTAGCATTCACATGCTCAACTTGGTCTCCTAGAACTTCCCCTTCCCGATATGGAGTCAGGAATTTAATCATGTGGTGGACTGTTGAGGGAACGACCTCAAATTCCTTAAGGGCTACCCTTTTGAGAATTATATTGTAGGTCGAGTAGACGTTTTCATCCATGATGAAGAAGTAAATTTTCTTTGTAAGGCATTTTGGCCAACTATTTCCCACTCTTACTTCAATTTCATATATACCTATAGGTTGCACCTTCTCACCACTAAAGTCGATGAGTGGTTGGTGATATGGGATCAACTTTTTTTTCTTAGTCTTAAACCTTTTTAATAATCCCAAAACATAACGTCGGCTAAACTACCTCTGTATACTAGAATCCTTGGGACCTCATAACCATATACTAGAGTAGTGATGAACAAAGGTTCATCATGTGGAGCTAAAATTCCTTTGAAATGCAACCTCAAAAAACCAACAACTAAGGTATTAATATCAACTTTAGTTCTCTTACCTTTCATAGGCTCTACTGTAGCCAAGTTGACAGTCTTCAATTTTGGTGGAAGAGCTTTGGCCTCAGCCAAAGGCACTTTTCTATCTGCAATCTCCCTCCTCCTCCAGTAAGTCCCCCACAGATCATCTTGACCTTATCAGAGATCATGTTGAGCCGACCTTTTGGATCAGCAAACTTGGTAGGGAGGTCAGGGTCATCTTCATCACAATCATTCGAGTCATCCTTGTCTCGGTTGGTAGGAGCACATGGCTTACACTTTTCATTTCTCTTTTTTTAGGTGTCGTCTCTGCCTCCCTTAGAGTTACGATTATCCACATACTTTCTCAGCTTGTTAGCCTTAATATTTTCTTAATTTCATCCTTCAGAGCAGAGCATTTTTCGATCTGGTGTCCATGATCTTCGTGGAAATCACACCATAAAATTTTGTTCCTCTTATGGGGAGGGGCCTCCAATTTCTCAAGCCACCTCAAGGACTAATCATTTTTTATCTCATTCGGGATATGTTCGTAGCTGACATTCAGAGTGTTGTCGATAAATTTATCATTTATCGACATCTTCATGTCGTCTTTGTTCTTTTTCTAGGACTTATCCCCGCTGTTGGTACCCTTCTCATTCTCATTCTTTGCTGCCATAGCTTCTTCGACATTACTGACCTTTCCATCCATTATCAAAAGCTCTGCTATGAACATCAGTGGGTCTTCTATAACTTTATAAAATAGATTTCCCTTCTTTAGACCTCCTATCAGAGTCGTAAAGCAGGTGTGTTTTCTTCTTTTGGGGTTTCACCCCAAAGCAGAAGTTGTGTATGAATATCTCTGCGAGCTATTTGAAATTATAAATTGAGCTCTTAGGGAGTGACGTGAACCATACATGGGTTTCTCCGATTAAAGTGCTTAAGAAATCATGGCATCTCATCTCATCTAAGACTAAGTAAATGTCTGTCACCGACTGGTACATCTATACGTGGTGAACTAGATTAATTCTCCCACCATACTTGGGAGTGGCCACTGGTGGTTTAAACTTGGTCGGGGTCAGATAATTGATGATCTTTGCCAAGAAGGGAGATTCTTCAAAATATCCCCTCTACAAAGGGTCTCGTCTTTTTAGTATATCTCCTATTTTGTCCTCCATCCTCTGAATTGAATCGTTCCAGAGTCTCTCAGCCACTGGTAGAACATCATCTTGGGATACATTATCTCCAGCACCCTCTCTGACATTCGGACATGTTAAATTCTCCCAAGGAGTTATCCTTTATTGTCTATTAACTTCTCTCTGCTCCTCGACTCGGCCCCTTGAAGGCAGACAGTCATCAGCTCTCTTATTTCTTCTGGAGCCTGCAATACGTTTGGATCTGGAAAGATGGTTCTTGAGACCATCCGCATATGGGCCATGTCTATCAAAGGCCAACCCCTTCCCCAATCTATCTAACATTGATGCTCTAGGTTTGCACTCTCGTCTCGACCTACCACACTCGGCCTAGTTGGGATGAATCGATCTCACAGTGCCTATAAATATTTTATAAGAATCCCAGCATTCCCTTTCATCCTCATTATCATACTGGTCATCCTCGTCATCAGGGAATTCTTGACCTAACCTCCCCAAGCGTAAATGCCTATGTTCGACCACGTCCCTATGCCTGTGTTGAGGAGGGATATCCTTTTGCAAAGCCTGGAATGGTTCCCTAGATGTTTGATCTACTATGCCATCTCTGGTGATCAGAGTTATCAGCTGATCCTCAATACCAACAGGCTAAACCACCATGTTTTGGCTGAATGCGGCAAGGGTTGTTTACTTCTGTCGTTGACTATCTACCAAGGATCGTAGGGCCATCACTACCTCGGCCATTTCTGACTGAGGAGGGGCGTTGTTACTAAGACCACCTATAGTTGGTGGATATGTTGCCATTTTAAGAATTTCAATGACCAAACAAAGCGAATGAGGTACTGGTAATAAGCTGGAAGAGAAAAATATGAGTTAAAACTGACCCGGAGCTCTTTCAATGGTGATTCAGGCTCACCAAAAGATGAGATAGTACAACTACCAGAGAATCTGCTAGAGTAGCCATAGAAATAAAAGGAAGAGAATGGTTATCCAGTTCCCACAGATAGCGCCAGACTAAGGATACCAAAATTGGTACCACCAGATTAAAGTAATAAGTGAGCTTATACTAGTAAAACAATGGCAGAAAGTAATCAATATAATAGTAAAGAGAGAGATGAGGCAAGGAGGAATAACACCAGAATTTAAGTGGTTCGAACGGAGCCAATGTCCACTGTTTAGTGTGAATGGTGATTTTCCACTATAACGATGGCACTAATGGCCCGTAAATACAACCCTCAATCCTTTCTCTCTCACTAAATAATTTGACAGAGTTTTTCGAGGGTTGTTAATTATCGATCCCCTTACAATGTAGAAGATGAAGCATATTTATAGTGCCTTGGGGGTGTAATATACCCCCAAGCATTTAATCAGCATGTGCATGAGGAGGCTCCCAATAGCTACTTGACACATGTCCTTCACATATGTAACTAATTATGACGCAATATTCCCTCACATAAGAGATTAACCTAGTTGTAACAGACTTGTCCATGTGGGACATGCCATCTTGGAACCATCTACTGCTCGTACTCTAGAAATCATCAGGATGGGTCTCGGCTTGGCCGAGTATGAGGCTACTGATATAGACTAGGATTTCATGCTGGCAAGTGTGGTCTCAACTGAAGATGCCTGGTCAAGACGTGCTTTACAAGTCTTTACCAAGTGTCAGTTGAATTAGATGATGAGATAAGTCTTTGTTGTTGAAATGTTCCCCTAAGGTCTCGACCCATTGGGAGGCCGAGGTTGTGTGATGATGAGGTCGACCCTAATTTGGATGAGTCTTAGGTACAACCTAATTGGGAACTTTGGGAACTCAGCTGTGGACAGTAATGTCCCTCGTCCTAGGATGAGATCATACTTGGTCATATAATTTATTTCACTCTCCCTCTACTATTCTTATTATATATAGAGAGAAACATATGTTCATGTCTCGATACCTCTTTTCTATGATTTATTTACTTTCTTATCGGTTTAAAACATAGGTAAACGAGGATATACATGATTCACCGGAGCAACTTGTAACCTGTCGGCGTGAGGTTTTAAGAGGGGTGAAGGTAAATCAAATTATAGACGAGGGTGGGGGTGGTGGTAGGACAGGGGAAGGGGTGTTGGGGTTTTGGTTGGTGGGTAGTTTTATGGGTTTTGAGTATAGTGAAGATGGTGGTGGGGTCTAAATGGTGGTCGAGTGTCAATGGCGAAAATGGGCAACAAGTCGTGATGGTGGTTTAGTTTTGTGATGATGGAGGTTTAGGAGAGAGCAGTGGGTTTGGTTTAGGTTTTGGGGGATTTAAATTTTGAAAGTTTTTGTGTTTGTTTTCTGTTTTACATTAGTTTTTGTTTTTTAAGGGTATTTTAGTCATTTTATCCCTAAAATGGATGGAACCCGACTTTTGGGGTGGGAGTGAGTTTATTAGGCATTTTTTTAGGGGGTAACTCGAAAATTCATAATAGTTAAAAGGGTTTAGGTGTAATTTAGCCTTAAAATAATGATGATTTAACTAGGCTTATCTTACCCTAATTAAAATTTAAATCATTTATACTTAAAACTAAGTATTATCTAGGAAATATCTAAGTCATTAAGCACTAAAGGGAAAAAATAGAATAATCTTACTCTTAACTATCTCTAAAATCTGACTTGAGTTCCATGATCTTCTCAAATATTTGAACAACTTTGCCTCTTGAAGTACTCCAAAATTAAAAGCTTAAGGTCCTCAAATAGAGGTTTAAAGGTTGTATTTTTATAGGGTTAGGGTTTTAACGGATAGTGACGAAGAGAAAGCAGGGCTGAGGGTTTTGGTCTGAGAGAGAAATGAAATTTCCGTGGCTTTGAACAATTAAAAGGGGTAAGGCAACACAACCCGCGCCTGCGTCATGAGGGGGCATGAATCAGCATGTTTGCGATTGTGGAGACCTAGGTCGTGGTCGAGGAAGATTCTACCCGGAGTCACGGGTGCCACCTTGGTTAGCCACCAAGCTCTCTCTATCTCTCTCTCTCTCCCTCCTCTATTCACACCTAAACATATTTACACTATATTACACACAAGTGGTCTCTTATAAACCCTAACTTAGCCACGAAGACATGCCAAAAGACTCCCCTTCCCCCAAGGTTCTAACTTAATTCCCACAATGTAATTCAACAAATAAAAAGGGAAATTTAACTAAATTAATTTAAACTAAATAACTGAAATTATATAAATTCAACATTTATCATTTAATTTAATTTCTTCTATTATAACCAACTTGATTAATATATTCTCAAATAATACTAAATAATTATCCAATCATTGAGTCTATCACTTTAATATTTGGGGTATTACACTACGTCCCCTATTTACACTGAACAATAAGGTCAAAAATTAGCTAAGACATGGAAAAGAAAGGCATCCAATGATTTCATTATGCATACTTAAAATGTGAATTCATCTTGTAATAAACCCTCACACTTGGTATTCTTATAGACTTTTGTATTCATTAATCACTTGCAAGCTCATCAGTCATGTAGCATCATTAAACTCCCCACTTTTAATTGCTCTTCTATAAGTATCTTGATCAAACACATCATCCATGATTCTTATTATGGTCTACGACTACTGACTTATATTGTCATATTCAGACATCCCACAAACGTTGTAGTTTGTATCAACTATACACCACTAGTTATGAATGCACATAGTCCATAATATATGCCTTTGAGAATGGGATGGAACCACTAGTTCGTAATTGTTATGTCTGCATTTCCTACATAATAGTATACCCCTTAGTCTCATGAGTGGGAATATAACACTTACGCAACGTATTCGATATTGTATTGTCATTTGTTCATATTTTCTTTATTGTGCTTTAACTTATCATTATTTTTATGTAACCTATCACATGTCCACTGAGATTTAACATGTTTCTGATTTTCCATCACATTACTTTTACAAAAACATAACAATACCAAGTTCTTCCATGCTCAAGCCTCAGCCAAAAATGTCATATTACACATTCACGAATTAAAAGATGAGTAGGGACTGTGGTATCAGATCATTAAATCCTAAAAAATAATGTGGTGAGTTTTTTAAAAATATATTATCTCATGAGGAGGCAGTCATAATATAATAAAACTTCTTCTTAGAAATTCGAAAATGGTAACTGAAGTAGAAAATGAATGTCTTACTAGAGTCCCATCTATAGGCGAGGTTAAGGAAGCAATTTAGTTATTATCTGAGGATAGTGTAGCAAGGGTCAATGGTTTTACTGGGATTTTCTGCAAGGATCTCCACTAAGAAATTAAGGCCTTTTTTAATGACATGTCTCTTCCTATGAGTTAGTCTAGCCCTATGTTGGCCTTGATCCTAAAAGTGAAAAATTTAAGATCATGTTTTGAATTTAAGCTAATAACTTTATGAAAATTTTCAAATAAAATTATCTCCAAAGTATTGTCTAATGGGATTGGGAAAATCCTTCTAAAAATTATTTGGCCACATCAGACTGGCTTCACATGAGGGAGGGGCATTGTGGACATTACTTTACTTGCTAAAGAAATTATGCACAAATTGAACCTGATGATGCTGGAAACAGCACCACCAGATAAGGTGTAAATAAGCTCAAATAAGCATAACAATGGCAACAAAAGAGTGTATATATATGTATAGTAGGAGATGAGGTGAAGGAGATGAACACAACAATATAAGTGGTTCAACAATTGCCTATGTCCACTGTGCAGGTGAGTGTAAAAATTACAAGATGAAGGCACTAACGGCCATAGATACAATCTCTCAAGTTTTCTCTTTTTACTGTGTAAACTAACAGAGTTTCAACTAGGGTTGCAATTATCGATCCTTTTTAAGGTAGAGGATGATGTCTATATATAGTGTTTAGGGGGTGTAATGTACCCCCTAAACATGCAATGAGCATGTGCATGAATATCCAACCAGTATAAGGATGACACCTGGATGATCTTAATTAAACAATAATGACCTCAATATTCCCTCACGTGGAGGGAATGGTTCAGTTGTAATAGATTTGTCCACATGTACCAAACCATGCATGTTCTTGTAGATGCTCGAAGTTCTTTGATTGGTGCAACCTCGACCAGGCAGAGTACGAGGTTGGTGAAGTTCGACTGTTCCTTTATCCGACCCTATATCTGATGACCATGGTCATGTAGCTAGCTGAGGTCAGGTCTGAGTAGGTGTAACATCATCTTGGGCCTATGATGATGTTACCAGATGATTGGTCCCTTATCACTACTGATCTCGCATGATGACTGCAATATCGGTCGGGGACGATGATGGTGTGGAAGGAGGGTTGAACCCGTTAGTCCTTGTCGACCTCGGTTAATGCCCAGCCGGGGTTGATGTATGTTGTATAAGCAATGTCGGTTGTGTCTGACCTTCTAAGAGCTGATGTTACTGATGGTTGTCTTAGGCATTTGGTCACCTCGACTACAACATTGGACGAGGTTAATGACTCTGAGTAAGAGGGTGCACTTTGGGCATATCAATCACCCCTAGCCCATAGTTACCTATATGAATAGGTGACTAAGGTGTATGCATGGCCGAGGCTGAGTTTTCTTGTGTGCCAATATTTCTTTGACAGATGTCACTTACTGAAGTGAGTGGCATGGCTAACAAGGCATGATAATTTTAATTTGCCTCCTTAGGTTCCCTAGGCAATGATGTTTTTGGGACTCGTGCCAAAATGATTAAAAGGGTTTTAAAACCCTTTTCATTCTTCTTCTTTTTCATTTCTTCTCATTTTCTCACCTAAGCTCTTTGCAATTGTAACCATGTACTTTCATCATTGGCCGCTGTTCCGAAGTTCCCTTGTCTCCAAAACTTCTACTCTCTTATTCTGTGACTAGCCAGGTATCATTTCAACCCTCTTTCTTCCATTTTCGGCCTTTTATTTTTTATTTCTGCATTTTTGAGTGAATACTTATGTTTTTCGATGAGGGTTTGTGTTTTTCGGTGAGAGTTTTTGTGTTTTTCGGCCATCCTTTGCATTTTTCAGTGGCCTTTTCTTAGTGTTCTTGGTTTGAAAACCTTCCAAATTCCAGGTTTAATATTTTGTTTAGATTGAGTTGAGTTGTTTTCTGTTTGTGATTTGGGTCTAAGTGTTGTGTCATCTGCCTTAGGCTCAGACCTCTGTACCAACTCATAGAAGAGTTCCCTTCCCTTCGTGAGAAAACTTTAGAAAAAAATTTGTCAGATAGAGCTAGACCAAGCAGAAGCTCGTAGGGCTGAGGCCTTTTCTATCAGACCCATCTTTCCTCCACCTCTGAAGGTTATCTACCCTGAGCCAGCCGAGCTTGCTGAGCCAGCAGAGGTTCTAGTGGACCCAACACCCATGTTTGAGTTTGAGTCGTCTACCTCAGACCCCATGTCTGTAGACTCTTTCCAAGAGGATATGGATTACTCAATTAGTCAAGATCAGATCCCTGATCAGGCTTAGGTCTCGAGTCGTGCCTCGTCTCACCAGGGTGCTAGCACCTCGCAATCTTCTTCTGATGTCGAAATTATAGGGCCAAGTGTGGCCATTCCCCCCATTTTTGATGCTATTCCCCTATCGGTCGCCACATGATCTGAGTTCGCTCAGAGGTTTCCTGATGGTCCCTCAGTATCTGCCCTTGCCGATGTTACTAGGGATGAAGATGATGGAAATGTGAGCGATATTGACACCTCTTAGGAAGCCGAGATTGAGAGCTCCATTAGTGAGTACGATCTTCTGGATTTTAGGCACCTCTACTCAATAGTCCCTTCCATTAATCTTAGGAGACCTCTGAGGGGTGAAAGGGCCTTTGGTGGACGATATGGGGAGATCTGCGTCTACGAGCAGATGTTAAAGTTGGTCTTATGTCTCCCTATCCATCCTTCAATCATAGACGTATTGTCCCATATAAATATGGCCCCTTCACAATTATCCCCCAATGCCTAGAGGGTGATGATGGGGGCTATCATCCTTTGGAGGGAAGTTCACCACTCAAACCTTCCTGTTAGGGTCTTCACAGACTGTTATGTCCCCTCCTCTGCCAAAAATCACCCTAGCTATTACCACTTCTTAGCTAGGAAGTCAGATAAGAAGATGATGTTGGTTACCCAGACCTCCAATCACAACTAGAAACCTCGATATTTCTTTGCATTCAGGGTGTGGGAGTATGGTCCCTAAGAAGAATCTGGAACGTCGGTTCCAAGGACCCCTCTGAGATGGGGGAAGGTATCGCTTGCTATAAAATCTGACCCTAGACTTAGCCAGGAAAGAATTCAAAAAGTTAAGGACCTTCAAGATCAGGGGGAACAGGGTCGTCTGGTTAAATATGAACATCTGATGACCCCCTACTACCTCTCTCAGACAGGGCTGGGAGGTGGTTCTTTAACAGAGATTCGTAAGTATCATTTTCCATAAGTTGTAGCTCTTACTTTTCATGCCTCTGATTTACTAACTTAGATATTTCTTTTTACAGAGCGCCTTAAAGGTATTTTTAACGATCTTTGGGGAAATGTCTGCCCCAAGTCTCATGAAGTTGATGAAGAAGGCTGGCCAGAATTTACCACCTCCTACTACCTAAAAGAATGTCGGCACGTCCAAGGCCAATACCACAAAAAAGAGGAAGACCATAACCAATGTGGACCCTCCGAGGCAGAGCAAGTGTCAGAGAGTGGACTGTGCTATCCCAATCTCCATCAACGATGCCCTGGCTACTCATTTGGCTTAGCTCAAGATCAGTGATAATCTAATTAGACATGGTTTGAAGGCTACTGATTCCATCGGCTCGATGATGACCGAAGAGGATAAGCGTTTCCTACGCTATTTGGACATCCCTCTTCTGGCCAAGTTTACCCTCCATAGATATATTCGGGTACTAGTTTCTATTTATTTTCTTTCCTCAAGTGTAACCTCGGTTATCTTATATTAATGTACTTATACATCTGACCTTCCACTGTAGGGTATCTTGTCCATGCATCGTTTTGTGGACTGGACTCTGAAGAAAATGCCTTGATAGAGAAGGGTCAAGAAGCTCTGAAAGTCCAAGCCTCTTTGAATGTAGAGGTTGAGGAAGAGATGAAGGAGGTCGACAAGCTAAAGGAGGAGGTCCAACAGAGAGACATGGATATGGCCAAGCTGAAGAAGGACTATGAAGTGGTTATGAAGGCTAAAGACGATGCTCTGTGGGCTAAGGTGGCTACTACTGTTAAGTCTTCTTTAGAGGATGCTTCAGAGAAGATTATTGTGGATTACAAGGTCTATGATGAGTTCATAAGTTTTGGCTTTGAATACCTTGAAAGAGGTATTAAAGCAACTATAAAGTGGGATGCCTCCAAGGAAAAGGATTCAGGGAGTTTGACTGCCTCAGATTTTTAGGGTCTAGGCTTTGGTGACCCACTATTTTCTCAGGCCTTACAAGAGGTTAAGGAGGCTGATGTTGCTCCTGCTCAGACCGCTATGTTAGAGTTCACCAAGACCGAAGATGTTAATCCTCAGGACGATACAACCGAGGTGACTAACGTCGGACTAGAAGACATGACTGCAGCTGCAGATACATAGGCCTTGCCTTGTGAAGATTTTGTAATTTTTATTTCATGAAGTCTTGTACCTCTTAACTTTGATGAGACCTGGTGGCATCTTGATGCATTTGATTTGTATTAGAATCATTAATACCGTCTTCTTTAGATTATGTTGCTTCACTCAGGGAATGTCTTCTCTTTCATGTTATTTTTTAAAGTCTGGGGATATCATATGATGATGTTATGCAATTTTCACCAAACAAATTTTGAGGGTCTGGGGTCACCATAATATAATGTTTCACCTCATAACTTTCACCAAATTAAATGTTTAAGGTCCGAGGTCACCATAATATGATGTTTCACCTCATAATTTTAACTAAACTAATGATGTGTAAGGTCTGAGATCACCGTAATATGATGTTTCACCTCATAACTTTCACCAAATTAATGTTGTAAGGTCTGAGGTCACCATAATATGATGTTTCACCTCATAATTTTTACCAAATTAATGATGTTTAAGGTCTGAGGTCACCATATAATGATGTTTCACCTCATAATTTTCACCAAATTAATGATGTGTATGGTGTGAGGTCACCATAATATGATGCTTCACCTCATAATTTTCACCAAATTAATGATGTTTAAGGTCTGAGGTCACCATAATATGATGTTTCACCTCATAATTTTCACCAAATAAATGGTGTAAGGTCTGAGGTCATCAGATTATGATGTTTCACCTCATAATTTTCACCAAATTAATGATGTTTAAGGTATGAGGTCATCAGATTATGATGTTTCACCTCACAATTTTCACCAATTTAATGATGTTTAAGGTCTGAGGTCACCATGATATGATATTTCACCTCATAATTTTTACCAAATTAATGATGTTTAAGGTCCGAGGTCATCAGATTATAATGTTTCACCTCATAATTTTCACCAAATTAGTGATGTTTAAGGTCTGAGGTCACCATGATATGATGTTTCACCTCATAATTTTCACCAAATTAATGATGTTTAAGGTCTGAGGTCATCAGATTATGATGTTTTGCCTCATAATTTTCTCCAAATTAATGATGTTTAAGGTCTGAGGTCACCATAATATGATGTTTCACCTAATTATTTTCACCAAATTAATGATGTTTAAACATAATGCAACAAAAGTATTGACACTAGAATTGTTGTTTTCATTAACATCCTCTTCATAAAATGATACATGTATTACAAAGAAACAACTGCAACATCATATGTAATATTTATTCAAGTGGACCGTATTCCAAGGATTGGAAAAAGGTTCCCCCTTGAGATTTTCTAGCCGTTAAGTACCAGGCACAACCTCATTAACTACCCTATAAGTACCATGCCAGTTTGGGTGGAGATTATTTGCCTTCGGCAACGTCTTCTTTAGGACTAGGTCTCCCACAGCTAGAGGTCTTGATTTCACCCTTTGGTTGTAGAACTTTGTTGTTCTCTACTGGTAGGTTTCCTGTCATCTCTGCATCTTACCTTCTCTCTTCAATCAAATCCAAATCAAGTCTTCTTTCTTCCCCGTTCTTCTGAGGGTCGTAGGTCTGAACTCTGTGGGTGGGGAGTCCTACCTCTGTAGGGATGACAGCTTCTGAACCATGAGCTAGCATAAAAGGAGTCTCTCTCATTGGTGTCCTTATTGTCATCCTGTAGGACCATAGCACTGGATATACCTCCTCTGTACATCTCCCTTTGGCCTCTTCCAACCTCTTCTTAATCCTATCAAGGATTATTCAATCCGTGACCTCCATTTGACCATTTTCCTGGGGTCGGCCAGGAGAAGATAAGAACTTCTTGATCCTAACTCTTTCACAATATTTTTCTAAGGAAGAATTCTCAAACTAAGTTCCATTATCTGAGGGAGGGCCATATCTGCATATGATGTTCTTCCAGATGAACTGGAGGGTCTTCTATTCCATAATCATGATCATTATCTCAGCCTCTACCCACTTAGAGAAGTAGTCAATTACCAACACTAAGAATCGATAGTTGTTTGCAGCTCTTGGCAAGGTTCCTACTAAGTCAATCCCCCATACTGTAAATGGCCAAGGTGAATTAATTGATGTCATAGGATGATGAGGTTGGTGAGGGATGGTGGAGAATCTTTTACACTTATCGCATTTCTTCACATAAGCAGCTGCATCTTTGTCCAAGGTCGGCCACCAGTACCCCTGCGTAGTTATCCTCTTAGCTAGGGGCCTCCCTCCTATGTGACTTGAATAGGAGCCCTCGTGTATATCTTGCAAGTATTGTGGGGAACCTCTGAAAGGTGGACACATATAAGGAGAGGGAGTAGGAATCCCTTCTTATACAATACATCTCCTATAATTAAGAACTTGGTAGTTGTGAACCTCAACTTTCTCCTTTACAACTTTGATTCTGGTAGCTCTCCCTGTTTGATGTATCTGATAAGCAAGTACATCCATGAGTCTCCCATGTTCAGATTGAGGTAAGTTATGGCGACCTCTTCTTCTTCGATAGTTGGCTTGAGCAAGATTTCAACTGGTACCATTCTTCTTATATCTGTCCTTATTACTAAGGCCAACCTAACGAGTGCATCGTCTCGACTATTGTCTTGTTAGGGTATCCTCTTCACCTTCACCTCCTTAAAGCCTTTTAGCATCCTTCTCACTCTCTTCAGGTATTTGGTCATCCTTTCACCTTTGGTCTCATATACCCCAAGCATTTGGTTGACCACTAACCTCGAGTCACTGTGGACTAGGAGTTGGCCAACACTAAGGGATTTTGTCAAAGAGAGACCTACTATCAATGCTTCATACTATGACTCATTATTTGAAGCCTTAAAGTTCAACCTCAGTGCATATTCAATATTGGTACCATCCGATGCTGACACTATCAGCCCTGCTCCGCTCCCGTGTTCACAAGATGACCCATCAACGAAGAGGTTCCAAACATCTTCATTTGAAGAGAAGTTCCCCTCTGACAGGGTTCCTTGCTTGAAGAGGTATATGCCTTCCTCATTCTCAATTGCACTTTTTTCGGGCCTGCTTGACCCAACCTCGTTCGGATCACGGAAGACGTTTCTGTTTAGTTCTTCAGCAAATCTTTGACTAATTTTAATCTCAACCTCTTCCCAGGTGAACTCTGCTATAAAGTCTACAAGTGCCTGCCCTTTGATGGAAACTTTGGGTTGATAAATAATGTCATACTCCCCCAACTCGATGGCTAAGGTCATCAGCCTGCCTGACTTTTTAGGCTTATGGAGGACCTGTCTTAGTGGGGAATCAGTGAGGACAACCATAGAGTGGGATTGAAAGTATGGCATCATCCTTCTAGAAGCGTGTATCAGAGAATAAGCTAACTTTTCCATTCGAGGCTACTTCTGTTCACACCTTTGAAGAGCTTTACTGTTGAAGTATACTGGCCTCTTCACTCTATCATCTTCTCTTACTATGGTTGCACTGATGGTTGATTCTGAAACACCTAGATATACATACAATCTTTCCCCCAGAATGGGCCGCGATAGGAGCAGAAGGGATCCGAGGTAGGACTTCAGATCCTTGAAAGCCTTGTTATATTCCTCATCCCATTCGAAAGCCTTTCAAAGCACTTTGAAAAAAGGAATACACTTGTCCGTAGCTCTGGAGACGAACATGTTCAACGTAGTAACTCTTTCGGTTAACCTCTAAATGTCTTTGATAGTTCTGGGTGTCTTTATTTCCAGCAGGTCCTTGATCTTCTCGAGGTTAGCCTCTATCCCCCTATGATTGATGATGAATCCCAAAAACTTTCCAGCTCCTACTCCGAATACACACTTGGCCGGGTTAAGCTTCATCCTGTATCTGTCCATAGTGTCAAAAAAAAATTCAAGGTCGTCCACGTGAGTGTCGACCTTCAGGCTCTTCGTCAGCATGTCATCCACATATACTTCCATGGACTTGCCTATTTGATCTTCAAACATCTTATTTACAAGACGTTGGTAAGTATCCCCTGTATTATTTAGTCCAAAGGGCATGACCTTATAATAATAGGTCCCCTTATCTGTGATGAACGTTGTCTTCTTTGAGTCTTTCGAGTTCATAAAGATCTAATTATACCCGAAATATTCATCCATGAAGCTCACAAGTGTATGTCCCGCTGTGTCATCCAACATTTGATCAATACGAGGTAGGCGGAAACTGTCTTTTGGGCAAGACTTATTCAAATCATTGAAGTCTACGCACATCCTCCATTTCCCATTTGCCTTTGGCACTATAACGGCGTTGCACAACCACTCGGGGTATATGACCTCCCTGATGAACCTAGCTTCTTCAAGCTTTCTAACCTCTTCTCTGATAACATTATATTTCTCTCTTGAATATACTCCCCTTCTTTGTTTGATGGGCTTTGCGTCTTCCACAACATTGAGCTTATGGCACATGACCTTAGGATCAATACCTGGCATGTCTGCGTGGATCCAGGCAAAAATGCTTTGTCTCTTCCTCAAAAACTTCATCAGCTCTTCCTTGATCTCAGGTCTTAGGGCTTTGCCAATTTGGACGATTTTTTTTGGCTCCTCCTCATTGAGGACGACGGATTCTACCTCTTTCGCGGCCTCTCCCTTTTTGAGCTTTGTCTCATCTCTAAGGTCCAGGGTGTCGATGTTATAAGTGGTTGTTGCCTTCTTATAAGCATATCTCTCTTTCGCGGAGTTGAAGTATCATTCACGTGCCGATGTTTGATCACCTTACACTTCCCCTACCCCATAGGGGGTCGAGAATTTTAGCATTTGGTGAACTGTTGAGGGCACGGCCTCAAATTTTTTGAGGGATACTCTTTCTATGATGAGGCTGTAGGTTGAGAAGATGTTCTCATCCATCATAAAGAAATTAATTTTCCTGGTCAACCTATTAGGCCACTCATCTTCCATTCTTACATCCATCTCATACATGCCCAACTGATGAACCTTTTCTCCACTAAAACCGATCAAAGAGTGATGATAAGGGACAAGCCTAGCTCTATTTAAGCCTGGGCTCTTGAAACAGGGCCAGAATATGATGTCTGCTGAACTTTCCCCCATCAACGAGGATTCTATGTACCTCACATCCATGCACCCTTGTGGTGATTACCAAATGGTCATCATGTGGAGCTAGGATACCTTTGAAATCAAGTCGGGATAATCCAACTATAAGAGTATCCATATCTACCTTCTTTCTCTTCTGTTTAACCTCTGAAGATATTAAATTCACAACCTCTACTTTGGTCACTAACTTAGCCTCCGCCATATGAGCTTTGCGGTTGTCTACCTCTGAGCCACCCCCTGTTAGTCCTCCACAGATGGTGTTAACACCAAAGGAGATCATGCCAACCCACTTCACAGGGGAATTATTGTCTTTTAGTGGGAGGTCAGGGTCATCATAATCACCATCATCTAAGTCATCAGCTCTTCTAGTTGGGGCATCTTCCCGACACCTGTCATTTCTCTTATTTTTAGGGTCGTCTCTTCCCCCCTTAGAAGATCTACCATCCACATACTTCCTGAGCTTTCCATACTTCAACAACTTCTCAATCTCATCCTTTAATGCAAAGCACTTGTCATTTAGATGACCATGGTCTTGATGGAACTCGCACCATAGATTCTTGTTCCCATTATACGGAGGAGCTTTCAGCTTCTCTGTTCATCTCAGGGACCGGTCATTTTTTATTTCATTGAGGATGTTTTCGCAGCTCACAGTTAGAGGAGTGTAGCGTGCAAACTTGTCGTCTACAACCCTCTTCTTTCCATCCTTCTTCCTTTGGAATTTTCCACTGCTACTACCGTTCTCCTCCTTATACTTTGTGGCCATTGCCTCTTCAGCATTCATAACCCTACCAGTTATTGCTAATAACTCCGCCATAAATTTTGGAGGGTCTTTAGCAAGCTTCCAAATTAACTTCCCTTTCTGCAATCCTCCTATAAGAGCTGTTATAGCTATATTCTCTTCGTAATCTTCAACCTCCAACTTTTCCTTGTTGAATCTTGCAATGTAATCTCTGAGGCTTTCATTCTTTCCTTGTTTTACATAAAGTAGATGGGTTGTCTTCTTTTAAGGTCTTACCCCAAAATAGAAGTTTTGTATGAACCGCTCTACCAAACCTTTAAAGTCCTCCACATAATTTTTAGGAAGGGAAGTGAACCAAATATACGCAGCTCCCGTCAAAGTGCTTGAAAAAGCTCGGCACCTCATCTCATTAGGGATTGAATAAATGTCTATCATAGATTGATACATCTCAATATGATGTACCAGGTTGGTACTTCCATCCTACTTAGGACACACCATAGTTGGTTTGAATTTGGCAGGGGTTGGGAAGTTCACAATCCTTGCCACAAATGGGGAGCCCTCTGAGAAACCCCTTTGCAGTGGGTCTAGGCTTTTGATGAGGTTCCCAATATTCTCTTCTAGGCGTTGGATGGAGTCAATCCATGGTTTAGCAACGTCGTCTTGGCCGACGTTTTCCCCAGCCACCTCTAAGGGGTGGACTAAGGGTTCCCCAGCTGCAGCACAATGTCGGTTGTCGACCTCTTGGCCACAGTCTCGGCCATGTAGGAGTCGGCCATGGCGAGGCCGATGTTCACCATCTCCCCTCTGAGAGCCAGCTGCACTTCTCGACATGGATAACCTCTGCCTCAGATCATTAACTGGCCCGAGCCTTTTAAAGGACGCTCTACTCTGAGAAACCCGAATAGGTTCGGTGTGTGATAATTGATTTCAATTAAATTAAATTAAATTCGCAAGATTCCAAGTAACCCTTACTTAATTCGATTCTATTTAGAAATAGTCCATAAACAAACAACTACGTGTGTGTGTGTGTGTGTGTCAAACCATAAATAAAGCATGCGACACAGAGTTAAGGAAAAATCCCCGCAGGGCAAAACCTTTTATTTCACTATAACAAGTAAATCGCAACTTACACAAATTACAATGAAATACAGTGACACACGAATACCCGCAGGTGTCGGTCGGTGTCGGCAGAAATGAATCCACACGCAGCGAACCCACATGAACCTCAGTACAATCAACAAAGGAAGAACCGCAGCACTCCTCATGACACACAGCCATAAAACTTTGTAGAGACTCCCTCAGCAATGACACGCAGCCCTCGGTTGCAAAGATCTCTCCACAAAGGTTTGAACAAACACAAGATTGTGTTGTTGGGTTACCAAAAAGATTCACAAAGATTTGGCAATTTGTGTGAATCAAAAAACCTAGAGTATTGGGCTCAATAGGTGAAGACTTAGAGTATTTAGGACTCTGAAAATTGTCTTGAAAAGTCTTGGAAAATAACTTCCCGAAGTTGGCTTAAATAATAAAACTTTGAGCCTAAAAAATCTCGAGCAGATCTGGCGAAGTTTATCCCAGGCGGACCCGTTCGGCTTGGGGCGGATCGGTCCGGTTAACCGGATCGGTTCTTTTATTGCAGGCTTCATCGGTTCGCTTGCGGTCCGGGGTATACTGGATCTGCATCAAACGGATCGGTTCGATTGAGGGCAGACCGGTCCGGTCTGTCAGACTTGATTCCTCTTCTTCTTTTGATATTCGGATTCGTTGATGAATGTATGAATCTTGAATTTCTTCAACGATGTAACGGCGTGCGACATAATAAATTGTTAATGGACAAAAATGTCCTTACAAATCTCCCCCTATGTCTATGCCGGTACATACATAAAAACAAAACATCCGAATTATCAAACAACTAAAAATGCCTATACAAATCTACCCTTCCATGAACCCAAAACTGGAAAGATACAATTGAATAAGACTACAGCGTTTGCTCTTCAATTCTTCAGGAATCTCAACACTTTTCTCATCAGGGTGTGCAATCCAAAGATCATCAATGTAGTACCTACACACATGAGATAAAGAAAAAAAAACAAGTGACGTATCGAGTTTGAAATGAGATAAACATAGATACCAATATATGATAAGCATAAGTCAAATCTCAAAACTCCCCCAAAATTCAAACTCCCCCATAAAATGATAATTCTTTCTCCTCCTTTTTATGATGTCCCCAAATAGATAAATAAGAAGAATTAATCAAACAAGCAAAATCGGGGTGTCACAGTATACAAAAAATACACAAACTATTTTTGATTTTTTTTTCAATTTTTTATACAAAAAATAGATACCATTTTGAAAAAAAATGTAAAACATGATACGAAAATCACACCATGGATTTAGACTCAAACAACCAAGTCATGAAAATGGAATGAATGGGTGTGAACACATTCGATAGGTAAATCAACTCAATCAATCATATGTGCACGATGCATATGTGTACCCCTAACGAATGATCATCAAAAGTATCCTTAGGTGTAAAAATTTGTTGAATTTAAATGACATCGTCTTATGCAAATCAACAAATCAAAGTCAAAGTGATTTCCACACCAATAACGTCCAAAATTATTTAGCGCATTATCAAGCATTTCAAGGACGTGCAAACCCGTTTTAAATTCTCCAACCAAACTCCCTCATATATATTTTCTTTTAGAGGTAATCTAAATTCTCAAACTTTGGAGAATTGGTGCAAAAACCTAAATGGCCCCTTTTTGGCATGAATATCTTTTTATTGCCTTTAAATTTTTTCAGGCTCTTTTAACCTCTTTGGACCTCGAATAATAAAATTCCTCAATTTTTAGGTCCTTTTTAACGGTGGCTTTTGCGCAAAGGATAGATGATTACCTTTCGCAACCCCTCCCCGTTATCAAACAAATCACACAAACTCACAAAACGGTTTTTATATGCACAATTTCCTTATAAAAATTTATCGCGCTTGGTTCATTTTAAGGACAGGATTGAAGTGAAAACACCCAACCAACATGTGATAAGACAAGTACAATAATCAAACAAATCCGTGCAAGTGTGCATTAAAGGAAACATGAGTCAAACATGTAGGAAGAACACTTAAATGCATCTTAATGACTCCAAACATTATAAAGCATATGGATGAATTGACTTATTGTCTCAAAACACTATCAAATAGTCACATGAAAATAATGGAATGAAGTTGTGACTCGGTCCTCCAAAGTGTTCATCCATAAACGGTGCAAACAAAATACAAAAATCTTTTTGGATTTTCTCAAAATTTTATCAGAATAAAATCTTTTTGTATTTTTCAAAATATTTCCAAAAATAAAAAAATCTATACAAAAAGTACATGTCACAACCCTATCAAAAAGCATAACTAGCGTATGACACACATGCGAACACAATCATCTATATGATATGGCAAGAGAAGAATCATGTGCAAGCAAACGAGAATCAACTTGTCTAAAATCTAGTGTATCCAAAAGTGATTTCCTAACCCAAATAGATGTGAAACAACGTGTGGGGGATTTAGGAACCAAGGTAACACTAGACTTCGACATCCTAGGACTTCTTCCAAGATCAAAACAAAATCTCCTAAGGTGACCTTTACTACCACAATACGAACATGTGTAAATGGGTGGAACGACACCTATGGGATGACCTTTTCTAATATCCTTAGAATTGGTTGACCCTCTAAAACAAATAATGGTTTTGGCTTTAGCATTAGAAGCATGAGAACAAGATGAGCCATTACCATCACTATCAAACCTACTTGAGTCTGTCAAATCATTTTTTAACTTCAAAATTTTTGACTCAAGCAAAGAATTAGACTCTTCCAATCTGAGGGATTTCTTTTTCAAATTATCAATTAAACTTAACAGTTTATCGCGCTCTCCCTCAATAAAAACAAACTTATCTCTAAGTGTCTTTTCACGTGCCGTAAAATCATCGATTAATTTTTTATCCTCGACGGCACAAACGGGAACCCTAGAATTTTTTAAGTCCCCTAATTCCTTCTCTAAAACTAGGACTCTCTCATCACTCTTCTTTTTGGCAATTTTTAAAGAATCAAAATCAGTACACAAATTACCAAAGTGCTCACGACAAATATCACTTTGAGTTTGAAACGCTTGCAAATATTCAATCTTACTTTTAAAGAGAGAATTTTCTTTTTCCAAAACTTTAATTCTTTTGCAGAGTTTCAAATTCAAACTTTTTAAATTTTTAGCATGGTCGTGAACTTTTTCAAAAATAGGCTCCTCATTAAATGGGCGTTCCATTGAAAAATTGCGAATTTTTACACAACTGATTTTTCAAAAAAAATCAATATCACACAATTTTGCGGAAAAAGGAATACGCGATAAATTAGCGCAACCTGCTCTGATACCAATTTGAGAAACCCGAATAGGTTCGGTGTGTGATAATTGATTTAAATTAAATTAAATTAAATTCGAAAGATTCCAAGTAACCCTTATTTAATTCGAGTCTATTTAGAAACAGCCCATAAACAAACAACTACGTGTGTGTGTGTGTGTGTGTCAAACCATAAATAAAGCATGCGACACAAAGTTAAGGAAAAATCCCCGTAGGGCAAAACCTTTTATTTCACTATAACAAGTAAATCGCAACTTACACAGATTACAATGAAATACAGTGACACACGAATACCCGCAGGTGTCGGTCGGTGTCGGCAGCAATGAATCCACACGCAGCGAACCCACATGAACCTCAGTCCAATCAACAAAGGAAGAACCGCAGCACTCCTCAATGACACGCAGCCATAAAACTTTGTAGAGACTCCCTCAGCAATGACACGCAGCCCTCGGTTGCAAAGATCTCTCCACAAAGGTTTGAACAAACACAAGGTTGTGTTCTTGGGTTACCAAAAAGATTCACAAAGATTTAGGAATTTGTGTGAATCAAAAAACCTAGAGTCTTGGGCTCAATAGGTGAAGACTTAGAGTATTTAGGACTCTGAAAATCGTCTTGAAAAGTCTTGGAAAACAACTCCCCGAAGTTGGCTTAAATAATAAAACTTTGAGCCTAAAAAATCTCGAGCAGATCTGGCGAAGTTTATCCCAGACGGACCGGTCCGGCTTTGGGGCGGATCAGTCCGATTGACCGGATCGGTTCTTTTATTGCAGGCTTCATCGGTTCACTTGCGGTTTGGGGTATACTGGATCTGCATCAAACGGATCGGTCCGGTTGAGGGCAGACCGGTCCGGTCTGTCAGACTTAATTCCTCTTCTTCTTTTGATATTCGGATCCGTTGATGAATGTATAAATCTTGAATTTCTTCAACGGTGTAACGGCGTGCGACATAATAATTGTTAATGTACAAAAATGTCCTTACATACTCAAGTGATCAAAAGCTGATCCTCTCGGCTGAGCATCACCAACCTCGACCCTTCTGGCTCCACAACCTCGGCTCTGCTGTATAGGTCGTACTGTGTTATCTGAAACCTCATATGGCTCCCAGCAGTCTGTTACAGCATCATCTGCTTCGATATCATCGTACCTATCCTTAGGGTAAGGGTTTCCTTGCCTCCCCAGACGTAAACACCTAGGGTTAGCAACGTCCCTCCTCCGCTGAGGTGTAGGTTGGTCCTTTTGTGGTGCCTGGGGTGGTCCCCTGGCCTCTAGATGTGGTTGAACAATTGCCAGAGTAATCATTTCCGATGAGATCCCAGGTGGACTCATAATATTTTGGCTTAGCTAGGCAAACTGCTCCTTTATTTCCTGCTGCGTTGTAGCCAATGTTCTTAAGGCTTCTTCCACCTTAGCCATCTCGAACTGGGGTGGTGCTTGGCTAGAAATGGGTCCTCCAACGCTAGATGGTGGAGGAGGTGGTGGTAACTCTGGTGCCATATGTTAGGGCTAAAAATCTGTGTTGAAAATATGAGAGATATTAAATACCTTAAAGGACCTCTTTCAATGGTGAAACAGCATCACGCGAATGGTGAGGCCTGGTTCACCATCAGAGTCTCCGGTGAGGTTAAGCTAGGAAAGGAAGAGATGAATTTTCTCATTCCCACTAACGGCGCCAAAATGATGATGCTGGAAATAGCACCACCAGATAAGGTATAAACAAGCTCAAACAAGCATAACAATGGAAACAAAAGAGTATATATATGTCTAGTAGGAAATGAGGTGAAGAAAATGAACACAACAATATAAGTGGTTCGGCAATTGCCTATGTCCATTGTGCAGGTGAGTGTAAAAATCACTAGATGAAGGCACTAACGGCCATAGATACAATCTCTTAAGATTTATCTCTCTACTGTGTAAACTAATAGAGTTTCAGCTAGGGTTGCAATTATCGATCTTTTACAAGGTAGAGGATGACCGCTATATATAGTGTTTAGGGAGTGTAATGTACCCCCTACGCATGCAATGAGAATGTGCATGAAGATCCAACCAATATAAGGATTACACCTGGTTGATCTTAAGTAAACAATAAGACCTAAATATTCCCTCACGTGGAGGGAATGGTTCAGTTGTAAAAGATTTGTCCACGTGTACCAAACCATGCATGTGCTTGTAGATGCTCGGAGTTCTTTGATTCGTGCGACCTCGGCCTGGTAAAGTACGAGGTTGGTGAAGTCCGACTGTTCCTTTATCCGACGCTATATTTGATGACCATGGTCATGTATCTAGCCGAGGTTAGGTCTGAGTAGGAGTAACGTCAGCTTGGGCCGATGATGATGTTGCCAAATAATTGGTCCCTCGTCACTACTGATCTCGGATGATGACTGCAATATCAATCGGGGCCGATGATGGTGTGGAAGGAGGGTTGAATCCATTAGTCCTTGCCGAACTTGGTTGATGCCAAACCGAGGTTGATGTATGTTATAGAAGCAATGTCGACTGTGGCTGACCTTCTTAGAGCCGATGTTAATGATGGTCGTCTTAGGCATCTGGTCACCTCGGCTACAACATTGGCCAAGGTTGATGACTCTGAGTAAGAGGGTTCACTTTGGGCATATCAGAACCATAAAGTAAAGGATCCTAATCTAGAGTTAAAATTGGATATTAGTAAAGCTTATGACAAGAGATTCAGAATTTTCTTATTTGATTTTTTGAGGTTCAGATGGATATGATATGGGGACAAATTTCTAATTGTTATTTCTTAATAGCATTCAACGGTGAAATGGAAGTTTTTTTTAAAATCTTCAGGGTGGATTAGACAATGGGATCCATTATACCTTGGCCTTTTTGTCACTGCAGTTAATTAATTAATAAATTTTAGATTTTTTTAATAGAGAAATTAAAATTCACATTGAGAAAACAGGTTAAATGGCATTAACTTGATATTTTTAATTCGATCGGTTAATTGATAAACAATATTGGGATAAAGATTGGTTTTATAAAAGTTTAGGGTTAATTCGATAATTTTAAAAAGTTAAAAGTGAACTAAGAATCTTAAGTAATTTGCATAAATACTAAAGGGAATTGGGGTAAATGTGCGTGGCTTAGGAAACAAGTAAAAAATTTAGGGTTTTACAACTTATAAGTTTCCTTAGGGTTTTAAATCGTAACAACGGGGAATCCTTATGCCCATGGGCTGCGTCCATGGTAGAAGATGGTGTGCCTATGGAGTTTGTACCCCCGATTGATAGAATATGTGTCAGGTCTACGACTGGGTACAAAACGCGACCAAGTTGTCTATTTTTCACTTTTAAATCCCTAAACTCTTGTATTCTCTTCATTTCTAAGTTTTCTAATCCTCAACAAAACCCTAAACAACCAAATTTCTCTCTCAAATAAAACCCTTTTCCCCTAAATAAAATCAAGAGAATTTTTCAAGAATCAATTAAGCTTTCAAAGGGGTTTTTAATCAATTAACTAAAAGATTTTAAACCTAATTTCGATGAGTGTTTTTAAGAGAATTTTAAGACAACATTCAAGGTATTTAAAGTGCTTTCAAATCAATCTTTTCAAAAGTCTTATTCATTCCAATCAAGTCAAGTTTAATTATCAATTAAGGTAAGTTGCCTTCTACTCCTCTCATTTTATATGTGTATGTGCTAAAATTCACTTATACCTAATTATAATATTGAAATCAATTAAAAATCCTTAAAAAATTATGGCTTTCTAACTACTTGGTGTAATTAGGTGAAATCCATTATTCTTACATGATTGATATTCAGTTTTGAACCCTTATGAATATAGAAATTGAACATTAACCCTCAAATGGATAATATTGACCTTAATTAGAATTACTAAATTTTGAAATTTAACCATGCTTAGTAGGGTTGTACCTCATGTGTTTATGGTAGTATAATTGGAACTAATTGCACAAAATGATGAAATTTAGTGTGTGGAGTTTATTCATAACATGAAAACTTATGAGAATCCATCTTAGGTTACTTGGGAACACTTGAATTATAAATGGATCCCTTTATGTTAAATTATGCCCTTGGAATTTTCGTTACATGTTCATTTTTTGAAGAATATATTATAAGGCTTTACTTGATATATTATTGTTGTTGATTTTGGATCTATCATGTAAATGATAGAAGGAGTACGGGATAAACATGTGTGGTTGTTAGATTGGTTGTTGGATGTTGGTGTTGGACTAGTTCGTTTGTTTGGGAACTTTGGATATGTAGTCACTTGATTCTCTTACTTTACTATGTAATAATAAACCCTTAATTATTTTTTCTTAACAACTGCCTTATTAAAAAGGAAGTGTATCTGGGTTAAAGTTTTTGGATTTTACTTCAATGAGATGTTCCATGCACATAGTTTAGAGATGGGTAGGAGTGATGACTCAAAACCCTTAATAAAATTAATATACATTTACTTTAATATTTATATTACGAAAAGTTACTTATAGGATTGGTATCCCTTTAGCTCTTTATACAATGGTGTAGAACGAACCTCACGGATCTGATTGGAAATAACCCGAGGATGGGGTAATTGGGTAATGATGATATAGCACGAAGTGTTAAAATACGTGTGAACTTGAGAATATCATTGGTAAATAAACATGAAAAATATGAATTAATGGGTGAGTGTCGAGGCGAAACACCCGTATATTGCGATACTAGTTGGCTATAATTTATGATAGGTTAGAATTCCATCACACGGAGTTATGGTGTTCGGGAAGTACATAGAAGGATGGCTATAAGTATTCCGACATTGTGAAGAAGGCGACTACAGATTATGTGACAATTTTTTTTTTTGTACTGCATGTTCTTGGTCGGGGAGAAAGGGAGCATATTAGTTAGGTGTTTATTAATTAATGAAATGAAATGAGATAATTGTAATGCATGGTGAGGTTTCTTTTATGTGAATCATCATTCATATAGATTATATAAACAATGATTTTGTCATCTACATATATAACTAATTTGAGTTTCTTAGCTAAGCAACATGCTAGGGTTTCGACCCATCTCTTTTACGTGGTGACTTCAGGTGCTAAAGTTGGACTTCTGGTCTAGTCTTCCTTGTCCTGGATTCCACGCATACTTCATTTCTCATTCATTCAGGATTCCACTCTCAGAGATGATGTGGGTTTCTAGCTTACTTAGTATTTTTGGTTTAGCTACTTTGAGATATTTCAATTAGCGTGTATTGTGGGAATTCAGCGTTGGCATATATCACTTGAGTTTTCAGTAAGGTTTTGTTTTGAGGATTTATGTTGGGACATTATAATTTCTCTCCCTTATGGTTGTGGACTTTACTTTATAAGTTCTTATATTAAGGACTTTTATATCGCTTTCATGTACTTATCTTATGTTTAATCTAATCTCTTCATGTTGTAATATTTTAATAATTAGAATTTATTAACTTGAGTATTGAAATATATGGTATGTCACACTAAGAAACACGATTGATGTTTTTAAGACATTTAGTATGAAGCAATAATGTAAACTAAGGACGTAAGACTCATTATGGTCTCAATTCGTGATTAATAATTACTTTAGAACATAGCCATGTACCATTATCAAATAAAACAATTCAGACTCTTTCGAATGGAAAAGAGTGATTAAATATAGATAAGATATAAAAAGCAATTTTTCCATAGGCAAGGAAAATCAGTTTATAAATTAACATCTTGGGGAGAGTTCACTACAACAACATCCCAGGACTATATAAGATATTAAAAACCTACCAACTTTACTTTTAAATACATCTGACAAAAAGAATTTCCTAGTAAAATCTCTATATTCATGTGGAGGTTGGTTCAATTAAAACGTCCAATTTATGAAAAATTGTATAAACTTGGATTCAAATTTCCCTTTTAATGTTATTATTGAAATAATGTCTAGATAGATGCCTTCTACCTTATATTTCTAGACTCAAGTGTAGCTCATGAGGTATATTCCTTCTCAAAGGATTAGTAAATTAAATCTCTTTATCATTCTTCTCTAATTGGAGGCCTATATATATAGCTCTTTCAATGTACGTAAAGGGAACATACAAGCATGATTTATGACTAAGATTAAGCCTAAGATAGTAAGATATTTACAAAAATGATTCCCATAAATTATAGCATGTTTTAACGAACTTGTTTTAAAGGAACATGCTTCCATATTTTAAGGAACATATTTTAATGAGCTTTAACACTCTCCCGCAAACTCGACTATCTTGGGGAGATGAGATTGAACCTTCGCAGAGAGAAACGATGTTTGTGGAGCCCTTTAGTAAAAATATATGCAAGTTGATCCAAAGAGGGAACAAAATGAACTCTATGAAAGCCAACCACGATACGTTTTCGAATGAAGTGATAGTCTAACTTAATATGTTTGGTGCGTATTTCAAAAATAGGGTTGGATACCATGTAGGTAGGGATGAGATTATCAAAGTAAGAGGTAATAAGATTAGGGGAGAGAATTGGGTAATTGCAAGCTCGGTGAGGATATTGGAAATCCAAGTCATTTTAGCAGAGACATAGTGTAGGGAGCAGTACTCGGCTTGGGCACTGGATCGAAAAATAGTGGGTTATTTCCCAACAGTCTAAGAGATAAGGTCAAAGCCCAAGAAGATATAGAGGTAGGTAGTGGAACAACGAGAGTCAAGGAACCTAACTCATTCACAATCAGAGTGGGAAGTTATTAAAAAGGGGTTAGAGGAAGGGAGAAAGAGGAGACCATGACCTGAAGAACCATTTAGGTACCAAATGTTTCTCTTGATGGATATAAAGTGAGGTGACGGGGTTAAATCATGAATTGAGCCACATGATGGGCAGTATAGACTATGTCAAGGAGGGTGAATGTGAGGTACTGAAGGGAGCCGACTACTTGGCAACCCTCTATGGGATCAGAAATGAGGTCAATAATATTGGATGAGATACGGGTTTTAGAACAAACGGGTGTGGATAAGGTCTTGAAGTTAGTCAGGTTAAAGCATGGGGAAGGTCAATAATGTATTTGATTTGGGAGAAGTGAAAGAAGTTATCAGGGTAGGTGGCTTCAAGACCAACAAAGTAGGAGAGGGCTGAGGTCACTTAGCTCAAATTCCTTACCCAAGGTGGTAATGAAGAAAGTGAGGATGTGGGGGGGATCTAGGAAGAATGATATCATCCACGTACAGTAGATGGTAGGGCACCCCAAACTCAGATTTGTAGATGAACATAGAGTTATCGGCACGACTCTGAGTGAGCCCATACGGGAGAACAAAAACTACTGATCCACTAGAATCAGGAATGGGGGGGCTTGTTTCAGACCATAAATGGCCTTTTTGAGAAGGCAGACATGATCAGGATGTGAAAAATCAGTGAAGCCAGGAGGATGAATCATGTAGACAGTCTCGTTAAGGATCCCACGGAGAAAGTCATTTTTTAAATCAAGTTGATAAAGAGACCGTCCCTATGAGATAGCAAGGCTGAGAATTATATGAATTGCAGTCATCTTAATACCCAGGTTGAAAGTCTGCTTAAAATCAATATCGACCAGTTGGTGGAAAAACTTTACAACCAGGCGAGCCTTATAGCGCTCAATGGAACCATCATCATGATGCTTTAGCTTAAACACCCATTTTCAGCCAACTGCATATTGAGCAGGATTTGGAGAAACAAGAACCCAAGTAAACTTCTTATGTAAGGCATTGAACTTTGTAGTCATAGTCTGACACCATTCGGGAACCCAAAAATCTTCAGAGTAATAGGTAAGTCCAGATGTAGAGGAGGGTTGGTGATCCAAAAGAGCTTTAGGAAGGGTATATCAGATGGTGCTATCTATTAGATGGAGGGCCTTATGGATACCGATTTTCTATCGAGTGATCATGGGATGTCAGGTAGTGGAAGAGGAGGAGGTAATATTTACGAGGTTAGAGGGAGGGGCGGGGTTATTTGGAGGTGGTTGGGTGGAGCGACGGTGATAGTGTAGAGGATAGGCTTCATGAGGAAAAGGTAGAGGAATTGATATGGGTAAGGAGTGGGAAGGTGCGATAAGGGCATGACGGATAAGGGGTATGGATATCCAGGAGAAGAAGTAGAGGTGAGGGTAGCAGTAGAGAAGAGAAAATGGTTTTCAATGAAATGAGCATGGCAGAATATACTGTAAGGGCAAATTTTTAATTGAGTCTTATGTATGCATTGTCTTATTCCGTTGGTTAAAAGACGTAAGGTTAGAATTGTCATATATATGATACTGAAGCCTAGGAATCGAGACATATAAGTGACCACACTTGGTGCTACATGATTGGACGTGTTATACGTTTCTCGAGATCGAAGGTAAATGATATTTTATAATCAAAATATTCATGATTGTATTGGATAATTTTTTCTGAGGCTATTTATCATTTAAAATGTTTTTTAAAATAAATTTTTTTATTTATATCATTCTAACGAGATGGCCTTCTCGTTCTAACGAGAAGTCATTCACATATGAACAAAGGATCCAACGAGAAGCCATTCTCCTTCGATTGTGTTTCAAATGAGCTTCAAATGAATGTCCTTTGTTTATCAGAACACATCTTGTTGGAAGCTTGTTGGAAAGGTGTTAAATCGAATATCCCTTATCGTTCAAAAAAATTTTGTGATACATAATGTCATACGAATGACACTGTCTTCTCATTCGAACAAATGAAGCATTAATTAAGAAAATGATTTTTGACTTTTTCAAAATGAGTACTCTCTTAAAACTAGGTTTTTCTATATATTTGGCATAGTCTCCTTATACTGAAAACATTTTTGAGCCTCCCACACTACAAAATACTTCCTAAACCTAAATCCAAATACAAGATTGATCATCTTGATTATTGTTCAAGATCAAACCCCAAAACTCTTCATTATATATATTTTTTGTGTGGTGGATTATATACAAGGGGATAGCAGTTAAGGCTATCGGAGGAGTCTGAGGCATGGAGATATTGTGAAGCCGACAATCGATTTCATGGTGCTATAAGAGAAGGTGTGCATACATTCATCCTTATAGGATTGAGGAGTCAAGTGTTGTAAGTCGTTTTTGTCCTCTTTTGTAGAACCTTCTTTATAGTGAATTTTGTCTATGCCTGGTCGTCCGAGATTTTACCTAGTTGGGTTTTCTTCCTACATCGTCGTCTCTCATGTGATTGTTCTTATTGATTATTACTTGAATTATCTTTCACGTTAACTTAGTAATTAGGTTAATCAAGATTAAAATTGGTAATAGTTTGACAAGCGTGATAAGAATGGCTTAGATGGTTATTTGACATTCTCGTATATTAATTCATTATTAGAAAATCAGATTTCAATTGGTATGAGAGCAGGTACCTATAAACTATTTAGGCATATTTTATGGGAGATTTTTTAGGATTTAATAAGTAGATTACGGATGTTTGACAAGTCAAACTATGCATATTAGAAGGCCCGTGTGAATGTTTCACTTAGATCGATAGATGAAAGAGTGTGGATGGTAGTATTTAGAGGGTGGACTCCACCTACAATAATTGTAGGAGAGCGAACTGTCCCTAAACTAGTTAAGAGTTGAAGTGAGGATGAACATAAACTGTGTAACTATAATTCTCATGGTCTCAACGCTTTTCTCAGTTTTGTCTCACCTGAGGAGTTTCTCCAAATAATAATGTATGAAACGTCTAAGGATACTTGGGACACAATCGTACTTACGCATAAAGGAACAAATGTTGTGAAAATTTCCAAGTTTTAAAATTTAACTACCTAATTTGAAACAATCCGTATGAATGAGAATGAAAGGTTTGATTAGTTCTAGGCTCGTTTCTCAAACATCGTGAATTCTTCATTCAATTTGGAAGAAAGAATTCCCAAAGCTTGAGTTATGAAAAAATCTTAAGGTTCATACCTAAAAGGTTTAGCTCGAAAGTCACCATCTTAAATTCTTTGAGAAACATTGACAATATGAAATTTGATGAGTTTGTTTGTGACCTTAAAACCTATGAGCTCAACATGTTTCCATTAAACCCGAATAAGAAAGATAAGAGCATCGCCTTAAAATATCGGAAGGAGAACACACCTAAGTCTGATAAGTCTAACCTAGGTCCCAATGACATGGCCTTATTCCCTAAAAAAATAAAAATAAAATCGTAAGTTTAAGAGACAAAATCCAAAATTTAATAAACAAAAATTTGAGAAAAATAAATATAATAAGGTAGGAATTTCAATGATCGTGATTTTAAGAAAAACAATAATGATAACGCTAAGAAAGATGATTTCGAGAGATGTTATGAGTGTGATGGGCACGATTACAGAGTATTTGAA
Source organism: Sambucus nigra (assembly GCA_949130495.1). NCBI lineage: Eukaryota > Viridiplantae > Streptophyta > Magnoliopsida > Dipsacales > Adoxaceae > Sambucus > Sambucus nigra. The sequence continues at coordinate 415,436,213 of OX422214.1, read as the reverse complement.
TGTCACATAAAGCTTAAGAGACAGAGCAAAACAAAGTTATTTACAATGTCACTCTAAGCTACAGTTATGTCGAGTTAGATGATTCAGGTAACTATTCTCCTCCTGGACGTAACTTCACTGTGTTCACCACTAGTCATGCCAGTAACTCTAGTATGTCTCATTCTAATGATGATAATGCTCTACATGATAGTTTTGACTCTAGGTTTATACCTTCCCAAGAAAGTGAAAATGATGATGGTTTCTGTGATGGAGATATTAATGAAGGTAATCTCCAAACCGCTAATTTTGAGCTCTACACCGAGTCTTTGAAAATTCAAAAGAGGAATAAAAAGTTATCAATTAAGGTGTTAACGCTTGAAAAGAGTTGGTTGCCTTTAAAAAAATTGAGGCATTGGTGAGTTATCTCGAGGCGGATAAAGGTTCTTTATCTGAGAATCTTATTTTGGTGGAAAAAGAGAGACGACTTAATGTCTAAAGTCATAAAACTTTCTGATGATCTTCATGATTCTTTGGAAGTTATTGAGAAGCTTAAAGTTGATATTATCATTCTCAAGAAATATCATGAGGTTTCTCATGAGGTAAAAGTCACTCTTGAGTATAATTTTGGGAGAATGGGGAAGCCTTTTCTGGAACCTATCCTTAGGTATAAGGAGAAAGTCTATCAGGAGAGAAAGGGTATAGGTTATGATGAGGGTGAAGCATTCAAGTCTAAATCTGAGCCCAGTGCCAAGTTTGTTTCCAAAATAAACATTCCTAAACCAACTCCACCAAAGGGGAACCCTCCTAAGAAAATTAAGAAGATGAAATCCATTTAACCCTATGTTTGTACCAATTACATAAGAACGGGACATTATAGAGATTTTTGCTACAATCTTGAGAGGGATTCTCATTCTAGTACTCCCACACCCCACTATAGCTACCCGGATCGCTTGAGAAAATAGGTTGAATATCTTGTTCATAGTTAGAAAGGCTTAATGGAAGATTTCCAGAGGTTTTTTACTCCTCATGGAAATTCATTCAAACCTAACGCTAGGAATAATAAAAAGAGCAAAAGGAATACAATGCCCTCGCATTATACTCCTACTTAGATTGTGAAAAATAATGACACAAAAGCATTTGTTGTTCATGTTTATATAATGTCTTTGAATACCTCCCAATGATATTTTGATAGTGCTTGATCAAGACATATGACATGTGACAAATTACTTTTTATCAAACTAAAGGATCACAAGGAAGGTAAAGTCACTTTTGGTGATGGGAGTTGGTTTAACATGTTGGGATGGGGAACTATTGATATTTTTGGGTTCCCAAAGATATACAATGTTCTTTCTGTTTAAGGATTGAAAGAAGACTTTATAAGCAAAAGCCAATCGTATGATGAAAATCATGCAGTTAAGTTTAACCAATCGAAATGTTGTGCCTGCAATTATTCGGGTAATATTGTATTGCAAAATGTGAGGACATTTGATAACTATTATGGTATCATTCATAAATCCTCATTTGTCTGCAATAGTGTTAGGGTCCCCTTGTTGACCTTTGGCACTAAATACTAGGTCATGTGAACTATAGGGATCTCGATCGTTTGGTGAGGAAAGACTTAGTTCGGGACTTACCATCTCTTAGAAAACCAACTTCTTAGGGTTTGTGGTTCGTGCTAACATAGAAACAAATCAAGAGTCCACATAAGAAGTTACATACTATTACTACCTCTCGTGTATTAGAATTTATTCACATGGATCTTATGAGTCCAATGCATACATAGAGCCTAGGTGGTAAACGGTATATCTTAATGATTGTCAATAATTTTTTAGGTATTCTATTGGGGGATTTCTTAGGGAAAAATTAAATGTTATTGAGTTTCTTAAAACAAAATGCCGTGTCCTACAGAATCAACATAGTACCATTATTAATCAAAATATAAGTGATAATGGCACTTAATTCATTAGTGCCAATGTTGGAGAGTTTTATGATGAATTGGGCTCCAAACATGATTTTTTGGCAGTAGCCACACCTCAACAAAATGGCATTATTGAGATAAAGAATAGGACCATTTAAGAGATGGAAAGATCTATGCTACTTGTTTGAAATGTTCCTAGGCATTTTTGGGCAGAGGTGGTGAACATTGCTTGTCATGTGGAATCGGGTTTATCTCCATCCACATACCACTAATACGCCATATTAATTATGGACTCGAAAGAAGCCTAACATATCTCATCTTTGGGAGTCCTTGCTACATTCTTCGCGAGAAAGATCACTTAGTAAAGTTTGACTCTAGGAGTGACGATGGAATATTTTTAGGTTATTCATCGTATACTCGAGCCTATAGGGTTTACAAACTCAAAATCTCCAAGATCATGAAATAGATAACTATCACTATTAAAGATTATGCTGCTTCTATATTTATCAATGATGATATATCTTATGATAATGATGCACCCCTAGTGATGATCCCATCATTTTTCACAATGATGTGGTGGGCCCCGCTCTTAACAAAGAAGATCCATCATCTTGGGTTCAAAAGATTCATGACCCCACAAATATTCTTGAAGATCTCAACCAATGTTTCAAGACTCGTGCTCAGTTAGAAAATGAGGTTAGCCATTTTCGTTATATTTCGAACATTAAAGAACTTAAGGAGGATCATTGGATTAATTCCATGGAAGAAGAGTTATTTCAATTTAAAAAGAATGATGTTTGGGAGTTGGTCCCCAGACCTAGGGACACAAACATTATTGGTACCAAATAGGTTTATAAGATTAAGATGGATGATCGTAGTATCAATATTCATAACAAAGCTAAGTTGGTTGCTCAAGGTTACACTCAAATTGAGAGTGTTGACTTTGATGAGACATTTGCTCTTATTACTAGGTTAGAGTCTGTTCACCTTTTGCTAGCCATAGCATGTAATCTAAAATTCTAGTTATATCAAATGGATGTCAAAAGTTCCTTTCTTAATGGCATGATACATGAGTAGATCTTTGTGGACCAACCGAAAGGATTTGAAGAATAAAAATTCCTCGATAATGTATATTATCTTAAGAAAGACCAATATAGATTAAAACAAGATCCTCGAGCTTGGTATGAGAGGCTTACTTCTTATCTCCAAGATCGTGGTTTCATGATAGGGGGAGTTGATATGACATTATTCATGCGTAGAGAGAAGGGGACATTTTGGTTGCTTAAGTCCATATTGACGACATAGTTTTCAATTCCACTCGTGATTGACATACTCATCGTTTTATGGAGGAGATAACTCATGAGTTCAAGATGAGTATGGTAGGTAAGCTTACATTCTTCTTAGGTCTTCAGGTTCATCAATTAGAGGATGGGATTTTCATATCCCAAGCCAAATATGGAATAGATCTAGTAAAGAAGTTTGGTTTAAACACTGTTAGGCATGCACATACACAGATGAGTTCTAGGACTAAGCTTAGCAAAGAAATTTTGAGAAAGGATGTTAAGCAAACACTCTTTAAGATCATTATAGGTTATTTTTATACCTAACTGCTAGTCATTCTGACATTGCTTTTAGCATTGGAGTGTATGTGTGTTACCAAGCATCCCCGAAAGAGTCTCATTTGTTTGCTCTTAAACGTATCATAAAAAATGTGAGTGCCACTCTTTCCTACAGTATTTTTTATTCCTTTAATATCTATGATCGTTTGTCTACCTATTCGAATGTCGATTGAGCCGGTGATATTGATGGTTGTAGGAGCACCTCGGGTGGGTGTTTTTACTTTGGGAGTGCTCTTGTCTCTTGATTGAGAAAGAAGTAAAACTTCATATGTTTATCCACGACAAAGGCCAAATATATAGCCGTCGGGAGTTGTTGCACACAACTCTTGTGGATGAAGCAAATGTTAGAAGACTATGGGATCTCCCAAGGCATAATGACTATTTCGTGTGATAATACGGGTACAATTCATATATCTCGTAATTCGATCCAACATTCTCACACAAAGCACATTAGGATACGTGAGCATTTCATTCATGATCTAGTTGAGGAGAAGGTCATGTCCTTGAGCTTTATGAACACTGAACATCAATTAGTCGATATCTTCACGAAACCTTTAAGTGCCCTTAGGTTTGAAAATCTTAGGAAATTTATTAATCTTAGGAAATTAGTCGATATCTTAACGATTGAGTTTGGATTGTTATCTAGTTTGGGGTGTACATTTATTGCTATTTTTATCTCATTAAACTAGCTTCTACATATTTTTATATAAAAAAATTCCAAAAATATTTTTTGCTTTTTATTTATTAAAATTACAAAAAGATTTTCCACTTTTTATTTTTTTGCGTAACGTGAATACGCTCATTGATGCAACCCTTCACTCCATTTTCTCTGTATCCTATCATGGTGTGTTAGATTTGATTATGCTAGCAAAGTACTTAAATATGTCTTTTTAGGCATCGCGATGTTTGTACATGACTTTTTTCGATATGTTGGTCTCTTATCATCAACTTTACTGCACGCACTTTTCATGGTCTCCCTCGAGTGGTTGTGTTATTTGCATGTACTAAATAAGATGCTCTCCTCCCAATACTATCATTTCCATATTGTTTTCTTGGGGATGTTGTGCATGTAAGAACCATTGTGTGAGATTAATGCATATGATGCTTATGGATAAGTGTGTAATGGCTCGGGCTGTGATCGGAGAAAATATTCCATTGCATGAAAAGTCACCATTGGTAAGAGCCCATGTTGAGTAGCAAAAATATTTATGATGCTAAATAGGGTAAAAAATGAGATTGCATTCAATATCAAAAAGCAAAAATAAAAGTCTTTTGTAATATCATAAAATGAGAAAATACCTATATCAAAAAAAATCATGAGTGCTTTAGGGAGTTTAGTTGAAAACCAATGGGTTTTTAAAACTTTATTCTAATTCCCATCTTTCACTTTTTGACTATATTGGGTTAAGAATAATCGAGACTTCGGCATATATGCGTAAGTGCGTCTGCCCCATGTGAGTGCCACTTTACTTGTCACTAAAGTTGATTTGAGTACGTAACTCTTTTGGTATGTCCATTAGTCGTCATACACTGTAGTATAATTTTTGGATTAATTCTCACGTGGCTAGGTTCACACCCATTCATTACACTTCCATGTTTCAATGGGTTACGTCATGTCACAATTTTGTTTTTCTGCATATTTTTTTGGAGCTTCTTCATTTTGTTTTGTTTTTTTTATGATTCTTTGAAAAATAATTTAAAAAATTATTCACTAGAATGAGATTTCCATCTCGTTCGAACGAGTTGCGAGTTTCATTAGAACGACCTTCTAACGATCTTTTAATGAGTTCCCCTTTGTTTATCAGTACCTTTTTTGTTGGAATCTCATTTGAACCTAGTTCAAACGATATTGAGGTTTCGTTCCAACGAGATCCTCATGTCGTTCGAACGATTCTCTATTTTCGTTCCAACGAGATTAAAAATGCATTTTAAGATTTTCTTTTTAGCCTTATTGCCACTTTTTTCATTCTTCCTTAAATCTTCTCACATCTCTTCTATAACCCACTTGCGATTTCATTCTCCCTAGTGTTTTTCCACCAATTTTATGGCTCAATTTTCTGTTACCCTCGTGCCTACATTCTCTTGATGAATGTATGAATATCCCTCGAACGAATATCCCTTGTCATTTAAATAAATTTTGACCTCGTTCCAACGAGGTACACAATGTCATTCAAATGACCATGTATTCTCGTTCGAACGAATGGCAGGTTTTTTAAGAAAATAATTTTTGATTTTTCAAGATGGTCACTCTTAAAACTAGGTTTTCTATAGGGTAGCCTCCTTTTTGCAGAAAATGTTTTTGAATCTCCCACATTTGAAAATATTTCTAAACCTAAATCCAAATGCAAGATTGTTTATCTTGATTATTGTTCAAGATCAAACCCCAAAACTTTTCATTATATATATTTTTAGGGGGGGGATTCCACACAAGTGGGTGACGGTTGAAGCTATCGGAGGATTCTGAGACGTGGAGATGATGTGAAGCTGACACTGAATTGCATGGTGCTACAAGAGAAGGTGTGAGGACATTCATCAGTATAGGCTTGAGGAGTAAATTGTTATAAGTCATTTGTGTCATTTTTGTAAAACCTTCTTTATAGTGAATTTGTTTTAAGCCTGTACATCTTAGATTTTTTCCAGGTGGGTTTTCATCGTACATCACGTCTCTCGTGTGATTGTGATTATTGATTATTACCCTACTTATCTTGCTTGTCAACTTAGTAATTAGGTTAATCAATATTAAAATTGCTAATAATTTGACAAGCATATTTCGAATGGCTTAGACGATTATTTGTCATTTTAATAAATTGATTAATTAATTGATTCATTATTAGAAAATAAGACTTTTCATATGTCGAGCGATTCCAGCAACGATATCCTCTGTGTTATGAGTTGTAACCAAAAAATACACATTCAAAAGTTCTTAGGAATAAATTGTTAGTGAAATAAGCACTCATATACGAATAACAGGCACAACCAAAAACACGGTGGTGGGAGTACGAGGGGGAATGCCCATAGAGATGGAAGAAGAGGGAAGCCCAATTAAGAATTGGAGAGGGGAGACAATTAATAAGATGAACTGAGGTTGAGACAGCTTCAGACCAGTGGCAGAAGAGAACGTGACTGGAGGGAATGAGAGTGTAGGACATACCGTTTAATGTGACGATGCTTTTGTTTAATAAGACCATTATGTGTGGGTGTGGGGGGGTAAGAAAGACGGCAATGAATGCCAATGGACGTGCAAAATTCCTAAAAAGAGCCCTCATATTCTCCCCCACCGTCACTTTGAAATTCTTTAATGGAGATGAAGAGTTGTGTTTGTGTGTAGATGACAAGATTCTCAAAGTGCATAAGAATTTTTGGTTTATGTTTCATAAAATATAACCAGGAAAAATGAGTATAATCGTCAGTAAAAAGAACATAATATTTGTAACTATAGACGGGGAGATTGGGAGATTGCCAAACATCATAATGTATTAAAGAAAAAGAATCAACAATTTTTGTTTCATTTGATTGGGAAAAGGGGAGGTCTTTGAATTTTCCCAAGGCACGCCCTTGACAAAAGGAAGAATTAGTCTTAAAGGCAGTAGATTAAAATTTATGCGATTCTAAATAAGATTTGACTTTGGTAAAGGGGGGGCAAGTATGTGATGCCACAATGTAGAGGAATTATGGGAGGCAAAGACAGCTTGAACAGGGGATAGAAGAGCAGGAAGCCGATAGAGACCATCCTTACATAGGTCCTGATAAAGAAGAGACCCAATAGTGAGATCAAATATATAGAAATGATGGGTATCAAAAACACAAAGAACTTTATTATCTTAATAGAATTGAGTAATAGATAATATATTCTTGCGTATGGAAGGAACAATATAGACATTGTTAAGGTGAAAAGAGGAAGAACTAATAGGAAGTACCATGTTACCTATATAGGTGATGGGGATACGATCACCACTGCCAAGATGAACAGTATTTGGTTTTAAATAAGGATAACGTTGCTGAAGGAGTGAAGAATTTCTGATCATGTGGGTGGAGGATCATGTGTCAGGATACCAACTGGGGTCATAGGAGAGTTATGGAGGTTAGGTTATCTGAAGTCCAATAAAGGGAAAATTAAGGGCGCGGGGCACTAATGGTTGGGTAAAGGTGGAGAGGTGCGATAAAGTATGGGTTGAGTGACCAAAGCCAGAGCAATGTTGGCAATGGATCATGGGTTGCTGTACAGGACCATATCCAAAAATGCCAGCTTGAGGGTAATGGGTGTTATTGGTATAGGAGAGATTTGGGGTCCGTCGTACTTTTTTACTGTAGTTGTTGTTCCGATAGGTGGTATGAGAATAAGAGAAATGCTGAGAAGTTGGGAGGGCAGCAAGTGGGGTGATATGAGTGAACTTCCGGAAGGCCCCGTAGTTCAGTAAATGAGACTGGAGTTTGGGGAAATAAGGGAGAGCATCAAAGCTCTTAATGTCAATGACAAGAATCTCGAACTCAAGGCCCATACTATTTTAAAGAGAGTTTATAAGATCCGTGTTAGAGACAGATTCACCAATAGTGGCAAGAGCATCAGCAATAGACTTGGCTTCCTAAAGGTAGTCCGTAATGGAATGGATGTCACGATTGAGACTTATAAGCCTTTTTCAGTAGTGTGAAACATTTGCAACTGACTTCTAAGAGAAGTGAGTCTTAATAATGGCCCAAAGTTTGGCAGAGGTTGAGCATCCAATCACAGTAACCAGTAGAGATTCAAAAAGTGTAGTGAAGATTAGACAGGCCAAAGTTTTGTCCGCACAGAGCCAGGTGCATTCTGGTTTAGAGGTGGGGCGAGGATAAGAGCCATTAACAAAACGAAAATAATCTTACCTACGGAGAAAGGCTTCAATTTGGTGGGACCACAAAACGAAATTGTCATTGGTTAGTTTGACTATGACAAGATGGGTAATATTACGGATTTGGATATAGGTAGGAGGGTTTTAGGCAGAGGAGATTCCTGTAGTATTAGTTGATATAGTTGGGGCTAAAATTGCAAAAGAGTAGCTTTTTTTAAATCAAATTTGAGATAATGGGTTGTCTTATGAACAGTGTTGCGATAAATAATAAGATTGTGAACAGTAGAAATGTGAACAGTAATATAGTGTACAATATCATCATGAATAGTACCGTGAAGATCAGTAATGAGGAGAAAAGGGAGGAGGTGGTGCGGTGTGGTGGCTGCATTGTGAAAGAGGGAGGAGTTATGGTTGGAGAAGAAAAAGAAGAAGAAGAAGAAGAAGAAGAAGAAGAAGAAGAAGAAGAAGAAGAAGAAGAAGAAGAAGAAGAAGAAGAAAGAGGAGGAGGAGGAGGAGGAGGAGGAGGAGAATGAAGGAAGGAAGAGGTTGCTTCCTGGGAGAGAGAGGATCATGGGTTAGGCTGGTACCATGAAAGAATGGGTAAATGAAATTTCCTTATCATTCTTCTCCAATTAGAGGCCTATATATATCTCTCTCTTACAGTGTGTATAAAAGGAATATACATGCATGACTTATTCCGAAGATTAAGCTTAAGATAGTCAAATATTTACACTAATGATTCTCATAAAATATGGCATATTTTAAGAAACGTGTTTTAACGAGCTTTAACACCTTCTTTGGGAATATGTTTGGGCTGAAAATAAAATTCAATAGTATTAGGGTAGCACTCCTCCCATGGTAGTTGAAAGGAAATATGAACAAACTTAAGGGAAAATGTGTGTTATTATCCCATCTTTAATTTGTTGCAAATTTTGTAAGTGGAGAAATGGCAGTTTCTTTTACAATGTTCATAAGTCATCAGGTAATATTATTTTGCAAGTGGTTATTCACATCACAGATATAACTAGAGCCTTCAAATTTGATTTTGAACCCTCACCATCAGAATCCCAGTTTGCTTATTAACTAGGATTTTTAGTGAGAACTCCTAAACAAAAACAATGTTTCCTCAAAGTTATTTGGAAAAACCCCTCTCTTTTAAACTCAATGTAGATGGTTGCTCAAGGATAACCTTGGATTAATGGGTGATGTTGTCCTGAGAGATAAGCATGGGAATTTTGTTGCTGTTAATTTTAGGGGACAAGGAACAAATTTCATGGAATAGGCTTTTGTGATGCTTAATGGGATCGATATCGCTATCTCAAAGGCATTCTGAGACTTTTGTGTATAATCATGTTTTCTTCAATTAGTTAAAGTAAACCCCCTTGGAACTAGGTGGCCTGAAATAACGTCTTTGGGCTTTCAACAAAATCTGGTATTTAAATTTTGATATAGGGAAGCCAATTATGTAGCGGATTATTTGAAAAATGAGGCGTGTATACATGAATCTAATTCCTCATATGATTCTTTCTATTCCCTCCCTCGATTAGCTCAGGGATGTTTCAAGCTCGATAAGCAGTAAATCCTTCATTTAAGGTTTTGTAAATAGAGTGGTCGATTAATCTAATTCTCCAACAGTTGACTGTAAATTATAACTCTAATTTGTTTAAGGTTATTAGTTTCCTTTTTATGTGAAAGATGGAAATGGCCATAGTATAAGGCCTCAAAACCACTTTTTGTTGAAATTTTCTTATTTTATTTATAAATGCCACCGGGGAGACGTTTTTCTCCCCAACTTATAGTAATAAAATTTTAGGGGTTCAGTACCATTCACAAAAAAATACATCTAATAGAAGACTACACTATGGATGAGTTAAGGATGGAAATTTTTCCCGAAAATTCGGGTACCCGCGGATGCCCAAAAAAATCCCTGAAAAATCGAGGATCGGGTCAGGTTCGGAGAGTAAAAAAAATCCCCGAATAATTTTGGGTCGGTTTCGGGTAGACCCTTGGGTCTCCACAGGGATACCCGAATTATTAATATATATTAAAATATATATTTATATTATAATAAATAAATAAGTATAAAAAAGCATTTGTCTTTCAGTAGAAAGCCCTAGCGAGCGCCGCTCTCCTTCACCTCATCACCCTCGATCTCCCTCAGCCCTATACGATCTCGATCTCCCTCAGCCCTATACGACCTCCTCATCTCCCTCCCGACGTCGGCGCCGCTCTACTTCCTCAGATTGTTGTTGTTGAATATTAACCTCAAATTGTTGTTGTTGAGATTTAACTGGGTTCTCTAACAGTTAAATCATTTCTAACTCGGTTCTCTAAAAAATTGTTGATTTCGATTATTGAATTCGTCCATTTTTGTTGTTGTTGATTATTGATTTCGTCTTTTGTTGCTTTTGATTATTGTTAAGATTTAAGGTATTGTAAGGTATTGTTGTTGTTGATTATTGTTGAGATTTAAGGTATTATAAGATATTGTTGGTGGTGGTTATTATTGATTATTGTTGTTGTTGAGTATTTTGTTGTTGTTGATTGTTGTTGTTGTTGAATATTGTTGATAACTGGGTTCTTTTTTTTTAGATTTAAAAGATATACTTAATTGTAATTTTTTAAATTTGTACAGGTAAAATTTGTAAAAAAAATTTAGATTTAAAAGAAAAAAAAAAGAAACGGGTTCCCCGCAAGAAAATCGATACCCGTTTTACACGGGGACGGGGATCCCCGAACCTGTTATAACGGGGAACGAGGCGGGGACGAAAAATGATTTTTCTAACGGAAATGGGGATGGAGATGCTTTCCCCGATCCCGAACCGACGCGTTGCCATTCCTAGGATGAGTGGGGTGTTTACTCAACTCATTGAGTTGTGTGTTCCTATCCAACCGGCCCATGATGGTGACTACTCAATGATTTAGGACCATTAAATAGCTTTGGGGGTATATAGCACCATAATGCTTTTTAGATCATATTTGTCTTTTTGTGTTTATGCCTTCCAATCCCTTATTATATGTTATAATCACATTCAATAGATAATTCCATAGCCAACTGGGTATTGCTGATAAGGGGAAATGGCAAAAAATAAATCTCTTTGTTTACTACAACAAGATTACATAATGTCGCTATAAAACAATAGCGACATTACTTATTAATTATTTATGCTATCATGGACATCGAGAGGTTTTACTTCTACGCCTAAACTATGTCTAAATATATGCAAATTAAAATATTAAAATACCTTAAAAATATTAAAATATAATAAAAAGGCCTAAATACGTCTAAATATTTCACGCAAGGCCTTTTTATTATATTTGCAAATATAATAAAATGCGTGAAATTACTAAAATTGTACATAGCTTAAAAATATGTCTAAATATATGCAAATTAAAATACTATTTGATTGTTTTGGACGAGATATTTGGCTGGTTTGTAAAAAAAGTCTTTAAGACGATATCGTTTCACTAAAGCATTTTTGTTTTTGAAAAAAGTACGCCTTGAAGATTTTACTAAGAATAAGGCGTAAAAAGCTTAAACCGAGGCGTTTCTCCTAAACCTCAAGTCTAGGCGCGACTTTTATAACACTGGTTATTATCATATTCAATAAATAATTCTAGAGCCAATTGGGTATTGTTGATAGGGATAAATGGGAGAAAAATAGGACTTTTTTCTCCAATCAGTCAAGTTTATTAAGTATGTAGTTCAATAGGTCCTATCATCTTTTTTTGCTTTAAAAGGTTCCATGATTTTTTTTTTCTTTGGCCGAATAGGTCATATTTGTAAACATACAGTGAATATTTACAATATGTATAAATATAACTTATTGAGAAAAAAAATTTATGATAAAACCAATTAGAAAATGTCTTATGTAAATAGGACTTACTTGTCAAGCTTTCAAAAAAAATAAATCTCTTTATTTAGGACAACAAGATTACATAGTGTCTTATTTAAAAATAGCGACATTACATGTTAGTTATTTACGCGATCTTGGATAGCGAGATGTTTTAATGTCACAGTGGAGTACAGCATTTCTTTAATAATCATTGTCCCAAGACAACGGCAGTAAGATATACGTAAATTTAAAAATAGGAATAGTTAAACCTTCCCCCTAAACTTTACCCCCCTTGTCACTTCATCACCCAAACTTTTAGTTTTCGTACTTAACCCCTTAAACTTTCAAAATGACTTCAAATAATCCCCTATCCTTAACATCGTTAATGCGCTACACATGATCACTTTTGAGGGTATATTGGTCCAAATCAATATAAAACTTTAAATAAATAATAATTACAGAATAGTTCATTTAAAAAAATTTAAAAATCGAAAAAAAAACTTTTAAAAAATATTTTCAATTTTAAAAAAATAAAAAATGAACGGATTTCTGATAAATGAAACAAATCCAATAACAAAAAAACATATTTGTAATTTAAAAAAAAAAAGATTTCCAATTAAATGAGGAAAATACTAAAAAATGTAGTTAAGAAATCTATAAAATACTGGATTTTTTTAAAACATAGAAATTGCAAAAAATACATAAAACATTTTGATATTATATATTACATAAAATATTAAAAAAATACAAATATACATAAAAACATTGACAAATAAAAAGGTTTATAAGAAATTGGGAAAAGGGCATAAATATATTTTTTTTAAATCTGCAAAGAAACTGAATAAATATTTTTTAAAAATCTGCAAAAAAAATGTATAAATATATTGTAAATCCCAACCCAACTCAACTAAGCCTTTTCCCAATTATTTAGGAAAATCTGGAAAAAAAATTAAAAATTACAAAAACACATTGAAAAACACTAAAATCTTTTTAAAAATCTAGAAACGAATTTTTTTTGCAAAATATGGAATTGATACAAAAGAACAAACAGAATATGGAAATGATGCACGCCAAACAATCTACATCCCTCTAGTTTGTTCGATATACTTGAAAATCAACACCATCCACAAAACAGAGCAGCAACCAAAGTGTTATCATCAGATGTGGATCTCATCTGCCTAGTTAGAGTTCGAATTTTGGTCTGGATTGGTTGAAATTATGGACCGACTCAAATCAAAACAGGATAGGCAGATGCACTAACACGCATCTAGGCATGTAAACGGATCGGATTCGTACCGGATCAGGCAAATCCAAATCCATATCCGTTTATGTTAAACGAATTCGGATCCGATCAGATTATCCGTCAAATTTTCTGTTAGGGTTCCAAATCCATATTCGTTTATGTTAAATGGATTCGAATTCGGATTCAATCCGATTATCCAACAAATTATTTTTTATTCATTAAAAAAATAGTTAATGATATGTCAAAACAGATACTTTTGAATATTTGATTTGCAACATTTTAATTTTTAACTCTTAGAAGCCGTTTGTGTTTGTCTTTTTCTTTTTATATGAGGGAGATTTTTTTATGTAATATTATAACTATTATAATATATATTTAAAATATTATTAAATATAATATATATTAATTAAAAATATTATATATATATATATGTTCTTGTGCGGACCAGTCCGCATTTTAAGAATACGGACCGGACATGTGTCACCTGACCGTGCGCATAGAAATTATCGCATAAATTATAGGCACACTCTCTCTCTTTTCTGGACTCACCGTCAGGTAACATATGTCCGGTCCACACACTCTCTCTCTCTTTTCTGCGCTCACCGCCAGGTGACACTTGTCCGGTCCGCACTCTTAAAATACGGACTCGTCCGCACAAGAACGGGATTGTATATATATATATATATATATATATATATATATATATATATATATATATATATATATATATATATACAGTCCTGCTCTTGTATGGACGACTCCGCATTTTAAGAGTGCGAACCGGACATGTGTCACCTGGCGGTGAGTCGAGAAAAGAGAGAGAGTGCCGATAATTTAAGCGATAATTTCTAGGCGCATCGTTAGGTGACACATGTCCAGTCCGCACTCTTAAAATGCGGACAAGTCCGCATTTTAAGAGTGTGGACCGGACATGTGTCACCTAACTGTGCGCCTAGAAATGATCGCCTAATTTATTGGCACATTCTCTCTTTTCTGCGCTCACCGCCATGTCCGACACTCTTAAAATACAGATCAATCCGCATTTTAAGAGTGCGAACTGGACATATGTCACCTAAAGGTGCACCTAGAAATTATCGCCTAAATTATAGGCATTCTCTCTCTTTTCTGGGGTCACCGTCAGGTGGCAAATGTATGGTCCGCACTCTTAAAATGCGGACTGATCCGCATAAGAGCAGGACTGTATATATATATATATATATATATATCGGATTGGATTATTAACGGATCGGAGTATATGAATCCAAATCCGCTCCATTTAATAAATAGGTAATTGGATAATCGAATTTTAAGCATGATCCATATTCGTTTAAATGGATCGAATTCGGATAAAATTCAATCCATTGACAGGCCCACATACATTGAGAAGCCTGACCTCGGCAAGAGTTCCACCACATACCATGTCCCTAGGGCTTCATAATTCATTATTTGCTGCTGAGAAATGAAAGATGAAGGCCGAGGGTGGGTGGGTGTTGGGCAGAGAAGGGGGGAGGGGGGTGAGACAACTTTTGCCATGAGAAGAAAGTGGAAGATAAAAATGAGGGTAGAGTGAGAATGAGTTTTTTTTTTTTTTTTACTTATTAAACATATAAATGAAGTTAAATATCAAAATACCCTTTTAAAGTAAAAGAAATCGGTACATGCTTCTCTTTTCCATTAAAAAATTAATTGTGTTAAGGGTAGGAGTTTCTTGAAATTTGTGTTAAGTTTAGGGGATGAGGTGTAGAAACTGAAAGTTTACCATACAATTGAAAAGTATATTGTGAAATACAATACACATAATGCTAGATCATACAGAATATGAAAAGTACATCGTGCTAAAGAACTATAAAATTACAAAATATGTTCTACAAACCATGTAACTAACACAATATGAACATTTATCTTCCATACATTTATCTTCCATACCCCAGCAATGACTACTAAATACAAACCGGTTTTAACATTACACCAATAACAACTAATTATTCACAAACCGACGCAGACTATTCATGGAGGGAAGAAGAGGGAAAGGTTTTGAACAAAACCCGACTTGGCTAGGAGCAAGCTGTAAATTCTTTAACCAAATAACAAATATTTGTAGATGTACACGCATGCTTACTCTCCCTGGCTCCAGGAACATTTTTTTTCTAACCAGGAAGAGTAATCCTATACTGACTCTTGATGCAGACACAAAACATGAAACTCGTTGACATGGAAAAATTTCATTGATTGGTGTTATAAATTATAATCACTGGACCCCACGCATCAACCTATGTAGTATTGCCATGTTGGTGACCCCCCTATTTCAAATCCTCATCAAGAGTCATTGTGGAATTACTCTTCCAAAAAATATTTGTCAGTCCACACACCAAATACTGCTATCTTCTGCTTTTCTTTCCCCACCATTTGAGGAGACTTTTTTCGAAATCCGAATGACCGGGCTTATGAAGTTTTGCCTTTGTCTCACGTAACCGAACTTTGAATTCTTTCTTCCACGCCTCAAACTTCAGTTTCAGTCGCCGAAGTTGTTCATCGGGATTCGTAGAAGGCAACTGCCCTGACCTGTACTCAACAATGGCTTTAGCCTCGTTATCGAAATTCTGTTTCCGTTGCTCAAACTCGTTCACCAGGTGACTCACTGCATTCACACCACCATTGATCTCTCCACCTGCTCCAAACTGTGAACTCATCACAGTACTCGGAGATTTGATTGAAGTGTTTCTACCAGGAGTTGGAGTTCCTACTGACAAGGCATCCTCAGAATCATAACAGTAGGGAGATGGAGTACCATCTCGACGCCCAGGTTGACCTTCAGTATCGTCAGCAGCAAGACTCTTCTTGGCGGAAGCCAGGCTCATCTGCATTCGCAATAAATTATACATAGTATTGAGCATATCAGATATTCATTATTTGGATGGACTCCTTTGTTTTCTTAAACAAGAAAGCATGCTTTTCCCCCAAAAAGGTATTCAGCAACAATTACTACATAAAAAAGGATGAAATTTGCAAGAAACCCCATAAATTATTTTTAATACAAAAAATATCCTGGAAATTTCTGTTTATATATTTCAAAGACCCCCTATGGTCACTAAATCCCCAAGGGAGTCTTTCCGAAAAAATTCATAGTTCAGGAGAGTTGCTGCATTAAAAATCGTTCAGTGGGAAGGAGTCTATATTAAGAATATTTCAGGGTTTTTTTTGCAAAAACTGCATAGTTCATGGGGATTTTTTTGCACTTTCCCCAATAGAAGCCCCCCTGCATAACTCTATGCTAACCTTGAAACACAGTTAATACTCTAAATTAATAGTCGTATTCTAAAAATAGTAGGTAAAACCTGGTGAGATTACAAAGTCACCCATCCATACAATACCCATAAAAGAACAATGATCCAAATGCATGTCTTGCATGTTGGAATTTATGGTAATTTATTGGGTTGACAAAATTATATTTTTGGTCAACTTGAGAGTCAATTTAATATGGGACTCACGTCTTTCGAGGCGGTTCAAAGTTATAACGCGTTCTCCACGAGGAGTATAACGTGGTATACTCATGTTTAAAATCATAAATTAATGAATGAGAAATTGTTGCTCAAAATACCCATGGAATTTGGTTGAAGTGTTGTATTGAAGCTAAAGTCCCACATAGATACTATATGAAAAATAGGTGTAGTATATTATAATCCATTTTGACTTTTGTGATTGGGGCCCTTGGGTAACCGAACTCTTTGAAGGAGGGGAGATCTACATGGTCTTGGATTGACTTTCAAGTCCACACACGCAAGCCGCCGGGGCATGGTCGTGGGTTGGGTTGCGGGTCGTGGGCTTTGACTTGGCCAAAGTATTAACTTTTTGGGCCAAATTTATTGTGCCTTTTATTTAATTTCCGAGTCCAATTTTTTAGTGTGTATTTTATTTTCTGGCCAGTTTATTTTTGTCCCAACTGTTGTGACAGCTTGGACAGTTTTAACTGCCTCTAAACTGCCCTTTAATTAGTATAAATAGACTGTTTGGCCTTCGTTTTTGGTACGAGTTTTTTGAACATTGTTTCTGTCTTAAGTCAATCCCATTTTCGTGTCCATACAATAGAGTTTCTTCCATTGTTTGTTCACCAGAGAGCTACTATTGCAAGTGTAGACACTCGTGTCCTGGGAGACAATTGCCGCCGAGTCCGTAAAGTACAGTTGCGAAGCAAATCTCGTCTTAAGGATAGTGCTCAAGACTTACCTCAATCGTTTTGTATTTCTTCGTACTGTCGTTTCAAGATTATGCATACATATATTTATGTTTATGTATTCTGTAATTTAATTAAAAATCATTTTGGGTAACATTGCGTTAAAAGATTTTCATCATTTTTAAGAGGATAAATTTTGAAAGTAAAAGGTCGTCTTAAATTGGCTGACTTACAAATGGCAACTCTTAATTTGGGACGGAAGGAGTAATATGTTTAAACAACAGGTCTTCCTACTTCCTCTCAACGCTGAACTCAGAAGTTCATAACTATTATTCTCTATTCATCAAAAATGGACTTACATGTACAAGTGCAATACAACAGAAAACTTGTGTCTGGTTTATTATGCAAAGCCCTATACATCAGGTGCAGCACATCTTAGCCAGTGTGGTTCACTAATCCCTTGACATGATCGTCGTGCATGTAGGTTTGGTATTACAGTCTATAGGCCGATGCAGTGATGCACCCATAATATATCCCATTTACAAATGGTTCATTCTCCCGTAATATCTATCACGAAGGTGTAGTAACCAATAAATTTATTAGGCAACACCTTTTTAGCACAGCATTATAGTTTTCTAAGCAACCATAGCCATATTATGCCCATACTTAGGTGAGCTGGGACTTGACATCTTCACGTTTAAAAGAAAAGCCTTGAGAGCCTCTTCGATAAATAAAGATTAAAGACCACCAGCAACCATGTAACATAACAGAACTGACCCCCGACATTGTTTTCTAGCCACGGGGTTTAGCCTCCTAGAGCACCTATTGGTCCATTAATTGTCTTCACAGATTCACATAAAAGCAGTTTTAAGTTTTCCATGAGATTGGATCTTGAGCTCATTGCCATAGTTATTTAAGGAGCACCAAGGCGCCAATGTCTCCTTAGAGCCTCGGCGCAAGGCATAAGGCGAGGCGCGCGCCAAATTGAAGTGAGGCGCACATTATACAAGACATGAAAAATTGTAAATCTATAATAATAAGATTATTTTATGATCTAAAATTTGAAATACAGCATAAATTACTATTATACAAGGTTATGAAGAGACACATAAGAAGATATATCTAATATATCATATGGAAGAAAACATATAATCAAATATCAAAATTTAATTAACATTTTAATAATCAAATAATCAACAAAAGCAAAGACATTAATATATTTAGAACAAATGTACTCCAATGTGTGAAAAGAAAAATTAAAATCAATAGGAGATGCAATAATGCTTAGTTTTTTTGGTTTCTTTTACCTAAGTAGTGACTAGTGAGAAAGATATAGTTTCATCACAACTTATGCTCAACCTTGGTTAGTTTTTGGCTGGGAAATAGTTCAATTCTTCATATTTCATTAGAACGTAATGTCAACATATTAATTGATCCATTTTTATTTGGGGGGAATTTTCTAGAAGAAATTTAACAAGGCGCACCTCGAGCCTGGAGTCTAGGCGCACAAGGGGCGCGCCTTATTGAAGGGGCATTGCCTGAGGTGAGGCGAGGAGCCAATGCTGCACCTAGGTGAGCCTAGAGCCTAGACGTGCGCCTAGGCACGCCTTTAACAACTACGGCTCATGCAACATTTCGATTAAAAAAATGATCAAAGATCTACCAATTGATGAATGGTTGTTATTTAGTAAATCAAGTGACTAGAGATTAAGTTCAAGAGGACCTCATTATAAAATTTGCAATTTCTCAAGTAACGTTTTTTATGCTTTCCAGAAATATTTAGGAATTTGGAAGGTTCTTTGACTTTTACCCAAGATAGAGTTGCATAATTAGACTTATGTCCCTAGAAGTTCATAAATTAGACCTGGGGCATAAGGTACAAGTGGGTTAATGCGCATGCGGAGTGGTGAGTCTAATTTATGAACTTGGGGGAGTCTAATTATGCAAGTATCTCATGGGGCAAAAAAAAAGATTTGTTAAACCAATCATTAAAAAAAGAAAACGAAGTTGGCAATCAAATCCATGCAGAACAAACACTCACTTGTAATGATGCCATCTGCTTTTGCCATGCACCCTCCATTGATTTCATCTTGGCATCATACTCTGACCATTGTGCTTCAAATTGTTGCACTTTCCCTCGCAAAATTGCATTTTCCTCTTCTTTCTTCCCTATGGTAGCTTCTGCCATCAGAATCTGTCTTCGGAGCTCTTCCACAACTGAAGGAAGAATTTGAATATGGTCTTGTGACAAGTCCTGCTCGGTCAGGAAAAAACAATTATTCTTAGGAAATTGTCAATATCCCAAAACAAGAAAAAGTAACACTTGATTTTCCATTCAAAAACAGTTTTTCAAACTTATTACACAAAAAAAAAATAATTATAATTGCAAATGGTGACATTTTCTTAATATCTCAAGCAAGAGTAGGCTGACAAGTATTCTCAAATCCAGGATGCGTAAGTTACATTTGAGCTAATAGTATAGTTAACTATTTAGTGGTAGATTCCATATATTAACCAAATTATATAAAGAGGACAACAGTCATGTTTCCAAATTCTAGCTAAAATATAGTATATGATTCTCAAATAGGCTGTTTGTAAATTTGCAACTACATATGCCTTTTCAGACCAATTTCACCGTAGTGCTCAAAAACAAAAGAAATTTTCTACACTAATACATGGGTCATGTGTCACCCATGACCCGTGACCCATGTTCTAAAAGGCACGCCTAGGCTCCGCCTAGGCTTGAGGCTTGAGACAAACGCATCGCCTACGCCTTATTCTTGGTAAAAGTCTTAAGGCGCACTTTTTTAAAAAACAAATATGCCTTAGTGAAATGATATCGCAATTTAAAGACTTTTTTTTACAAATCCGACCAATATCTCGTCCAAAACAATCAAAATACACTTTTTATATATTGATTATGGAGCATGAATATGAGAAAATGGCTACCAAACAAAAGGATATATTTTCAAAATTCAAGGTATGTATTATTTTATTATATTATTAGCCTTAGAATAATTAAAATAATAAAAAAAGGAAAAACGCCTTTTTACGCCTAGGCTCCTAAGGCTTGAGGCTTAACCTCTACGCCTCGACCACGCCTCGCGCCTTTTAGAACCTTGCCCGTGACATCACATGGATGCTAGAAAAATCTCAATATGCTTAGGGTAGTTAGCTAGAACTTTTCTCCTTCCTGTACATATATGGTGCACCCCATTGGGGAAATCATTTAATACCACATATTTTTGAGAAATGTGAGTTCGTTTCAGTATTTCTTTAATGTAAATCTTCAAATGCGGAAGCGTTCTTACTACACTACACAACAACAAATAATTAAACTAAAGAAATGAGTTTCTTTCAATTCTCAATATTCAAAATTCTCAATATTCAAGGTCAAGTATAAATGAGGGCCAATGGGCCTATTTATAGGAGGAGTTAGCTTGCTAATCAAGCTAATACCCAAAATTACCAAAAAGGACAACTAATACCTAAAAATGACTCATTAGTCCCAAACATACTTGAAAACTAATTAAACACTAAAAATAAAAGAAAATGATAATAAACCCAAACCCAAAAATAGAAAATAAAAGATAGTCGTCTCTCGAAGGCACAACCACGCGCCACGTGTCGTTAGAAATCCCACATACATCATTCTCCCCGTCTTCGAAAAAGCTCGTCCTCGAGCTTGGAGGGTGACTCATCAATGCCACATGAACACGTGTCGGTACAGGTGTTATCTTCCAAAGTAAAGCACAACCCCAAATCAAATCCAACATGCAAATGAGCCGGCCGAACTTCTGTTAGACTCATATGGACCTTCAACAAGTGGATCTAATATACCCGAATCTCAACAATGTCTCCTTACAGAATTCGAGCAGCAAAAAACTGACGACTATTCCGCCTACTCAACACCATAAGCACATGGTTGCAACTTGGTTTGGTGGACCCTGAATCTGACCGGACGGTAACACCGTCGACCGTACCTTTGCAAGTACGATGGCGAAACAAGAGGACTGAAGGCGCATCTCCAGGGGCAAATAGTCAGAAAATATTTCTCCGGTGGTTACGTTTCTCATGGAAACCATGTGTTGTGTCAAAAATTGACCGAAGTAAAGGTCAATAGGGAGGGTGCGAAGCCGGCCCGATTTGGATTGGATTTACTTGCAATCGGACATTAATGAGTGGGAAAAGGGGTAAAATTAGGGTTAAAAGGGATGGGATTGTTTTGGGTTAAAAAATAGGGGGCTAGGGTTTGGTTTGGTTTGGTTTGGTTTGGTAGGTGTAATCTGGGCTTCTTGTGTAGCAGGGTAAAAGGGGAGGGGGGGGCTGGATTGGACTGCTGGGCGGTTTCGAGGTTTGGGGTTTTGGATCGAAGGTTGGGTGAAGTTCCGACAGTTGTAGGGAAAAAGTGGTTCGGCCAGCAATAGGGGTTTTGTTGGTGGTATGCCGGCGCAAGGATTTTCGAGAGATTTGGGAGTGTTGTTGGCGCCGAAAATGGGTAGGGGGGTGCCCAGTGGGCGGCTGTATTTTTTTGTAGGTTTTGTGTTAGGGGTTGTATTTTCTTGAATTCTTGAGGGTTAGGGTTTTAAATTTGGGGGTGGTGTTTTCTTCGATTAGGGTTTTGGTAAAAAAACAATTGAAGACGGAAATTCATGTAGATGAGGTGGTGGTTGTGTGGCAGTAGAAGGTGGAGATGAAGGATGGTGGTGATGGAGAGGAGGGTGGAAGAGATAAAAGAGTTGGTATCTCCTTTTTTAGTGGCAATGGAATTTAGTGTTTCCATTCACCGATTCACCCGATTCTCATTTGGGCATTTATCAATCTTTCGATTGAAGGGTTGTCGGAATTAGAATCTCAACTCGTGATCTGCTTCACGCACCCCGATGAACACCAAGAACAAGCCGAGCTCTGATACCAATTTGATGTAAATCTTCAAATACGGAATCGTTATTACTACACTACACAACAACAACAACAAATAATTAAACTAAAGAAATGGGTTTCTTTCTCTCTCTATTCTCAATTCTCAATATTCAAGGTCAAGTACAAAATAGGGCCAAGGGGCCTATTTATTGGAAAAGTTAGCTTGCTAATCAAGCTAATACCCAAAATTATCAAAAAGGACAACTAATACCTAAAAATGACTCATTAGCCCCAAACATACTTGGAAACTAATTAAACACTAAAAATAAAGGAAAATGACAATAAACCTTAAACTAAAAATAAAAGATAGTCGTCTCCCGTAGGCACAACCACGCGCCACGTGTCGCTACAAATCCCATATACATCATTCTTATTAGTAAGTTGTTGCTGACTTGCTGCATTTACACTTGCACAATTCACATTCAAATTGGTATAGGAGCAAACGTCAAGAATTCGACGGGGTACAAGTGGGATTCAGATTAGGATCCCTATCACTTCCTCTATACCTCCGCCACCACCGTCGTGACCCCTCATATGACTTACCCAACCCACCACCACCCTCCACCATCTCCGACATACCACCTCGACTCCACAAACGATTGGGAATCATCCTTCTCGGACTTTTTCGAACACTGAGACATTGAGGGGGAAATTGGGCAATTGGAGGGTCAGTCTTAATGGGATGCCGGTTTGGCTCATCATACAAGCATTAATACGAGGAGCGTCATTCAAGAGTTAAAAGAGTTCAAAGAAGCGCCACTTTTTTAAAAATTTGAGTACGATAAGATAAGATGGAGTTCAAGCGTTGGACACATTTATCCAAGTTTCGTTTATCCGTCGATAGTGTCATCCGTTGCCTGACCTTGGTCAGCCATTCCTTGTGGCCCCCATTCTTGTTTCTTTTGATGTCTTCTCTCATCTACTGCAATGTTGATTGCTAGTATGGGTCAACTGATGGTTGTTGAGGATGGCCCTAATTGGATCAGAATAAAGTCTTTCGAAAATTTTTGATCTTTTAGGCAAAAACTATTTCTGTCGATTCTGATGTATACAGGAAACCTAGGAAATTAGTTGTATTCTCCCTATTTCATTTGCATGTCTAATTTATTACTTTCAACTCTTTTAGTTAGTATAGTAGGTTGATGATAATTTCAATCTAATGATAATTCATTGTTTTTTAAAGGTTAAAGAGCTCTTCATTTAACCAAAGGGGCTTGCCCCAATGGTTACCACCAACCCTTGCTTTGCAAGAGGGTGGGGGTTCAAGTTTCACCCCCTCCCCTTCCCTAAGGCTTGATCCTTAAAAAAAAAAAAAAAAAAAAAAAAGGAGCTCTTCATTTTTTCTAAAATTACACTTAACTTTAAAAAATTGAAATTTTAGTCTGCTAACACTTATTCTTTTTTTTTCCTTTTTTGTTTTAAAATTGCACTTAACTTATACTGTTTACTATTTTAGCTTAAAAGAAATTTTAAAAAAATAACCAATATGTCATATTATAAAATAACAATATGTGAATGAAACTTGAAAAATGATTGTCAATTTGATTTTGCATTTTTAATTTATCGTCATTTTATAAAATAACCAATACGTGAATGAAACTAAAAAAATTGATTGTCAATTTGATCTTGCATTGGTCAATTTATTGTCATATTATAAAATTAACCATATGTAAATGAAAAAAAATGATTTTGCATTGATTGATTTATTCTCATATTGTAAAATAACCAATATGTTTAAATTGATTTTATCAAACTTTTTTTTAAAAAAAATCATATTGGGGGAATAAAAAAATGTTTAACTATGTGAGAAAGTCCTCAAATATGTTTTTTTGCAGTTCTATTTATATTTCTTTGTTACTTTATTTTTTATGGTTTTATTAGTATTTTTTTTATATTATTTTGCGTATTTTTTGTGAGTCTTATGCCTCAATACGCGCCTCGCCTGCTAAAACCAAAACGCCTCGCTGAAACCAAAACGCCTCTCCTCGCTCCTTTTTAAACATTGCAACAAAGCATTTTCCCAATTAATTAAAAAATACAGTAAGCTTGTGGGCAAGGGGTCCCCATTGTTGTATCACGTTCCACTATAGGGCTTCAACTCTAAACTTGAACCAACGTCCACTGCTGCAAGGTTCGATGATTTTCAAGACCGCCATTAATAGTGGGGAGGGGTTAGTGTTGGGTTTGATTTTTATGTTTAGGATTTTTAAAAGGATCAAATACCAAAAAGTCCCTCAAACATTTTTTAGTACACATTTAGTCCAAGCCTTTTATTTTGTACCAAAAAGTCCCTTATTCTCTTATCTTTAAAGGTCCGCGTCAGCGGCATGGTAAAGCCTTTTTGGCATAGTGAAGGACTTTTTGGTGCAAAATAAAAAGGCTTGAACTAAACGTGTATTAAACAAAGTTCGAGGGACTATTTGGTATATGCCCCTTTTTAAAATTAGGGTTAAAATTTATGGATTTGAGGAAGAAGGTGAAGTGAAGAAGGATATTTTTGTCTATAAAAAAGAACTAAATGAATCCATACTAGATCCACACATATGATATATGAATGGTTTTATGTAAGAAAAAATTTACGGGATTCTTTTTCCCAGAGTTGCAACTATCCAGTGCAAAGAATTCAGTTCTTACAAGTAAATACTGAATACCCTACCCAAGTAGGCTTACAAAGTTGATTGTGATATGATCAAGTGCTTTCTGGGTCGCCTCAAACCTTACGATTGATGTTTATCCCCAGAATATTTGGAGACTTTTTACACACACACAAAGGGTTTACTTGTTACTAATATAGCCTAGCCTCTGTTCTTCTTTAGATCCCTTGTTTTACACCGATAGTATTATTGATCATGTCAATGTAGAGGAAATGAATGCATTTCCATAGTGGGCCAAGTCAAAATATGAAAAATAACATTTTTCTAATGGAAAACCAACGGTGTTAGAATTTAGGGGGGCATGTCTAATTTTTTAATATTGAGGGTGTTATGCCAAAATATGGTATTATTATAGGGGGTTAAGTCAAAAAAGCCCATTAATAAATAGTTTAAAGAAGCAAGATATATTTCAAATAATGGGCTTCATAGAGTACCTTCACTTCTGAAACCTTCCTGCCCTGTTTCCCTATAGAACTTGAATTGCCATTATTTAAATTATTCGATTTCTGCAGGTGACTAAACTGCCTTCGAGCCAACCACCCACGAATTACTGCAGGTAAAAAACAAGGGTAAACGTATCGAATTCAACTAAACAACCAAACACTTACTATGAATGACAACAAGTTTACCAGATTGTAAATGTATTACTGCTTTCAGCTGCTCATCAAATGTTTCACGAGCAACCTGCTGCCTAGATTTTATTAAAGCATCAAATTTCCTTCTAGCATTTTCTGCACGAACAACTGCAAGGAAGTTGTAAACTTAATCAATATCTAAGGGCGCGTTTGATTAGCGATTTTTTTTGTTTGATAAAGTGTTTGATTAGCGTTAAATTTTTCTCAACAGAAAATATTTATTTTTACTCGTTTTTACTTTTGTGGTGCTTGATTGCTTATGTGTCTACTAGGAACAATAGTCGTGAAGGTGATATGTGTTCTATCTTCTATATTTCCCTAATTTTCGGTGGAAAATATTTTGTTAGCCACCCACATGGCAACCCCAAAGAATTAGATTCCATTGAAAAAGTGGAAAAGACGGACAATTCACCAATACACTCATCTCTATTTCCAATCTCTATATACTATAAAATGCAAAACAAGGCATTTATGATTACTTACAATGAGCCTATCCACGTAATGTCCACAACTTTAATTCAGGTAAACAGTCGAGCTATCCACGTGACATATGAGAATTTAAGCTAAAATATCAGCTGGGAAAACGAGTCCACGTTCTCATCCCAGCAGCCTCATAAATGAACATAATCTCTCCTTCTTTGGCTTTCGACCTTCCCTCTCCTTCTTTATTCCATGCCCTTTTCCCTCCCCTCTATCTATTTACGGCTTCAACAACAACAGCAATACCCCCATTCCTTATGTTCTCTCCGATGGCTTCAACGACTTACCCTTTTAGCCCTCCTCGGTGGACATACGACGTCTTCTTAAGCTTCCGTGGAGAAGACACCCGCAAGCGTTTCGTGGAACCCCTCTACTCATCTTTTCACCGTTGATTTGGGCTTGTGTTGTTGCCTTGAGGTTTCTGCGGATTATTGTTGAAGAGGAATCGGAAATCTTGATCGGCAGATTGAGAGGGGTAGGACATGGGTGGATCATGTACCTGAACGTTGGTGGTTAAGAGGCTAGGTGTTGGTGATGATGGACGGGGTGTGGTGAAAAGGCTGTGTCAGCCATATTCTCTCACCCCTGTTCTCTCTTCTCGCTTAAAAGAACCACCACCGCCGCTCCTCATCGTCCCTCCAGGTATTTCTTTTATGTATGACGGGATTACTGTAGGCTGATTTTATTTATGTTTTGGTTTGATTTTTTTTTGGTTTCAGTATTGTTTGACTCTGCATGTTTGATCATTTGTATCTAGAACAAGGGCATTTGTATTTGATCGTCTGAATCTAGAACGATCTTGATTGGGATTAATAAATTCTTTGTGTATTGTGTTTTTTCGTATTTTTAAAATCAATAATTTACATTTTGTCTTATTTTCCTTTCTCATCTGATTATTCTTTTACAGTCTTGGTGTGAGATTTGTTACAGCCTTGGTGTGAGATTGGTGCTAGAGTGTTGATTGATTTTGCAAATGGGCTCTCCGCTCAGACTTTATGATATTTACACTCGCATAATCTCATTATGTGGACTTTGAGGCATTCTTCATAGAATGTTTTTCTCAAAATGAGACCGTGTGGCTAGGAACTGCTATCTTTGTGGAAATTACTGATTCAATTCTAAAATTTACGATGAAAGGTTTT
The DNA here is from genome assembly GCA_949130495.1 of Sambucus nigra. Classification (NCBI taxonomy): domain Eukaryota; kingdom Viridiplantae; phylum Streptophyta; class Magnoliopsida; order Dipsacales; family Adoxaceae; genus Sambucus; species Sambucus nigra. The sequence continues at coordinate 415,408,787 of OX422214.1, read as the reverse complement.
TCTACAATGAGACATCTAACCAATGTAACTATAAGTCCATAGTTAACTCCTTTGTTCTTTTGCCCACATCCTCTTCTATGTTGTCGTGTATTTTTTTCAAGCTTAGAAAAAAGTTTTGTTTATGATTTCCACTTTCTCAATTTTGTGAGGGTTGGCCAGTTAATATTAGTATCTAACAAAACAATATTAAATAACAAAATTTACTTGATTTACAAAACTGGATTGCCGTGAAATTATACCTAGGGGTTCATGTTACCAACCAACTGATTTTAATAGTCATGCATCTTATGTATTCTCACTATGTTACAGGGTTTATGGCAAGTGCCCATCTAATGTTGGTATCATAACACTCACTCAGCCTGGTAAGGGTCTCTCTCTCCAAACAAAATAATCAAAGAATGGATTAATTTTTAAAAAAAATATTCAACCAAATTTGATGAAATTGATGAGATCATTTACGAAAAAAATCATCAAGAAACTTAATTCAAAAATATGTGAGCCAATCATCAAATGAATCAATGGTAAAAAAATTGCTTGCATTTTATCCAATTCTTGGTTGAATTCTTTTCTATGCATTTTTTTTTTTTGGGGATAAACCCATCCCCAAAGTTTTGTTGAAAGCATTCATTTTTTTAGTATTTTGTAAAATTGGTATGTTAGTTTGGTGTATGCTAAGAGACTTTCTCGGTGTGTGTGGATATATACCTATATCTATATATTAATATAACCCTATTGAAATTCAAGATATGGCTTCATAAAGTAGTGGGATGGGCAGGAATAGATCTCGGTGGGGTTCTGTATCTGGTGGCTGGGATGGTGGATGCTTGGATTCTGGCTACAGTGGAAGGGACAGGGGAAGTGGCGGTCGGGGTTTCACACTACTCACGGAAAGAGGCGGGGGCCGTGAATCATGGACATGTAAATGGCCCTTTTTATATGTTGATACATTTGTTAAAATAGGGATTTGGACAACCATTAACTCTCTATTAGGTTCAAGGTGATATATATACTCTTATGATTTTGGTGTACAAAAGTTTTAACTACTACATCACATATTGTGCCTAAACAATTGATTATATGTGGCTCCATGCCTTCTTAACTATATAACATATTTACCTTTATTTCTTCATTAATAATATTGATCAAGTGTCCTAAATTTTTTTAAGAGTCCCACTATTCCCACCACAAACTCTTTTTTCTCTTCCAAAACCCGTTCCTCCCTTTCTTTTGTGTAACATAAAAAGGGAGAAAAATTCATATTTGTTTTAGATGTTTCATATCACAAATAATATGAAGTTTTTTTTTAACTAAATTCATATATTAATGTCGCATGTTTTACGTGTTTGGCAATTCCTCATGTTTAAGTTCGCCTTTATCGTATAGCCCGCGCATCGCGCGGGTTTCCAACTAGTTTCTCATAAAAATGAACTATTTTTCAATCTTTTCTAATTCTATAACCACGCACCCTAAATGTAGGATAGTATGGAACATTGCATGCGCCGAAGGAAAAATAATAAGAAAGAAAGTGGAGAAGAGTGCCTCATCCTAACAAGAGATCAGCAATCCCCACACCTATACATAAGGCTTCAACTCAAGTATTAATAATCCTGCTCTTATTATTGCCTCATATTTATAAACTAATGGGAAATCAAACTCTAATAAGACTAAGTAATTAAATATAACAAAAACATTAAATAACTTAAATTTGATTGATATACCTAGGTACCTAATGAATCCCCAGTTCCTATATCATATCAATTATTGCCCACAGTAAAAGTTAACAAATAACAATGTTGCTGATCGAAGAGGGTTCCTCAGTGTAGTGAGAAGAAGAGACTGAGAACACGAGAGGTGTGAGTATCTCTAGTGAGAGGCAGCTAAACACTAACAAGTGATACGATAATAAGTGAGGATCAAAGGTGGTTGTGCAGTCATGAATGAGTCCAATAAATGTGTTATTCAACCATGATTCACTATGTAGAGAGAGAGCGAGATGCACAGAATGTTTTCTTGTGAGTAGTGAATGTGGGTCAAGAATGTCTAAAATATCCTATTTAAACAGGGGTGTGCATTTAATGATCTGCATATGCATTTGATGCGCTCTGTCATCAAGGAGGTGACTTTGGTCGATGCAGGCGGATCAGAAAGGACTGTAGCGCCTACGTTTTGGGGCTAAGTTGACAGCCTAGGCAGCCAATCAGCCACCAGGATAATCCATTCTAGCAATGTAATATATCAGCTGTGAGTGTGACAAATACAGCTTGTCACCTCAAAGACCTTTTGTCCGAGAAACATTACTACTCGGTTGAGCTTAGTTCCTCATGTGTGATCGAGTGACATTCAGTTTTCCTAGTGATGTTTCTCTTGGTTACTCGCAAAGGTTAGCATGTCTAACTCATCTCATTTTCCATCTTCTAATTCAAGGAATCCCATGAGTCACTCATGGAACGCCTAGCTCCTCGAATACTGCCTTTGCTCGAGTTAAGTCGAACTTAGCACTTGTGACTCTAACCTTAGCTCCTCGAAGGGTAGCAAGTAATTTAAGCCCCTCGTTCAATACCGTGCAAACCAGACAACTTTGGATTGCTCGGGATCAAAAATCTCAACCACCTTCTCGTTATTCTCTTCAGTTTCAGCTTCAATATCCGAACATAACTGAAAGTCATCCTTGACTCCAGTAATTTCATCTTATCTAGCAAGTAGCAATAAAGCTTGCTCATGATCCCACACTTCTCTCACAATTGCTTTTATAGAAGCTAGAAATACTGCAAATTTATCAAATACATCCATTATAGTGTCTGTTTTTCCATCGATTCCATTGTAGAAGTAGATATGAGAACAAATCTTACAATTTTCTTTTACTGTGCGTGAGGCCCGGGGTCCATCCATTATGGTTTTGGTCCTGAATGGACCAAACGTTTCTTTTACTAAATAGGTCATTCAACCAAACTGGATTGTCCGGAACCCCGGGCCTCACGCACAGGAAAAGAAAATTGTAAGATTTGTTCTCATGTCTACTTCTACAACGGAATCGATGAAAAAACAGACACTATAATGGATGTATTCGATAAATTTGCAGTATTTCTAGCTTCTATAATGGTTATTCCTGAATATGACATTTGAAACGTTTGGTCATTCAACCAAACTGGATTGTCCTGAATGAACCAAACATTTCAAATGTCATATTCATGAATAACCTGGTTGTGGATCTTCATCTTATTGTAGTGGTTTTGGCTATTTTGGACTGGGTTCAAGTATGTAGGCTGGGCTAAATAGTACCTACGTCAATTTGTTTTTATGCTGCCGGGTCGAATTCCCTAACCTCACGGGTCAGACCAACATATTTTAAAACCCAAAGATATTATCATTTTCCCTACAAACATAGTTTCTATATCTTCAAAGCTGACAGGCAATAAAAATCGCATGATGAATGGTGATGCTTCAAAAGATAACAGTTGAAACATGATGAGACCGGCTGTTGCAATGACAATTATGATGGGCTAGATTGCAATCGTTTATGGTTTCGACTGGTATTATGTTATTGGAGTCAAAAATTCCATAATTATCAATAATAGCTAAAATCGTCAATGTTATAACTAGGAACGACACATTTAGAGATTTGGATCGGCAACCCACCATGTTTCGGATTGTATGACCCCGGATCGCAGTACGTAGGGAGGTATAGTGATCCCGGTAACTATGGTTATATCATTATATGTATATAAATCTTGTTAACACATAAAATTTGTGTTATTGTAGTGAATTGTCGCTATGGCAAATAAGAGGGATCCAGCTTGAAAATACAGCAAAGAGATGGAAATGACAGATAAGGGTTACAAATATATTGAATATGACTTTTACGAAAAAAATTGTCAGAGGTGGGGAGGTTAAGTGGATGAAGAACCATCCTGTGGGAACCAAACAAAATGTGGTAAAATGTGACAAGGACATCACGCGACGACATATTTTTTAAATCCCCACTTCCAATACGATGACAATTCTCCACGCATTTAGATTTCAAGTTGGGGTTATACATTTGAATGAACAAACTCATCACCGATCCAGTAGAGAAGGAGAAAGTTGGATGCATTTAAAAGGAGGGATGACATGTTTGGATACTCACAGGCGAAAACCACGTGTGAAAATGGAGTCTTGGTAAGTAAACAAATTACTAAAGCTATTTTTTTTCAAGTTTTTTTCCCCATCTTTAAGTGAATTCAATTTGAATATCATACACCAGAATTAACAAGTTTTGTTGTATAGGTTTCAAGTTTTCTTGTTCATCCTCCGCTTGAGAGCATAACTGGGGTACATTTAATCCGATAATCCTTAGTTATAAATTAATTCTTGCTCCACAAATAATGTTGTAAAGTGATGACTGATTTCTTGTCACTTTACAAAAAATAGCAGATATACACACGAAAAAGAGAAATCGCTTGGTAATATCGAAGCAACTCTCTCATTTTATCATATATAACTAAAAAAAATTGAAATATAGGCACTTGAGGAAAAAGGCACGAGGATCCGTTGATCATTGACGATTTGCCTTATGACGATGAATGGGTTGCCGACCAGAATAATGACTACCAAAGCGATGAATTGGAATTGACTTTTGAGAGAGATTTAAGTACGTCGACAAAGAAAAAGGTGAAGGGCAAAGAGTTCAAAAACCACAAGAAAAGGTCAAAATTATTATTTATACTTATATTATTTATTTTACTAATTTCAAATAAACAAAATACTCATTTTTACATTCTTAATATTATTATTTATTAGATAAAAGAAAAGGATTACAATTGGTGAATGAAGAAGAGGAACAGGAGAATCTCAATTCGAACAAAGATAATGATAGATCAATTTGATATTCAGGCATTTCTATGGAGAATCCTTTAAGTGATGGGGATGGGGATGGGGATGGGAATGAAGATGAAGCATATTATCTATTACTGATGATCCACTACTTATCATATAGTGATGAATTGATGATCCATTGCTAAATACACTATATTTTGTTATGGCTTTATGATGTTGATGATGACTATTACGTGTTTTTGGATTACGATTATATTTATGGATTTCTTTTATCTTGATGGTAAAATATGTATTATGACGTTGACATGGTTTGCCTTATTTTGTGACGACGAGATGATGTTATCTATACTAGTATTATGAAATGGAATACTATGCTCCATTTTATGTTGCCACGTGTTGAATCCTCAAAAAGTTAACATTCATTGCAGTAGCTTCACTATTAATCCCATTTAATTTTCCACCGATATCCACTTTGTATTACCTGCTTCTCTCTTTTTTCTACAGTTATGGTTTGAATTTCTGATCTTCCTCACATAGAAACAATTTTTGCATATTGTTTGACATTCCATATTGTTTGACATTTACATTTGCTACAAAAGAGATATGAAACGCATCTCTCTCTCACTTATTAATAGCTTCTCAACTTTCATATTATTTCCCTTACTATATCTCCAAGCAATTTTGTTCATCTACCCACTATATCCTCGATTGATGGGAGAACTCTTATTGTTTTCCAGTTAATTCTATTGTATATATCTTGATGTATTTTTTTCTGATAAAATCCCTTTGATTGCATATAACGAGATTGGTGCTTAGTTTGCACATGATGCTTTATTAGTTTTGACCCAATTAGGTGAGTGGATATTCTTGCTATCTCAATTGCATTCTGAAAAAAGGGCAAACCCAACGCACGAGGCTCCCTCTACAGCAGCGTTCTGGGGGGGTTAGACGTACGCAAAGAAGAGGAGGTTGTTTCCGCAACTCGAACCTGTCATAATGGGGCAACCTTACCATTGCTCCAGATTCACCCCTCTCAATTCCATTCTCTCTCTCAAATTATCTATATGTGTGCATGTATGCGATTAGTTGTGGTTTTATTTTAATTTAGACAATAAGAGCTTTCATGTACACAAGCTTATTAATATATGAGTAAAATCATCTTATAATCTGGTTAGACTTCATGTTCTTTTAGTTTGTTTCTTAATTTTTATGCAGTTTGATTGATATCTTCAACTTAGTAATCCGAAGATTTAGAGGAAAACGTCAATGATCAAAAAGGGAGAGGGAAGTTGGAGAGAGAGAGAGAGAGAGAGAAGTTATAAATGATAAGTGATACCTGATTTGATATTTTAATTTAGGAATTTTACCAATATGTCTTACTAAGTATGTAATCAAATAAGCCCTAATTTTTTTTTTACTCCTATTGGTCCAATTATAGAAAACATTTCTTCTCCAAAAGTAAATAATATGAATTGTAGTAATCTAGCTCCCTTTAATTTCTTAGTTCCATAAACAAGCGATCTACCTATTTTGTATTGTTTCTAATATTTTCTCCAGGGACTACCTCTTTCAGGCGGTCCTCGTGGAGAGAATGATGGTTGGTATGAGTTCGAGCCGCTCAACAATGTAAGAATATAAGGTTATTTTATGTTCTATTAATGTTGCAATTGGGAGTCTTAACATTTTGTATTTTTTATTGTGTTAGTTTATAATATTTATAACAACGTAACATTTGATGGATCTTATGTATTGATAACATGCATTTTATTACCTTATACTTAACAGAACTACAATAACAAATAATCTTTGTACTTTTTATTGTATGTCCATTAACATTTCAAAACAATATCCTTCAAAAATATTACAATTTAATAGATATAAATAAATTTTGCAACACCAATGCGAAGTATGATTTAATCTATAAATCATAGTTGGACTTTTACTCCTAAAAGGGGTTTTGTTACTGATGAATCTAGGGGTACTTTCTTTTTCGCTTTGATGATATCAGTGATTTGATAATGACAGAACTGGTGATTGTGTCACGAAAAGGTGAAGAGGGTTGTAAATGCGGCAATTTTGGGTGAGCATAATGGTGAGAGATGAGAAAAAAGGGATTGTTGCAATTTGCAAAGGTTAAATTGTTTCACGGTAATGAATACAAAAGAAGGAATGGAAAGAAAAGAATGAGGAGTAAACCAATAGAAAATGGGCTTTGACCCAATACCAACTGGTGTAGGACAAAGTACAGATACCTTGCCTAAAAAAAAGTGTGAGTACGAAGAATAAGTGTGTAAAGAAGACGCTTCATTCTGCAAGAGATCGACACTGTACGCATGCCACAAAGCACAAAGCTTTTTCATATCAATAATTAACTCTAGGAGAACCTACTTCTAATAGGACTATGACTAGATAATTAAATACCAAATTAACTCATATAACCTTTTTTTACTTAAATAGCTCGATACCTACTAAATGTCAAGTTTCCTAATTTCATTAACTACTACCGACATTTTCGTCATCATCATCAACCTTGCCGTAATCACATAAGGTGGGCCACATGGATTCTCCTTCTCCATTCCTTTCTACCCACATTTTAATTCTAAATATACAACATAAAGATAAAGAATAATTTATTGCCAATCTTGTTGGTTCTATATCTGCATCACATAATCAAGTTATATTTGGTGCTCTTAAGAAATAGCGAGTGCAACAACAATAAATATGTTGTCTTGACAACACAATGGCTGTCAGTTGACCCATCTGCTCAAAATGGATTAAATATTTGCAAATGGTGTGAAAGTAAAAGAACTATATATATGTAACTTCTCTTTCTCATTGAAAGATTAAAACTGAAGATTATGTGCGACTTACATGATTGTAGTGTTATCACTCCTTTCTTGAGATCATGGAAGTAACGATGAGCTCGATTGCAACGAAAGCTTTTCTGCAACTCCAGTGTGCCTAACAGAACTTGCTTTCTAATATCCTCTAATGCACTAATCTGCTAGCCACAGGGACATGGCATCAAAGAAATCAATGTATGAAGGGTTTTTTTTTCAATGGTAAAAAATATCCAAAGTTTTGTTCTATGAACACATATAACTAAATTCATGTGAATGGAATGAATATATATTGCATGAATATGTACTAGGAAGGGGGGGACCAATATTCATAGTGATTCACCACCATTACTCTTCTTAACATACATATCCGATGTAATGGTGAAGTAACCCTCATTGTGCTGTGTTGTGTATATTTTACTGATGTAAATCAAGATGCGGAAGCGTAAAGAAATTAACTACACAACAATAACATGAAAATATAGGGAGTTATGTATTTCTCTCTCTAGTCTCTTAATATCAAATGGGCCAAGAGTGTTACAAATGAGAGCCCTTAGGCTATTTATACACTAGAGATACAAAAGGGTAAAAAAAAAAAAGAACAAGATAAAAGAAATTTAAAAAGAACGTCCATGTCCCTATGTTCCTACATCACTCTCCCCCCCCCCCCCCCCCCCCTTGAGAAGACTCCATATACGCCGTATATTGGTGATAGAAATCGGGGTCGATGTGCTGGAGGGTGGCTTCGGTGATCCAACCCAAAGAAGAAGACATAAACTCAAAAGCGAGAATCCCCTCAATGCGATCTACATGAGAACGAACCGGGTGGCCTGTGGTCGAAGGAATGGGAATCGATGGAGCATGAATGTCTCGAAATGGAGAAAGGTATGCCACGTTAAACGTGCGGTGCATGTGGAACTCCTCAGGGAGATCGACCTCATAGGCATTCGTCCCACAAGCTCTAATAATCAGAAAAGGGCCAAAACGACGCATAACAAGTTTGGTACCCTTGCCCTGTCGGCGTGCCTTCTGGAGATATACCATGACAAGATCACCCACAAGGAAGGAGACAAACCGGCGGTGCTCATCAGCAGTCTCTTTATAAGAGGTATACATAGACTATAATCGAGTACGAACATCGGCCTGTATGGATGTCAGGCGAGCGGCAAACTCCTCAGCGAAAGGGCATATAGGCACTGTCGATGGAAGCTCGGCGAGATCAATGGCCATAGAAGGAGATTGCCCGAAGACAATCTGAAACGCAGAAAGATCAGTGGATCGGTTGACAACGTTGTTGAAGGCAAACTCAGCCTATGCGATCACTACGTCCCACCTACAGGGATGCTCGGAAGACGGACACTGTAATAGGTCACCCACACTACGGTTGACCACCTCAGTCTGGCCATCCGTTTAGGGATGAAAAACTGTCAAAAACTATAATTCTGTCCGTTAAAGCCGCCAAAGCGTACGCAAGAAGTGCCCTGTAAATCGCACGTCTCTGTCTGAAGTGATTCTACGAGGGACCCCATGAAGACGAACAATCTCTCGGAAATATGAGAAAGCAACATGAGACGCATCTGTGGTGCGAGAGCAAGGGATGAAATGGGACATTTTGGAAAACCTATATACCACAACAAGAATGGAATCATGACCCCGAGAAGTACGGGGCAACCCTACTATAAAATCCATCGACACATCCTGCCATGGCCGCCCTGGAATCAGCAATGGAGTGTATAGTCTCGCATTAGTGTGCTAGTCCTTGTCCGTCTGGCAAGTGTAGCAACGCTTGATGAAAGTGTTAGTATCCCTCCTCATCGTCGGCCAGTAAAATCGGTCCCTCAGCATCGCGTGAGTACGCACCCGTCCCAGATGACCAGCTAAACCACTCCCGTGGACCTCAGAAATAATCTTCTCCCGTGGGGATAAAGATGGAATGCATAGGGCCATACCTCGATGGAGGAACCCATCCTGTAATAGATACTCACCCGATGATGCTCCATTGCCCTGTTGGCAAGCGGCAAAGATGGGTCCAAACTCTATATCTGTCAGGTAAAGATTATGGACCTTATCGAATCCAAATACCTGACTCCGCAGACGCATGTGCTCTCCTGCTAAGAGCATTTGCTACTTGGTTCTCCTTCCCCGGTTTATACTGCAAGTGAAAAGTGTAGCGCTGGAGGTAGGCGGTCCACTTGGCGTGCTGATCACTTAAACGTCACTGACTGTGTAAGAAACGGAGGGCCTCATGATCCGATTTGATGACAAACTCCTTATCAAGGAAATAGGGTGACCAAAATTTCACGGCATAGAACTCAAGGTCGTAAGTCGAATAATGGAGGGCGGCACCCACCAATTTCTGACTAAAAATGCAATCGGCTTTCCATTATGGCTCAAAACAGCACTCACCCCTGTCTTGCAAGCATCATAAGACGACTCAAATAACTGATCAAAATCGGACAAAGCTAGGATAGGGAGCCGTCGTCATCAACCCCTTGATGCGTTTAAAGGCAGCATCCGCCTCTGGTGTCCATTTGAACTTGGTACTCGAAGAGGTACTCATCAAATCTGTAATAGGAGACATAACAGTACTGAACCCAGCAATAAAGCGCCTATAAAAATCCGCGAGGCCATGAAAGATACGCACCTGAGAGATCGACGTGGGTGGGGGCCAATTCACTACCGCCTGAAATTTGGTATCATCCACCTGATGCCGTCGCCTGAGACCACATATTCTCGAAAAGTCACTGATGGTACCATAAAAGCCCACTTCTTCAACGTAAGGAAGAAACGCTCAGCTCGAAGGACCTCTAACACTTGAGCCACGTGGTCTAAGTGATCATCCTCCGATTGACTGTAGATCAAAATATCATCATAATAAACAACCACGAATTTGCCCATGAAAGGGCGCAGAATCTGTGTCATCACTCGCATAAAGGTCGAAGGAGCACTGGAGAGGCCAAAAGGCATCACCGTCCACTCATATAGCCCATCTTTCGTCTTGAAGGCAATCTTTCATTCATCCCTCGGTTTCATACGGATTTGGTGGTACCATGAAGTTGGAGAATATCGTCGAATCCAACTTAAAGAATATCGTCGCTCCATGAAGTTGGTCCAACATATCTTCGAACCGCGAAATTGAAAACCGATACTTCACCGTAATTTTATTAATGGCACGGCTATCTATGCACATTCGCCAACTCCCGTCCTTCTTGGGTTCTAAAAGTGTCGGAACCGCGCAAGGAGACATGCTCTCTCGTATATACCCCTTGTCACATAACTCGGTGACCTGACGCTGTAGCTGTGCGTGCTCTGTAGGGGGCATACGATATTGGGGAAGGTTGGGGAGCTGCACCTCTGGGATGAAGTCAATTGCATGCTGGATGTCTCGAAGGGGAGGAAGCTCGTCTGGGGGAGTACACACATCACTATAACAATCCAGTAAACGCTAAACACACGACAGAACGGATGCCTCCGGCGGGGTGAGGGGCTAATAAGAGCATAACACATCCTTGTCTTTGCGGCCTCGGAGGCTAATTCCTCATGGGAAACAAGTATGGCTGAGGCTCGAGTCATCGGAAACGATCGCATGGGGCGAAGAAGGAAGCTCTGCCCCCCATGTGTAAAAGAGTAAGTGTTGGCTCGACCATCATGCATGCTATTATGGTCAAACTACCATGGCCTGCCCAAAATCAAGTGGCATACCCGCATGTCAACAACGGTACACAACCTCATCGTGATAGTCCCCAACAGAGCAAGCAACTCGACACTGTCGGCTAAGGGGCAAGTGTGGCTCCGCTACCCAACCACCCAATACAGCATGGTGTAGTCAATAACTCCGTGGGAAGTTTTAGTTTATCTGCCATCTCTTGTGCCACCAAATACTCGTTCGAATCCATGCATCATCACTAGGAGGAGGTGACTGGGCATCTATTGAGGTCGTAATCACAACAGTATGAGTATATGCAGTAGAGACATTGGCGAGTTTTGCTTGAGAATAACAAAAAGAGTCGCGTTGACGACAAATGGATTGTGTGGTGGCTAAAGGCACATTGGGTGGTATGGGTAGGATACCCAAAAAGGTGCATCCATTGTATAAAGAATTAGGGTTTTTAGGAGGCATAAGGGTTGGGGTTAATTGGGAAGAAAGCACGGATGATTTGGATTTGATTTTGTGTTGGGGAATTTAATTAGGGTTTGGATTGGAGTTAAAATTGGGTTTAATTTCTGAATTGGAGTCTTTAATAGGGATTTCAGATGATTTGAGCCCAAACCGAGGCTGAATCGCATGAGTTGGTGACAACAAACATGGCCCTCCTTTTTTTTGTTCACCGGAATCTGCTTTAACTGCTCTAGGGGCTTCGGCGCACGGTTCTGACCCTTCTTGGGTCTCGGCCTGAGTCGCCAGATCGTAATCTTGGACAAATACAAGTCGGCCGGGCTGGGCGGGACAATCTTTGGGAGTTCCGGCAGGTCTCCGGTGGCTGGTAAGTTCGGCTAAGGGTTTGTTAGGTTCGGTTGGAGTGTCCAGCGTGGGAGGGAGAATTCCAGTGGATTTTGATAGGTTATGGACAGCCATGGGAGAATCTAGGGTTTTGGTTTGGGTATTAGGGTTTGGTCGGAATTCATTCAGGTGAATCCAATTCGAGTCCCAACCTTCAATAAGCATGGTTAATCCAAGAACAAACCTGGCTCTGATACCAATTTGATGTAAATCAAGATGCGGCAGCGTAAAGAAATTAACCACACAACAACATGAAAATATAGGGAGTTCTGTATTATCAAATGGGCAAAAAGTGTTACAAATGAGAGCCTTAGGCTATTTATACTAGAGATACAAAAGGGGAAAAAAAAGAACAAGATAAAAGAAATTTAATAAGGGCGTCCATGTCCCTATGCTCCTGCATCATTTACCCTGATACTAAGAGCCACATCTCAATGCCCTAAGCATGTCAGATGCCTAAAAGTATATTGGAACAGCAAAAAATGTCTGAAAAAAGTGTTTCCGAGTTACTGATAAAAATCTACAAACATCATACACGTCATTCAAAGTACCCACAACTCAGCAAGGCGACAGGTCAACCGAAATATATAGGGAGCTGTCAAGTATGGAGTGACCTTACTAAAATATAGTAATAAATAAACATGGGAGTTGGTGGGATTTGTCCATGGAGGTTTCAGTAAGATATTTCTTCTTTTTTTTTACTTTTGTACAGTTTACACGTATGAGTTTCCAAAACTAACCCAATATAACCCCGAAAAAAAATTTATGTGGAAAAGATTTCACTAATGTGGCTACTGATTAGGATTATGTATGCATACAGTAAAATGCACCAATTTCATGACATCATATTTTCTTCATCACATCAACCTACATGGCATAATATGCAAGAGAACATCGAGGACCTGGGAAAGATATTGGAAAGTAGAAATTCACCTGTCCTATTCGAAAATATAGTTTTGTATAGCCAACTTGGTACATTTCAGGTAAGATCTCAAATTGCTGCAGAACGGCAACTGATGTACTCAATGGATCCTGAGATACACTGTTCTCCGAAAGAAGGAACCCGTACCTAAAATCCATGCAGGCATATTAGAAGAATTCCTCACCGTTATAAATAATAAAAAATCATTAACTAGTTCTTATGTACTCCACCTTGTACTGAATTCTTGATGGGTCATTCTCGTAGGATATCCAGACCTTGAGATCCTGACAACCTCCAGAACTCCACAACACCTGAGGTGCTCTAAAACATGATCCTTTTCATACATGGACGGAAGCTGCTTACTGTTTGGTTTTATGCAGCGAATGAAATGTGGTCTGGAGTTCTCCAACTGTTGCATCAATTTGAACAATTGATCCTACAAACATAAAATAAATTCATCAAAAAAACTTGCATGATTTCTAAAACAGGCATAGTTCAGATCGAACAAAGCCAGCATATACTTAGTCATTGTTTTAATTGATTACAATCTTATGCTCCTCGCATATCCTAAAGCAGTATAACATGCAAAGATGCATGAGTACCAAGGTTATCTTTAGCATGTTCATTGTTAACAGTAATGTGTATTAAAGATTTAGAACTACACATCCAGTTCAGAATATATATATATATATATATATAACAATGCTCTTGTGCGGACTAGTCCGCATTTTAAGAATGCGGACCGGACATATGTCACCTAACGGTACGCCTAAAAATTATCGCCTAAATAATAGGCACACTCTCTCTCTATTCCGGGCTCACCACCAGGTGACACATGTCCGGTAGAGCATGATTGTATATATATATATATATATATATATATATATATGGCAGTAGGTTCTCTGAAGCGTGCCCTTCTTTTAAGCTATGCACAGACTTCCTTTTTTTAACGGGCATGTAATTGAATTTCTTGATGAATTTTGATGGAGGTGATCGCCACCAAATTAAATATAAGCATTTTGTTGGTGAAAATGCAAATCAAAATTTCAACAACTGAAAATGCTCATATAGATTGATTTTGCATTTCACCCAATTTTTAAGTTGATTATATCCACCAAACTTGGTGAATAATTTAGTCATTCAGTTGACCAGAGGCAGGTCAGTATTTCCTTGAATAAAGGGTGCTCATTTGAGAACTTTGTATTCATATAAGACCCCGTCTTTACCTTGAACTTTGTGCCAACACTTTGCTTATGGGAATCAATCGCACCCAACTGAATCGAATCACTTGTTTTCTGTAATAAGTTCATCATACTGGAGGCAAACAACTGAGGCAGGCGGCCACTGCATGAAGAGAGGAATTGGATTGTACCAGAGTTCAATTGATCTCTGTTCTTCTCCAAGAAGCCATTTGTGTCATATAGAACCTAATAAATTCCAAAAGTGTTAGTCTAAAACATTGTTAATACATGCCTTGTAGGATCAAAACATTCTAAACATAAAGCTATAATTCAACTGACCTCTCCAGCATAATGACGAACACTGAAAACGTCTCTACCTCCTTTAAAGCAAGGATTAGCGTTCAAGTGTTGCTTGAGCTTATTGGCAAAGGTCAAATCAGTGGCCTTTGGAAAGTTTGATTCCTCATCCAATAAAGATATTAGCCCAAAAGGCTTCTGCAAAGTACATTAAACTGGAAAAATAAGCACACAATCTAACAAAAATAAAGACCGAGTCTAAATATAGAAGCATGTCATTCGGCTCCATATATTAATAAAAAAAATATTTGAAACGATGAAAATTGTGTTTCCCACTTGCCCATTTTAATGCTTGAATTGAGAACTAATTTTCTCATCCTCAGTTGTTCTTTTGAGGAGCTTCTCTTAAAGCAATATTAATTTAATAATAATATATCTAGGAAATACAAGAAGGCTTCACCAGAATTTTCATGAAACAACTGCTGTCTTACCCTTTGGGCCACTAAGATTTTAGGTTCAAATCCATAGTCTACCAAGTAATATGAATAAACAAAAATGGACAACTAGCTATCAAACAAATAAAACATAAAATAAAATGCCATGAAGACAATCTCCATACCATCATGACATATGAATATAGTCCAATGCCCTACAAAATCATTAAAGATTCTGAAGAACTCCTGAATACAGGATGAATGAGAAATAATGACTCGAAACCAAAATACCTTCTCAAATAGATCCAAGCACTCCTGGTTGTCTTCAAAATCTACTTTCGTCCAATCAATTCCATCCAATTCATACTCCTAAAACACATAGAAAAGTTGTAATGTCAGTATTCCAAACATTTACGTTGTAATATAGAGCTTTTAGGAGTTCTAATAAATCGTAGTAAGAGGAAACATGTATTCACTATTCAGTGGTGAGTTGATTGAGTTAAAAGAAAGTTGTTGAAGATAATCATAAACATAGATTTTGTTCTGCTTAAATGACCTTATGATCAAGAAAACATTGCACAAAGCTCTGAATTCTGTCAAAAGAATTGCATTCAAATTCTATGATTTATTAAACACTAAACTCGAATAGATCTAGTTTGCTTCCCTTTCATAAAAGTGGGTGGAAAATAAGCAATAAGAACAAACTCTAGCTACTTGGTTCTCTGCAAGTCATCGAAATAAACTTGAGGGGCTCACCTCCTGTTCAAGTTTAAATAGATGTCTATTGAAATGCTGCTGCAGTCTCTCATTTGCATAGTTTATACAAAACTGTTCAAAGCTATTCTTCTGAAAATGAGAAAATGAGATCGTCATATAGGTTACATTTGCATCAACGACAACAACAAACAGATAATTGATATATACCTGATATGACTCAAAGCCATAAACATCTAGAATACTTATGGATCTCCCGGTGTGTTGTTTTCCCATTTTGAGTGATTCATTGATTTCTTCAACAAGCCAAGTAAACAAGCTTGAATAGAGAAATTTTGCCAATGCATCTCTCGTATCAATTGCCTAAACAAGAGATACACAACGCGTTTATGTTACTATGTATGTCGGCTGAGAAGGTAAAATAGTTGAGGCATATGCACATCATTGTTTTCAGGTATGCATGCATGCATGTGGCAGTTTCTATCTGCGTGCGGATTTGGGGTGTGTGTGTGTGAGAGAGAGAGAGGGGGGGAGGAAGGGGGGGATTTATGTAAGCACTTAACAGACCTGCTGCATTGTTAACCTTTTGGCAACATTATCCTTCACTGCTTGGATTCTATGGGTAGACAAAGCTAACATCAGGTCCTGGACACTACAGCCTATCAACCTAGCAGCATTTGTAGCAGCTGCCAGAAAGACAAAAAACAAATAAATAAGTTGTAGCAACTCTAAAGAGTCTAAACAAACATTCACATGTGTCCTTTACCTATCTTTTTTCAATAATGGATGTATGCATAACTAACAAGCACAAGTGAACATTAACCAGAAAATTTATTCAACAGTACATTAGTTGAAATATCAATTCAAAACCAAGCATTGGTGAAGGAAGAATAGAGGGCTTTCATCTGGATCCCGGTGAAAAGCAGAGATAGAATTCCTGTTGCATGGGGAGCAAGAAAGAGGATTCGATATTGTAAATTTGGGAAGAAGGTAGCTCTGGAAAGCATTTTCTTGGAAGAGGTGAATTCTAAAGAAAGCCTAAAACGAGCTTTTCACTGTTATTTTTTATAATCAATAAAGAGCTCGTCCAAAGGAACGAACTGGATTGAAATATTAGGCCCAATCAAATTTTGAGCAGGTCCCAAACTTTGTGTAAAGCCCATCCTGCCCAATAATATACCGGTACCAGACATAATGATAAAAATAGTTATTTCATAACTTTGCCTTAAACTTTCCTCTGGCATCCTGAGAAACAGAAAAACAAAGAGGCGTAAAAAGGAACCTTGAAATCAGAGTTCTTCAAGGTGGAATTGGAGTTTTATCACCTTAAGCCAAAGTTCCACTGCAAATTAGGTAATTCATATGGAATATAAAGAGTTTTATGGAGTGATGGATGGAGTTGCAAAGAATGAAGTAGAAGAGAAAGATCTAAATAGCTCCAAGGAGGCGATACACATGATGGGCATGGGCATGGGCATGTGGCATCTATGCTTACAAAGAAAAACCTCACAAAAGAACTATAAACTTCGTCTCACATGAAAGGAACTAAAAGTCTGACTAAATTGAAGATATGCGAAAGGGAAATATTAAACCAAAAATCATACTTTTCAGGATAGAACTTGGATTGCAAGGAAAACGACAGATCAAGTTACACTTACATGGCTAAACATACATAATTTCGAGTCAGACATCGTCATTATAAAGCAAACAGTCTCACACCGTGTGGGCACAAATAATAAAGACTATTGATAAGCTGTAGGGGCACCCTCCCCCTGCTAGGTTTTGGGGTTGAATTCTACCCACCATATGGGTTTTTTAAATGCCATAAAACTGTCATTGAAGAAATTGCCACGCACCACAAAATTTCCCTTCTAAAAAATTCACTTTTGTTTCATTCTTTACGAAGTCTATATTCAATCATTTTTTTTGGAATTTTAAATATAACTTCACACTATACTACAGCTGTCTCTAAAAAATGACGCATCAAAATCTTCTAAATGTGTTCCAGTACAACCAGTATGAAGTAAATTGAGTGATTAGTAGAGATCATATATTCAAATTTGGCATAGCTTAGAGAAGTCAGTTCATATGCTATCGAGCTATGACGCAAACAGATGGGAATAAACTACTATCAAACAAATTTATGCAGTCTGCAGTTAAAGATACTATTCGAGATGAGATCTACTCCATAGTAACAAATCAAAGCATTTGTCAGTTGTATCAGTAACCAGGTTTATCGGTAGCGGACAGAAATGCTATCACATAAATATGATTACAAGACTATTGTCTTTAGCAAGTGACGCAGTAGGACCAGTGTTTGAACTACTGGAATAGGACATGAGAACAACTTGAAGTAAAATCCTATATAAATAAAATTGGTTTGTATAAATGAAAGAGAGACAAAATATTTCTTGCCCAAAAAATAAAAGAAAATGAGAAAAATAGAAACACAAGAGAGATGTTTATAAAGTTGTAGCTGGTAATGCTGTATGATAGAACACAAGATCAGTACTATTAGTTTTATAATTGAGAGAAGTGTTAATACTACCATGTGCTTCATTGTTAAAGGTAAATACAGAAACCTCATATATAGATGCTCTCAGTAATTGCTCCTGCTGATAAGTCGAATGCAATCTATATCGAATTATATATACCAGTTGTGTATAATCATGTATGTGCTAACATTAATTACCATATTTGAGACTTTATTCTCCAGAAAAAGCTCAAAGATATGACATACTTCATGGGTTTTACCCAATCAGATCCTTTTTTCAATTATTTCCACTAACCTCTATACCAAGTTCGAAATTGAAGATGAGATCAATGATCTCCCTGTATGAACTAGTGGTTGAGCTTTGGTTGATAATGAATTTTACACATTCATTCATTTATATTCCCTTTAATAAGACTCCTTTCTACACCATGTTCAAATTTCTATTGTGTAAATAACGAAAATATAAATAAAAAAAAAACAATAAGTGAAATAACAGCTAATTCTTTAACCAGTAGCTTTTTTTCGTTTTTTTATTAATATGAGGCGCTAAATATTGATTCGCAATTACTTTACCAATCAAAAGAGCTGATTCATAGTTATAACAATAATTTTACCACCAAAAGAAAAAGTGACGTGTTTAGCTTTGTGCCACACTGCCAGCAGAGTAATACTATCCAAACCAACAAAAAGTAATTCCTGGGGTGCAGAGAGATAATTATGTTCCTACCTTGTAATGAAACACAAAAAATCAAGGTTACAGCACCATGTGATAAAGTGCCAAGTAAGCAATAAAATTGTATCAGAAACAGCATTAGGTGCTAGACAAAATCAATATACATACATAAAACCAAGTATTTAGATCTTACCTTCATCGGCCACAACCTCTACATGATTTTCATTGTCATTTACTTGAAATGATATGTTTCCCAGCCATAAGACTGCAGCAAGCATTTCAAATACATGTTCTTGGTCTTTTTTGCATATTCGAACAGTATTTAAGGCTTCCTGGAAAAAGGAGAAAATAAACATAATAAGAAATAAAAAATTAAAAAAGATTTGTATATATCAATAGTTGAAGGTGAAAAAAAAAGATGTCACTCCCATAAATTGTGTGGGTTAACTATGATCCTTCTTAGTTACCATGAGCGTCTGAAACTTCTGCGCATCATCAAGGTCACTGATTGCCAAGCAACCACTCTGATTGAGATAATTGTAATCATTTGCTGCCTTTAGCTTCAGCCTATCTGTAAAGGAAAAGAACTATTCACGCCAAGTAGAACAGCACAATTATTTTAACTTCCAAATGAAAAAATAAAATAAAGAACTAAATATTGGTTAAAAATCCATGTGGCACGTCATAGCATTTTAGCACAAAGTTTTCTCTCCACAAGAAAATCCTGGTTCAATACATTGTGAAATAAAGTCCCTAATCTAGTAGCATGTCACTCCAAGCAGCACAGAACTCCTCACACTCAATGTTTTTGAACTTCTAAAATGTCAGAATCTTTGACTTGTCCCATTACATAGGCAAAATATATAAGCTAAGGCTACAATAACAACGGCTCAACTAGAACAATATTTTTTAGCACATTAGATCCTTAACGTGTACACAACTATGCCAATTCGAGTACATAACGATAAAAATTGTTAGACATTACTTTGTTACCCAAATCACTAGATTCTAAAACCATCATATAAATAGCCATTTAGAATTATTTTTGGTAGTTAAATTAAAAGAAGAAAATGCAAAAATTTCGCATGGAAATAACCTTTAAGAATAGATGGAGCCCCGGCACAAAGTTGGTAGAAGATATGGTATGACCTTTCCCCAGGAGCCAATTGAACCACTCTCGACTACACAAAGAAGACATAATTTCCTTTTTTATCTGGCATGTATTAATTAAAATTAAAAAATCCATAGATTTCAGGATGAGGAATTAGTTACCTTCTCAAGAAGAACTATCCACAATTATCACAGCCATTGATGTTTAGAGGCACATGTTACATTAAGTGAGTTAAGTCAGTACAGTGAATACAGTTTTTTTTATAAGTACAAGTCAGTGAATACAGTTGAAATGGTGATCACATAATAATCTAGCTAATGCCAACTTCTTAAAGTAAATATGCTTACAAGTCTGTATTTTAGCGCCACATATTTTTCCCGTCGCACTAAAATGAATTTCAATCAGCTTTCCCTGAACCACATTAGGAATATAACTATGTTAGAACATATCTTTCAGGAAGTAAAAAAAAAAAATTGTGAATCACTTTATAAATCTATGGATACTTTTTGTCATGAAAGAAGAGGAAGAGTCAGGTGTGGAGAACTCACAAATCGGCTAGAGTTGTCATTCCTAGATGTCTTTGCATTCCCAAATGCTTCTAGTATACAGCTTGTCTGGAGGATTTCATTTTCTATCCCACCACTACCGCCACCAAGAGCAACCAAGTATTGCATCGCATGTTTTGCTGTTTCAGTTTTTCCAGCTCCACTTTCCCCGCTATAATATAAACACAGAATTTATTCATCATTGACAAAATCGTACAAAATCAAACTAAATTAGAAACTAAAAAGTATAGCTAAAGACCCATACAATTAAAATAATAAAAGGATACAAATGGTAGCATCAACAAAGAAGCTTCTACTAAGGGTGTGCATCATAGTTGTCAAATCGCGAATCGTTTACCTCCCGAATTGCGAATCGTGAATCGAATCGGTCGAATCGGAACCAAATGATAAAAATGTAGTACGTAAATGGGATTTAACACTATAAAATTGGTAATTAAGCATAATATGACATAAAACTAATCATAGCACATGATAATATACCAAAATATATCACAAAAACTAACCGTTGCACATGTTCTCATTCATTTTAAGCTTAAAAATGTAAAAACAAAAATATATCATAAAACAGCCTACATATTAATTTAAAACAATATTAATTTAAAACATCCTACATATTAATTTAAAACTATAAAATAAATACTAAGATTAATTTAAAACTGTACAACAAATACTTCCAAAAATTTTAAACAGCCTACCTACTAAGATTAACAATATTAATTTAAAACAACCTACAAAATTACAATAATATTAATTTAAAACTGTAAACCATATTAACTTAAAACAATAAAACAAATACTAAGATTAACTATAAAACAATAGTAATTTAAAACAACAAAACAAATATACCTTCAAAGATTTTATAACAAATACAAAAGTTTTATAACAAAAAAAAAAGCAAAAGATAGAAGACACTCACTCAAGAGAATAGACTAGAAAAGTCACTGATAATAACCGAGCCAAGAGAACATGTTTTTCTCTAAAACTCAGTTTCTTAACGGTATCCTTTGTTGTTTGCTTCTTTTTTATTTGTTTTATTAAAAACACACGTATGGTTATAAAGTAAAAAAATCGCGAAAAAAAAAAAGTGAATCGGGCTTGAATCCTGAATAGGATCCGAATAGTAAGATTCGAATCATGAATCGCTGGTTCAGTCCGATTTTTTGACCCTATACGATTCTCAACTTGATTCGAATCGTTTTATGTGAGAATCGAATCGAATCGAATCGTATGATTCGAATCGCGAATCGTACGATTTTGACAACTATGGTGTGCATTGGTTCGAAACCGACCTATATGAAGATAACCGCATCCGATCCAATTGAAGTCCGTTATTCAATTTCAGAATCCAATCCAAAGCGAACTGAAGTCAAAATCCAATCCGATCCAATCCAAATAAGATTGGATTGTATCGGCTTTTTTAATCGGTTTTGATTCCTCTAATTTAGTTATGATTAAATCACAATTGGATTGGCAGTGTATCAAATCCAATAAAATATTAGTCATTTAACCCTACTATAAATGATATGGTGCATAAGACTATAAAATATTAAATATTATAACCAATAAAATTGTGACACGTGTCGCATTTCTAACATATAATATATATATATATAGTCGATTTGGATCAGTTTAATCGATTATTGAATATATAGAACCGAAACCGATCCAATTAAAGTCGGTTTTTTAAAAACCAAATCCGATATGATCCAATTTAACTTAGGTTTTAATTGGATTGGATCAGCCGGATTCAACAGTAAGGTTTGGATCTTGCATGCCTCTAACTTCTACATCATATACTCCAGAAGAAACAGGCAACTAACCTTAAAATGATAGACTGATTTACATCATCTGCAAGATACACCACAACAACAGAAATTAAAACGACTGAAGCGTTAGTTACGAAGTGTGTAAAGCTAATATAGAAACTTTTTTTAAGTATGATTTAGCTCACCACTCATCATCTCGTTATAGGCAGTGTCAGCTACAGCATAAACATGAGGGCTGTTCACAAGCTTCTGCCTGTAAGCTGTGATAAAATCGTTTCCATGGCTATTGACATCTTTGAAGGGATTGATTGCGATTAAAACAGGCCCTGCCCTACTCTACAGGAAGCAAACACAAACATAAGTCAATGGAGAAGAAATAAAAAAACATTTCTAGAGGCAAATAAAACGTCGACATCATACATACATAAATTATATCTCGAGAATATCTGTACTGGAGGTTATGAAGAACCGATGGCTCGTTCAGATAACTAAGCTGTATAAGATCATCCACGCCTTCCAGGATATCGGGATTTGCAGGTAAAAGCTGCCCTGTTGACACTGTCACAACAACCTAAAGTAACAACAGAGTGTAAGTGCACCCACACCCATTTACTCTAGAGCCTCGAGTCAATTATAAGCTTTAGAAATTATGAACTCACATTTCCATCTGAAAGAAGAACAGACGCTTTATCCCCTGAAGTTGATTGTATCTGTCCGGATACCCACTGACCATTTTGAAGCCGACACCAAACTCGAAGCTTCTGAAGCAAAGTAGTTACAAAATAAGTGTTTCTTAACCAAATGAATCCCCTTAGAACGAAAACATTGATACTAAATTCTAGGTAAACATCAACTCTGTGAAAAGATAAGGTTAGTTAAGGGATTAAGACAGTAACTTTTGTATTGATTTTAAGATTATGTAGGTACTTATCTATGCCATTAAAATGTATATATCGCCAACAAAACACTAAAGCACAAATACTGCGATAGATACATCTGACAGAAAACAGAAATGCAAGACATCCACAGATTTATTCATTTTGTAATAGTAAATTTTAATTATTTTAACCAAAAGAGATACAGTATAAAATATAATAACCAAACTGAAGGAACAAGTTCAATAGATAACACAGACATTGGTGAATTTCTAAATTGTTTAGTTCTATTGAACTAAACAATAGGAAAGCATAAGAACCTAGCTTTCCACAACATGTTAATTATGTATAAATAAAGATCTCTAGAATTGACATATATTTATTTCCATCTCAAATGTGTATTCATAGGTTTTACTCGAATAGACAGAGCTACTGTGAAAGAAACTAAAAACATAGATAACATGCATCGCTTGATACTTCAAATCCTAACATAAAAAAAGCATTTACCTTGTTAATAAAATAATCAATATTGTCATTCAACTCAGACTCCCTAAACTTTGGCACGGAACAAGAAGCCTCAGATGCGAGATTTGTACATCCTTCGTATGGAGATTCACGTTCAGTTTGAAGCATAATCTTGGCTCTTTTAGCCCCAAAACTACCAGGTTTAGATCCTTTACCCACATCATCCTTTTTACTAGTAAAATCAGGTGAAACATCACCGCCAATTTCTAACTTTTTAACAGGCAAAGAACGTCTAGCAGATGGCAACCGAGCTTTTGAGGTTGGCCGTGCCGGCAACGCCGGCGGCAAGTCCTTGGGCTTCTCATTCTGGTCCCGTTGCCGGAGAGACTCCAACATTTCCTCTAACGAACTACGAGCTATCATTGAAGGCGAAATCGACAACATCGTAAATTTGTTGATGTGATCCAGAAATCACTCGCGTTGTTCTTTAAATTCGAACGAGGTCGAAGGCGACATTGTTTAACCCTAATTCAGATCACTTTGCGAAAAAACCTAATCTTTGCTCTAAAACTGTTTTTTGGCGAGTTGGAAGTTTAATATGATGGCAGCAGCATGCTTTTAAAAAGCTGTTGGGAATGTTTTTCTTGAAACAAAGGTTCTCGTTTTTTAAATTGAAGAAATAGGGGAAAACTTCCTTTGAGGGGGGATTTTGTTGTGGCTGTTGCTTAAAGAAAATTTGAAATTTTTTAGAGTAGGTGGCGTTTATGCTGGGGCTTACAATTCATACGGAAACGGTTGGGATAAGGAATAAAATTATTATTTGGGACAAATATGAAAAATAAGACACAGGATGACAGGAATTTGAATGAAGTTAAAAAGTGACACGAATACAGGGGCCTGACTCTGAGACTATAAAAGGGTATCGGAATGTATTTACGGTTTTGGGTCTTCTAAGTCCCACCTTGTCCAGCTCAAATCATGAATTTTCGTAATGGACAACTTGATAAAAGTAGTAAGTAGTAATTTACTGTCCAATATCAGGTTCCAGCTAATGTAATCTTAGTGTGTTTTCAAAACTTTATCTTTGAAAATTTTACTAACTTTACAAATATAACTAGGAAGAAGGCTACGCGATACGTGATCGAATATAAATATATATATATATATATATATATATTTAATTATATGTATATTATTATATACGTAAATCCGTATAAATAAAAAATCATTATACTCGATTTTTGAAGCTTCATTTATGATTGCCCAATTTAAAAAATAAAACCCACACAAAAAAACCAAATAACTATAAGTCGTAAGAGATAATTTGAAAAAGAAAAAAACTCTTTTACAAATTATATATTGCTATTGATTATAAATTTGATTGTAAAAATGACTAAAATAATAAAAATGACAAAAAATAAAAACAAAATCATACGTACATGTAGTGTTCCGGCCATAAATGCTTTGCGTTCACAGGTAAAAAGTTACTTTCACCACCATTAACCTTCATTTTATATTTCAACTTCCAAATACATTTTTTTTGTCTAGCAAGTGATCTGAACGAAAAGAAAATAAATAAAAATCTTTTAGAACTCAAAACCCCTAAGTAAGAGAGGGAGAAAGAACATACTTGGGTGGGGTTTTTTTCCTTTTTTAATAACGAAACCCAGCATATTATTTGAGAGATTTTTTCTGAAACCCTGTAACTAAAAAAAAAGTCAAAAATAATTAAAGAATTAATATACAAATAAATTTAATTCATTAAAAATGACTAAAATAATAAAAATTGTAAAAAAAAAATCATAGGTACCTATAGTGTTTCGGCCATGAATAATTTGCGTTCACATGTATAAAGTTATTTTCACCACCATTAGTCTCTACTTTCTATTTCAGCGTACAAGCACATTTTTTTGTCTAGCAAGTGATCTGAACGAAAAGAAAATAAATTTTCTTAAAAAAATACCAAATTAAAAATCTGATAGAACCCAAAACCAATAAGTAAGAGAGAGAGAGAGAGAGAGAGAGAGAGAGAGAGAGAGAGAGAAACATACATGGGTTATAAGAAAATGTATTTTTAAAAGAAATAAAGGAAAAAATATCCAAAAGAAAAAATAACAAAATGTAATTTTTTTTAAATCGTATTTTTAGAAACTATTTAAAAAAAAGAATACAGCTTTTATCAAAATAAAGTTTTTAAATAGCCATATTTATTAAAAATTCAATTTTTCAAAAAAATTACTTCTATAAAAATACTATTTTTAAAAAAATTCAATTTTTTCTTAAAAAATACTTAGTTTTAAATCTAAATATCCCTCAGTAATATCCAAAGAGTAAATCCATTTGTTCAAATATTTTAATAAATTTTACCTAACCTAACCTATTGATGGAAATTAACATGAGATATCGGTAATAGAACAACTTAGCTAGGTGGGTCCACGGTGGTGTATGATTATTTGTTATTAATGAAATTGTGATAGTATAATGTTATTGTTGGTTTAGGAATGGAATATGTGTGTCTTTATAGAATTATATGGCACATAAAGCAAGTCTAAAAAGGGTTGACTCATTTTGTCCCGCTAAGGTCGGAGTCCCAAAGATGTGAAGGTGGGAAGAGTTAGAGTGGAACATATATGTTTTAAATGGAAACCCATATTTTCTTATTAATAATGTTCAGCAATATCAAAAGGAAGGTGGAGTGGAGTGAGTTGAGAGAGATGTATGAGATTGTCCAGCAAGAATCACTGCAACACCACTAATGGAATTATCCTCAATTATGTCGTTGAGACCCGCGTCGCCCCACTTGGGTTCCACCTCCGGAAATAATTTCTCAGCAATCTCAACAGCTCCTCTAGCTGATTCCTGTACACACATACATATTATATATATATATATAATAAAGGAAGAGGGTCTTTTTACTATTCATGCCATGTCATATAAGATTTGGGATATAAAACCTATATAAACAAACTTTGTATCTATCTATATAAGTGATTTGTATCTAACGGTGAAATAGTAACCCACGTATGAACCAACTAAACTACATATTTTTCATACTGGGCCCACCCGTCTCAAGCCTCACCCACATGATAGTGCCTTACAGCCTTTGGAACTGCATTTGCACGGACGGTATTCTATTACCTCGAGCCTCTTAAATGTCACATCTTACACACCCACTCCCTCTCCTCTCTCAAACACTCAACGATCCAAATCAAGTCTTTTCTCAGTTTGAAATGGGTTTTCAAACCCTATGCCTCAAAATAGTTTAACTTCTCAACATATACTCTAAATCTAATAAATGGGTTTTCTCAGTTTGAAATGGGTTTGAAGAGTGCGTGTGGTGTAGGTGAAGGAGCGTGGGTTATGGAGGTGACGGGATCCGCCGGATCCATCTCCGTCGTCGCTCTCCATCTCCGTCGCAGTGTAGGTGAAGATTTCAAGATGAATTTCAAGGTACCTGTTTTTTATTTCTTTATGACACGTTCTTATTTGTCCTGGTGGTTCCACTTGATCTTTTTGTGGCATTTGATTCAATTTTTTGTTTCAGTGGAGGTTCTTTAAAATGTATAGTTCAGATTCGTGTTTGTTGTGGTTTAGAGTGGGTTGGTTTGAGAGCAACCGGGTTGGTAGTTTTGGGTGTGGCTGAGAGTAGAGATGGTGGTGCCATCAAAGATGGGATTTCTCTTAAAATACGAATCTGAACTCAAACCAACCCATTCACCTGAAACAAAAAATTGAACCCAAGAAACATCTAGATATGCTTAGATCAGCATAGGCCCAGATGCCCCGCAACATATACTCAGAGTCTGAGCAGCGCAAGGCTCGAGAGAAGTTGCAAAAGAGTTGTAAAAATCCTAGATTTGGAGCAAATGAGAACCCAGCAGAGGCGAGGCTGATCAAAGTTCTGGAACTCATCGAGGATCACCTCGACGTTTGGGCGAAGACCACCCCACCGCTCACCTTCTGCACCATTTCATCAGTTTTTTGGGCAGACTCTTACCGGTGGGGGGGCGGATCCATTGAGTCAGGTAAAACCTCCATTTTAACACTGTTACTCCTCGATTTTAGTGTTTCAAATTATTTAAGGTTTCTAATGATTTATGACTCTGATAGTTTTTGCTTTATAGAGAACGAAAAGAGCTCTGTATAAACACTGAGTTCTAATTTAACAGTCCAGGTTTTTCATATTTGTTTTATTGATAGCAGAAGCAGAGGTTTGATGCAATATGGTTCCCAACGATGTTTTGCTCTCTACACGAGAAGTCGTTCAGACATATTGATAGCAAAAGGTCTCGCCTTTTCTTTTTTTTTTCTTTTTTTTTTGTCCTTGACATTTAGTTTTTCTAATAATTTTTTCTATGTTTGACGGTGGAGATCTGATATTGTACAGAGGTCTATTTGTTTTTCTTTGATTTTTTGAGTTCTTCCTTCCTAATAATTAGCATTCACATGTACTGTCTATTTGTTTTTCTTTGATTTTTTGGTACAGCTTCTTTGATTTTTTTGTTCGAGCTTTTGTTATTTAACGAAAAAATCATGGTGGAGCTAAGAGAAGATAGAAGATCTGGGTATAATTTTTTTTATTTAAAATGGGTATAATTTTTTTTATTTAAAATGTGTGATGTGTAGGTTTACATTATCTCTCTGTGCTAATGGTGTTAGGTATCTTACATATTTCAATTTTTCTCTATTAGAGAGAGAGAGAGAGAGAGAGAGAGAGAGAGAGAATTACTTCTTATTTTCCTGTAATGGTGATGTGAGTTTTTTTTCTCCTATTATTCATCCATATTTATTATTATATAGATAGGTTTGAGGAAGCAAGATATAGGGTCATTTGCACATATGGAATTGTTTCATTCCTACTCTACCTAAAGGTTATTCCATAAACTCTCTATGCGTAAGCTTCATGTTTGCTTTCTTAGCCCTGTTGCATTTTTAGTTCTCAACAATTTAAATTATTTACTTTATTTTTAACACTAACAGTTCACTGACATTTCTCATTGCTATTATTCCAATGACATTTGATTTCAAGAAAAAGTAGCGCCCGGTTATTCTCTTAATCCGGAAAAAATCAAAATGAGAAACTAGATGAGTTACCAAGTGGATATGTGAAATACCAAGTGGATATGTGAAACAAGTCTGTAATGTGAAGACTCTCTCTCTTTGGTTTTGTTTGACTTTCATGTTTTTCTCATTAATTGTTTCGAACGTTCTGTTGAAAGGCTACAGATATGAGATCCATGTACGTACTTATAGATCTAAAGCATTAACCCTTTTAGTTTTAACATCACTCCACCTTTTACAAATTCCATTTTCACAATGAAAACCAATGACCATTGAGCAGGTCTTTTAACAAAAAAAACATTTTTTTAATAACAACTTTTAACAAAATAAAAATAGTTTAGAAAGAAAAATATGTTTTTAGAAAAAAAATAGTTTTTTTCAAAAGAAAGCTATTTTGAAGAAAAAAACAGTTTCTTAAATAAAACTATGGCTTTAACAACGAAAAAAGTTTATAACAAAATAGTACAATATATGTTTATCACATATATTTGAATGCATTTTACGGAGATTGTTATTTCATCATGCCATCGACTCGGGTTCACATTAAGTTACCCTTTGAAAAAAAAAAATATATATATATATATATATATATATATATATATATATATATATATATATATATATATATATGAAAATAAAAGAAATGTGAAAAGAGAAATATAGTATAAAATGAAAAAAGAAAAATAGATATCGGTTGATAATTTTTGTCATGTTATAACTCATTAGTCTAAATGATGTCACCTAGCCATGGTAAGTGTACCATGGATGATAACCATTATTTATGTTTGCACTTTTGGCGACACGTAAACAAATTTATCGATGTGTCGCAGCATGGTTACAAAATATCATGGGAATAAATTTATTGCCTAATTTTTAATTTTGTACACAAAACAGTGTTATTGTGTCAAGTCTTATTTTGTGAAACCTAATCACTATTACGAAATAATATGTGGAGGTGTGAAGTAAGGAAAACAATTATTATGACCCATAGGCTGGATGAAATGAGGTGGGGTACACATTTATCACTGGAATAAATTTATTGTCCTGTTATTGGCACGGGTACACCCTAGTATATATATATATATATATATATATATATATATAGAGAGAGAGAGAGAGAGAGAGAGAGAATCTCTATGCGGCTCCATATAGCTTTAAGATGAAGGATGTGAGAGATCTCGGCTAGTCTGGGAATGTATTGAGTTCTACCCTTCTAAAAAATGAAAGCGTGTTGTAAAATATATCATCAAAAAGCTGACAAACTCAAAATAATAAAAATAAAACAAACAAAATAGAAGAGATCATTAATTAAAGTAAACTTACTCCAAATTTAGAGGAAACGTATAAACTTGTGCTTGGTTAAAATAAATGTAACTCTTACTATTTTGTTTTTAGTCGGAAACTATGTTTGGGTTATTGTGAAGATGATGAAGATGTTTTGTATACTAATAAGAGAGATAAAAATCAAAAGTATTTGTATTTGGAAACGTATGTGTTGTTTATGTTAACCCGCATGGGGTATGGTGAAGGTACGTGGTTTTTTTACTTGGGACCATGGAAAGAGAATATGAAAGTTTATCTTTTCATATTAGTCTTCTTGAGACCTGCTCAACCGGAATTAAAGGCATGCCAAATACATGAATACAAATTGTAAGTTATAATACTTAGTCTTTATTATTGCCACGTGTCATTCTCAGAGGATTTGAGTCTTTAATATTGCCACGTGTCATTCTCAGGGAATTTGGGTCTATAGTTTTTATATAGTTATATAGATTTCATTTGCGTCGTCATCAAACGCGGGTAGTCACAAGAGTGTGCCACTAGAGATGGCAATGAGTGGATTTTTGTGGGTACCCGTCCCTAATAAATTGAATGTGGGGGTCAATAAATGGGGAGCGGAGTCGGGGTCATAATTAAAAAAAAATATCAGCATCGGACTTTGTGTATAAAAATCCAACCCCGACCCTTTTAAAGATATTATTACAAATATATACTTATATATATTGATGTTTAAATTTTGGTTTGATATTTTGGAATAATCTTAGCTCGAATTACCCAATATTTATAATTACACATAAATAAGTTAAACTAAAGAGATGAGAGAAGTGTAAAGAGACACAAAGGTTTTACGTGGTTCAACCCAAATATGGTGCCTATATCCACGAGGATAATGTAGGCACCACAAATTTCTCAGTAACACTTTTTAGGGTTAGAACGAGGTGGTGGTGTTCCCTAACTGAGATAAGTAGTAATCTATTTATAGTAGTTGGAATTTAAAGAGATGTAATACCTTTATAAAATAGGTATTTACATCTTTACACAATAATATGCAGTTGGAAATTGATTCGTGTGCTAGTGCATGGTGACTCTTGAATAACCCACGTGTGTTTGTTCACATTACTGATGGTTCACCTTCTTGGGGCTGGTCTGAGTCGACCAGGTTCATTCGTTATATGAAGATCCAGTGATAATGTTGACAGGTGTTATTACTTTACAGATCTATGTGGCCTAATTATTTTAGGCTATAACAAAAGCCCCCAATACTTCATTCTTGACGGGGTAATGAAAGGATGGGGTATTCTTCTCTAAAATTTGCTCGACTCCCTAGGAAAGTGTTGGTCGGATGCCGACCTCAAGGACTTGTAAATTTTAATCCGTCAAACTAAGGCGGTGACAATTTTATAAATAGTAGAAAAAACAACGAACCGTTTAAGGGTACGCTAGTCTTTTGGACATCTGGGGAAATGAGACGTTTAATCATTTCAAACTTAGTTATTAAGGGATGTCCTTCCACCTATAAAAGGTATATTCCCCCCTCAATCTTACCTCACCTTGAATTTCAAACTCTCTCCCTTACTGTTGAGCTTTGCATTCACTGTTGAAAAGAGAACAACAGCTGAGTGTTATTTTTCACTGCAAGAATATTTTTGTCCACATAATTTCCTTTCTGAGCTTTACAATGGTTTATATTATGGATGAGAGTTCTTTGGAGGAGTTTAGAGTAAAACGTAGGGTTCCTGAATGGGTTGTAATTAAACTGATCACCGATTCGTGTGACTTGTGTGCTTTAGATGAGGGTCATTGGCTTTCCACATTTTTATAGCAGAGTGTGGAGTGACTTTCCCGCCCACTATTAATGAGTTATTTGGGACCCATATAGACATAACAAAACTGATGTATTTTTATAGTTGGGGGACCACTGCTGACAACATATATTATCTGAAGACAATATATTCTAAAAGAGAGTTGGTGGTTAATTTGCCTGCTTCCAATAAAGATTATTGGGATTACGATTTAATTGTTAAGAATTGGCAGTTTACCCCTTTTTCTGAGAGTGAAGAATACACTTGGCCACGTTTCCCTCAAGAAGGACGTGGCATGGGTCGGCATCCTTATTATTTGCATATTTTTTGCTTTGGTCATTTCAACTCATCCATTTACTGATCAATATTTATATGTTTGCGTTTAGAAGAGAAAAGGAAAAAGGACATTCCACCTGAATCTGAGGTGAATTTTATTGATTTGAAGCTTGCGTGGTTTATTTAACATAAGCTTGGAGCACCTCATCCTCGCTCGGCATCCATACTTTTAGATTACCCGAGCTCAATTACTTCGTTCGTTGCTCAACCCTCATCTTCTTTGATCACTACTTTATAGTTTTTTTCTAAAGTAGAAGGGCATCTTGCTAGCGGGAGTGCCTCATCCTCCCTTGAATTCTTGGATATAAATTTTGTGCCAATTGTTACTCCATCTCTAAAGAAAATGGTGAAGAGAAATATCTCTAGCCTTCTCAATCTATAACTAAGTCTCCTTCCCCAGCCGAGAAAAAGAGTGTTGATGTGGGCAGTTCCAAGCACCTTGTTGTAAGGGTGCCCGACGAAGTTAAAACCTAAGAACCTCAATTTAAGAGATTGAAAAAGGACCTGCCAACCTCTAAGAGTTTGAAGGAAATACCCAAGCCAATAAGGCTTTTGTTGGTGTCGTTCTATTATAGTGAACCCTGGTTTGGCTACGGGTTTGATTGTTCGGGGTGCTTCCTGCCGACGAGTCTATTATTGTTTCCCTTTCAAGGACAAGAGTTTTGGAAAGAGTTAACCATAATTTATCATTAGTAATTTATCTCTTCCCTTGACTTCATTTCATTTGTCCGTGCTTTAATGTTGGTATGTACTGATTCCTTGCCTTTATTAAATTATGTAGTTTTGGGTTGAATCTGATCAAATTCTGAGGAGAGATGACTAGCAGAGGGAGTCCTCAGCAAATATTGAAGCTTCCTTAAAGGGTTCAAAGGATTCCCTAGATGATTTAACTAAGGCATGTGAAGGACCAGGAGAATTGGAAATGGATTATAAAAAAGGTCAAGATGGATAAGAATGATGTAGTGAAGGTTGTCGAGGAAGCTGTGAAAAAGGTCGACCGGGCTGAGAAGACTGCTACCAATATGGATGGCAAGTATCTGGGTTTGAAGGACAAGTTTAAGAAGGAGAAAGAGGAGGCTTATACCAGGAGCTAGGATAAGGCATTTTCTACTGTGGTTGTTTAAGTGGAATTTCTGAATAAGTCATCCTTCAAGGAATGATGGGACGCTGCTCTCAAGAAGGTCGGCACAACTTTAAACTTTGAGTTATTTCAACAATATAACCCTGGTACTCCTCCTGTGGTTGATGAGGAGATGGATGACGAGGAGGGATTGGATGAATCTTTTGTGGCCCTTGAGATGGCAGTAACAGTAATTAGTCCTAAGGAGGAGGTTACTCAGGATAAGGAGAATGTGTAGCCATCTAAGATTGTTTTCATATATTTTTATCTTGTAACATAACACTTTTGTATCTGGATTAGGTCCTTATTTTAAGTATTTCCTTCAATTAATTTTAATGAAATTTCTCTTTCTTTCAAATAAATGATGTCGATGCTTAATGTGCCTTTTCTTTAACCTTACCTGCTCATGCCTTGTTTTTCAGTCCAACTCTAGGAGGGTCGTTATGGCAGCTGTCGAGAGAGACTTGTATAAAGGGAATGTTTAAATATTTGGGGTTGGTCGTGAGGCTATGGAAAAGGATAAACTAAAATAATTTCTCGGCATATAAGGAGTCTCTCGCCAACTTAAAGTTTGATTATGAGGATAAGTTTACTCGGTTGAGCAGTGAGGGTGGTTTTGATAAAACAGTTACAAGGCATCTCTTTGGTTTATAATAAAAAGGAGTTTGTGATGCATGTAATACCCCGTATTTTTGTGAGATTTTATTTTTATAATGGAATTGGGATTTAATTATTGAATTGGGATTAATTGACTAAAATGGAGAAATTTATTTTATAATTAATCCAAATTTTATTGTAATAATTACTAACGTGACGAGAGTTAGTATTTATTGGCGATAATTATGTTGTAATAATTACTAGCGTGACGAGAGTTAGTATTTATTGGCGATAATTATGTTGAATATTACGTAGTGAGTAAAGTAATATACTAATACGAAAATATTATTATGGCCGGGACTGTAAAAAATACGGCAGTTGCAATACACTTAGTTGGGACGCGCGTGTGGGTCGTGTCGGTATTACTTTATTGGGTTAAAAATATAATTTATTTTTTAAGTAGCTCAGATGGCCATTTTGAGTGCGCCAGTGTGTCCGAAAGGGTCGAGATAGTCAGAAAACACTACTCAGGTGTTTTATTTGGATTCCGGGGCAAGTTAGGCCAAACCGACACTCCAGAGGGGTATTTTTGTCTTTTGAGATTTTTAGGAATTAAAATGGACAAAAAGGGCATTAGGTTATCTGACAATTTCCAAACTTATGTGAGAGAGATAGAGAACCTATGAGGGAAAAGAAGAACTCAATAGGTGCTTTGGGCTAAGGATTTAAGTTCTTCCACAAGAAACCACACTAACGCGTAGATCGTGAATAGAGGATCATCCCCATACCAAATTCATTCAGCGAACTCAATAGGTGCTTTGGGATAAGGATTCAAGTTCTTCCACCAGAAACCACACCAACGCGTAGATCGCGAAGATAGGATCATCCCCATACCAAATTCATTCAGCGATTCAGAAGTTCGCAAAAAGACAAGTGTTCAATCTTGCTTATTTTTAAAAACATATGATGTCCATGTTAGATCAATTAAGGTTTTAATCATGATATTATGCATCTGAGACTGAATTGGTAGTATAGGTTTGCATGTATATGAATCACCATGTTCTAAGAATGATAAATCTGGAATTATAAGTTAAAATCACGAAATTTAAATTGGGGGTTTGATTATTATTAATGGTGGGTTTATGATCATGGAATTTTTAGATGCCTGAGGAATTGATTTAAATCCCTATGATTACTTTAGGTATTGACGCTAAAAACATGTGGGAAATTACTCTGTGATAATTAGAAATAGTTTAGAATCGTTGTTTGAGGGCTAGGATAAGTTTTAGGTGTGTTATACGATGAAAAAGTTGGAGAAAATGCAGAATTGAGAGGACAGGGACGATCTCAAAAATCTCGTTCGAAGACCTACCCAGGTAGTTCGAATGAGATTTCTAACGAGACTTCCAACGAGACTTTTGAGTTCGTTTGAAGTGAGAATTTCGTTTAAACGAGAATCCTGAACTTCAAACGAGATACCAAAATGCTTATTTATTGCCCGGACAAGTTAAAATCCTTCTAGGTTAGTCCAAGTGAAAGAAATTGACCTACGCTAACATCGAGAAACTTAAACTCCTAGTTAGTGGTAAGACGAGAGCGTGACTACTCTAGAGATATAGCGGGATGATAATGAGTTAAAGAGAATGTACTTGTTAGAGACATAAGTTGTATGGCTGAAACATTATGAGTAGTAGAGACGATAATGTTACATATAAACTCGGGGATTTGGGTTGCGTGAATTTTTATTGTATATAATATAAGTTGTGTGTATACTTATTGATTGAGCTATTATGTGTATAACATACATACGCTGCTTGCTATCGAACGGAGGTTGCGCATTGTGGACAATTATGCCTTCAGGAGCCTTCGAGTGGGATATTACTTTGTACCACTAAAGCATAGAACCTAGGTACGGGCTATCCGTGAGAACGATATTGATGAGGGTCGTGTGGGTGCATAGGTACGTGCGTAGCCCATTGGCTTTGGACTATATTCGCCTCCAATATATGTGTATTATTTTGATGGTTCGCGAGAGATTGAACCTTTAGTCTTTTATGCAATGATCGATGCAATGGGACATGATAGCAGAGTATGAAGGCATCGCAGCTGTGTCTCGGGGTGCAGTATTGTATATATATATATATATATATATATATATATATATATATATATATATATATATATAGTGATGATATCTACTGTGTGAATTAAGTAGGTAGAATTATAATAAAATCGGAAATGAATTAAGTAGCGAACACTTAATTATATTAAACTGAAAGCCCCATTTTATGCTAAAGAGAGATTAATCATATATATTATATTGCGAGGGGAATACATGGGAACGATATTGGGCTAGGAGTATATATTAGTCGGGAAGGACTATTTAGTATGAAAATAGGACTAGTACGATTGGAAAGTACGCTAGATGTGCACATTAGATGAGATGTGATCATTTCAAGTGAGTACGATAATCTAACATGAATAACGTATGTGCTAATAACTCATTTTAAGCACTAACTGACTTTTAAACTGTTTTTAACTCGAGTTCTGACCCGTTTTCTACAAATCTCTTTTTCTTGTCAAATTCTTTTAGGTGCCCATTCATGGGGACACCAGGCTTAGGAGTTCCATTCATTCGAAGGGTTGTAGCTTCTATGGAGGTTACAGGACTTTGGTAGTAAATGCCGCTATGTCTATCATTCCTTACTTTTGAGCCATTTTCATCAGTTGGGCATGTAGCCTTTTCTATTCAGATGTGTAGAGATTTTGGATTTAGTTACTTACTCTTTGCAGTTATTGGATTTATTCAATTGGACTATTATATTTGACTTTTGACTGAAAGTGTTTACTCCGATCCCTTTTATTACGTCAGTTATTTCATTTATTATGAGATTGGATTAAATGGTGAATGTCTAACTATTTCCTTATATGGTGTTATATTAATTGAAAAGATAAATTTTTGACATCAACCTTTTTAAATATTAGGTGGTTAGTTTTAATATGCATAATCTGAACTAATTGGATATTCTGAATTAATTAATAAAGGACTGATCACCCGATATTTAATTAGGCGGGGTGTCATAGGTGGCATCAGAGCATTAGGTTCTAGACTCCTTATGATCTGTACGGCTTACTATTTTTTCGCGTCGCTATCTTTGATGTAGAGCCCTATATACGTCTTCAGCTATTTGAGATATTTACTATGGAATTATAAAGCTTCTCTCTCATTTAAGATGCCTCCCAGACGTGCACAACGAGCTAATATGGATGCCCAGCCCGAGCCTCAGCCAGCTCTGGCCCAAGGTACGATGAATGCTGCAGAAGTTTCCGCTATTGTAGCAGAGACGGTGAATGCAACATTAGCCGTGGTACAACATGCTCTAGCACCGGCACCAACAGTGGCTCCAGCACCAGTTCACGCTTTCCCTTTTACTCGGGTGTGCGTCAGAGATGCCTTTCATAAGGCACACCCTCCAGAGTTCGTTGGGAGTTCAGATGTAGTAAAACTACACCAAAAATAACAATTTGGCACAACCTAGTATTAAAAATCTGGCACAGTTTAAAACTGTGCCAAATTCTAGCACGGTTTAATGACAATCCGGCACACTTTAAAACAGTGCCAAAATTTGGCACTGTTTTAAAGCGTGCCAAAATATAGTACACTTGACTAAGATGTAAATTACTCTAAAAAAATTCACACCACTCGCACTTTGGAAACCCGCTCTCTATTCCCACTTACCCCTCTCTCTCAGCTCTAACCTCTCTGCTCATCACTTTCTTT
Source organism: Sambucus nigra (assembly GCA_949130495.1). NCBI lineage: Eukaryota > Viridiplantae > Streptophyta > Magnoliopsida > Dipsacales > Adoxaceae > Sambucus > Sambucus nigra. The sequence goes on along the minus strand of OX422214.1, from coordinate 415,371,158 downwards.
GTCTATCTCTCTCTCTCCGGTTAAAGCTCCCTCTCTCCTTGCTACCTTCGGCGCCTCTATCATCCATAAAACCGGGTATTTCATTTCATTTTCTAATTGGTACGGAATACAATTAGTATATGATTTCATTTCAGTTTTCCATACCCTTATTTTCATCTCAAATTTCCCTGTACGAATATCTGTTTGAACTCAAATATGAGTTCATCCACGAAGGTAATTACCAGGTATACATGTTCCATTTTTCATTTCATTTTACGGACTTTATTTCTAGGTTTTCATTGTGTGTATATTAGTTTTAATTTTTTAAGAATCTATTAAATTTGGTACCGAACATAATTTTTTTCAATATAAGCTTTGATTTCTATATTTTTTAAATCTTTGTTTTCATTTTCAAGAATGTAATGAATTTCATATTCAACACGTAGCAATCTCAGTTTTAAAATACTTTTTTGTTGTTGCGCACTAAGTATTTTCTAAAATGTCAAAAGAAAGGAATTTTTTCTCTAAATATCATACAATTTATGCACACTTTTTCGTTGTGCACTAGGCTGATGATAATTGCAATTGAAGTGATGATGGTTCAAGGTTTATGTCCTTAAGAATAAGGAGGTTTGCTTATTATATTAACTGCTTTTTGATTATTAATGTTTCCTATTGATGTTTCTGTAAAATTATTGATAAAATGTTGAGTTTTAATAAGTAGTTATTTTCTTTTTCTATTTTTAGTTATTTTAGTTGCACACCGGCTATTTGGTAAAACGTCCAAGTGAGCATTCTAATTTCTTCGCTTACATTGTGTAATAGATCTGTGATAGGTTAAACTCTATTTGGAGGTGACTTGATGTTTATATCTTTGGTTCTAGAGTATGTTGTGTCCTTTAAATGAGTGAGTTTTATTCTTCAACTAAGCTGCGAAGATCTATCCTCATGTGACAGATACGGTTGTGAGTTTTGCTGCTTTACTATTTGAGCTCCTTTTATATGGAAGGTAAAAACTCCACCACAACGTGTAATCTAGCTACGATGTGCAATCAATTATCTTAGTAATATAAATAGCATTTGCACACAAGTCATTGTTAACACATGGCAATGTTGGCACCTTCCCTTTCACACATGTTTTCATTCTTAATAACATTCCATTTCGAATAAATGAAATTGATTCCAAAACAGATTGATTATTTGGATTTTATGGAGAAATGTGTTTAGTGTTTTAGTTCTTCTTAATGTTGCCATCATCCTTATTTTTAAATATGACCATCACATGTTTAAATATATGTCTACAAAGGATTTTTTTTATAACTGTTACTATATAGAACAATGCATTTCAAAATTTTATTCACAGTAGTTTAGAAACTTCTTACATGACTTTTGTACAGGTATCTTATTCGTTTTCTTCCAGATTTAAATTTAAATTTTGTAGATCTCCTTCATGACCGTTAGCTTCACCATATCCAGGTCACAAATTCTACTTAACGCTTTTTTTTGCCAACATCCAAGTATGTTACTAGATTACGGAGTGCTTATTTCTTTATTCTATTAGATGTAGTATTGGGAATTTAACTTATTTCATTATTCTAATAGATGTGGTATTTCTTTATTCTATTACGAAGAGAGAGAGAGAGAAATTTTATTAATTCTTCTAGTCTACATATATGCTCCACTTGCCTTATTAAACCCTTCCCAGTCCCACCAAATTTTTTATTGAATCAGTAAAGAAATTTCATTCCAGAAGAATGATAAATTGTTTATTTGAGATATCTTCAAATCTTTTGTTGGTTAGCCTTGAGGAGAATGTATAGCCAACTAATTTGAGTTCTTTTAGAACTTTCGTTTGTGATACACTTGAGGCTAATGAAAAGTTATTCATATGGGTTCTTTCAAAAAAAGAGAACAAAAATGGTGATTATTCACAATGTTATTGTTTGAAACTAAGTGCCCAATAGGCGGTGTGAGGGTGATTATTCACAATGTTCTTCTAATTATAACAACCACTAATGTCAACTTTTATTCCTACACTAGTGGAGTTATAATTAGAAGGCCCTTGTTATCCTCAACCTTAAAGGATACATGTCCTACGAAATAATTAATGTTAGATCCCACTAGTGGGATTTACCAAAAGTTAAAAAATAATTTGAAAATTTCTATGAATAGGCCTAGCCCCCGTGTGTTCTATCTTTATCCTAATAAATATGCATGTTTAATCATTACAAATTAGGGTTTGACTTCAGTGTACACACATTCAGGAATTTTTGCACTGAGTTCGTAATTCACGATTTGTGTGCGAGGGTCATCACCCTAGGGTGACGACTAGGTTTGAAAATAGAGTAGTTAAAAATAGTGTGGGCAGGACATTTAGGAGTACCACAAGATCTCTTATTTAACTGTTGGGTCATAGCGGTTGGTGATCAAATTGGCCATACCATAAGACCCCTTTGAGACTGATGAAAAGGGTGGGATATGATAAGAGTTATCCCATCCTAACTGGATAAAATAATCCCACTAATTACAGCTCACGTGATAAGAGGGTTACTTAGAATAACTTATTCCACCTTAAATTCCATCTCGGGATAGAGTTTCCTATCCCACCTCCTCCTTATTGAAACAAATATGGAAATCATATTTCTTCCCAAATAATATTACTTAAAACAAAATAGTTTCTCATTATACAAATAATATATTTCATTCATCATTTGGTTGATGAAAGACATCTACGTGCCTATACATCTAGGGTTCATTTGAGATCGCATAACTATTCCAGCCACATGACAAAGAGCATTGCTTATGCTTTGACACAATCCATTAATAAGAGCCAAAAAAGTGTGCATGCTTGGAACAAAAAGTTTTATTTTCATGTACTTACACATTTTAAGAGCCACTTAAAGCTCATCCTTCTCGCAAAACATCTTTATCATCATAGTATACGTGTCTGCATTTGACTCACAAACCTTAATCATCCTCTAGAAGACCTTAAAAGCCTCATCGGTCTCTTCATGTTCTATCAATCCGTTTCAAATGATATTATATGTCCTCGAATTTGGGGTTACACCCTTATCATTCATCTCATTCAAATCCTTATTGACATTATGGAACTTGTTCACTTTACAGAAAGAACTAATCAGGGCATTATAGACTGCGAAGTTAGGTTTGACTCCATTCCTTTCCATTTTAAGGAATGTATCGACAACATCTTTGATCAGATTGTCTATCCCATATGTATGAACGAAAACACTATACATGAATGAAGAGGGACCACATCCCCTAGACATGTCCCTAACAATGTTGACGGCTTCATCAACCCTCCCGATTTTACAAAGAATGTAAACCAATATGTCGTATGTCACAATATCAGGGTGACAACCCACTTCAACAATAGATTTAAAAATTTCTCTGGCTTTGGGAAAATTAGGATCCCTTCCCCACCCCTCAAGTAATGTTCAATAAGTTTTTGAATCGGGAAGAAATCGATCTTTCATATTGTCAAATATCTCTTGGGTTTTTCTAACATTTTTAGACTTGCATATAGCACTCAACAAGGTGTTAAAAGCAGCCCAATTTTTTGGACATACAGGATTAACTCATAGCCTTTAACTGACACTGTTACATAGCTTAATCTGAAAGCAGTCTTATTTGAAGGTAATATGTCTAAAGACGTTAACAGGAAGATTCATAATATCAATATACCCTTTGGAAAGTCAAAATTTTCTTAATACTTATTATGTATAAGCCAAACCCATGTCAAACACCATAGATATATAAATAATTTATGTTAATATGTAACCCAAACTTAACAGATTTGGACTCAAATATGATGCGTCCAAAGTGTTAGGCGACCAGTAAAATAGTTTAGGTGGGCAACCTATCAAACCCGAAAACATTAAGGAGGCTTAATGTAATTAACCCATATATAAATTAATCATTTAAACAAGACTGAGTGCCCACTGAATTTGTTGCAATCATTTAAATCAGCCCCAAACGATCCCGTAAGAGGCACTAACACCTCATACGGGACCAATGTAACTTGTAGGAACTAACCACATAGTCACGGGTCTCTCGATTTGAGAATAATTGGAAAATATATTGATTAAGCTTAGAAATAAGCCATTAAAGGCTGAAACCCAAATCGTCCCCCAAGCAGCCCCATAAGAGGCACTAAAACCTCCCACGGGACCAATGTAACTTGTAAAAATTAATCGCGTAGTCACAATCCTCTCGGTTTGAGAATACGACGATAAGTTTAAAATATATAGCTTAGGCTTAGAAGCAAGCCTTTTGAGGGTGAAAACCCAAATCAGCCTCCAAACGGCCTCGTAAGAGGCACTACCACCTCCCACGGGACAAATGTAAGTCGTAGGAACTGACCGCGTAGTCAAGGACCTCTCGATTTGAGAATATGATGATAATTTAAAAATATATAACTTATACTTAGAAAGAGGCCGTTGAAAGGTGGAAACCCAAACCAGCTCCCAAACGGCCCCGTAAGAGGCACGAACACCTCGTACGGAACCAATGTAACTTGTAGGAACTGATCGTGTAGTCACAGGTCTCTCGGTTTGAGAATATGACGATAATTTGAAAATATGTAGATTAGGCTAAAAAATAAGCCGTTAAACGGTGAAAACCCAAACCATCTCCCAAACGACCCCGTGAGAGGTACGAACACCTCGCACGGGAAAAACATGTGACACCCCGACTCATTAAATACCGGGTAGCTACTCCTTTATTAAATCAATACAAAATGCCAAGTTGGTTCAGTTAATAGCATCACTGTCAAAAACATTTTAATGATTACTAACCACCTAGTATTTAAAAAGTAAGTTGCCAAATTTTAAATTAAGTCTGATTAACATACAGTAAAGAGAATAATGGAAGAACAACATAATCCATTCACCATAACGAAGTAATGAAATAACCAACAAATAATAATAAGTCCAGAGGAAAACTCCTCACAACAATCCCACAACTGAAAATAATATGACAAGTCTGAATCCTGAATTAATTACATGCCAGAAGTCTGAATAACTGAAATAAATGAAATGTCTCTAAAAGAAATGTGCGACATGCCCTACAACTGATAAATGTTGAATATAGAGTCAAGATAGATGAAGCGTCTACAAGCAAAGTCCTGTAACTTCCACAAACAGCTACAGCTCGTCACCTGAATAAGGATCCTAAGCATGGTGTCCTTGTGGCTGGGCACCTAAAATGGTTTTTTTTACAAAAATAGATTTGAAAGCAAATAGGTCAGAGCCCGAAAGTGGAAATCATTTTAAAAACAGCAAGTGTTTTAATAACATTAAAACATTAAATGCAAAATACATGTTAGGACGTGCACTCACATGAAATTCTCACCTCTCGACTACATGTGCACTCCTAACGTACCGTACCCATCTAAATGACATACATATCTAACCAAACCGTAATAAGTTCTACCCCTTACTACTTGATTCCCATATTACATTCTAGCATTATCAATTAAATCGAGGGCTTTACTTAAACTCAGATTCTCAATTAGTAATACAATTCACTATCGGTTAACCCGTTATGTTTTCTCAAAACATTACCATAACTATATTCACAATACCAACATGAAAGTTCCCATTAATTAATTGTATATTATTCACGTCATAAATATACAATACAAGCACCCCGAGACTAAGCTGCGATGCACACATACTCTGCTATCCATCCCGGTACATCACGTACATAAGGATCACGCATTCCGAATCTCTTAGGAATCGTTCTCAGATAACAACAATCACAAACAATGGAGGCGAACACAGTCACATCACATGGGCCACGCACATACCTACGCTCCCACGATCAGCAGACTTATTAACATCCCAATAAGTCCTTCTCTGACCTATGTTCATCGAGGTACCAATCTAAATCCGGGAAACACAAGGATTAGAGGGCCCTAAGAGAACGTAAACCTCCCGTGATAGCAAGTATGGTAGGTATGTTATACACATAAAATCATATACATATACTAAGTATGCACACATCTTAGTAATCATAATTTATTTGTAGTACACTTCTCATTCTCGTACCGACATATAATGCTACACAATTTATATGTTCCCGATTAATATAATTATTTAGGCCGTCAATAGTTCTCGCATCGTAATAGACACTCACGTCCAACTTCATAATTTCCCTTAGGTTCGAACTACACTTCTAGGTTTTACTCCTCATTATATCCCAAATATCCCAAATATATCAATTAATCCACAAGGAAGTGTTATATCTACATATAAACAAGGTTACGGGACACTCGGGATCAAAACAGGCAAAAAAGCCTAAACTGTCAGCTCGTTAGAAGTCTCGTTCGAACGAGGCTGTTCGAACGAGAGTTCGTTCGAACGAAGTGGGCTTTCTAACGAGATCTCGTTCGAATGACATGCAATCGAATGAACATCGCCCTCGTTAGAAGTCAAAGGTCAACTCGTTAGAAGCTCGTTCGAACGAGCTCGTTCGAACGACCTGGGTAGGTCTTCTAACGAGTGGCCAGATTCGAGCCCAGATTTTCTATTTTCGTTTTTCCAACTTTTCTTCATCTCTAATCTCATCTAAACATCAATTCAACAATTGTTCATGGGTTATAATCATTCCTAAACATACTTAGGTCATATATTAACGTTTATATAGGCTCAATTCTTCCTAAACATCATTGGATCATCAAATCCGTTCATTTATCCCCAAATCATATGAACATGAACCCTAAAATTTTACAGTCACCAATGAGCATAATTAAATCCGTTTTTGTTATGAACAAGGTGTATTTCCATTAGAATAATCCTCCTAACACAGTTCTACATGCAATCCTTTCATCAAAATATAATGTTCTAATTCCAATTGATGGGTTTTTATCAAACTCCCAAGAACAATACAAATTTTGTCAATTTCCTACGCATGGAAGAAACATTCTTTGTAATAAACGAAATTAAACCACTTACCTTATGTGTATCTCTGATTTTGATGTCGAATTGATGAACAATTCTCTCTCTCTCTGCAGAATTCCTCTCTCTCTCTCTCTACAAGTCTTCTTCTCCAAAGTGAATGGTGGCTAGGGTTTTTGCCTTAGGAACTCTTTTGGAACTAATTCTAATAACCTCCGTAGCCCATTAGGTTATAAGTGGGTTTAGTGGGTAATTGCCAAATCAGATATTAATTGCTAATTTTCGTGGGTTTTAATTCCCAAAAATCCAAAATTACCAAACTACCCTTATACGTTGCCGGTATGGCCTAAAAATGCCCCGGGACCCAAACTAAACCCCCGCCTAGTGTTTTCTGACTATTTCGACCCTTCCGGACGCGTTGGCGCACTCAAAACGACCATACGGTTAATAGAAATAAGATTTACTTTTTAATTAAAAATAATTATATTCCTGACGCGACTGTCACGCGTCTCAACAAAATTTCCAAATTGACGTATTTCAATCTCACGACAAGTTTGATAATTCAATATTCATATATAATCATATATACACATTATAATCAAATACCAACTCGCATCTCGTTAGTATTTTAATCCGGATTAATTTCCAATTAATACACATTTAATTCAATTAATCCCATAAATAAATATCACCAAAAATACGGGGTATTACATACTTCCCCCCTAATAACAGAATTTCATCCCGAAATTCGAAACTAGAAAGTACCTGGTAAGAACAACTCCGGATAACGTTCGTGCATCTCATCCTCGCGCTCCCACGTGGACTCCTCGACATTATGATATCGCCACTGAACACGCACTAACGGAACTATCTTTGACCGCAGTTTCCGCTCACTTCGGTCCAAAATAGCAATCGGCCCCTCCTCGTAGGAGCTATCAGGCTGGAGATCGATGTCCTCCAAAGCAATGTGAGAATGAGCCAAATCGTCTCTAAGATATTTCCTTAGTGAGGAAATATGAAACACATCGTGAATCCGATGCAAATGCTCCTGTAACCCAAGCCTATACGCAACCGGTCCAATCCGCTCAATAATAGGAAATGGTCCCACATATCTCGGTGCCAACTTCCCTTTCTTCCCGAAACGCATTATTTCCTTCATCGGAGATACTCTGAGCAAAACCTGGTCCCCCACTTGGAACTCCCTGAAGAACCTCTTCGCATCAGCATAGCTCTTCTGCCGATCCTGAGCTACCCGAATGCGACTTCGAATCAATTCTATCCTCGCCGAAGTATCCTGAATCACTTCCGGCCCAAGTAGTTTGTTGTCCCCCACCTCCAACCAACATGCTGGGGAACGACAAGGTCTACCGTACAACGCCTCAAATGGAGCCATGCCGATGGTGAACTGGTAGGAGTTGTTGTAAGCAAACTCCACCAGTGGAAGATACTGCTCCCATCCACCCCCGAAATCAATGATGCACATACGCAACATGTCCTCCAACATTTGGTTTGTATGCTCGGTCTGCCCATCGGTCTGCGGGTGATATGCCGTACTCAACCGCAATTCCGTGCCCATGGCCTCCTGAAAACTTTCCCAAAACCGTGAGACAAATATCTTGTCTCGGTCAGACACGATATTTAGGGGCACACCGTGAAGTCTCACTATCTCTGCAATAAAGAGCTAGGCATACTGTCCCGTAGTGTAGTCTGTCCTTACGGGTAGAAAATGAGCGACTTTGGTCAACCTGTCCACAATTACCCAAATGGAGTCGTGACCTCTCTGTGACGTAGGCAACCCCGTGATAAAGTCCATGGAGATGCTCTCCCACATCCACATCGGGACCTCTAATGGATGTAGAAGTCCTGTCGGTCTCTGATGATCCACTTTTACTAGCTAACAAGTGGCGCATTTAGAAACAAACACGGCAATATATCTCTTCATCCCGCTCCACCAATACTGTCGTCTCATGTCTTGGTACATTTTGTCCCAACCGAGATGTACCGCGAACCGTGAGCCGTGTGACTCTGCCATCACCTCGTGTCGCAATTCCTCCCCTTCAGGAACTACCAATCTCCCATTGAAGCGTAATCCTCCGTCTGAGCCAACAGTATAGGATTCGACTCCCTCTGCTAGTAATCGAACTATATGCTCCTGACAAAACGAGTCATCTGCTTGTGCCTTTACCACTCTCGTGACAATCTGCGGTGTAACAGTCATCACAGACATGAACGATCGGGCCACTGCATCTTGGTGTCCCAACTCCTTCCATTTGGCTTTCCACACCCCTGCCACCTCATCTACCGGCCTACGGCTCAACGCGTCTGCTACCACGTTAGCCTTCCCCGGGTGATATTGGATATCAAACTGATAATCCTTCACAAATTCAAGCCACCTTCGCTGTCGCATATTCAACTCCTTCTGCGTGAATAGGTACTGTAGGGACTTGTGGTCTGTGAACAATCTAAACTTCTCCCCCAAAAGATAATGTCTCCAAATACGAAGGGAAAATACCACTGCCGCTAACTCCAAGTCATGGGTGGGGTAATTCTTCTCGTGAGGCTTAAGCTTACGGGAAGCATAAGCTATGGCCTGACTCTCCTGCTGTAATACACCTCCAAGTCCTTGCAAGGATGCATCGGTGTAAACTAGATACTCAACTCCCGGTCTCGTCAATGCTAACACAGGTGCTGAGGTCAACTTGTCCTTTAACTCATCAAATGCCAATTAACAGGCATCACTCCAGATGAACAACACACCTTTACGGGTCAAATGTGTCAAAGGACCTGCTATCTTCGAAAATCCCCAAATGAACCTCCTGTAGTATCCTACTAGGCCCAAGAAACTACGGATCTCAGTCGGTGTCGTGGGTTGTCCCCACTCCCTCACCGCGGATACCTTCCTCGAATCAACAGATATCCCCCGGTCGGAAATAATGTGTCCCAAAAACTGGACCTCCTTCATCCAAAACCCGCGCTTCTAATACTTTGCATACAACTCGTTCTGACGTAGCGTCTGCAAAACTTGCCTCAAATGCTCGGCGTGCTCCTCCTCTGTCTGGGAGTAAACCAGAATATCATCAATGAAGACAATGACAAACTGATCTAGGAAATCTCTGAACACCCTATTCATCAAGTCCATAAACACGGCTGGAGCATTGGTCAAACCAAAAGGCATAACCCGAAACTCGTAAGAACCATATCTCGTTAAGAACGTAGTCTTCGAGACGTCCTCCTCCCTGATACGCAACTGATGGTATCCCAATCGCAAATCAATCTTCGAGAAGAAAGAAGCTCCTCTCAATTGGTCGAATAAGTCATCGATTCGAGGCAACGGATACTTATTCCGTATCGTGACCTTGTTCAACTATTGGTAGTCCACACACAATCTCAGTGAACCATCTCTCTTCTTTACGAACAACACAGGGGCACCCCACGGCGAAGTACTCCTCCGTATAAGCCCCTGACCCAACAACTGCTCAATCTGATCTCGTAGCTCTCGCATCTCTGTCGGAGCCATACGGTACGGTGCGCGTGCTATAGGTCTCGTATCTGGTAATAAGTCTATGACAAAGTCTATCTCACGACTGGGGGGTAGGCCTGGTATCTCCTAAAACACATCGGAATACTCCCTGACAACTGGGATCGAATCTAAAGTAATCACAACTTCCTTAGAGGTATCCTCCTCTATGTAATACAAATGAACGGTCGAGCCTCCCTCTGGGCGAGGCATCGCCACTACAAACATCTCTTGCCCCGGAATGGCAAAAATGATGCTCCCACCGAAGCAATCAATCATGGCTCTATAATCTGTGAGCTAATCCATACCGATAATCACATCGTGAACATGCATATCTAATACCAACATGTCTGCAGGTAATACCAAACTACCAATATCTACCCCCACTCCCCGGCATATAAAGAAAATAAGTGATCCACTCCCCAATGGTGAGTCTACACACGTCACTGTGCTCTCTGCTGTGGCTAACAACCCTAAGGCTTTCACAAAATGTGTAGCTATAAAACAATGCGTTGCCCCCGTATCAAATAAAACCCGACCCATAGTACCATGGATAGGAAACATACCCTCAATCACGAGTGGGGCCTATGGAGCTGCTGCCTGGTGGACGTTATAGACACGTCCATACTGTAACTGCCCCTGCTGCACAGGAACTGCTGGAATGGCTGGTAGTGCTGGCACCTGGGCTGGAGCTGGGAGGGCAGGTGAAAAAAGTGGCCTGTGTGGCTCATGTCGAGCACCCTGCTGCTGCTGCGGGGCCCTGCCCCTATCAGGACAGTCCTGGCGTTTATGGCCAGTCTTGCCACAAACGAAATACTTTCCCGGGAAGTTCCCCCCTATGTCCCTGCTGTCCCCGGCCCTGGTGGCCGTTACCGTTCCTCCCCTGGCCCTGATGGCTGTTCGGACCCTGATGGCCCTGCCGGAAACCTCCCTGTCCGTGCCTGAAATTCCCTGACCAGAATCTCTTGTGATCCCCCTGCTGGGAACCCTGGTCACCCCGTCTCTGCCCCTGAACAGTTTGTGCCCCACTGGAACCATGTCCTCCAGTCCTGCCCTGATGGCTGGACTCTCCCGATCTCTTGCCCTCAGCCATGTGAAAGCGGTGATCCTGGCAGTGTAACAGTGCAGCGTTAACCACATCAGAGTAAGTGGCCAACGATAGGTTCCCCAACAAATGCTGACGGATCCTCCAAGTCAACCCGTCTGTAAATTTCTGTATCTTCTTCTCCTCTGTCGGTATCTCATCCGGGACAATGTTCAGAAGATCAGTGAATTCGGCCTCATACTCGGCCACAGTCTTACCCTCCTGCTTGAGGCTCATCAACTTCCTCCTCATTTCCGTGTGAACAGCTGACGGAAAGTATTTGCGGTCGAACCGCACCCAAAACTCCTGGATAGTGAGAGTATCTCTCTACTCTACGGTGGTAATAGACTCCCACCACTGCAGTGCAGACCCCACTAGCTTAAAGGTAGTTAGTATCTGCTTCTGGACATCGGTGCACTCATACATCCTCAAGTGCCGCTGAATGTCTTTCCTCTACTAACTCGAAACCACAACATCGGAGCTACCTGCGAACTCCGGTGGGTGTGATTTCTGAAAAGCATCACGTACACGTTCCCAAGCAGACGGGAATGCATGTGCCTGAACTGGCGCCTGAGGTGGTGCCTGATGAACTACGGCTAGTGCGGCATTTACCGCCTGGGCAATAATGGCTGCAACCTCGGCGGCATTCATCGTGCCCTGAACTGGTGCGGGCTGTGGTTCTGGCGTTGCATCCCTGGGAATCCTTTGTGCACGTCGTGGAGGCATTCTGAAACAAGAATAAAGTCTATAAGTTCGCAGTTATAAACTCAAAATAGCTGAAGAACGTAGCATATACAAAAGAATACAACAGTCCTAAAATATAGGGCTCTACATCAAAGAAAGCTCAGCGGAAACATAATAAGCCGTACAGATCCTAAAGAACACTAGAACCTGATGCTCTGATACCACCTGTGACACCCCGACTAATTAAATACCGGGTAGCTACTCCTTTATTAAATCAATACAAAATGCCAAGTTGGTTCAGTTAATAGCATCACTGTCGAATACATTTTAATGATTACTAACCACCTAGTATTTAAAAAGTAAGTTGCCAAATTTTAAACTAAGTCTGATTAACATACAGTAAAGAGAATAATAGAAGAACAACATAATCCATTCACCATAACGAAGTAATGAAATAACCAACAAATAATAATAAGTCCAGAGGAAAACTCCTCACAACAATCCCACAACTGAAAATAATAAGACAAGTCTGAATCCTGAATTAATTACATGCCAGAAGTCTGAATAACTGAAATAAATGAAATGTCTCTAAAAGAAATGGGCGACATGCCCTACAACTGATAAATGCTGAATATAGAGTCAAGATAGATGAAGCGTCTACAAGCAAAGTCCTGTAACTTCCACAAACAGCTACAGCTCGTCACCTGAATGAGTATCCTAAGCATGGTGTCCTTGTGGCTGGGCACCTAAAATGGTTTTTTTACAAAAATAGATTTGAAAGCAAATGGGTCAGAGCCCGAAAGTGGAAATCATTTTAAAAACAGCAAGTGTTTTAATAACATTAAAACATTAAATGCAAAATACATGTTAGGACGTGCACTCACATGAAATTCTCACCTCTCGACTACATGTGCACTCCTAACGTACCGTACCCATCTAAATGACATACATATCTAACCAAACCGTAATAAGTTCTACCCCTTACTACTCGATTCCCATATTACATTCTAGCGTTATCAATTAAATCGAGGGCTTTACTTAAACTCAGATTCTCAATTAGTAATACAATTCACTATCGGTTAACCCGTTATGTTTTCTCAAAACATTACCATAACTATATTCACAATACCAACATGAAAGTTCCCATTAATTAATTGTATATTATTCACGTTATAAATATATAATACAAGCACCCCGAGACTAAGCTGCGATGCACACATACTCTGCTATCCATCCCGGTACATCACGTACATAAGGATCACGCATTCCGAATCTCTCAGGAATCGTTCTCAGATAACAACCATCACAAACAATGGAGGCGAACACAGTCACATCACATGGGTCACGCACATACCTACGCTCCCACGATCAGCAGACTTATTAACATCCCAATAAGTCCTTCTCTGACCTATGTTCATCGAGGTACCAATCTAAATCCGGGCAACACAAGGATTAGATGGCCCTAAGCGAACGTAAACCTCCAGTGATAGCAAGTATGGTAGGTATGTCATACACATAAAATCATATACATATACTAAGTAAGCACACATCTTAGTAATCACCATAATTTATTTGTAGTACACTTCTCATTCTCGTACCGACATATAATGCTACACAATTTATATGTTCCCGGCTAATATAATTATTTAGGCCGTCAATAGTTCTCGCATCGTAATAGACACTCACGTCCAACTTCATAATTTCCCTTAGGTTCGAACTACACTTCTAGGTTTCACTCCTCATTATATCCCAAATATCCCAAATATATCAATTAATCCACAAGGAAGTGTTATCTCTACATATAAACAAGGTTATGGGACACTCGGGATCAAAACAGGCTAAAAAGCCTAAACTGTCAGCTCGTTAGAAGTCTCGTTCGAACGAGGCTGTTCGAACGAGAGTTCGTTCGAACGAAGTGGGCTTTCTAACGAGATCTCGTTCGAACGACAGGCAATCGAACGAACATCACCCTCGTTAGAAGTCAAAGGTCAACTCGTTAGAAGCTCGTTCGAACGAGCTCGTTCGAACGACCTGGGCAGGTCTTCTAACGAGTGGCCAGATTCGAGCCCAGATTTTCTATTTTCGTTTTTCCAACTTTTCTTCACCTCTAATCTCATCTAAACATCAATCCAACAACTGTTCATGGGTTCTAATCATTCCTAAACATACTTAGGTCATATATTAACGTTTATATAGGGTCAATTCTTCCTAAACATCATTGGATCATCAAATCCCTTCATTTATCCCCAAATCATATGAACATGAACCCTAAAATTTTACAGTCACCAATGAGCATAATTAAATCCATTTTTGTTATGAACAAGGTGTATTTCCATTAGAATAATCCTCCTAACACAGTTCTACATGCAATCCTTTCATCAAAATATAAAGTTCTAATTCCAATTGATGGGTTTTTATCAAACTCCCAAGAACAATATAAATTTTGTCAATTTCCTACGCATGGAAGAAACATTCTTTGTAATAAACGAAATTAAACCACTTGCCTCATGTGTATCTCTGATTTTGATGTCGAATTGATGAACGATTCTCTCTCTCTCTCTACAGAATTCCTCTCTCTCTCTATCTACAAGTCTTCTTCTCCAAAGTGAATGGTGGCTAGGGTTTTGCCTTAGGAACTATTTTGGAACTGATTCCAATAACCTCCATAGCCCATTAGGTTATAAGTGGGTTTAGTGGGTAATTGCCAAATCAGATATTAATTCCTAATTTTCGTGGGTTTTAACTCCCAAAAATCCAAAATTACCAAACTACCCTTATACGTTGCCGGTATGGCCTAAAAATGCCCCGGGAGCCAAACTAAACCCCCGGCTAGTGTTTTCTGACTATTTCGACCCTTCCGGACGCGTTGGCGCACTCAAAACGACCATACGGTTAATAGAAATAAGATTCACTTTTTAATTAAAAATAATTATATTCCTGACGCGACTGTCACACGCGTCTCAACAAAATTTCCAAATTGCCGTATTTCAATCTCACGACAAGTTTCATAATTCAATATTCATATATAATCATATATACACATTATAATCAAATAACAACTCGCATCTCGTTAGTATTTTAATCCGGATTAATTTCCAATTAATACACATTTAATTCAATTAATCCCATAAATAAATATCACCAAAAATACGGGGTATTACAAAACATAACTTATAGGAACTGACCTTGTAGTCACGGGCCTCCCGGTTTGATAATATGATGATAATTTGGAAATATGTAGATTAGGTTTAAAAACAAGCCGTTAAATGGTGAAAACCCAAACCAGCACCCAAACGGGCCCGTGAGAGGCACGAACACCTCACACGGGACTAGTGTAACTTGTAGGAACTGCCCGTGTAGTCATGGGTCTCCAAGTTTGAGAATATGATGATAATTTATAAATATGTAGACTAGGATTAAAAATAAGTCATTTGAGGGTGCAAACTCAAATCAGCCCCAAAACGGCCCCGTAAGAGGCACTAACATCTCCCACGGGACAAATGTAAGTCGTAGGAACTGACCGCGTAGTCAAGGACCTCTCGATTTAAGAATATGACAATAATTTAAAAATATATAGCTTATACTTAAAAACAAGCCGTTGAAAGGTGGAAACCCAAACCCGCTCCCAAACGGCCCCGTGAGAGGCACGAACATCTCGCACAGAACTAATGTAACTTGTAGGAACTGACCATGTAGTCACGGGTCTATCGATTTGAGAATATGATGATAATTTAAAAAATATGTATATTAGGCTTAAAAACAAGCCGTTAAAGGGTGAAAACCCAAACCAGCTCCCAAACGGCTCGTAAGAGGCACGAACACCTCCCATGGGACTAATATAACTTTTAGGAACTAACTGTGTAGTCACGGGTCATTCGGTTTAGGAATATGATGATAATTTGAAAATATGTAGATTAGGCTTAAAAATAAGCCCTTAAACGGTGAAAACCCAAACCAGCTCCCAAATTACCCCGTGAGAGGAACGAACACCTTGCATGGGACCAATGTAACTTGTAGGAACTGACCGCGTAGTCGGGGGTCTCCCGATTTGAGAATATGAAGATAATTTGAAAATATATAGCGTAGGATTAGAAACAAGCCATTTGAGGGTGAAAACCCAAATCAACCCCCAAATGGCCCAGTAAGAGGCACTACCACCTCCCACGGGACCAATGTAAGTTATAGGAACTGACCGCGTAGTCATGAGCCTCTCGATTTGAGAATATGATGATAATTTAAAAATATATAGCTTAGGTTTAGAAACAAGCCGCTGAAGGGTGAAAACCAAAATCAACTCTCAAACGGCCCCGTAAGAGGCACTAACACCTCCCACGGTACCGATGTAAGTCGTTGGAACTGACTGCGTAGTCACGAGCCTCTCAATTTGAGAATGTGACAATAATTTAAAAATATATTGCTTAGGCTCATAAATAAGCCGTTGAAGGGTGGAAACCTAAAACAGCTCCCAAACGGCCCCATAAGAGGCTCCAACACCTCGCACGGGACCAATGTAACTTATAGGAACTGATCGTGTTATCACGGGTCTCCTGGTTTGAGAATATGATGATAACTTGAAAATATGTAGATTATGCTTAAAAATAAGTCGTGAAATGGAGAAAATCCAAACCAGCTCCCAGCACTAACACCTCGCACGGGACCAATGTAACTTGTAGGAACTGACCATGTAGTCACGGGTCTCCCAATTTGAGAATATGGCGATAGTTTAAAAATATGTAGATTAGACTTAAAAACAAGCCCTTAAAGGGTGAAAACTAGGGGTGCACAACGAATCTGAAAATCTGATAAACCGAACCAAACCGACTGCACTGGTTCGGTTTGGATCAGTTTTTTTGCTCAATGGTTCAGTTCCGATTCCAAAAAAAACAAAATCGATACTTGGGTTCGGTTCTCGGTTTCAGGAAAAAAAATAATCCGCCCGAAAATCGATCCGAACCGAACCAATTCCGGATCGAACCGATTTATAATTACATATATATTTATTTTATATATTTAACACTTGTAATTTATATTTTTCTGATTATGTGAGTTTCTAACTTATGTTATTAAGGATTAAAATTAATTTTGACCTTAAAAAAATTATTTATAAAATACATTAATCTTAAGATTTCACTAAGTTTGAAATATGACTTTGGAATCAAAAATTAATTCGATCCGATCCGGGAACCGTTGATTCGGTTTGGTTCAGTTCTACATAACTATCGATTCGGTTCCGGTTCCAAAAATTTGGAACTGACCCATCTCGATTCGGTTCTCAGATTAGTCTCAAAATCGACCAAAATCGAACCGTGTGCACCCCTAGTGAAAACCCAAACCAGCTCGACCCCGTGAGAGGCACGAACACCTCGCACGGGACTAATGTAACTTATAGGAACTGACCGTGTAGTCACGGGTCTCCCGGTTTGAGAATATGACGATAATTTGAAAATATGTAGATTAGGCTAAAAAACGAGCCGTTAAAGGGTGAAAACCCAAACTAGCTCCCAAATGGCCCCGTAAGAGGCACGAACACCTCGCACGGGACCAATGTAACTTGTAGGAACTAACCGTGTAGTCACGGGTATCCTGATTTGAGAATATGACGATAATTTGAAAATATGTAGATCAGGCTTAAAAACAAGCCATTAAATGGTGAAAACCCAAACCAGCTTCCAAACGGCCTCGTGAGAGGCGCGAACACCTCGCATGGGACCAATGTAACATGTAGGAACTAACCGTGTAGTCACGGGTCTCCCAGTTTGAGAATATGACGGTAATTTGAAAATATATAGATTAGGCTTAAAAACAAGTCGTTAAAGGGTGAAAACCCAAACCAGCTCCCAAACGGTCCCGTAAGAGGCACGAACACCTCCCACGGGACTAATGTAACTTATAGGAACTGATCGTGTA
Source organism: Sambucus nigra (assembly GCA_949130495.1). Classification (NCBI taxonomy): domain Eukaryota; kingdom Viridiplantae; phylum Streptophyta; class Magnoliopsida; order Dipsacales; family Adoxaceae; genus Sambucus; species Sambucus nigra. Next base: position 415,353,070 of record OX422214.1, on the reverse strand, counting down.
ACACGAGTCTCCCGGTTTAAGAGTATGACGATAATTTGAAAATATGTAGATTAGGCTTAAAAATAAGCCGTTAAATGGTGAAAATCCAAACTAGCTCCCAAACGACCCCGTGAGAGGCACGGACACCTTGCACAAGACCAATTTAACTTGTAGGAATTGACTGCGTAGTCGCAGGTCTCCTGGTTTGAGAATATGACGTTAATTTGAAAATATCTAGATTAGGCTTAAAAATAGGCCGTTTGAGGGTGTAAACCCAAACTAGCCTCCAAACGGCCCCATAAGAGGCACGGACACCTCGCACGGGACCAATACGACTTTTAGGAACTAACTGCATAGTCACGGGCCTCTCGATTTGAGAATATGACAATACTTTGAAAATAAATATATTAGGTTTAAAAACAAGTCGTTGAAGTGTGGAAACCCAGACCAGGCCCCAAACGACCCCGTAAGAGGCAATAACACCTCGCACGGGATCAATGTAACTCATAAAAACTGACCGCATAGTCACGGGCTTCTCAGTTTGAGAATATAACGATAATTTGATAATATATGGATTAGTCTTTAAGCCGTTGAAGGGTGAAAGCCCAAACCAGCCCCCAAACGATCCCGTAAGATGCACTAACACCCCACACGAGACCAATGTAACTCGCAGGAACTGATCAGGTAGTCATAACTTGCGTAAGATTTTCAATTTTAGAATATAATAATAATTGCAACTCCTATATGTAATTTTTTAGCATGAGTAAGTTTTTTTTATAAATTACTTGGTTACTAATATCGTCTCTTTTTTGTATACTATTTTTTTTTGCAGGATAACATTTTATCGTTAGCATTTATTCACGTGGGACACACGAAGAAGTCAATGGTTTACAACAAGGGGTTTATTTATTTAATTTCGTTAATATTCATGATTCTATTTTTGTGTGTTATGGTCGTGCGGGCTTTTGTAGTTTTATTGTTAACTTTTATGGCCGTGCGGCCTTTTATAAGTTTATTATTATATTTTGTGGTCGTGTGGGATTTATATTAAGCAGGTTTTAGAATGTCTAGAAAATAGAGGAAACTCTGTCCAATTTTTTTTTTGTCCCTGAACTGCTAAAGACTTGTAATATTTTGAAGTTAGTTTATCAACAACGTGCAAGATTTACAATTTGTGAATTTTCTTATTTTCAAATAATTAATTTTTTTTCTTTTATTCAAAAATTTGGCACAGTTCAAAACCATGCCAAAAGTGTATCAAATTTTGGCATGGTTTTGAACTGTGCCAAAAGTTTATCAATATGCTCAATCTGGCAGAGTTCAAAACTGTGCTAAAAGTGTGCCAGAACTATCAAATTCTAGCACGGTTTAAAAGTGTGCCAGAAGTGTTCCTTTTTGGTAAAATCTAGCACACTTTTAAACCGTGCCGAAAAAAATGGCCATTTCGGAATGCCTGATTCTGGCACAGTTCAAAACCGTGCCAGATTTGATCTGACACAGTTTTAAACCATTTCAGATTCCTGTTTTTGGTTTAGTGTAAAGGCGAGCCAATGGAAGAAGGATATACAGAGACATCTGAGGATGTATGTGTGCACGGAGGTATAAACCATGTCATTTATCCTCCAACTTGTTTCCTTTCTGGAGCACTTTCTTCAAAACATAATCTTCCTCCTTCAGGTTGCTCGACTTTACTTTCTTGTTGTAGAATTTAGCAGTACATTTTTGGTAGGCAGCCACACGCGGTGTTGTATTTTTTCTCACTTCTTTACCAAGTCTAAATCCAGTCTCCTTATCAGATCACTTTTAGGAGAGATAAAGTTGATCACATTATGATTGGGTAGACCATTTTTCGTATGGACTATAGCCTATGTCCCATATGTTAACATATAAGGAGTTTTGTTGGTTCTATAGGCCCAAAGCACAATATGTAGTCCATTGATCCAGTTTACTTTGGCGTCATCTAAAATCTTATTCAATCCATCAAGAAATATTTATTGGTTATTCTGTTTTGGCCATTGCATTGAGCATGCCTAGGTGCAGAGTGCAATTTTTAAATTTTGGACTAGATGCAGTAATCCTCAAATTCTTGATTATTAAATTGATTCTCATGGTCTGTGATAAAAGGTATATGGCATACCATAGAGACATATAATATTCTTCCATATAAACTGGAAGACTCTCTTATAGGGCATTTCAACCAGGGGTTCAGCCTCCACCCATTTGGTGAATGAGGTTATAGTAACGAATAAATATTTAAACATTCATATTATCTTTGACAAAGGGCCGACCAAGTCAATACCTCATATGATAAAAGGTAATGGAGATTTGGTCGGTGTTATTACATCCCTCGATCTTCTATGGATGGTGACACACTTCTAGTATGTATCGCATCGCCTAGCATATAAAGAACAATTTGCCTTCATAATTGGCCAGTAATATCCCTGCATGGCCCCTCGTCATCCCAATGATCAGCCTGTCGAATGAGCTCTGCATGACCCTTCGTTTACCTTTTTAATCAGGTTTTGTACTTTAAAATGATGAACACATATGAGCAACGAGACATTGAATCATCTTTTGTATAAAACATCTCCCTCAAAGATGTAATTAACTGCATTGTATCTCAACTTTTTAGCTTTTGGGGGTCTTCTGGCAGAGTGACTTTTTTAATATATCCCTTGATGGGATCCATCCACGAGGGCCCCAAGTTTATTGCAATCAGATTAATAGTTTCTTCATTGATACTCCTGCTTGTTAGAATTTCTACACAAATGGTCCTTAATTATGTTTTGGTCGTTGAAGCTAGCCGAGCAAGTGCATCTGCTCGGGTATTTTCAATTCTAGGTACTCTAAATTATTTTAATCGCTAGAATTTAGATATTTTATCTTGGGCCTTTGCCAGGAATCTTGTCATCAATTCTCCTTTGACTCCATATATCCCCAACACCAGATTAACGATCAACCGAGAATCATTGTGGCTATGATCTACTCGACGCCTATTGAAAGAGCTAATTCGAGCCTGCGATAGGTGCTTTATATTTTGCCTCGTTTTTAGAATCTTGAATTTCTCCTAGTAAAAGAGAGAACAATACCGCCTTAGACTTTAATCACATCGACATCAGATTGCTAAGCAAATATGTAAGTATAAATTTTTAATCGAGTCATTTTGTATGTAATTGGCTTAATTCCGTTTAGAAAAAACTTATTTGAGTTATAGGTTAGGACTTGAGTGTTTGTCCTTTAAGCCTATAATGTGTGATTAAAGACCGTAGCGGGCAAGTTAAAGCAACATCGAGTACATGTCATGTTTTGAGTCGATTTTCATCTTCATTATCTGAGGGATCGCATTAATATATGAATGCACATTTTTGTTTTGATCCCTGGATACATTTGGGTGTTAGTTATATAAAATGTTTTGAGGCATTTTTTATAAAATGGATTTTAAAGAAATATAGTTTTGGGTTTAAGTCATTTGAATGAATTTCCTTAAGTAGTTGAAATGAGGTTTTAAATGCAATTCAAACAAGTGTTAAAATGAGTTAGGCATCTCGTTCAAACAAGGTCCAAGCTTGATAAAATAATCTCGTTTAAAGCACGTTCGATCTCCATTCTAACGAGAATAGCTATGTCATTCAAATGACCTTATTTTTTATTTGAGCGAGATTGTTATAGTTATTCGAATAAACTTGTGCTTCTCGTTCGAATGATCTGCCTCAAAATTCATGTTTTCTATAAATTTCTAGGTCTGGTATCAGTTTTGAAAAAAATATATTTTGCAAAAACAAATTTTAGAGTAAAATCAAAAGCCCCCAAACCCAATTTTGATATCCAAGAATCCTACATACATATGTATGTTTAAGATCTCTTTTGGACTGCACCAAGGTTTTTTGCTCTACCTCTTGAGAGTGTTTCGATCGTTGGAGACCGTGTTTAAGTTGGAAAACGGCTGAGGCGATCACGAAGACAAGTAATATCGGTGGTATATTGAGATGTGAGAAAGCGCCTGCACTGCATGGCTATTAGAAGGCATCCAATAGTGGCTATGAAGAATATTATAAGAAATAAGAAAGCACTTCAAGGCTCGAAGGTGTTGAGTCTGTGAGTAAATCTAAGTTGTTCTTGTAAAAGTACTTATATAGTAGTGGACTTATGTGGATGGTTCGTTCGAAGTTTTTCCCAATGTGAGTTTTCCTCGTACATCATCGTGTTGTGATTTGTTATTTTATTCTTTCGCATACTCCCTTAGATGCATGCTTAGTTCAATTTTAAAATTGGTAAACTATTTATCCAACATCGTGGTTTAATTAGTGCACATATAAAATTGAGAAAATAAAAAATCGGTGTATTTAATTATCCTCGTAAAAACCCTAGGGCACTAGTGCATTTTTTCAAATTGGTATCATAACATATTACAGTAGTTTGATGTGTTTTATCCCTATTTTTGTGCACTTCAGGGTTTAGATGGATTTTAACTGAGAGGGGAGTTCCGTTACCCGAACTTCATTATTTGATGGGACAAACTACCCCTATTGGAAGGTGCAGATGCAATTTTTTCCAAAATTAATTAACGAGAATATTTGGAACTCCGTTGAGTGTGGGTGGACCCCTCCCATTATAAGGGTGTATTTTATGTTATCACTCCGAAAGAATTTAGACCTATTATGACAAGTGAGAGTGGGATGCTTGTGATATTTTAAGGTCGACACACAAGGGTACAAATACTGTTTAGGTTTTGAAGTTATAAAATTTATGACTAAATTTGAGACGATTACGATGTTAGAGAATGAGTCTTTTGATGAGTTCTATGCTAAGTTGTCGAATATTGTCAACTCATTGTTTAAGTTAGGTGAGCCTATCCCTAAGCCCAGTGTCGTACAAACAATCTTAAGGTCGTTGCCTACCAGATTTAACATCAAAGTCACGGTCCTAGATTCCCTAAATGGTCTCGACACTATGAGAGTCCAAGAACTTGTAGGTTAACTTCAAACCTATGATATGAACATGTACCCTACAAAGAAAAATGATGAAAATAAAGAGAAGGGGGTTTCTTTGAAAGCTTGAAAGGAGGATGTGTCGGATTTCGATAGTGACTTGAACCTAAATATATATCTAGGTTTGCTAGGAAGTTCAAAAAGTTTCTTAATCTTAGAGATGACAAGAGTCCTGAGAAAATATATAAGAAGATTTATAATCGTGATAAGAAGCAAGAGGATAGAGAAGGTGGATGACCGGGACAAATGCTTCAAATGTCATTGATTTGGGCATTATTTTCGTGAGTATCCCACTTAGCTAAGGAATGAGGGTAACAAACGGAAGGATACAATATCACCTTTAGTGATAGTGAGTTGAAAGGGGAATATGATTCCTCCATTGAGCGCAACTACACTATGTCAACAATTAGTCATATGGTCTTAGATAAAAAGTCTTCCATCGTTGAATATGGTCATTTGCATGATGGTTTCGAGGTTCGGTCTTGTGATTTCCAAGTGAAGAGAGATAAAGAAGAAGAAGAAAAAAAAGGACAGTGATCTTTAAGTGTCCTTTCGTGAGTTTTACACCGAGTCATTGAAGTTGAAAAAGCCCAACTTAAAGTTAGAAGTGAATTTAAAGGAATGCTGTAACACCCCATATTTTCGAGCATTTAAAATTTAATTAATTTGATTACTTTAAATTAAACGCATAACGTAATTTAATTGAATTAAATATTATGTGTTTATTATAATATTAATTGTGAGAGATAAAGATTAATATTTATGGAATATATTTACTGAGTGATTAGTAAATAATTATTTTACGTCATAACGAGTGATAGTGATGTGACAGTGTTATATCTAAACTAGGAGTCGAGTGTAGACTATATAAGGTCGAGATAGGAAATTCATTTAGAGTGACTCGGATGGTGATTTCGAGGTCACGGTTGATTTCAGATGGAACTAAATAATCGAAATAGTGTATACTGGTGTATAGATTCGATCCCGAAACGATTTTAGACCAACCTGGCATCATGTAAGGGCTTTTCAGTCATTTAGGAGATTATGGTCGAGAAAAATCCAAAATTGAAGAAGTATATCAGCCCATTTGAGTGTTAGGCTAGGGTTACAATACTTTAGAGAGAAAATATGCCATAGGAGAGGAAAAGGAGAAGAAACCTAGGCCAATCCACACCGTTTTGCACCACAAAAGTTTTCAAATCGAGATTGGAGTAAGGAAAGGAGATCCTCACTATCTCAGGACAAAAAATAGACATGCAAATATAAGTCAAGTGTTTATCTTTAGATTTATTTAAGCATGTTATAATACCCATGTAGTGTAGGATTTAAATTACATGTTGTTGATAAATTCTTAGAAATTTGGACGGGGGGAATCCATTATTTGATGTAGGAATGCATGTAGAATAAATTCCTTTATGTAGAGGATTCAAAATCAGATGTTATGTGATGAATATAACAAAAGAAATCTAGTTATCTTGATGGTTACACACGAAGAACACCATAAACTAGGGTTTTGAGAATTTTGAAGTTTAAATATGTTATTAGGGAAATTTCTTGTGAATTTAATGTACTATTTACGTTAGAAATCATACCTACACTTATATTTGATGATTGATGATGTTAGATGGGAGTTTGGGATTAACGGTGTAGATGGATATCTGTCAGGGGTTTAGAACCGATTCGGACGCCCTCCAGTACCGATTCGTCCGTGAACCGATTTGCCTGCATACCATAATCGGTTCGGGTGACCTGTTATTGCTAGAATTTTTATCTGTTTAGATTTTTCAAGAAATTAATTATGAAAAACTTTGAAGATGGTTTAATAATTGTACAAAGACTCAGGGAACGTCACTAGGTGCATGATTAAGGCTCTATTATTCTTAATAAGTGTATAATTGAGAATTATGACTGACGATAACTAACCGATTCTGTCGCGTATTTGGAATTTATGAAGTTTGGGTTACGGGAAGTGTAAACGATAATCTAAGACCAGTACCAGTAGGATAGAGATGTTGTACTATTGAAATTTACTTTAAAAAAATTGCGACCCTCCCAGTAGTGAGTGATACTCGGAGAGTACGAAAGATAATTATATATATGTGAATCATTAGTACGTCGGGTATTCGAGAGATATAAATACTACATACAAGATATATTATTGGTTGTGTGTATACCTATACTGATGATATATATAGGTTGTGTGAATACGAATTATATGATTTGCTATGTGTGTGAACATTCCTACGCTGCCTGCTATCACGGGAGGTTCCACGCAGAGGGTGATCCCACCTTGGCGATTCCAGCGAGGTCTAGATGTGTGCCCCAAAACATAGAACTTAGGGAGGTTCACTATGTGTTGTGTATTAGTGGGGTCGACGTGTCATTTGGGTACATTAGGTATGTTCATATTCGAAAGGCTTAGAACTATGTTAGCCTCCATTGTGTGTTGTTTGATTTATGGTTCGAGGTGACATTTTGAACCCATAGTCCCTGATTTTATTACAATAGGTACATGTACTTGATAATAAAGTATGCCTGCATGGCGGTTGTCATTCCGGGAGATGCTGTTCACTACAACAAAAAACATCATTTATGTCAGTTTAAAAATTGACGTTATGTCAGATAAATGTAAATTGACATAAATGATATTTATTTATGTCAATTTGACTTTAAAGGTACATATTTTTTTCAATTTAAATAAAATTGACACAAAAAATGAATTATTTATTTCATTTATATATATAAATGACATAAATATAATGTTAATCATTTTAGCCTTTGAGTCAAAACTGAGGTAAATGGAAAAAAGAAGCGGGCGTTTTTTTTCGCACTACCGCTCCAAATTTTGCTCCTCGAAATTATTTGGCGGGTCTCGATTAGAACTCTCATTCTACACGTCTCTTTCTCGGTCGCACGTCTCTCTCTCTCTCACACATCTCTCTCTCGCACGCCTCTCTCTCTCTCTCGGTCGCAGGCCTCTCTCTCGGCCGCACCTCCTGCGCCGGCCAGGCTCCATCACGTAGGTATAAATATCTCTCGATTTACTTGCTTCAATTTTTGTATATGTGTTTGTGTGTATGCGATTTATGTATATGCTATTTGTTCTTGCTTTTATGTATGCGATTTGTGTATGTGTGTTCTTGATTTGTTTATACAGGATTTGTTTTTATTTGTTTATACGGGATTTGTTCTTGATTTGTGTGTGGAATTTGTGCAGGGGCATCCCCATTAAGTCCCGAGTGTGTGCGGGAGCACCCACATAATTTTTGGGATTGTTTTTATATATATATAGTGTTCTTTTGAAATTATATGGGCCTTGGTGTAATTTTTCGAAATAAAATGCAGCTGAAAAATGCAGTTAGATAACTCAGGAGTGACCTCTGTAATTAATTTAAAATCTTTTAGAAAAACCCACTTAGTTATACAGCTCCTTGCGATATTTGGGCTCTTCTCATTTTAAAGAGCAAAAACCCTAACATTTAAAAACCCAATTTAGCAGCCTATGTTCACACCACACCACTGCTAAATTATGTGTTTCTTTTTGTGGTTTATCAAATACAAATTTCAAGTTTTGATGTCTTGATTAGTTATTTGGCTCTTTCTTTAATGGAAGTGGCAGTAATTTGAATGGTTGTTGTCATGTCGTAGTTTGATTAGATTTGTAAAACAAACATTTACATTCGAAAATTATCCTTTAAAATAATTTCTGTTAAAAATTTCCTTTACATCCCTTAGTTTGATTAGATTTGTCGGTGATTAGGTGCACATTCTTATTTTTGTTTGGGTATTGTTAAAATTAGTGGGGTGTTGTTAATATTAATTGGTTATTATTTTGCATTTCCAAATTTAGTTGGATGTTGTTATTTAGGGTTTGAAGTTGATTTGGTATTGTTCATTTAAATTAAGTATTATTATTTGGTATCAATTTTTTTTTTTATTTGGAGTTGTTGATGTTATGTATTATGATAGTATAATGGAAATTTATACCAAATACAACCCTTAGAATTTCACTGAGATCAAATGAGAAAAAAATGTTTATGTTGATTTTGTATTTTTGGCACTTAATGCATGATATTTAACAATCATGTGGGTTTCATACATAGTTGTAATCACCCGAACACTGATAATCCGAAAGTACATTTTTTTAGCATTGTTGTCATGTTTAAGGAGAGAGGAGTTAACTAATCACCTATGTTTAATATGTATGTTAATATTTTATTGATAATCGTGTACCAGTTAACTTTTACCCCCTTGATTACTGATGATAATCATATCATCCATTAAAGGAGCTCTGTTTTGTAGTATCTTCAAAAATTACATAGCTATATCTATTTCTGTATGATGTTTTTGGGCAACTGACAAAGGAAATTGTGTAGAGTATATTAAAGTTGTTGGTTAAGCCGTATTCTTAGTTTTAGAAAGCACAATTCCATATATTTGTGGGCACGGAATTGCTATTGCAATGAATTGAATGGTACCATATATTGAAATTCTAAGTAAGGTAATTCACATTGGGGAACCGGTAATTTCTACGAATGATGAAGTGAGAGAGCACTGAAAATAGCAATGATTTATAACTCATTAACACTAACTGATCAATATTATAAATTCACAATATTTTTATTATTATGTTGTCCCTTGTAAGAATTTCAGAGCCCTTGTTTACTTTTATAGATGTTAAAAGATGCTCAATACCTAATTCCAATAAAATATAACACATCTTATTAAAATCCTGTTATGGTTCTTGTACATGAAATTTTGAACCCCAATTACACTGTCATTCGACATTTGCTCACTATTGTTTTTACGTAGCAACGCGTATACAAACATTTAGATAAAAGATGTATTGGAAAAAGGAATAATGTACAAAAGCCTATTGATGACAAGGTGATAATAACCATGTAGAAAGTTAAAATAAGATTCAAACATCATGTTTTTATAGTATCCCCATTAAACTCAGATATTCATTGGATGCCAAAAAATTTCCATTACTCCATGAATGTGTTCATGACTCACAATTATATTGCCTACCCATTTATTGAATGTTTAACATGTGGCATTTCTTGTGTACAAGTATTAGTTATTTACAAACACTTCGATATCTCTTAATAAGATATAACAAGGGTTGCTTTAATCAATTTGCTTTCATTCATGTTTGAGTAAAACATTCTCAGTTTTCTCAAGAAAATATTGATGATATATTTAAAAACTTGAAATTTATGATAGATTCATAAAAGTGGGTTCTTTTCGTTATATTTATTTGTTCATTATATAGTGTATTGCCATATAGAATTAGTTTTACATTTGAATTTATCACTTTGATGTGTTTGTTTCTTTCTTATTTTTCTTGTATGTATATCTTCTCATTGGCAGCCTTAATAGAGCAGTGATCCTTGATGAACTATTGTAATAATTCACTTGGACGTTTAATAGGTAATAACTCATCTAAGTCTATTTTGAATACTTTCTTTACAGTTATTTAGCATAGTAGCCAAGAACTCTTACCCTTAGAGGACACTTTTGAACACAGTCCCTGGGAAGAAATGACCACGACTCAAACCTTCATCGCTTTTTATTTCTCGTTGATTCACTTCAACAACCCATTGGTAGGATCGGCAGTATCATATTATAGGTGCTTAGGTATAATAATTTCAGGTGACTCACTACAGTTGTGTTCTTGTCCGTATGAATAGAAGGAAATTTTTTGTACCATAGGGTGCGTTACGATATGTTTAAGTTTGGTTTTGAAACTTCAGGTGACTCGCTATAGTTTTGAAGATTGGTTTTTGTATATATATCATATACTCGCTAATGCCTCACTTGTGTGCTTTCATTAATTTTGCACATTGCTTCATATTTTCTTGTCCCATGCTTATACTATGTGCTTTCATTATATTATAGGTATATAATCGCTAATGGTTGTTGCTTGTATGTATAATATGTGTAACATCATAGTATAATTTAGATAATAATTTTGTGAATTGAAGTTCTTCAATGATTGGAATTGGTTTGGGTTGTATAGTGTTTGTGTGTTGTGTTAGTGTTCTTGAGCTGGTTATTTATAATTGATTAAGTCTTATGACTGTTAGGTGTTGGTGTATTTGGTAGTTGTTGTGATAGTTTTAGAGGGATATTATGTTTTCTACGATAGTTTCTAATGGTGTGAATGTATTATGTTGTATGATATTACGTTATGTTTAAGAATTACATATCTTTTATTGCTTATATCTCACTCGTGGTGGTTTACATACTTAGGCCAAAATGGACAGGTCTTGGATGAGTAAGGATAGATTATCAAAAAAATACATAGAAGGTGTTGATAACTATCTTGGGGTTGATCAAAATGCCTCCATGGATGAGAACTTCATACGATGCCCTTGTAATCAATGTGAGAATAAATTAAAAATGGGTGTTAAAGAAATCAGACAACATTTGTATAGTTCGGGTATCGATCCGAATTATATTATATGGAAATGGGACAGAGAGGAGGATCATCATAAAAAAATGTCGGATGTTAATATGGGTGATCCTGTCTGGGACGATCATAATATGGATACCATGGAGGATGTTGAAGAGTTGATTGTGATGGTGGAGGATATAAAAGAAGACTTCATAGGAAATGCATAAATTTTTCAGAAGTTGCTTGTAGATGCGGAGAAGCCATTGTATGAAAGATGCAAAAATTATACCAAGTTATCCGCTATCGTCAAGCTATTCAATCTTAAAGCGAAGAGTGGGACGTCCGATAAACGCTTTTCAAATATGTTGTCAATCATTGCCGACATGCTTTTAGATGATAATGTATTGCCTTCATCCAATAATGAGGCAAAACGTTTCTTATTGGTATTTGGAATGGACTTTCAGAAGATACACGCATGTCCTAATGACTGTACACTCTATAGAGAAGAGTATAAAGAAGCTGTTGAATGCCCCACTTGTGGAACATCTAGGTTTAAACAGAAGAAGAATTTGAAAGAACAAAAAAGGGATGAGGGGAAACGAGGTGTTCCCACGAAAGTGTTATGGTACTTTTCACCCATTCTGAGATTTAAAAGGTGGTTTCAATCTGCAGATTGCTAAGTCTCTGACATGGCATGCAGATGGTAGAATTGTTGATGGTTTGTTGCGTCACCCAGCTGACTCACCAACTTGGAAATTAGTTGATGAAAAGTGACCTAATTTTGCAGCAGAACCAAGAAATCTTCGGTTAGCACTATCAGCGAACGGAATTAATCCTTATAGTTTCCTTAGTAATAGGTACATTTGTTGGCCGGTTATGTTAAACACGTGTAACTTTGAACCAGAATTTTGTATGAAGAGAAATTTTACAATGTTGACTATGTTGATATCGGGTCCAAAACAACCGGGAAAAAATATAGATGTTTATTTGGATCTGTTAATAGAAGATCTTAATACCTTATGGCATGAAGTAGTTAAAGCATATGACGTTTTTCGACATGAATCTTTTACTTTACGGGCAATACTGTTGTGGACAGTTAATGATTTCCCAGCATATGGATATTTGTTTGGAAGTGTTGTTCAGGGCTATAATGCTTGTCCAATATGTAGTGAAAAAACATATTCCACCAGATTACAACACTGTGGCAAGTGCGTTTATATGGGACATTGGAGATACCTTCCACAAAATCATCTATTTCGAAGCCAGAAAAAGGCTTTTTTAATGGTGAGAAAGAGTTCCAATCCTCCCCTGAACCTTTAAGCGGTGAACAAATATAGATAAAAGTTGGGAGACTTACGGTTACATGGGGAAAGAAGGTAAAAAAAGCAAGGGCGGTTAATTTGAAGAAATCATCAAAGCATAAGATATCGAGGAGGGTAGTTAATGGGGTTGAAAAAGGCGGTCCTAGTTCCCTGGTTGACATGGGTTTAGTGGGTGTTGGTTAAAACTGGTTTTCATTGTAGTTGAACCAGGTTGGATTTGAGAGGGTCGGGTGGTTAACGAGTATGGGGTAGGTGGTGCTGGTTCGGGTTAGTTAAGTTGGGTCAGATGTTGGGTACAATCGTTATATTTTAGATATTTTTGTTAATCATCATGAGTTATTTAATTGTATTAGTACTCTAGTTAAGAGCCAAGACATAAAGTCCTCCCCTTGTAATTTTTCATTCACTGATTAATAAAAACTCGTTTGCTTTGTACATTCCTTGTATTAATTGTCAAATCCTTTTTACCTATTTTCATTAAAATGGTATAAGATATAAGTTAGCTATTAGTGTGTGTGTGTGGTATTGAACACTAAGTGAGGCCATGGAAAAAACACGAGTTGTGTCCGAGATGGAGAAAAAGTATGATCAAGTCATCGAGAAGTTGGATCTCCACAAGCAACAAGTCTCGTTGATCATGGAGATCCTTTTAAGGGTCGAAGTCCGTGGCTCCAACCCCACGGGCTTCTAACAAAAGTCATCACATGTCACCATTACCACCACCCTAACTGCCTGTCATAAATCGCAGCAGCCCTGTTCCCCAATCGTGGTCGCCACCTCATTTGTACCTTAGGAAGGAAACTCTATTGTTCTTCTTGACCCAACCAACTATTTGGACTTCCTTTTTGAAGTCATCTTTAGTGGTAATAGGATTGTTGATTTGTTTATGCTCTTGTAAGAGATCTTCCTTTTTCTTTTTTGATTTTTCTAGTCTTACATCCAAACTTTTTAAGAAAATTATTAACTCCTCTAAATTGGGAGCTTCTTCTATTGTTTTTCTTTCACTATCCAAGTGTGATAGGCAGTCATAAAAGATTTCCTTCCCTTTATTGGCAATTCAGTAACTTCATGGGGCAAATCTAGAATTTCTATAATTTTGGTGTCCTCATACTCAATATCTAATGTATTTTTTTTTTCTATATGTTCTTGAAAAATATATTTAGGAATACCATTGTTTCCCTCTAAGCTATTGTGATTGTGATTTAGCACAGACCCTGAGATAGTTTCATTCTTGGTAGTGGCTTGAGTATCCATTTGAAAAATTCTTGGGCTGTGTTCTTGATGAATTGTTTTATTTCTCAGTATTTACTTGGTTTCCCATAATGGTGACCACACCTTCCTAGTGATTTGTGACTATCAAGATCTTCATTGTGTGGTTGATCCCTCTACACTAGTTGCCAATTTGCAGGATAGTTTGTAGGCTGTTCTAATTTCTTCGTGGTTGAGTTTTCTTGAGTTAAGATTTTATTGTGGAGAAGACATTTTACTTCTTTATAACCTAGTTTATATAAGTTTACACAATAGGATGGGATATTTTCGTATTCTATTGCTTGTCAAAAACCATATTCTTCACAGCCAAGCCATACCCAGTCAGGTCTCTGTGCTAATAAGTCCAATTCCACGCATACCCTAGCTATACTTGGCCTATTCATTGAGACTGTTGATTCATCAAGTTTAAGAGGTTTGCCAACCACCTGGGCTATCGAATATAGGGATTCTTTTGCAAATAAGCGAATTGGTACGCTTGGGTGATTAACCTCCCTTTAATAAATCCTGACTGTTGCAGGGAAATCAACATAGGGAGGTATTTTAAAATTCTTTCATTTTAGACCCTTGAGAAGATTTTATTAAATAAGTTTTGCATAGTTATTGGTCTAAATTCTGAAAAGTAGATGTATTTTCATTCTTAGGAATTAGACCCAATAAAGTTATAGTAGTGACTTCGAGAAGAATCATACCAGAAAAGAATCCCAGAACTTCTTGATATATGTCCTCTTGAATCAAATCCCAAAATAATTGGTAGAAAAAACCATCAAAGCCATCTATCCCTGGGCTACTAGTAGCACTTAGGCTTTTAACAGCATTGGCAACTTCATCTCTATCTGGCAATTTAGTAAGGAATTCATTTATCTCATCTGTGACTTGCTGAGGAACTTTGTTTAGGAATTGGTCTTCATTCTGAATATAGACCTCTTCAATAGTCTTAAATTGTTGTTGAACGTACTCAATAGCTTCAGATTGGATATCTTCTTTAGTGACAGCCCAAGAACCATCCATTTTTCATATCTTTTGAATATTCAATTTCCTTTGTCTGCTCTTTGCAACCCTATGATAAAAAGATTTTTTATCTCCATATTTTGCCCAAGTATCCTTGGCCTTTTGTGACCATATCTCTGCCTCATCTCTCAGGTTCTGCATATATATAGATGAGCATAGTTGGACTTTCACCCTTAATTCCTCGGATGAATCATTTTCATACTGACATTCAGCCAATAACAAATTGTCTTACGCCTGTCTAGCTTCCTGCATTATATCACCATACTTTTGTTTTCTCCATACACTAAGCCTCTTCCTTAATTCCTTCAATTTACTAGATATCGGCACAATGGGAATAGGACATTAAACTTCATTCCGTACCAGTTTTAATATATGCTTGCATTCATCTTCCTCTGTCGAGAATTTGTAGAATCTAAATATCTTATGCCCTCTAAATACATCATCTGAACCGGATAGTAATAGAGGAGCGTGATCAGACATAAGCATACTCAAGTGTTGAACCTTCCATTGGATTCTCGAGTCATTAAAACCCTGATTAGCATGAATTCTATCCAATCTACACCATATACTCTGATCAGGACTTCTTTTGTTATGGCAGGTCAACCTTGATCCAGAAAATTCAATAGCAATTAGCCCACTACCTTCTATAAATTCTATAAATTCATACATGGATCCCATATTAACTTCATTCCCCCTTGCTTTCTCATTTACATAAGAGACAATATTGAAATCGCCTTCTATGCACCATGGGTTAGATGTGCATTGATTAGAGAATTGACTCCATAGATTTATTCTAAGATACCTCCAGCAACTGTCACATATAAATGAGCATTGAATCCCTTCATCTATACCTAGGAGTTTGACACTAAGAGTTTCTATATATATTTAATTGGGTGTGAAATTTAGTAGTGACATTTTCGTGTTTTACTTGGGTCATTTTTGTTAGATATAAAAATTGTATTATGTCGTGTCCATATCCATAAAAACCTTTATCGGGTGCGAAGCAAGTAGAACCTCTCTGATGAATCCCATAAAATGTCAATGCCCTTTACCATTGCGGCCAGAGTACCCTTTGCCATATATATATATATATACATGTATATATCCTGCTTATATATATACCTGCTTATATACCTATATATACTGTATATAGGTATATAAGCATGTATATATATACAGGTATATATCCTGCTTATATATATACCTACTTATATACCTATATATACTGTATATAGGTATATAAGCATGTATATATATACAGGCTACAAGTATATATATAAGTAGGTATATATATACAGGCTGCAAGGTATATATATATACACACATACCTTACACCTGCTTACACCTGCTTATATATATATATATATATATATATATAAGATTTTGTGCTAAATCATTATCCTTGTATCTCACTTTAACTAACAAGACCTTTAGATTGGGAAAACACATGGAAGTTGGAGGGAAGTCAAGAACCAAATCCGAACATAGTTTCAAGACCACTAAGGAATTGCAAGAAAGCAAAATTTGAGGAAATTCATAAGCATCCCACTATATATACTTGCTTATTCATATTCATTAATAAGCAAAATGTGATATTCCTAAATTGAAAAGGAAGGAGTGTATTGTTTTTTTTCCAGCACTTCCAAATTCTGAAAGCTAGTAACTGAATACAGAACCTAACAAGACCTTAGTTAAAAAAATCTCAGCTCCTCCACACGAGATGTAATGAATTTCTACAGACATATCTTTCTTTCTCCTTTTTAAAATTGTCAATTTTTATAGCCCAAAAGTGACAAGTGTGTTTTTAAAGTCATTGTTCTTTCTCATGTGTTTTGTGTTGCAATAAATACTGTCCCATGCTTATACTATGTGCTTTCATTAATTACTTCATTATATTATAGGTATATAATCGCTAATGGTTGTTGCTGTCATGTATAATATGTATAACAATTGTTGTTATACATATTATATATAACATTATAGTATAATATGTATAATAATTTTGTGAATTGAAGTTCTTCAATGTTTAAAATTGGTTTTGGTTGTATAGTGTTTGGGTGGTGTGTTAGTGTTCTTGAGTTGGTTAGTTATGGTTGATTGAGTCTTATTACTATTAGGTGTTGGTGTCTTTGGTATTTTTTGTGATAGTTTTAGAGGGATATTATACTTTCTACGATATTTTCTAATGGTGTGAATATATTATGTTGTATAATATTGCATTATTTTTAACAATTGCATATCTTTTATTGCTTATATCTCACTCGTGGTGGTTTACATACTCAGGCCAGAATGGACAGGTCTTGGATGAGCAAGGACAGATTATCAAAAGAATACATAAAAGGTGTTGATAATTTTCTTAGGGTTGCTCAAAACGCCTCCTTGGATGAGAACTTCATACGATGCCCTTGTAATCAATGTGAAAATAGATTAAAAATGGGTGTTAAAGAAATCAGACAACATTTGTATAGTTCGGGTATCGATCCGAATTATACTGTATGGAAATGGCACGGAGAGGAGGATTATCGTGAAACACTGCCGGATGTTAATATGGGTGATCCTATCTGTGACGATTTTAATATGGATACCATGGAGGATGTTGAAGAGTTGATTGACATGGTGGAGGCTATAAAAGAAGACTTCACAGGAAATGCAAAATTTTTTCAGAAGTTGCTTTTAGATGCGGAGAAGCCATTGTATGAAAGATGTAAAAAGTATACAAAGTTATCCGCTATCGTCAAGCTATTCAATCTTAAAGCGAAGAGTGGGATGTCCGATAAATGCTTTTCAAATATGCTGTCAATCATTGCCGACATGCTTCCGGATAACAATGTATTGCCTTCATCCAGTAATGAGGCAAAACGTTGCTTATCGGTATTCGGAATGGACTTTCAAAAGATACACGCATGCCCTAATGACTGTATACTCTATAGAAAAGAGTATAAAGAAGCTGTTGAATGCCCCACTTGTGGAACATCCAGGTTCAAACACAAGAAGAATTTGAAAGAACAAAAAAGGGATGAGGGGAAACAAGGTGTTCCTGCGAAAGTGTTATGGTACTTTTCACCCATTCCGAGATTCAAAAGGTGGTTTCAATCTAAAGAGACCGCTAAGTCTCTGACATGGCATGCAGATGATAGAATTGTTGATGGTTTGTTGCGTCACCCAGCAGACTCACCAACTTGGAAATTAGTTGATGAAAAGTGGCCCGATTTTGCAACAGAACCAAGAAATCTTCGATTAGCACTATCAACGGACGTAATTAATCCTCATAGTTCCCTTAGTAGTAGGTACAGTTGTTGGCCGGTCATGTTGAACACATATAACTTTGAACCGGAATTGTGTATGAAAAGAAAGTTTACAATGTTGACTACGTTGATATCGGGTCCAAAACAACCGGGGAATAATATAGATGTTTATTTGGCTCCGTTAATAGAAGATCTGAATACATTGTGGCATGAAGGAGTTAAAGCCTACGACGCCTTTCGACAAGAATCTTTTACCTTGAGGGCAATACTGTTGTGGACAATTAATGATTTTCCAGCGTATGGATATTTATTTGGAAGTGTTGTTCAAGGCTATAATGCTTGTCCAATATGTAGTGAAAAAACGTATTCCATCAGATTACAACACTGTAGCAAGTGCGTTTATATGGGACATAGGAGATACCTTCCACAAAACCATCCATTTCGAAGCCAGAAAAAGGCTTTTAACGGTGAGCAAGAGTTCCAAGCCTCCCCTGAACCTTTAAGCGGCGAACAAATATTGATAAAAGTTGGGAGACTTAAGGTTGCATGGGGAAAGAAGGCAAAAAAGGTGAGGGCGGTTAATTTGAAGAAATCATTAAAGCGTAAGAGACCGAGGAGGGTAGGTAATGGGGTTGAAAAAGGCGGTCCTAGTAACAATAGGGTTGAAAATTTTTGGAAGAAGAAATCGATATTTTTTTAACTTCCTTATTGGAAGGAGTTGCCTATTCGACATAACTTAGATGTCATGCACATTGAAAAGAATGTCTGTGATAGTATCATTGGAACCTTGCTTAATATTCCAGGAAAAACGAAATACGGGGTGAAGTGTCGACTCGACCTTGAAAAAATGGGCTTAAGAAGTGAGTTAGCACCGCAGGTTAATGAAAAAAGGACATACCTACCGCCAGCATGTTATACGTTATCGAGAGAGGAAAAAAAATGTTCTGCCAAACTTTGCATGACCTTAAGGTCCCGAATGGGTACTCTTCTAATTTTAGAAGCCATGTCTCTATGGAAGATTTGAAATTGTATGGCTTGAAGTCTCATGATTGCCATATTCTAATGCAACAACTTCTTCCAATTGCAATTCGATCGGTGTTGCCAAAACATGTGAGATATGCGATCATGAGAGTATGTTTTTTCTTCAATGCCCTTTGTGCCAAAGTAGTGGACTTGCAAAAACTAAAAGAAATTCAGAATGAAATTGTGATCACATTGTGTTTGCTGGAAAAATACTTTCCACCATCCTTCTTTGACATTATGGTGCATTTAATGGTGCATCTTGTGAGGGAGGTCGAACTTTGCGGTCCTGTTTTCTTTCGATGGATGTACCCAATTGAAAGGTTAGGTCAATTTACTTTACTATCATGTATTAATATAAGTAAATAAGTGTATCGATTTAGTTTTCTTTTTAATGTGTTAGGTACATGAAAGTATTAAAGGGTTATGTGAGAAATCGTAATCGCCCAGAAGGTTGTATTGCTCAATGTTACATAGCAGAAGAAGCTATTGAGTTTTGTTCCGAGTTCTTATCGGAATTAGATTCAATTGGAATTCCGGCGAGGAAGGATGATGATAAACCGATAGGAGGTTCAGATGTCGTTGAAGTTGATCGCATGTCCTTGGAGCAGGCACATCTTCATGTGTTACATAACACGAATGATGTTCAACCTTATATAGAGTATGACTTTCCTAACTTCCCATTAATATGAAGTTAGTTCCTCACATACTTATCTCATATATTAATAACTAATGTTGCGTTACTCATTAATACCTTGTTAGGGAGCATGAACAGTGCTTGAAAGAAACCCATCCTCGAAAAGGGAAAAATAAGAAGTGGCTTTAAGAAGAGCACAACCGCACGTTTATCCATTGGTTAAGTAAAAGGGTATGATTTAGGGACATGTTGACTTAACCACCACTTTAATTTTCATAAAACTTTACCCATTTTTTAGTTTTCTTTTAAACAATGCCACTGTTTTTTTATTTATTAGTTGCAAATCTTAGTGAAAAATAATTTCGAAGTCTAATACCAACCACTGGAAAATAGTGGTAGAGTGTAAAGTAAAACTAAATAGTTGGTGAGGTCTAATATTAAAAACTAAAGTGGGAATAAAGACGAAATATCCCCTTACTTTAATATGTTTGAATTTTGTTTTGTAAGTAACTATAATTCTTATATTAATAGGTTGCTCTCGAAGAAGAACTCCCAAACAACAATATCTCAGATGACTTAAAATGAATTGCTCGTGGACCTCGTCGAGACGTCATCAAAGTTCACGGATATGTCATTAACGGTGTTCGTTACCTAACAAAGGATCGCGATGATGCACGAGTAACCCAAAACAGTGGAGTGAGCCTAGTTGCTAAGACGTTGCAGATGGCTAGTGCAAAGGACAACAATCCTGTTCGTACCGATATGATTTTCTACGGTGTCATAAGGGAGATATGGATACTTGACTATTTTTCAATTCAGATTCCTTTATTCAAGTGTGATTGGGTTGACAACAAAAACGGAATTAACATAGACGAGCTTGGTTTTACATCCGTCGATCTTGATAGAGTTGGTCATAAATTCGATTCTTTCATCTTAGCTTCTCAAGCGAAACAAGTTTTCTATGTTCCGGACCAAATGAATCCTAAATATTCAATTGTATTGTCAACTCCTCAAAGGGATTACTATGATAAAGATGATCTCAATGATGGATGTCTGGGGGATGATATTTGCACTACAGTTTTGCCAACTATTGAATCCTTCGACGTGGTTGAGGAATCTTCCGAAACTTATATGCGTGAAGATTGTGAGGGGACATGGATAGACAATACGCCAGCATAATTGTGTTAGACGATGTTATGATGCTTAATGTTTGAATTGTTCTTTATTATTAGTTATAGTTTCTTAAAATGTAAGCTTGTTTGGTGAAGTTGTCCAACCTTTTAGTTTTATGTGTGGAACCTACTACAGTTGATTGTTGGAAATTGAATGTATGGAATATGGGCTATGTGACATTTGTTCTAGACTATGGATTATTATTTTTGGCTTAATATTTTGGCAATTGTGCTCTTGTACATTTTAATTAACATAGAATAAAATGGTGAATTTTAATTTGTGGTACATTTCAATAATTGTATTGTTTGAGTAGTTACGACTTGTATTGCTGAAATCTATATTATTGCTCTTTTTTATGTTTCAACAGTTCGATTGCTTTAACTTGAAATGGAAGACATTGATCTCGAACTCGTGGAGAAACCTTCACAATATAGTAGTAAAGGCAGAGGTGCGGCGAAGCTAAAGCGATTGACTAAAATAAAGAGCAGTGAGGAACGGATAAGAGTTTTATATAATGATCTTGGTCAACCAATAAGTACTAGCAAAAAAGAATTATCAAGTTATGGGGGTTTGATGGTGAAGTGCTTTGTGCCGATAACTTATCCAAGTTGGCCTAAAGTGCCAATCAAATTGAAGAATGATTTGTGGGAGGCAATACAGGTATATAGTAGAAGATTTGTGTGGTACTTTTTGTCAAGCAATCCGAGTGTGTCGAAATCCAAAACCTAACATATTTACACTGATTTTAAGACATCTTTACACTGATTTTATGTATTCAAGATCTTTCTTTTTCAGATCAAATTTGATATTGATCCGAGCAGCAAGAGGATGGTGTTATCCTCTATGGGTTGCAGTTGGAGAGCGTTCAAAACAAACCTCACGAGACTTTGGATTAGACCATTGAGACACCAACGCGAGCTTCTCAAACATCCTCCTCCAAAATACGAGAAATTCATTAGTCCAGATGTGTGGACTGAATTTGTTTGCAGCAGGCTAACCAAAGGATTTGAGGTATAATTGAAAAAATAGTAGAAGGTTTGTGTGGTACTTTTTGTTATTCTTTTCTAATTTTTTGCTTTGATTTATAAGATTGCAAGTGAGGCACAAATGGAAAAGCGATTCAAGGTCACATACAATCATCGTATGAGCAAGAAGGGTTACGTCGGTCTTGCTGAAGATTTGGTATGTTTTAGTTTGAATATTTTCATTAGATTTGTGATGGTTTGAACTTGAACATTGAATTATTCTTTAATAATATGATTTTTTGTTTTACAATTGATACCAGAAAAAGAAGATGGGTTCGGAATATGAAGATGACAGGGCTTTCTTATGGTTGAAAGGCCGTGAAAAGAAAAATGGTGAATATGGAGATGATTCATTAAAAGAGGTGGCGGATAAAATGGTTAGTTTTTATAAATTACGACATGAGTTCCTTTATTTGGTGTTTTTTAGTGTATGATTTGTAATTTTGATAATATTTAGATGACATTCTGAATGATTGAATCTACTTCAATGTAGGCTGAATTGAAAAGACAAGTTAAAGATGGTAGTTTAATCACTGAAGGAAGTAATGATGTTCTTACTATGACATTGGGTACTCCCGAACACTCGGGCCGTGTTCGGGGATTGGGATTCGGAATTGTTCCCACAAGGTACTTCAATCTTCCAAAGCGTGGTTCCAAGAGACATATTACCGAGTTAGAATCTGAATTAAGAGAAGCAAAGAAAAGATTAAAAGATATGGAAGCCCAGTTGAAGTTAAGAAATGAGCCGGTTGCCGCAGCCCCAACAGCCGCACCCCGAGCTGAGAAAGTTGCTTCATATATGCGTGAAAGTGAAAATATAAAGCGTTCAAGTTCGGGTGGAAAAATTGCAACACAATCACTTTCTTCAAAGGTATAATGAGACAGATAATTATACAAACGCATACCATTAAGGTTTTGTGATTTTTGTTGTAATTGCAATTTGTTTTTGTGTTTCTTTGGCATAGTTCACAGATAGTGGTGTAACACATAGTGAAACGTTACTACCTCAATCAGTAGCTGCTGTGAAAAGTAAGAAACCTTCTTCGATAACTAGTGATAAAAGTACGAAACAAGTGTCTTCTTCAAAGGTAATGGGATCACATTTCTCGATGGTGATAACTTTGTAGTTTTACTTGGTTGGATTAGTAGGGTATTGAATTTTATGTAGTTTTACTTGGTTGAGGCCAATAAATTGCTCAATTTTAACACATTGCTAAATTTTTATGTGATTATTTTACGTAATTTAGGTTAGAGAATTTAGGTTGGCTATTGGCAATAAAACTAACATCGTTGCCGAGGGGATCGTATTCGATAGGAATGGACCGAACGAGAAAATTCATAATATAGCATTGGGAGAAAACAATGTTCGGGTTTCCATTTCTAAAGTTATTTCTTCTAGTGCCATCCTCCCGATACCTGTTCCAAGTGAAATGTATTTTGTGAAAGAGGCTATTGGGTCATGTGTTGCTTGGCCCAAAGAGTTAGTGTTGGGATTTGAGGTAAACCATTGGTTCTTATGTTTATCTATAAGTTTGTGTTTGTGCTATAAATGACATTGCTTTCTGACATTTCACATGATTCAATGCAGAATGAAATGGAAGTTAGGAAAAAAGCAGGCCATGAGAAAGAGAAGGATATCTTCGGTGAAAGTATATGTGATATAGTAAACAAGAATGTTGATTGCGATTTGATAACTGCCTTCACCCATAATTTATTTATAATGAAGACGAATCAAATAACGATTCCACTGGAGAAAGAGATGTTTGGAGAAGATAAGGGTCAATGCTATGTTTTTAAGAACGATTTGTTAGACTTTTGTGCATTGAAGCCTTTAGATGTAACGTGCATTGTTGCATACATGAGGTATAACTTGATTTAATCGTGTTATTTAAAATGCGTAGTGACTAATTTAGTTACTTACTTTTACAGGTTCTTGTATGATAAGTTTCAGTGCTCCCGAGAAGAGTTTCAATTCTTCAATCCCGAGTCTTTTAATGGTACAAAAAAATTTGGTTTAACTCGACTTATTGGAAAAAGGCTGGGGAATGCAAAAAGAAGTCAGATTTGTTTCATTCCTTACAATCTCGAAGATATGTAAGTAGTTAAATTAATTTTTTCCACACGAATAAACAAATCTTTATTATATTATGGACTATATAATTATGACAAAATTCGTTTTACAGGTTCCATTGGGTATTGATCGTCATTGATTTGTCCACGAGAACTATTTATTGGTTGGATTCATTGAATACGGTACCCAGTGACAAAGATAAGATGTATATCACTACGTGAGTATAATATAATTTTTAATTTTGTTTGACATGCATGATGAGTGCATTATTATTGAACATTACCTAATACACGTCTTTGAATTCTCCTTACATGTAGTGGGATTAGCACATTGAACATCGATGGGAAAAGGCATAACGCATCGTGGAGTTGTATTAAGGTAAATTTATCATATAGTAGGTGTTATATAACATGTATCAACGTTATATATATATATATACCACAACGTTATATATATAGTAGTTGTGATATTTGACCCGGTTAAGGATCGAAATTTCAACTTGTGTTGGTCGACACAGACTGTGAAGTTTTATGCCACCGTAATGTCAACTGGTCGCCTTTTCTAGAGAAGATCTTAGGGGCCATCCTCAACTATTCAACGTATGGCTTGAAGTTTTATGCCACCGTTAAGGCCCTTAAGTTGGGTTTGGAAGTACGAAGATAATTTTTGGCAACAAAAAGCGAGGGACAAATAGTTAGTAGAAGGGGATTCCAATTCCAGGTTTTATCATGCCTATGTTAATCATATTAGGAGACAAATGTTGGTTCACCAAATTAATAATGAGCATGATCTGCTACGTAAAAACGAATTGTCAGAGCTACCAAAAGCTTCTCTCATCACAGCCTACTGAAAATGAGGGTGGATTTATTAAATTCATCCCCGAGATGGTAGTGAGGAAATGAATCACCAATTGGGAGCTATTCTAGAAGAAGCAGAGATATATAATCAATAAAGAGCTTAGCTGCTAAGAACTCCCCAGGATCTGATGGATCAAAGATGATCCGATATATGCAGTGCAGGATTTTTTTATATACACAGAGTTTTGCCTAGAAGTTGGACTGGTACAGCTATATGTGTCATTCAAAAAGGAAAGAAAGTGACCTATCGTTTAGGCTTTAGACCATTAAGACTGTAATTTTTCCTACAAGGTAAAATAAAAAAATTCTCATTTGTAGGCTGGCCTCTATTCTCTCCCAAGTTTGATCTCCATTTCAGTCAGGTTTATTCGAGGAGGCAGGATTATATTGGCTAATACCCTGTTGGGTTCGGAGACAGTGCATTTAAGTGGGATGAGCTTTGTTCTCCAACTAAGGATGGGGAGGGATTGGGAGATTAGAAGATAAGGCTTCTATCATGAGATTATATTGGAAATTACAATCAGACCAAAGCCTTTGGGCCCAATTCATGTTGAATGAATACGGAAGGATTCAATCTAACTTGGGATGTTTTGCTTATAAGAGAATTAGATAGGTCAAGCAGCTGGGTGAGCAACATACAATAGAATTGAAGGGGTCTAATTTTTGGATTCCATCTACCGATAGATCGCTTTCTTTTTCTAAATGGGTGAGGGACCTTAGTGCCCGAAAACTATGTAAGCACTAATAGGGGGGAAAAGTAGACCTTCATCAGTGCTAATGTCGTCTATATGGGTGAAAGTGTTTCCAAAGTAAATGTCAATATTAGTTTTGAAAAGTATCAGATGCTGAAGTTCAAAGAGTGGGAGTGCAATTGTCTTAGAAATAGGTGCCGTGGATATCAAGAGGACTCCATTAATCACCTGTCCATATTAGGTCCTCTAGCAGGTACTGTGTGGAGTCTTTTTTTATGACATATTGGTCTTGAAACTTTCATTCTCCTTGATAAATACAATGATGTTTTTTTGGTGGATGAAAAGATCTAATTCAGACTACATCTCGTTTCTTGTGAAAGTGATTCCAATGAGTATTATGTGGGAGGTATGGAAAAGTCCTAACAAAGCAGTTTTTTAGGGGGGGGGGAGGTATGGGGGTAGAATGTCAGATCCAGATATGATTAAGCAGGTTCTCCTCTTTGTTAATGATATAACGCTAAAAAATCATGTTTAAAGTGTGGTCAGGTGAAGATGAATGTTTTCCACTAAATATTTGATTAACAGGGAATGTCAAACCAGATGCATTTACTGGTTCAGACATCTCCATTCAATGGTTAAGTTGAATACTAATGGCACTTCTAAAGGAAATCTAGGCAACTGAGGTTGCCCCAAGGGGGGTAAAGTATTTATAGATTCTAAAGGTGATTTCACTTGGGCATACGCTTGCTATGTACGAGTTAATAAATATTCTTTTGCTGAAGCTACGGCAGTTTTAGAAGGTCTGAAGCTTTGATAAGTTTATATCAGTAATCAAGGTGGAAGTAGAATCAGGCTCGAAGTTGGTTATCGCTGCTATTGACAATATAGATAAAAAACCACCTTGGCCATTTGTATAATATATATAATCAAAGCCAAAGCCCACTACCTATCCACCCTCAGACGCAACCAAGGCTCAAATGCTCAAACATCCAAGTGGATTAAAAGAACCCCTGAACAAATGGCACAGTATTTAGAAGATGACAGGAATTGACACCTGTATGGGAAACATGCGGTGGCAGCCATTAAGAGGGTTAGGAGTTTATCTGGGAAGCCGGATGGGTCTTATGATATGAGACAAGTGATGGGGTCTTTTGTTACTAAGCTCAGTTTTAGGGAAATGTGTACTATGTTGAAGGAGCAGAGAGGGTGGCGACAAGTTAGGGACTTTTTTGCTTGGATTAAATTGCAGGTATGTATTTGTATTTGGGTTTTTCCTGAAACGTCATTTATTACTATAATTTATAGGATAATATTATGTGGACTAAGAATTCATACGCCAAATGACGTGACACTGCGATAAATGTGACGTTTGCGGTACAATCTCTGCGACATCATTTGGTGCACTTTTAGATGCAGTTCTTTGGTACCCATAATATATAAGGTGTACATTTGATATTTCCATGTTTGTTTTTCATTTTTCGAATAATAATATATGGGTGTGTGTTTGATTGATAAGAAAATTTACTTTAATATCTTACCTGGAATTTTTTTGTTTGGAAAAGAATTTGAAGCAAATTTTTTTTATCTTTTTTGTGATTTGAATGTAATGATGAAATAGTGTTTGGTAAGACGGAAAATATGCGCTAAAAAGTTCGCATTTTTTTCGGGGTGGGAAAATAAAAGCTTGTAGTGTTTGGTAAGACGGAAACTATGCGCTAAATTTTTTTCCCAAGGTGGGAAAATAAGAGCTTAGAGTGTTTCATAAGATGGAAAATATGCGCTACAAAAGTTCCCACTTTTTCCGAGGTGGGAAAATAAAAGCTTCAAGTGTTTGGCAAG
The DNA here is from genome assembly GCA_949130495.1 of Sambucus nigra. Taxonomy (NCBI): domain Eukaryota; kingdom Viridiplantae; phylum Streptophyta; class Magnoliopsida; order Dipsacales; family Adoxaceae; genus Sambucus; species Sambucus nigra. The sequence goes on along the minus strand of OX422214.1, from coordinate 415,325,545 downwards.
ACGGAAAATATGCGCTAAAAAAATTCCTTTTTCCCTGAGGTGGGAAAATAAAAGCTTAAAGTGTTTGGTAGGACGGAAAATATGGACTAAAACCCGCCTCTCATACAACTACGCCTATCGATAATCAAAGCCAAAGTCCAATACTTGAGCACCCTTAGACGCAACCAAGGTTCAAATGCTCAAACACCCAAGTGGATCAAAAGATCCCCTCAACAAATGGCACAGGTTTTTTGGAAGATGACAGGAATGGACACTAGATATCGGAACAATGGGAATAGGACATTAAACTTCATTCCGTATATATATATATATATATATATATATATATATATATATATATATATATATATATATATATATATATATATATATATATAATATGTATAATATTACAGCAGTATATATATATATATATAATAAATGTATAATATACTGCACATATATATTACAGCAGTATATATATATATATATAATATATGTATAATATACTGCATATATATATATACAGCATTATATACTGCTGTAATATATATATGCAGTATATTATACATTTATTATTATATATATATATATATATATATATATAATATGGGACAATGGTGTTATGAATAATAACTCATGTATGATAAGACATGCATGATAAACATGCATGGCATTTTATGTGTTGCATGCTTGCATGCATACACATGCATGTATGCATGCATACATACATACATACATTATTATTTTTTTATTTTTTTATTAAAATATTTAAAAAAATAATAATTTTTTTTAAATATTTTTTTTAAAAAAATATATTTTTATTTTTTTTTAAAGTTTTTTTTTTCTAAAAAATGACGGGTTATTATGGGCTGGGTTTTATCACGGGGGAAAATTTATATACTGCACAGTATAAGTATAATATATATACAATATACAATATCAGTATAAGTATAAGTATATTATACTTATAAGTATAATATAATATATATATATATATATATATATATATATATATATATATAGTATACATATATATATATATATATATATATATATATATATATATATACAGTATACAATATAATATATATACTATTATAAGTATAATATATATATAATATATATATATATACAGCAGTATATAATAGTATATATATTATACTGTATACTGTATATATATATATATATATTATATTATATATATATATATTATATTATATATATAATAGTATATATATATATATAATATACTATTATATTATATAGTAGTATATACTATTATAATATATAATAGTATTATATAGTATTATATATATTATATAATAGTATTATATAATAGTATTATATATTCTATAATAGTATTATATAATAGTATTATATAGTAGTATTATATAGTAGTATATATACTGCTGTGTATATAATATAATATATATAGTAGTATTATATATACAGCAGTATATATATATATATATATATATATATATATATATATATTTGATAAACATCCCTGGTCCGGAACCATGACTCTTTTCAATTAAAGGTTTTGTCAAAAGGCCCATCGATTAGTCTTTAATGACACAATATCAAAGATCCAAGAGTTTTTTTTGTAAGGAATAGACGAATGTTCAATTTTGCTGTCATAGAGAATGAGGTAGTTGGCATGGCCATGTGAATTTGAAATTTTGAAATTTAGTTTTTGAGTACAATGATTTTCAGCTAGATGGATGAGGTGCACTTGGCAGTTTTTAGTTGGCCAAATATCTGATTTTTTGTGAATGCAGGCCTAGATAAGAAATTGGATCTCTAATAGGATTGATACAAGGAGATTCAATTTCAGCTTTTCTCTTCACATTGGTGTGACAGATTTTAAATGAAATAACTCTCATTGAGCCCATGAGTTGTTATGAACTATTAGTTTTGTTGTTGGAGTATTTTATATTTTTTGAATAGGGTGGATAGTCCTATAAAGAGAGGAAATTCTGCCCAAAATTATTATAGTTTTTACACTTGTTTGTGTTGTATAAAAAATATTTTAGACTTGTACTCTTTATTATTTGTTCACTAGTAATATTTTGTGTTGACTAGTGCCCAACGCAAGGAAATGGTACTCTTTATTGCGGATATTTTGTGTTGAAGTTCATGAAGTACTTCATGGAGGATCCTTCCATACCTTTTGAAATAAAGGTATGTTACCAATGTTCTCTTTTTGTCCTATTATATAAAATATTGTTTAGTTATTAACTATTATATACCATAATAATAAATTTAATTCTATCTTCAATTTTTTAGATGAGAAGATTGTCCAATAAAGTGACCTACACGTTGAATGAGCTAAATGAAGTTCAAATGGAGTTCATTGAGTTCATTACGGATTATATATATTAGGTATTTCCGAGTAATTGTATTTCATTATTTTGTAATGACAATGTGTTGAGATGACTGTGTTTTGATGAAAACTATGTTGATTATAATTGATTGCAGGGTTACTCATTCTGGGTTGGATAGCGTCGAGAACAAATTTGATCGAGTATTACGTTCGACAACGTCCTAGCTTGAGTATTATTTTGGATTGTGATTCTTATGATGTAATTCGCAATGCTAGTTTTTGGATATTGTGATGTATCATCACTATTTTTAGGATATTATCACATAGAAAGTAGACGTTAGTTAGTTTTTGGATAGGTACTTTTTGGATATGATGTAGCTTAACATCAATTTGATTCTAAATATCTTGATGTATATAAGTTAGTGATATTTATGACCTTGGTTGTTATCTATTTGCAATGGTTGATTTAACATCAAATAATAGTTGTCTATTGATGGATTAATGATTTTTTTTTAAAATTATTTATATTAACATTTATGTCAGTTTTGAAAAAACTCTCATAAAATTTTTAAAACTGACATAAATGTGATTTTATTTATGTCAGTTTTTTATGAAAAAGTGATTAAAAACATGTTGAATGTCGTAGTTTTTATGTGTGTTCTTAAAAATTGAGATAAATGTGAACTTATTTATGTCAGTTTTATGAACATTTATGCCAGGGCTTTATATGTCAGTTTTGAAAATTTTTAAAACTGACATAAATGGTCATTTATGTCAGTCAAAAACTGACATAAATGACCATTTTTCTTGTAGTGGTTGTTATATGTATATTATGGTGTGATTTATATATACAAGTGTGGATATTATACTTATGTGTAATGGTAGAAAAGATAGATGGTGTATATCTAAAAGTAAATTAAGTATGAGAAAACTTAAATGGATGATGCAATAATAACAATTTGGTTAAAATGCATTCTTAGCTTAACAGTAGCGTATTGTATGGGCGGTACAGAGGAGCTCAACCCAGTGTGGATAGTTAGATACTTAGGCCTAGTTAAGCGGTGTAGTATGGCTAGGTGGGTAAAATAGGAGACGTTAGATGTGCACTATTGGTGAGAGGTGAAACTCAAAGGAGTGTACGATGAACTAATGTGTGTATCTAATAACTGCTTTTATAGCTACAATTTAAATACTTGCTAAATGCTTTTTAAATGGTTTTGGGCTCTGATCCCTGTTAAAATATTTTTCAAAACATTTTAGGTGTCTACCCACAAGGACGCCAATCTTGATGACTCATTCCATGGATGCGTAACTGCAACCCTTGTGGAGGATTGCAGGATTGATGTAGACGCTTCAGTTATTCATTCCTAGATTAGGATTTACATTTAGGTATTCATCTTGGCATGTTGCCCCTTCAGCTGATACAGTCTTTTTAGTTTAATAATAAACTATGTTTTGGATTCAGTTTTATTTTCTTTAGATTCATTATTGGACCTTTTTTGGGAACCGATGGTTTATTTGGTGCTATTTATTTATCTATTTATTGTGTGATTGATTTAGACTATTTTGATTATGTGGTTGATTTGGTTATTGTATTTATATTCCGTATGTTGTTATATTAATAAAAGATAAAATTTGGCACCAACTTAATTAAACATAAGTGGTTAGTAATTTAGAAAGTTTTTGACAGTGATACTAAGAATGAACCAAATGAGATTCCTATTTATTTTGATAACGGACTGATCACCCATGGTTAAAATAGGCGAGGTGTCACAGATAGTATCGGAGCATCAGGTTCTGATGTCCATAGGATATGTACGACTTACTACGATTTCAGCATAGCGTTCTTTGACATAGAGCCCTATTATTAGGGTTGTTGCATATTTGAGATTATGTTTTCTGCTATTATATTTGTATTAACTATAAACTCATATAATTTGAGCTGATTTCAGATGCCACTCAGGAGAGGATGATCGACAAGGACAATAATTAGAGCCGATGATGGAGAGGCTCTGTAAGAGCCATAGGCACCGCAACCATAACTACAACCACCACAAGGGACACTTATGGGAGCAGAGGTGGACGTTATTATGGTGCACGCAGCTAACACCGCTATGACTGCGATGGCACTCCACTTTTCTCAGGCCCAACAATCACAATAACCAGTGGCACCGGTTGTCCAGGCCCACCCGAGGACCTTAGATTGGCAGAGAGTAAGGGAGGCATTTCAGAAGCGTCACCCACCCGAGTTTCAGGGTAGTTCTGATGTGATTTTGGCTTGCCAGTGGAAGAAATATATTCAGCGCCACCAGCGCATGGTTGACTGTAGCGACGTGCAATGGTGAGAGTCAGTTATCATTATCGAGGAAAGGGATACTATGCCCATTGTTGAGTTCTTAGTGCGGTTTGACCGTAAATACTTTTCGCCAATCGTCGAGAGCGACGTGGAAGAAGTTCAGTGAGGTGGATTAGGGAGATCGTTCCATAGCTGAGTATGAGGAGGAGTTCACATATTTGGCTAACTTTGTACTATACGAGGTGAAGAGTAATGAAAAGAAGAAGTTGAGATTAATGGATGGGCTAACTTGGAGGATCAGGAAACTTTTGATAGGTAACCCCGTATTGAGGGCTTATACGGATGTTGTCAATGTCGCATTTCTACATTGCCAGGATCATTGAAGGTAAATAAGAGAGGGAGTTTTCCTTGCCATGCGGGCAAGGCAGGTGGGAACAATGCTAGTGGAGCACTGCAGCAGCAACCAGGTAGACAGTAGGGGCAAGATTCCCGGCAGGGGGATTCGGCCAAGAGTTTTAGATCTGGGGGATACCGACCCTAGAGAGGTTTTAGGTAGGGCCAACAGGGTCCTCAACAGCAGCAACGACATGTTCCTCAAGGCCACTAGGGTGAAGGAAATAATGGGGGAGGCCAGCGGGGTCGAGGCCACTAAGGCGAGCAACAGGGGCAACCTTGACAGGGCCATCAGGGCTAGAGGAAGAGATACTTCGGGGGAATTTTTTTACTTATGGACATGCAGGCCATAAGAGGAGAGATTTCCCAAAGTAGGATAGAGAACCACAATAACAGGGTACCCAACAGGGGCAGCAGACACGGTTACCCCTGGTGGCATCAGCACCACCAACACCACTACAGCAGGGGAAATTACAGTAAAGATATGTTTATAACGTCTAAGATGCAGTTATACAATAGGCCCCACATGCACCACCTATAATAGAGGGTACTTTTCTTATTCACGGGCTTGAGGGAAGGATTTTATTTGATACAGGGGCATCACAGTTTCATAGCGACAAGGTTTTCATGAGTTGTCGGTCTATTGGAGACAGTTTGTAGTTTCTTTATGTGTGTGGAATCACCGTTGAGTAGTGGGCCACTTATACACTCGATCTGTAGGGGTATGGATATCGATGTGGATAGATTATGTTTACCCACATACCTTCTAGTGTTAGATATGGAGTTGTATGGCGTCATTTTGGGTATGGATTGGTTAACTGGATACCGGGGTATAGTGGATTGTTTTGGGAGGACTATTTTGTTCTCTATTCCAGGGCAGGAAATGTTCTTAATGGATATGCCTCTTCCCGAGGGAAGGTCGATCACACATTTATATTACATTAAGGAGGAGACCTCACAGGAGGTGGTTATTTATTTAGACTCGATTCTAATGGTGAAGGAGTTTGAGGACCTATTCCAGGAGATACCCGAATTGCTGCCTAGCTGGTAAATTGAGTTCGTTATTGATCTAGCATCGGGTACGAGGCCTATTGCCTGAGCGCCTTATCGTATGGCCCCATCAGAGATGCGATAGTTAAGATAGAAGATTCAACAGCTTTTGGGAAAGATTTCATTAGACGAAGTACATCACTGTGGGGGGTGTCGGTGTTGTTCGTCAAGAATAGGGATGGAGCACTTCGATTATGTATAGATTATAGGGAGTTGAAAAAGGTCACGATCCAGAATAAGTACCCGATGCCTCGGATCGACGACACGTTCGACCAGCTGAGGGGAACAACTTACTTCTCCAAGATAGATTTGAGGTCAGGTTCTCATCAGTTGTGCGTAAGAGATTAGGAAGTTCTTAAAATTGCTTTTCTGACACAATATGGGCATACGAGTTTAGGGTGATGTAATTTGGGCTCACAAATGCGCCAATAGTGTTTATGTATCTGATAAACTGGATTTTCGGAGAGTTCCTTGACCAGTTCGTTATCGTGTTCATCGATGACATTATGGTTTACTCTCATTCTGAGGATGATCACGGTGAGCATCTGCGAATGGTTTTAAAAACACTATGGGATCACCAGTTGTACGACAAATTTGAGAGGTGTGGATTTTGGCTTCGGGAAGTGTAGTTTCTGGGCCACATTGTGTCTAACTGGGGTATTGCGGTTGATTCGAGTAAGGTATCGACAGTGAGGGAGTGGGGGAAGCCCGCAACACCGATCAAAGTCCATAATTTTCTTGGGTTGACAGGATACTATCTACAATTCATTAAGGGTTTCTCTAAGATTGCGGGTTCGTTGACGAACCTGATTCACAAAGGGGCCGTTTGTTTGGGACGATTATTATTAATTAACTTTCGATGAGATAAAAGACTAATACACATCAACACCTATACTTCCACTACTTAGGGGAGGAATGGAGTATCGTGTCTACATAGATGCATCCTTGCAGGGACTTGAGGGTGTACTACAGAAGGAGGAGAGGGATATAGCTTATGCATATCACAAGATTAAGCCCCACGAGAGTAATTACCCCGCGCATGACTTGGAGTTAGCAGCAGTTGTGTTTGCTTTGAGGATCTATAGGCATTATCTTTTGGGGGAGTAGTTTACCTTGTTCACGGACCATAAATCACTTAAGTATCTGTTAATGCAGAAGGATGTGAACATGAGGCAGAGGAAATATTCAAATTTCTTCAAGGATTACCAGTTTGATATTCAGTATCATCCTGGAAAGGTGAACGTGGTTGCAGACATATTGAGCCGACGACCTGCTGGGTAGATAGAGAAGGTTTGGAAGGTGAAGTGGATCGATCTTTGACATGAGGATGAGGTTTCCAGGGCCTGTATATCCGTATTCGATGTCACACTAGATAATATTATGAGGGTGGTAAAACACAAACAAAGGATAAGTATTTCCAGGACAGAGTTCGTCAATTGTTAGCTGATGGGCAGAGTCCTATTCAGTTAGTTCTGAGGGAGGCTTGTGCTTTAATGGGAGACTCGTGGTTCCATCGGATGAGGATTTGAGACATGCAATAATGTCAGAGTCTCATGGGTCGAGGTTTGTGGTACATCCCGGTGGGGATAAGATGTACCAAGATATGCGTAGGCAGTATTGGTGGTCGAGGATGAAGCGGGACATAGCGGAGTTTGTCTTGAAGTGCGCTACCTTCCAATTAGTGAAGGTAAACCACCAGAGATCGATGGAGATGTTGCAGCCACTCGATATTCTAGTATGGAAGTGGGAGAGTATCTCCATGGATTTCATTATCGGGTTATTGATATCACAGCAAGTTCACGACTCCATCTGGGTGATAGTGAATCGTTTGACTAAGGTGGCCCATTTTCTGTCGGTTTGTACGAATTTTGAGATAAGATAGTATGCTGAGATAGTGCGGCTGAACGGTGTTCTGATTAATATTGTATCGGATCGGGGCATCATTTTTGTGTCCCACTTCTGAAAGGAGTCCATGGGCATAGATTTACGATTGAGTATAGCGTATCATCCACAGACAGATGGGAAGACGAAGAGAGTTAATCAGAAACTTGAGGATATTCTGAGGATTTGCATACTTGACTTTGGGGGGAGGATAGGAGCACTATCTTCTATTGGTGGAGTTTACATATAACAACTCCTATCAGTTCACCATCGGGATATCACCATTTGAGGCACTATATGGACGGCCTTGTCGTTTGGCCACTTGTTGGTTAGAGGTGGGGGACAACAAGCTATTAGGGCTAGAGATGATTCCAGACAACACTTCCAAGATTGAGCTGATTCGAAGGCGCATCCGTATAACTCAGGACAAACAAAAGAGTTATGTCGATGCAGACTGGAGGCACATATAGCTTGAGGTTGATGACTAGGTTTTGGTGTGGGTGTCTTCTATGAAGGGAGTTATAATATTTGTCAAGAAGGGGAAGCTAGCATCGAGATATGTGAAACCATTTTTTATTATCGAGAGGGTGGGGCCAGTGGCATATTAATGGAAATACTAAAGCACTTACAGTGGATTCACAACATGTTCGACGTGCCATCGCTGAAGAGGTACCAGAGGAGCGAGAAGGCTTTTTGGCATGTCCCATTAGAGAATATTGACTTCCAGCCAGATATCTCGTATGAGGAGAGACCGGTGGCGATACTTGGTCATAGTGAGCATAAGCTGCGGTCTAAGGTGGTACCCTTGGTTCGAGTTCAATGGGGTCACCATAATATTGATGAGTCAATGTCAATGTGGGAGCGGGAGGATGACATGCGTGAACAGTATCCAAAATTATTCATCGTAGGTATGTCCCAATTTTGAGGGAAAAATTCCTTTCTAAGGGGGAAAGTATGTAACACCCCGTATTTTCGAGCATTTAAAATTTAATTAATTCGGTTTATTTTAAATTACACGCGTAACGTAATTTAATTGAATTAAATATTATGTGTTTATGAAAATATTAATCGGGAGAGGTAAAGATTAATATTTATGGAATATAATTACTAAGTGAATAGTAAATAATTATTTTACATCATAACGAGTGATGGTGACATGACATTGGTATATCTCAACCGGGAGTCGAGTGTAGACTATATGAGGTCGAGATAGGAAATTCGTGTAGAGTGAGTCAGATGGTGATTTCGAGGTCACGGTTGATTCTGGATGGGTCAAAATAATCAGAATTGTGTACACCTGGGACTATTTTAGATCAACCCGGCACCATATAAGGTATATTCAATCATTTGGAAGTTTAGGGTATAGAGAACTCTAAAAATTAAAGAAGCATATCAGCTCATTTGAGTGTGAGGCTAGAGTTACAACACTTTAGAGAGAAAGGAGGCCACAGGAGAAGAAACATAGGCCAATCCACATCGTTTTATACCACGAAAGTTGTCAAAATCGAGATTGGATCAAGGAAAGGAGATCCTCACCATCTTAGAACAAAAATCAGAAGTGCAAATATAAGTCAAGTGTTTATCTTAATATTTAATTAAGCATGTTATAATACCCATAAAATGTAGGGTTTAAATTGCATGTCGTTGATAAATTATTGGGGATTTCGATGGGGGTAATCCATGATCTGATGTATCTAAAAAATATATTTTTTGAGTTAAGCCATTATTTTTAAATACACTTTCACTTTAGGGTTCATCACACACCTCCAAAATGGTAGTACACTCATCGAAGGCTTCTCATCTTTGTTCCAAGATTTGGAACAAAAAAGTTTTCTTTAAACTTTAAATGAAGATTTTGTTGGCAAAGGATGGGGTGACATCAGTTGTGGACCAAAATTGATCACGACTATGTAACGTTCTCCAGCTGTTGGTGCTCTCTATGGAGGATATGGTGGGAAATAGTGTCTAGTCGGTCAAAGAATCGAGAGAGAGTAATTTGTTACCTTCTATTTATAAAACTCTACCATAGTACATTTGTCGTTATGACGGCCCGAGTTTTTTTCTCGTTGTGGGGTTTTCCTCATATGCCTTGGTGTTGTGCTATATTGTTTATCTTTTTTCACTTAGATTAAGTCACCTAAATTGTGAAGATAAAGTTTGGTGTAATACATACTTGGTAAATAATTTATCACATAGATCTTAGTACTTGAATTTGTTACCTAACTTGAACTTAAAGAGGAAACCTCATCATATATTGACAAAAGAAGTTTAATTAGACACCTTTCATCCATCTAGGTTTAGAGCACACGTACTATCATCTTAAAACCTATTCACCCCCTCTAGGTTTATTTTATGTGAACACTTTGTCTAATACACACCGCCCTCAATTGATATTAGAGCGGTTTCTCTTTTAAGCACTCACGTTTTAGAGTAGATATTCCTTATTTATTTTATTTTTATTGTGTTATTTTATCCTAGATATAACTTGAGGCTGTGATTAGAATTTGTTGGGAGATCTTGTTGGGGGGTGGATCAATATCGTGATAATAGCTTTACAAATTATCCTCCTTATTTTTATGGCTCAAATATGGCCATTGGAAAGTTAAAATGTGTGCTCAAATAAAGTCAAAGCATTAACGTGTATATATGAGTGTAAAAGATAGGTGAAGTAATCCCTATGATAGAAGAATAAATTATTCGTATTAAAAAAATAAGATTAGTTTAGTTAAATGCTGAGTTTGTTTCATGCAATAGTAAGTCGATTACATTGATTGTTAATTTGCCTCGGTTAGCACTCAAGAGTACACAATTATAAAATTCCTATGGAAGCTTGGGATATTTTAAGGGTTACTCATGAGGGAACTTCAAATGCTCAGAGAGTGAAGTTGCAAAACATTGCGGCTATGTTCAAACCCATGAAAATGAATGAAGATGAAAGTTTCAATGATTATTACAGTAAGATTGATCGAGGTTGTCAATGCCTTCTTTATCCTACGAGATAATATTTTCGAGAACAAAGTTGTGAAGAGATTATATATTGAAAACCAAGGTTGCCATCCTTAATGAATTAAAATATACAAACACGTGTATTTTAGAAGAGTTGGCGGGGTCACTTCAAATTTATAATCAAGAGGAAAATTCTAGTGTATCTAGACCTAAGAAGGATACTGTATTCGTTGTCTATTATATTGAGAATGTTGAGACTAAAAAGAGTGAAGATAAAGTAAAAGAGAATGTTGAAGTGGATATTGATTTGTTTGTGAAATGGTTCAGTAAATTTTATAAAAACCACATGAATATTTTCAAAAATGAAAAGAAATTTAAACCTAAGCAACATAAAGCCACTAGATATAACTTTCAAGGTAGTCATGAGATAAATATGCCTAGGAGACGAAGGGAAAGAAAAGAGGATACATGGTTTGATTTTGGTGGTTTAGGACATCACATGAATGTATGTCCAACATACTTGAGAAAGTAAGAGAAGAACAAAGACTTTGAGACGAAAAAGAAGGTCTATAAGGTGAGATTTAGTGATTCATATGATATCTCTTCAAGTCATGAATGCGGGCATGAAATTTCATCCATGATGAGATTATAAGAAAAAGAAAAGGCTTGTGATGAGAGTGTCATTTGATGACATTGAGAAGAAAAATTGGTTCAAATATTCTAGTCGTAGATCTTTTAGCGATATCTCATCTTGTTGAAGTGTAGAATTATACACATTATACCATATATCAGTTAACGAGAGTGATGATGCATTTAAGGACATACATGATGCCTTTTATGAGATTTAACAACTTGAAACTAAAAAGGTCAAATGTTTGAACAAAATGAAATCTTTTTTATTTGAACAATATAAAAAATAAGAAAAAGTTTAAAAAAATGTTCAATTGGAGAATATTAAATGACGTGACTCAATTTGTGTCCAAAGTGCGTGCTAACTACGGTTCAAGTGCAATCCGATTGCGGAAGTAATAAACTTTGTAATACGGGGTCGAATCCACGGGGAAATAGGACATAGAACGTAACGATGGTAGATAAGATGGACAATCCTAAATTAACTCTAAAAAGAAAAATATAAAGGTGATCTAAGTGAGATTATAGCTATTAACTAAGAGTAATTAAATGAAACTGAGTATGAACTAGAATGCAAGAGTGAACTAATTGTGACTGATTAACTATAAATGAGAAAAGCAAGGTCAAAATAAATCCTCTAACCCTAGTACGTTTGTCGGTAATAAAACTAGTTATGAATTAGATAATTGACCAAACCCGATCTTTATTAATCTTAAGAATTATATACATGAGGTTCAAGACCGCATCATATATAATCAAAAGTAAGAATAAAGCGGTATCGTTATAGCTACACTCATGTCGCACTCTGAAGCATCCCGGCTACCTAGGGAAAATGAGATTAAAAGTCCTACAACGGTTGTGATCACTACACAACACGATTCGATCATTAATTTAATTCAAAGAACTGATTTTACACACATGCAAACCACACTGGGTTGGGTTCATGCATCCCAACCCCTAAAATTATAGCCTAGCATGGTGCAATTAATAAAAACCAGGGTTTCTACGGTGCATGCAACTAAACTCATGATGAAATTATTTCTAAAGAAGAAGAACGATGTAATACCTACTGGGAATAAACTAATTATGCAACAATTATTAAAACCAAATAATAGAGAAGAGAAAGAAATCAACTTTAGTGAGTAACTTACAATTGAGAATTAAAACTAAAATTTATAAGTTTCAAGGGTTCATCTCTACTTTCTCTCTCTAAAACTATGTAAAAAGAAGCTCCTCTCATATCTTCAAAGACGTTAGAATAAATAACTATGAATTTATAAAAGTTTAAACCATGAAGGACTCTAATTTTACAAGTGGATAAACTCAAATTACGACACCCAAACCGATCCTGTTCAGGAGATTCTGTTCGATTTGCCTCTAAAAGAAAGTTTTGCCAGAGTCGGATCGATTCGTTTTCTTCAACTTCGTTTCGGTTCCATCTTTACTATGTTTCGCAGAAAGTTTTCCAAGGGCAGTATTCGTTTGTTTTTCATCCTCTTCGATTCGGTTCCATCTTTACTGGAAACTTTTTTCTTTTTCGTGATTTTCTCTCAATTTGAAGTCTTGTAACTTTTGATCCGTTTCGGATTTGGATGCCGTTTATTCCCAGGAGTTCGTAGACTTGAAATATTAAATTTTTCTTGGGCCTCTCTTCCAAATTCTTGATACAAATTACTCTTTTATCCCTTTGATTTTGTGATCTTATTTTCATTCTTTCTTTCGATTTCTTGTTTCTTTGTATGCATCAAATACCTGCAAAAGTGATGAGAAATATACGAAACATGGCATGCTAATTTGGAAAAGTCAGTGGAAATGATATGAGATAAATCCACTCAAATTACACTTTGCGGAATGATAAAGGACCCTAAATTACGGGGATATATACGAAGAATTTATGCCTAATCATTAACTCGAAGTAAAGGTTGATTTTTTTGTTTGATGAGATTGAGACGTGTAAAAGAAAAATGGGATTGTTGTTAAATAAAAAAGATGAAGTTGATCTTGAAAAAATATAAAAATTTAATTTTGAAAAGCTTAAAATTGAGCTGCAGCATGCCAAGGATTGACTTAATTGGAAGAATAAATGTTCTTGGTAACATTTTGTTCAACCATTGTCCAATAAAAAATGACAAAGATGGTATCCTCTTTGTTGAACCAATGAAAGAAAATAAGGTGAATTAAAAATTAAAAGTTTAAATCTATTCTTGTAGCAAGAACAGGACTAAGGAATAAACTCCATAAATGTAGGAAAATGAGGTTGTACCCATGTCATCATCAAGGTATCATACTTATGGATGTTCATTTTATGGGAAAAATAATCACATTGCCCACTCTTGCTTTAAAAAGAAAAATATTTATAAATTTGAAAAGTGAGTTCATGGACCTAAATCTAAGTTTATGAGAGATGTGCATTTTTATTCTTATTGTAGGATACATGGACATTAAAACCAAACTTGCATGTAATTGATAGCTAAATAAGAAAAAGTTTGTGAAGAGAGATCCTATTGGTAAGATAATAGGTGAGATTAACAAGTTACTGAGAAAGGTTGACTTGGTGGTCAATGGAAGAAAATAGGCTAGGAGAGATATTTCTAAACTTAGAGCTTATGTCCACATTCTTAGGACACGATTCATATGGTTAAAGAGAGAAGGATACATAAAGTTGGTGAAGGTATGCCACGAAATGCCCCAAAAAAGAAGGTTGAGGTTAACGTACCTAAAAGAAATTTCACAAAAAAGAAAGTTGTCTTTGCGCCTCCCAAATACTTCGAAGACGTATCATCCATCACTACCTATCTTAACAATTTGCTTAAGATACCTAGGGCTTTTCTGGGGTAGGTCCCTTTCCCATGAACTCCTTGATTCATTTGGGATCGGATAATTTATAGTGAGTGGTTTTCATTGTCACATTTGGATCATGTTCATACTTTATCTTATTGCATTTTCTCACATGATTTAATCCCCACTTAGTATGTTTGTACATATTGCATCATTCATTTCTTAAAAATCCAAAAATATTTTGAGTGATTAAGTTCCATGTTTACATTGATTTAGTATATGAACGTAATATGAATAATGATTGTAGCTTGTATTCTTAACTATTTGGCATAAATGGGGACTTATTCAATGATAAGTTACAATTCACAACAAAGACTATGATGGTTAAAGTTCGTTGAATTTTTTTTTATTATTTCATTTTACGCGTGAACATGCATATCATTTGGATCATATGATTTTTGTTTTGTGGCTTGCATTAGTGCTTGATTTAAATCATGAGTAATTCCTGAGATCTAATATTTTTTATCTTAAAATATTTTTATGGACCATATGTGCGTGAAAAACACTTTAACTTAATGAAGGTAATTGATGAGACTCTGCTTGCAAGGAGAGTGATACCATTGGTGAGATTGCATTGATTTGAATTTAAGTACAATCGATGGGTGTCTACCAAAGTTTGTGTGAAAGCCTCCATAGAAAAATCCATTTTATGATGAAAAGAGCTAAATTCAAGTGTTAGAAAATTCTCAACTCAACTCAACAAAGACTTTCCCTAATTATTTTGGGTCACCTAAAGTGTTAGAATATTCAAGGCAAGAAAAAACAGATGGGATTTTTTTGTAGAACTATATTTTAGTATATATTTAAGTATTTACATCATATTCGGGAGCTTACATGGTTAGATTTTACCATTTAGAAGATATCGAAAGAATATTAATGAAATGATAAAATTAAGCATTAATTGTAATTTTTATAATTTGATCATGTGCATTCACTTGATTTTGTGACTTATATTCAGAATCACGCCATGATTAAAATAATAAAAATGTTTGATTTAATTCTTTTGGAATTTTGAACTATGTTGTTGAATGATTAATGTTTGTGTTGAATATGTTATTTAACTGCCATCAATCAAAGTTCAATGGAAATCATATTATGAATCATGTTTATCTGAAATAACCTAATCATGTTCACACTTTACATATTTTGAGTCATATGTATATATTGTGTGTGTGAGGTGTTGGTTATTTAATTTATGTCAAAATTGTGATTTAAATGTCAAAATGAATGTTTTCACATACATATGCATACATTCATATCATATTTTGAAAGTTTGGGGTTTTGGTTCTGCTAGCTAAGTCTTATTTTTCTAGACATTATTCCCTAACTGTAGCTAATGTTTTTTTGTGTTCGCACGATCATGTGTTTCTGATTCAGGTTAGCTTTCTGCCGAAAACCGTTCACACGGTTCCATTTTTAGCCGTTCACATGACGACACATGTTTTTTTTCATATGGATTTTTAAGTGGGATTATTGGTTCATTTTCAAATAATTTCATATTCTTCAACCCCATAGAAAATCCTAGGGCATTTTTTCGCGAGGAACAAGGTTCTCTAGTTGGTTTTGCTATTTAATTCCATTATGGATGTGATTAGCTCAGATCTGAAGAAGGAAACTGAGAATGCAGGGATTCTATGGATTGAGTCGTTTATTAGTCAACCACACACAAATTCAATTTGACCAAAGTTTATCTTTGATTTAATTTACTGTACATACAAAGATGTGGTTCAAATTTAAAGTCAGCAAACCAAATAAGAAAATACTCGAATAAGTAAGAAAAAAATCCCCAAAAGGGCAAAACTTTCATTTAACACTATAGAGTAATTGATAGACACAGTCAAATTATAAACTACTTAAACCAGCTAAGTATAACGTGTAGAGTCTTCAATTTTTCTACAAAATACAATCTAGTCCAGTGCCGTCCACAGGAAGCAATCTTCCCTCGGTACCCACCGATCAGCCTTCTTCCTCTTCAGCAGTAGAATCTGAGTTCCACAAGTCAACAGTAGAGATTGACTCTATAAGGGTTTATGCAAGGTGTATGGAACCTAGGGCTTCATAAACTCACAAATCATATAGAGGGATATATGGTTTGGAAAATAAATTATTGTCTTGAGAAAAAAGTATGAACACTTTTGGAACATGTATTGAAAAATAATTTTTGCCAAAAGTCTTATGAAATTCTGAGAAAAATAGGTTTTTTATAGTAGAAATATGAATTTTGAGTCGGCGGTATCGTTTAAATGAAAATAGCATCTCGTTCGAACGAAAAATGCATTTTCGTGCTAATGACATCTAGTCTCGTTATAACAAAATCTCATTCTCGTTTGAATAGCCTTCTAGTGAGCTTCTAACGAGAATGTTCTGCAAAACAGGGAAATATCATTTGAAGTTCCTTTTAAGCTAGTTACAATGCGAATCACATGTCAGTAAAACAACCTTCTAACGAGCTTCTAACAAGAATGTTCTATCAAGACAGGGAACTCTAGTTTGAAGTTCGTGTGAAGTTAGTTCAAATGAGAACACACATCTCATTTGAACGAAATCCAATCTCATTCGAACGAGATTGAAAAATGTTTTCCTTTAAATTTTTTTTTTTATAAAAAGCCTCGATTTTTAAAAGCTAACATCCCAAAATATGATTCATATAAATTTACGAAAGCCATAAGTTTATACCTCCATGACTTGTTGGTGATGAATTCGGAGCTCGATCACTAACGTTTCTTTGAATGAACTTTGAGATATAGTGTTCAGTTTTAGATATCGGTTTGTAACGGGATATGCCAAAACTATAAAATAAGCCTAAGCTATGAGCAATTATGAAAATTGCTCTTAAAAATCTCCCCATTTGGCTATTCTGGTACAAAGCTAACCGAAAATGAAATTACAATAAAACCCTCTAAGACAATGAATCCTAATGTCCTCCCAACCCTAGAAAATGGAATGACATATGAAACTTTGTCTTTAATTGGAACTTGATCTCCCCTTAATAAACTTTGTCTTCATCTTGTTTAGTGTATGAAATCATCATCAAGGTGGAATAAACCTACACAAATGAAACAAAAAAAAGTGAGGCGTACGATTTTAAAGAAAAATATAACTCCCTCTCAAATTTTTCTCTCCCCCTTTTTGTTAGTAATAGACAAAGGGTTAGAAGCTAAGCATTAATAATAAGCATTACATAAAGAATTAAAGATATCATCCTGACGATAATCAAGTGGAGCACATGTAACGATAATCTCAAAAGGCATTAATTTCCCAACCGACTAATTTAATTTTTTTTTTCAAGTATGATATAAAAGGTACATATAGGTACAAAAACACATAGACACTATAAAATAACATTAAAATATTCGAATCGTGAAAAGGGAATGTAATAGTGTGAAAATTTTCCATAGGAAAATCAACACAAACATTCTTATCATAAGTACACGAAGTCATGAGACAATTCTGAAGAAAGAACACAAAGTCTACCTTAGGTGAAAAAATGTGAACTCAAATGAAATTTACTGAACTTATGAAATATGCCATGAACTTAAATGATTCTCACTCCAATAACGCTAAACTATTTAATATTTTTTAAGAAAGTCTTTTATGCAAACCCATTGATCTTCAACTTTATAACTCCCTCAAAATATCTCATATATAAGAAATCACTCTCAAATATTTTGAAGAAATCATAATTCTCTTGTGTAGAGAATCATTAATGAATATAAACTAAATAACATTGGCACTTCTATTTTTGTGTGCCGCGAATATTTTTAGGCTATTTTATGTAAATGGTGGTTTAACGCAAAGAATAGTTTGATCATCCATAGCCCCTTTCCATTGCTGGACATTTATTAATAATTTTTAAAAAAAGAAATACGGGCAATGGTTCTTACGTGCAATCTCTAATATATGTTCCAGTGCTAAATTTGTGCACAAAACATCTTGTTTTGATAAGGGCATACATGAGATATTTGGGTTAACTTTTGAGAAGAAAAGGATCCTATTTAAATCCATTAAATGAATATTTCCCCCAACTCAAGGATTCAGACTAAATGTGGATGGGGCTTCTAAAGGGAATCCAAGAACTAGTGGATATGGGGGAATTATCAGGACTGACAAAGGTGCTATGGTTTTTTCTTATGCTAAATCTGAAGACATTTCCACAAATACTTTAGTTGAGCTTAAAGGTTTAACTATGGGTATAAAGTTATGTTTGAAATTCAAAATTAAGGAGATTCAAACTGAATCAAACTTTATGTTGGTTGTTAATTTAATCAATAGAGACTAGAAACCTCCTTGGAAACTTAAAGCTCATGTTAAAGAAATCAAGGTTGACTTAGAAATGAGGGAAGAAAACATGGTTGCTGATGGTTTAGCCAACATTGGGATATCTCTTCCGTGTCTTAAAATCTTTGAAAATTGCATGGATCTTCCTCGGATGGTTAGAGGAGCTTACAAGCTGAATGGGATTGGTTGTCAATAAATTAGATCTAGTATTGAGTTTTCTAGGGAATTGTAGTTTTCTATGTTTGTAATGGGGTTATTATAAAGCCCCAAGTTTAGATTTCATTATATGCTTTTGTCAATTGGCTCCCCAAAGCTTTCTTTATCTTTCTCTTTAAGGTGTATTTGAGCTTGTAATTCCCCTTTGGAGAGACTTTTTCTCCAATAATTAATAATATGTGCGGGGGTACTATCCCCCTTCCCTAAAAAATGGTCATTACATGCATAATTTATCTCTTTTTATATTTAGTTCGTTATTAAGCATAATCGAGATGAAAACATCGTATTCAACACATGACAAGTAAGTACAATGTTCAAATAGCTCGTGCACATATACAATAAATGTGACAAAGTGTCAAACATGTAGAAAGTAGTCATCAATGATCAACACAATGATATCGACGCAATATTAAGCACACTGGTGTAACAAAGTCACGTCTCAAAGCACTATGAAAAACACGTGAATGGATGAAATGTAGGGGTGATATGTATATCTTAAAAGTTCATCCATATATGGTGAAAAACGAAAAATATAAAAAACAATGTCTTTTTTTAAAAAAATTATCAAAATAAAATCTTTTTAAAATTTTCAATTTTTTCTTAAAAATTAAAATCCTTTTGTATTTTTCTAAAAAATTTCATAAAAATAAAAAATCCTTTTGGAGCTTTCAAAAATATAAAAAAGAAAACATATCAATACAATGATAATACAATATAGCAATAGAGATATAAGATGTGAACATTATAAATACCCTATTCTAGAAATAAGTCTCAACCTCAATCATTAGGCCGAGATGAGTTCTCAAAAGGAGAGGTCATCCTGTGAAATTCCTCCATCAAATATTGTGAATGGGGGTGGCAATGGGTTGTGTCATGTCGGTTTCGTTCCGTATTTGTTCGGCTTCGTGTTAAAATCACCTCTACCCAAACCTGACCCGTTAAGCCTTTCGTGTGTACCGTGTGATGTCTTATCGGGTTCGTGTCGTGTTTAAATCGTGTTCAAGTCGTTCCTTAACGAGTCATGTAATGTATTTACACTAAATGGCTAAATCCAAACCCGATTCGTTAAGTTGTCGTGTTTAGTAGGTCCACCCGTTAAACATCCGTATTCGTTAAGACTTCACCCAAACCCGCAATAAAATCGTGTAGGCCGTGTCGTGTTATCGGGTCGTATGATAATTTAACATCCCTAATTGTGAAATCTTGACTAAATACTCTACTGGCTCTCGAAAACTAGCGAAATCTCTACGGTGATGTGCGGGAGCATGTGGAGTAACACATGTACGAGTGCGTGCAAGAACATGTGTAGGAACTCGTGTGGAAGCATATTAGAGAACAAACATGTGAGAAACTCTTTCTAACTTAAAATAAAACTCTCTAAGGTGACCTCTTAGTTTATAATGGGAACAAACATAAACGAATGTGGGCCTACCTTACTTAAAATGTATAGGACGAGATTTTCTATGTGGGATAGGTCTCCTAAGTGGGTTAGGACGAGGGCCATATGAATCCATCATAAACTTGGGAATCGAATCGGGTGTGACATGAGAAGTTAACGGACCATCATAACTTATTCCTTACCTATCAACGTTACCTAACACGGGGCCAATGAGCATCTTTTTGACCTTTTTAGATATGTCAGCTAAAGTGACCTTGACCTTCCGGGCTTAATCGATATCAATATCGAGTTAGGATACACGGACGATAACTTTTTCACGAGTGTTCAATGGATCTTGAAGATCTTTCGTAAGACTAGCCATAGTGTTGGACAAATCGGTCTTCTCCCTACCAGCAACAATCAACTGCTCACATAACAAAACCTTCACCTTTTAGAGTTGACTCGTCGAGGCCTTAAACTCTCTCAAAACTTTCACCTCATTCTCTAAATCCAACAACCTAAGTGACAAATATTTATTAACCTTTT
Source organism: Sambucus nigra (assembly GCA_949130495.1). Lineage (NCBI taxonomy): Eukaryota > Viridiplantae > Streptophyta > Magnoliopsida > Dipsacales > Adoxaceae > Sambucus > Sambucus nigra. Next base: position 415,304,785 of record OX422214.1, on the reverse strand, counting down.
TTGTTTTTAAAGTATCGGTGTAAAGATCACTAAAGGCTTTTTGGAGTCCAACGTCTCCATCACTCAAATTCTCTTCCTCACTCTCACTCTCTCCAGAATGATTTGAAACTTCGTCAAGGCTCTCATGTTTATAAATGTCCTCATCGGTGTGGAACAAACTAGAAGTAATCACGTGACTTTCCATGAACGTACATAAATTAGGTTCATGCTGTGATTCATCCTCAGAATCCACCGACTCGACGTCACTATCACTAAGAGTGGCTTTATATGCAACTTTCTTGCCCTGTCGTTTTAGCCTAGTGGCACACTCGTGGGCTTTATGTCCATTGACCTCATGCTTATAGCATCTCACCTCATCTTTCTACAAATATTCTTGCCCTTATTCACATTTTTATTTTTCTCAAAAATCTTTTATTAAAAAGAATTTTCTTTGTTAAATTTGAGAATTTTTGTTATTTTTTTTGCAAAAAGGGTGAAATCATCAAGCTCAAAGTCAAATTCAGACTCATAATTACATACCTTTTCTTTCTTCTTTTTAGACTAGGCCTTTAATTCAATCCCTATATCCTTAGTCTTAGGTTTAACAGTTTGGGGAACATGTCGATTTTATAAGTTTGAAGATCTCCTGCGAGTTATTCTAACCTAAGAGTATATAATATTCCCAACGAATTCATGATAGTGACTTTCGGAATAAAACGAGCTAACAGGGATCTCAAAATCTTCTTCACAACTCTCGTTTTAGGAATTTTCTCACCCAAATAAAACTAGAATTTACTATGCCCGATAAATGTGCATAAAATTCATCAAATGACTCAGACTCTATCATGGTAATAGTTTCAAATTGATTGGTGAGATTTTGATGCGTAGAAGATTTCACGACATTGGTACCCTCGTGAGTGAGCTGGAGGGTATCCCAAGCTTATTTAGACGTGGTGCACGTCACGATACGATGGAACTCCTCAGGGGTGACGGCTATAGAAATGGCATTTAAGTCGCGTGAGTTGTAAGTACTCTATTTAAATTCATCTTCCGTCCAAGCAATGTCGGATTTAAGACTATCAACATTTTCGTTAGTCACAGTGGGTGGTATCCACCTACTTTCACATACAGGCGAGGCCCTTTCATCATTAGCTTTTATATTAGACCTTATCCTAGCTTTCCAATATGCATAATTTGACCATGAAAATAGGAAGCCTGTTATACAAATTATCCATAAAATTCAAAATTTTAAAGATCACCAATTTAAAAATTTATATAATTTTTTTTTGTAAAAAGGATCACATAATATTTTAGTGCACCATGCTCTGATACCGATTTGAGAAAATTGGAATCTCAAAAGAATATCCATAAAAATCAGGATCACGTGATATTTTAGTATAACCTGCTCTGGTACTAATTTGAGAATGCAGGGAATCTATGGAATGATTCATATATTATTCAACCACATACATTTAACTTCACTAAATTTTATCTTTGATTTAATTTTGTGTGCATATAAATATGTGATCCAAATTTAAATTCAACGAACAAAACAAGCAAATAGTCGAAGAACTAAGGAAAAATACTAAAAGGTCAAAACCTTTATTCAACACTATAAAATAATTAATTGACACAATCGACTTACAAACTACTTATACCAACTAAGTATAACACCCAGAGTCTTTAATTTATTCTACAGAATACGGCTCAGTCCAGTGTCATCTATAGGAAGCAATATTCCCTTGGTATCCATCGATCAACCTTCTTCCTCTTCAGCAGTAGAACCTCGGTTCCATAAGTTAGTAGTAGAGATTCACTTTTCAAGGGTTTATGTAAGGTGTATGGAAACTCATAAACTCACAAATCATATAGAGGGATGTATGATTTGGAAAACAAAATTTTGTTTTGAAAAACAAAATAAGAACACTTTTGTAATAAAGATCGAAAAGTCCTATGAAATTATGAGAAAGATATGTTTTCATAGCAAAAATAAGAATTTTGAGGCGACGGGGTCATTCGAACGAAAATTATATTTTTGTTCTAACAACATTTAGTCTCGTTTTAACGAAACCTCATTTTCGTTCGAACAACCTTTGAACGAGATTCTAACGATAATATTTTGCAAGATCGAAAAATATTATTTGAAGTTAGTTTAAAGCTGGTTCAAACGAGAATACATCTTGTTAGAATAACCTTCTAACGAGCTTCTAATGAGATTCTAACGAGAATGATATGTCAAGACAGGGAACTCTCATTTATAGCTAGTATAAATGAGAATACACATCTCGTTCGAATGAGATCCAATCTTATTTGAACGAGACTAAAAAACCTTTTCCTTTTTTAAAAACCTTTTGTAAAAAGCCTCGATTTTTAAAAGCTAACATCCCAAAATATGATTCATATAAATTCACGAAAGCCACAAGTTTATACCTCCGTAACTTGTTGGTGATGAATTCAGACCTCGATCACTAACATGTCTTCGAATAGACTTGGAGATATAGTGTTAGGTTTGAGATGTCGATTTGTAATGGGATATCCAAATCTATTAAATAAGCCTAAGTTATGAGCAATTATAAAAACTCTCTTTCAAAAACCTTAGTTTTAAAATATTTTCTTGACTCAGGTTAGTGTTGATTTCTTAAATCTCGTGTGTGATTTTATCTTCATTAGAGTTATTCTAGGATATTCTACCATGTTTAGGAGTTTCATTGTTGATTTAGGTTGGATTTGGGTGTTTTTGATCCTTTTATATTTTACCATTCATACTTGTGCCTGCAAAAATCTCTAAATTATAGATCTTGTTCCAATCACGATAACTCACATCATTATATTCATAGTTTCGACAAACGCATTTTCCAGCCACTCGTTCCATCCTTGACCACGTACTCAAACTAGTCTTCGCCATCTTATTCTTCTACGCCCCACTGCTCCTTGGGTCTCCCCAACATCCGAGCGACAATGAATAATGTCTACACATGCTTGACACAAGAGCACAAAAACTATTTGACACGATCTAAACATATCAAAGAAATCTTAACAAAAAATGAAACGAACACAACACATATCCTAAGGACATTAGAACCTGGATGCTCTGATACTGACTGCAATATCCCCTATTTTTCCACGTGCGATTGATCAAGATGACACACCGAAGATAGAACATGCTAATTAATTAATATCACGTTCATTATCAATAAATAAATAGAAAAGTAGAGTAATTAAAAACCATCCACTACATAATAATGACAGTGAACAATAATTTGAATAACTGAACTGAGATATAACTAAAACTCTCCAATAAAACTGAATATAAATCTCCATCATAAAATAGTCTCAACTGAAATGTACATGAACTGGATCCACCCTGGTTCGAAATAAACTTCCTGAATACAAGTGACTATTGAAATGCCAATTGAGATGAGATAATAACTTTAACTCTAAGGATGATGAACTGAATGTCTAAGCCAAAACTCTGACTATTAAGACTTGCTGCTCTTGTAATTATAATAATAATACCTGAGGCAAAATTGTTTTATAGATTTGGTTTAGTGCTTTAAATTTGCAAGAAATATCTTACAATATCAATGAAGTAATAATCAAGCAACTCATTTACGATAAATGTGTCAACCCATCGACACTCACGTACAATAGATACCTTACCCCCTTAGAATAAGTGAAATACTACATGAGTGCCACAACCCAAGGCATAAGGGATATTAATAAGTTTCTATGAGTAGACTAATAGGTAATCATTACATATTAATGCACTACATCGGGATGCAACTAACTACACATGTATATAATACAACCTACTATAAATCCCCACTATAGTCACCCAAGCAATAAGATAGATATGATATCATAATATATCATATTAACATAATGTAACACCCCGTGTATTTTGACACTGGAGGTGTCCAGGGGCCTCTGCCAACCTACATCAGTCGTTAGAATTAAATACCATTCGTAACACGTGACAGAATTATGAGACATTTTAAAACCTTTTTCCACAAGGTATAATTTTCAATAAGTCCAACGAATAGAAAACATACACTAAAATTAAAAACCCATCACCACGCCAGCTTCAATAAATAAATATCAAACTCCAATTGTAATAATACTCAAATGAAATAAATTTAACTACAAAATCTCTCCAATTGAAAACTCTAAACAACTGTGGAATCGAGTGACCCGCGAAAATACATAACTAGCTGTCTCATAATAAAAACGACTGGAAAGGAAACTAAACCACAAATGCAATAAATATAAACTCTATATTCAAGTACTCAATCCCCAAATACTATGCAACTACCCAACAACCTAACCTCAAATGTTAGCAAAGGCGACGAGTTAGAGTCCATTGCAAGAATACTAATTACTCCTCTTAAATGGGATTCATAAAATCTACTCATAAATATTATAAGAGATGAATATCACAATAAATGATTTAAATTAAGAATCAATATAATGAGATGTGAGTAAGGTAAGACTATACTAGCTATCCATATAAGCTAAGCTACCCCACTATCCGGGTCCAATTATGTTTATTTTGACATTTAATTAGATATTAATTTCATTAACTTAACTTAATTCAATTATTTAATTATTTATTTATGCGACACCACTGTAGCCAGCCAACTGTTCTATTGATCACACTAAAAATTCTAACACATCACACCCACACCTATCACTAGAGCCAGACAACCCAATTCGTTAGCACTGCACATATTGGTGATGTTTCACACACGACACATCATATCTTAAGAATGATATTTAATTCTAAACACCGGATGTAGGTTGGCTGCAGGCTCTGGCCACTTCTAATGTAAGAATACGCGGGATGTTACACATAACTTAGTGTCTTTTAATTAAACATGTTCATTACCAGACTATATCATATATGTAACTGATACAATCAAATACCAACCCCCACTCATGTCAACTGTATAACAAGATACACACAATATCATATCATGACACATTAATGTGACATAGGGTCTTTTAAAACAAAGTGTCCATCATCGGACTATTATCATATATTATTACCAGTCTCATAATAACAACATAAAGTAATTTACCTTTTGGGGTACCTTCTTATGCCTCTATCGGTAAATCCGTAGGAGTCCCTCACCTAACATATTTAAAAAAACATGCACACACAAAAGAACGAGGGATCACTACATAATCATACCAACAACTAGTCCCATACCAAAACTCGCCCAATGTATTGGGTTATCTGCGTCTCATGTCGCGAGGTAGTGACCAACTGAGCGTATCATCACACACTCAACACCATCAGCTATACCAAACAACGTCCGATGGATCAGGTTATCCAGGTCTCACATCGCGAGTCTGTGACTGACTGAACGTGTGATAACAATATATCAACCTCCAGAAAATCCTACAACATCATCCAAAAGTGCAGTACACGATCACAACCATTTAAATAACAACCCGACCGATAGATTCCACATGAGTCAAATACGGTATGTTCACATACACAAGAAATTTATATATATATATATATATATATATATATATATATATATATATATAGTGAGAGTCTCCTGTACATACCAAACGGTACATACCAACGGTGCATACTAATTTTTTAAAATAGTAAAGAAAATATTTTCTTGTTGAATTTCTTTATATGATATTTAAACATTTCAATAGGCTCATATAAAAAAATCAACTCAAAATAACTTTTTTTGCTATTTTTAAAAAATTGGTCAAAGTTTCGCAGCTTTTAAAGCATTTTAAAAACTGCAAAAGTTTGACTGATTTTTTTAAAATAGCGAAAAATGTTATTTTGAGTTGATTTTTTTTATATGGGTCTATTGAAAAGTTTAAACATCATATAAAAAAACTCAACTCAAAATCATTTATAAAATAGGTACGCGCCAGCGGTATGCACCGTTGGTATGTACCGTTTGGTATGTACAAGAGCTCGACTCTCTCTCTCTCTCTGTATATATATATATATATATATATATATATATATATATATATATATATATAGGCCCCCTACTGTAAGAACTTTTTATGGTGAAGACCCCGTTACATACCATTTTTTTACAATAGTAAAAAAATGAATTTTTTCATGAAACTTCATGGATATGATCTACATGGTGAGAAGATCCTCTCCAGTTTTTCATCAAAAAATTCAATAAAAAAATCGTTGAGATGAGGTGAGGTGATATGTAAAAAAATGGTTTCAATATACATTTTCGACCGTTGAAATATTGGCGATCTTCCCACCCACTTTTTGATTGAATTTTTTGATGAAGCTTCATGGATATGATCTTGACAGTGAGAATATCATATGCATGAAGTTTCATCAAAAAATTCAACCAATAAAGTGTCTGGCGCCGACCCAACATTTCGACGGTAGAAAATGAATATTTATACCATTTTTTTTACGTATCTCCTCATCTTATCGGTTTTTTAATTGAAGTTTTTGATGAAAAAAAAATTAGAGATGATCTTCTAACCATGGACATCATATCCATGAAGTTTCATGAAAAAATTTATTTTTTTACTATTTTAAAAAAATGGTATGTACCGGGATCTGCACTATAAGGAGTCCTTATATATATATATACACTATCAGAATTCCCACTTAGATTTTACGAAAATTCTCCCAAGAAATCAACCAGAAGGAAGAGAAGGAAAAAAAAACTAACTAAAAAAAATTAAAAATAATAATGTCGCAAGCCTAATCGCCCAAACCATTATAGTGGGTGGGGTGATATATACCCTCGCTATAGATGGGGTCCCCTTTCTTGTCCGAATCTCTTGTGTTTCTAACCCATAAATAAACCCAACTTCAAATGGCCATAACTTCTTCACTTTAAGTCCAAATTCAATTCCGTTTTGCCTATGAAATTTGAATAAAATTCCTCACATGAATATATCAAAATCCACCAGAAACATATTGTCCACAAAATATCACTTTTAACATAACAAAAGCTATGGATTGAATTTCTTTAATTAACTATACCATAATTAATCTCTTTCATGCAAGATATCAATATCAATAAATGATCAATCCTAAACATGAACTTCCACGAGATCAGATTTCTATACCCAAAATAGTTTGTAAAAGCACCTGTATTAACCCAATTATCCAATAAGATTAAATAGCATATTTATTTCATAAACATGCTTCTAATCCCAAATTAGAATATATTTCAATGAAATCATTAACAAGTTACATATTACATGATGATAAAGCAAGATATTTCTTGCCTGAACAGTACGAATGAGAAATTTCTTCTCTTGATCCCCTGTTCTTCCTCTCCAAAGTTCCCCTAAATTTCTTCCAAATATCTTGGGCAGCTAGGGTTACGATTTGTGTGTAAAGTCCTTTATTAATAAGGGTTAATGGCCCTTAAATAACTCTAAACCCGCATCTTACAAAAATGCATAATTTTAAGCCTATAAATGACCTCAAAATACTATCTAAACTAATCCAAATCTTAGACCAAAGGTATACCTACCCCCTGGTCCTAATTCAAAGCAATAAAAATACATATCGGGGTTTTTATGTCACTCTAGAGTCCTATTCAAATGGTAATGCCTCACACACATGATAATACCCCCATAACGTAAAATAAAATACACACTTATTTTTTGCGTAACCTCACATATTCCAATCTCATATAATTAATATCTTTAATAAATTATTTATAACATGTGGGACATAAATCACATAACATGCAAAATTTAGTTATCAACTAGATTATGCATTTTATTATTACCGTATCACAAAAGTAATAATTCCTCCCATTTATTAATTTATTTCTCAATTAATAAATAATAAATAAAAATCACAAAAATACGGGGTATTACGATGTGCCTACACTTTATGACTCTCATAATCTTAAGAATTATGAGTGAAACAACCTCCACCCATGACTCAGAGTTGGCGGTAATAGTTTTTGCTTTACATATTCAGAGACACCCTCCGATGGAAGACAGATTCATGTTGTTCACAGACTAAAAGATTCTCCAATACTTGTTCACTCTATAGAAGTTGAATATTAAGAACACCATTGGTTAAAGTTTATGAAGGACTATTAATTTGAAGCACAAAATCACCCGGTCAAGGCATGGTCAAAGATTCATTCAATTAAAAATTTGTTTGCATTTTGATCACATCAATGGAGTCCACTCAAAGCAGATTATGAGTTATCCAATGACTTCAAATATTGTTAATTGGTTTGTGAAGGCCCAAGATGCTGATTATTCTTACCAAGCAAAGGTTCAAAGGTTGTTGATAGGGACAATACCTTAGATTGTATCATGTGGGGGACTTCGATTCTAGGGTAGGCTAGTAATGTATGATGATAGTGAGTTACATAAAAACAATCTTGACATAGGCCCATGGTTTGAGTTTAGTTGTCTATCTTGGGGTGATAAGATGTACTAAGATATGAGGTGTAAGTACCGATGACCAGGAATGATGAGGTACATAGCTGATTTTGTGTCCAAATGGAAAATTATGGTAAAAGTGGAACTCCATAAATTGCTAGGTACTTTGCATCCACTCGAGGTCCTAGTATGAAAGTGGAATAATATATTTTTAAACTTAGTTATTGGGTTACTGATGTCACAGAGATATCATAATGCAATATGGGTCATTGCAAATAAAATTAGCCAAGATGGTGAACTTTTTTGAGCCTTGAACAATTTTACCAATGAGAAATGAGAGTGAATGTAATACATTTTGAGATGGAGAGAAGTTACCCAAATTAAAATTATTACTGTAACAGAGGTAATCTTTTCCTTTTAAATCCTTTTGGGTAAAAATAAGACAACCCAGGTATTTGTGACACAATGTTTCATAAATTAGATTACACAAAATACTATCTTTAATATTAGGTGATTAGTTTAGGTACAAAATATGTACAACAATCACACAACACCAAGTCGCACGAGGAAAAAACCTACCAATGGAAAAAAACTCCATCAGAAATGAATAAAAAATGAGCTATGATAGTGTTTTACATATAGAAACTAACGACTTACAAACACACTGTAAGGACATATTTTCATAATTCATACTTTATATAGGATATGTGGTATACTGTTACACCCGTCAAAGGAAGTTCAACCTCAAATGTTCAATCGAGACGGATCTGAATATCATAGTTCTTCAACAACGAGCCTCTGCGAGATAGATTTTAGTAAGGTTGTGTTTAAGTCCCTTAATATTTTATTTAAAGTGTTGAAATATTTTTTTAATGTTTTTATCAACCCGAGGCATTTTTATTGAGTTAAAATAATTTTTCTAAGATTTGTAGGCTCAGTTTATAAGAAAATAATTTTTGTTTGAGTCGTTCAAATGATAGGAGTAAGTTTTTCAAACGACAGCTTCAAACAACATTGCATGTCGCGCGAAGGGTCGCTTGAAGCTTGCTTGATGATTTCATCTACGACAACATACTGTTTTACATATTTTAAGATCATTAGAAGGTCGCGCGATCAGGGATCAAATGATATCAGATGTCATTCGAGCGACCTTGACATCTCGTTCGAACGACCCCGTCGACTCAACTTTTTTATAAATACCCGATTTATGAGTCCATTTTGCTTTAGAAGACTCAAGACTTTCAATGCATGAAAACTGCAAAACTGCAAAATTATAGCCTTCTCTTTTAGGGCTTAAAAAGGCTTAGTTTTCGATTCAAAAAACATCTCAATTACTTAAGTGAATCATTTTAGAACCCAAAATACAACTTTGTTAAAGTTTTTCTTGTAGTGAAGATTTCTCTACTGCTGACTTGGAAGTTCTTGAGGGAGCTGCCTGCTGATGACTGCGGTCATTGAGAAGACTTAAGGGTGTTCCTTGATGAACATAAAGTTGCGGTTCTTATGGGTTCTTGCGCGAGTCCATTGTTGATTCTAGGTTGCGGCCTATGTGAGTTTGCTGCGGTAAATTCATTGCAAATTTTGATTGTATTATTGTAAGTTGCAATTTACATCTTAGGGTCCGTTTGATAGCACAAAAATTCCAAGGCAAATTCCCAAAAGTTGTAAAATTCTGGTATTTTCCAGCTTTTAGGCTGTTTGATAGCCTTAATTTGCCCTGGAATTTATTTTCTATGTACAACACCCCTTAAGCACAATTTGCCACCCTAGGGTGGAATTCAATTCTTTGGGGGGGGGGGGGGGTCAGGTTTTTGTTTGCCACCTTTGGGTGGCAAATCACTTGAAATCAAATTTTTTTTATAACTCTATATATTTCATAAATATATAAATATATATTGTTAATAAATATATAAATATATATATTTCGTATATTTTAATATATATTCGTATATTTTATATATTTTAGCACATATATGTATATTGCGTATATTTCGTATATTTATATATATTTCATATATTTATATATTTCGTACATTTATATAATTTATATAATTCATATATTTTAATATATATTTATATTTCGTAAATTTTGTATATTTCATATGTTTCATATATTCCTTATATTTATTATATATTATTTACAAAATATATACATATATATTATGTATATGTATATTATATTCTGTATATATACAGACATATTATATTGTATATATATTGTATATGTATATATAATATACATATACAATATATATACAATACATATACAATATATATACAATATAATATGTCTGTATATATACATATATATAATATACATATACAATATAATATACATATATATAATATACATATACAATATATATATATATATATATATATATATATATATATACAAAATGATGTATATATACACATATAATATACATATATAATGTACATCATTATATATGTATACACATAATATATGTATACACATATATACACATATATATACATATATAATGATGTACATTATATATGTATATTATATGATGTATATTATATATGTATATTACAGAATATATACATATACAATATACATTATTCTGTATATTATATATGTATATTATTCTGTATATATTATAATGTATATTATAATATATATATATATATATATATACAAAATGATGTATATATACACATATAATATTCTGTATATTATATATGTATATTATTCTGTATATATTATTCTGTATATTATAATATATATATATATATACAAAATGATGTATATATACACATATAATATACATATATAATGTATATACATATATAATGTATATTATAATAATATACATATATAATGTATATACATATATAATGTATATTATAATATACATATATAATATACATCATTCTGTATATATATACATATTGTATATGTATATTATATATGTGTATATTATATTGTATATGTATATTATATATATGTATATATACAGACATATTATATTGTATATGTATATTATATATATGTATATATTCATAAATACACAATATATATGTATATATTCTGTAAATAATATATATTTAGTATATATATAATTTACATATATACAGAATATAATATTATGTATATATTCTGTAAATAATATATATTTAGTATATTCAGTATATAATATAATATATATTCATATATTCCGTAAATAATATATTATATTTTCATAGATTTTTTATATTATAAAAATCTATTATATTTAATAATATAATAGATTTTTATATTATTAAATGTACCAAATCTATTAAAATATAATGTTTTATTTACGAAATATATTCATATATTATTAAATTATTATATTATTTGCGGAATATATATATTTCGTAAATTATTATTAATTTCCGGGAAAATACACAAAATATATGAATATTTCGAAAATTAATAATAATTTACGGAATGTATATATTCCGCAAATTATATTAATTTTCGGAATATATATATTCCGCAAATAATATAATATATATTCATATATTTTGTATATATGGAATATATATATTCCGTAAATAATATAATATATATTCATATATTTTGTATATTTAATAATATATATTTATTATATATATATATATATATATATATATATATATATATATATTCCGTAAACAAATTTTCCACTTTTATATCTATTTTCCAGCTTTTGCGTTTGATAGAAAATGTGGAAAATTGATGATTTTCCAACTTGTATCAAACAGACACAAGTTGAAAAATATTCATTTGCCTTGGAATTGTTTGCCCTGGAATCAAATGTCCTGGAATCATTTGCATTTTCCCAGTTTTCTATCAAACGGACCCTTATAGTGAAATAAAGGTTTTTACACGGAAGATTTTTTTCCTGAAATTGTATCTTTTACCCACATACTTTATTTATTTAATGGTTTGAATCACTTAGATGCATGTTTAGGGTTTAAGAAGATAAAATTGGTTTAAATAAATTGGTTCTCATATTTGGCGCATAATAAATTTGGGAAATTTGAAAAAAGATTGTCTTTACCTAAAGTACACATATAAGGGCCTTCAAGAACATTCACAAATTAGTATCAGAGCTTTAGCTCGACATTTGTGCATTTACAAATTAGTATCAAAGCAGGTTGCACTATTTTATTGTGTTTGTGATCCCGTGTCTTTAGGTATGCCTTTTGGAGGGTTTGATGATTTTAGAACACACTCGTTTGACGGGTCTTATTGGAAAACACATATGAAGGCAGCACTTAAGACCTTGGTTAAAAAGGATAAATTTGAGAGGTGTCTTAGCTGTAAGGGGTTTGGCCATATGTTAGCTGAATGTCCCACTAATCTAAAGAAGGATGATCTAAGGAAGGATGTTAATGAACTGATAAAACATGTTTCTACCCTTTGTGATAGTGACCCTAGAGAAGAAAGTTTTTATGCCAATAAGCGAGTCCTTTCCACCACTGTGGATAATCATGCGAGTGATGATGACAAATCTTCTCACGAAGATAATTCTTTGCATGATTATTCCGCAACCACCGGTAGTGAAACCCCAAAAAGTGAGGGTGATGTGAGTGAGGTTTAGAATGAGGATAAGAGAGACTTACAAGCTACCTTCAATGAATTGTATGCTGAAACTTTGAAGGTAAAAAAGGAAAACTTAAAGTTAGAAGCCAAGTTGAAAGAACGTGCCATAGAGAATAATAATGATGCTTCGATTAAGGATCTTAGGGAACGTGAGAAGATTCTTCGGGAGAAGCTGGAATATGTCGAAGAAGAGATAGAGAGATAGTCTTAGAGGTTTAATGGAGGCTATGACAAAGGAACTTCTGGAATTTGAGGAGTTTAAGCATTTACTCTAATCTAGGATTGGTGAGCTCGAGGAAAGATAGAAAGATTCGTCTAAGGTGAAGTTTAATTTGGAGGCTAGGCAGGAAAGGTTAGATACGATGTTAGTCATCGTCCAAATCAAGGATGATAAGTGTGGTATTGGATTTGATAGTCATGTTGCACCCATTCTAAAAGATAAAACCATGCATGCAAGAGAGACACCTAGGAACATTAGAAGAGAGCCACCAAGGAATATAAGGAGAGAGCCACTTAGGGAGTTTAGGATAGGGACACCTAGGAAGGATAGAAGAGGACCACCTTTAGGTAACGTTCACCGCCATATCTATACTTGCACACATTATGGTAAGCAAGATCATCTTAGGCATTTCTGTTATAAACTTTTGAATGCTCCTCGAAAGGGTAAGAATAAAGTCACTACGGTTCCCAAAACACCCCATGCGTTGTTACACATCCATTTGGGTTAGGAAATCATATTTAGAGGATTTAGGGATTATCCTTCATGACTCTAGTTTGCTTGCACATTCATGTTTGATTTTTCGGTTGATCTTGTTGATGTTTGTCATACATTAGTTGTATTTCATGATATATATTTTTGTCTAGTGTTTTGATGTGTATTCTTTGTATTTATTTTCCATTTTGATATATTTTTCAAAAAACCCAAAAAGATTTTTGTTTTTAAATTTTTTTGGAAAAAATACAAAAAAGACTTTTTATTTTTTTGAGAAAAAAATTGAAAAAGACAAAAAGATTTTTGTATTTTTTTGCACCGTTTATGAATGAACATTTAGTATGACCAAGTCACTACATCATTTTATATCCATGTGACTATTTGAAAGTAATATGAGACGAGTTATCATTTCGTTTTGTGCTTTACAATGTGTGGAGTCATTGAGATGCTTTTAGTTCATTACTACCTATATGTTTGACTCGTGATTTCCTTTAATGCACACTTGAACAAATTTGTTTTATTATTATACTTGTCTATCACATATTGGTCGAAGTATTTTCATCGCAGTCCTGTCTTTAAAACGAACCTAATGCGATAAAACTTGACAATGAAAGTAGTGCATGTAAGAACCGTTGCCCGTAAGGAATTTGTTTAATCTAAAAATGATGAGTGGCAAATGGGGAAGGGCAACTAAAGGCACACTTATCCTTTGCGATTAAGCCACCATTTAAATCGGACCTAAAAAAGTGTGGCATTGAAAAAAGTAGCCAAGGTCCAATGAGGTTAAAAAGAGCCTAAAAAGTGTGGCAATTGTAAAAGGTAGCCAATGCCATTTAGTTTAGATCACCTCAATTGAAAAACTAAAACTTTGTTATTTATGAGGGAGATTGGATGGAAATAAAACAACGGATGCACATCCTGACAACATCACTAAAAAGAATTACATAGTTTTAGACGTTATTGGTGTGAAAATCATTCTCGACTTTGATGTGTTGATAGACTGAGTTGATGTCATTTAAATTCAACACTTTTTGACATCTAATGACGATTTTGAGTTCATTCGTTAGGAGTATCTATATTCATTGCGCACATATGTTATGTTTTATTGCATTGATCTTCCTATCGAATTTGTTCACACCCTTTCATTCCGTTTCCACGATTTGGTTATCTTAGTATAAATTCATGGTGTATGATGTTTTTTGTTTTTGTATTTTTGTTTGGAAAAAGAAATTGAAAGATAAAAAATAATTGGTGGAAGCTTTTAAGTTTATCATTGCTTGATCGTATTTGATCTTTTTATGATGTTTTGCAATGCTTTGCACGACACTTCGTATTTACTTTGGTTTATTATTTTTTGTTTATTTCAGACAAATAAAAAGGGGGAGAATGAATTATGATTTAATGGGGGAGTTTGCATTATGGGGGATATTTGAGATTTGATATTTGTTTTGATTTATATTTATCTCATTTCAACCTCGATACGTCACAAAGGTATTTGCTTTGTTTATTGTGTGTAGGTACTTTGATGATGTTTGGAATGCACACAAAAGGGAGCGCAAGGAAAGCAAACGAGATTTTGAAGATTTCAAGTTGAAGATTTTTGAAGAAAGTTTAAAGACTTGCATTTTTAGTACAATTTAACTTTTGGGTTCATGGGAGGGTATTAGATTTGTATATGATATTTGATTTGATAATTCAGATATTTTTATTTTGTACTGGCATAGACATAGGTGGAGATTTGTAAGGACATATTTTCATTGTCCATACTTTACATAGGATATGTCGCATATCGTTACACCCGTCAAAGGAAGTTCAAGCTCAAATGTTCAATCAAGACGGATCCGATTATCAAAGTTCTTCAACAATGAGCCTCTGTGAGATAGATTTTGGTAAGGTTATGTTTAAGCCCCTCAATGTTTCAGTTAAAGTGTTGGGATATTTTTTTAAAAATATTTTTAATCAACCTGAGGCATTTTTATTGAGTCAAAACAATTTTTCTAAGACCTGTAGGCCTAGTATTTAAGAAAGTAATTATTTGTTTGCATCGTTGTAATGACATATACATGTCGTTCAAACGACATTGCATGTCAAGCAAAGGGTCGCTTGAAACTCACTTGATGATTTCATCTTACGACATCATACTGTTTTACATTTTTTAAGGTCGTTAGAAGGTCGTGCGATCAGGGATCAAACGACATCAGATGTCATTCGAGCGACCTTAGCATCTCGTTCGAACAACCCCGCCGACTAAACTTTATTATAAAGAACTGATTTATGAGTCCATTTTACTTTAGAAGATTAAAGACTTTCAATGCACGAGAATTGCAAAACTACAGAATTATAGTCTTCTCTTTTAGGGCTTAAAGTGAAATAAAGGTTTTTGCTCGAAAGTTTTTTTTTCCTGAAACTGTGTCTTTTGCTTGCATGCTTTATTTATTTAATGCTTTGAATCACTTAGATGCATGTTTAGGTTTACAAAGAAAAAATTAGTTTAAATAAATTGGTTATCATATTTAGTGCATAATAAATTTGGGAAATTTGGAAAAAGATTTATAAAAGGTAAGATCGCTTGAAAAGCTCTGATACCAATTTGAGAATGCGTTTTGATATCAATTTAAATTATTTCGCAAATTTTCAATTTTAAACTCATTTAATTGGAGTCAATTTTAGACCAAATTAAGTCAGCCCTAAAACATACATCTAGGTGGGTAAAATCAAACCATCACAAATAAATTGCTGACACACAGATTTTAGGAAAAAAACCAAAAGCGAAAACCTTTTATTTCACTATATAGAAATAAATCGTAACTTACATACACAATGAAATTTGTAATGAATATCACGCAGGTACTCACATAGACATGCAGCCTAAAGTCAACAATGGATCAACCGCAGCAACCCACAAGAATGCGCAACTTTGAATTCAGCCAGGAACACCCACAAGTACTTCTAATGACACGCAGTCGTCAACTATAGATTTATCCTCTCTACAAGAGAAACTTCAACAAGATTTATCTTGGGTTTCAAAATAATTCACTAAACTATTGGGATTTTTGTGAATTGAAAAATAAAGTTTTAAACCCTAAATGAAGAAGACAAAATTGTTTCTACAGTTTGCAGTTTACATGTATTGAAAACCCCCAGGACTTCTTTAGAAAAAATGACTCATTTAACACGCTAATTATAAAAAAATGAGTCAGTGGCTTTGCTCGAACGAGATCACGATATTGCTTAAATGAGTTTACATGTCGCTCGAACGACTTCACGCGATGTATCCTTGTCGTTTGAATGATATAGACATGTCATTTGAACGACCAGAACTTCAAAAAATTATTTTAATAAAACTCCGCCTCAACACTTAGAAAAAAAATTGACGAAAAATAACGCCTCAACTGTTTAAAAATAATATAGAAAAATTATGCCAACAGTTAAAATGAACCGTTAAGGAACTTAAACACAACCTTCCCAAAATCTATCTTGTAGAGATTTTTCTGTTGAAGAATGTTGATATTCGGATCCGTTTTGATGCATGATTGGTCTTGAATAAATCTTCGATGGTTGTAGCGGTATACAACATACACTAATGGAAACAAGACTGTGTAAAATATGTCCTTACAAATCTCCCCCTATGTCTATACTGATACAAACTAAAAACATCTGAATTATCAAATCAAATGTCTTATATAAATCTAATACCCTCCCATGAACCCAAAACTGAAAAGGTACTAAAAATGTAAGTATTAAACTTTCTTTAAAAATCTTCAACATCTTTAAATTGCAAACGTTTCTTTGTCATCATTGGGGTGTGCAAAAATAATAATCTTCAATTTGTACCTACACACATGAGACAATAAATAATACCTTCGCGACATATCGATTTTGAAATGAGATAAACATAAATCAATGCAAATTAAATAAATCTCAAAGCTCCCCCATTAAAACATAGTTCGTTATCCCCCTTTTTATTTGTTTGAAATAGACAAAGAAAAGAATAAACAAAATAAACATGGAGTGTCACGACAAGTAAAGCAAACAACTACGATCATCAAGGATATACTTGAAAGCTTCCACCAACTATTTTTGATTTTTTAATTTTTTCAAACAAAAATGCAAAAACAATTTTACAAAAAAATCACACACCATGAATTTACACTAAGATAACCAAGTCCTGAAAACGGAATGAATTGGTGTGAACATATTCAATAGGTCAATCCACGTAAATATACATAACATATGTGCATGATGCATATGGAAACTCCTATCGAATGATCTCAAAATTCGTCCTTAGGTGTCAAAATATGATGAATTTAAATAACATCGACTCAATCCATCAACACATCAAAGTCTAAAATGATTTCCACACCAATAACGTCTGAAACTATGTAATGTTTTTTCAAGACTTTATCAGGATGAGCAAACTCGTTGTTTAATTTCCAACCAAACTCCCTCATAAATAATAATGCAATTATTTTTCTTTTGAGGTGATCTAAAACCTAATGGCCCCCTTTTGGCATATTTCTCTTTTTGAGATGATACCAATTTATAAAAGGTAAGATCGCTTGAAAAGCTCTGATACCAATTTGAGAGTGCGGTGTGATATCGATTTAAATTATTTTGCAAATTTTCCATTTTAAGCTTATTTAATTGGACTCAATTTTAGAGCAAATTAATTCAGCCCTAAAACATACATCTAGGTGGGTAAAATTAAACCATCACAAATAAATTGCTGACACACAGATTTTAAGAAAAACCTAAAAGGAAAAACCTTTTATTTCACTATGGAGAGATAAATCGCAACTTACATACACAATGAAATCTGCAATGAATATCACACAAATACTCACATAGATACGCAGCCTAGAGTCAACAATTGATCAACTGCAGTAACCCATAAGAATATGCAGCTTTGAATTCATCCAAGAAAACCCACAAGTACTCCCAATGACACGTAGTCGTTAGTCATAGATTTACCTTCTTTACAAGAGAAACTTCAACAAAATGTATCTTGGGTTCTAAAATAATTCACTAAACTATTGAAATTTTTATGAATTTAAAATAAAGTTTTAAACCCTAAATAAAGAAGACAAAATCCTTTCTGCAGTTTTCAGTTTACATGTATCGAAAAACCCCAGGTCTTCTTGGAAAAAAGACTCATTTAACACGCTATTTATAAAAAAAATGAGTCGGTGACTTCGCTCGAACAAGATCACGATATCGTTTGAAAGAGTTTACATGTCGCTCGAACGACTTCACGTGACATAGCCTTTTCGTTTGAACAATATAGACATGTCATTTGAATGACAAGAACGTCAAAATATTATTTTAATAAAACTCTGCCTCAACACTTAGAAAAAATTCTTTTGACAAAAAACAACGCCTTAGGTGTTTAAAAACAGTTCAGAAAAATTACCCCAACACTTTAAATAAACCAATAAGGGACTTAAACATAACCTTACCAAATTCTATCATGTAGAAACTTTTCTGTTGAAGAATGTTGATATTTGGATCCGTCTTGATGCACAATTGATCTTGAATAAATCGTTGACGATTGTAGTACTATAAGACATACACTAATGGAAACATGACTGTGTAAATATATGTCCTTACAAGATTCTCTTAACCTAAAACACACATAAAAGGGACTTCAAGAACATTCACAAATTGGTATCAGAGCTTTAGCTCGACGTTTGTTCATTTACACACACAACGCGCTAACTGGCTATTCACTGGTTTACACCATATCTTCTATAGAAGGACTGACAACTGGAAAACCTTGCATAACTTCGACAACCAATGTCTTCAAATCTATGCCACGATATAAAAATCTCCTTTTCAAAGTAAAAGATAAAATTTGTTGAGAAGACATCAAATGATTTGGTACCACTTTCTAGGCTGTGAGCTTTTATAAAGGTTTTGAAAGTGTTAAAAAATATTTTGGCTCACACAAGCCTCAGAATCGATTTATTAGATATTCGCTCTATAAAGAGCAATAGTATATTATATTATGTAAATAAACATATGATAATTATCACACCTCAGGTTGGGCCTCTGCGAGCATATAAATTCTTACCCAGTACTGCCTTTAAAAAATTGAGCATAAAAATATTACAAAGCCCACTATGCGAGTCTATTTAACCATCCCAAGCCCTACATTTATGTCGAGTAGGCTTGGCGGTTCATGGGTTTATGTCCACTCTTAATTCACACACATAACTTAAGACAAATATATAAATATATTTGTTCGAGAATAAAGTTATAAGTATTTTAAGATTCAATAGGACTTATGATTAAGTTTGAAAAACGAACATCTCAAAAATACAAAAGAGTGAAGTGAATAAAAAAGCCATGATTTTAAAATCTAGAGTATTCAAACTCAAAAATTTATTTCTTTAAAAATTTCTATTGATCAAATGTTTTTTCTCTCTAAGAAAATTTCTTAATATTTTTGCATTTAATATAAAAATTATGAGAATGAGGCTACTCTCTAAACTTTTATAAAGTTTCTCCACATGTGTGGTGAACCATAAGTAGCAAAAGTGGAAAAGGTGACATAATCACTAAAATCTCACACTCAAGTTATTAAATAAGGAAATATATGGCTCTAAGAATGTCTTGCATGAATTTGCAAAGAAAAGTAAAAGATATATTGAAAAAATCTAATTTATAAAAAAAAATTGTGGATGCGAAAAAATCTATCGTTAACGCGATCCAACCTTAAGGAAGGAAGTCTTGCAGGAAACATGCAAAACTGGAAAAATATTTATAAGAGTCTATGAATGACGAAGACATTTCACGATGCAAAGAAACTTTTCACTGACACGCCCAAGTTGTGCGAGAACCTAGAATTTTGGTAAAGGTAAAAAATTAACGTATTTTTTTGAAACTTAATAAAAAACACAAATGATATACTTATTGTTGATGTCTAAAAATAGAGAGGGGTCATTTTATAATCATAGATAAATAAACAAAAGTAATCTAAACAAATACACAAGAGGTAAAGGTTTTTAAAGCGGTTCAGCTGTAAAAAACCTACGTCCACTGCTTGTATTATTGTTGATGGTTACAATAGCTCAGTATGGTGTGCTTGAGATTGGTTGAATTGTCCCTTTAAGCTAAAGGAGATTATATATTTATAATGGTCTAAAACCATAGAGATGGAATGCTTTTATATCTCCAAACATTCACATCTGTATACAATAAATGAGACTCTTGACATTCAATGTTTGTTTCCCTTCCATCCGTGTAACTTTTACTGTTCTCGATGGTTCACATTCTAGGAGTTGGTTGACATTCTAGTCGACTTTCAATCTCTGATGTCGATCAAGATAGTTGAATGACCATGTAGGAGGACGGGTGTCTATTATTCAGTGGTCCACGTATGAGAGTAATTTTTACGTACAATAAAAATCCCCAATGCATGATGATTGATCGAAAGTATGGAGCGTATGTTCAAAAAATTGCTCGGCGCAATGTTTGAGCGCTGGTCAGCAGCCGACCTTCCGGACTTGTAAATTTTTTTATTGGCACTGTTGATAATGGTATTTTTATAAATAATTCAAAGTTTTTCAAATCGCCAAAGGGCATACTAATCATTTTACACGTTGGGAAGCATACATGCAACGGTAGTTCAATTGTTTGTGCAGTTAATCATTTTGTCCTTATTCTCAAGGCAACCTATAAATAGACGGATATTTTCCCGCATCTCTCTTTACCTCGAATCTTTTGTATTTTGTTTCCAAGCTTTTCTTCATCTTTAAGTTTTTCTTTTTCGATATTTTGTTGTTGCTAGCCACCGTTGTTTTTCGATTCTTGTTATTTCATTTAAATCTCTTTAAGCAATCTTTTCCCTCTTTTATTTATTTTTCCTTTATTTTAATCATGGTTTATATTGTTGATGATAATTCCTTATAGGAATTTAGAGAGAAAAGGAAAATTCCTTGTTGGGTAGGTTTAGAAATTATTCACGGTCCTATGTACATTTATTCTTTAGTAGAGGGTCATTAGATTCCCACTCTTTTTATTGCTGAGTGTCGTATTACCTCCCTCCAAGCCCATTTTTTCTTCAATTTTGCTAATATTTTGATGTCAAATTAATAAGAATAGCTCCAAACTCATAGAGGGTGGTGAATTAAGCGAGTAGGTTGAATGAGATTTATGGGACTCACATTGGGGTTCCCGAATTGATGTTCAGCTACAAATGGGGAACCATTGGTGATATTACATAATATTTGAAGACTAAGTAAGCCAATAGGGCTTTAGTGGTCAACATGCAGGATTATACCTCTTTCTTAAGGGGGTACCATACACTTGTCCCAGGTGCCCCCAGGAAGGGCGTGGCATAGTTCATACTTTATTCTTAAACTTCATTTTATTTTATTTTATCTATTCAAAGATTTGCACACTAACCTTCTTGTTCTATTTTTGGTGCAGAGGAAAGTAAGAATAAGTGTTCCAAAGAAGGTGAAGTTAATGTTAATGACCTCAAGTACTTATGGGGTCTTAATCGGAGAGGAACATCCCATATATGTTTATGTGCTGTTGGAGTACAAGAGTTCAATTACTTCGTTCATTGCCAGACCAACACTTGTATTACCTCATTCTCTTATTAACTTAGACGAGGAACCTGCGTCAACTTCTTCAGCTGTAGAGTTAGTCGGAGTAGAGCTTGATCAAGGTGGAATATCTTACTCATTTAAATTCCTTGATATCACCACCATCCCTACTTACCTTACTGTCGAGATGGTGAAGAGGAATATTGAAAACTTCTTGGTTGGGTCTAGATCTTCTCATCCTCTTACGAAGAAGACCACTAATCCTGATAAGAGATCTCAGGCCATTGAGAAGAGGCCTCAAGTTCTTACCACTGAGGAGGCCTGAATTGCAGAACCTCAATACACGAGGTTGAAGAAAGGTTTGTCTAGCCATAAAGAATCAGCCCAAAAGTCCACCTTGCTGTTTAAATCTCCTGAGTAGGCCAAGAAGTTTGCTACCGAGCAAGGCCAAATTGACGAAGCCTCACTGGTGATCAACCCTGGGTTGGATAGGGGTTTGATAAAGGCTGGTACTTTGCTAGCAGATAGGTCAGTAGCAACCTCCATGACCAGAGCCCAATTAACAAAGAGGGTAGCCCAAACTCTAGCCTTGGTAAATTCATAATCCTTCCATTGATGTTAACTAGTGTTTTAATGCCTTTCTTTTAAACTGATGTAACATGTTCTTTTACTTGCAGTTTTTGGTCGACTTCAATCAAATTATGGAGAAAGATGTCCAGATAAGGTCCTCCTCCTCGATTTATGTGGAGGAAGCTCTTGAGGGTTTGTAAAATCATTGTAAATATCTAGTAAAGCTATGGGGAGAGAGAGATATAAACCTGGGAGAATGAGATTAAGGCTGCATATGATAAGGCCAAGGTAACATATAATGAATGAAACACTGTTGTTGATTGGTTGAACCAATCCAAGAAGACAATTACTGAAGATGAGTGCCAAGCAAAAGCTACTGAGGACATGATTATCAGCCTGACTGCTAATAACTATGCTCTAAAGGCCAAGGGCAAAAAAGACAAAGAAGAGGGTGCACATAAAGTATGGGAATTTTTTTAGCGATTTTATCCATACAAATAGAGTATTCCAGAAAGTTGTCCTTCAAACAATGTTGGTTGTCAGCTTTGAAGGAGGTCGGCACTCAAGCAGACTCTGAATTATCATTACACCAAAACAAGCTTTTAGTAACAGACTAATTTTTTGAGTACTAACAGTATTTTACTATTACTAATTCTAATAATAAGTTTCCGTTACTAATTTCATTTAAGTGTTAATTATTTTAGTTTACAAATTAAAAAAAAGGTTAAATGGTGAATAAATCATTTTAACACTTTCCCCAAAAAAGAGAACCCCGTAGACATTTTTCCCTCCAACAAAAAAGACCTAATTTCACACCCCTTCTGCCATTCTTCTTCTCAATCCTCACAGGTAACCTCTTCCAATCATATTCTAATACAGGTAACCTCTTTCGTTCATCTTATAATTTTCTTGTTCTAATTTTATCTCCCAAACTTACCCTAATCTCTCTCTTTCTGAAGAAACGACGGAAATAACAAAGCTTCATATTACAACTGAAGATGATGAATAAATAAACTGAGATACCTCATCTCCTCGCCAAAACAAAGGTATCATAGTAATTTTTATGTTTTTTGTTCATGTACTTATTCAATCTATGTTTTTTTCCTTTTAATTGACACCTAATTGATTGATTCTAGTTGGGTTAGAACCATATATTCTAAAGTGTACTAGCTTGATACGTGCCTTGCTTTAGGTTTATTCTATGTGTGAATGATGGATATAGTAAAATTTTGCTACTACATGTTTGTGAAATTGCCTAGCCCAAACTACTCCAACCTTTTAGTTTATTGAACTGATAAGAATGTCTTCATTAAAGTTTGTCGATATTAGTTATGAAAGTCCCTCTTATTTTAGTTCCATATTACTCCTCTTTAATGGTGGCGATTATGGCCAGAGGAGATCCCATGGGGCGAGGATGGAGCTTAAATAAGCACAAGGTGAAGTAAATGTTTTTGGGTTTATTTTAATCCCCTTTTACTAAAAACAAATGGTGATTAGTTATCCATTGTGTTGAATTTTAGCGTTTCCATATTGTTTTTTTAGTGTTATATTTTGGTGTTTTAATGTTTTGGATGAGGAAAGTGAAGATTTGGCAAATAAAAAATCATCTTGGATTCATTGTGATTTTCATAATATCTAGTTTTGGACCACAACTTGGGGGTTTGATAGCATGGTTATTTGTAATGAGACATGAGGATATTAACCCATCTATTCAACATTCATATGATGAATATTAACATGCACTACCATCTGATCTCTTTTGCATCTCAGGTCTGTCAACATCAACCATTTTTTTCTGTTAATTTTTCCTACAAAACAAAAGTAAATCCACACATAGTTTATGCAACTATTTTCTTTCAAGAATTTTGATTCCTTTGAATATATTTATTCCTTTTAATACAGAGATTCCTTATTCCTGGTGATCCAATGCTCATCTCTACGATAATGGAAGTTAAAAGATGTTTATGCTGTAATAAAATAGAGATTTATAGATATGAAAGAAAATATAAAGTGTTTGATGTTACCTATTTAGTATTACCTTTTGGAAGACACGAGAATTCGATTTCAACATAGTGATTTTCTGAATTTGTAATAGTAGTCTACAAATTAGGGGTCCAATAGTATGGCAATGCGCCAATGTGAAATGAGGTGTGATGTTTCCTACCCAATAATTTTGTAGTTGCATGATGCATATTAACATGCACTACCATTTGACCTCTATTGCATGACTCATACATTTTCCAACTTTAATTTACACCATTTATTTTATTTTCTTATTCATATTTCTTCTTTATACCAATTGTTTTCCTTTATTAGTTAATAACTTGTTTGCCTAACAAAATTTGTTTTCATCGTTTAACATCTAATCCCGCAATCGATGATGAATTTTGTTAATTGTTTCTCATTTATCAATGATTATCATATGCATTATCACCTTCTTTTGGCTGAGATTGCAAAGACTATCATTATAAGGATTATTATTACTTATAATAATAGGAAAATGTGGTTTGCCCATGGTATCTGATGTCGAGACTCTTTCAGTCGTTGGATATCTCGTTTTAAAGGGCAGAAATAAAAATACAGATCAGGTCTTGCGACACAGTGTATATGATAATTTTTTTTAAGTTGAAAGAGAAGTGTAGACTTGTGGTATAACCGTATAAGAAGGGGAAGTATCTTCAATTTTTTCAAAATATATATGTATGTTTTCTCGTGTGTGGCTTTCAGTAAATGATTTTGTTTAAGGGTGGACTTATTTATGGATTTGTGACAGTTTTAAGGGTCATTCGGGATTGAGAAATATATTGGTAGATGCGTGTAATGTGATTTACATGTATTCTTAGCAGTCAGTGGTAAGAATCTGAATTATGTAAAATAGGATTGATTGAACCTAGGTTAGAAAGATACATGTTTTTTACTCCCTTTATACAAAAATAAAAGTCACATTGTAATTTCTCTTGTAGGAAGTATCAAATTTAAAATCACATTTATATATCAATTTACTAAGTTATGCGACAGGAATATGTATTGATCTTTTACCATAAATTTCATTAAATTTAGTACCTACAAGAAATTAAATTTCAATAGACTAATTCGAGTATTATTACGTGATTGCATTCTGTTAAGTTCCTTGTAATAGCAACAAATGGATTCTTCTTATCATTAAGTACATTTTCATTAGCATTTAGAAGCTAATGCTTTGTAATGCTGTTTTAATCTTGTCATTTCAGATATTCAGGCTTCAAAAATTTCTGAACAGAAAGCCCCATCTCTAGTAAAGAGTTAAAAGAATAGTCTTTTGCTAATAAAAGGACCTAACCATGGCGGGACTGTTGCTGTAGATTTTTAGATGTGTGTTTCATTTTAAATACCTAGTGTTGCTCTTGTATCATATGATATTAGTGCCATAATAATTTTTTGGGTATATTACATTACCCCTTCTCATGTTTGTTATAATGAGGGGTGATTCCTCCCTTGTTTCATATTATGACACCTGCTTCTCATGTTTTGAATATTGCACACTCCTATAGACTTGTTTATATGACAATTTTATAGTTAAAAAATAATTCATCAATTTATGTAGTAACAAAGTAATAATATTTTCTTCTCATGTCATATGTTAATGTTTGATTGAATGGGTCCATTACAGACCAACTGGTGTAGGCCAAAGGGTATTGATTCTCGGGTCAGGAGAAAGTTCAAGGGTGTAAGTTTGATGCCTAATATTGGTAATGGCACTGACAAGAAGACTCGTCACCATCTTCCCAACGGTTTCAAGAAGTTCATTATTCACGATGCCAAAGAGCTTGAATTGATGATGATGCACAACAGGTTAGAAGAAGAAAAAAATAGTACCATGTTATTTTATTTTTCCATCTTCTCATTATAACCCTTGAACCAAATTTTTGTTAAGAACTATGCGGCCCTCATTTATCATATATATTAGTCATCCATGTCAGTTTGTATGAAAAGTGTACATTTTTAAGAGTTGGATATTGATCACAATTATATGCGTTTAGGACATACTGTGTAGAGATTGCACATAATGTATCCATGAGGAAGAGGAAAGAGATTGTTGAGTGAGATTCTCAACTTGATGTTGTTGTTACCAAAAAGCTTGCGAGGCTATGGATCCAGGAGGATGATTAAGATCTGTAGGCTTATTAGGAAGTTTTATAATATATCCCCAAGTCAATATTTATGAACACGTAGGTTTTATCTCTAAATATTGATTTATCTTAGGGGAGAAAGTCCCCCACCCCTCCACATTTCCACATCAGAGATGATAGTGCGATGATCCATTAGTTAATGATTTATAACCTACTATGATATCTTATTATTACCGCCCGTCCATTCGTATTAAGTACTAGGCGGGACTCTGCATATGTCGCCTGAAACCTTACATAAATTCACATAATTCAATTTAATTTTTTGTAGCATATGATGGCCAAATCGCAGTGTGACAATGATTGATCTTTAAATTCAAATCAAATAAACAATTATTTATTGTACAATAATAATTTCTTGTGATCTAGTTTATGAACTATTGACGATTTTCTTCTATTTGTGTAGTCGCTGTGGCAGCGGCTATGGTTGCAAGTGACGAGAAAGATGGAGATATAAAGGTCCTCTTTGTGAAACCATTAGTGTACTGGACCCAATTTTTTTTATCATTACCACTACATTTTCTCGCCCTCAGATTAATGCTATTGGTTATGGGTTATTATTCAAAGTTTATGATCATGTTAAATTGGATATACTGGTTTGATCATGTCAATTATTTTCATCGGATCCATCTAAAAATGATCGTGATAAGGTAAAAATATTGATTTTGTGTGTGATGTAGGACCCGAATAAAAGATTTAGCCGAGACACGATATAGAAGAGTTGGAACTAGGGACTCAAAACCCAACTCGTGGACCTTGTTGGACTTTTGTAAGTGATGTTTCGTGACACTAGAAATCGAACAAAAATATGCATTTACAACTTGAAATACATTGTAGCATTATTCTCTGATCAATAGAAACTGAACAAAAATATATTTCAGAGCAGAAATGTACAACTTGAAATAATATGCCTTAATATTATAGCTAATATGATAATTTTATTTTGTTTGACAAACATTTTTGGATCCTCATAAAGTTTCTAGCGTTAAGACGTACTGCATTCCCTTTTTCTGTTCCACGTACCAAATGACACACGTTCAAGGTAGTAGCAATTTACCCATATACACTATTGGGTAAAAAAATCCTCATTTTCTTTTAAATTTTAGCGGGTGGTCCCTAGCACTGGTAGTTTAAGGCCCGCTTATATATTTTAGCATCTCTGCTATTATTTTACAGTTTTCGCTGATATTTTATGATGCGAAAAATATTTTAATAGTATCTGCACTCTAAATTTTTTATTGATCGTACCCTAACGTTTAAAAACACACCATTTTTTTACTAAGTTGTGGAGATCGAAAACTAAATCTGTATATATTTTCATGTACTTCATATGCATCTTGTAGTATGTTTGAAATCTTTAAACTAAACCAGTGTGTGGTTATTTGTGCAGGAATTGACCAGGTGATGGGTAAAGAGGAATTTGGTGGGATTTTTAGTCCTTGCCAGGATTGGGAAGGATATGACAGTTTTGGATAATGACTACTATTTTATTGTACGGGCTTGATAAGTTAACAAACCATATAACAACTGAAAAAGAAGTTAAGAAAATATATAGTTTATACTTAATTAGCATGGTAAGCATCTGCATGCACTATAACTTACATTTTGGCTAAGATATGTTAGTGTTGAGATTTTGTTGCCGTTTATAAGCCTCACAATCTCACAAGTGAACTGGAATTCTAAGATCTAAAGGAGACTTGTATATGTATATATTATTGTAGGATCATAGTGATTTAAGACTTATATATGTATATATTATTGTAGGATCATAATATATCGATACTAAAATAAAACAACGAGCCTCCACTCTCAATACTAAGAAACTTCAAGGATGCCAAATCTGTGTACTCGTCCGTAACAACAAATATGTCCACATAAACACTTGACTGAACAACAACAACAAGAAAATCTTAGTAAAATGGTGTCTACTCAGGAAGAAAATCACAATCCACATCCTCTCCTTTACTAGCGTATTGCTCACCATATCTTCTTGAATATAGTTGCCCAACTCTATAATCAGGAGGTCCAGATAAGAAGGTAAAGATTCTGGCTAATGCAAATGTGTATAAATTTATAACAGGATTTATACTTTTAAAAGCCCAAATTTAGTTTCCAGATAGCATGGTGTTGGGATTTTGTAAGCATTTTAGATATTGATTTGGTAAGTTTGGTGTTTTAAGTTTCTATTTTCTTTTTCATTTGAGCAGGGCAACCTCAAAGGCATTTGCTTACAACTGGTTGGAGTGCATTTCTGAATAAGAAGAAGTTGGTTTGTGGAGATGCTGTCCTCTTTTTAAGCTACAGAAACCTCTCCCTGGTATATTTTTTTAATATGTTCCTAGGATAGGCATTATACATATTTTGCATAATACATATTTTTCTAAGGTTGTAAAAGTGTTGCTGATATCCAAAGAAACTATTCTAGTTTAGCAGCTATCGCGGCCAATGGTGAGGGAAAAGGGCCTCTTATCAGTTTTGTAAATGGAGCGTGGGTGGATCAATATTGTACTCTCAAACCTTCTTTTCAACTTCTGCTTACTTCTGTTTTCGAGGTTCAAACTAAATAACTAGATTTTGTGAACGTGGTACCCCTCTATATCTCTCTATCAACATTTTATCAAGTAGTTTGTTCTGCTTAGGATGCTTTGTTAGTCACTGCTTTTTTAGGATAAATTGCTTATTCTAACATGGACGTTAATCTACACCATTAAGGTCTGAAACTAATTGTTTTATGTAACTCTTGGCTTATATGTGACTTGATATTATGATGTAACATCTGCCACTCTCTCTTAATATTGTATTCAATCAATATAACTAGAGTGATCCTGATCCAAATTGAACACAAAAAAGTTTGGCTTTGGATATATAGAAGCTAGTCGATCAGTTGGAACTACATTCAAAATTTTATGTAATTAGATATTCCATGGGTGGACAAGTAGTTTGGGCCTGCTTCAAGCTCATCCCTCGCATGTATGGTACACTGATGCTCTAAAGAATTGTTGATATTATAACTAATACGACTAAATGTTGCATAATTAATTTTAGGGGCAGTTAGATACCACCCCTTAGTATATAATAAATATAGATATAGATCCTAGTTATCTCAATTTAAAGATATTGGCCCCTCTAACGGATCAACGTAACTATCGTATCTTCAAATTTTTGGTAGTCTCCCTCGTCTAAATCTCCTAGATTCCCGGTCTCCCCCATCTCACCAAATACTATACACGAATACAGTTCGTATAATAATGAAAATAGTATATTACCACTATACAAATATTTACTGGCATAGATATCTATTTGGATACCAACTAATATTCATATAGAAATTAACCTAATTGACAAAAATAGATACCCTTTGTTAGAACCAGAAAAAAGCTACCCTTCGTCATTCAATAATTCAATAAGAGTGGTTATACATGTACATATAAATTAGACACATAATTAGATACATTGATTTGGCACAAGGTTTTATTTAAAAAACTATGTTATATTTAAAAAAAATTATACTACGTTAATAAAAAAAATTAAACCCCTTTCTAAAAATAAAAATTGAAAAAACTATTGACCAATTTTTTAAAATAGTTAAAAAATTGTTGAATTTTTTTTTCAAGAGAACATTTTTTTATTTCTTAAAAACAATTTTTTATAAAAAAAAATTTTAAAACTGTATTTTTTTATTAAAGATTTGAAAAACTATTTTTTAAAATCTGGCGCGGACCCACATCATTGCGATTGGTTAGGGTCGCTGACGCGAATCCATATCATTAATGAATGTGAGTTCACACCACCAAAATATTTTTTTATAAAAAAATTATTACAAAAAAGTTCTACATTTTTAGACTAATTTTTTTTATCAAAAAATTTGTGCTACTTAAGAAAATGTGTTTTAAAATATATGTGCTACTTATTTTTTTAAAAACTGTTTTACACTTTTTTTTAATAAAAAAAGTGTTTTTAGAAGAAATTACTCTTAAGAAATTAAAAACTGTTTTTCTTGAAAAAAAGGTCTCAATAATTTTTATAACTGTTTTAAAAAATATTTAACATTTTTTAAAACATTTTTTGATATTTTTTTCTTGTTTTTAGTGAGTGTGTCTAGTATATGTGTCCAATTTACGTGTACATCTAGAGTTTTTCATTCATTAATTCACGCACGTAATGGGGTGTCAAATTGGATTTCCTCCACGTGCTTTGACTATCTCCCTAGTTTATTGATTGTTTGGCAGAGTACAAGCAGATGAGGCAAAATTTCTGGAAATGTTTGCTTAAGGACCGATATGTAGAATAAAGTTTTATGTGGGTTTAGTTATATAGAAACTTTTAACTAGGGTTCTATATATAGTTATCTATTAATTTTACTAGTGGATAATTTTTTGTACTAAATTAATTTTGTATGACTAAACGTTGATATTATAACTAATATGATAATTTTATTTTGTTTCACAGAATGTCATTTATGGATCCTCATCAAGTTTTTAGCATTGCGTGTTGCGGCATTGATGGCGATGATAGTAGAATGAAAGTTAATAGTCAACAATAACAGACTTCTTTTTTGTATTTTATTTGATTGGTTATAATATAAAAATATCTCATTTGGGGATGATTGTATTATGATGTTATATTGGATGTTTTTATTAAATTAATGCAACTTTCGGGGTGATTGTATTATGATGTTTCATTTTGTTTGGTTTAAGTTTCTTTTGTAAATAAAGAGTGGAGGCTTATATAAATGTAAATGTTGAATATGATGCCCTTGTTTTTGTAGACTATTTTTGTATATTTTCTTACTATTTAAATAGTATGGTAAGAATAATTTGGATCTTGATTTTTTTAAATATGTATTAATATTACTAATAGAATTTTACCGTTACTAATTTTAAATTTTATTGTTACTAATTCTGAATTTTACCGTTACTATTAGCAACATAATTTTTCGTTACTAATTCTGAATTTTACCGTTACTATTAGTAACATAATTTTCGTTACTAATTCTGAATTTTATCGTTACTATTAGTAACAGAATTTTTCGTTACTAGCTTCGTACCCCACGCCTTTTTTCTAACAGAAAAATTATGTTACTAATATTTTTAGTAACGGTAAAATTGTGTTACTAATTACGTGTTTTGGTGTATTGTATTTTAGAGACATGACCCAGGAACCCCTCCTAAACTGGACAAATACTTTGACAATGAGGAAGAAGGTTCTGGGGAGTCTACTATGGTACTTGCAAGCCATGTTAACTTACTTGCTGCTGACTAGGATAAGACCTAGGACAAATACTTTAACTCGTCTTGGCTAGTTTGTTTTTGCTTTTTATCTTTTATATTTTCCATTTCTTCTACTTTCTCTATTGTCATGTCACAAATTTTGTAACCCTTGAATGATCAATGAAATGGCATATTTTTGCTTAATCTTTCCCTATTTCTTGTGATGTTGATTGTTTGTTGCTTGTGATCTTCAATACTGTTTATACTTCTTGTTTCTCTTGGCCGGGTCCATAAACTTATACTTGTAAATTTCTAGTTTGATTCCAAGAAAAAGTTGATAGTTTCTGTTGAATCCCACCTACTCAGGCGATGTATGAGTCTTTTTTAGGCTATCCAGGCTATGTTCCACTGACCGAGGAAAACGTGATGGGGTTGCTCGACCCAGATGCCTATGACCAAGTGAAAGACACTTATGTTCACCTCCATTGCCTTTTGGATAGAGCAATGGCGAATAATGCTTGGTATTATGAAATAAATTAGGCAAATGCAAGATGTCCATAAACTCTCTAAGACATTGCTTCATTCTAATTATGAGGCTAAGTACCAGGCCTTGAGTGAAGGCTGGGGCTTTGATAAAAAGTACAAGATATTACTTCTGCCATGATTAAGAAGGAACTAGCCTCGAACTAAAAAATTGAGAGTTCCTGATCAATCGCTGCCCTTTGAAAGAAAGAAAATAATGCCTTAAGTACTGAGATGGAGAGTTTAAAGAAGTCTACCAATACTGGGCCGAATAAAGGAGTGTCTTTCTTGGATAAGGAGAATGCCATGCTGCTGGAGGAGATGGAAAACTTGAAGAAAAAGAGGACTAAATATGGCTAATATTCCAGACAAGCCATGGTTATTTGGCCAACTATTTATGAGGAAAGAACCAAGAAGGCTTTGGCCGACCATGCTACTCTACTCTTGGAAAAAGACACAACTAGCAAGAAACTCTAAGATAGGGTGGACCGATTGAATTTCCACTTTTATAAGCAACCCAATGATATTTGGATGGATGGGTATGATGAGGCCTTTACCTATTTGGATAAGCATATGGAGCAGTCTAGGGATGAAGGATATAAATGGGGTTAGCTGAACTTACTTACTCTACTGAAGAATCCCAAGGGTGATTTATGGTATTGTCATGATCCTAGAATATTGGATTATCGTGATCCTCCTTTAAAGATTGATATTAACTGGATTCCTCCTGATGCCATTCCTCATAGCTTAATCACAAAGTATATTAGGGATTATGGCCTGGAAGGAGAAGATGAGTATATTTGCCCCCAACATTTACTAGATCAGCCGAGCAGTAACAGACACACCTGACTAAAGGATTTTTGATCCACCACCCTGCAGAGCATCCTTGATGAGCCTCCTGCTGGGATGAGCAAAGTCGAAGGAAAGCATTCAGTAGGATAAACATTGTACTTTCTTTCTTTTTGGATTGTAACACCATGTGTTTGAAATAAAATGGACTTATTTTAAAAAAAAAAGTATGCTTGTGATATAATTCTGTTTTTATTTAAGCTTTGTGATTGATTTTAATCAGCTTTTCGACTAGGTAATCTGCCTTATGATTAGTTAATCAGCTTGCCGATTAAGTAATCTGCTTAAATATTAAAGGCTTGATTCATGGTTGAATCTATTTGTAATGCCTTGGATTCGAGTAATACTCTTAGATTATAATGTAAATAGTTTTGTTAAACTAAGTTGTAGCATTTGTTATCAGTGGAGACCAAGTGTATTAGGAATTTATAGTTATCCCCGTGTTTTAACTTAGTCGGGTAAAACCTCTTGTGCTTGACTTTGAGTCTTATATGAAGTTTTACTAACCTCTTGTTCTTGGTTTGTTGAAGTCGAAATCATACATGAAGTTTTAAAGAATAACTTTTCTGAAGTTGGAAAAGTTTGAATTAGAAAGAATTCCAAACAAAAATTTTTTGTAGTTGGAAAAGTTTGAACTAAAATTAGAGAGAATCTTTCAGTAAGTTCTAAATAATAACTTTTCTTAAGTTAGAAAAGTTTGAATCATAAATAATTCCAAACTAAACTTTTTTGTAGTTGGAAAAGTTTGAACTAAAATTAAATGGAACCTTTTATAAAGGTGGTATCACAGCATACTCTAAAAAAAAGCATAAAAAGGAAGTATAATTGAGAAAAATGTGCAACCTCATTAAATTGAACAACTGATTACATCAAAAATGAAATTACTGGTAATATTTGCGGAGACGATCGGCGTTCCAAGGGTTCTTAAATTCTCCACCTTCCAATGTTTCTAGGCGATATATTCCTGGTCGAATAAATTCCGAGATATGGTATGGACCGTGCCAATTAGGCTCCAACTTGTTATTCTTCTAAATCAGTTTCTTAAGGACATGGTCTCCATATTTCAAGTTGTTCGGCTTAACCGTTCGGTTGTAGAACCTAACAGTCCTTTGTTGATAGGCAGCCATCCAAATTACGACATCCTCTCTGACTTCTTCAACCATGTCCAGATCTTATCGCCTCACTTGATCACTCCTAGGGGAATTAAAATTTAGCACCCTGTGAGTAGACATACCTATTTCAGTTGGTACTACTGCCTCACTACCAAAAGAAAGCATGTGTGAAGTCTCTTCAGTCACCGTTCTCGGCGTAATCTGATAATCCCAAAGGACGTTGTGGATCTCATTGATCTAGTTCCCCTTAGAATCATCCAATCGTTTCTTCAAACCATCGAGCAAAGTTTTCTTAGTAATTTCTATTTGTCCATTGCACTATGGATGTCTAGGCGTTGAATGTAGTTTTGGAATCTTGGATTGGATGCAATATTTCTCAAACTCTTCATTATCGAACTGAATACCATGATCAGTGATGAAAGAGTACGGAATTCCATAGCTACATTGTAACACCCCGTAATTTTAATGATTTATATATTGGGATTAATTAAATTAAAATGAGCAATTAATCCGGATTAAAAAAAATATTAATTAGCGAGACAAGAGTTAATATTTATTTATATTGAGTATTACTTAGTGAATGAGTTATTAAGTACTACGAATGTATTATGATTGTCGTGAGTGAGAAATACGACAATTACGATAATTGAGTCGGGATGCGTGTGTTAGTCGTGTCGGGACTTAAATTTATGAGATAAAATGTGATTTATTTCAAGTGCGTTAGATGTCCAGAAAATAGTTAAAAAAGTGTACTCGGGGGTTTGGATTCGGTCCCGAGACATTTTTAGGCCAAACCTGCACCCCAGGAGTAGGGGTGTGCAAAAAAATCGACCGAACCGAAAACCGAATCGAACCGGCCCGAACCGAACCGAACCGAAATCGGCGGTTTTTTTTAGCCCGGTTCGGTTTGCGGTTTAAGGATTTAAAAAACCGATAATATCGGTTCGGTTGTCGGTTTAGACAAAGAAAAAACCGATTCGAATCGAACCGAACCGACATCAATATTATATATTAAAAAACCCTTAAATATCTTTTATTTTTATATCCAAACACCATTAACCAACCTCCAAAACCGACCAAAACCGAAAACCGACCTACAAAAAAATGACCAAAACTGAAAATCGGTTAAAACCGAACCGAACCGAACCGAAACCGACGGTTTTTTTCATCGTCGGTTCGGTTTCGGTCTGATTTTTTCCAAAACCGAACCGATCGGTTCGGTCTGAATTGCGGTCCAAAATCGAACCGAACCGACCCGTGCACACCCCTACCCAGGAGGGTATTTTTGTCTTTTGAATTTTCATAGTAAAAGGACATACGAGTTTTCTAGAGTTATATCATCAGTTATGTTGAGGGGGTTAGGGTCAATAGTTAGAAAATTAGAGAGAGGCCACTAGAGGAGGAATGAGAGGAGTTCTGAGGTTTCCCATACCATTCTTGCACCACCACCACCACTAGAGTGTAGATCGGGAGGAGAGGAAGGCAACCCCACCATTTTTCTGCAGAAAATGAGACCTACAATTCTAGGAAAGTGTTTATCTTGCTAAATTTGAGTGCATTTACTATCCATGTTAGTGTAGTATTAAATATATGCACAAATAAATGATTTTGGCTTTAAATTGGAGATTTAATTCACAATCTTGGTTTGGATTTGCATGTAGATTGATTTCCTATGTGAACTGGAAACCAAATTAGAACATATGAGATGATGATAATAATAAAAGAAATCTGGGTTTTGTTGATGTTCTTGAATAAAAAGAATAACATAGGGTTTTTGGGTTAAATTGAAGGATTAATGTGATTTAAATGACCCTCCTTGATGTTTTGATGTTCTGATTACGTTAGAAATCCTTTATACATGTTATTATAGGGATTAATATACTTGGTTGGGAGTTTGGGATTGTATTATTAGGGTTTAGAGGGTTAGCAGTGGTGGAAAACCGTAACACTGAAGAAGATGGGTCGTCAGGTACCTAGAACCGGTTCGGCCTACTCCTCAAACCGGTTCGGCTGTACACCCAAACTGGTTCGCCTATACACTAGAACCAGTTCGGGGGACCTGTTAGTCTAGGCCTTGGTTTGCTTAAATTTTTAAGAGGTTAGGGTTGGAATTTTTCCCAATTGAGGAGAGTTAAGGCTAGAAATTATTGGGCAAATTTTGATATTAAATGATCTTACGAGAATTAGAATGGGTCATAGAGAGTACGAGTGAACCTAAGACCAGACCAATAGTAGAGGGATATTAAAACTACTGAAATAAACTAAGGGGTAGTTAGGACCCTTTGAGTAGTGGGAAAAAACTCGGGAATATACGATGAGAAGTATAATGATAATTAATAACACGTAGGATATTCGAGACTTATATATACTATGTACGGGATATATATTATAGGTTGTGTGTATACCTATACCGATCTGATATATATATATATATATATATATATATATATATATATATATATGTGTGTGTGTGTGTGTGTGTGTGTGTGTGTGTGTGTGTGTAAATACCTATTATGTGAACTTTTATGTCTGTGAACATACCTAGGCTATCTGCTATCACGGGAGTCTTGGGCAGTCTTATCCTGATGAACCCATTGGGGGGGATTTTAGACTTGTGCCTCAGAACATAGAACTTATGGATTGAGCATTACTTGTATGTATGGTAGTGTGACCGGTGATTTGGGTGCGTTAGGTGTGTGCTTGGCTTAAAGGCCTAAAAATATGTTCGCCTCCAAATTGTGTGAATTGTGAATGTATGGTTCGAGAGTGATTCCGAACCAGAAGTCCTTTACTTAGTACGTGATGTACCAGGACTCGATAGCAGAGTATGCACGCATCGCGGGTCTCTACCTAGGGATGCCTTATTCATATATATGGTAAGATATATATATATATATATATATATTCTAAAGTAATTTAAGTACGTGTGAACTTAATACTTATTTGGGGACTTTTACTAGATAAAGAGGTTTGGAAAAATGATAACGTATTGTATGGGCAATACGGGTGGGAACGACGAGTTAGTATGCAGGGAGAGACTTAGTTCAAACTAGTTAGGTGGGGTAGCATGACTAGGTTGGTTTAGAAGGATACATTAAGCGTGCACAATAGTTGAGAGGTGTGGATCTCAAGTGAGGGCACGTAAAGTTAACATGTATACAATATCTGCTCTTTCTATAATTTAAATACTTACAAAATATTTTCAACTGTTTTCTTTGGCTCTGGCCCGTTTCAAATCCATTTTTTGTAAAAACCTTTTAGGTGTCCAACCACAGGGACGTCAGGCTTAGGATTTCCTTTATTTTTAACATGCTGGAGCTGTTGTACACGTTGCAGGACATCTGTAGTAGATGCATCCACATTTATCAATTCCTTTTTATCATCCAGTTATCTCAGTCGACACTTCGCCCATATTTAGTTAGTGGATACTTCAGAGACATTATATTTCTATTTTATTTCCAGTCGTCGAATTTAGTTTTTATTCATGGACTATTGTATGTGGTTTTCAATTATGGAGGGTTTATTCCAGACACACCGGGTCATTAGGGTATTAGTAAAACAATTGGGTTTCGACAGTGACGATAAGAATGAGACCATTAATGATTCCTACTTAATTTAAAAATGGATTGATCACCCATGATTATAATAGGTGGGATGTCACAGACATGTGATCTGAAAAACTCTTTGATAAGGCATATCGATTAAGGGCTCAACCTACACCCATTTGGTGAAGTAATTCACCCTGAAAACTAAATACTTGAATTTTCCTTTGGTGGTCGGACCTTTAATCCCCAAATAACAAAAGGCCACGAAGAAGTAGTAAGAGTTAGGGAAGACCCTAGTCTTATATGAATAACAACAAATCTTTGGCACTTGTCATACCTCTTAGCGAAGGAAACATAGTCTGCTTTCATTATTGACTAATAGTAGCCTTGCATGGCTAGCCTTTGCACTAACGATCTTCCAGTTGAATGGGCACCACATGAGCCTTTATGGACCTCCTTAATCAGATTATATACTTTAGTTGGATGGACACAATGAATTAAAGAGACCGTGTAGCCTATTCTGTACAGAACACTATTCTCCAATACATAACTGTTTTTTTTTATCTCATCTTCCTTTCTTCCTTCTGGTCGGATGGTAACATGCCTTTTTCAATGTAATCCTTAATTGGATCTATCCAGGAAAGTCACAATTCTATAAAAATTATACTAATAGCTTCCACATCAATATTTCTACTGGTGATAATGTCAATTGGAATGGGTCGTCTGAGCTCCATTGGAGTTGCTGAGGCTAGCAGATCAAGAGCATCTGCTTGCGTATTATCTACCCTTGAAATCCATACCATGTTGACTGCCGAAAATGAAGAGATAACCTCCATAGCCTTATTTAGGTATCTTACCATCATTTTTCCTTTAACTCTATATATCTTAAGTTACTGGTGGAAAATGAGTTGGAAATCATTATGCGCTATCACTTGCTCGACACCTAATGAGGAGGCTAATTCCAATCCAGTAATTAATGATTTGTACTCAACTTTATTATTGAAGGCTTGAAATTAAAATCTCAATGAATATTCCATATCTAGATCATCTGGGGTATTGATAATAAGTCCATCCCTACTTCCAGTGTTACATGAAGATCCATCTACGAACAGTTTCCATGCTGGGATGTCGTTGTTGTAGTCTTCTTCTACTAGAATTCCATATTTGAACACCTTCTTGATTTGTTTAGCAAGTTGTCGAGCACTTTCTTCAATATCGATAATTCTAGTTGGTCAAAAGTGACCATCTCAATTTGATTTTGAGCTGATCTATCTTCTAGAGAAGTCTGCTCGATAGGTAAACTTGGATTGTTTGGCACCTCTACATAGTTGAATTTTACTATAAAATCTGCCACTGCTTTCCCTTTCAAGGAGGTTACCGTCTCTTAAACAATATCATATTCCCCAAGCTCAACTGCCCAAGACATTTGTCATCCTGACTTTTCAGGTTTGTGCAAAGTTTGTCGCAGTGGTAAGTCGGTGTATACTACAATAGTATAGACTTGGAAGTAAGGTCTCATCCGTCTAGAAGCTTCAATAAGAGCCAATGCTTACTTCTCTAAGAATATCTGATTTCTTCTCCTCAGAATGCTTTTTTAGTGTAGTACACTAGTTTTTGAACTCCCCCCTCCCGTCAGATCAAGGCCGAGCTTATAGCGAACTCTGAAACAGCTAACTGTAGGTATAATTTTTTGCCACCCAATTACTATTTCAAATCCAGAAAAACTTTCTCACACTCGCCATTTCATTCAAAGGTCTTTTTAAGCACCTTAAAGAATGTAATACATTTATCTGTAGCTCGAAAAACAAAGCGATTTAGAGCTTCCACTCTTCCTGTTAGTTTTTGCACATCCTTTTTGCCGGTTAGGGATTTCATATCCAACAAAGCCTTTATTTTATCAGGATTGACTTCAATTCCCCTTTGATTTACAATACACCCCAAGAACATTTCTTCTTGTACTCCTAATATACACTTAGTCGATTTGAGCTTCATTTGGTGTTTCTCTAATTAGTCAAATATTTGGGCCAAATCAACAATGTGGTCGGTAATAATATTGCTCTTGTTGAGCATATCATCTATATATACTTCCATGTTCTTGCCAATCTGATCTTCAAATACTTTATTTACAAACCTCTGATATGTTGCTCTAGCATTTTTTATCCCAAAGGGCATATCGTTGTAAAAGTATGTTCCTTGGCTGGTAATGAAGAATGTGCTCTCCTTATCCTCTGGCTTCATTTTAATCTGGTTGTATACAGAATAAGCGCCCATGAAGCTAAGTAGCTTATGACCTGCCATTTCATTTACCAATTGATCAATCCTAGGTGAAGGAAAGTCATTCTTTGGGCATGCTTTGTTGAGGTCAATGAAGTCTACACACATGCACCATTTATTGTTCTTCTTTTTGAGCACCACCACATTGGCCAACCAGGTAAGATATTTAACATCCTCTATAAACTGCGCTTTTTACAGCTTTTCCATCTCTTCTTGGATTGCCATATTCTTCGCGGGACTAAAAACACTGCGCTTTTACTTGATCGGTTTAGAATCCTTATAAATGTTGAGTTCGTAGCAGATGAAGTTACGATCAATTCCTGGCATAGCCTCATGGCTCCATCTAAACACATTCTTCCTATCTCTAAGGAATGTAATTAAATCCTGTTTGAGAGAGGGTGTTAGTCTTGAACTAACTTGAGTGGTCCTTTCTGGTTTATCATCATCAAGCACAATAGTTTATGTCTCTTCCATAACTTGTTTCTTCACCAAATCTTTCTCTTCCTGAGGATCCCAAGTGTCAATATGGAAAGTAGTTGTGCCCCTTTGTATCTCCTATTGGTCGACTGAGGTATAATAGCATTCCCTAGCTTCCATCTGGTAACCATTATCTACGCCGACTCCATAATTAGTACGAAACTTCATGCGTTGATGCACAATAGATGGCACTGCCTTTAATTATTTCTACTTACTGGATAATTGTCGACCAACACATCCAGCTTGATTGTTCCCAGGGAATATACATTTTTTCTTGAGAACCCTATGAGAGGCCCGTGATAAGGTTCTAGTTTATTATCTCGTAGCCCTTAGCTGTGGAAACAATTATCGAACATGACGTCCGTCAAACTCGCATTATTGACCAAAATTCTTTCCACTTTACCATAATGAACCATGCGAGTGATGACTATTGGATCATTATGAGGATAGAGCACCCCACTCACATCATTTTTGGATAAG
Source organism: Sambucus nigra (assembly GCA_949130495.1). Lineage (NCBI taxonomy): Eukaryota > Viridiplantae > Streptophyta > Magnoliopsida > Dipsacales > Adoxaceae > Sambucus > Sambucus nigra. The sequence continues at coordinate 415,263,385 of OX422214.1, read as the reverse complement.
TCGATCACTGTTGATGTAAAAAATTAGATAGCTCTAATTATTCAATCACAGATAAATAAAATGAGACAAAGATTTTAAAGTGGTTCATCCTTATAAGAATGGCCTACGTCCACTGTTATGTTATTGCTGAGTGTTTTTGAATTCTCGAGTATATGTTCTCTCAAGAAATTCCGGTCCCCTTGAATGAGGGTGATACAAGGTATTTATAGCCCTTAGGCTGTACATGAAAGGGTTGATACATTAAATGATATACATATGAAAGGGTAATACATTTAATGCAGCGTGTGCGTCAAGATGATAAACATTCAATGAATAGTTGAACTGTTGATTATCTGGCAATTAATGCTACGACCGAGATGCAACTCGGACCGCCTTAGTTGCTCGTTGCTCAGGAGTTCCTCGGAGCGCTAGAGTACCTCAGAGTGCTGAAGTTCCTCAGTGTATCCTCGTTGCTCGGAAAGAACATGAGTTGGTCGGGGAAATGAACTTCCTCGTTGCTATTGTGCCAAGTAGATTGACACGTGTCTTAATTTATTCGTCCATATCAGCATATTAATTTTGGTATCAACAGAAGCCCCCAATGTTTCATATTTCGAACTTTGAGGAGTATGGAACATTCTTTCTCGGTATATGGCGATATTAAATGACTTTCCTGAGTTTTAGGAGCCTTTTCTTCATATTTGAATTTCCTTCCAAATTCGCAGAATCCGCTTTTTCGAATTTTTATGAGTGCTTCGATCTTCGTGCATTTTTATCCTTTTAGCCGCCGGTGGTGTATAAGTTTCTTTTGTGTAATCATTTCCTTCGCAGCTTCCCAAGGTAAAGTATTTAAACTTCTTAGGTAACCATACCGTCTTCCACCTTTTCCAATTTTCTGCATTCAAGCTTTCTGTTCTCTCTCTCTCTTGTGCGTTCATCTTTTCCTTCGCTAGTTGTCAGCTCTTCCTTTTTCCTGTAAGATTCTCTTCTTTTCTTCTGTATTTCTTTTATTCACTATGGTTTATCTTGTGGAGTCTATTGAGAAATTTCGTTCCGATTTTTCCATTCCTTCCTGGGTAACTCTGGAGGTTCTTTCTGAGCCTTTAGATTATTTTCGATTGGCTGAGGGACATTGGTTCCCCAGTCTATTCATTGCTGAATGTGGATTTTCTTTTCCGCCAAACCCCTTATGCTTAGAGTTCTGTCAGTACTTTGACGTTGTTCCTGCAAAAATAGCCCCCAATTCATGGAGAATAATTAATGGGGTGAATAAATTAAATCTAACTCATGGAACTCGTATAGGGATTCCCGAGATTATGTATTGCTATAGATGGGTTGTTTTAGATAATGTTTATTACTTAAAAACTAGGTTTTTAAATAGGGCTCTTGTAGTTAACCTCCCTGATGCAAATAGAGATTATTTTGAACATGGGGTGGTTATTAAAAATTGGCAATATGCCCCCTTGGTTGGAGATGCAGTATACCAGGGTCCTAAATGCCCCCCATATGGCAATGGGATAGGTTTATTCTCATTTTCCTTTACTTATGAAATTATGCTTTTATCATATTTGACAAAATGTATGACTGATATTTCATTATGTATTTATTTGCAGTTGATAGTAAAAGAAAAACTCCAAAAGAATCAGAGGTTAATATTAAGCATCTGAAACTTATCTGGGGTTTGCATAAGAACGTTGCAGACGAGCACATCAGGTCTGCATCATATTTGCTGCAGTATAGGAGTTATACGACTTCTTATACTGCTCGTCCTGTGATTAGATCTGTTGAGCCAGCCTCAACTCCAGAGGATTCTTCTTCAGATTCTCACATCCCTTTAAGTCAGAGAATGGGCAGGAAAAGAGCTCCTCCTGCTCTATTTGATGACACTATTTCTGCTGCTGAGGCCAAGAAAAGCAAAATTGATGTCCCAGAGGGGACTAAGAAGGTGGATGTTGCGCCTTCCAAAGCTATCGAGAAGCCCCCAGTGGCTCCGAGCAAGAAGGTTACTCCTGTGGAGATGACTGTTATTTCTCTGACCAAGAGCTCTTCCTTGGTTGAAACTGCTGAAGTCCCTTTGAGGAGATTGAGGAAATTATCCTCAGTCAATTTGGCTAAAACTGTCAATCTGGCTGAAACCATCTCCTCTATACTAGCTGGTGGTGTTGGTGTTCCAACCATCATTCCTCCGAGCTCTGCCATGAGCTTGATAAAAACTTGGATCATACCCGAGGTCCAAGGAACTGATGAAAAGATTTCTAGGGATATACTGACATCCCTAGCTACCCGTCACCTTGCTTCAGTAAATTTCTCACACTCTGAATTTCCTCTCTTTCTTTGAATACTTGTATTTTTGTACTGACCTGTCACTTTTTCCCTTGTTTAGCTGGTGAATTGTTTTAACAACATCGTGAAGAAAGATGAAGCAATCAAAGCTTCCAGCTCCTCGTCGGGGGTAGAGGATGCTCTGCTGGGTTTGACCCAATCCTTGAAGGATTCTCGTCAGCAGTATAATGAGGACAAAGCTGACTGGGAGAAAAAGTTGTCTATAGTTGAAGCTGAGAAGGTGAAGCTGGCTGAGACCTCCAAGAGTTTGGAGAATAAGGTGAAAAGTTTAGAGGTCGAGCATAAAAAATGACGACAAGCTCAAGAACTTTGGAGAGCTTGAAGATAAGATGAAAAAGGCAGAGGAAGAGTTGTCCGTCCTGCGAGATGTCAAGCGCCAAAAAGAAGAATTGGATGCGAAGTTAAAGACTGCCGCGGATCTTCTATCCTAGAAGCTCTCCTCGGAGAAACTGAAAAGAAAGCTCGCAGTTAAAAAATCCTTCAGCGCTGGCTGGGATAAAGGATGGGACAAAGGGATTGCTGCGATGACATCCCAAGTACAATACGGGAAGTTGAAATACTTCCGAGATGGCTGGGTAGCTGCCTTGCAGGAATTGAAGATCAAAGACGACTCTGAGCTATTTCAGCTACACCTCCCTGGTCCTCCCCCACCAATTGTAGAAGAAGAAGAGGATGAGGCCATCTCTGATGAATCTTCCATGGCCATGGGTGATCAAGTCCCTGCCTCTCTACCTTCTGCCAACGAGGACATTTCTTCCATGCTTCCTCCTCCTGAGAAAATTTCAACTCCTGCTGATCAAGCTGCTGTTACCACCGAGCAACCAAGCTCCTCGTCCCAGCCTCCCGAGAAAGTCTTGGGAGACAAGGAAAAGGTGTGAAGTTGTTCGGTATCATTTATATCTTTCATTATCATTTGTAATAAAATAATGTAATCTTTTTATGATCTAATAAAATACATCTTTGTTCTTATCTGTTGTTGATGATTTGTTTTTGTTGACTGTTGTCTCCTCTTCATTAGTTTATGGCCAGGATGGAATTGCTATCTGCCAATGATACAAAACTGATGCAGCAAAGTCACGAATACTATAAGGCTGGTCACACAGAGCTAAGTGTATCAGAAATTGCTGACATCCTTGGCCATGATGCTTCAGAATAGGCAATTGAGGCTTATCGGTACTTGAAAGCTTTACTCGACCGAGCTGTGGACAATAATGTGGCCTACTATGAATTGATCGAGGAGCTTCATTGTACCTTAGAAGATCTTCAGGATCAGCACAATGAATCAACTGCCTTGTTGCACAAGGAATATGAGAATAGGTATCAACAGCTTTCCTCTGAGACAGGTCACAAAAAGATCATTGCTGGGTACGATGTTAGGGAGAGAACCCTAAAAGGTGAAATTGAGGCCTGCAGACAGATCGCCGAGCTGCTGGAACATGAGAACAACAATTTGCAGAAAAAGTTGGCACAATATGAGTATGCAGCTTCATCCTCTACTGCCTTGGTACCGGTCACTGATGAAGGATTCTCATTCTTAGAGGTTGAAAATGCCAAATTAAGGCAAGAATTGGATACGTTAAGAAAGCCTGATGTTTCTACTACTGCTCGGGGACGAGGAAGAGGGTCTCGTGGGCGAGGAAGAGCTGTTCAAAATGTTATCGAGGAGCAAAGTTCTCCACCTGCTCGGAGTCGATCAAGAGTTCTCAGCCGTAATGTTGAAGAATCTCGCACTCAGTCTACTTTGGAAACTCAAGCGTTCCAATTGAATGCAAAAGATCGTGCTTTGTCTGAAATGTCCAAGAAAAACCTATCTTTGGAAGATCAACTTACTGCAACGAAGTCTGCCTTGAATAATAAAGATGTTTTTGCCAGGAGCCTTCACGAGCAACTAGAGAGAATAACTTTCCAATTCCACAAACAAACTCGTGAGTTTTGGATGGCAGGCTACAATGAAGCCCTATGTCACTTGGATGCTCGCCTTGAAAATGCCAATAATGAAGGTTATAAACAGGGATGGTTGAACGCACTGGGTGTGTTAAAGCTAGAGCAGGGCCATTATTTATGGGATTATCATGCTCCTGGGCTACTAGACTTGCCTGTACCGCCTTATAAACTGGACATGGAATGGATCCCAGCTCGTGCTATTCCTCGGAGCTTAATTTCAAAATATCTTGGTGACTATAGTCTTCATTCTCAGATTGAATTATCTCGTCCCGAGCATCTCTTGGATACTCCTTCAATAATGAATGTCAGAATGTTGAGGGACTTGAATTTTATCAATTCTCCCCAAACATTAAATGATCCTCCTGCTGGCGAGGAACCTGTATCGAAGGCTGAGGGGAAAAAACCAATAGAATAGGATTTTCAATGTAATAGTTAGCAAACATATGTAACATGTAATTTATTTTGAATTTTAATGAAAGACTTTCATTTTCTGTTTGCAAATCTGTATTGCTATTCTTTTGTACTTGTCTAACACTTTTACATCTGTGCATATGTATCTGTTAAAAACATAACAATTTTGAGCTGTTCATCAACCAACTTAGTAATAAACAGTTACAAGTATCAAAAATGTTGTTCGATCACTTAATAATAAAGTAATGAGTATAAAATTTTTAAAAATTTTTCCAACCAACCAAGGTTGTTAAATTGTGCTCGTCGACCAAGTATAACAACTAAGGTTGTAAAATTGTACTCGTCGACCAACTAAGGTTGTAAAATTGTACTCGTCGACCAAGTATAATTAGCGAGAGTTTTCATAAAATATGTCCGACCAACCAGGTTGATGGACCCTCCTCGTCAATAAGTTCTCCTCGTTGACCAACTACAATTAGTGGGTTTTTATACCCGACCAACTATACTTCGCTCAGTTTGGAATATTTTGTATTTTCTGGAATGATTTTACCTTCTGACCAACTTGTTGGCATATTTTGTTTCTTAACCAGCCAAAATTGGCATTTTAAGAATGTTGTTCTCGCCCTTTTACCATCCAAAGTTGGTCGTGGGTTTGAACTATTAGGTTCTTTCGAACTATCTTGTCCACAAGCTCTTTTACCAACCGAAGTTGATCACGCAAGTGTGCGCCTCCTAACCAAAGGAGTATAATTTGTTCTCGCTATTTTACCAACCGAAGCTGATCACGCTCGAACTATCAGGTTCTTTCGAACTATCTTGTCCACAAGCTCTTTTACCAACCGAAGTTGATCACGCAAGTGTACGCCTCCTAACAAAAGGAGTATAATTTGTTCTCGCTATTTTACCAACCGAAGTTGATCACGCTCGAACTATCAGGTTCTTTCGAACTATCTTGTCCACAAGCTCTTTTACCAACCGAAGTTGATCACGCAAGTGTACGCCTCCTAACCAAAGGAGTATAATTTGTTCTCGATATTTTACCAACCGAAGTTGATCACGCTCGAACTATCAGGTTCTTTCTAACTATCTTGTCCACAAGCTCTTTTACCAACCGAAGTTGATCACGCAAGTGTACGCCTCCTAACCAAAGGAGTATAATTTGTTCTCGCCCTTTTACCAATCGGAGTTGGTCGTGGGTCTGAACTATCATCTTCTTTTTGCTGTTGAATAGCGTAGTGTACAACACTAGTATTCCCCGAAAAACTTTCAAACAAAGGAGAGAGAGAAAAAATTGTGAACATCATTGTTTTATTCATGTTGATGGAACTGCTGTACATTTTACATTACTGATAATACTTGCGAAGGTGTTCAGCATTCCAAGCATTCTTGAATTCCTCTCCTTCTAGAGTTGCTATTCGGTAAGTTCCTGGTCGAACAACTTCTGTAACTCGGTAAGGTCCATGCCAGTTGGCTTCAAGCTTATTGTGCTTCTGAATGACCTTCTTTAGCACATAATCCCCTTCTTTTAAGTCGCATTTCTTCACCCTTTTGTTGTAGAACAGAGCTGTGCGTTGTTGGTAAGCAGCATTCCTAATGGCTGCCTCTTCTCTAACCTCCTCGAGCATATCCAAATCCAGTCTTCTCATCAAGTCACTGATTGGGGAATTGAAATTCAACACTCTGTGTGTTGGTAGACCCAACTCGGCAGGTATTACAGCCTCACTTCCAAATGCTAGCATATATGGTGATTCTCCAGTCGCTGCTCGGAGAGTTGTTCGGTAAGCCCACAATACTGATTGTAGCTCAGTAATACAATTAGCTTTAGCTTCACTTAGCCTCTTCTTCAAACCATTTAGTAGTGTTCTGTTTGTCACCTCAGTCTGCCCATTGCTTTGAGGATGACCTGGTGCTGAATGGGTCTTCAGGATGTTTGATTGTTGACAATAGGCAACAAACTCTTCGTTGTTGAATTGTGTTCCATGATCTGTGATGAAGGCATGAGGGAGACCATATCGACAGATGATATTCTTCCAAACAAACTGGTATACCTTCTCGTACGTCATATCGATAAGGGGTTCAGCTTCTACCCACTTAGTAAAATAATCTACTGCAACGACGAGGTACTTGAATCTTCCTCGGGTGATTGGAAGTGGTCCAACCAAATCAATTCCCCACATGGCAAATGGCCAAGGGGAAGTTATGGGTGTCAACAATGCTTGTGGAGTTCGTCGGATGGAGGAAAAACGTTGACGCTTGTCACATTTCTTAGCATAGGCTATACAATCAGCCCTCATCGTCGGCCAGTAGTATCCTTGCGTCGTCATTCTTTGCAAAAGTGTCCGACCTGCCACATGTGCTCCACAAGACCCTTCATGGATCTCTTCAATCAATTCTTTCACCTCGGAGGGGTGTACACATCTCTGCAAACCTACCATAATTCCTCGTCTATACAAAACACCATTAGTTAGTACATACCGGGCAGCTTTAAACTTCAATTTCTTTACCGCGAGATTATCCTCTGGCAATTCTCCCTCTTCAATATATGCCCTGATGGGATCCATCCAAGATGGTCCTAAATCAAGGGTAATAACATTCATCGTCAGGTTTTCATCTATGCTCCGACTTTTCAGTACTTCAATTGGTATCGTTCTTCGCAGCTCGGTACGAGTAGCTGATGCTAGTCGGGCCAGTGCGTCTGCTTGTGCATTTTCTATTCTGGGTATTCTGATCAACTGAATGGGATCAAATTCTGCCAATAATTCCATCACCTTTGCATCATACTTGACCATTAGTTCTCCTTTAACCGCATATGTTCCCATCACCTGATTCACATTTAATTGAGAATCACTGAATACCATCACTTGTTGTGCTTCCATAATCTTTGCTAAATTAAGACCTGCTATCATGGCCTCATACTCAACCTCATTATTGGAGGTTTTGAATTGAAATCGCAAGGCATATTCTATATCAATCTCGTCTGGGGTTTTCAAAACAATCCCTGCTCCACAACCTGCTGTGCAAGATGACCCATCTACATACAATCTCCATGTAGGTAACTCGTGTTCAAATTTCTTATCCAATAGAGTTCCTCGGTGGAATATCTGCTGTTCTCTTCCATCCTCCCCTGTTAATTTTCGCTCCTCGTCGACCATCTCTTCTCGCCCTTTTACCAACCGGAGTTGGTCTGGGTTTGAATTTGATGATCTTTCTACATCCACAAGCCCTTTTACCAACCGGAGTTGGTCTGGACTTATGTCTGTTGATCCTGTAACATCCACAGGTTGATCAGTGAGCACTTTTTGTTCCTCGTGGGTATCATGATATGTAAACTCTGCTATAAAATCTGCTACAGCTTGCCCTTTCAATGATGATCGGGGTTCATACACAATATCATATTCACCGAGCTCTATTGCCCAGTACATCAGTCTCCCTGACTTTTCTGGCTTATGAAGGGCTTGTCTTAATGGCATGTCGGTATAAACGACGATGGTATGGGCTTGAAAATATGGCCTCATTCTTCTACTTGCTTCAATTAATGCCAATGCCAATTTTTCTAACTTTGGGTACCTAATCTCTGCACCTCGGAAAGCCTTACTTGTGTAATAAATTGGCTTCTGGACTCCATTCTCCAATCTGATCAATGCTGAGCTGACTGCATGCTCTGATACTGCCAGGTATAAGTACAATTTTTCTCCCGTTATTGGCCTTGACAACAGTGGAGGTGTTCCCAGATATTTTTTCAAGTCTTGAAAGGCTCTTTCACATTCATCATTCCACTCGAAAGTTTTTCGAAGTGTTTTGAAGAATGGTAAGCATCTATCTGTTGCTCGAGATACAAATCTGTTGAGCGCTGCAACTCGTCCTGTAAGACTCTGCACTTCTTTCTTTGTTGTTGGAGATCGCAACCCTAAAAGAGCTTTGATCTTTTCTGGATTTTCTTCAATGCCTTGCTGGTTGACAATGTACCCGAGAAACATTCCTTCTCGTACTCCAAATGTGCACTTCGTCGGGTTGAGCTTCATCTGGTATTTATCCAGTTGATTAAAAGTCTGACTTAAATCAACTAGATGATCAGCAGCTTTCTTGCTTTTTGTCAGCATATCATCGACATAGACTTCCATATTGTAACTGATTTGTTCGTCAAAAACCTTGTTCATTTGCCGCTGGTATGTCGCTCCTGCATTTTTCAAACCAAAAGGCATAACATTATAATAATAAGTACCTCTAGGGGTAATAAAAGAAGTACTCTCCCTATCTTCAGGTTTCATCTTGATCTGGTTGTAGCCTGAATAAGCGTCCATGAAGCTGAGCAGCTCGTGCCCAGAGGTAGCATCCACTAACTGATCAATTCTGGGTAATGGAAAGTGGTCCTTTGGGCAGGCCTTGTTGAGATCAGTGAAATCAACACACATTCTCCATCTATTATTTTTCTTCTTTACCATCACCACATTTGCCAACCAGTCCGGGTATTTCACATCTTCAATGAATTGAGCTTTCTGGAGCTTGTTAACCTCCTCTTGAATAGCTTGATTCTTCTCGGGGCTAAATACCCTTCTTCTCTGATTTACAGGCTTGATCTCCTTATTCACATTGAGCTCGTGACATAAGAAGTTTGGATCTATTCCTGGCATGTCCTCATGAATCCATGCGAAAGTTTTCTTCCTATTTCTCAAGAAAGTTATCAACTCCTGTTTTATTGAAGCATCCAATGATGAACCTATCTGGGTTACTCGTTCAGGGTGCTCGTCGTCCAGAATAACATTTTCTGTAGATTCCACCACCTGTCCTTTTACAAGTTGGGATTCATCTCTGGGATCGAGAGTTTCAATCTCTGTATCTTCTTCCACCTGGTAAGTAGTAGTCTTTTTCCTTGATTCCTCAAGCTCCTCTTGCTCGGCAGATGAATAATAGCATTCCCGAGCTACTTTTTGATCACCTTTCACAACTCCTACTCCAAAGTTTATTGGGAATTTTAAGCATTGATGCACTGTAGATGGAACTGCTTCAAACTTCTTCAAACCAACTCTTCCCATGATGATGTTGTAAGCTGACTGCACATTCTTATCCATCACAAAGAAGCGTATTCTTTCTGTTCGACAAACAGGCCAAGTTCCAATGAATATATCCAACTTGATCATCCCAAGTGGAAAAACTTTCTCGCCAGCAAAACCCTAGAGGGGTCTGTGATACGGTTCCAATTGAGATAATTTCAGATTCAAACTGTCAAAGCATGAATAGTACATGATGTCTACCGAACTTCCATTGTCTACCAACAGCCTTGAAATCACTACTTCCTTCATCCTCATTTTGATCACCAGAGGATCGTCGTGAGGATAAAGAACACCTGCTAGGTCGTTTTTTGAAAAGCCAATGACCAGCTTCTCTTTGTTTACCTTCCTCGGACGATTGTCCTCGGTCAGATTTATTCGCTGAATATATGAACAAGCTTGAGCCTCTCCAAGGTAAGCCTTTCTTTCTGCAGTAAGGTTTCCTCCTCCTGCATCTCCTCCTGTAATGACATTACAATCAAATGACCCAAAACGTATAGAAAATACCTCTCGTTCTGGCTGTCTTGGTTTCTTGGGAAGGTCGGGGTCATCATCTGGATCATCTTCATGGTTTCTCTTCTTTTTCTCTTCTGCTCGACGAGGAGATCTAGACCTCTCTCTAGTTCGGTCGTTATTTTTTCTTTCACCTCCCTGATCAACATATTTTGCTAGCTTTCCTCTTCGGATGAGTGTTTCAATCTCGTTCTGAAGAGCTATGAAATTTTTGGTCATGTGACCATGATCTTTATGAAACTCGCAATATTTATCCTTACTCCTCGAATCAGGGTCTGACCTCAGTTTCTTTGGCCATTTTACCTCCTCGTTGTTCTTGATTTCTTCCAAGACATGATGAATACCCATTTTCAAAGGAGTATAATTGTCGTATTTCTTCAGGACTTCCCATGATGATTTATTATTTCTGGAACGTTTGTCACCGCCATTTCCCTTATGCTCTTTATTTTTAGACTTGTCGACGTCCACCTTGGTGTCTTTATCCATATTCTTCTTTGCAGCCATAGCTTCCTCGGCATTCATGATTTTGGCCGCTTTTGCCATCAACTCTGACATAGTTTTAGGTGGATCTTTCGCCAAGGTGTAATACAATTTATTAGGCAACAACCCACTCATCAAGGCGGTGATTGCTGTCTTTTCTTCGTAATCTATGACTTCCAGCTTCTCGTTATTGAAACGAGTTATGTAATCTCTAGTACTCTCACCAGATTTTTGTCTAACACTTAACAAGTGTGCTACTCGTTTTACTGGCTTTGCTCCAAAACAGAAATTGCCAATAAACAACTCGGCCAACTGAAAGAAGGTTGAAATCTTACCCCTAGGAAGATTGTTGTACCATATCTGGGCAGCTCCAGTAAGAGTTCCTGAGAACGCTCTGCATCTCATCTCGTCGGGGACGACATAGATGTCGGCAGCAGCTTGATATTGCTCTTTGTGAAGAACAGGATCTGTCTTTCCATCATATTTGGGGGTCACTACAGGTGCTTTGAACTTTGACGGTGTAGGAAAATTCACAATGGCTTGTACAAAAGGTGTTCCTCGAACAAAAGTTCGTTGTAGGGGGTTCTTTGCTTTGGCCATTTCTCCCAATTTATCCTCCAACCGTTGGAGAGATCCTTTCCACGCTTCATTTTCTTCCTCGGGCCTATTGGTTCGAGCAATTGATCGTTCTGAGGTAGCTTCTTGAGATCTATCTTGACGAGCAGCCGGTCGTGATTGTGCTGATCCTTCTCTTAGATCTGATGGTTGCCGAAAACTCCTCGACATGGTCTTAGGTGGACTCCTATTCCTCCTAGGGCCTAATCGACTGAAAGGAGACACCCTACTCAATCTTTCTAAAGCACTGGGTCTTTCTGGAGAGAGGGTGATATGTTGATCAGTATCTGTAGCCCTTATTGACGAAGTTCGCCCAGGTTGATAAGAGAAATCATCAGACTCCTCATTACGACGTGACGCAGTACGCCTGGATCGTGAAGAAAGTAAATAAGTTTGCCTCTGACCACTTTGCTGTCCTGAACGTGCAGGTGCACCACCATGAAGGGTTTGTATGAGTTGCCTCATTATTTCTTGCATGGCGGTTTGTCCTTGAGCCATATTCGTCATAATCCCGGCTAGATCTGGAGGTGCAGAGGGATTATGAGGATTTCCAGTATTTCCAGCGTTTCGATTGCTAGATTCTGGATTATCCGCCCTTGATGATGAACGATTTTTGGTGAAAAACGATAGTAATAATCGTTCCCACAGACGGCGCCAATCTGTTGATGTAAAAAATTAGATAGCTCTAATTATTCAATCACAGATAAATAAAATGAGACAAAGATTTTAAAGTGGTTCAGCCTTATAAGAATGGCCTACGTCCATTGTTATGTTATTGCTGAGTGTTTTTGAATTCTCGAGTATATGTTCTCTCAAGAAATTTCGGTCCCCTTGAATGAGGGTGATACAAGGTATTTATAGCCCTTAGGCTGTACATGAAAGGGTTGATACATTAAATGATATACATATGAAAGGGTAATACATTTAATGCAGCGTGTGCGTCAAGATGATAAACATTCAATGAATAGTTGAACTGTTGATTATCTGGCAATTAATGCTACGACCGAGATGCAGCTCGGACCGCCTTAGTTGCTCGTTGCTCAGGAGTTCCTCGGAGTGCTAGAGTACCTCGGAGTGCTGAAGTTCCTCGGTGTATCCTCGTTGCTCGGAGAGAACATGAGTTGGTCGGGGAAATGAACTTCCTCGTTGCTATTGTGCCAAGTAGATTGACACGTGTCTTCATATTATTCGTCCATATCAGCATATTAATTTTGGTATCAACAATCACCAATCTATTCTTGTTAAATTTCTTAGGACAACTGTTGATAAAAAAATTATCCATCTATGTGGACCAATTAAAAATGAACATTTGTCTCCTTACATAGCATCAATTTTTGTTAGCATCCATTTAATCAGGCCAAAAGATAGTTTCTCGACAGGTTGGCCGACCAACATGAAGAATGCAGATCATCAAAGTAGATAAATAGTCACCACTTGGGAAACGCCCAGGGGTCCTTCCACACGTGGTCAAGACTATCAACCATCACATTCATTATGTACGGGTGTAAATGATTGAATATATAAAGGCATTCTAACCCTTGATCTACGGGTCACTATAAATATATTGTATTCCTTTCACAAAAGGTAAGATAGAATGGATTCTAGGTTATTCTTCTTGTAACAAGAGTACTGAGCTTTCTATAATCACTTAAATATATACATTCATAATGGACGTAGGCTTTACTTCACAACTGAACCATTTTAAAAACTCTTTGTTTCTTGTATGTTTATTTCATCACATATTATATTTTATCTGTGATTAGATATTGGATCTAGTCCATTTTTTTACATCAACAGATTGGCATCGTCTGGGGAAATGTGTGTCGATTACCGTTTTCTATTTTGCACGTCCTTGTTCAATGAAAACGAATGATCCTGAGAGTAGTACCAGAAATGAAGGTAATACTACTGTTCCATCTGCTCCACCTACAATAATCAACCTAAATGGAATCCTATCCAGTATTGCTAGGGGTCAAGATGCCATGGAGGAAACCATGAGGCAATTGGCTCAATCATTGCATGCCAGATCTCTAGCTCTATCAAGGAAAAATACGATTCCATCTCTGTGGAGAGAAATTCCACCCCCACTACCTAGGCATAGCCGACATAGTTATTCCAGGTCTTCATGCCATAGGTCTTACCATCGAGGAGTAAGTTCAACGCTCAGATCGACAAAATTCTATGACGGTCTGACGAACTGTGCATGCCGAGCAGACTCTCATGAAGAGAGCTCAATAAAAACACATGGTCGAGATGGTCGAGCTGCTTCTAACAGATCCAATGCAGGAAATCCTTCGTGGAAAATATTAATCCAATAATTAGAAGATCGATTGGGAGAAATGTCCAAGGCAAATAACCTACTGCAATTAAATTTTATTAAGGGGTCTCCTTTCATCATACAATTATTGATTTCCCAACTCCATCCAAGTTTCAAACTCCAGTGGTTACCCCCAAATATGATGGTAAAACTGACCTAGTTTTACACATTGAGCAGTATCAGGCTGCAGTTGGCATATATTCTGTTCCCGATGAAATGTGATGTAGGAAATTTTTCAAGCACCATTACCAGTTTAACCCAAATATAGTATAATAATTTGCCCCGAGGACAAATTGACAACTTTAACCAACTTGCCGAGATTTTTATCAGTAACTTCTGTTTTGGGGCCAAACCAGTTAAAAGATTATCCTACATCCTAAGTGTCATCCAGCTAGGAGGAGAAACCACCAAAGAATACATCACTCATTTTAACAACAAGAAACTAGAAATGCTCGATTATGAAGAAAAGATAACCATCACCGCCTTAATGGGTGGATTACTTCCTGAGAAGATATACTACGCTTTGGCAAAAGATGATCCTAAAACTATGACAGAACTCATGGCCAAGGCAGGAAAAATCATGAATGCTGAAGAAGCAATGGCTACAAAGTAAAATCCCACCGCTAAGTGTGAGAAGAAGGAGCAAAAATAGAAGAAATATGATAATCCCCAAAAGTATGAAGCATATACTCCATTGACAGTCAATATTCACCATCTCCTAGAGGAAATAAAGAAAAATAAAGATTTGAGATGGCCTGAGAAGCCGAGGGCACCTCCCAATAGGAGGGATAAATCTAAGTATTATGACATGATCGATAATTGTATTGCTTTAAAGAACGAAGTTGAATCCCTCATTCGATGAGAAAAACTGAGTTAATTTTTTGATCGGCGTGAAAGTTGAGAAACAGGAGGAAGGGTAGGAAGCGAAGCTATGGAGATGGTTATGTAGATAATCCCGACCTACTGAAGAAGCCCAAACAACCAGAACTTGAGGTAGCTATGATAAGTTTCAATTCTTTTAATTGTCATCTCATAACAGGTGGAGATACAAGATGGGGATATCAAACTGCAGAAAGGAAAGCCTACCTGAATGAAGCACAAGCCTGCTCCTATATACAACGAATCAATCTGAATGATGATGTTTGGCCCAGGAAAGTAAAAAAAGACAAATTGGTTATCGTCTTTTCCAAAAATGATCTCCCTGGAGTACTATATCCTCATGATGATTTTTTGGTCGTCAAGTTTAGAATCCAAGAAGTTATAATCGCCAGGGTTCTGATAGATAATGGAAGTTTAACTGATATCACGTTTTACCCCTGTTTTCAGAGCTAAGGACTGAAGCTTAGTCAACTGGAACCATACTACAGACCCTTGATAGTTTTTTCATGGGAAAAAGTTTATCACTAAGAACATTCAAATTGGAAGTGTTATTCGGCACTTGGCCAGTAAGTCGTATCGAAAAGATACACTTATTTGTTATGGATAAACATGTTTAGTTTGCTTATAATTTGATCTTCTGCAGGGCAGGACTAAAGAAATTTAAAGTTGTACCAACTACAGTCCATTAATATTTGAAGTTCCCTACTCACTTTGGGTTTGGTGTAGTAAAAGGTGGTCAAAAGGTAGCCATAGAATGGTATTACTCCTCAGATGAGCAGGATGACATGGTCGATGTGAAGAAAAAGACCACCACTGACCAAGTTAACACTCTGAAGCCTATTGCAAATTAGAAGTTGATACATTGATCCCAGAGATGAGACAAAGATAGTCAAAGGGCAGATAGTAGAAGCTACTGAAAGCATAATTTTGGATGATGAAAGACTAAAAAGGACCACCAAAATTGGCTCCACATTGGCTGTACACCTCCTACAAGAATTGATTGAATTCCTAAGGGAGCAAAAGAACGTATTTGCTTGGAGTCATGAAGATATGCCTGGGATTGATCCCAACTTCCTCTGTCATGAGCTCAATATTAATAAAGATGTCAAACCGATCATACAGAGGCGCAGGGTGTTCAGTCCTGAGAAAAAGCAAGCCATCATGAAGAGGTGGAGAAACTATAAAAATCCCAATTCATTGAGGATGTCAAATATCCAGCATGGTTGGCTAATGTCATGATGGTCAAAAAGAAAAATGATAAGTGGCGAATGTGTGTACAGTTTACTGATGTTAATAAGGCTTGCCCAAAGGACCATTTTCCTTTGTCCATAATTGATCAATTGTTGGATGCCACATCAGGATATAAGTTGTTGAGTTTTATGGATGCTTATTCAGGGTATAACCAGATAAAAATAAAACCAGAGGACAGGGAAAACACTTCCTTCATTACCAATCGAGGTACTTATTATTACAATGTAATGCACTTCGGGATTAAAAATGCTGGAGCGTTGTACCATAGATTGGTCAATAAGGTGTTTGAATAACAGATTGGAAAAAATATAGAGGTGTATGTAGATAATAAAAGTAAGAAAGCTTTAGATCATATCAAGGACCTCAGTCAGACTTTCGACTAGCTAGAAAAGCATCAAATGAAGTTAAATCCGACCAAGTCCATGTTCGGTGTGTAATAGGAAATGTTCGTCCGCTTTATAGTAAACTATAGAGGAATTAAAGCTAACCATTGCAAAATCAAATCACTGATAGAAATACAATCGTCAACCTGTAAAAAAGATGTTAAAAAACTTACGGGTAGAATATCCGCTTTAAACCAGTTTGTTTCTCGAGCAACATATAGGTGTTTACCATTCTTTAAGGTGCTTAGAAAGACCTTTGAGTGGAATACCGAGTGTGAATAAGAATTTCAAGAATTGAAAAAATATCTGGGATCTCCACCATTGTTGTCCAGACCAATCTTGGGAGAAAAGTTGTACTTGTATTTAGCTATTTCTAAGTTCGCCATTAGCTCGGCATTAGTTCGGATGGAGAATAGGATCTAGAAACCATCCTACTACACCAGCAAAGCATTAAGGGGAGCTGAAATCAGGTATCCACACTTGGAAAAACTAACCTTATCACTCATTGAAGCCTCCAGATGAATGAATCCTTATTTTTAAGTACACACCATAATAGTTTGCACTCATCTCCTTCTTTTGCAAGCACTTCACAAACCTAAAAATCAAGCAGGTTGATGTATTGGGAAGTAGAGCTGGGAGAATATGATATTATTTACGATCTAATATCATCATTGAAAGGGAAAGGTTTGCTAAATTTCATTGCAGAGTTCACATATCTAGAGGTTACCGACCAACGGAACTTGCCTGCCGAGCAGATTTCTTCGGAAGAGAACTCAGCTCAAAAGTAAGCCAAAATTGTAGCGGACCAATTGAAATCGCCCAGCGCTCAAGGGATGGCTCAGAAGTATGCCGAAGAAAGTAAGAAGATATTCCGCCACGGAGTTCTATATGCAGAAAGTTTTAGCAGTGATATTCCATTGTGGAATTTATATGTGGATGTATCATCATGCGCAACTGGTAGTGGCGAAGGTATCATACCTAATACTCCTGATAATATTGATGTTGAATATGCCCTTAGGTTTCAATTCAAGGCATCAAATAATAAAGCTGAGTTTCGAGGCTTTGATAGCCAGACTAGAATTAGCCCAATCATTAAGCGCCGAGCAAGTTGTGACCCACAGTGATTCCCAGTTGGTCGTTAACCAAATGCTTTATATATATGGAGTCAATGGAGATTTCATGACTAGATACTTGACCAAGGCAATGAAAGTCATTTCTAAATTCCAGGCGTACAAATGAATATGATACCAAGGATAGTTAACGCCCAAGCTGACGCAATTGCTCGACTAGCTTCAGCAACAAGAATAGAACTCATGAGAAGCATTCCAATTGAAATCTTGTCAAACAGGAGCATAGTGTAATACCCCTTACTTTTGAGTAATTATTTTTGTATCAAATTGCCAGGTGTGTTAGTTATATAACATAAAGGAAATTGAAGTAAATATTAATTAAGTAATTTAAGAGTTATTATTTAGGAGTATTGCATATTTACCATTACGCGAATGTAAATAGTGGAATATTATGTTATGTTGAGTCGCTGGCCTTTAAAGCGACAATTATTATTTTTATTCCATTCGGGTTAAGGTTCTAAAAAACGCAGGGCGTGATCGAGGCGTGGAGGCCAAGCCTTAAGCCTTAGAAGCCTAGGCGGGCCTTAGGCGTGAAAAGGCGTGAAAAGGCGTTCAGGCCTTTTTAATACATTTTAATATTTTTTTAACCTTAACAAGGCTATTAAAATACTAAAATTGTACATATCATAAAAATATGTCTAAATATTTGTAAATTAAAATACTATTTGATTATTTTGGATGAAATAATGGTCCGGTTTGTAAAAAAATCTTTAAAAGGCGATATTGTTTCACTAAAACATTGTTGTTTTTAGAGAAAAAGTGCACCTTAAGGGTTTTACCAAGCGTAAGGCGTCAAAATATTTAGGCGAGGCGTTTCTCCCGAGCCTCAAGCCTAGGCGAGTTTTTAGAACAATTTATTATAAGAATGTTAATATGACGTTGGAATAAGAATTAATGAACGATATTTCGGATGTCATTTTAAAGGTCACGGTTAGTCCGGGAATGGTTGAGATAGTCGAAATAATTGTCAGGAGTGTTTTTGGGTTCCGGGGGTACTTTTGGCTAGTTATGATTTAAATATGATGTTACGAGTATTTTTAAGTAGGTAGTAGCATTTAATGTTAGACTTAATGTATTTGGGCATTTAAGTCTTGCAAGAGTATTTATATCTCAGTTGTGTATTTCTAAACCTAGAGAGTTAGAGAGAAGTGAGAGCTTGAGAGAAAGAAGAGAAAAGAGGAGATTTGCCATTTCGAGCTTGGAATCATTTCTACGAAGGAGAATTCGAGACTACAATCTTGAGGCAAGTTATTAAACTTGCATAAACATAAGATTGTGTTAAATAAATTGCATTTATGAGTTGTGTTTTTGAGTTTGAACCAAAAATGGTTATAAATGATTTTGGTGCTTAAACCCTTAGGTATTTGATTTAGACATGATTAGAGTTGGATATATTGGTGGGTTATTGTGTAGGAATGATTTGGTGAAGTTATTAATGGATGATATTGTGTGTAGTGGAAGAAAGAGATTTTGGGGATTTAGGGTTATATTAATACGTAGCCAAAACTGGGCCTCTCAACCCAGGCGAATCGATTCGCCCTCCTTAGTGAATCGATTCGCTAAAAATGGTGGCTACAAGTTTGAGGAACCGAATCGATTTGGGCTGAGACAGAAGGTTAGTTTTCTCAGCCGATCCAATTCGCTTTTTGGGCGAATCGATTCGCTTTCAGGGGAGAATCGATTCGGCTTTAGGCGAATCGATTAGAAAATCCTGCTGTTTTATGAAAAATTTCCAACTGGGTTTCTACTCCTTTTCTTTTAAGTTTAAGTCTTAGGAACTTTCTCTTAGGGTGTATTAAAAAGTATTATGACCTCATATAAGGAGAGTGATACTCTAGGATAGTAAGGGAGTGTTCGGGCTCATTTTGGGGACTAATTATAGGAGTACAATGCCTTTTTTTGTCTAGTAAATGAGAGTAGGACTAGTATAGAGTCGGGTAGTGTTGTGTTGGACCTTCGGTAGCAACTATGATGCAATACCCCACACTTTTATGGATAATTAAATTTCATAAGTAAGTGAAATTTGGAAATTTAATAATAATTTTTGGAGTTTACGAGAGTTAGATGATTTTCGATGTGTGCTATATTTACTTTTGGTATTAAGTTAATGAGTCAGAGTATTTTAATTATATGTTGTAGTTGGGTAAAGCGACAAAGGATAATATTTTAATTGGAAAACCCACATTAAGTTGTGTTGGGTTCAATTAATGAATTGCGGTTAAGTGACTCGGATGGAGATTTCGAGTGCGCGGTTGGTTTCAGAATAGTTGATATAGTCAGAATAGAGTATTCGGGAGTAGTGTTTGGGTTCCGGGAAGTTTTGGATCAGTAGGGACTCGTAATTGAGTAAACGAGTCATTTTTGAGTTTTTAAGGGAGTAGACCTTATTTCTCCCTTATAAAGGCACGGGAGAGGGAGAAAGAAAGAAAGAAAAGAGAGAAAGAAGAGAAAGAGAAGAGAGGAAGGAAAAAGGGAGAACCTTAGATTAATTTGGTGTGCAATCCGAGGGACGGACCTAGTGAGTGTTCGGGTTGAGTAACATTCGAGAGAGAGGTTCTCAATAAGTGTGTAGAGATATGTACGTGGTTAGAATGTTTATGGTATAAATGTATTTGAGTAAATCCTAGGATGTGAATAGGATGGAAATTGAGGATAGGGGCTAGAGATTCATGAACGGCTATCCGACATCGGCTGACGACTAGGATTATAGGTAATGCGATACCTATAGGATTTAAAGTAAGTTGAAGGTATACTTATTAAATTATTATGAATCGGGATTTTCGGAGAGTATATAAATCCTTAACGTGACTAAGGTTAGAGTCATATTTTAAGTGAGAGAATACTTATCGGTTTAGTATTAGAAGTGTGCGAATACTTATATACTATTTTGAATGGAAAATTCGGGGTTATTGGATATCGCTATGAGAGTTTGGCAATTATAGCCATATATATGTTTGAGAAGTAATATAGATTATATATATATGACGTTGTTACAATATATATATATAATATGATATGGAAATACATATATATCTGTGTGTGATTGGTATGTTTGTATCTTAGAGGCTCGTTCCACGAGCTTTCCTTTGGCGTAGGGTTGCAACAACCAAATTATATATTTCTCTAGTGCGATTCGGGGAGGTTGTGCGATGTGGAGGAATCCCCTTGATTAAGGAGCAGGGAGAGTATATCCCCAGGTCATCTCGTCCCAAGTTCGGGTGCGATGTGTGTGTACTCCACTTGCAGAGGGAATATGACCGCCTCTACCGTTGTGTATTTTTACCATGACCACAAATGAGTAAGGCTTGGTACCGCGGTATAGTGAGTAAACCCGAATTCGGATAGGCACTACGAGACTGCATCCTCGAGTTATAGCTCGGAGGGATGGTTATATTGCTTGTGAATATAATAAGTATAATTATATTTGTTAAGCATAGTAGATTGCTTATAGACGAAGCTGAGATATTATATACATATAAGGTGAAAAGAATAATAAGTATTATCCCCTTTCCGGTAGATATGTATATTCGAATTTATATGCATATGAATTAGAGGTTATAAAGGGACCTATATATTTATATATGAGTTTTATATATGTGTTGGGTGCTGAGGGACTAATGGATCTCGACGATCAATATTTCCAAGTAGTAGTGTATCGGGGGGTTCCTTATTTGGATTTCGCTTCACGAGACACCCCACGCACGAATGTAGTGCAGTATTAGGAATGGGGAAAAGTTTAGCCCTTAGAAGTCGGGTTAATTAGGATTTTCAGAGATTGGGTGAGGAGTAACTAGACGGATTAGTTAGGCAGGGTAACTTGACTAGTATATGTGCACTATTAGAATAAGGGAGAGGGGTATCTCATGGGAGTGCTATACCAATTTAAATATGAGGTAAAACATATTTTTTAAAAATATAGCATTTATGCACTTGCAAAATATTTTCACAACTCGGGCTCTAACCCATTTATCTATTTTTCCCTTTTTTGTTATATATGTATATACATAGGTGTCCAGACACAGGGACGCCTGGATGATGATTTTTTCAAGTCAGACATTCGCTGCAGCAGCTGTGGATGTATGCAGGTTTAGTGTAGACGCTTCTATTCTTGTAATATAGATAGGAGGTACTGTGGAACCATTCAAGTCGATTCCCAATTGTATTCATTTATTCTTTTACCCTATTTTAATTTACTCCCTTTCGATTTGGTTGTATTATGTTAAACCGAGTGTTCTGTTATTTAATTTCATTTTCAGTTTCATATATTGACTGTGTGGATGTTTTATTTAAATGATTGTCTAAAAATATTAGTTAAATAAAATTTTGACGCCAACCTAATAGGTTATTAGTAATTAATTTGGTTTTCGACAGTGATGCTAAGAATGAACCATATGAGACTCTTATTTTAATTTGGTACAGGATTGATCGCCCGATATTTTATTAGGCGGGGTGTTACAGATGGTATTAGAGCATCAGGTTCTAGTGTCCTTATGAATCTGTGCGAACGTACTACGCTTTCAGCGTTGTTCTCGATTTGATATAGAGCCTTAGGATTAGGATTGTTGATTCCTCTTGTGAGATTTCGTTCTCCTGTTATTATATAAGACTATAGTAAATATTTTATGCGCTCATTCGAGACTCGTGTGTTGATCGATGAAGGACGACCACAGAAGACCGTTGTGAGGGCAGCAGGAGGCGGGGCTTAGTTGGAGCTATAAGTTGAAATTGGAGACCAGGACCGCAGTAGAGGTCACTCTCCTTGTGAAATTTGTCAAGGATGGTTGCGATGACTACTAAAGTATAGTAGTTATGAGTATCCACGTACCGCTGTGGTAGAGAGTGGTGCTAAACTTGAATTACCCAGTGAAGTAAATTTAGGAAAAAGGTTTGAGAAGGTCTTTGATAAGTACCATACGTTGAAGTTAAGTTATACGGAGTGAGTGTAATGTGATTTGATGGAAGTAGAAGGCTCGGGATATTTGGCTTAGACCCCTATGTGAAAATTTGAGGAAAAATTTTCACTCGTGGGAGCAATCCTTAAATGGTGGGAACGGTGGTCACCATATCTAAGGGAGCAGGACCTTTCGCTCATAGAGGGATCTTATGGATGGATATAACCGTTAATTCCTTTGGTTTATCAGGAGTGAAAAAATGCAGTTTTGAACTATTCACATAAGGATCGGCCAGAGGCCGACAGTGAACGAGGAGTTACATGGATAAGTGAATCTTTTGCCGAATTAAGAAAGGTACAACGAAGAGACAACCCTTCGAAAGAATTATAGGCTCACTAGAAAAGTGTTCCTAACACCTATGGAGAGTTTGTGTTCGTGGAACCCCATTGGTGGACATCCACCCGGGGATTTCATTGAAACAGGGATGTTGAGGCCTGTACTGGAGTTTTCTTTTGACGAAGAAGTTAAGGGGACTATGAAGGCGATTTTAAGGATCGAAGCTATAGAGTCTGAGATACTGATAACCTTAACATGGTCAGGGTGACCAGAGTTGGGAAAGGTTGCAATGTGGAGTATAAAACCACCCAAGTAGTCCTTACCCACTAGTAATTAAAGGACAAGAGTAGGATGCTCAGATGAAGCGTTGATTTAAGTAATTTTGGTTCGGTTAAGACAAGCATGCTATATCAGGGAATCAATCGGAGTAGTTAGAGAGATTGGCAAAGTTATTGTTATGAGTTTCACCTCAGATGAATGAGGTATATTTTTGTGTGGCTCATAGCGTCACCGTAATTTTTTAGCCCTAGATTCGTGTGTGATTCGAGCTTTGTGGCAGTATCGAAAACATTATATAGTGTATGTCTATATGTTTTTTCGCGGTAGCGGGGTTTTATTTTGAATTTATATCAGGTTTGTACTACTCGTTTTATGTGTGTTATATGAGTATAGTACTATCGTAAGAATAATGCATTTGTGGATTATCGGAGCGATAGCAAACTAGTGATTGTAAGACTATCGTGTTCGCGGTTCCCGGATGGAACCGGTTGTTGTTGCGGTATCTCACCTGGGTACGGGTTGAGCTTGCCTTTATTATATGGTTATATGGAACTTCGGTGAGTAGGTGTTTCACTAGCATGATTTAAATGCATGGGGATATGCAGTATATATATATATATATATATATATATATATATATATATATATATATATATATATAAATTTTTTTTTCATGTTTTACGCTGACATACCTCCATGATTGACAAAGTTAAGTAGTAGTGTATAGGAGGGTTTCCTTGTTTGGATTTCTCTTGCGAGATGCTCCACGCACGAACCTTAACTATGTTGGGAGTGAAGAGATGTTACTGTATACTAGGATGTTGGTTTTGGTAAATTAGCCAAGGGCCATGTGATGACTAGGGGATAATAAAAGTAGATGTGCTGTGGAAAAGCACTAGAAATGGTTCTCTCACCGTAAGTATGTGGGTGAGGTAAGGTAAAGGCAATCGATTTGAAGTTTATGGCCAGGCCTTGTATAGAAGGAAAATTTAGTGGAAGCATATCTTGAGTATCTAGATTTTAACACCTTTGTGGAGAATAGGCGCCCTGATTAGTTAGATATTCCTTTTACCCAAGATGGAAGGACATAGTAGTAGAAGTACGTTAATAGGATAGTAAGGTAGGATTTTAGAACATCTCACTGGTGTTCCTTAGATCGCTATATCTCGATGACCGACGACGCGAGGGAGTAGAGTAATAAGAGGGTTCCTTGTTTGAATTTCGCTTTGCGAGACGTCCCACGTATAAAACCGAGCAAATGTCGGGAGTTGAGAGTGGTCTTGGGCATTAGGGATTTACTTTAGGATAATACTCATTTTACGTGTGTTGGAAACACTTTGATCGTATGGTTATTAGGAAGTTAGGCCAGTAGGGCTAGTGGCGTCGATATAGGAAGATTGTTGGGAGTTAACCACAAGAAGATTGATGGGCTAACCTTGAGAAGGATTGGATTTCTAGGTATATGAAGAATTGAATTTTGAATTTTTCGGGTTAGGAAAACCCATGTGTTGATACTACGTCGAGGAAATGAGGCCCATTGTTTAGAGAGAGTGTTACGTGTCGGACATTTCCAATGGTGGTGCATATAGGCACGGGTCAAAAGGTATATGGGCACCTTGGTAAGTTGGTTTTATATACCGTCTCAAATAGAAGGGGCGTATTATATAAAGTTGAATTATGTGTTGTGAGGCAGTTATACATGTGATTGAAGGTTGTTGGATGGAACGTCATAGGAGGCATATGACAACCCAATGGTGTAGGTGCAACGAGAGCTAGTACACTTAAGATAAGCAAGTAGATGACAGGAGTAGTCGAACGCTAAGGTAATTTCCTTTTTGGAAGGAGTTAGATGTCCTGACGTAGATGAGTGTACGCCTGAAGTTGCGAATCTCCGATGGGATCAATAAGTTAGAGCGGTGGTTATAGGGTCGTTTCCTTTAGATACAGTTATAAAAGCACTAGGTGCAATGTAACATTAGAGTCAACCTTACGACCAAGGTAGCACTGTAGAATATGGAGATCTAGATAAGCTTGTAGTAGAGTATAAACCTTGAGATCGGTGAATACTGAATGAGTGTATGGTTGAGTACCATTGGATTAGAACCATTCCCCTTTTATGCAATAGGATGAGGAGTGATTCGCGATCCTAGGTTAGTATCAATTGTATCCGAATTTCGAGGGTGAAATTCCATTGTATGGGGGGGAGAGTGTAACACCCCGCACTTTTATGGATAATTAAATTTCATAAGTGAAATTTGGAAATTGAATAATAATTTTTGGAGTTTACGAGGGTTAGATGATGTTTGATGTGTATTATATTTACTTTGGGGATTAAGTTAATGAGTCAGAGTATTTTAATTATATGTCGCAGTTGAGTAAAGCGACAAAGGATAATATTTTATTTGGAAAACCCGCATTAATTGTGTTGGGTTTAATTAATGAATTGTGATTAAGTGACTTGGATGAAGATTTCGAGTGCGCGATAGGTTTCAGAATGGTCGAGATAGTCAGAATAGAGTATCCGAGAGTAGTGTTTGGGTTCTAGGAATTTTCGGATCAGTAGGGACTCGTAATTGAGTAAACGAGTCATTTTTGGGGTTTTAAGGGACAAGCCCTTATTTCTCCCTTATAAAGGCACGAGAGAGGGAGAAAGAAAGAAAGAAAAGAGAGAAAGAAGAGAAAGAGAAGAAAGGAAGGAAAAAGGGAGAACCTTGGATTAATTTGGTGTGCAATCCGAGGGCCGGACCTAGTGAGTGTCCGGGTTGAGTAACATTCGAGAGAGAGGTTCTCGGCAAGTGTGTAGAGATATGTACGTGGCTAGAATGTTTATGGGATAAATGTATTCGAGTAAATCCTAAGATGTGAATAGGATGGAAATTGAGGATATGGTCTAGAGATTCATGAACAGCTATCCGGCATCGGCTGACGACTAGGATTATAGGTAACGCGATACCTATAGGATTTAATATAAGTTGAGGGTATACTTATTAAATTATTATGAATAGGGATTTTCGGAGAGTATATGAATCCTTAATGTGATTAAGGTTTGAGTTATATTTTAAGTGAGAGAATACTTATTGGTTTAATATTAGAAGTGTGCGAGTACTTATATACTATCTTGAATGAAAAATTCGGGGTTATTGGCTATCGCTATGAGAGTTTGGCAATTATAGCCATATATATGTTTGAGAAGTAATATAGATTATATATATACGAAGTTGTTACGGTATACATAATATGACATGGAAATACATATATATCTGTGTGTGATTGATATGTTTTTATCTTATAGGGTGGTTCCACGGGATTTCCTTTGGCATAGGGTTGGAACAACCAGATTATATATTTCTCTAGTGCTATCCGGCGAGGTTGTGCGATTTGGGTGAATCCCCTGGCTTGAGGAGCAGTGAGAGTATATCCCTAGAACATCTCGTCCTGCTTTCGAGTGCTATGTGTGTGTACTCCACTTGCATAGGGAATATGAACGCCTCCACCGTTGGGTATTTTTACCATGACCAAGAGTGAGTCTGTCTTGGTACCATGGTATAGTGAGTAAACCCGAATTCAAATAGGCACTACGAGACTGCATCCTCGAGTTATAGCTCATAAGGATGGTTATATTGTTTGTGATTGTAACAAGTATAATTATATTCGTTGAGCATAGTATATTGCTTGTAGACGAAGCTGAGATATTATATACATATAAGGTGAAAAGAATGATAAGTATTATCCCCTTTCCGGTAGATATGTATGTCCGGATTTATATGAATATGAATCATAGGTTATAAAGGGACCTATATATTTATATATGAGTTTTATGCTGAGGGCCTAATGGATCTCAACGATCAACATTGCTAAGTAGTAGTGTATCGGGGGTGTTCCTTGTTTGGATTTCGCTTTGCGAGACACCCCACGCACGAATATAGCGCAGTGCTAGGAATGGGGATAAGTTTATCCCTTAGTATCGGGTTAATTAGTATTTTCAGAGATTGGGTGAGGGGTGTCTAGAGGGATTAGTTAGGTAGGGTAACTTGACTAGGTTATTTAATAGGAACGCGATAGCTGTGCACTATTAGAAGAGGGGTGAGGGGTATCTCATGGGAGTACGATACCAATTTAAATATGAGGTAAAGCATATTTTTTTAAAAATATAGCATTTATGCACTTGCAAAATATTTTCACAACTCGGGCTCTGACCCGTTTATCTATTTTCCCCTCTTTTGTTATATATGTATATACATAGGTGTCCAAACATAGGGACGCCTGGATGATGATTCCTTCGAGTCAGACGTTCTCTGCAGCAGCTGTGGATGAATGCAGGTTTACTGTAGACACTTCTATTCTTGTAATCTAGATAGGAGGTACTGTAAAACCATTCGGGCCGATAACCCAATTGTATTAATTTATTCTTTTACCGCATTTTAATTTACGCCCTTTCGATTTGGTTGTATTATGTTAAACCGAGTGTTCGGTTATTTTATTTCATTTTCAGTTTCATATATTGACTGTGTGGATGTTTTATTTAAATGATTGTTTAAAAAGATTAGTTAAATAAAATTTTGACGCCAACCTAATTGGTTATTAGTAATTAATTTGGTTTTCGACAGTGATGCTAAGAATGAACCATATGAGACTCGTGTTTTAATTTGGTACATGATTGATCGCCCAATATTTTATTAGGCGGGGTGTTACATATGAGAGTAATTATCTCTTATAGCCAAATTTTGTATACACATATGGCTTCGAAAATAAGAATCGTATGTTTATTTAATATATCTTGCGGCTATGACATTTTTACACATACCTCTCTAAATGCTATCATAGAGGAAGTACGCGATAGAGGTGAATCCCCTGGATAATAATGCAGGGAGAGTATAGTCCTCAGGCCATGGTACCGGTTGTTATATTGTATGATTGTAGTGTTCGAAGTGAGGTAATTTCGAGTATGGTTATGACTCACTATTGAAAGTATATGGCCGCTTCCCATGCGTTGCGACTTAGGATACCCTGGTGGTCTTGGTTATAGGCCCTGGAAGATGATAGTATTTAGGGTTGCATTCTGTGGGTGACTCCCAGAAGGATGGTCTTAGAAACCGTTATTATATGATGTAACTGTTCTCACTGAAACGGTATTTCACAAGAATGATTAATTGAATTAAGGAAACTGTGAACCAACTTTAATTGCATATGGTCCCTAATGATTATTGTTTCGTATGGTCATATTAAATTGGTAAACTTGGCATATTGAATAAAGTTAGGTTACTCCCATTAATTAGATGCATAGTTTAACTTAACATGAATTATACCCGTTAAGATGTACACGTAGAAGAGAGGTGAGGATGACTCCTTGAATGAAGAGAGAATTTAACTTGTTTATAAAAGTTAGCATTCATAACCGTCATGCATTTTATTCACATGTATATCATATCAAACCGGTCCCTAACCCGTTTATATTTATTCTTCTTGTGTGATCCTTATATATGTTCAGGTGCTCCACCGCATGGGCGCCCTCTTTGACTTTTCTTCCCAGTGTTAAGGAGCTACGACATTTTGCGGATGTTGTAGGATTTCTGTAGTAGACGCATCAATTTATTTTGATACTCTAGTTATGATCCGTATGTATATTTGGGCTTGTTGTCAAAGTTTAGTTTTCATATATACCGTTATGCTTGGTGTAATCTTTTGTATTAGTCTGTTTACCGACAGCTTATTCGGTTATGTTTTGTAAAATCCTTATCAAACTGTTATATATCTATATATCAACCTTTTGTTATAAATTGAATAATGGAAATTGCTTTTATCGAGATTGCAAAATTTTATATGACATCCGTTTTCAAAAATATTTAGTGGTTGTCTCGTATTATTATTATGCGACAGTGATGCTAAGAATGGACCATTAAGATTCCTGTTTTTATTGGAGTAGCGGGCTTGCCACCTCTTATTTTAGTAAGCGGGGTGTCACACATAGATGAAGATCCAACGATCGGTTTTATTGTTATAGATTTGGGATCTTCCTGGATGGATCCGATGAGAGCTTACATCGAAGAAGGAACCCTACCAACTGATCCAAAAGAAGCAAAAAGGCTACGGTACAAAGCAACCAGGTATGCGCTGGATAAATGAGTCTTATACATCACTGTTTCCCTACAATGTTGTGTCCATCCATTAGAAGTTGATGATTTAACCAAAGAGGTGCATGAAGGTTCTTGTGTAGCTCATTCAACTGGTAGGTCATTACTCCAAAGAATCAACACACAAGGATATTTCTAGCCAACTACGAGGGCCAATTGTAGAACCTTTATGAGAAAATGTGATAAGTGCCAAAGGTTTGTTGTAATTCAAAAATCACCCACTATTGCTTTAGCACCAATTACTTCTCCTTAGCCATTCGCTATTTGGGTAACTGACCTGGTCGACCCACTTTCGACCACCAAAGATAGGTTCATGTACCTGATAGCAGCCGTTGATTATTTAATAAAATCGGTGGAAGCAGAGCCATTGATAGAGATGCCTTATGAGATGGTATACCAATTCATCTGGAAGAACATCATATGTAGGTATGACATGCCTTATGCCTTCATTATTGATGACGAAACCCAGTTCAATAATGATGAATTCGAAGCATACTGTGTTCAATCCAAGATCCAAAAACTTGACTTTGCACCTGGGCATCCACAAAACAATGATCAAACAGAAATGACAAACAAAACCTTGCTTAATGGACTGAAGAAGAGATTTGATGCTGCCAATGGTTAATGGATTAATGAATTGCACTATATTCTTTGGGCTTATTGAACAACGCCGAGGACAGCAACCGGAGAAACACCTTATGTTCTTGCGTTTGGGACAAAGGCCATAGTACTAGTCGAGATAGGACTACCAACTCACATAGTGCTGAACTTTGATTTCCTAAGAGTGTCTTGATGAGAATATTGGACTTAGACATGCTGGAAGAAGTTCGAGAACATGCCAACCTAAGAAATGTTGCATATTAACAAAGGACTGCTAGCTTTTACAACATATGGGTCAAGCTGACCAACTTAAAATAGGGAGATTATATCCTCAAGAAAGTTATACAGATTTGCAACAAGCTTGAAGCCAATTGTCATAGACCATATCATATTTCAATGGTAATCCGACCAGGGACTTTTTCGGTTAGAGACACTTGATGGGGAAGAATTTAAGAACCCTTGGAATGACGAGCACCTCCGCAAATATGATCAGTGAATAAAGGCATTGACATATTGTATTTCTTTTTACTTTATGTTCAACACAACTATCTTTCAAGTTCAATAAAAAATCTTGATTTTGGTTCCCTCGATTTTCAATTTTTTTTTCGGAGTATGGCGATATACATCCCCCCAAAATAATAAACAAACAATGTCTCTTGGTCTTCAGTCCTTACCGATCAACAACATATATTAAACAGGTTGAACTTTATGTATGACTTCGTATTAACGAGTCACGAACAAGAAGTTAATAAAGATCCATGTCTCAAAACAATAAGCTTTACTTGACAAGGTTAAACACAAGACTATAAACATATATTCCTAACACACTTGGTCGCCACTAATAACTTACTTCATGTATGACCTCGTCTTTGACAAGTCAAGAACAAGAAGTCTGTAAAACTTCGTATACAACTCAAAGAGTTAAAAACAAGTTTTACCTAACTAGGTTAAATGCAGGAAAACATGTATACCTTCTTAAATACAGGAATACACACATACATTCCTCATACACTTGGTCGCCACTGATAACTAATGTTAAACTTGGATCAACAAAATTATTTATAGTTTCATCTAAATGCATTGGTAAAATCTAAGCCCTTACAATCACAGTTTAATAATTAATTATTAAACGATAGTCGACTAATTGATTAACTAATCATAAGTTGACAATACAAAAATAAATATTTTTATTTAAATACTAACGGTATTACATTCAAGATCAAATAAGTACATAACATAAGAGAATTATTCAACTGGACGTTTCCCTTGTGCTTTGGTCGTTTCAGAAGAGGTTTGTAGCACTCTCTCCATCCCAGCAGGAGGGTCATCCAAGGTATAGGGGGAATTTATGTAGTTAAAATCCCTTAGCATTTGCCTATTACTACTGCTCAGCCTGTTAATCAGATGAGGAGGACGAACTATTTCGTGCACATTGTAAAGACCATAATCTCCCAGATATTTGGTGATTAAACATTGAGGAATGTCATCAGGAGGAATCCATGATATGTCTAACTTAAATGGAGGTTTGTCACAATCCAACAAATCGGGTTCATTTCAATACCATAACTCACTGTTTTGGTCATATTTCAGTGAGGTAAGCAAGTTGGTCCATCCCCATCTGTAACTTTCATAGTGACTCTGTGAGAGATGATCATCTACGTGGCTAAGGGCCTCATTATAACCTTCCATCCAAACCTCACTGGGTGGTTTATGAAAGTGAAAGGATAACCTCTCAACCAGATACTGAAGTTTCTTTAGGACATCAATTTTGACTTTCAACTGGACGGATTGATCGGCGATAACTTTGTCCTTAGCTTCCAGCTGGACAGACAAGTTAATAATGTCCTTACTCTTTTCTTTTAGTTAGGCTTCTTGGTCGGCTAAATTTTTTCTAGTTCTTTCCTCATCCATAGTTGGTTGGATAGCCCTCCGTTGCCTGGAAGTTTGCACAGGTTCGATTTTATGTAGTGCTTCAAGTTTTTCCACCATCCTTGCATTCTCAGTTTCTAAAAAAGAAACACCTTCATTGGCACCACTGATGGATGATTTCTTTAGACTGTTTAACTCATTTCTGATTCGATTATTTTACTCTTCAAGTAGTTTGGCTACTTCCCAAGCTTCATCAACTTCTCGATTTAATAAGAACTCTTTCCTTCTATACATGGAAGCATATTCTTCAAGTTTCTTGTCAAAACTAACATCCTCACTTAACAGTTTATACGTGGCTTGATAGTCTACATATAGCGAAGCCAAATCAAATTTATGGTCATTTTGCAAATCTTCAATCATCTCACAATATGTAGCATTATTTGCTACTGTCATATCCAGCAAGCAATGAATATGAATGTGTGATTCCTTAACTTGGTTGGACACATCAGGACCAAGAAATCTGACTAAGTCTTCTTCAGATAAAGGAACATGGCCAACTTCCAAAAGGTTTCTACTCCGCTTGAGCAGGTCAGATTCAACAGAAACTATAGCCTTTTCCTAGCATCAAACTAAAAATTACGAATGTAAGAATACAAGGATGATTGCTGAGCCAATAAAATACATGAGTTGTGACTTAATAAAGGTAATACATCCAAGAAATAAGGCATAAATATGGAAATGCAACATAATTAGTTAAATGTAAATGTTTTCATTAATAAACCAAACCCTATTACAGAATAACAATCCCATTACAAGGCAGAAGAACAAAAGGAAAAACAAAGGAGTTAAACCTTCTCCTTATCCTGAACATTAATTTCAGAAATCAGCTCGACAAAAGGGAAATTGGCTTTAAATCAGACTCAACAGACTGGATGGAAGATTATCCAGATACTTCTTTATTATCAAAGTCTTCCTCCAAGTTTGGAGGATTGCTTGGATCATGCCACTGAAATAACTCTAAGTTTTCAGTAGTGCCGACTTCCTTGAGCGCCTCCGACTAGCTATCCTTAAATGACTTCTTCCCGACATACTCAGTTTGTGCAGAGGCAGCCAAGAACGTTTTGTCCTAACCTTTGTTAAAGGAATCTTCCCTTATATTCTTATTTTTAGCCTTCTCTGCAATAAAGTCAGCAGTCAGACCTACTGTCTTATCCTCGGCAGACTTGAGAAGGGTTTGATTTTCTACCAACTTATCCTCGGCCACCTTGGCCTTATCTTTAGCAGCTGTTAGATTGGTCTCGGCAGTCTTCAATTTACCCTCAGCAGTAGTGGCTCTATTATTGGCCTTCTCTAATTCTCCTTTCCAAATATTTTGCTTAGACTCCAATGCATGTCTTGAAGTATCTAAAGATTGCCTTAAACCGTCAAAGGCCTTTTCCACATCTCCTCTAGTAGAATGAAGTTGATCGTCCTTCTCCATCATCTGGTTGAAGTTCACTAAAAACTGTACAAAGGAAAAATATTAGATTAAAAGGAAGAGAAATAAGACAGTAAGGTTAAAGTAATAAAGGGAAAAGAGTTACCGAAGCCAAACTCTGGCAAGCATTTTCTGCCAACTTTAATCGTGGAAAGGAAGTCACAGTTGCCCTATCAGTAAGGCGAGTACCATCTTTTATTAATTTCCCATCTAGACCCTATAGAGGATGACCCAACACTAGCCATATCAGCTTAAATTTTCTCGACCAACTCTTGGTCACCAGTGTTCTTCTCAATTTGTTTATCAGAAAGACCTTTTCTCAACCTCTTGTTGATACGCCCAAGTATAACCTCGACCCAGAGATACCTACCTCGGCCAAGATGATGGCCGAGACATTGATCGACCCTATGAGGGGCAAGGGCCCACGATATCATCCCTCGGCCAGACATACCTCGGCTCTGACCGACACTACCATCTACACAGCCAAGGGGGGCACTGCGCGCATCACAGGTATCAACAACACTCTGGGTATGGCAACCTCGGACAAGGACGGGACGAGGTGACAGGGAGCCGACCCTCAACATGGAACCGGTTCAACCTCGGCTTGGGATGAGGTCACAAGAGGCCTTAGTAATCACCAGCATGGGACTATCCCTACCTCGGCTGGGGCCGACCCAGCATAATGTCTCGGCTGAGATCAGACCGAGACTCCTTATGACATTATTCTGATTGAACGGACATCAAGCCTTTACATCTCGGCCTCTCCCAGGCAGAGGTTATTCACCAACATGATTGCCGAGCATCTGTTGACATTTGGATAAGGACACCTGGGCACAAATCAGTTATAACAAGATTATTCTCCACATGTGGGAGAATATTTCATCATCATTGCTTACATGTGACAGTGACAGATGGCATTCCCACATTGGTGAGGATACCACACACATGCTTATTGCATGCATGAGGGGTACACTACGCCCTTTGGACACTATATATAGGGGTCATCCCCTACCTTGAAAAAGGATCCAGTTATCAAACCCTAGCTGAAACTCTGTCTAGATATACTGTAGAGAGAGAGAGCTTGAGGGAATTGTATCCATGGCCATGAGTGCCATCATTCAGTGATATTACTCACACACTCACAGTGGACGTAGGCCAGATTGGCTGAACCACTCATATTCCGGTGTTGATTCCTCATATTCTCACCTCATTCTCTTATCTCTTTATATAGCTGTGCTACCATTGTTATTCATATATCGAGCTTGGAAACACTTCACCTGGTGGTGCTAATTCTTAGCATCATCATTTTGGCGCCGTCTGTGGGAACGAGAAGCTATCTCTTCCTCTTTTTCTGCTTTACCTCACCGGAGACTCTGGTGGTGAACCAGGAACCACCCCTTGTGTGGAGCTGTTTCACCATTGAAAGAGGTCCTTTAAGGTATTAAGCTCACCTGCTACTCAAGATCTATACGGTTAACATATGGCACTAGACTTGCCACCGCCTCTTCCGCCGCCCGGAGGTGGAGGGGCTAGCTCCAGTCATGCTCCTCCCCAGTCCGAAATGGCGGAGGTGGCAACAGCCTTGAAATCTTTAGTCGCAACACAACAAGCCATGAATGAGAAATTTGTCCAGCTCAGCCAAACCATGATGATGAGGCCACCTGGAGTCTCAGCGGACATGATCACTCCGGCGGCAGTTCAGCCCCAACCGAACGCCAGGGGACCACCCCAGGCACCGAAGAAGGACCAGCCTGCACCCCAGCGGAGGAGGGATGTTGCTGACCCTAGGCGCTTGCGCCTGGGGAGGCAGGGAAACCCTTGCCCGGAGGACAGGTATGATGACCTGGAAGCTGAAGAGGCCCCAGAAGACTGTTGAGAGCCGTATGAGGTGTCAGATAACACTGTACGGCCTCTTAGGCAGAGTCAAGGATGTGTCGGCCGAAGAAGAGAAGAGTCCCAACCAAGAGGGTCAGCTTTCGACAGGCTGAGCAAAGGGTCGGCCTTCGAGAGGCTGGGCCCGGTTAATGACCTGAGACAGAGGCTATCAAAGCCAAGGAGTGCAGCAGGCTCCCAAAGAGGGACTAGGAAGGCTCGGCCAGATCAAGGCCGACCCTTAGAGAGAAAATCCAGGGAGCAGGAAGAGGTCAACAGTCAATGGGTCATGGCTGGGGAACCCTCTGTCCATCGCAGAGAGGTGGCAGGGGATAACCTCGGCCAAGTTGATGAGAGAAGACCCTTGAATGACTCAATCCAACGTCTCGAGGAGAAGATAGGGGACCTCATAAAGAGCAGGGATCCATTACAGAGGGGATACTAGGAGGGCTCCCCATTTGTAGCTAGGATAGTGGGGTTCCCAACCCCGGCTAAGTTCAAGCCTCCTACAGTGACTCCTAAGTACGATGGCAGCACTAACCCAGTGCACCATATTGAGATGTATCAGTCGACGACAGATATTTACTCGATACCTGATGAGATGAAGTGTAGGGCCTTCTCAGGAACCTTGACAGGGGCAGCGCACAGCTGGTTTACCTCTCTTCCGAAGAACTCGATCGAGAACTTCAAAGGCTTAGCTGAGCAGTTCATTCACAACTTCTGCTTTGGGGTAAGACCTCAAAAGAAGACTACCCACCTCCTATATGTCAAACAGGCTAAGGGTGAAAGCCTAAGAGACTACATAGCAAGATTCAACAAGGAGAAGTTGGAGGTAGAGGATTACGAAGAGAGCATAGCCATGACCGCCCTTATAGGAGGCCTCCAGAAGGGAAAGCTACTATGGAAGCTGGCGGAAGACCCTCCTAAGTCTATGGCAGAGCTGCTGTCAACCGTGGGAAAAGTGATGAATGCGGAAGAGGCAATGGCCGCCAAATATGAGGAGGAGAACCGTGGTAGCTCTGGGAGATCCCAGGGCAAGAAAGAAGGGAAGAAGAGGTCAGCAGATGACAAGTTTGCTCATTACACTCCTCTGACTGTGAGCTGTGAGCAGATCCTTAATGAGATAAAGACTGACCGGGCTCTGAGGTGGCCAGAAAAATTGAAGGCCCCACCACATAAGAGGAATAAAAACCTCTGGTGTGAGTTCCATCAGGATTACGGCCATGTCACAGATAGATGCTTCGCTCTGAAGGATGAGATCGAGAAGATGCTGAAATTCGGGAAACTGAGAAAGTATGTGGATGGCAAGGCCCCAAAGGGTGGAAGAGAAGACCCTAGGAAGAGAAGAGATGACAGGTGCCGTGGCGATGTCCCAGCTAGAAGGCATGCGATTCAGAGGGTGATGATGGAGATGACCCAGATCTCCCACCTAAGGATGACAACACCCCAGTGAAGAGGGTAGGAATGATCTCCTTTGGTGTTAGCACCATATGTGGGGGATTCGCATGAGGTGGCTCTGAGGTAGCCGATAGGAAGGCTCATGTAGCGGAGGCCAAGTCAGTGGTCAAGCCTGAGGTTATGAATCTAACGTCTTCTAACGCAGTGCAGAAGAGGAAGAAGGTGGACATGGACACCCTCGTAGTGGGGTTCTCCAGACTCGACTTCAAGGGAATCTTAGCCCCCCATGATGACCCTTTAGTCATAACAACAAGGGTGCATGGGTGCGATGTAGGGAGAATCCTCATAGATGGGGTAAGCTCAGCAGATGTGATGTTCTGGCCTTGTTTCAAAAGCTTGGGTCTTAGCAGGGCAAGGCTGATGCCCTTCCATCACACATTGATAGGCTTCAGTGGTGAGAAGGTACACCCATTGGGCATGTATGAAATGGATGTACGGATGGGAGATGAGTGGCCTAAGAGGCTGACTAAGAAAATAAACTTTTTTGTTATGGATGAAAATATCTTCTCGGCCTACAACCTCATCATCGGAAGAGTGGCCCTCAAAGAGTTTGAAGCCGTGCCGTCAACGGTCCACCAGATGCTAAAATTCCCGACTCCTTATGGGGTAGGGGAAGTGCAAGGGGACCAGACCACGGCACGAGCGTGTTATTTTAACTCGGCCGAAGAGCGAGAGGCCCATAAGAGAGCAACCGCCACTTACAGTATTGACACTCTTGATCCCAGAGATGAAACAAAATTGAAGAAGGGCGAGGCCGCGGAAGAGGTAGAATCCATCATCCTCAATGAGGATGATCCAAAAAAAACCGTCCAGGTTGGCAAGGCCCTGGAGCAAGGGATCAAGGAAGAGCTGATAAACTTCCTTAAGAGGAGGCAGAGCGTCTTCGCGTGGAGTCATGCAGATATGCCTGGTATCGACCCCGAGATCATGACCCACAAGCTCAACGTAGACAGAGATGCTAGGCCTATTAAACAGAGGCGAAGAATCTACTCCAGAGAAAAGTATAAGGTCATCCGGGAAGAGGTGAAGAAGTTGGAAGAGGCCGAGTTCATAAGAGAGGTTACTTATCCAGAGTGGCTCTCAAATACAGTCATCGTGCCTAAGGCCAATGGAAAGTGGCGGATGTGTGTAGATTTCACAGACCTGAACAGGTCTTGCCCGAAAGACAGCTATCCCTTACCTAGGATAGACCAGATGGTGGATGAAACGACAGGGCACGAGCTCATGAGTTACATGGATGCTTATTCAGGTTATAACCAAATCTTCATGGATGCCGAGGACTCTGAGAAGACAGCCTTCATTACTGACAAGGGGACGTACTGTTACAAGGTGATGCCGTTTGGTTTGAAAAATGCGGGTGCGACCTATCAACGTCTTGTCAATAAGATGTTCGAGGAACAGATAGGTAAGACCATGGAGGTGTATGTGGACGATATGCTAACGAAGAGCCTGAAAGCATGTACTCACGTAGCGGACCTTGAGAAGACCTTTGATGTCATGGACTCCTACAGAATGAAGCTCAACCCAGCGAAGTGTGTCTTCGGGGTAGGAGCCGGGAAGTTCTTGGGGTTCATCGTTAATCAGAGGGGGATTGAAGAAAACCCGGAGAAAATCAAGGAATTACTCGACATGAAGACTCCTAGGAGTATCAAGGATGTTCAGAGACTCACTGGAAGGGTGGCGACCCTGAACAGGTTTGTTTCCAGAGCCACGGACAAGTGTCTTCCGTTCTTTAAAGTTCTGAGAAAGGCCTTCCAGTGGGACGAAGAGTGCGAAAAAGCCTTTGATCAACTGAAGTCCTACTTGGGGTCTCCCTTGCTGCTGTCCCGGCCCATCGCAGGGGAGAGGTTGTTTGTATATCTGGCAGTCTCTGAGTCAGCCATTAGCGCAGCCATCGTACGAGAAGAGGATGGAATCCAGAGACTTGTGTACTTCAACAGTAAGGCCCTCCAAGGGTCAGAACAAAACTATCACCGGATGGAGAAGTTGGCTTATGCCCTGATACATGCCTTAAGGAAGATGAAGCCTTACTTTCAAGCTCACTCCATGATAGTCCTCACCGACTCACCACTACGGCAGGTTCTGCACAAGCCTGAGAAGTCCGGAAGATTGATGACCTGGGCCATCGAGCTAGGAGAATATGATCTTACCTACCAGCCTAGGACAGCCATCAAAGGGCAGGCCCTCGCAGACTTTGTCGCAGAGTTCACCTGGGTAGAGGCCGATAGAGGTTTGGAAGAGGCCGAGACAGAAAAAGGTTTAGATAACAGCGAGGAGACAAACCGAAGTGTCTTTCGAGATTCGGAAGAGACTGCCCCGTACCTCTTCAGAGGCCGAGAAGAGGTTGCTCCAGGCAAAACTCGGAGCAGAGTAGAAAAAAATGAAGAGGATCGATACCTCTTCGAAAAGGGGGTTATGATAGAAGGGGTCTTCTCGTCGGATGCAGACGTATGGAGCCTCTTCGTTGATGGCTCTTCTTGTGACAGTGGAAGCGGCGCGGGGCTAGTACTCTCGGCTCTAGATGGCGCCAACATTGAGTACGCCTTGAGATTCAACTTCCAGGCCTCCAACAACGACTCTGAGTATGAGGCCATGATAGCAGGTCTCTTATTGGCAACAACTCTTCGGGTAAAGATACTCCTACTTCATAGCGACTCAAGATTGGTTGCAACCAAGTACTGGGGGCATACGAGGCCAAAGATGAAAGGATGGATAAATACCTAAATAAGGTAAGAGGATTGATAGAGTATTTTGAAGAAGCAAAGCTAAAGAGAGTACCTCGACTGAGCAATAACCATGCTGATGCATTGGCAAGACTGGCCTCGGCAATGAAGACAGATTTAGGAAGGACCATTCCAATCGAGGTCTTAGGAAAATCAAGCATCGAGGAGGATGAGGTATGTATCTCTTGTCACAATGTGAACCTAGGAGACTCGTGGATTGACCCACTTGTCAGGTACCTAAGAGAGGGTGAGCTACCCGAATCCAAGATGGAAAGAAGAAAGCTGAGATACAGGGCTGCAAAGTTCTCATTGGTAGGAGATGTCTTGTACAAAAAGGGGTTTCTACTGCCTCTCCTCAGATGTGTGCACCCTGCGGAAGTACCCCAGGTCTTAAGGGAGGTTCATGAGGGTTCCTGCTCTAGACACATTGGGGGAAGACCCTTAGAAAAGAGGATCATCACTCAGGGATACTGGTGGCCTACCCTGTCTAAGGACGCAGCAGACTATGTGAAGAGGTGCGACAAATGTCAAAGGTTCGCCACCATCCCTCACCAACCTCATCAGCCTATGACGTCGATCTCTTCTCCATGGCCATTTGCGGTATAGGGAATTGACTTAGTGGGACCTTTGCCAAGAGCTATCAACAACTATAGATTCTTGATAGTTGCCATTGACTACTTTTCAAAATATGTAGAGGCAGAGCCGATGATAACCATCACAGAGCAGAAGACCTTCCAGTTCATCTGAAAGAATATCATATGTAGATATGGCCTCCCGAACACGCTCATCTCGAACAATGGGACCCAGTTCAAGAAGGCCTCCTTGGAGAAGTATTGCCAAAGTGTGGGGATCAGACAGTTCTTTTCATCTCATGGTCGACCTCAGGCAAATGGCCAGGCCGAGGTCACGAACAGAACCATCTTGGATGGAATCAAGAAGAGGTTAGAAGATGCGAATGGGAGATGGATAGAAGAGGTCTACGCTGTGCTATGGGCTTACAGAACTACGACAAGGACACCCACAGGAGAAACCCCATTCATGCTGGCACATGGC
This sequence comes from Sambucus nigra, assembly GCA_949130495.1. Taxonomy (NCBI): domain Eukaryota; kingdom Viridiplantae; phylum Streptophyta; class Magnoliopsida; order Dipsacales; family Adoxaceae; genus Sambucus; species Sambucus nigra. Next base: position 415,223,402 of record OX422214.1, on the reverse strand, counting down.
TCAGAGGCAGTCATACCAACGAAGGTAGGACTGCCAACTCATCGGATTCAGACCTACGACCCTGACAGCAATGGGGAGAAGAGAAGGCTAGACCTGGATCTCATCGAAGAAAGAAGGGAAGACGCAGAGGTCAGAAAAGCAGCCGACCAGCAGAGGGTAGCAAAATTCTACAACCAGAGGGTGAAGTCAAGACCCATCGCAGTGGGAGGCCTAGTTCTAAAGAAGACACTACAGAAGGCAAACAAGCTACACCCAAACTGGCATGGCCCCTACAAGGTGACGAAAGAGGTTGTGCCTGGGACTTACAGTCTAGAAAACCTAGAAGGAGAACCTTTCACTAACCCGTGGAATGCTGACCATCTCAAGAGATATTACATATGATGTATAGAATTTGATGAAAATGTACTATCTTACTAAGAGGAGGTTATTAATAAAGATCAGTTTCCATATCAAGTTCTTGTTTTGTTCTTTAGACTGGAAGTTTATTGTGAAGCTAACCTCTTAGGTGATGACCTCAGACCCTCATAACATCACTCGGTGGTGATGAGGTCTGAGCTCCGACACCTCGGTTAGATGACATCAGACCCTTAACATCATTAATTTGGTGACATTTATTATGAGGCTAACCTCTTAGGTGATGACCTCAGACCCTCATAACATCACTCGGTGGTGACGAGGTCTGAGCTCAGACACCTGGGATAGACGACCTCAAACCCTTAACATCATTAATTTGGTGATATTTATTATGAGGCTAACCTCTTAGGTGATGAACTCAGACCCTCATAACATCACTCGGTGGTGACGAGGTCTGAGCTCAAACACCTGGGTTAGGTGACCTCAGACCCTTAACATCATTAATTTGGTGATATTTATTATGAGGCTAACCTCTTAGGTGATGACCTCAGACCCTCATAACATCACTCGGTGGCGACGAGGTCTGAGCTCAGACACCTGGGTTAGACGACCTCAGACCCTTAACATCATTAATTTGGTGATATTTATTATGAGGCTAACTTCTTAGGTGATGACCTCAGACCCTCATAACATCACTCGGTGGTGACGAGGTCTGAGCTCAAACACCTGGGTTAGGTGACCTCAGACCCTTAACATCATTAATTTGGTGATATTTATTATGAGGCTAACCTCTTAGGTGATGACCTCAGACCCTCATAACATCACTCGGTGGTGACGAGGTCTGAGCTCAGACACCTCGGTTAGATGACCTCAGACCCTTAACATCATTAATTTGGTGACATTCATTATGAGGCTAACCTCTTAGGTGATGACCTCAGACCCTCATAACATCACTCGGTGGTGACGAGGTCCGAGCTCAGACACCTCGGTTAGATGACCTCAGACCCTTAACATCATTAATTTGGTGTCATTTATTATGAGGCTAACCTCTTAGGTGATGACCTCAGACCCTCATAACATCACTCGGTGGTGACGAGGTCCGAGCTCACACACCTCGGTTAGATGACCTCAGACCCTTAACATCATTAATTTGGTGACATTTATTATGAGGCTAACCTCTTAGGTGATGACCTCAGACCCTCATAACATCACTCGGTGGTGACGAGGTCCGAGCTCAGACACCTCGATTAGATGACCTCAGACCCTTAACATCATTAATTTGGTGACATTTATTATGAGGCTAACCTCTTAGGTGATGACCTCAGACCCTCTTAACATCACTCGGTGGTGACGAGGTCTGAGCTCAGACACCTTGGTTAGATGACCTCAGACCCTTAACATCATTAATTTGGTGAAAATTGTTATGACAACATCATATTAAGTAATGACTTCAGAGATCATATAGCATGCAAAGACATTCAGAGGTCAAAATAAAGGAAGAGATGCATTCAGTCAAAGAAGAGATTACATAACATTCAGATGTGTTATAAATTACAAGTGCAGTTACAAGTCAAAAAATACAAATTAAAAATCAAGTTAAACGTCTGAGGGAGGAACATTCAAAGCCTCGTCTGGGTTGACCTGTTCAACATTGGTCACCTCAGCCACATCATCAGCAGGGTCAATCCCTCCGAGATCAGTCCCTTCCAGAGTAGCAGTCTGACCAGGGGCAACAACCTCGTCTTCTATCTCTTGCAGTGCCTGGGCAAACTGAGGGTCGGCGAAGCCGAGGCCCACAAAGTCGGAGGCCTTTATAGTGCCAACCTCCTTCTCTCTAACGTCGGCCCATCTGGTGGTGGCTTTGATACCTCTTTCGAGGTATTCAAAACCAAAACCTACGAACTCCTCAGAGACTTTGTAATCAGAAATTATCTTCTCTGAGGCATCTGCAAGGGCAGCCTTCACAGCTGCGTTGACCTTCCTCTGCAGAGCATCGTCCTTATCCTTTAGGGCCTGGGCATAATTTTGGACGAGTGCAGAGATATCTTTTTCCAAAGTCTGGGCCTTATTTTCAGAGGCATTGGCCTTATTCTCAGAATTCTGCAACTCTCACCTCAGACAGTCAACCTCGGCCTTCAGGGCGCTCTTGACCTTCTCAGCCTCCTGCCCCTTCTGAATCAGAGGCAATTTCCTTATGGCCCAGTTAGATAACTGGTACATGGCAGTGACACCCTGCACAGATAATGAAGAGGTTAGATGGGAGTACAAGTCAGACGTTGCACTTGTAAAATTATGGACAAAAGGAGCAAGTCATACCTGGACGGATCTGTGGAGGCCGAACTCAACAAGCATGGAAGTGTCCATGGCTCTGTAAAATCGCTTATTAGCCTCGGTCATCATGTTGGCAAGAGCGTCCATGGCCTATCGGCTGTGGCCGACCACACTATCGGTAAGTTTCAGCTGGTCCAGACGAGCCGACAAGGTGTCGGCTGAGATAGGGATCGTAGCGTCTGAGGTTTTCTTCTGACTTGAGGTCGGTCTCTGATCCTCAGAGGCCGGGACATCAGGGGCCCTCTTCTTGGATTTATATGTTGAGGGAGCAGGTGGAGGAGCGTTCAAACCAGTCCTCTTTGCAAGTCTAGCCAAACTCGGAGCTGCCATCTCCCACAATTCGTCCGTAACACCTGGAGGTCTCTCTGCAAAAGGGAAAAGAGAAGAGTCAGAAATCAAACATGAATGATCAAAGGTTAGACTTGGGACAAGAAGAAAAATCCTTACCAAAGTCAACAGGGGGACTTCCACCTAGGCTCGTCCCCGAGAGATACTGGGGGGTCATCAGATGTTCGAACTTGACGAACAGACCATGTGCCCCTTGGTCTTGCAGGGCCTTCACCTTTTTGCCGTTCTGAGGACTTAGGCCAGGATAGGCCCTGGCAAACATGGTAACCTTACCCCATCTGAGGGGTACCCTCGGCTTAAAAGTGGAAGAGGGAACAGATGAGCCAAATTCCCATGCCCCTGAGGCGAAAAAATACCGAGGTTTCCAATTATGGTTCGAGGTCTGAGTGACCAGGAGCATCTTCTTCTCAGGCCTCCGAGCCACGAAGTGATAGTGGCTCGGATGATTCTTGGCTGAGGTAGGGACGTAACAACCAGCAAAGACCTGAACTAGGAGGTCAGAGTGGTGGACTGCCCTCCACAAGATGATGGCCCCTATAATAACTCTCCAAGCATTGGGAGAGAGCTGCGAGGGGGCCAAGTTGATGAAGGAAAGAATGGACCTAATGACAGGGTGAATGGGTAAGCGAAACCCTAACTTGAACATCTGCTCGTACAAGCAGATTTCTCCATCTTGGTCGTGGTAGGCCCTCTCTTCCCTCAGAGGTCTCCTTAATTTGATTGAGGGACTTATGGAGTATAAGTATCTGAAGTGCAACAGATCCACCTCAGTGACTGTGCTCTCGTACTCGTCCGCCTCAGAGATGTCAACATCACTTTCGGCATCCTCCTCATCGTCGTCAATCTCAACGTCGGCTGGAGCAGACGTAGACGGGTGACCAGGGAACATTTGAGCAAACTCTGCCCCTGTAACAGCCGACAAAGGAATGGCATCTAGAATGGGTGGCACAGTCACACTTGGCTCAACAAGTTCAACCTCTGAAGATGAATCTGAGGTACTTGTGTCATTTTGGGACGAAGCGAGGCTGGAGACCTCGGCCTGGTCAGGATCCTGACCAGGCCGAGGTGTGTAGTCCATAGCTTCTTGGAAAGAGTCCACAAACATGGGGTCTGAGGTGGAGGACTCAGACTCAGACATTGGCAAACAGTTGGCAGAGACGTCTGTTTGGTAAAAGTTCTCAGGAGGATCAGGATATACCACCTTCAGAGGTGGAGGAAAGAGAGGTCTGACAGGGAACTCCTGTGACCTACGAGCTTCTTCCTGAGCTCTCTATATTTGCCTAATTTTTTCTAAGGTCTTCTCTCTAAGAGAGGGGAAGTCCTCAAGAAGTTGGTACAAGGGTCTGAGCATCATAGGACGACCCAAGACTTGGAACGACCCTAAACTTAAGAAAAACTCCTAAAGCTATAAACACGATGGGCTTTTAAAGTAAAGGGGTTTGAAGATCAAACTAAGAAATTTCAAGTAAACACAGGTCGCCTGAATCAATGGAACTTGCCGGAAAACTCAAACAATTACCGGAGAACCCAAAAATCTCGCCGAAAAATTCAAACCAAACGCCAAAAACAAAGGAAATGGAAAGGGAAAGGTACCTGAAGATGAGTTGATGGATGAAATGAAGAGATCTCTCAAGAAACTAGGGGAAATCCTCTGCAGAAAGAGCGATGGGGTGAAGAAGCCTTGGAGAGAAAACTTGCAGAAACTATGCGCGCGAAAGAAAGGAATGAAGAAGAAAGAGAAAGTGGTGGGATTTAATCCTTAAATACTTGGGCACACTTCCCAAGGCCCATCATTGCCTTGGGAAACCCAAGGGACAACTGACAGCACACGCAAACCAAGTGGGCACGCCTTGGCCTGGGACAGGTGTCACGCAGGTGTTAGCCTTGGGACGGACAGGCCTCGGAGGTGAGACAATCCCCTAGCCACTTGCTCTCGCATATGACTAAGGGCTGGGGGTGATTGATACGCCCAAGTATAACCTCGGCCCAGAGATACCTACCTCGGCCAAGATGATGGCCGAGACATTGATCGACCCTATGAGGGGCAAGGGCCCACGATATCATCCCTCGGCCAGACATACCTCGGCTTTGGCCGACACTACCATCTACACAGCCAAGGGGGGCACTGCGCGCATCACAGGTATCAACAGCACTCTGGGTATGGCAACCTCGGCCAAGGGCGGGCCGAGGTGACAGGGAGCCGACCCTCAACATGGAACCGGTTCAACCTCGGCTTGGGATGAGGTCACAAGAGGCCTTAGTAATCACCAGCATGGGACTATCCCTACCTCGGCTGGGGCCGACCCAGCATAATGTCTCAGTTGAGATCAGGCCGAGACTCCTTATGACATTATTCGGATTGAACGGACATCAAGCCTTTACAGCTCGGCCTCTCCCAGGCCGAGGTCATTCACCAACATGACTGCCGAGCATCTGTTGACATTTGGATAAGGACACCTGGGCACAAATCAGTTGTAACAAGATTATTCTCCACATGTGGGAGAATATTTCATCATCATTGCTTACATGTGACAGTGACAGATGGCATTCCCACATTGGTAAGGATACCACACACATGCTCATTGCATGCATGGGGGGTACACTACGCCCCCTGGACACTATATATAAGGGTCATCCCCTACCTTGCAAAAGGATCCAGTTATCAAACCCTAGCTGAAACTCTGTCTAGATATACTGTAGAGAGAGAGAGCTTGAGGGAATTGTATCCATGGCCATGAGTGCCATCATTCAGTGATATTACTCACACACTCACAGTGGACGTAGGCCAGATTGGCTGAACCACTCATATTCCGGTGTTGATTCCTCATATTCTCACCTCATTCTCTTATCTCTTTATATAGCTGTGCTCCCATTGTTATTCATATATTGAGGAACAACAATATCAATTTCCTTAATAGTGATGACCTAAGTTACTTTTTCAGTAATTTTAGATGTATTTTACGTTACAGTGGACTTCTTGGCATCAACAGCCTTCATAGATTTTTCTGTAGCCCTCTTTGCAGTAGGAGATAAAGCTCCAGTCATCAATCAGGGATTTTTCTCTTGCCCATACTTGCTACCGGTGAAGTAGGGATGGCCAAAATGTCCAACGATTTAAAATAAGAAGTACTTAAATCCTTCTCAGCTCTGGTAGACTCCTCAGTCGAAGAAGTGATAATTAGATCCTTTTCTAAATTAATGGGAACTAAAGGCACTGTAGTGGTTTTCCTAGCAACAAAAGAAGTAATCGAGCTTCTATATTGCAATAAGTAAGAGGCTTCCCTAGGGTGCTCCTCACCAATTCTTTGATGGATTCTCCACATAAATTTTAACTCTCGAAGATTGACGTCCCCTTCTTTAGGACACCTCTTCTTACTCTCAACTGTACAAAACAGAAAAAGAAACATTAGTCAACATATTATCAAATAATTGGTTAGAAAGAAAGAAAAAAAATACAGGAATCAAGATCAACAACTTATGCCATATCCTACTTGAGGGCAACTGGGCCCATCATACACTTCTCCTCTTTAAAGAGGGGCAGGTTGCCAATGCTTTGCTATTAACCCATAATTAAAATAGTTTTTGTTGGAATTTGGTAAATTGAGTACTAAGGCTCTGTTAACAAACCTAGTTTTTAAGTAATAAGTGTTGTCACTAGTAACCCATTTGTAGCAAAACGTCAGCTCAAGGATACCAATATCGGCTCTGTATATTTGGTTAAGTATATGAATCCCATTCACTATTCTCTATGTATTGGGGGCTATTCTAGTAGGGACGATGTCAAAATATTGACAGAACTCTATAAAGAAACGAGTGGGGGGGGGGGGGGGGGGGGACGGTAATACCACATTCAGCTATGAATAGTGAGGGAATCCAGTGATCCCCTGGTAGTGATAAAACCTCAACTGGTGGTATAGGCATTTCTAAGTCTACCCCACCAGGGATGTTTTTTTCCCGCCTAAATTTATCTAAAGAGTCCCCACGAACAATGTACACCATGATTACAATAAAGAAAGAAACATAAAATAAAGGGAAGACAAAATTCTACAGAGAAAATGGTGGCAGAAGCAAGGGTAGAACGCAAAGGAAAGCTCAAAGACAAAAAGCTTAAAGAAAAAAAAGAGTTCAAAAGTTTGGAAAGTTATGGTACAAAAAAGGGCAAAACTCACGTCTCTTACAGATTACCTAGAAAACAATGCAAGTAATGATTAATTGTATCGATGATTGATATTCTGACGGCTGCACAGCTTTACATGCGAGAAATTACTAATATGACCTTTAGCGGGTTGCTAAAATTCAAATTATTCACAAAATTTCCACAACATGATCAAGGCATGAAAAATTTTCAGAAGTCCTATAATTCGGCTTACGCCAACCAACTTTGAAGAAATCAGACTCCATCTTTTCAATAAAAATATCAAGAATAAAACATTGGGGGCTTCTATTGATACAAAAAATTATCCTTCTATGAGGACTAATTAAAAATGGACACTTGCTCCTTACGTGACAATAGTCTTAGTCAGTAGCCACTTAATTGACCCAAAAGATAGTTGCTCGACAAGAAGGCCGACCAATATGAATAATACAGATATCAAAGTAGATAAATAGTCACCACTTGGAAACAACCAAGGTTCCTTCCACACATGGTCAAGACTATCAACCATCACATTCATTATGTAAAAGGTGTAAATGCTTGAATATATAAAGGCATTCTAACCCTTAATCTATGGGTCACTATAAATTTATTGTATTCCTTTCACAAAAGTCAAGATATAATGAATTCTAGGTTATTCTTCTTGTAGCAAGAGTACCTAGCTTTTTGTAATCACTCAAATCATTACAATCACAATGGACGCATACTTTCCTTCATAGCCGAACCACTTTAAAAACTCTTTGTCTCTTGTATGTTTATTTCATCGCATATTATATTTTATCAATGATTAGAAAATTAAATCTAGTCCATTTTTTGACATCAACACCGACCATCATTATTCTCGGACATGCTAATGTACCTGATAGTAGGACACACTTTGGTTTCATTTAGGTTAGCTTTCCTCTTAGTAAGTCCATCTCCTCCACTAGTGTCTCCTTCTATAATGAAGTGATAGCCAAAGGAAATCATTCCTACCTCCATCTATAGTTCATCAGGTTTCTTCGTTAAATCATGATCATCCTCATAGTCGTTGTTGCGCATCCTTTTTGTGGAATCCTTTCCTCAGCTCGGTAACTCAGATCTTCTTCTAGCATCTCGACTATCATTTTGATCAGTAAATTTAACCAACTTTTCTCGCCGAATAAGTGTCTCCACTTTATTCTTGAGGGCTATGCAACTATCAGTGGTGTGTCCATGATCTTTGTGAAAATAATAATATTTGGACTAATCTCTCCTGTTGGGAGGTGACTTTAACTTTCCAGTCCAGTTCAAGTCTTTGTTTCCCCTGATTTCCTCTAAGATGTGATGGACACTTTAATGAGTGGAGTATACTCATCATATTTCTTAATTTTGTCAATCTTCTTATCTATTTGATCTTTCTTGAACGAATTATTCTTCTGACTTTCAACTTTTATCTTCTGAACATCTTTTGCTGCCATAGCTTCCTCGACGTTCATAATCTTTCCAACCTTAGCCATCAGCTCTGTCATAGTTTTGGGTGGATTTTTCTCTAGAGCATAGTAAAGATACTTGGTAAATAATCCACTTACGAGGGCCGCAATGGATGTCTTTTCTTCATAATCTAATTTCTCATTATTGAAATGTGTAATGTACTCCTGAGTACTTTCTCCACGTTTTTAGCGCACGGTCAAGAGATAAGTAACACTCTTGATCGGTTTAGCCCCAAAGCAGAAGTTATCAATAAATAATTTGGCCAATTGATGGAAATTATAAAGTTTACCTCTGGGCAGATTGTTGTACCATATTTGAGCTGGAATTGTGATGAAACTTGAGAAAACTCTGCACCTCATCTCGTTGGGGACAAAGTAGATATCAGTAGCAGCTTGATACTGTTCAATAAGGAGGACTGGATCAGTTTTTCAATCATATTTAGGACTAATAACCACTGGTTTGAATTTGAAAGGTGTGGAGTAATCCATAATAACTTGGATAAAAGGTGATCCTTTGACAAAACTTCTTTACAAATAATTTTTTGTTTTAGCCATTTTCCCCCAATCGATCTTCTAGTTATTGTATAGATCCCTTTCAGGAATGTTCCTCTCGCTTGGACTTAGCTGAAGTAGCTTTCCTGGCTTTGTTATATACATGTGTTGATCTCTCTTCCTGATAAGTCTGCTCGGTACACACAAAACCCCTCATGCTAGCTCGAGATCTCATGGATCCATCTTTGTACTCGCGAGGACGTTCTTGCTTTATGCGATAACCTCTAGTTGCTCGGGGACCTAAACGATCAAATGTGGATTCCCTACTCGGTCGTTCCAACACGCTTGGTCTCTCATTGGAGAAATATCTTCCATCATAATAATCAGTTAATTAGAATGTCGATGTTGCTCCAGGATGTTATGATCTGTCACGAGAAGACCTATAGTGATAACTCCTCTCACTCCTAACGGGCAGGGGCGGTATGTCCCTACTGGAATTGGAAGATTTGTCTTGTATCGTACGAGCCAATTGTCTAACTGACTCTTGCATGGCTTCCTATCCTCTAGCTAGGTTGCATAAAATTCTCTGTAGATCTGTCTCATTAGGGGGAGCAGATGGATCTGGGTATTACTTGCAACCACCAAGATGCTTTCCGAAACATTGGTCATTCTTCAAAATAGGGAATGGACAAATAAACATAAGAGGTAAAGAATGAAGACAACCTGTCTTTCCCATAGACGATGCCAATCTGTTGATGTCTAAAAATGGGGAGGGTTCAGTTTTATAATCATAGATAAATAAACACATAAGAGGTAAGGATTTTTAATGTGGTTCAACTGTAAAAAGCCTATGTGCACTGTTGGTATTATTATTGGTAGTTACAATTACTCAGTATGGTTTGCTTGAGATTGGTTGAATCGTCCCTTTGAGCTAAAAGAGATTATATATTTATAATGGTCTGGAACCCTAGATATGGAATGCTTTTATATCTCCATGCATTTATATCTGTATACAATAAATGAGACTCTTGACATCCAGCGCTGGTCGCCCTTCCACCCGAGTAACTTTTGCTATTCCTGATGGTTCACATTCTGGTTGTTGATCGACATTCTAGCCGACTTGGTATCTCTGATGATGATCAAGATAACTGAATGGCCATGTAGGAGGATAAGTGTTTATTGTTCATTGGTCCACATATAAGAGTAATTTTTACATACAACACTTATGTAATGTTCTTTTTGAAAAGAAATCCCTTCATATTTATATCACTGATAACAAATCGATATCAAATCACAAACACATAGACAAAACCATTTTCCAATTATGAAAAATCTAATTTGTGTATGAAAAAAGTGCAAGTCTACTAAGTCTAATTATTATTATTATTATTATTATTATTATTATTATTATTATTATTATTATTATTATTATTATTATTATTATTATTATTATTATTATTATTATTATTAATAATAATAATAATAATAATAATAATAATAATAATAATAATAATAATAATAGTTTTCCCTTTCAGTCCTTGCATTTAAACTGGGCCTGAAGGTTTCAACCCTGAGGTTAGGAATCAAGATTTATTAGTACGGTAATGCTCAACTACTTCATGTTAAATATAGATAAGCACCGCAAATTTTTGAGTGGATCAATGCTACTCGAGAAGCATAAACGCCTCCCAATATGTTTAAATCCTCTTGAGAGCGTTATTTAAAAACATACAAGCATGACATGACCTCGACCTTTCGCGAGTTAAACACCAACTAATCTAAGTTATTCTTTCTCACATCACTTTCACACAGTACACATGATATGTGCATTAATTAGGCAACAAGGGACAACCTGAGAAGATGCCTTCTCGACCTGCTTCATAATAAAATGTACCAAAAGATAACTAAATGTGATGAGATCACAATTAAAATGGACAAAAGTAATGATAAGTCACTCTCTAGGCATTATAAAACTGATTCACTTAGGCATTTCGTTTAATATAGGAGATACGCGTGCACAATAGGACACATTACCAACTTAATGACCTTCACCTATTAATTGAGGACTTATTTATCATATTTAAGATACTTAAGTCCCAACATTATTTCTTTGCACAAATAAGTAATTAAACGCCAATATCTTAGTCCTAAGAACAACACCCATATAATATCCATTATTTGAAGAACAAGAGCACTTACAACATTTGTGACTTATGTCATATTGTCTATCCACAAATCACTCGAACCCATTTCTTGCTTTTATCGCTATTTATTCGTCATTGAAGGGCTTGCCTCTCTCCCTATTTTGTATAACTCTGAGAGACATTTATTTTAATTGTAATTCAAGTTATAAAGTTTAAATAATTTATTGTTTCTTTCTTACTTATTATTCTTATATCTTAAAACATACGTTGTAAAAGCAATATAAAATAACATCTTATCTATTGTGTGATCTTAGTTCTTCATTTGTTAGCGGGTTTTAGCTCCAAGTTATCAATACTATTATCTGTCCTCCTGTACCACCATTTTACAACTATAAATGAAAATTAATATTAGAAAACATTTTAATAGCATATTCCCAATTTATAGAAAATAAAAAAATTCGAAATAAATAAATCAATTTTCAAAATTAGAAAAATAATGGCCACATATGATTGTGTAAAACAAGGTTATTGTTGAAAATGTAGACCCCTAATTTTTTGATTATACAAAAAGTAATTTCCTTTTACATGCGGAATAAAGATGGTTCAACTAAACAAGTACAAATACCAAATTTTAATTTCTTTTAAATTAAAAAAAACTTAAACTCAAAGTGAAATTAAATTAAACAAGAAATACATTTTTCAGTTAAACATATTAACTCAACCCAAGTCCTAGAAATTTGCCCAACAATTAATTAATTAAATTTTGCAAATTAGGCCAGACCTAATTTTATCCAATAAAATTAATGACTTGAATTAAATTAATTAAACATTACCCAAATTAATTTTAACACCAACTTAAGCATGAGTAGTGATTTAAACCATATTTTTATCTTTTAGCCCTAAGCATGCACCTAGGTGATATAGCAAGATAAAATAGATCACAAATTACTACGCCGCGATGTACGAGGAAAAACCCACAACGAGAAAAGATCTCGGACGACCCTAGCCTCAAATCCACTAAGTACGGTTTTACAAGTACAAGACAGAAAAAGACTTGCAACACTCGACTTGACTCCGTCCAAGCCTCGACGCTCCTTCTTGTACACACCTCTGCCTAGCGAATAACCACGGAGGTCCACCGCGATCTCGAAATCCACCGATCGGACTTTTTCGGTCATCGCCACCCGAAGAAGGAGCCTTTCTCCAAGTGGGTATGTCACTGCAAATAATCTTCTTCTTTGTGGGATGTAGAAGCAAACCCAAAATTCTCTTCTTTGAGGTGTAGAGAAAAACCCGATGCCAAACACTCAAAGCAAGGATATATATTAAGGAACTTGGAATAAACTATGATGGGTGTAAACCAAAAGTGTTTAAGGATGATTTTCTTGAAAAACAAAACACTCAAAACTTGAACCTTTTCATGGAAAAATTAAATTCTCAAAAACTCTCTCTAGGAGATGGAAGAATATCAAAAAGTTATTACGAAAAGGTTGGTTCCCGCACTTAGAAAATCTGTCAAAAAGTAGTAGGGAAAAGATAGCGGAAACATGGAGAAAACTGCAAAAAACTGCCCAAAAACTGTTCCCGCCAAAGTCGTTCGAACGACTTTACTAACAATGTTCCAGAGGCGAAAAAGAAATCTCGTTAGAAATCTCGTTCGAACGTCCTGGCAATCTCGTTCGAACAACCTGGCAATCTCGTTCGAATGAGATACCAGTTCATTCGAACGACGTGTCAGAAAAAATAAAATTCTTTTTAAGCCCAAAACTTTTTATGAAAAGTTCTTAAAAAATATTTTCTGAGTAAAACAAAGTCATTACAAATATTTATAATTTTTTTATAAAATACACCCATTAAATTTCCAAGCTCCTATATATATATATACAATTGCATTCATACCTTAGGAGCATTGGAACTAATGTTGTTGACGTAGAAACGAGGCACACTAAACCCGACATATGATGAAGCTTTATACTCTTGGCCGCTATGTCTTCAACTAACACGTCATAGGCTTGAATAGATACACTTGAACACTATCCTATGACTCAAATATTTTTGTCCGGAATTGAGCCAACACTACATTAAGACTCAATGGAGACTTCTGTCCTTAGAGTTATTTTCGAGAATATTTTCCAAAAAGTTTATACAAAAATGAAAAATTTAATGCATTCAAATTTTATATATTTAAATTAGATAATTAGAAAATATTTACCAAATTGTGATGATTTTATTCAATATATATATATATTCAAATTTGAATGTATATACATTCACTAATGTGAACGAGAGAGATGATCGATATACATTAGGGTCCGTTTGGTTGCAAAGTGGGGAAATGGCCTCGATGGTAAATTTTCTATGGCATGGAAAAATTCTCCATGCTAAATCCAATGACAAAAAAATTAGGGTTGTTTGATAACATCAATTTTTCAGGTGGTGACAATGAAATGTTTGATATAATTAATGATAAAAGGGGCAAACGTAAACAAATTGATATAAAAAAATGGGTTTTGACAAAAAAACAATTCTTAACAAAAAAAAAGTTTCTGAAAAAATAATTTTAACAAAAAAACAACTTACAACGAAAAAAATCAGTTCTTAAAAAACCAGCTTTTAACAATAAAAATAGTTTATATTGATAGAATAAATAGTTTTTTCAAGAAAAGCAGTTTGTAACAATTTAAAAAAAAATAGTTTTTCGCCCCAAAGTGAAAAAATTATAACAAAAAAATAGATTTTAAAAAATATAGTTTTAACATAAAAAATGATTTTTAGGACATAGGTGAAACAATTTTAATGGTTTTTTTAAAGAAAGAATAGTTTTTAATGAAAAAAAATATCAATAAAAAAACAAATTTGACAAAAATAAAATAATTTTTTAATGAAAAACATTTTTTAGTGAAAGACTATTTTTTTTTCTAGAAAAACAGTTTTAACACAAAAAATAGTTTTTAGTAAAAAACAATTATTTAAAAAAACAGTTTTTATTGAAAAACAAAATTTAACAATTAAAAAAACTGTTTTGACAATTTTTTTTAATGAAAAACCGTTTTTAGTGAAAAACTATTTTATTTAGAAAAATAGTTTTAATGAAAAAAACAATTTCTAGGGAAAACAATTTAAAAAAATAGTTTTAAGAAAAAAAGGGGGCTTATACCAAATACTCCGACGAATATTTTTTAATACACGCTTAACAAGCCTTTTTATTTTGCTCAAAAAAGTCCATCATGCCGCTGACGCGGACCTTTAAAAACAAGAGAATATTAGTTAAATGGGTGTTTGAGGGACTTTTTGGTACAAAATAAAATGCTTGGACTGAATGTGTATTAAAAAATGTTTGAGGTTCTTTTTGGTATTTGATAAAAAAATAATTAGAACGAAAAGTAAAAATCATTTAAAAAATATTTTTTAACAAAATAAAAAAGTTTTAAACAAGAAAAACAAGTTTAAAAAAATAATTTTTATAGGGATGCCATATTTCAGAGAAAACTTTGGCGTCGTGTATTGATAAGCAAAATTTATCCTTAAATTTGTTAAAAGGATGACAAAACACGTATGTGAACATGATATTCATGCAAAACTTATTATAAAAAATAAGTGTTATCAGACACATGAAATACTAGATAAAATTTTCATTTATCACCATTTGCCATATTTGCGTGACCTATCAAACGGACCTTAAGATTTTCTTGTAAAAATGAGTATCTATCCAACAAACTTCAACAATATACCTCTATGTTTGGCATGTGTTTGGATTATTAAACAAGCTAGCAATATTGTAAATCATAATTTTAGATGTATATGAGATGACTGAAGGAGATTACCAAGTCAGAATTGCGTTTACCAATTGCTTAATGAAAATTGTTCACATGGAAGTTGAGGTTGTAAAATGCGCCTCATGTAGATTCAAATAATTGATTACATTCATGCATACATATTTGAAATCTAGAATTAACACAATGTTAAAATGTTAAAACGTAGATTACAAGTATAATACGAAGGGAATTCACAAGTAAATTAACACAATGTTAAAATGATAAAATTATTAAATTCCTATAATTAAAATAAAATAAAATATTTCTCCGCCTTTTATGATATTTTTTTACCTTATATTTTAGAATTATAAAAAATGAAGCCTACTGAAAAATATAAGCAAAATAAAATATTTTTGAATTTTTGATTTTTTTAATAAAAAATATTTTTTTGCTAGCACATAAACTTTTTGAAATGGTGAATTTATTTGGAGGGATTTTTTCTGAATTTTTTGTAATTTTTTTAAGAAAAACTAGTAATTACTACTATTTACTATCAAAATAAACTTAAATATAATTTTTTTCAAACTTATATATATAACAAAAAACTATCAGATAGAAAGAAAAAAGAATGACGATTTTTTCAAGAGCTTATACTTAATTTCTATACTTGAAATTTATGGGCCAGTATCGGAATAGTTTACCACTGACTTACTTGTCTCAGTCAGAACTATTCTATATATGCAAATATGCTTATGAATTCCTTCCTAGGGGTACTTCTGAAATTGTACACTTTTTGAAATTAAGACAACTATTGCGACCAATGCAATTTTGCAAACCACAAAAACAATAAAGCAAAATGTTTGTCCTTGAGCTAATTTCTTTTTTGGTACCTCTATCCGTGAGCTGTTTAATGGAGCCACGAATACGATAATTTTGGGCCATATAAAGACTTGAATATTTCAAAATAATAAAATATTATTAAGTCAAAAGTTTTATTGACTCCCTCCCCTTCGAAAATATGGGAGGGAAATTCAAACAATTGTAAACTGTTGGTTCATACGTACTCATGTTGTTCAAAATTGCACATCGTGCTTGGACTTCGTGGATTTTAAAATTTAAAAGACATGGGAAAATATGGGAGAGTTTATGCGTACTATAACGAAAATTTAAAAGACATGCAATTTAAAATTCAAACTTCAAAATTTAAAAGACATGCAATTTAAAATTCAAAATTGCACATCCTTTCATACGTACTATAACGAAAACATGGGAGAGTTTATTTCACATGCTAAACTTCTACATCTTTTGATGCATGGTAACTTGGTAAGTTTGATACTCCACTTTAGATAAAAAGAAAATTGTTTCGGCAGCATGGTTGTAAAGTTTATTTGTGAGCTTTAAAATGATGTCCTAAGACTCGTTGGTTTGATCACCTTCACAGTGGGTGTTTTTCATCGGAACAACTATTTGGATATGGTTTATATAGGGAGGCTCTCCAACATACTTATGAATATATTTATTTTAAATAAATAATAAAAAATATATTTTTTAATCAAATTTGATATACATGAACTACATAGTTAAGAGATTGTTTATAAAAAAATCATTAAAAAATTTAATCATTTAGTGGATGAAATGAAAAGTGGGTGTATATATTCATTTCGACCGTTTAAATTTTTTTCATCATCTCACCTATTTTCGAGTTAAATATTTTGATGACTTTTTTTTGTAGATGATGTTCTCACTATGTAGGTCATGTATAGGCCTGTCAATCGGGCTCTATGAGCCGACCCTATGGTTGATCAGGCTCGACCCGATTTTGATTTATTTGGCTCAAGCTCAAGCTCAAGCTCGGCCCGAACGAGCTTGAGAGTGCTTGGCTCAAGCTCGGCTCACAAAGTAAATGGGGCTTCGAGCCCAATTTGAGCAGGCCCGAATTGAATATTTCAATACATATTTATTTATTTATTTTAATATTCTACTAAAAAAATACATTTTAGCGATAAAAAAACATATTTCAGCACTGAAAAAATAGAATTCGGCACTCATATTGATATTTTAGCATTAGTAAAACACATTTAGCACTAACAAAACAAATTTCAACACTAAAAAGATACATTTCAGCACTAAAAAAAAAAGATTTCGGCACTAATATTGACATTTCAGCATTAGAAATTCACATTTCAGCACTAAAATAACAAATTTCAGCACTATAAAAAATTAGATTTCAGCACTAATCTTGACAAGTCCCATAAGATTAACTAAAAGTAAATTAATAAATAACCCACCATATTTTTGTTTCCTTAATATTAAGTCGAGTAGTTTATTTGCATAAGGATAAAATTATAAAAATTATTTTGTTTTAAAATATTTTTTAATATCATAGAAAATAAAATAATTTTGTGTGTGTGTGTGTGTGTATATATATATATATATATATATATATTATTTCAGGCTAAACCTAGTTTGGGCTTGAAAGTGGTTCGCTCGCGCTCGGCTCAAATTGAATTCTGGCTTAATATCTCGGCTCAAACTCGACTCGGCTCAAACTCAATAAAAACTCTGCCCAAATTTAGCGGGCTGAGCAAGCGGGCTTCCGGCTGCTCAGCTCAATTGACAGGCCTAGTCATGTATACCAAATTTTGTTGAAAAATACATTTTTCACTATTTTTTTAAAAAATGCGTAGGTTCATTGGTATGTTAAGTGAACAATGTTAGAGAGTTTGACTGCTGATTTACATGTATTTTGGGTGTAGTCCACATGATGTAAAATTGATCGGGCCGATGACTGATCAAATACCGTTGTTGGATTCAAACCTCCATTTTAACTGGATTGCCTAGGCCCAAAATGTGAGGTTTTAACTTAAAAGAGAACTTGATGATAGCTAAAAATCCATCCCACCTAAATACATACAATCTCTCACAAGTTAAATCTTTCAATACCAGTCAATTAGGTCTGTTTAGTTGCAAAGTGAGCAAATGCCTTGCATGGAAATTTTTTTCAGGACATGGTAAAATTTTTCACGGCAAATTCTATGGAAAAAATGCTAGGGTTGTTTGATAACATTAATTATTCAGGTGACAAAAGGGAGATGTTTGATAAAATTAATGGTAAAAGTAACATCATCATCATCATCATCATCATCATCCTTTCCTTACTCCCATCATTTGTGGTCTACCACATGAATTTTCCCGTTCCATTCTAATATATTATAAGCAATATTATCATTCAAGTTTAATTCCTTAAAATTTCTGCGAATAATTTCCTCCCACAATAGCGTAGGGCCGCCCTTTTCTCATTTATCCTCTATTTTGAATAATCTTCCTCTTATTATAGGTGAATCTACTGGACTACGCAACATATGTCTGTACCACCTAAGTCTACTTTCTCTTAATTTATCGCTAATGGGAGTTACTCCTAATTTGTCTCTCACTTAATAGTTTTTAATTTTGTCATTTCTAGTAATTCCTATCATCTATCGGATCATCTTCATCTCACTAACACGGAGACTTTGTTCATATTTTCTTTAACACCCAACACTCCGCTCCATAAAGGGTCGCTGCTCTAACAACTGTTCTATAAAATTTTCCTTTTAATTTATCAAGTATCCTCTTATCTCATAACATCCCACTTGCTTATCTCCATTTCATCCAACCAGTTGTTATTCTACTCGTAACATCCTCATCAATATCCCCATTACTTTGTAACACTGAACCTAAATAACGAAATTTATTAGTTTGATTTATCACTTTTTCTTTAATCTTTAATAATATGCTATCCGACGCCTTATTATTAAATTTACATTCTATACATTTAGTCTTATTTCTACTGATTTTTAATCCCTTAGACTCTAAGGCTTTTCTCCAAGTATATACTCTCATCGCTGAACCCTCATTTGAAGTCTCTACTAAAACTATATCATCCGCAAGCAACATACACCATGGAATATTTTCTTGTATTTCTTTAGTAATCTCATCCAATACTACGACAAATATGTAACGACTCAAGGGCGATCCTTGATATAGATCCACTTTAATCGTAAAGTCATTAATTTCTTCACATATAGTTCTTACTCTAGTCTTTGTATTATCATACATATCTTCAATAAATTTAACATAAATCATAGGGATTCTTTTCCTCCTTAAAGCACACCATATTATATCCATAGGGACTCTATCATAAGCATTTTCTAAGTGTACAAAGTCCATATATAAATTTTTACTCTTACTTCTACATTTCTCCACTAATTGTCTTAATAAGTAAATAACTTCCGTGGCGGGTTGTCCTGGCATAAATTCAAATTGATTGTCCGAAATAATTGACTCGTTTTGTAATATTTGTTCTATAACCTTTTTCCCATAATTATATTGTGTGATTCATTAGTTTGATTCCTCTATAATTACTGCAGTTTTGTATATCCCCTTTATTTTTATACAAAGGTATTATGGTGCTTTTCCTCCACTCATTTGTCATGTTACCTTTTTTTCAAAATTTATTAAATAAACATGTTAATCGTTTTATTCCTATACTTTCATGGGTCCTCCATACCTCTATGGAAATTTTATCCGTGCCACCTGCTTTAGTCTTTTCCATTTTTCTTATTAATATATCTATTTTTCAGTAATCGGATATATCATTCCTATATCCTTTTTTATGTTCAAACTAATATATAAAAAAAATTGACTTTTAACCAAAAGAATAATTCTTAACAAAAAATAGTTTCTAAAAAAATAATTTAACACAAAAATAATTTACAATGAAAAAAAAAGCAGTTCTTAAAGATAGTCTTTAACCATAAAACCAATTCATGACGAGAAAAAAAATAGTTTTCAAGAAAAACTATTTGCAATGAAAATACTGAAAACGCGAGGCTTTCTCAATCAATACTCTGATACCAATTTGAAAACGGTAGGACCCCAAATTTTAAAATCTTATTACAAAAAGTAATTTCAATCTCCTTTTAAAGATGCGAAAGCGAGATGGTTCAATTAGACAAATTAACTAGATTTAATTTCTTTCCAAATTAAAGTTAAACACAACTTAAAATGAAATTAAATTAATTAACAAATAATTTTTTCACTTGAACCAATTTAACCCAAGTCCTAGAAATTTGCCTAAGTCATATTTCATTATTACCAAAATAGGCTAAACCAAATTTTATCCAATAAAATTAATGACTTGAATTAAACTAAAATATACCCAAATTAATTTTGCACCAAATTAAACAAGTAGTGATTTAAACCAAATTTTATCTTTTTACCTAAGCATGCATCTAAGGTGAATTATGCAAAAGATAAAATAAACAAATCACTACGCCGCGATGTACGAGAAAAAATCCACAACGAAAAAAAACCTCGGACGACCTTAGCCTCAAATCCACTAAGTACGGTTTTACAAATACAAGAAAGATGACTTACAACACTCGACTCGACTCCTTCAATCCCCGGCGCGTCTTCTTGTATACACCTCTGCCTAGCGAATAACCACAGAACTTCACCGCGGTCTCGGAATCCACCGATCAGACTTTTTCTGGTCACCGTCACCCGAACAAGGAGCCTTTCTTTAAGTGGGTATGCCACAATAAATAAGCTTCTTCTTTGTGGGATGTAGAATCAAACCCAAGCTCTATTTTACGGTAGAGATGAATTTGGTGCCAAAACAAACTCTCTAAACAAGATGTGTATATATATATAGAGAGAGATTTGGATTAAAACAAACAATTGGCTGTAAACTTGGTTTTGTTCTTTGAATAAATCAATTTGACTAACAAACATCAAGGGAACTTTTTATGAAAGGATTAAGCTCTCAAACACTCTCTAGGAGATGGAAAAATTTCTTAGAAAAATTCTGTTCCCGAAGTCATTAAATTCTGTGAAAGAATAGTGGGACAAAGTAGTGGGAAAGTGCCAAAAAACTGCCAAAAATTATTCCCATCGAAATCTCGTTCGAATGACAATTTCGTTCGAACGACATTTCGTTTGAACGAACTATCTAACGAAGTTCCAGTGGCAAGTCGTTGGCAAACCTCGTTCGAACGAAATTCTCGTTCAAACGACAATTTCGAACGAAAAACCAGAAAGCTTAAAAATTCCATTTTTAGCCGAGAAACCTTATTTTAAAGTTTTAAAGAAAACTTCTGAAAATAAACCTTAGTTTAAAATAAAATACACCCAATATAAAATTATTCCAAGTCTTCCTATATAGATATAGAAATGCATTCATACCTTTGGAGACTATGGAATATGATGTTGATGACGTAGAAACATAGCACTTGAAACTCGACAATGATGAAACTTTATAAGTCTTGGTCGCTACGTTTTCAACTCTAGTATGTCATAGGCTTGAAGGATGGTCAAGTATTCTATCCTATGACTCAAACATTTTTGTCCGGAATTGAGCCAAAATAATAAGGGACTCAATTGAAAATTTGTGTCCTTACAAATCTCCCCCTTTGGCTATTCCTGGACAAAAACCAAACAAAAATCCTAAAGGGCCGTCAAGCTCTACTAAACTAAAAAATATCCTTTCAAAATAAAAATACAATAGCTTGACTCAAAACAACCACTTTAGAATTACACGCTTTGCCACTTTAAATAGATGCCGCTTTACAATACCTGCACACTTAAGCAGCACGTTAAACGCATAGGGAATATTAAAATATTAACTGCAATTAAAATAAAGACTACCCATATTAACTGCAATTTAAATAAATACTCCCCCTTAATTAATTGCCCCCCTTTATCAAATGATCTACCTAAGAAGGTCGTGACTCCCCCTAAGTTAAATCTCCTAAACTAAGATACGATGACAATAGGATTAGACACCATTTCTCCCCTGTCATTCTCCCCCTTTTTGTTCAGGAATTGACAAAGGCTAAAGAATAAAAAATTAACTTATCTCCCCCAATTAAATCATATACTCCCCCTAAACTAAACAAGGGATGAATAGAATGGGATAACAAGCTAAACATGCAATTGTGCAGAAAGTGATGAGAACATTAAGGCACATGGGCAACTCAAATTCATCTAATCCACATAAAGATATGAATATCAGCTATGATGCGATATCAAAAGATATTAATTGATTGTAGTAATCTAAGCATGTGATATCGAAACAAAATTCGCAACAAGATAGATATCAAAAATAAATTAAAAGAATAAATGAACTAGCTAATCATGACAAAGACTTAAAAATAAATAAAATATCATATATATGTATACACAATAGATTCAAACTAAGCATAAGTACACACATATAGATATAAACACCAAAATGACACAAAACTAAATAACATAAGTTTTTCACACTCTTATAGCGTAAATGTGTCATATGAAAATGGAAGTGAAGGGGTGTGAACAAGATACCAATGAATTAAAACCCAATCACTTAAACGTGTTCACGTAGTTCGTATTTGATTGCAAAACTTTATCAACTAGAATTTAGCCTTTATGTGACAGGATAAAGTGAACTAATGAACACACAAACACAATGCATACAAGCCTAGAATGTTGATGATTCTACAAACCAATAGAGTCATGACATTGAAAGCGCAACTAGGATAAACGGACATTGTGCAAACCGTTGATATATCATTCAAACTCCCTCAAGATTTTAAATGAATAAATCAACTAAACAAATTAGACCTTGGAAAATTATTTTTCTTTTAATGCCATTAATCTTTTAGGCCTTTGGACCACGTATTTCTTTTAGGTCCAAGCAAACGGTGGCTTACTCGCAAAGGATAATATTTTTCCTTTCGGAGCCCTTCCCCGTGCACATTTATACATATTATTTTTTACATCTCACAAATCTCACGTGCAACGGATTTTGACATGCACTAGTCCTCCTAGGTCATAGTATGTAGATGACTAGATTGATAGGAGAACACCTCACAAAGCTCAAATATAACATGTGACGTTAAGGTTCAAAAAGCTCGTGCATGTGTGTAAAGGCATATAAAAGTGAATTCATTAAGCAAGTCAAACTTAAGCTACTCCATGTAAGCATGATAAAGAACATTTTAAGGATTAGAATTCTAACCAAAAGTTCTAGTCACATGGAAGCGAAATGAGAATTCAAACACAAACATATGCCACAAAATGTGTGTAAAACCAAAATACAAGCAAAATAAAATCTTTTTTAGTTTTTCAAAATTTTAACCAAAAATAGAAATATTTACTCAAAAGACCCACAAAAATCATTTGTATTTTTCATTAAGCATAAATTACGAAAAGGGTAAAACACAAATGATAAACAAAAATCTTTTTGTATTTTTCATTAAATCCAATCCTAAAATGAAAAAAGTACAATACAAAAGATAAACAAGAATCATAAATCTAGCATGTGATTAAGCATGGAGCATAGACTAGAAAATGATTAAACATGCATACACCTAGCAATGATATATAATATGAAGCACAAAAAGCTAGAGTATGCAAACAATACTAACACATTCAACCTTTAAATTTAGCAAGGGAGGTTTCATGTGAAAGCAAATGAGAATCAACAAATCTAATATCTAGCGCGTCTAAAAATAATTTCCTATGTATATTTAAAATGATGAGATTTGGGAACTAATGAAATGCTAGACATAGACTTCCTAGGGCTTCTTTTAAGATAAAAAACAAAATGACCTAAGGTGACCTTTCCTACCATAATGCAAGCATGTGTAAACACAAGGAATGTTACCTAAGGTGTGACCTTTTCTAAAGTCCTTGGATAAAGTTGACCCTCTAAAATAAATAATGGTCTTAGCTTTAGAAACGAAAATATTTGAACTAGATGAGCTAGAACCATTACAACTATTACTTGAGTCTTGTAAGTAATTTTTTATTTTTAAAATTTTGGAGTCAAGTAATAAATTAGACTCCTCAATTTTACGGGACTCCTTCTTTAAATTTTCTATAACTCCTAGAAGGTTATCACGCTCCCCCTCAATGTGAGCAAACTTGTCCCTAAGAGTCTTTTCTCGACAATCACCTCTTTCTTAGACATTTCTAAAATATTAAAATTGTAATTTATGTCCATGAGCTTTTCACGAAAAATATCTTTTTGAGATAGGGAGATTTGCAAAAACTCAATTTTAGCTTTAAAACAAGAATTTTCATTTTCAAGAAATTTAATTCTTTTTGCAAATCTTAAATTTAATTCTCTTAATTTTTCATTACACTTATTAAGCCCATTAAATTCTTCTCGAATAGCAAAGACTTCATTATCATTAGAAATGGACAAATTATCATTAAGATGTCCCATCGAGAGATACGAAACAAAAATGAGAGTCAGTAAAAAAATGAACCACCTAAAAATACAAGGAGCACAAAAATTGTAAAAGCCAAAAAATAGATTATTGGCTCGATAAATTAGCGCTCCGACTCTGATATCATTTTGAAAACGCGACGCTTTCTCAATCAATGCGCTGATACCAATTTGAAAACGGTAGGACCATCAATTTTAAAATCTTATTACAAAAAGTAATTTCAATATCCTTTTAAAGATGCGAAAGCGAGATGATTCAATTAAACAAATTAACTAGATTTAATTTCTTTCCAAATTAAAGTTAAACACAACTTAAAGTGAAATTAAATTAATTAAAAAATGAATTTTTCACTTAAACCAATTTAACCCAAGTCCTAGAAATTTTCCTAAGTCATATTTTCATTATTACCAAAATAGACTAAACCAAATTTTATCCAATAAAATTAATGACTTGAATTAAATTAAAATATACCCAAGTTAATTTTGCACCAAATTAAAAAAGTAGTGATTTAAACTAAATTTTATCTTTTTACCTAAGCATGCATCTAAGGTGAATTATGCAAAAGATAAAATAAACAAACCACTACACCGCGATGTACGAGGAAAAACCCACAACGAGAAAAAACCTCGGACGACCCTAACTTCAAATCCACTAAGTACGGTTTTATAAATACAAGCAAGATGACTTACAACACTCGACTCGACTCCTTCAAGCCTCGACGCGTCTTCTTGTATACACCTCTGCCTAGCGAATAATCACAAAATTCCACCGCGGTCTCGGAATCCACCAATCGGACTTTTTCTAGTCACCGTCACCCGAACAAGGAGCCTTTCTCCAAGTGGGTATGCCACAACAAACAAGCTTCTTCTTTGTGGGATGTAGAAGCAAACCCAAACTCTCTTTTACGGTAGAGATGAATCCGGTGCCAAAATAAACTATCCAAGCAAGATGTATATATATATAGATAGAGATTTGGATTAAAACAAACAATTGGGTGTAAACTTGATTTTGTTCTTTGAATAAATCAATTTGACTAACAAACACCAAGGGAACTTTTTATGAAAGGATTAAGCTCTCAAACACTCTCTAGGCGATGGAAAAAGTTTCTTAGAAAAATTTTGTTCTCGAAGTCATTAAATTCTGTGAAAGAATAGTGGGACAAAGTAGTGGGAAAGTGCTAAAAAACTGTCAAAAACTATTCCCGCCAAAATCTCGTTCGAACGACATTTTCATCGATGGACATTTCGTTCGAACGAACTATCTAACGAAGTTCCAGTGGCAAGTCGTTGGCAAACCTCGTTCAAACGAAATTCTCGTTCGAACGACAATTTCGAACGAAAAACCAGAAAGCTTAAAAATTCCAATTTTAACCCAGAAACTTTATTTTAATGTTTTAAAGAAACCTTCTGAAAATAAACCTTAGTTTAAAATAAAATACACCCAATATAAAATTATTCCAAGTCTTCCTATATAGATATAGAAATGCATTCATACCTTTGGAGACTATGGAATATGATGTTGATGACGTAGAAACATAGCACTTGAAACTCGGCAATGATGAAACTTTAAAAGTCTTGGTCGCTACGTCTTCAACTCTAGTATGTCATAGGCTTGAAGGATGGTCAAGTATTCTATCCTATGACTCAAACATTTTTGTTCGGAATTGAGCCAAAACAACAAGGGACTCAATTGGAAATTTGTGTCCTTACAAATACATTTAAAAAAATAGTTTTAGCCCAAAAGTGAAACAATTATGACAATTTTGTTAAAAAAAATACAATTTTAACAGAAAATAATATTTTGCACAAAAGTGAAATAATTTTAACAAAAAACAATTTAATAAAAAACTGTTTTTAATGAAAAACAAATTTTAACAATAAAAAATAGTTTTGACAAAAATAAAACAGTTTTCTTTAAAGAAAAACAATTTTTAGTTAATTTTTTAAGGAAAGCAATTTCAACACGAAGAATCGCTTTTACTGAAAAACAGTTTAAAAAAAATATTTTTATAAAAAAATTGTTATAACGAAAATTAAAAAATAGTTTTTAATGATAAAAAAATAGTTTTGATAAAAATAAAACAGTTTTTTTAACAAAAACAACTTTTAGCCAAAAAATATTTTTTCTAGCAAATAAGTTTTACACAACAGTTTTTAGTGAAAAACAGTTTTTAGCCAAAAAGCTATTATAACGGAAAAAAACCTTTAAAAAACAGTTTTTAACAAAATAAAAAAAGTTTTAACCAAGATTTACAAGTTTTAAAAAAAAAAAATTCATAGCGAAGGAAAATATGTGGAAAAATTCTCATCCTGTATAGGTAAGCAAAATTTGACCACAAATTTGTCAAATGATGATAAATCATGTGTGTGGAGATGGTACCCATGCAGTGGCGAATCCAAGAATCTAAGTCAAGTTGGGGAGGGGGGGGGGGGGGGGGTGAAATTTCTGATGAAGTCCTGGGGTTCGGGGACGGGAGCCCCCGAGCTGATTTTTTTGGGTTGTTTTTACTTTTTTTTTTGCAATTTTAACCTTTTAAATGTTTTAAACCTCTTTTAAACTCAAATTTCAAACTGTTTAAACAAAAATTTCTTATGGATTGACATAAAATTTTAAACAAAAATTTCAACATATGGATCAACATTAAACTATTTTTTTTCAATATTTTTACAAATTACAATTAACTAACAATGTTGAATAAAATATTTTTTTCAATGTTACAATAAACTAATTTTTCAATGTTACAATAAACTAACAATGTTTTTCAATGCTGAATAAACTAATTTTATTTGGCTAAACTAACAATTTTTTTCAATGTTGAATAAACTAATTTCATTTGGTTAAACTAACAATAAACTAACAATTTAACTAATTTCATTTGGTTAAACTAACAATAAACTAACAATTTTTGAATAAACTAATTTAATAGAAGACTAAAAAATTATAAAAAATAAATAAATACCTGATAGTCTATCCCTGCTGTGATCGAGAAGAGGTAGGGGCGGACGCCGAAGCTGGTTCGGAGCGAAGCGGAGGAGGGCAGTGGGCAGCGGAGGTTCCTTCCTTGCTGTTGCTGTTCCTTCCTTGCTTCCTTGCTATGAATCGATGTTGAGAGATGAGAGGAAAAAGGGAGAGATGAGAGGAAAGAGGGAGAGATGAGATCGCACGCCGTCACCGTGGGTTAGGAGAGGAAGGAGATTGAGACGTTAGGTTAAAAGTGTTGAAACTTGAAACGAAAATGCGCGCGTTTTTTTTTTAATCAGACTATTGTTGTTCCTTTTTATTTGTAGTTTTGCCCCCACAAACTTAATACCTTATATTATGAAATATGACACAAAACCCCTTATCTTTATTTTTTTTAGTTGAACTGGGGCGGCCGCCCTGCTTCGGCCTGGGCTGGATCCGCCCTTGTACCCATGCAAAGTTTGCCATGAAAAATAAAGACTACCAAACGCACAAATTGGTTGACAAAATCTTCATTTTTCATCATTTGCCACATTTTTCATCATACCGAACGGACCCTTATATAATGCATATGGTGTTTCATAAAAAGCCAACATTGACAATATTTTCCATTGTTGAGAAGATTTTTATTAGCTACCCATATCATATTCTACTAATATATCCGCAAGATTTGAAAATTTTAAATTAGTCTTAGTAGTAAAGTAAACGAACATGAGTGAAACTTGAGTAGCTTAGTTATTGTACACTAGTTTAGTATGGTTAATGATAATCAATCAGAATTCGAGTCGACCTTAGTAAGATAACGAGCTTAGAAATGTGTTCAAGCATGACTCGTTTATTTTACGAGCCTTTCTTGAACGATCTTTTTTCTAACAAACATGACTCTAACTTGACTAACTTGGTTCGTTTTACGGCTTTACTGTAAAGACTGTCACAAATCACCTAGATTTGAAACAACTAAAAAAATAAATTAATAGACGATAATCAAATTACAAAACATTAAATAATCAATCTAAAAGTATATAAAATCTAAAATCTGAATGTAATTTTTTTTATCTGCATCAGGTCCTCAAATAAATGTTTATAAAATAATATTACCTCCTAATTAATTTTATATTATACCTCTAATACGATAGTATTAGAGGAGGTAATTAGCCTTAAATACTTACTATCTTTCTCTCTTTTATCTTAAATATTGTGTTATTTGAAACAAAGAAATTAAAAACCTCTTTGAAACAAAAAATAAAAATAAATCAAAAGTTTCTTCAAAATTAAAAAGATGATCCATTCTAGACTCCATTAATTAATTTGTTGATCCAATACAATCTAAATTCAATTATTCTTTTTTCATCATTCTTCACTCAGATCATATTACACAATGATACTAATACTACTACATCTACATAATCTTTTTATTTCTACAAAAAAGTTAAAAATAAGTTCCTAAAATTTCAAAATTATTTTTATATAAATAAAAAAATTATTTGGTTATGAAAACAATTTTAGCGTTGTATTTGTAGAAAAAACTTTATGTTTTTATTTGTAAATGGCATAAGTTTTTTAAACTAAAAACAAATAAAAATATGTATAATTTTTTTTATACAAAATACGTATAGTTTTTTAATGTCTTTATCATAAAAAATATATTTAAGTT
The DNA here is from genome assembly GCA_949130495.1 of Sambucus nigra. Taxonomy (NCBI): domain Eukaryota; kingdom Viridiplantae; phylum Streptophyta; class Magnoliopsida; order Dipsacales; family Adoxaceae; genus Sambucus; species Sambucus nigra. Next base: position 415,194,502 of record OX422214.1, on the reverse strand, counting down.
AAAAAAACTTTTCAAATTTTAAAATTATTTTTAATATAAATAAAAAAAGTTTTTGATCATAAAAACATTTTTAACATTTTATTTATATAAAGAACTTTATGTTTTGTATCTATAAATGACATACAGTTTTTTAAGCTAAAAACAAATAGAAATATGTATAATTTTTTTATAATAAAATAAATAAGTATAGTTGTTTTGAAGTTTGTATTTATAAAAAAGAGTTTTTATATAATAAAAACATTTAAAAATAATAGAAAATTTTTATTTATGAAAAGATTAATTTTTTATAATAACTTTAAAATAAAATATTAAATTTATAATATATACTAAGTTTTATAATTATCATCGTATTTATTTATTCTACATCATTCTTATATCACACGAGTTATATATTAGTTTAAATTAAATATGTCCTCTTCATGATTAAGAGACAAAATGAATGGTGACTCCAAAGAAAGCAAACGACATTTGAAAATTATCAATTCTGAATGGGTCCGCATTCAAACTACAAACATCTTAATATCTATTTGCATGGTCTTGGCTAAAATTTGATAGGATAATGTAAAAGGGTCATCCTATCATTTTGCGGGTGATATGGCTTTTGGCATCGAGTGAATTTTTAATTTGTCTATCGACACCAACGTTTTCAGTATTTTACACTTTACCCTCATTCTAGATTAAACTAATCAACATATTCGACTGCTAGAAGCTACTTATTTTTTGTTTAAACTCAAAATTATGCCTTTAATAACAAAAGTAACAACTTACCTTTGACCTTCATTAATATTTTAAAGTATATATAAACCAACTTATATCAAAATTTTACTCACGTTAATATATTACTAATATACATATACGTAAATAAATATATATATATATATATATATAAGTAAGACTAATTTCTAGATATAATTTTCAATTTTCTGTAAGCTGCTTAGTTTTTCCATAAAAAAAATGTTTTTTGTTGGTGATTTTTTTCCCAAACATACGTAATTTATAGAAAATAATCAATTGTATAATTTATTTTGAAAATTTACAATATTTTTAAATAACCTCCTTTTGTTATAACAATATAATTGCACTTTTGCAGGCTTTGCTAAGAGATCACAGGGGAAGCTTGATAACAATGAGGCTTTGTTTAGTTACTTACAAGCTGTGGTAGTGGAGTTGAATCCGGAATTATATAACGACAAAGTTTTAACTTGGAACTCTCTTCCATTATACAACAAGAAACTCTATAGGAGGACATTGCCGCTGCTGAAGCAAAATTTATCCATCTTTGATTAGTGAAATGTTTGGGTTTTGCAATTCCATTATTTTGGGTGTACCTTACATTTCCATGTTAGTGCATCCGGGGATGCTCTAGAAAGGTATGTTTACATAACCGAATAGGTAAATAACCTTTCGCAAGGGATGAACACTAAAAGTTTGTAAATTAGGTTCTTACAAGTTCATGTTGTTCGTAAGAAATAAAAAAGTATTTCTTAGGAACAATATTTATTCAGATAGATTGCTATGAACTAATATTATTCGTAAAAACTCAAATATTTAATAAAAGTTGATTATTTATATTTGATACGAACAAAAGAAGTTTATAGAATATCCTACGAATTAATGAAGTTCATAAGAATGCTTTATAGAATTCGTAGTCATTCTCCAAATTTGGAGAATGCCTACAAACTGATCTGCAGAATTCGTCCCATTCAACGCACCACTGCAACCCTCATAATTTGCAAACTTATCACTTTCCTTCTATTTTAGTATCTCCATTGTAGATGCTTTTAGTGGTGAGGAATGTGTTTTTTTTTATTTGTTTAAACAGGGTCAACATTTTGTCGCCTTGCATTTATAAATTAAATATCTCATTCATTTTAATTGAATATTAATCGTTAATTGACAATTCTTATATATCATTCTTCAATTACCATAACATGTAAGTTGAAATATTTTGGTGTATTTAATGAGCTCATTTCTTTTATAGAAAAAGCCATTTTTAAAAAGCTGAGCACCTTAAGTAATTTTTTAGAAGAAATTTGATCTATTTGATAACAATGTTTGGGTCATATAGCCTTTGGTCCTAGTGATTTTTCCGGTCTACAATTTGACATTCAATAATAAAGTATAAAATGCATATTTTATTTACTCCATTCGTCTCAAATTAAGAATATTTAAAAAAGATGATTTATAAGGATCAAATAATGACCAAGATATTGTGAAATTTTGATTCATGATTACCTTAAAAAAAAATAAAAAAGTGGCATCTTGATACTGAACAATCCAAAAGGAAATAACTGTACCATTTCATCTAAATTGAGGGTTAATGATAAAATATGAAAAAAGTAGGTGTTAAACGGTTACCAAATGATTGGGAGTGAAGAGGACAAATGACCCATCTTGTTTTATAATACACATATGCATACAAATATCATAAATTTCATGATATTGGTTACCTTGGACCCGCTGATTAAGGGGGAAAGAAGCAGGTTGGTGGGATGAGTAAAGTGAATAACAAGTTGGCAAAAATCACACCTAATCCTATCCCACTAGTGTTGGAGCTTAATACTTGTTTTTTCGTTTTTGTTGCAATCTTTACAGGTGCTCGTGGTCGACATTGTGCCCCTCTTTTCCTTCCATTTGGTTGATCCGTAGAGTAGGTCGCACTAACAATTATATTACCTAATATACTATGGCCCTCTTTTCTTTTGTCTATTGATTTGATTGTGTTAGATGCTTCAATTTTCGAAAACTCATTTATTTAGGCGCTGTTTGGTTGTCCTAAAATTGTAAATTGGATCATTAATAAATTGATCCATTTACAAATTGATCAATTAATTGTGTTTGGTTTCATTAATGAAATAATTCATTAATTGCCCAATTTTTGCTCATGTGCAAAATCTGAAATTGGACCATTTTACAAAAAAGGTGAAATGAATTCATTTGAAATAGGAGCCACATAAAGTGCATGTTCCCTCTCCCTCTCCCTCTCTCTCTTGATTTGTTTTTATCTTTTTTTCATAGAACCTTAACATCAATTTCAAATTACCAAACACTGTGTAAAATTGGATTTAACTCATTTCAAATTCACTCATTTACAATTCACTAATTCACAATGAACCAATTTACATAATCAAATAATCGGCTCAACCAAACTGAGCCTTAATATAATCCCTAGAATATATAATCTCATGTGGAAAAACCAATTCTTCCACTCCAATCATGAGGTAAGCTCAACCACTTAGATTTTAAATTTATTCCTCGAAGGTCAACAGTTCGACTTCACTAAAAAAAGCTACTATCGATTGAAGGGATTAGTTTCGAACTGCACACAAATTGGCTAAGAAATTACCCATTCGTTACCCCCCTCCCCGCCGGAAAAAACAAACAAAAAACTCTTCCACTGCAACATATACAGTGATTTATTGATTTATGTGTTATGTTCACTTCTTCACCAATTAATCTCTCTCAAACTTTTTCTTCTTGGAAAAAAAACAAGATGCTCATATTAAATCTTTAAATTTATTATCATGACTTGGAATCAATTGACCGTCGATTAACTATTTTGAGGAAGGTCTATATAGACGTGTGTCCCATACAACGTGTAATATTTGATTTTCTTTACTGTTATAATAGTTTTCTACATTGTTTATAACATTTCCATCACGTCCTTTCGGCTCGTGTTCGAAAACGTGGTTAAAACAGTTAAATTGTAGCTTTGGTGTCTAAATGTTTCTAGTTGGAACTCTTAGATAGAGTCCCTTGATATAAGGTATTTATACATACAGGTCCATTTTCATTTCTATTAAAGATACCGACCCTGTTTCAATTTCAAAACGATCACTTAATTGTAAGTTATCGAAACTTCCTATTATACCCTCAAGATAAGGATATAAAATTTCACGTGTTGTCAGATATGACTTTCCCTCTCTAGTTTTTTCTCTCGACTTCTTTTCCACATCTCTTTTCTCTTGTTCCATCCTCACTCATGTCAGATCCTTTTAATTTCTCTTATGAGAAGATCGAATAGGGTTAGGGCTCCTCCATTTAGTCATTTTGATAAGGATTTTATAGGAGAACAGTGGCATATTTTAAGGCAATCGAATCTCATGGAAGGAAAAGTTGATTTAAATAATCAAACTAAGCTCCAAATTCCAATTGTTGCTTTGCACGATTCGGGAAAATGAAACAAGGTAGTACATTGAGTAGAGAAGAAGCTCTGATATTATTCATTATGGAACTTCAGATTTGGACAATTTGATTGGGCCAACTGCAGTAATGAAAAGGAAACAAAAAGAACATATTAGATCAATCACTTGAAGTGAATAATTCTGATATCGAGAAGGTTAATGAGTAAGATTACCTGATCCAATTTCCAGATCTAAACATAACTTTTGAAAGTATGGGCAAATCAGTGGTGAACAGTGCTGTTGAAGTTAATAGTGTTGCTAATAATCATAAAACTTGGGAAAAAGTTCTAATTCCTAATTGAGAAAAGCCAACACGTAATAGTCTTCAATTCATTCCTTCTTACAAGGATGATGAAGGTCTAAAATGTGTTAAAATTGAGTAAGAAGATGTATAAGAGGAGATGCATCAATGATGAAATGCAATAGTAGCATATGTTCTTGGATCTATAGTCTCTTCTGGAGCTATAAAAGGGTATATGACTAGAAGGTGGAATAAATTTGGGAGAACTAATGTTTTTGTACTTCAATATGGAGTATTCATTATTGCCTTTGATGACATGGAGGCTCAACAAAAAGTGCTTGAATTGGGACATTGGTCCTTTGATAACAAGCCTCTTATTGTTAAACCATGGACTATAAATGTTAGTCTGGAGAAGGAGGGACTGCAGCATGTTCTAATATAGATTAGATTACCAAGGTTGCATGTATGGTCTGATTCAGTGCTAAGCAAGATTGGTAATGTTGTTGGGAAACCTATGTTTACTGATAGAATGACTGCTAAAAGGGAGATATTAGCCTATGTTAGGATTTGTGTTGAAATTGGGTTAAATGATGATTTACCTGATTTGATTCCTATTCATTATATATCATGATGGATCTGTGTCGATGCAAGGAGTTGAGTATGAGTGGATTCCTGCTAAATGTAATAACTGTAAGGTGTTTGGACATAAGGAGGAGAATTGTTTAAAATTTAAAAAGCCTATGCAAGTGTGGAAGAAGGTTGGTACTAGTAATGGAAAAGATGCAACTGATATAGTTAGTACTAGTGGAACTACTAATAATGTGATTGATAATGTGGCAATTAATAGTATTGAAACTAATGGAATAGTTCAACCTGATATGGAGGACAATAATAGTTTTAATCGTATAGGTGAACAGGAGCATGAAGTAGATGGTACATAAGAACTAAGTGAGTTAATTGCTGAGTTTAAAGAGGATATTTAAGTAAAGAATAATTTCAGCGTGTTACAGGAGGAGGATACAATTAATGAATTAGTGGAAGAAATTTTGGGAAGTAAAAAAGTTGATATAAATAAAGTTACAAAGATTGCCAAAAACAGTAAAAATTCCAATAGGAATAAGAAAGGTGGAGGGAGAGGAGGTTTAAAAAAATAGATGATTAAAGTTGGGATATGGAATATTAAGGTATGTAATGCTCCCCGCAAATAACAGGAAGTGAATAAATACATTATAAATAATAATATAAACCTTATTTGTATGTTGGATGTTAAGGTTAGGAATAATAATATTTTGATAGTTAAAAGAGAGTTATTTTAGTAGATGTGAGTTGTTATATAACACCCCTAGTAATGGCCCTGGAAGGGTGTGGATTGCATGGGACCCTAATGTTTTTATAGCTGAGGAGCTTAAGAAAATAAATCAAGCTTTATGTGTGGGAGTTACAATCAAGAATAATCATAAATTTTTCATTCTTACTGGTGTTTATGGGTTTAATGAAAGTGAACCTAAAGTCAGTTTATAGAATTATTACAAGAGCGTTGTTGTTGAGCCTTGGAAAATTAGAGGGGATTTTAATGTGGTTAGGAAGGCTGAGGAGAGAATGGGGGGGATTTGTTATTGATTGGGAGGAAGTTGGATATTTTAATGAATGTATTAGTGATATTAATGTTGAGAAGCTCCCTGTTAAAGGTAGTTGGATTACATGGATTAATGGTAGAAAGGGATAAGAAAATATTCAGAGTAAAATTGATAAAATTCTTTATAATGAAATGTGGTTTCAAATGTTTATGGATGGTGAAGTTCAAGTGGACCATCCTGGAGTGTTTGATCATACCCCTATTGTTCTTTCTATCCAAATTAAATGGGAGAGAATAAATAAGCCTTTAATTTTTTTGATTTCTGGATGAAACATCATTCCTATAGGGACATTCTTAAAAAAGGATAAGAAGTGGAGATGAATGGTTATCCTATGTTTATTGTTGCTAGAAGGTTGAAATTATTGAAGGTGGATTTTAAAGTGTTAAGTAAGAAATGGTTTTCTAATATTTCTTTTAGGGTCAATGCTAAAAAAGTGGAACTAAATGGTATTTCAGAGCAGTTAATTGATAATGGGGATAATGACGTGTTACTCAGTAATAGGACAAGATGGCTAATTGAATATATTAAATTGAGAGAAATAGAGGAGGAGTTTTATAAGAAGAAATCTAGAATGCAATGGCTGGAGTTGGGAGATAAGTACATTTTTTTCCATAATAAGTTTAATAGTCATATTACTAGAGACAAGATTTTATCAATTAAAGATGGTGAGGTAATACTGTTAGTGGGAAGAAGGTTGTTTAAAAGGAGGATATGAATTTTTTATGTAATTTACTTGGATCTAAACATATCAGTTGGAATATTGAGGGAAACAGAATCAGGAGTATTAGACAAAAATGGTTAAATGAAGATCAAAAGAGAAGTATACAAATGACAGTTACTTAGGAGGAAATTAAAGATGCTTTGCTTGATCTTAATATTGATCCTAAGAAAGCTCCAGGTCCATATGGGTATAATGCAAGTTTTTTTCGAAATAATTGGGATATTGTTAGTGAAAGTGTGATTAATGCAGTGATGTTTTTCTTCAGAAATGGCAGGATGCTTAGAGAATGGAACATTACCTTTATAAGTCTTATCCCAAAAATCAATAGCCCTTCTACTATGAGATATTTCAGGCCCATTTCTTATTGTAACATAATTTATAAGATCATTTCTAAAGTCATTGTTATAAGACTTACAGGGATTATTACTAATCTTGTTAACAATAGGCAATTTGCCTTTGTTAAGTGAAGGAACATATCAGACAACATTCTTTGTATGTAGGAAATTATCAAAGGGTACCATATGGATAAGGGGGTTCTTATATCTGACTTAAATATTGATTTGATGAAGGCTTATGACTCTGTTGATTATTTTGTTATTAAGAATGTTTTGGAGGTTATGGAGTTTCTAAATGTTATGATAAATTAAATCATGGAATGTATTCAAACTCCTGGTTATACTGTTAATGTAAATGGGGGTATTGATGGTATGTTCAGAGGCACTAATGACCTTAAAAAAGGGCATTCTTTATATCCCTACTTATTCCTTCTCGATATAGAGTGCTTCTCTTGGTTATTGGATGTTGAAATATTGAACGAAAAGTTTAAGTTCCACCCTTTTTGTGAGTAATTAAATATTTCTCATCTTATGTATGTTTGTGACCTTTTTATTGTGTCTAGTGCTAATGATAATTCCTTTAGGGTAATTGATAAGGTATTAAAGGATTTTAAAGACTTATCTAGTTTGGGTCCTAGTTATGCTAAATGTGAAATATTCTTTGCTGGCCTTGATGATGCAGCTAAAAGAGGTTGAGTAATATGATGAGAATGAAACAAGGGAAGCTTCTGGTTAGACATTTAGGGATGACTTTAATTTATACCAGATTAAAGAACTATGAATGTAAAGTTCTGGTTGAAAAACTGATAATCAAGGTGAAGAACTGGACCAATAAGTGGTTATCTTATGTAGACATAATTAAACTGGTTATCCACATGCTTAGAAGTATTCAGATGTACTAGATTTTTATGTTCATTTTTCCTAAAGGTGTAACAAAAGATATGGATTAAATTTTTAATAGATTTATATGGATTGGAGTTGATTTGAAAAATACTGGAGGTAAGGCTTTTTATCATGATGTTTGCTATCCTATTTTTGAAGGGGGTTAGGGGTGAAAAGTTTATTTGAATGGATCAAAGCTTACATGTTTAGGCATCTTTTGGATTTGACCAGAAAAAAAGACTCTATATGAGTTAAATGGATTCACTCAGCAGTCAAACTTAAAGATAATTGTTCATGGACCTAGAAAAAATTGTGGAAATTAAGAGATATGGCTAAAAAGTTGACTAAATACCACTTTGGCAAAGGAGATGAAACTCCGTTTTGGATTCATAATTGTCATGAAAAATTACCACTTGTTTATCATTATGAAATAAGAATTATATATGATGCTTCTAGTAGAGATAATGTTAAAGTTTCTGAGTTTATTGTTAATGTAGATTAGTGTATGGCTAGACCTATATCTACTGATTTGGCAAAAAATAATTGTACTTCTGTTAGAACTCTTATAGAATTTGCTGACTGAACTAAAAGATGGTGATTTTAATTCGAGGATAATTATAATGTGCTAAGAAGAAGAATGAAGTAATTGTATTGGGAAAATCCTATATGGTTTTCAAATATGGTTCTTAGATTTGCTTCTATGATGTTGTTGACTTGTTTTAATAAGTGATCCATATTATTGATTGTGATGCACGTGCTTTATGTAACATGGAGGTGGAGAATATGGATTACTCATTCTTTGAATGTGTATTCACAAAATATATAAGGAAGGAGTGTTTGTATGATAATGGGTGCAATAGAGATGTGCAAGGCTTTGAAAATGAGATTGTTGCTATTTCAAACGCAAATAAGAATTTTCATATTATCATGGAGAAACTTTCTATGTCTACTACTATCTACATCATTCGGTGGGCCAGGAATGGTAGAATATTCAAAAATAAAGTTATGAGCAAAGTTCAAGTCATGAAGAAAATTACAAGCAATATTCAAAACATAAAATGCAAATGAAGGATTTTTTTTGAAAACAAGTTAATTGGGAAATATGCCAGAGATAAGGTATAACCGAGGGTATTTTTCAATAATTGTTTAGTTTGATGTGAGTGTTTTTATGGTGAATGGTATACTTTGTGAGGGGTTGGGTAATGATTCTGGTATTCCATGGTGCATGCATGGAATGAGTGATCCTTAATTATGTCTTTTCAGTTTATCATATTCTTTCCTCCTCAATGGATGGCTCTTCTGATGGTTTTATTATTTTGTGGGATGGATGGTTGAGATTGATCCAAATCTGGTTGCATGCGTGATGTGTTATTTGATTTATCTAGTTGTTTTTAGATGCATGCATGGTGATTTTTTTAATTAATTAATCTTTCAAGTGATTCACCTTATTTTGCTCTGGTAGAGTTTTTCTTGCTTTGAGTTTTGAAGGTAGAGGGTTTGGGTATTTGGATCCTCTCATTAATAAAAAAAAGATAAAATCATTTTAAAATAATTTTATAAACCTTAACACTCAAAACAAAATCCATTGATCAAATATAAATATGTATTCATACCTCATTGAGATCCCTCAGATGATGAAGGTTAAACTCGTCTCGAAACATAATGTACACTCGATGTCGCTTTATCTGTGGACGCAATAATCTTCAATAACACCTTATAGGCTTGAATGATAAACAACTCAAGTCCTAACCTATGACTCAAATAAGTTTTGTCCAAACACGGAATGAAGCCAATACGTACAAGTTGACTAAATTAGGAAATTTGTCTTTATTCATTTAACACCCTTTTCACTCGAAAAGTCATCAAATGCTTCCCGATCTCCGTTTAAATTTGGTCAACCCTCAGAACCAAGAGTTTCTCAACTCACTTTCATAAGGATCTAAACCTCCTTTCTAATAGTCCATACCGTACCCAAATTGGACTCGCAGTTCGCATTTTGTTGCCTTTTTACCCTAAACCCCTAAATCGGAGGTCATTCGACGCTACCGTGCTTTTTTTTTTTTAACTTTGGTCAACTCTTGGACCCGAGAATACCTCAACGCACTTTTATAGGGCTCTAAATCCCTTTTCCCATGATCTATACTGTGTTCAAAATAGACTTACGATTTTTATTTTACGATAATTATTTCCTATAAATCTAATTTTGTACAGCCTATGTGCACACCTTCGCCCCGTCTATAGGCAGAAGGTATATTAGTTGGCCTCCAAGTCTAGTTCCTATGCCAATATGTAGGCCACGTATTATGCCAACTGACAGCCCCCCATGGGCAGCTTGGTCTTTTTGCCTTTTAAGGGTTTCCTATTTGAGGAAGCCCTGGCCTTAATGTTGAGGACCTTTTTCCTTAGAATGAGTGCGTAACATTTCAAAACATCCCTTTCCATACATTCTCCCAACATTCAATTACATCACCCATACCTTACCTTTGCCACCCATTTTTCCACCATCTCACCACCATTACAACCAACTTACATCACCTCAAAAGCCAAAATTCAAGTTTCACAAAAGGATTAATTTTTTTTTATTCAACTTCATTAAACTAATGCAATTTCGTGCATTTTTTTTACTTTAACCACATCTTTCTTTCTCTTTTATACTTTCTCACCTTTAATCACCATTTTTATTATCTATCTACTCAAAAAACTAATTTTCATAAACTTAAAAAACCCAAAAGAGGGTTTATTTCATAAACCACAAATTAGGATTTTCTTCAATTTCTCTACACTTCACCCCTTGTGCATACTTTTCCTCAAATCAAAATAAAAACACTCTTGTTTTGGATTTATGGGTTCACCTTTTTGTTGTCTCAAACTAAGTGGACTTTGATACCGATTCACGGCTAAGTAGGCGTCTCAAATTTATCTTGAGATTTGATTCCTCTTTTTTTCTCCTTTTCACTCTTGACATCTCTCACTATTTTCCCGTTAGTATTTTCATACATATTTTTGCCTACTTATTATTACTTTTAGCGCTCCCGTCAGACATGCATACTTATTTTTCCATAACGAGTCACTATCTGGCGTACCGCTCGTAGTATATATTTTTGACTTATTTTACTACCGATTAGGGTTCACATCAGACATGTATACTCATTTATACACAATGAGTCACGAATCGGCAATTTGCTCATAGTATATATATTTTGACTTGTTTTACTTCCTTTTAGCGGTCCCGTTAGATATCGTACTCATTTAGTCATAGTGAGTCATGATCCGGTGCAACAATAATATCTCAACTATCTATATAAATATTTTTCTCTTTCTTTTAGTTATACTCCTTCAAATGAGTCATTCCCGTGATGCGAATATGATGATTTCGACCCTTTTTCACGTTTCATGCATATAGACTCTTTTCACCACATTATACACATTTAAGGAGAAAAAGGAGAATATTTTATAGCCCATGAGATACCGAAATGGAGAAATGGGTGACTGATATCTTTTTATTCCATAAGTTAGTCCCCGAACCTATGATCTATTTGGTACCGTATGCATCAGTTATTATTTTGATGAAGTTTTTTGGGGATAGATACATCTTTTCCATTTTGAGTAAAATCGACTGATTACTCCATTCCTTACATTTTCTCACTCCTTGACGACGACCACTTTTATGTCCATGGGAGCCTGCGAATATCGTGCGAGTGGTGAAAAGGAAACTCTCTTCCTTAAACCCATTTTCATGCAAGATTTTTTTCGGGACGCACCCGATCCTGAATGACCATAGTGGTGACTCTGATGAGGAGTTTATTATTTGAGGACTAAACTCTATTTTACATGGGATTTATTTACCCTTTTTCTCCCTTTCCCTATTTCTCTATATGTGTATATAAATTTCCAATTGTATATACTTCTTATTCTCATGATTTGCCTGTTGTATATATGCCATACTCATTTCATGCTATCCATGCATATTCATTTCTATATCATGCTCATTTTCTCATGTATACAATCTTTTGCATGACATGCTTTATGCTTTACTCACTTGTATATACCTCACATACTTCACATCACTTGTATGTATCCCATTCTTACTTGTATATATCCCATGTCACTCACACAAACTTCCATATTACTCTCACTTCCACGTTATTTACTCTTGTATGTATCACCACGCTATTCCCACTTTTCATATGTGTCCTTCTTACTTGTGTATATCCACATATCTCACACCCTGTACATATCACAATGCTTTGTATATGCTCCATGCTTCATATTACTTATATATACTTATAAGATGCACTCTCCATGTATACTTAGTTCTTTTTCACATGGTGCTTATATTCATAAGCTCTCCTTCATGATTAGTAGTTGTACATATTCCTCTTAGTATATATAGAATTTATATAAAAATACTAATTAAGACTCACGCATTTTGCACACTACATCACGTGAGCACTATATTATCACCCAAATTTTATCCCCTACTGGAGGGTCACTTCGTTATAGGTCATCGGTTCTATAGGGTGTGGTTAGCCTAAGCGATATGACTCCCACCTTTCATTAGCCAAGTACCTTTTACGTATATAGAACGGTTCCCCGGTATAGTATTGCTTGACCGAATTCATGACGGGAAGTATATAACGGGGAATCCGTTAATGTATGATGAGTCTATCAAATTCTCTCTCACATTTACTATCACCATGAGGTATATCGTGAGTAAATTCATATACATTCATATATATCAAATGGATTTTCCACACATACCGATGAATGATTGCCCTTATAGGCAAGAGGTATATTGTGGAAGTCATGCCAAAGGGAGAAACCCTTATACTAACCTCCTATGCATAAATCATATATAGGAATCTTTCTTAGGACACTCATACCTAGGTTCCCGATTTCAACACAAAACTCTGCCAAAATTTTGGGTTGTCTTACTGCCTAGATTTTACGATATTTTGCTCATTTTCAAAACATGTCCCTTTTCGCGAGTCTAAAAACAAGTCAAACCATGTCATGCATCATGTATCTCATCCTCTTCTAGACTCAGGTCCTGTCCGACATTTCACTTGCACCCTAGGTAGAACATAATACAAGTGAAACTTAACAATAACAACTATACTGGGTGGGTGGTTCTTCCTTCCTCTTTTCTTCGAAAATACCAAAAAAGTTTCTCTCATTTTTTGAAAACACCAAAAATATTCTTTTTTATAAAAATAAAATTCTTTCCCTCTCAGGTGAAACCGCACTTCTTGGCCTGGCTCCCTATTAATTCAGATCTTCCATCAAGACACCTCATATTTCTACACCCTCATTATCCACTTCAGAGGAAACTGAATGATTTTATCAGAGATCCTAATGGAGAACCCGAATAAGAATGCCAATGTTTAGTCAGATCTGATAACGGTACTTTCTCAACTTAGTAAGAGGATAGATAATCTGCAAGTCGATGTCGAAGAAATGCAGTGAAATAGGGATCAGACCCCAAAGGTTACAGAACTATTTATTGCCTTCCCCCATGCCCTCGGACCATAAACGACCGAGCTGATTTAGGCCTAAAAAATATACAAACAAGCTCTTCACCCTTCGCGTGTTCTGCCTGTCAATGAACCTTCACCTGCCCATTTACTGATGTAAAAACTTATTTAACTAGGGTCTAACCTGCCGGGGTCTGTTTATGCCAAACCCAAGGAGGAATAATTGAGTCAAGTAATACCATCGATGGCTTTCTAAGAAGTTTGACCAAGTTAAAATCTCAAGTAACTACTTGGATTACAACCACAAGGCTCCTTACTCGAAGGATAGGTTTGCCAGAGAAATTAAAGTTTCCCCACATCGAGAAGTTTAGAGGTAGAAAACCTATCGTCATACATCTTCGCAACTACCACCATTCCGTGAGCCTACTTGGGGCTACCGAAGAGATAAGAATCAGATCTTCCAATAAACTCTTGAAGAAAGCGCCATTTACTGGTTCCTATCACTTGAGGAATCTCGAATTTGCAGTCGGGAGGATGTAGCATGAGAATTCATGGATGAGTACAAGTATAACAAAGAGTTGTAGGTAAATCATATGGATCTTGTAACACCTTGTGGTTTTCAACCATAAAATCTTTTTATAAATTAAAATTTCTGGAAAAATAAAATTTTCACAATTTATTTAATTTTGCAAGGACATATTTTATATAGTCCGGTTTATATTAAATTATGTCGTATACCGCTACACCCGTTGAAGAAAGTTTAAGTTCATTCATGCATCGAAACGGATCTGAATATCAATATTCTTCAACGAACAAGCCTCTACGAGTTAGATTTTGGTAAGGTTTTGTTTAAGTCCCTTAATGTTTCATTTAAAGTGTTGGGATATTTTTCTAAAATGATTTTAAAACATCTGAGGTGTCTCGTTTTGACAAAATATTTTTTCTACGTCTTGAGGCAAAGTTTGAATAATAAAATATTTTTTACTGAAGTCGTTCAAACAACGTGTCAATGTCATTCAAACGACAAGAGCAAGTTGTTTAAACGACTAATTCACGCGACATTGCATCTCGCGCGAAGGGTTACTTGAAGCTCGCTTGATTAGTTTCATTTATTGAAATCACACTATTTCATATTTTTCATTGTTGTTAGAAGGTCGCACGATCCCTCATCGAACGACATTTGATTTCGTTCGAGCGGCCTCCCATTGTTATTCGAACGAACCTTCCGACTTAACTTTTTTATATACACCTGTTAAATGAGTCCATTTTACTAGAGAAGACCATAAATTTTCAATCAACGAAAACTCCAAACTGCAGAATTTTTGTCTTCTCATTTAGGGTTTTTAACTTTGTTTTTTTAATTCACAAATCATCCCAATAGCTTTAGTGAATTATTTTGGAACCGAAGATACAACTTTGGTGAAGTTTCTCTTGTAGAGACGAAATCTCTACTGTTGACTTGGTGGCTCTTGAGGGAGGTGCTGACTGACTACGACTACGGTCACTTGGGAGTGCTTGAGGGTGTTCCTAGCTGGAGGTAGAGTTGCAGTTCTTGTGGGTATGCTGCGGTCAATCCATTGCTGATTCTAGGTTGCGACCTATGTGAGTGTTCTACGGAATATTCATTGCAGATTTCATTGTGTATGTAAGTTGCAATTTACTCTTCATAATGAAATAAAAGGTTTTACCTGAAAGTTTTCTTCTTCTTGAAATCTGCTTATTTGCAATTTTGTGATGGCATGATTTATTCTACATAGATGCATGTGTTAGGGCTTAATTAATTTGAATTGAAAGTTGACATCTAATTAAATAAGTGTTTAATTGGTTATTTGTGAATCACCAAGCATTCGATATCATACAAATTTTACAAATTGGTATCAAAGCAAGTTGCTCTAAATTAGTGAGTGATCATTTTTTCCCAAAAATTTTGCGATATCGATTTTTTAGAAAAAAAATAATCTTTGAAAATTCGCAATGTTTCCGAATGAAAACTTATATACTCGGTTGCCCATTTTTGATGACACAAATTGTTCCTAATGGAAAGCTCTAATGAAATCTGGTTTAAAAGCAATTCATGAGCGTGTCTGGATTATTTGTAAAGGAGTGTTGACTCCTCCCACCGTCACTGTTGAAAATATCACAAATCCCAAGCCTATGTCAGACTGGAATGTGGAAGATTTTAAGTAGAGTAATTTTAATTCTCGTGTCCTGAGCACTATTTTTGGAGCCGTTACCCTTGACGAGTTTCGCCGTATTATGATGTGCACCACGTCTAAAGAGGCATGGGAGACCCTCCAATTGATACATGAGGGTACAAATGCAGTTAAGGTATCTAACTTGCAAAATTTGACCACCCAATTGATACAATCATGATGTCTAGGTCCTAATGTTTTGACGAGTTATATGCTAGGTTGTTAGACATAGTTGACAACATGGGGAAATCGCCACGGCATGAGTGTATAAAGATATAAGCCGATCATTGGTATCGGCTCCCTCTGCTATGAAAAAACCTAAACTCTAAATACACTTATTTTATAAGTATAGCGGTAAGTTCGGGTATCGAATCCACAGGGAGTGTTCGACAGATTTTAATCGGTTTATTAATTCAGGAATAAAATTGTAAAAGGTGATGGTGGTTATGGTGAAAAAGGGAAAAAAAAGAAGTTAGGTTTAAACAAGAATTAATAAAACGAGGGTCGGAATCGCGTACCTGCCATGGGCTAAACACGCGAAAATAGAATTTCGGTTTGAAAATATTTAACCGAAAATTTTTAGTTAATCATAAACATCACACAATAAGGAATTAAATCCGAAGTTGCGAGATTAAACATTTAATTCAAAATGATCACATGTGGATTAAAATCGGTTTATCGCTTTAAATACTAACGTTGTGTGAAAAAGAAAGTTAAACACATAATAATCCCATTTTAATACGCGAGGTTTCGATTAAATGTAATTTGACACAAAACCTAATTTTTGGAGCTCGATGCCCATCAATGGCGGACACCCGATCCAAACCCTATTTAACTACTCAGCACACATGATTAAACTAAGTAAATAACTAATTAATTAATTTAGATAAGAAATAATTAAATTATAACATTGAACTAGGCATGGAAAATAAATGCAAAGCATAAGT
Organism: Sambucus nigra; assembly: GCA_949130495.1. Lineage (NCBI taxonomy): Eukaryota > Viridiplantae > Streptophyta > Magnoliopsida > Dipsacales > Adoxaceae > Sambucus > Sambucus nigra. The sequence continues at coordinate 415,177,889 of OX422214.1, read as the reverse complement.
AAATAAGCATGGAAATTAAAGGAACAAGGTAAGAAATAGTATCCACTAATATAAATGGGTGTCAAACCATCAAGAAATGGAAGAGATGGGGTTATGTCCACAAAATCCCCAAAGAAACTAGCCCTACGTCTAAAATAATAGAAAATAACTAAAAACTAAGATCCTCTACAAAAATACACCAAAGGGTGTATTTATAGTAAGTTACAAATAAGGAAACAAAATCAAAGAAAAAGAAATAGAAAAGAAGATAAGTCTCCTAATAAGAAACAAAAGAAAAAGGAAAAACAAAATAAAAAATAGAAAAAAGGAAAGTAGAAGAAAAAATACTGGAGGAAACAGAGCACCGGTCGACCGAGGCCTCAGGCCAATCGACTGCGGCAAATGGGAGGGCAACACTGTCTCAGTTGCAAACCAATATTCCTAAACTCGATCGATCGCGTGGAGGAGGCCGATCGACTGGTGGCTACTGAATAACCTACCAAGCTTCAACACCAAACCAACCAGGACTGCTGCATTTTCGAACCCGCAATAGCCGAAATGGACCCGCCATGGAAGGGCCAAATCGAGATCTGCAATAACATTAGTGACCTTTCATGGCTTTAGCTCCAACCCGAGAGCTCCCATGGCTTCCAAAGTGTGCAACCCGAGACCCACAATTCATAAGCCACAAATGGACCTGCCATATGTGTGTGGCCAAAGTCCAAATACCCGCTATAATAGTCAAAGGCGAGACCCAAATGCCATGTCCAAAAGGGCAAAAACTCAAAACCTTGAACAATGGTGGCATACACCAAAACAATGGCAAACCTGGGACCCGATATGCGAAATTGGTCAAAAATTAACGAACTATATGCGCGTGTGGTCAAATATCCTGCCTCAATTTCGAACAAAAGGCACTAATATGGGACGAACCCAAAACCCGAGCACAAACTCGAGCTTGGCCAAAAATTGCCCATGTTTAAGTGTTTGTTGCAAAACCAATTATAAGAACAAGGATATGGTGATATTATTAGAATTGTTAGTAAAATAATAAAATAAAATCTTATATTTCTTCCCCGATTAAAGGTCTGTGTTTCCTTCATTCGGACTCTGATTCGTGCATCGTTCACGGCCACGCGAAGCTTGGGCCGAGGGCTTTAATTTCGTGAATACTTTGGGCAAAAATCTTGAAGTGTGAAATTATGAAAATGCCCTTGAGCGTGCGAATCGCGACGAAACTTAATCGAAACGCGCCCAAACTTTATACTAAGCACTTTAATACCTATAAAGCTCAATAATACCTCAAATAACATGTTAGCACGTAAAACGAAGGTTGTCTTGTTATCGAGCATAATTCTGACAATTATGGTACCCGGGGGGGATAAAATGCATAGGTTCGATGGTATAAATGTGTAAGATTTGATAGGAATCACAACCTCTAATTTACACATTTCTAGTCCCTAGTAATGACATTCAAAGCAAGAAGAACTATAAGAAAACCACAAAACAAGAGATATATACAAAAGTGATAAAAGGGATTAGGCCACTTTTGTGTGCGAACGCTTGCATTTAACGTATGCAATAAGCCGTTAAACCCCTAGGTTACCATTGTGGACGAGTGTCATCTCATGAGGGTTTTCAGGGATGAAACCCATAAACATCATATAGTTTCCTTAAAATATGCCCAACCCAACATGCGACAAACTCAACAACAACGAAAAAGATTTTAAACATGTTATTAGAAAATCAAATGAAATCACACAAATGTACGTATTATTAACATTATAGAATGAACTTCATTAAATTGAAACCTTAAAAAGTGGGAGGGGAGTGAGCACATGCAAAGTGTGATTTGGCAAAAACTTAAATAAACTGGATAACAAAATAAAGTAGGCATATATTCAATCCTCACGGGTATCACACTCATCAAGTGAATTCACTTGAAACAGGGAGTTAACACACGGAACATGCGGCCATAAAGAGTAAATGTAAATGGAAACTAGGCCGCACACACGTCACAATTGAAGAACGCTATATATAAAATGAAAAATTATAATCTCAATAAAAGATACCGCTCGTTAAAGGAGCGAAATGCATTTTCACAGATTATCAAATTGTTTCAACTTCTAAATTAAATTCACCCTAAGATCACATCGGACTTGATAGGATTGTAATGTAGGTTTGGGGTTAAGGTACGAAATGAAAGGATTATATACGGATTCAAAGTGTTCGGGGATGAAATTCGAGATAATGGAAAAATGCGGGCAATATCAAAAATTGAAAAACAAGTTCCAAAATGAAGCATCAGATATAACAATTAGAGAGTAACAAGGATTATTGAACTCTATGTACAACATATACAAATTTCTCTTTATTTTTCTTTTCTTTTTTTTTCTCATGTTTTCTTTTCTTTTGTTTTTCACTTCTTTTCTCACTCTTTTTATGCTCAAATTGCAACCACACTACACAACATCATTCATTCCCAAGCAACATTCCAAACAAAGGCATGGAAGGTAATATGTATGGTTTATAACTCCAATATGGAGTTGGTTATGGGATTTTGGGTAATGAAATGAAAGGCTAATATTTAGGCTCAAAGGGGTTGACGAGGGGAAATATATAAGGTGAGGTCAAGGCTAATATGGGTGATATGACAAAGATTGTCTACGAAAATCATGCTCAAGTAATATATTTCATACATGAACTCAATTAATGAATGATCAAATAAAAGAATAGAGAGATTATCAACGACTGTAACGCTTTCAAGGAGGAAAGAATAGTGTATAACACTCACAAATGACGAAAGGGATTAAAGTTTAATTCATAAAGTTATTCACAATATCAATAATTAGGACTAAAGTCTAATAACTTTTAAAATCGAGAACATGCATCATTGAGTTATCTATTGGATCGGGCAATTATTAAAATTTATCATCGGGAAAAAAGGCAAAATGCCCAAAAAAGGAGAAAAAAGAAAGAAAATCTTTTTGAAATTTTTAATTTTTACAAGAAAAGTATGCTTGAAAATAACATATAATCAAATCAAAGAAACTACCAATGAATGGATAAAATATCCCGCACCCCCTAACTTAAAACCTGACATTGTCCTCAATGTAAATTAAGAACCAAGTTAAAGAGAGGAAAATAGAGATATTACCCACAAGGGAGCGATCTCCGAAAAGTCCAATGATTCTGCAAAACATGTTAGTACCAAAGCATAACAAAAAAGAAGAAAAAAAAACTTTAACTAATTACACTCGACTATAAGTAAAAAGAAAAATAAACTAACTATGTACAAACTATCGTTTAGACTCCTAACTAACTATACACTAGAAGTTGAAATTTTTTAGGGTCCACCTAAAATATCATTTGGCTTTGAAAGATCCACGGCAGACCCTCCCTTTCATGCATGCCTCCTGGAATATAAGAATTCCATTTGAACAACGGAAGGCATGCGGGGCATGGAAAAGGTGAACCATCGTCAATCATCAATTTTGGGCGGACGATGGGTGATTTGGATAATAAAGGGGAGAGGTACACATGGGTTCCCCAAAAAAATGAATTTCCTTCCAAATATTTTTCAATTGGAATGGGAGGTGGCACACATGGAGGGAAATATGCCTTCATGGAAGGCGACCCGAGCGAGTACTCCTCATCGGTGAAAAGGTTTGGAACTATAAAATTTTGAACCGATTCATCGGGTACTAAAATTTGTGTGATAGTATAGAATATAGATGGGGACGAAAAAAATTCAGTCTCAAAAGATGAGTTATCATCGCTTGAAGGTTGAATTTCGAAGGAAATATGTTCATTTACAATGAAACTTTCTTCTTTGAGAATAAAAAAAAAACGAGTTCATTGCAAATGGATAATACACCCATTTCTTCCTCATTTTCACTCTCTACTATACTATGGGTAAAGTCAAGAATGGTTTGTTCCAAAGTAGGTACAAAGTCCTCATTTGGTTCAAAATATTCCTCTACTTCAAAAGTCTCGAAAGAAAAATGATCGTCGGATTCAAATAATAAATCCAACTCATGTTCCCAACAATAATTTTCTTCCCGATAACGGTTTTCAATTTTCTCATTTTCAAGCATGCGGAATCCCTCATCGAAAGTCATAGGGCGAGGAGCGGATTATTACAAATGAGAACTTTGAAAATTATCATCGGAACGATTATCAAAATCATTAACATAAGAATTTTGACTGCTATAGCAATCTGTTTCAAAATTCTTATCATAAGGATCTTGCGACCCAAAATCAAATTGATTGTTCCCAAAATTTATGTAATCCAAACTTTGACTTTCATAATACTCACCCAATGTCATTTTAGATGTTGGAATTTTTTGGGCTTGCAAGTATTAACCAAAAGTCATAGGTTTACGGGGATTTTGAGAATTATCATTAGGATTACCAGAAAAATTGGAATAGGACATGCTTACCCCAACAAAGGCTCGAGATGGCTATTTCCACAAAGATGATGTGTCGCCGAAAAAATTCAAGCGTTTCTTAGCGCTCAAATGTGCAAATCCTACAAAAAGGCTAAAATAAAAGATGCAAATGAAAAAGAAAAATACTTCGAAATAATAAGACAATTACAATCTATGAAAAAACACTCCCTGACAACGGCGCCATTTGACAACAGGGGGAAATCGTGGCGCGAGTGTGTAAAGATATATGTCGATCGTTGGTATCGGCTCCCTCCGCTATGAAAAAACCTAAACTCTAACTACACTTGTTTTATAAGTATAGCGATAAGTTTGGGTATAGAATCCACAGGGAGTGTTCGACATATTTTAATCGGTTTATTAATTCAGGAATAAAATTATAAAAGGTGATGGCGGTGGTTATGGTGAAAAAGGGAAAAAGTAAGAAGTTAAGTTTAAACAAGAATTAATAAAACGAGGGTAGAGATCGCGTACCCGCCATGGGCTAAACATTCAAAAATAGAATTTCGGTTCGAAAATATTTAACCGAGCATTTTTAGTTAATCATAAACATCACACAATAAGGGATTAAATCCAAAGTTGCGAGATTAAACATTTAATTCAAAATGATCTCACGCAGATTAAAATCAGTTTATCGCTTTAAATAGTAACATTGCGTGACAAAGAAAGTTAGATGCATAATAATCACGATTTAATATGTGAGGTTTTGATTAATTTGACACAAAACCTAATTTTTGAAGCTCAACGCCCATCACTGGCGGACACCCGATCCAAACCCTATTTAACTAGTCAACACACATGATTAAACTAAGTACATAAATAATTAATTAACTTAGACAATAAATAATTAAATTACAACATTGAACTAGGCATGGAAAATAAATGCAAAGCATAAGTAAATAAGCATGAAAATTAAAGTAACCAGGTAAGAAATAATATCCACTTACATAAATGGGTGTCAAACCACCAAGAAATGGAAGAGATGGAGTTATCTCCACAAAATCCCCATAGAAACTAACCATAGGTCTAAAATAATAGAAAACAACTAAAAACTAAGATCCTCTACAAAAATACACCAAAGGGTGTATTTATAGTAAGTTACAAATAAGGAAACAAAATAAAAGAAAAAGAAATAGAAAAGAAGATAAGTCTCCTAATAAGAAACAAAAGAAAAAGGAAAAACAAAATGAAAAATAGAAAAAGGAAAGTCACAACAAAAATTTCGGAGGAAATAGAACACCGATCGATCGAGGCCTCAGGCCAATCGACCGTAGCAAATAGGAGGGCATCACTGTCTCAGTCGGAAACCAATATTCTGGATCCCGGTCGACCGTGTGGAGGAGGCCGATCGATCGGTGGCTGCTGAATAACCCATCAAGCTGCAACACAAAACCAACTAGGACTGCTGTGATTTTGGACCAGCAATAGTCGAAATGGACCCACCATGGAAGGGCCAAACCGAGATCTACAATAACATTAGTGACCTGCCATGGCTTTAGCTCCTAGCCTAGAGCTCCCATGGCTGCCAAAGTGTGCAACCCGAGACCCACAATTCGTAAGCCACAAATGGACCTACCATATGTGTGTGGCCAAATTCCAAATACCCGCTACAATAATCAAAGACGAGACCCAAATGCCATGTCCAAAAGGGCAAAAAATCAAAAACTCCAACAATGGTGGCATACACCAAAACAAGACGCATTTGCGAAAATGGCAAACCCCAGATATGCGAAATTGGTAAGAAATTAATGAACTATATGCATGTGTGGTCAAATATCCTGCCCTAATTTCAGACGAAAGGCGCCAATATGGGACGAACCCAAAACCCGAGCACAAACCCGAGCTTGGCCAAAAATCTCCCAAAGCTAAGTGTTTGCTACAAAAACAATTATAAGAAGAAGGACATGGTGGGTATTGACCATGCATAAATTCTTCTGAATTTAGCCCCTGAAGTTAGTAATTTTAATATCTCGAACAAAGTAATTGAATCGTTTTTATCCCATATCATTGCCATTGACTTCTTCTAACGAGTACCCCGAGTTTCGTGTATTTCTTATGGATTTTACAGGTATTTAGTGCAAGAAAAGAAAGAAAGAAACCGAAAGAAAGGAAGAGAACGAAGGAAGACAAGTCAAAGGGCAAAAGTGTAAATTTACACCTGGAGTTCGGATTTGAAGCCTAAAGGAAAGTTGAAGATCCTTATTTCATAAGAGCATCGGAAGAAATGACAATCAAATCGGAGCTTGAGAACAAAAGTTATGACCAGTCAAAGATGGAAAGAAAAAGTCAAAATTGAAGAAAATCGGACCAATCCGGTTTATCTCGGGCCGATCCGAAATGTCACCATTCCAGTAGACCCCAAATTGATGCCGAACCGATGAACAAAGAACCGATCCGATAGCATTCGGATCGGTTCGGTAGAAATAAAAAAGAACCGATCCGATTACTGAAAAAAGAACCGATCCGATGGTATCCGAACCGGTCCGGCTGTTCGAATTTCTGGCATTAATTATGGAGCTGAAGAGGTGCAAATCTTGGAATATCTTGCACAGCTCATCGAGATTACCTGTTAAATCGTGCTAGTTGGTGTTATAAAAGGCTAAGCCCTACATCCTTCCAAAGGGAGTTGAATTTTAGAGAGAGTTAGATTTCAAAGAGTTTTTTTTAGTTTCTCTTTGGTAGACAATTTCATATTCTTAGAAAAAACCCTAGTTTGTAAGTTTGAGAAACAAGGAGTATTCTGGATTCAAGTTCATCTCTTTTCCCTAGTGCAGATTTCAAGTATCAATTTTTTAATCCAAGTATCAAATTCAATTCTCTTATTTCATCTCAATTCTATTTTCAATTCAATTATCACTTGTTTTGTAATTTTTGTTTTTACAATGTTTATTAGATACCTAATTACATGCATTGTTATGAATTTGTTTTCTCATAAAACCATGTCTAGCTAAATTTTCAAGGGTTGGGGTACATGAACTCATTCCGAGATAAATTACCCATGTAGGAAATAGAGAGTAAATTAAATATTAACCTAATCGTGTATGGAAATTATATGAACATAGCCGATCTTTTAATCTCTCTTGCCCTAGGTACTTGGGATGTTTAAGAATGCTATGAAAGTATAATTGTCTATATACCGCTTTGTATTTACCTTTGATTTCATATGATCCGGGCTAGTTCCCTCATATATGTAATGCTTAGGATCTATAAAGACTAGATTTAGTCAAAATTTCAATTTACAATTCTAGTATTCTATACGGTAATTTACTAAGTTTTGAGGAATTTTACTCTTACCTATTTTCCCTCATATTCATATCTAATTTCTTTACAGTTCTTGGTGTTTTGTGCACGTAGTTAATTTTTATTTCATCACCAATAAGAAATTTCAACCCATCAATCATTTTTTCTTTCTTTTGGATAACCATTTGAAGGTTAAATAACTTTTCCTACGTATCTATAATTGCCAATTTCTGATGCATGTGGAGACGATCCCGACTTGTAGGATTATTACTAACGCGACAGGCTTGCACTTGAGCATAGAGAGAACACACTTTTGAGACAAATTCTTAGTCACGTCAAGTTTTTTGCGCCATTGTCGGAGATCGAAAATTGGTAATATTTAGGAAAATGAATTTAATCCTAAAGTGTTTTTCTAAAATAAAAAAAAAATAATACTACCTGTCATCTCATCTCTTGTACGATTACATGCAAAATCCACTTCTCACCCAAGTCCACGAAAATCCTATTGCCGAAGCTAATTCTGAAAATTCTCATACCACCGATTCTCCACACTTTTGGGTTCCACCTCTTTCACCTAATAATTCAATCACAAGTCGCACTTTGAGTCAAACACTGAGTGAAAGTTCTGAATCGTTTGGTATCAATATGTCTGTGCACGAAAGTGTTGGTGTTGGTGCTGAAGAGGAAGAATTACCATATCTTCCCATGAAAGATATTTTATTTACGGAGCGAACTGTTACCCCTGGTTGCATTTTACTCCCGTATAATGCCGGTCAGTTCCACTTTCATAATGGGATGATTCAAATTCTTCCTACATTTCATGGGATGGATTCTGAAAAACCATATCTCCCATATTAGAGAGTTTGAAGAAGCCTGTGGAGATGATCCCGACTTGTCGGATTATTACTAACGCGACAGGCTTGCACTTGAGCCTAGAGAGAACGCACTTTTGAGACAAATTCTTAGTCGCGTCAAGTTTTTCTGGTTAAAGCTTTTCCCTTTTTCCTTAAAGGATAAAGCTAAGACTTGTCTCACTACCCCTAAATTCTATTTTATCCTGGAGAGATATGCAGACTAAGTTCCTCTCCAAGTTCTTTCCACAGCACAAAACCAACTCTGTCAAAGCTCAAATACAAGCTTTTTGGTAAAATGAGAATGAGGCTTTCGACAAGTGTTGGGAAAGATTTCAGGAGTTAGTTAGTGCTTGCTCACATCATGGATTCGAAAAACATCATATCATTTCATTTTTTGATCAAGGGCTTACTTTAGCATCTAAACAACTTGTTCAGATAATGTGCGAAAGACCATTCTGGGAGCTAGACTCGAGCGATGCTGAGGCTCATCTGAAGTATGTAGCGGAGACTACGCAAGCATGGGATGTTTCTAACCCCAATAGTCAAAATAAAAATCGACAAGTGTCCAACTCGTCAGCTGCATCCAGTATTTATCACTTGGACAAGGACACTTTGTTAGATCATAAATTTGACCAATTGGAAAAGAACTTCGGAGACATGCTTGAAGTTCGATTAAGAGAAGTAGCTAGACCCATGCAAGCAGGAAAAGAGAAAGTGTGTACCATTTGTGCTACTGGTCATTCTACCAAAGGATGTCCTACCATCGCTGCATACAAGGCAATGTACACTGAGAAAGTAGAGCCGATAGGAGGGTTTCTAGGTAATTTTAATATACCGCAAGGGAATGCATACAATCAATCTTGGAGGAATCATCCTGGTTTCAACTATAGACAACCACAAGGTGGGATGGCTCCTAATCCACATGTGATTTTGCCACTACCCCCTTCTTATTTCAGCAAATGACTCCTCCGATGCAAACTCCTATGTAGGTCCCATCTCCTAGTCTGTATGTCACTCCACCTAGGAGATCTCTTGAGGATAATCTGAATTAATTCATCCAATATCAAAAGGAGAGCAATGCTAAGTATGATTGAATGTTTACAGAAATTCATACTAGCTTCTCTAGGTTGCAATATGCATTGAATACTCAGGAAAAGGGTAAATTCCCAGCTCAAGGCTAGAGACCTTCTCCTCAAGGACAAACTACGGTTAGCTCTACATCATCGAATTTTCCAGAACAATGTCAAGCTATCACTACTCTACGTAGTGGTTGTGTAATTGATCTAGCGCCACCACCTCCCAAGGAATCTAAAGCTAAAGAAGCTTCAAATTCTGAGGAGACCCCATTGCACATGGATGATAAGGATGAAGGAGTTGAACCTGAAGTTGAAGTAAAACTAACCACTGCTGCTCCATTTCCTCAACGCTTGGCACCACCCAAAAAGGGAGCCTCGCGTACTGAAGTGTTAGATGTTCTGAAGCAAGTGAAGTTGAACTTGTCGTTTCTGGATGCTATCCAACAAATTCCAGCATATGCCAAAGTCATCAAAGATCTTTTGACTATCAAACGACGGCTTAAGGTGAAGAAGAATGTCTTTTTGGCACAAAATGTGAGATCGGTCCTTCTTAATGATCTTCCACCAAAATTCAAGGATCCTGGTGCACCTACAATTTCGTGTGTTATCGGAGAGAGTAGAGTTGAAAAAGCTTTGCTGGACTTAGGTGCGAGTGTGAACATCCTTCCATACTCTATCTATAAGCAAACTGATTTAAGTGATCTTAAACCTACCCGAATGACTTTACAGTTAGCAGATCGAACAGTGAAAGTGCCTCGTGGGGTTATGGAGGACGTGATAGTTCAAGTGGACATATTATACTTCCCGATTGATTTTTTCATTTGGGACACGGAGCCTTCCCCCCATTCGAGTAATCATGTTCCCATAATTTTGGGCCGTCCATTTTAGCTACTGCTAATGCTTTGATCAATACACGTAATGGACAAATGCAACTCACTTTTGGAAACATGACCCTCGAGACCAATATTTTCAATGTTTTTAACCACATGGGTGATGAGGATGAAATTCATGAGGTTAATCTTATTGAAGAGGTGGTGGATGATCACATCGAGAAGATCATAGGTGGAGATGAACTCGATGTTTGTTTAGTGCAAGATGTTGAGAATAAGAGTTCTTATACTGAGTTTAAGCGTGAAGTGGAAGAGTTGGGAGCTTGGTTGTAAGAAGAAGTGAGTTTTGAGAAGAGAGATGTTGATTAGATTTTTAGATTTGAGGAATTACCCCCGAGGGAGTCACTTATGATCCCCTCTGAAGATAGATTTCCTAGTCTTGAGTTAAAGAAACTACCCTCTCATGTAAAATATGCTTTTTTGGGAAAAGATGATACATTTCCTGTTGTTGTTTGTTCCAGTTTAAAAAAAGAGCAAGAGGGAATATTGTTGAATGTGTTGAGGAAGAATAGGAGTGCATTTGGTTGGACTATAGCAGATTTGAAAGGTATAAGTCCTTTGATTTGTACCAATAAAATCCACCTCGAGGAGGAGGTGAAGCCCTCGAGAGAGATGTAAAGGCGACTGAACCCAACCATGAAAGATGTAGTTCGAGCGAAAATCATCAAATTGTTAGATGCAGGGATTATCTATCCCATTTCCGATAATAAATGGGTGATCCCAATTCAGGTCGTTCCAAAGAAGTCGGGTATGACCGTGGTTGAAAACACTAAGGGAGAATTAATACCTCAACGTACCACCACCGAGTGGCGTGTTTGCATTGATTACCGAAAGCTCAATGCCGGAATAAGAAAAGACCATTTTCCATTGCCATTTATCGACCAGGTGATTGAACGAGTAGCGGGCTATCCTTACGATTATTTCCTAGATGGGTATTCTGGCTATAATCAGATTGAAGTGGATGTACTTGATCAAGAAAATATGACTTTTACATGTCCGTTTGGTACGTTTGCCTACAAACGTATGCCTTTTGGGTTATGTAATGCGCCAATAAATTTTCAAAGGTGCATGTTGAGTCTCTTTAGCAACATGATAGAAAAAGGTTTGGAGGTGTTCATGGACGATTTTAGCATTTTCGGTCCATCTTTCAAATAATGTTTAGCTAATCTTGAAAGAGTTTTATTCCGGTGTGTGGAAAAAGACTTAGTCCTCAATTAGGAAAAATGCCATTTTATGGTCACTGAGGGCGTAGTTCTGGGCCACATAGTCTCATCTAGGGGAATTGAGGTTGATCGAGCAAAAATAGAAGTAATAGCTGAGTTCCCCCCGCCAAAATCGCTTAAAGATGTGAGGTCCTTTCTAGGCCATGCTGGATTTTACAGGAGATTTATCAAAAACTTTAGCGCCATCGCTAGACCCTTGAGTAATCTTCTCATGAAGGACACTCCATTTGAATGGAATAACACATGCCAAGAAGCTTTCAATAGACTCAAAAGCATGCTTATTTCTTCTCCTATCATGCATGCTCCCGATTGGTCCCTCCCATTTGAGCTTATGTGTGATGCAAGTGATTACGCGATTGGGGATGTTCTCGGATAGAGAAAAGACAAGAAAGATCATGTTATTTACTATGTTAGTAGGACATTATCTGGCCCCCAACTTAACTACTCCACCACGGAGGAAGAATTAGTAGCAGTCATTTTTTCTCTCGACAAATTCCGCTCTTACATTGTTGGGTCTCCCATCATTTGCTTCACTAATCGCTCAACCCTCAAATATCTTCTGACCAAGAAAGATGCCAAACCGCTCATAATTAGGTGGATCCTACTCCTACAAGAGTTTAATCTCTCGATTCAAGATAAGAAAGGAGTAGAAAACGTCGTTGCTGACCATTTGTCACGACTCTCGTCCGATGTACCTATTGATCCCATCCCCATAGACGAGTATTTTTCGAAAGAAAATCTATTTGCTACTTCTTCTCCTCCTTGGTTTGTGGATATAGTAAATTACCTTATCACTGGATTCGTTCCCTCTAATTGGACTCCGGAAGAGAGAAGGAAGTTCATTACTTGGTCACGCATGTTCTTTTATGATGATCCATATTTGTCTAAGTATTGTGCTGATAAAATAATCCGACCTGATGATGAAATTCAAGGGGAATTCGATTTTGTCATACAGAAGCGTGTGGATGTCATTTCTCAAAAAATAAAGCTGCTGCAAAAATCCTGCAAAGCGGTCTCTTTTGGCCCACAATCTTCCGGGATGTGAATACTTTTTGCAAATCATGTGATAGATGCCAAAGAATGGGAAATATTACTCGCCGTGACATGATGTTATTGACCCCCATACTTGTCTTAGAGTTGTTTGATTGCTGGGGTATTGACTTCATGGGGCCTTTTCCACCCTTTTTTGGCTTTCTATACATCGTCGTCGCAGTAGACTATGTCTCAAAATGGGTAGAGGCCATAGCTACAAGGACGAATGACAATAAGGTGGTGATAAAATTCATTCAAGAACACATACTTTCTCGATTCGGAGTTCCTAAGGCTATCATCAGTGATAATGGCACCCATTTTTGTAATAGGCCGATGGAAAAGCTAATGCGAAAGTATGGGGTCGTCCATAAGGTTGGAATGACTTATCACCCTCAATCGAATGGCCAGGCCGAGCTAGCCAATCAGGAAATCAAGAATATCTTGGAAAAGATAGTCGAACCTAACAGGAAAGATTGGTCTCTCAGATTGAATGATGTGCTCTGGGATTATCGAACTGCATACAAGAATCCCCTTGGGATGTCCCCATTTCGCTTTGTATATGGCAAACCTTGTCATCTTCCTGTTGAAATTGAACACAAAGCGTATTGGGCTATCAAAGGGTGAACTTTAATACGGAAAAAGTCGGTGAAACATGTAAACTTCAATTGAATGAGTTAGAAGAAATACGCAATGATGAGTATGAAAGTACTAAAATCTCAAAAGAATGAAAGAAACGAGCTCACGACAGAATCATCCGACGTAAGGAGTTTCATTCGGGACAAAAGGTACTTCTCTACAACTCGAGGTTACACTTGTTTCCCGAAAAATTGAGGACACGATGGACCGGTCCATTAATTGTGAAGGAATTATTCCCCCATGGCGCTGTTGAACTAGAGGATCAAAAAGGGGGAAACACATTCAAGGTTAACGGACAACGTCTCAAGCCGTATTTGGAAGCATTTGTAATGGAAGCCGACACGATCTGGTTGTCGGACCCCATTTATGGGGATTGACTGAGCACGAAAGGAGAGGTCGTCGCACCCCCGACGTGTATGGGGTGAATGTTGTGTATAGTAGTCATAGGATGTTAGTCTAGTTAGTAAGTCATAGTTGTGTGTCACTACCAGCGGTGGGAATCAAAAACATGCCTTGGGAACGTTTCGAGTTTCGATGAGAGTTCTGAGATTTTTGAGGTCCAATGGCTTTGAAGGGAGTGTTGGGATGGAACAATCAAGAGGAAAGTGGCCACTGAACTAAAACAGGAAAAGCTGACATTTTTACATACCGGATCGGTCCGGCCCTAAAAAAAAGGAACCGATCCGGTCTCAAAAAGAAATAAAATTAAAAAGAAATCGGACCGGTCCGGTCTGCCATCGGATCGATTCGATCATCTGCAGGCTGTGCCCTTTCCCGAGGATAAAACCTCTTCAATCCCCACCCCATTTACTTCCCCAATCCCTTCCTCTCCCCAAAAATTCGTACACCCCCCCATACGCATTCTTTTCCTCCCTTATTTCCCACCAATTATTCCCCCCTATCCCCCATCCAACCTATAAATATCTCTCTACCCTCTCCCAATTATTTCGCACCTCCATCTCCATTTTCTTCTCTCACTTTCTGTCCAGTTCTTCAGTTTCCATGGCTGCTCCCTAGAAATATAATTCCATTGAAGTCCTGCCCGATGGCAATGGCGAATATCATTCACGCCGAGAGGGAAATTGGTGCCACCATTTTTTCGGTCCTAGGCGAAAAATCCACATTGAGCGTCAGGTGCTTTGGGATCAGCTTCCTAATTCTGTCACTGGCCTGTTCATGTCCCGAGGCTGGTGCAGATTTTTTAATGAACCATACGAGGCCGTATGGGAGAATGAAGTGCGTCAGTTTTACGATTCACTCGTCCGTACCGCTGATTTCGAATCTCAAGCCTTTGTCGACTCGACACCGATATCGTTCTCCCTTGAACTTCTGGCCCAGAAACTCGAGTCTAAAGGTGTGATCACTCCAGCCTAATTTTCATATCCCAGTCATGATCCAGCTGTTTCCAAAGATGTTTGCATGTCTCGAATCGCTCCGGGTTCGATTTGGAATACTGAGACTTTTCCTGTTGGTCGGTTACCCGACAAGGCATGTATCACTTTTCACATCGTTTATGCCAACCTTTTGCAAACTTCAAATGATTCGGCTATGCGCCCGCGTCAAGCTACTATGGTGTATCATCTGTTTGACCATGCCACTGTTATTAATTTGGCCTGCACTTTTTACAATGATATCATTTGCGCGGCGCTGGACAAAAAGGGTAGGGAGCCTCTCCCTTATGGTCATCTCATTACCTCCTTTCTTAAGGATGTAGGTATTGTTCCCCCACAAGATATTATTAACTTACCCAAGCCACTTGGGCAAGAATCCCACACCCGAAGTGACAAGCAAATCCAGCTGATCTGTGCACGACGAGGTGACAGTGATACCTCGGGTGATGAGGCTGCCGCTGAGGAAGACGCTGATAATGAAGCAGATGTGGAGATGAAAGAAAGTGATGAGGACGAATATGATGAAACTGCTGATCCTGATTATGTTCCAGTCAGTACGGGTCTCATCGAGCGCGTTGCTTCTCTTGAGATACGTTTTGACGGGTTTATGTCCTCATACCAACGGGACACGAGTCTGATGCTGCGTATGCAGGATGATCTTTATCGCCTCCAGTTGGGTCCCGAGGCCCCACTTCCTGCTTATTTTTATGATCCTTATGACCCCACTGCCCCCGGTAGCTCCCATCACCCACCCGCACCGTAAGCAGCCCCGTTGGAACCTTTCACAATCCCTCTCTGGTTATATTATGTTATGTTGTCGTGTTTTTATCTTTTGTTTCCACAATTGTATTGTACTAAACAATTTTTATTGTCGTTATTTGCTTGTTTTATTTATCGCACTCCTTATTTCGTCTTATTTATCTTTATCGTCCTTTCGATTGTGGACAATGCAAAAGACTAAGTTAGGGGGGATGATAAGTGCGTATTCATAAAACTTCGCATATATGTATATAATAATAAAAAAAAATGAAAATTTTTGAAAAAAACCAAAAATATTTTTGATCAAAATAAATAAAAATTGGAATTTAAAATTTTCAAAAATATCACCTTTATTCTATTTAAAGTCTCAAATTTTAAAAATTAAATGCACTAAGTCGAAATTGACCGAAGATGAAAATTGAAAGAAAATTGTCGACTTAACGAGTAAGTGTGGAGATTGATCAAACCCGGTGAGATTTCGAGCCTTTCAATTTTTTATGAGTTTTTAAATCAATCCGAGTTATGATTAACTCAAATTCCTTTTCAGTGTTTTAATAAGTCGTTGATGATCTCAATCCTTTGTTTTGATCGGTTATGGGAAATGTGTGAAATATTATCTCGAAATTCGTGCTAAAGATATCTCTAAACTTAATTAATCTCGAGATACATATGGTAATATGATTAGCAATTTGGACAATGAAGTAGGCCCTCTTTTGTTTAACCCTAAAATATTAGCCATAATAAAGTTGTGAAAAAAATTATCCCTTTGTAACCCACTTTGAGCCTAATAAAATTTTTCCTTTTGTTTGATAACCCGAAAAACCCAAATTGCCCGGAATTGTGAAAAATTGGAAATTCATCAAGTAAGTCCAATGTGTAATAAAAAAAAAGGGGCAAGAAAAGAAAAATAGCAAGAAAAGAAAAAAAAAATAGCAAAAAAGAAGAGAAAAATGAGCAAATGCCCGAAAAAGCACTAATGGACATCATAAGGACATTTTTCAATTCCGAACATTCCGACCATTCCCCTTTTTACCCTTTACACTTTTTAACCCGAAAAGTCCTAACTGAGTCCGAATGGCAAAATTAATTACTGCATGGAGAGCTAAGACATGAAAGGATAATAAAAGAGATTAAAATGGTTTGATTAAGAGATGATGTTTCCCATTTCCTAATAACTGTATTCCGATGATGAGATCTCTTTACCATATATTTCCCTCTTTTCAATTTTTTATGCGTGAATTTGTGTCCATTATATTTACTCTTTATATCATGCATACCGAGAGAAAACAACCACAATCCGAGTGATTTGTTTGTGAGTACATCTGTAAGAATTTGAATCAAAATGAATTTTCGGAAAGTAACGTAATGCTCAATCGGTGGTAATTTGAGGTTTAATTTCTGGCTTTGCACACACACACACACACACTATGGTTTGAGACATTTGAATATGAATTTATGGTGATTATTTTTCGAAAAATTTAAATTGTACAATTTTTAAGTATTTTGATATTTATTTGAGTCAATATAGAATTTTGTGGGTGTATTCACTGCAAACCCTCCCGAGACAAAACTCGTCCTACTAGGGTAACGTAGGGGTTTAATGACTTATTGCATATGCTCAATGCAATCGCATGCCTGTGAAAGTGGAATTTCATTTAAATAAAAGAAATCTCAAGAATAGAACTTTGGGTAGCTTCATTTACATTGCCCGGGACGTGCAAAGTTCTAAGTTAGGGGGATTTGACCATGCATTAATTCTTCTGAATTTAGCCCCTTAAGTTAGTAATTTTAATATCTAGAACAAAGTAATTGAATCGTTTTTATCCCATATCATTGCCATTGACTTCTTCTAACGAGTACCCCGAGTTTCGTGTATTTCTTATGGATTTTACAAGTATTTAGTGCAAGAAAAGAAAGAAAGAAACCGAAAGAAAGGAAGAGAACGAAGGAAGAAGAGTCAAAGGGAAAAAGTGTAAATTTACACCTGGAGTTCGGATTTGAAGCCTAAAGGAAAGTTGAAGATCCTTATTTCACAAGAGCATCGGAAGAAACGACAATAAAATCGGAGCTCAAGATCAAAAGTTATGACCAGTCAAAGATGGAAAGAAAAAGTCAAAATTGAAGAAAATCGGACCGATCCGAAATGTCACCATTCCAGTAGACCCCGGATTGATGCCGAACCGATTAACAAAGAATCGGTCCGATAGCATTAGGACCGGTTCGGTAGAAATAAAACAGAACCGATCCGATTACTGAAAAAAGAACCGATCCGATGGTATTCGGACCGGTCCGGCTGTTCGAATTTCTGGCATTAATTATGGCGCTGATGAGGTGCAAATCTTGGAATATCTTGCACAGCTCATCGAGATTACATGTCAAATCGTGCTAGTTAGTGTTATAAAAGGCCAAGCCCTACATCCTTCCAAAGGGAGTTGAATTTTAGGGAGAGAGTCATATTTTAGAGAGCTTTTTTTAGTTTTTCTTTGGTATACAGTTTCATATTCTTAGAAAAAACTCTAGTTTGTAAGTTTAAGAAACAAGGAGTATTCTGGATTCAAGTTCATCTCTTTTCCCTAGTGCAGATTTCAAGTATCAATTTTTTAATCCAAGTATCAAATTCAATTCTCTTATTTCATCTCAATTCTATTTTCAATTCAATTATCACTTGTTTTGTAATTTTTGTTTTTACCATGTTTATTAGATACCTAATTACATGCATTGTTATGAATTTGTTTTCTCATAAAACCATGTCTAGCTAAATTTTCAAGGGTTGGGGTACATGAACTCATTCCGAGATAAATTATCCATGTAGGAAATAGAGAGTAAATTAAATACTGACCTAATCGTGTATGGAAATTATACGAAATAGCCGATCTTTTAATCTCTCTTGCCCTAGGTATTTGGGATGTTTAAGAACGCTATGCAAGTATAATTGTCTATATACCGCTTTGTATTTACCTTTGATTTCATATAATGCGGGATAGTTCCCTCATATATGTAATGCTTAGGATCTATAAAGACCGGATTTAGTCAAAATTTCAATTTACAATTCTAGTATTCTATACGGTAATTTACTAAGGTTTGAGGAATTGTACACCAACCTATTTTTCCTCATATTCATATCTAATTTCTTTACAATTCTTGGCATTTTGTGCACGTAGTTAATTTTTATTTCATCACCAATCAAAAATTTCAAACCATAAATCATTTTTTCTTTCTTTTGGATAACCATTTGAAGGTTAAATAACTTTTCCTACGTATCTACAATTGCCAATTTCTGATCCCTGTGGAGACGATCCCGACTTGTCGGATTATTACTAATGCGACAGGCTTGCACTTGAGCCTAGAGAGCACGCACTTTTGAGACAAATTCTTAGTCGCGTCAGGTATTATTAGAATTGTTAGTAAAATATTAAAATAATAATGAAATATAATCTTATATTTCTTCCCCGATTAAAGGTCCATGTTTCCTTCGTCCTGACTTCGATTCGCTCACCATTCATGGACACACGAACCTTGGCCCGAGGGCTCTAATTCTATGAATACTTCGGGAAAAAATGCAAATGTGTGAAATTACAAAAATGTCCCTGAACGTGCGAATCGCGACAAAACTTAATTGGAACACGCCCAAACTTCATACTAAGCACTTTAATACCTATAAAAGCCCAATAATACCTCAAATACATGTTTGCATGTAAAACGAAGGTTGTCTAGTTATCGAGCATAATTATAGCAATTACAGTACCCGAGTGGGCTAAAATGCATAGGTTCGAGGGTATAAATTTGCACGATTCGATATGAATTAATAGTCAACATAAGTTTTAATTTGTGTGAGAAAATGGATGAGACGAGGTTTGTTAAAAAGATTTTGAGATCTCTTCCATCCTGTTTTATTCGTAAGGTCACTGTTTTAAACTATTTGGGGATATCAGATACACTTAGGTTAGAAGAACTCATACCAGATCTTCAAACTTATGAGACCGACATGTTTCCTAAGACCATTAAGCCTAAGGATAAATGGATTGCACTTAAGGAACAATCTAGGAAGAGTGAGGAAGTGTCCAAGAGAGAGAAAAAAAGGAAAGTTAAAGTTTATGAGTCCGAGCTCGAGGGCGAGTTTGATTTTGATGATGTGGCCATGCTAGCAAAGAATTTTAAAAAATTTCTCAAGTTTTCAAATGAAATTCTTCCAATAAAAAGTTTTTTGAGGAAAAGAAACCAAGAAAAGGTTCATGAGAGCGGTGAGAAAGAGGAATAAAAGAAATGTTTTGAATGAGAGGGAAAGGGGCATAGGGCGTTTGAGTGTCCCACTATGCTAATGATAAATGGAAAGAAAGTTGCCATGCCAGCCACTCTTAGCGATAGTGAGGAAGAGGTGAAGGATTTTGGGGATGAGCCTTCATGTGGGATGTGTGTTGCCTTTTTAGCTAGTTAAGTGAGTACACCTAGTTTGTCCCATAATGATGAGGACACTTGTGCACGTGAGAGGCCCGGTGATAGTTTGAGGGTTTCGTGTGAGAGTGAGGGTGAAAATGAAATCCAAATTGTGTTTAGAGATTTGTACGCCGAGACCTTAGAAACAATGAAGTTGAATTAGAAATTAGGTCTTTGTGTGTCAGATTTGGAGAGATAGATATAGGTTTTAAGGGGATTTGAGGCATCGAAGAGTTAACTCGAGATGGTGAAGGTAACTTTGAGTGAGTAGTTGATAATTGTAGGTCGGGAAAATAGTGAACTTGAAGCCCGTATGTTACAATTAGTGTGAGATCTTGAACATGCCCGGTAGGTAAATGTCACTTTAGAGGACACATCTAAGAAGGTAGGAAAAATGCTCCTCGGTCCCGCTTTGGGTATTGTTGAGAAACTAGGAATAGGTCATGACGGTGAGTCCACTTCCCATGTCGTACCCGAGCGGGTTCCCAAGTGTGTGATTGATCCATATATCTCTCAACCTAATCCACTTAGGCGTCCTGTTCCAGATAAGAGAGTGCGTCGTAAAAGTTTTGAGAGAGGTGTTCCTAGGCCCGTGTACGTTTGCACCCATTGGATGAAGAGAGGACACCTTAGAGAATTTTTCTTTAAGTTGGATAGTGTGTCACATAGAGTTTTGCCACATGTTCCCACACATGCACCCATACATGATGATCTGGATGATTACATGAGAGAGTTTGCACTTATTTGTAATACCCTGTATTTTCAGAATAAAATATTATGACATAAATAAATTTAATAATTTTAGATTTACGTTGAGAATAAATTAAATTAGAAGGATTTAAAGTAAATGAGTAAAAATTGAAATTGAAATAAATATAAGACTTAATTTGACATAATGGTCTTACTAGTGAAAAATAAATCACACATAAATAAATTTACGGATGCATTTCGTTTAAACATAATAAAAATATCTAAGTGAAATAGAAATAGTTGGCACGCATTTTGGGAAGCCTTATGGTGTCGTTTAGGTGTTTTAAATCTTTAGAAATGGTCCCCAGGGATTGATACATAAGTTGGGAGGTTATCGAGCTAGTCTGGGTATGGATTCGGGCCCATTTGGGGGTCCAAAAATGGGATATTATGTGTAACCCAGAAATTGGGATAAATGTAAGATTAGGGGCAAGATAAATAACTCCCCACTACTAATCAAAACACAACCCTACTAGCCCCACTTCAAGAGAAATTGGAACAAAGGCCTAAGAGGAGGAAGAGCAAAGAATTCAAGGAAGAAATCACCCATCACCATGACTAACAAGAATCTTCCTTCTTAATTTATGTGTTTAATGTAGAGGTTGATTCATTGTAGTAAATAACCTATGATTTCTGGATTTTTCTTTGGGTGAAATTGATGAATAAATGTCATGTATATAGAAAAGACCAATAAGATATTAGGTGATTTAACCCAGAAATTAGGATGATTGAAATTTAAATTGAATGATAGAATCATATGTTAGGAATTCTGAATATGTTGAAAATATTGATGCATATGTAGAGGATTTGAAATCATGATTTAAGGACAAAAATTATAGAGAATTAAAACCCACGTATTATGTTAAGGCATAGATTGAATCTAGATGGATTAATTATAGGAATTATGGAAAAAATTATGATTTATAATGTTGGTTTCTAGAAATTTGAGACTCATTATTTATGTTAATTTATATAATTTAATCTTCTAAGATGGAGTACTAAGCATTAGGGACCTGTTGATGTAAGTATGGAATCAAATTAACCATTGGAAAGAGTTTGGGAAAAATATATATAAATTGCGAGTTGGAAAAAATGTAGCAGATCTGGGCTTTTGCCGAGGTCTGAATCGCTTTGGCCCTTCGGTGAATCGATTCGGTCTGGCAGCGAACCGATCCGGCTAAGCACTGAATCGATTTGGCTTTGGGGTCACGGCCTAAAGCCATGACCATTAACCAAAAGCTAAACTGGTCTCGGATGGGGTCATGGTCTAAAGCCATGACCATTAACCAAAAGCTAAACTGAAATAGTCACGAATTTGGGCCCTGACCGTCTTGGGAATCGAGCCACGACTTTGGTCTATGACCAATGTATTATTTACATACTGAACTGTTAAAAATTAAAGGGGTCACGACATGGGGTCACAACTTAGGGCCATGACCGGTGTCTTTATACTGAATTCCCTGATGAACTTTCATTTCCCTCGAAAATTTCTAAATCCTCTAAACTTTCCCTCTCTCCGGTAATTTCGGCTCTTCTCTGGCGATTTCAGATCCTCTCAATCTCAATCTCAAGATCTCTCTCAATCTCAAAGGTAATATTTTGTGCATTTGTATTTATGTGTGTGTATTTTTATATGTATATGTGTGTGTACGTGTGTGTATTATGTATATATGTGTATATACTGTATGTGTGTGCATTGTGTTAATGTATGTGTGTATATTGTATATTTATACTATATGTGTGTGAGTATTATGTATATATGTGTATATACTGTATGTGTGTGCATTGTGTTAATGTATGTGTGTATATTGTATATTTATACTATATGTGTGTGAGTATTATGTATGTGTGTGTATTCTAGAAAAAAATATGTGACTAATGTTGGTTTAAGTTTGGGGTTGAAATATAAAAATACATCTCTTTTAACTAAATTCGGGATTAATTTTAGGGGTAATGTTTGTAAGGGATTAATTTTATTACTAATGTTTGTAAGGGTTAATTTTATGACTAATGTTTGTAGGGGTTAATTTTAGAGTTGATGTTAGGATTGATTTTAGGGATTGTTGGATTAAATGACAGAAGTAGGTATTCAAAACCTAGTAAATTAACGGTTAGATTCACACACATACACAGGATTCACTCGTGGGAGACTACGTGGCTCTGCTAGTTTCTTTAGAGTTTTGTCTCGACAGTATTTGGACCAGTGCCCTAGATTTTTACAACTATAAAAAGTGTTCCCATTACTGATTTTAGATTATGGAGTTCAATTTTGTTAAGGATAGTGAGGGGAAGTAAGGCTTGTTATGCAACTATAGTTTGATTCCGCGCTCTCCTTCTCAAATGCCGTATTCTTGGTAGAAATTTCCATTATAAAGTGAAGACTTAATATGAGCGATAAAGTAGCATTTGTTTGAAGGAAATCAAAGGTCGGGTCACAAAGATTTTCGCAACCTGGGCTGTACCGTTTTCTGCTTCAATTACAAGCTACATCAGTTGTGAAATTATAAGGCCTAAAAAATTGAGGTCTATTTTTGAAGTATTCGACCCGAAGTGACTCCACAATCGCATTCATATGTCTTTACGTAAAATAACCACAAAAGACCAATGTAACGCAGGAACTGACCGTGTTGTCACGGGACCCCCGGTCTGTGTATGTAATTCTGTGTGTATGTCTACACGGGATTCACACCCTCGTACATAATAACTAGTTAATGATTCATTAAAGCCATTATTTATAGGAATAATATTCGTGCCATCGTTCATTTTCTCAGAAAAATGAGTCACGGTTATTATAAATGGCAATAAGAGTGTGAAAGGTTGCAACTGGACCGCACTCCTACCTCTTCCATTAATGAAACTCATTCAGAGGGTACTCCGATTTATTGATATGGGAATAGGAAGATCGAACAATTTAACTACCTTTTAAACCGTGGAGTTCATCTATATCAAGAGTACTTATTCAATCGTATTATCTTTTCCCTACCAGAATTCTAGGATGAAGCTGTACAATATATATTTTGCATACATAATCCTGATACAACACTGACCTTGCTTACGCTGTTAGAGAAGGCAAAAAAAAAAATTCACCCATTATGGATACAATTACTTACAAAGAGCATTGCCGAAGACTGTGATGTCTCGTGACACATCCACGTCAAACTCAATCTTGCCAATAGGCTGAAGAGGATAAGATTTCAAGTTCATGTCGCTGACATCTATGCAACCATTATAGATACGCTTCCTCCTAATTGGCCACGTGCAAAAGTCCATAGGTTTTAAAAACAAATACCTACTGGATGGAGTTCAGACACATTGAACTTTTATTAAAGTCTTACCATGAAAAGGTAGATTATAATATTTATTTTGATGTCGGAGTTATCATGCACTTTATGTTGGTTTGGATTTATATACTAGTTAGGGAATGATTTAAAATTCAATTATGGGATTTTTATATATAATTTATTTCACGTTAGTGTTGAGAATGGTATTAATTGACCGACAAGTGCCATCTTCGACATATCGTGCCTGATAAGCCTTTACGTGAGAAAATGGGGGTTGTTATAATACTCGAGAGCAAGTTATGTTTTTGGTCAAAACTTCACATGACTTGATGGATGTTTTTTTTAGGATGTGACCATCTTTGGAAAACTCCACCGCACTTAACGGTTGAGGTTTAGACGTATTTGCTAGCATAGAATGATTTTCATGATGATGTTTTATGACTATTGCTAGTGTGCACCACTTTTGTATTGAGTTTTTACATTTTGATATATTTTTCGAAAAACCAAAAAGATTTTTATGTTTGAAAATTTTTGGAAAAATACAAAAAGATTTTCTATTTTTTGAAAAAAAATTGAAAAAGTTAAAAATATTTTATTTTGATAAAATTTTGGGAAAAACATAAAAAGAATTTTGTATTTTGTTTTGCACTGTTTATGAATAGACATTTAGGATGACCAAGTCACTACATCATTCTATATCCATGTGAGTATTTGATAGTGTTTTGATATGCGTCATCATTTCATTTTGTGCTTTATAATGTTCAGAGTCATTAAGATGTAATTTGAGATTACTTTCTACATATTTGACTCTTAGTCTCCTTTAATGCACACTTTCACGGATTTGTTTGAATATTTTACTTGTCTATCACATGTTGTTCGAAGTGTTTTCATCTCAATCCTGTTTTTAAAATGAACCAAATGCGATAAAACTTGGCAATGAAAGTAGTGCATGTAAGAACCGTTACCCGTGAGGATTTGTTTTTTATATATATATATGTGAAAAACTGGGAAGGGATACGAAAGATACTCATATATCCTTTGTGATTAAGCCACCGTTTAAATTGGATAAAAAGTGTGGCTTCGTAAAAAGTAGCGAAGGTCCAAAGAGGTTGGAAAGAGCCCAAAAAATTTAAAGGATATAAAAAGAAAAATATGCCAAAAAGGGGCCATTAAGTTTTAGATCACCTCATTGGAAAAATAAATGATTTATTATTCATGAGGGAGTTTGGTTGGAAATTTAACCAACGGGTTTGCACGTCTTGGCAAAGTCTTGAAAAAGCATTACATAATTTTAGACGTTATTGGTGTGGAAATCAGTTTAGACTTTGATGTGTCGGATAGATTGAGTCGATGTCATATAAATCAGTTTAGACTCGTTTACCGTGAAGAATTTAATTCCAATAAAATATGACGAGTGAAACACGAGAAATGGCCTCGAGAGTACAAAATTAACTCGTCGTGAAAGCCACCGTTTGAAAAGATTTCGAAAAAAATTAAAAGGCAATAAAAAGACAAACATGCCAAAAAGGGGCCACCTCAAAAGAAAAATAAAAGATTATTATTTCTGAGGGAGTTTAGATGGAAAGTAATGAAAAGCGGGTTTGCACATCCTAACAGCATCATGAAAAAGAATTTACATAGTTTTAGATGTTATTGGTGTGGGAATCATTCTTGACTTTGATGTCTTGATGGGTTGAGTCGATGTCATTTAAATTTAACACTTTTCGACACCTAAGGACGATTTTGAGATTCATTCATTCGGAATACACATATTCATCTTCCATATATGCTATGTTTCATTGCTTTGATTTGGTTATCGAATATATTCACACCCATTCATTCCGTTTCCATGAGTTGGCTGCCTTAGTGTAAATTCATGGTGTGTGATTTTTATAAAGTTATTTTTGCATTTTTGTATGAAAAATTAAAAAATCAAAAATAGTTTGTGGAAGCGTTTGGGTTACTCCTTTGCATGAGCATAGTTTCACTTATATTTTATATGCATTATTATCGTGATAACTCCATGTTTGTTTTATTTATTCATTTCCTTGTCTATTTCGGACAAATAAAAAGGGGGAGAACGAATTATGGGGGAGTTTTTATATTATGGAGGAGATTTGAGATTCAAATTTATTTATGATTTATTTTTATCTCATATCAAACTGTAAGGACACAAGTCTCCAATTGAGTCTTAATGTAGTGTTGGATCAATTCCGGACAAAAACATTTGAGTCATAGGAGAGTGGTCAAGTGTATCCATCCAAGCCTATGACGTGTTAGTTGAAGACGTAGCGGCCAAGATTATAAAACTTCATCATATGCCGAGTTTATTGTGCCTCGTTTCTACGTCAACAACGTTGGTTCCGATGCTCCTAAGGTATGAATGCATTTTATATATATATATATATATATATATATATATATAGGATCTTGGAAATTTATTTGGTGTATTTTATAATTTTTTTATAAATAGTTTTAACGACTTTGTTTTACTCAAAAAATATTTTTAGAACTCTTCATACAAAGTTTTGGACTTAAAAATGAATATTACATTTTCTGACAAGTCGTTCGAACGAGACTTCTAACGAGATTCCTTTTTTTTTTATCACTGAAACATTGTTAGTAAATTCGTTCGAACGAGAATGTCGTTCGAACGACTTTGGTGGGAACCGTTTTTTTTGGTAATTTATCAGTTTTTTCCATCTTTCCACTACTTTTTGATAAAATCACTAAGTGCGAAAACCAACCTTTTCAAACCAACTTTTTCACATTCTAAGAGTCTTTTTAGAGAGAAAAATTTTTCGAGAAAAAGTTCCATGTTTTGTGTTTGATTTTTATGGATTAAATTCACTAAAAACACATACACACCCAATAGTTTATTTACTCCAAGTTCCTTCATATATATCCTTGCTTGGAGTTTTGGCACCGGTTTTATCTGTACACCTAAAATAAGAAAAGTTTGGGTTTACTTCTACATCCCCAAAAGAAGAAGACGTGTTTTTGCTGCGGCGTTCTCACATGATTAAAGGCACCATGTGTGGTTGACTGTGGTTCCCAAAAGCTTCATTGGTAGATTCCAAGGTTCCGATGGATTCTGGGATTGTTGGCTAAGTAGAGGTTGATACAAGAAGACGCATCAGGGACTTGGACGGAGTCAAGTTGAGTTGTGTAAGTCATCTGTCTTGTATTTGTAAAATTCTGTCCGAGGTTTTTTTCCCGTTGTGGCTGTTTCCTCGTACATTGCGGCGTTGTGGTTTGTGATGTATTTTATCTTGATATATCACCTAGATGCATGCCTAGGGATAAAAGATAAAATATGGTTTAAATCACTACTCATGCTTAAGTTGGTGCTAAAATTAATTTGGGTAATGTTTAATTAATTTAGTTTAGGTCATTAATTTTATTGGATAAAATTTGGTTTGGCCTACTTTGCAAATTGAATTAATTATTTATTAGACAAATTTCTAGGACTTGGGTTAAATTAATTTGTTTAAGTGAAAATCAATTTGTTGATTAATTTAATGTCACTTTAAGTTTAGTTTATTTTAATTTGAAAGAAATGAAAATTTGAAACTAAAATTTGGTTTATGTAGTTGTTTAGTTGAACCATCTTTATTCCGCATTTAAAGGAAACTCATTTTGAAAAATCTAAAAATTAGGAGTCTACATTTCCAACAAGTGGTATCAGAGCCGGAGCGCTAATTTATTGCGTTAAGGTCCTTTAAAATATTTATGATATAAAATGGAATTTTCTCCGTTTCAAAATTTCTTATTTTTTATGGTTCCAAATACGCGTATTGGAAAGCACATATGAAATAGGCACTTAGGTCTCTAGATGAGAGGGTTTGGTTGTCAGTCGTTAACAGGTGGTCCCCACCTTCATATTTAGTTGAAAATGAACGTGTTCCCAAATCAACCGATAGGTGGAGTGAGAATGAATTTAAACTTGCAAATTTTAATTTTCGAGGATTAAATGCCTTGTTTAGCGCGGTCACAGCACCTGAATTCCATCTCATTATGACGCGTGAAACCGCTAAAGAAGCTTGAGATATTTTACCACTCACTCATGAAGGAACTAGTGTCGTAGAAGCTTCTAAACTCCATAACCTCACTACTCAATTTTAAACCATCAAAATGAATGACTTAGAAACTTTTGATGAATTATATGCTAGACTTTTCGATGTAGTTAATTCATCTTTTAATTTGGGAGAGAAAATACCCGACACCTGAGTAGTAAAGAAAATTTTAAGGTCCCTACCCGATAGATTTATTCCTAAAATGACTGTGTTAAACTCTTTACCCACTTTAGCCTCTACGAAATTAGAAGGGCTCGTAGGTGATTTACAAACCAATGAACTATACATGTTTCCCTCTAAAACTGAAAAGACAATAGATAAGGGCGTTACTTTGAAAGCCCAAAAGGAGGAAAAACAAGTAATAGAGAGTGAAAGTGAGAGTGACTCGGAAGATATGGCTATGTTTGCTAGGAAGTTTCTCAAATTTCTTGAATTTAACAAAGATAAATTTAAAAATGATTTTAAGAAATTTGAAAATTCTAAGCATGACAATGTCGAGAAGATCCCTATAATTTTTAATGAAAATTTAAAAAGGGACGAGTCAAATAGGTGTTATGGTTGTTAAGGGTATGGACATATGGAAAAAGAGTGCCCCACTAAACTAAGGATAGCGGGTAAGCAACCAATTTCCTACAATGCAACCTTAGTGATAGTGATAAGGAAGAGGAACCCGATTACCCCACTAAGCCCAACTTTGTAGCTTTTATGGCAAGTCATGTGAGTGAAAGTGAGCACTCCTTTATTGATGAAATTTTAACACATGACACTTACAAGGCCTTTGTTTGTGAATCCCAAAGATATGATGGTAGTGAGAGTGGAGAATAAAGAGCGAGTGAAAGTGAAAATGAGGGTGATGTGAGTGAAATTCAAATTTCTTTTCAAGAATTATATGAAGAATCTATTAAATTAAAAAAGAACAAATTTGAAGTTAGAAGCTAGTTTAAAAGAGCGTGTCGAGGTCACTAAGGAGAGTGCGTTAGTGGAAGACCTTAGGACACGTGAGAGAGCTCTTCGTGAGAAGCTTAAATATATAGAAGGCAAGAGAGGTAGCCTTACAGGTTTGATGGAATCCTTGAAAAAGGAGCTTCTTGCGTTTGAAGAGCGCAATGTTTTATTAGAGTCTCACATTGTAGATTTAGAAAATAAACTAA
This sequence comes from Sambucus nigra, assembly GCA_949130495.1. NCBI lineage: Eukaryota > Viridiplantae > Streptophyta > Magnoliopsida > Dipsacales > Adoxaceae > Sambucus > Sambucus nigra. Next base: position 415,148,669 of record OX422214.1, on the reverse strand, counting down.
AAGACTTTAGTAAAGTCAAATTTGATTTGGAGTGTCGTTCGGAGAAATTAGATAAAATATTAGGAATGGTCCAAATTAAAAATGATACTTGTGGTTTAGGCTTCGATACTTGTAATGAGTTAACTATTAAAGCCAAAACCAATGTTTTAAAAGAATCCTCTAGGAACAATGTTATAGATCATTCCTTAGGTAAGTCTTTTCGCCGAGTCTTTAGGTGCTCACATTGCGATCGAAAAGGTCATCTTAAGAAATTTTATTTTGATCTTAAACGAGGTTCTAGAAAATCCCTACGTAAGTCAATCGAGGTAGCCTAGATTCCTATATCCCGAGATCGTCATTCTTCATTAATTTGGGTTAGGAGATCCGACTTGGTAGCTTTACAAAATCGGATTTTTGATTCTCATTTACTTTTACATGCTTCCTCCCTTGCTAAATCTAAAGGTTGAATGTGTTAGTTGTTTGCATACTTTAGCTTTTGTGTTTCATGCTATATTATCATGCTAATTGTATGCTTCTTTATCATTTTATAGTCATTGCTTTATCACATATCAGATATTATAATTATGACGTTTGTTTATCTTTTATATTATAGTTCTTTCGTTTTAGTTTGCATTAAATAAAAAATACAAAAAGATTTTTGTTTATCATTTGTGTTTTACCCTTTTAGTAATTTAGGCTTAATGTAAAATTCAGATGACTTTTGGTTTGTCTTTTGAGTAAATATTTTCGTTTGCTTTGTTAAAAATTTCAAAAAATCAAAAAGATTTTTTTTATGTGTATTTTTGTTTGACACACTCCATGTGGCATATACTTGTGTTTGAATCCCTTCTTTTTCTCTCCCACGTGGCTAGAACTTTTGGTTAAGATTGCTAATCCTTAAAATGTTCTTTATAATGCTTACATAGAGTAGTTGGATTTTGTGTTGCTTTAATGGATTCTATTTTCATATGCCTCAATTCACACACGCACGAGCTCACTTGAAATTATAACTTCATATGTATATTTGAGCTTTGTAAAGTGTTCTCCTATAATTCTTTTCATCCACATGTTATGTAACCTTGGAGGACTAGTGCATGTTAAAATTCGTTGCACGTGAGATTTGTGTGAGACATAAGACTGATATATATATATATATAAATGTGCATGGGGAAGGGCTTCGAAAGGAAATATCATCATTTGCGAGTAAGCCACCGTTTGTTTGGGCTTAAAAGAAATACGTGGTCCTAAGGCCTAAAAGAATAATGGCATTAAAAGAAAATATTTGCCAAGGCCTATTTTGTTTAATTGATTTATTCATTCAAAAGATTAATATAATATGCTTAAATTGAGTGAATTTGGATGGTATATCAACGGTTTTCACAATGTCTGTTTATTCTAGTTGTACTTTCATTTTCATGACTCTATTGGTTTGTAGAATCATCAAAATTCTAGGCTTGTATACATTGTGTGTGTTTGTTCATTGAATTAAATTTATAATGTCATATGAGGTTATATTTAAATGTGATAAGTTTGCAACGAAAGGAGAACTCTGTGAACTTGTTTTAAGCGATTGGGTCTGAATTTAATTGTTGCTAGTTCACACCCATACACTTCCGTTTCCATATGACACATTTTTTCCATACGAGTGTGAAAATCTTATTATATTTTGTGTCATGTGTAGTGTCTATATCTGTATATATGTGCGTGTGCATTAGTGATAGTCATTATGTGTACATATATATGGTATTTGTTTTTGCCTCGCTTTCTAGTCCATCTATGCTTCAAATTCCTAATTGGTATCTATCTTGTTGCATATTGTTATTGATATCACATACTTAGTATCTTATGTATCTCTTTGGTATCATTTTTTTTGCATCTTCGTTGGTATCCGTTATTATTTTTATGGATTAGGTTTGATTTTGTTGCCAACATGCTTTCATGCTCTTATCATTCTAAGCTTCGTCGTGTTTAAATTAGTTTTTATCCTTTGTCTATTCCTGAACAAAAAGGGGGAGAATGATAGGGGGAGAAATGGTATCAAATCCTATTGTCATCGTATCTTAGTTTGTGAGATTTATCGTAGGGGGATACGTCTTTCTAAGTAGGTCATTTATTTGATAAAGGGGAGAATTAATATAGGGGGAGTATTTAGTTTATATGCATTTAATATTCTTATTCCCTATGTATTTGATAGTTTGCTAAAGTGTGCATGAATTCTTCTAAATGGCAACTTTCATCGTCGGCAAAGATATTGATCCTTGGGTTTTGAGTCAAGCTATGAAATTTTTATTTTGGGTGGGATATTTTTTATGTATAGTAGAGCTTGATGGGCCTTTAGGATTTTTTTTTTGGTTTTTATCCCGGAATAGACAAAGGGGGAGATTTGTAAGGACACAAGTCTCCAATTGAGTCTTAATGTAGTGTTGGCTCAATTCCGGACAAAAAAATTTGAGTCATAGGATAGTGTTTAAGTTTATCCATCCAAGCCTATGACGTGTTAGTTGAAGACGTAGCGGCCAAGATTTTAAAGCTTCATCATATGCCGGGTTTAGTGTGCCTCGTTTCTACGTCAATAACATTGGTTCCAATGATCCTAAGGTATAAATGCATTTTATATATATATAGGATCTTGGAAATTTATTGGGTGTATTTTATAAATTTTTTATAAATAGTTTTAACGACTTTGTTTTACTCAAAAAATATTTTTTATAACTTTTCATAAAAATTTTTGGACTTAAAATGAATATTGCATTTTCTGACAAGTCGTTTGAACGAACTGGAATCTCGTTCGAACGAGATGCCCATGTTGTTCGAATGAGACTTTTAACGAGATTTCTTTTTTATCACTGGAACATCATTAGTAAAGTCATTCGAACGAGAATGTCGTTCGAGCAAAAATGTCGTTCGAATGACTTTGGCGGGAACAGTTTGTTTGGCAGTTTTAGCAGTTATTTTCCATGTTAGAATTACTAAGTACGGAAACCAACCTTTTCAAACCAATTTTTTCACATTCTAAGAGTCTTTTTAGAGAGAAAAAACTTTCAAGAAAAAGTTCCATGTTTTGTGTTTGATTTTTATGGATTAAATTTACCAAAAACACATACACACCCAATAGTTTGTTTATTCCAAGTTCCTTCATATATATCCTTACTTGGTGTTTTGGCACCGGGTTTATCTCTACAACTCAAATAAGAGAAGTTTGGGTTTACTTCTACATCCCTAAAATAACAAGACGTGTTTTTTCTGCGGCGTTCTCACATGGTGAAAGGCACCGTGTGTGGTTGACGGTTGTTACCAAAAGCTTCATTGGTGGATTCCAAGGTTCCGGTGGAGTCCGGGATTATCGGCTAAGCAGAGATTGATACAAGAAGATTGGTTAGGAGCTTGGACGGAGTCAAGTTGAGTTGTGTAAGTCATCTATCTTGTATTTGTAAAATTCCGTACCTAGTGGACTTAAGGCTAGGGGCCGTCTATGATTTTTTTCCCGTTGTGGGTTTTTCCTCGTACATCGCGGCGTAGTGGTTTATGATTTATTTTATCTTGCTATATCACCTAGATGCATGCTTATGTCTAAAAGATAAAATATGGTTTAAATCACTATTCATGCTTAAGTTGGTGCTAAAATTGATTTGGGAAATGGTTAATTAATTTAGTTCAAGTCATTAATTTTATTGGATAAAATTTGGTTTGGCGTAACTTGCAAATTGAATTAATTATTTATTAGGCAAATTTCTAAGACTTGGGTTAAATTAAGTTGTTTAAGTGAAAATCAATTTGTTGATTAATTTAATATCACTTTAAGTTTAGTTTATTTTAATTTGAAAGAAATTAAAATTTGAAACTAAAATTTGGTTTATGTAGTTGTTTAGTCGAACCATTTTTATTCCGCATTTAAAGGAAACTCATTTTGAAAAATCTAAAAATTGGGGGTCTACATTTCCAACACAAACTCAACACGTCACAAAGGTATTTGCTTTGTATCATGTGTGATGGTACGAAGATTGAAGATCAAGGATTGCACACCCTAGTGAGAAAACTATAAAGGTTTGAAGATTTTGATGTTGAAGATTTTTGAAGAAAAATTTTAGACCTACATGTTTACTACCTTTTCAGTTTTGGGTTAATGGGAGGGTATTAAATTTGTATAGACATTTTGATTTGATAATTCAGATATTTTTACTTTGAACCGGCATAGATATAGGGGAGATTTATAAGGACATTATTTTACATTGTACGGTCACAATTGAGTATGTCCTAAACTACTACAACCGTAGAGGAAATATTCAAGATCATTGAAACATCGTGACGGATCCGAATATCAAAGTTCTTCAACATTCAAGCCTTCGCAAGATGAAGTTTGGTAAGACCTAATTTAAAGTTCTTTAGATGTTTCATTTTAAAAGTGTTGGGATAATTTTCTAAAAAATTATTTTTATCAAAATAAGTTTTCGAAGAGAAGAAATTTTTTTGGCAGCACTTAACTGAATCGATACCATTTTTTTCGGACGGGTCCCCCTTACTCCCATGACCAAACCAAACCCATGGTTTTTAACCAGACCGGTTTGGTTTGCCGAAATAAGATTTTTCCACCACCTCAAATTTTTTAAGATTCTATAAATACCTATTTCAGTTGTGGATTTGTTCAAAACTTTGAGATAACATTTTTAGAGACCTAATACAATAAGTCTTCATAATTTTTGTGTCCCAAATACTTTTTTGATTCACATAAAACATCCCATATTCTTTTGTGAATCTTTTGGGAACCAAAGATTCAACTTTATTGAAGTTTCTCTTATAGAGAAGAACTCTATTGCTGATTAGGTGCTGCTTGACGGAAGTACGTGACCGCATATCAATTGGGGGTGCTCGTGGGTATTCCTTGATGAAGATAGAACTGCAGTTCTTGTGGATTCACTACGGGAGTCCATTGCTGATTTAGGTTGCAGCCTATGTGGGTTTTTTGAGGTTAATCCATTGCAGATTTCATTGCATGTATTATAGTAAAATAAAAGGTTTTACCCAAAAAGTTTTTTTTCCTGAAATCTGTGTGTCAGCAATTATTTATGTTGTTTTGATTTATCCACACATAGCTGTATTTTTGGGATGCATAAAATTGGATTAAAATTGACACCGAGTAAATAAGGTTAACTTTGAAATTTGCAAATTCGGTTTAATTAAGTATCTCACACACTTTTTACATATTGGTATCAGAGCAGGTTATACTAATTTATTGTTTATTCCTTTTTTTGGAAAAAGTGTGTAATATTGTTTTTTTTGAAAATCTATTTTTTTTAAATCGCAATATTTTCATGGAGCACATCTGTAATCGTATGCCCCCCTTTGATGACACGAGTCAAAGTTTTGATGATTTAAATAGTTTTAATTTGACGTTTGGCAAAATAATTTATTTTTGGATAAAGAAAATTATCGTTTTAAATCCGCGATGGATCTTTTGTAAACGGTTTTAAATGAAAGAGATTTTTATTGTGAGAAATTTGTTGTCTTGGACCACGACTTTAGAGAACTATAATTCTTCAAAAAAAGATTTTTATATTTTTATTGGACCACGACTTTAGAAAAATAATGGGAGGACTTTAAAAATTCTAGTATTTGTGTTTGTGACAAAGAGGATAAAAATATTTTAATTGATGAGTTTGTGGCACGTGTAGAGACTCTTAGGGATAAGTGTACATATTTTAAGAACAAACGTGAAAACCTTATAGGAGCTATTGAAAGTTTAGAGAAGGAGTCTCTAAAATTAGAAGAGTCTAATTCTTTTCTTGAGTTAAAGTTTTTGGAGATAAAAAATGATTTGGCTGACTCGAGTAGTGTTGTAGAGATGGTAGTGTCTCGCCGTGTTCTAAAGTTTTGAGTATTAAAGCCAAGACCATTATTTGATTTATAGGGTCAACCAATCCCAAGGACGTTAGAATGGTCAACCCATAGGTGTCGTTCCACCCGTTTACACATGTTCACATTGTGGTAAGAAATATCACCTTAGAAGTTTTTGTTTCGATCTTCGAAAAGGTCCTATGAAGTTTAAGTCTTGTGTTTCCTTGGTTCCCCAAACTCCTATGCGTCATTGCATACCTATTTGGGTTAGGAAATCACTTTTATAGGCAGTAGATGTTAGACTAGTTGATTCTTGGTTGCTTGCAAATGACTCTTCTCTTGCCATATCATATAGACGATTGTATTTGCCGGTTGTCATACGCTAGTTGTGTTTCAAGATATAATCTTGCTAGTGTTATGACATGTGTACTTTTTGTATTAGTTTTGTTTTTGGAGAAATTTTTTTAAAAATATAAAAACATTTTATTTTGATAATTTTTTTTTGAAAAAAACAAAAGGTGTTTTTTGTAATTTGTTTTGCACCCTATATGAATGGACATATAGGATGATCGAGTCACAATTTCATTCCATATCCATGTGATTGTTTGATAGTGTTTTGACATGTGTCATCATTTCATTTTTGTGCTTTATAATGCTTAGAGTAATTGAGATGTGATAAGTTGTTACTACCTACATGTTTGACTCATGATTTCCTTTAATACATACTTGCACGGGTTTGTTTGATTATCGTACTTGTTTATCACATATTCGTCGGAGTGTTGTCATCTCTATTCTATCTTTAAAATGAACCATATGCGATAAAACTTGACAATGAAATTAGTGCATGTGAAAACCATTTACCGTGAGGAATTTAATTGCAACAAAATATGATGAGTGAAATACGGGAAAGGGCTATAAGAGTACAAAATTAACTCGTCATGAAAGCCACCGTTTGAAAAGAGGCCGAAAAAATTAAAAGGCAAGAAAAAGATAAATATGCCAAAAAGGGGCCACCTCAAAAGGAAAATAAGTGATTATTATTTCTGAGGGAGTTTGGATGGAAAGTAATGAAAAACGGATTAGCACTTCCTGACAGTATCATGAAAAAGAATTAACTTAGTTTTAGATGTTATCGGTGTGGGAATCATTTGTGACTTTGATGTGTTGATGGATTGAGTCGATGCCATTTAAATTGAACACTTTTCGACACCTGAGGATGATTTTGGGATTCATTCGTTAATAGTACACATATTCATCTTGTACATATTTATGTTTTATTCTTTGATTTGCCTATCGAATATGTTCACACCCATTCATTTCGTTTTCATGATTTGGTTGTCTTGGTGTAAATTCATAGTGTGTGATTTTTGTAAAATTATTTTTGCTTTTTTGTATGAAAAATTAAAAATAAAAAATAGTTTGTGGACGCGTTTGGGTTACTCCTTTGCATGAGCATAGTTTCACTCATATTTTCAATGCATTTTGTACATGACAACTCCATATTTATTTTGTTTATTCGTTTCCTTATCTATTTCGGACAAATAAAAAGGGGGAGAACGAACTATGGATGAGTTTTTACATTATGGGGGTTATTTGAGATATAATTTGATTTATAATTTATTTTTATCTCAAATCAAACTCGATACGTCACGAAGGTATTTTCTTTATCTCATATATGTAGGTACGAAGATTCAAGATCAAGGATTGCACACCCTAATGAGAAAATATTGAAGGTTTGAAGATTTTGATTTTGAAGATGTTTTAAGAAAAGTTTTAGACTACATGTTTAGTAACTTTTTAATTTTGGATTCATGGAAGGGTATTAGATTTATATAGACATTTTGATTTGATAAATCAGATGTTTTAAATTTTTACTAGCATAGACACAGGGGGAGATTTGTAAGGAGATTATTTTACATTATCCGATCACGATTGAGTATGTCGTATACCGCTACAACCATCAAAGAAATATTCAAGATCATTCAAGCATCATGACGGATCCGAATATTAATGTTCTTCAATATTCAAGCCTCCGCGAGATTATGTTTAGTAAGTTCGAGTTTAAAGTTCTTTAAATGTTTCATTTAAAAGTGTTGGGATAATTTTGTAAATTATTTTTATCAAAATAAGTTTTTGGAGAGAAGAAATGTTTTTTGGCAGCATCGAACCGAACTGATACTATTGTAACAACCCGTCCTTTTTAGAGACAATTAAATTCCCTAATTTAGTATAATTTGGGAATTTGGAGAATTTCTCGAAATAGTGATTTCTGGGATTTTCGAAGGGTGTTATAAATTATTTTGGGACCATATAGGTCGAAATATTTTATTTATGTGTCGCCGTGGAGTATAGCGACAAAAGAGGTGAGATTTTGAGTAGAACACCGCATTTAATTATTTTGGATTAGAATAGTGATTTGCGGTCAAGTACCTCGAATGGAAATTTCGACTGCGCCACGAGTCTTGGAATGTCTGAGATAGTCGGAAAAGAGTGTCCGATTGTCGAAATTAAGTTCCGGGTAATTTTGGAATTTAATAGGCTCGTAATTGGGTAAACGAGTCGTTTTTGGGCTTTTAGGGTTAAAACCCTTTTTCTCTCTATATATAGAGGAAGAGAGGAAAGAAAGAATAAAGAAAAGAAGGAAGAGAGAGAGAGAGAGGGAAGAAAAGAAGAAAAAGGGGGAGATTCCGGCCGGCCTCCGCGGGATTCGGCTCGAGGACGTCGGATTGTATCCACGAGGCAAGTGTTTACTTGCTTTATTTATTTTTGAGCATAAATATCTCATATCATTGTTGGTATAACATACCCTAATGATTTTGGGTTGGGTATTCGTGAATAAAACGGGTTTTCGGGAGATAAAATGAATAAACCCCTAAAATTGATAAATTGGAGATTTTAGTAATTAACCAAAAATGTTGGGTGATTCCGGGTCCTGGGATGTTTAGGACCCGTATTATAGGTGTATTTATTGTTGGTAGAAGTTGTAGGCCGTTGGGTGAAGAGATGGAAGCTTGGGGGAAGCTTCCATGGCCGAACAGCTTCTCGGAGAAGAAGGTGTCCGACTTGATCGATCGATCGAGCCTCGGGGATCGATCGATCGAAGCCTTCGATCGATCGACGGTCATGGGTCGATCGATCGACCTCTGCTGGAAAGGAACAATTTCTTTAGGGTGATTGGGATGGGATAGATTCCATTCCATTTTTGCTTTGAGGATAATTAGGTGATAACCTAAGGGACCTTTTAGGACTTCAGGGTCCATAAATTAAGATAATTGAGGAGGGTAAAGTTAGGGTTTTAAGTATATAACCCTTAATCTATATTTTCGAGGAAAATAGAGTAATTGTAGAAATTGATGGATTAGGGTTCCTAACTTTAATTGGGGACTTCTAAGCGATTAATTGGACTAGGTGTAGTCTTGGGGTTTAAGGAAATGAAATCCTTAACCCATTAAGTTTAAAGTTGTTCGGGTGAGAGAAATCCTGAGGATATGTCTCGTAGGCTTATAAGCCTATATAATTATGCTTATAGAAGGCATAATTATATCGATTATCGTTAAGTATATCCTAAGAGATAATTAGGATAATTTGGGGGTATATATATATATATATATATATATACTTCACCTAGAGAAGAATAGTATCATTGGAGATATCCAATAAATCCTTAGAATAGGATTAAAGTATATATTGATTATTAAAGTAAGAAATACTTTGGATTTAGAATCATGCTAATATCAATGCATGATTATGATTCTCGGAGGGAATCTTTGGGATTATTATCATCGTTAGATGCTATAGGCCACTAAGGCCGTTTATATATATATTCTAGGAAGAATATATAGGATATGTATATACTGTGTGTTTTAGGTATACATATATATGATGATGGAAATGATTTTGAAAATATATAAATGAATATTTTCAAAATGGAAAGAGAAATGTTTTTCATAATTAATAAAATATGGATTACACACCTCTCTAAATCGCTATCATATGGGAAGTTGCGTTCGTATGGTGAAGCCCCCTGGCTAATGATGCAGGGTGGATATAGTCCTATAGGCCATGTGAGCGTTTGTTGTTATATTTTCTGCGCTGGTTAGGAGATTTCGGGTGTGGTCTTGACTATCCCGCATGCACATGGTCGTTTCCCGACGTCTTTCGATATAGGATCCCAGGTTGTCTTGGAGGCCTTGGAAGATGATAGCCATTTAGGGGCGCGCACAGTGGAGAAATCCGGACGGGCGGTCTTAGAACGCGTTTATTAAAGCAGTTCATAATAATGGATTTGCTTTAAATTACATTTCCTGGATATAGGAAGGGAAATGGGTTATATATAAAGTGGCTTCGGTAACACTTCCCGGATGGAAGAAGGGATGTGGAAGCATATGTTATGATCAAAGCATTTTTCTGATAATGAAAATGTCTTTGAATACATTTCCTGAGTATAAAAAGGGAAATGGGATATTTTGATAAGGAAAAGCATTTTTATGATAATAAAACTGGCTTTTAAAAGGTATAAAAATTTATTAAAGCAATTCATGATAATGAATTGGCTTTTAAATACATTTCCTGGATATGAGAAGGGAAATGGAAGTTTTGAAATGAAAAGGATAAGTATTTATAAATACTTTATATATCAAGTAATCCTCAGTCCGGGAGATATTTATATTATCCGGAAGTATATTGTAGATGTACGTATATATATAAATTGGGTGCCGAGGGTCTAATGAATCCCGACGATCGACCGTGCCGCATAGTAGTGTATCGGGGGGGTTCCTTGTTTGGATTTCGCTTTGCGAGACACCCCACGCACGAATATGGCACTGTGGTGAGACTGGGGAGAAGTTTAATCCTTAGTGCTCTTATATTATTAAATGTTATGATATATATATTATATATCTTTCTGTACTGAGGGACTGGAGGATCTCAAAGATCGACCTTGCTGCATAGTAGTGTATCGGGGGGGTTCCTTGTTTGGATTTCGCTTCGCGAGACACCCCACGCACGAACATGGCATAGCGTCGAGATTAAAGTGAAGTTTATCCCTTAGTACATCTGTTTGACTATCTAGGTTAGATAGTGGTTGAGTATTAGATTAGTTTAGCAGGGTAGCTTGACTAGGATGTTTTTCGGGATGCGCTAGGTGTGCACTGTTAGAGGAGAGGTGAGGGGTATCTCATGAGAGTGCGATACCAATTTAAATATGAGATAAAACTATTTTTCTAAAAATAAAGCATTTATGCACTTGCAAAATATTTTCTAAACATTCGGGACCTGACCCGTTTGTCTAATCTCCTTTCTTTCTCTCTACTATATATATATATAGGTGTCCAGACACAGGGACGCCTGGATGGAAACTCTTTCGAGTCAGACGTCTGCTGCAGCAGCTGTGGATGCTTGCAGGTTACCGGTAGACGTTTCTTTCCTTGTACTCTAGATAGGAGTTATTGTATAAACACTCGAGCCAATGGCTCAATTGCATTTATTTATTCTTTCAGTACATCATTCGATATGGTTGTATTATTTGGACCGAGTGTTCGGTTATTTTAGTTCCTTTCTTTTCTATTTCAGTTCATTACGCATTTAATTGTGAATGTTTTAATTTGTGCGCTAAAAAGAGTAGTTAGATAAAAGTTTTTAACGGCCACCTAATAGGATATTAGTAATTAAATGGATTTTCGACAGTGATGCTAAGAATGATCCATATGAAACTCCTGTTTTAATTTATATTGGAGTGATCGCCCGGTATCTTATTAGGCGGGTTGTTACAGATGGTATCAGAGCATCAGGTTCTAGTGTCTTTAGGAATCTGTGCGGACGTACTACGCTTTCAGCATTGCTCTCGATTTGTATAGAGCCCCAGGATTAGGATTGTTGATATCTCTTGCGAGATTTCGATCTCCTGCCGTATTAGAAGATTATAGAAATCTTTCGCGCGCTCGTTTGAGAATCGTGTGCGGAGCTCGGATGGCAGCAGGAGATGAGGCTTAGCTGGTGCAGCTGGTAGAAGGTTGGGATGAGTACCTTAGTAGAGGTTACTCTCCCTATGGTAATTGTTAAGGACTGTCTCAATGACTACTAAAGCATAGTAGTTACGAGTACCATAGTGCCGCCGTAGTAGGGTGTGGTACTAAAGTTGGATCTCCCGTGGAGATAAGGATTAGAAAGGGATCTTACGGATAATTCTAACCGTGAGTCCCCTTGAATCAGCAGGATGAGGAGAATGCAGCTTTGGAAATTTTTCGCCTAAGGTTCAGCAGAGGTATATGGTGTGAGTATTTGGCGTGACTAGATATAGTCGCGGTATTAGTTAGCCCTAGACTCGTGTGTGTATTTTGAGTTGTGGAGGTCTCGATAACATTTTAATGTATGGCTATGTGTTTTTCGCAATAGCGGAATTTTATTTCCCTTCATTCGCCATAGAGGCGGGTGATTATATTTTGTATATATACGTATACGGTATATGGTGTAACGGAGCGATAGCAGGCTAACGATGGCAAGTCTATCATGTCCGCAGTTCCTGGAGGGAACAGGTTGTTATTGTGGTGTCTCACCTTGATACAGGTTGAGTACACCTTTGTTATTATGGATTTATGGAACCTCGATGAGCAGAGGCTTACTTATTTTGGATGGTATATGTGGCAACCTTATAGATATAATTTAAGGCCCACAGAATCGTTGTTGAGCGATAAGATTTAGCTCAGTATTAGTTTGCGCAAGGACTTAGGAATGAGTGCGAGCGCAGGGTGGTATGACTCTTAGATAGAGATAGGAGTTCAGATCACCTTTTGTTGGATTAGGGGATAGGGTTATCCCGGTTGCATGTTTAAATGACAGAACTCCATAACCAACGAAGTCAAGGTTTAATGTGTGGAGGGGTTCCTTGTTTGGATTTCGCTTTGCGAGACACTCCACACATGACTCTTAACGGCGTCGGGAGTGGGGAGCTGTTATGGGATTCAAGGATGTTGATCTTGTGGAACGGTCTTATAGTGTGGATGAACCACTATAGGCTATGAGCCACATAATGCTAATATACTTATGGAGATATTGTGCTATGGAAAAGCACTAAATTGGTCCTCTCACCACAAGTAGTTGGGTGGAGTGGGACTTAGAGAATTTGATTTGAGGATGATATCCCTGCCTTAATAAGAAGGCAAATTTGGAGAAATTGGGTTGAGGAATATAACCAGCCTTAACGATAAGGCAAGTTTTGAGGAGCTCCATTTTGGGTATTATGTTCGTGACACTTTCTACAGAAAGTGGGCACTTGATTTGTTAGGTTTCCTTCTATATGGGCGGAAGGATAAGATAGTAGGAATGCGTTCATAGGCTAGCCTAGTAGGATTTAGGACGTCCCGCTTATGTGCCTTGGGTCGTTATATCTCGATGACCGACTACGCGAGGGAGTAGTGTAACGGGAGGGTTCCTTGTTTGGATTTCGCCTTGGCGAGACGTCCCACGCATGAAACCAAGCACTTGTCGGGAGTTGGGAGAGGCCTTGGGCACTAGGGACATACTTAGGATTATATTAGTTTCGTGTAGGTAGGGTAATGCTTAGATCGTAGCATTTTTAGGATATAGGTTCGCTAGTATTAGCAGCGCCGAGGTTAGGAGTATTGAAATGCGCGGGTTCGGAGGACCCATAGGTGAGTATTACACCGAGGAAAGGAGATCCTTATTAGGAGAGAGTGATGCGTGTTAGACATTCGTAACGCTTGTGCTGATATGCACAAGTTAGAAAGGTGTATGGGCACCTTGGTAAGGTAGTTTGATGTACTGCCTAGCTAGAATGGGCGTAGTATATAAGGTTGAAATTCATGCCGATAGGCATTATAGATGATGGGTATTATGTGACGTATAAGAGTCACTTTGCGATCGTGATAGTCATGTAGCATATGGTTGGGAGCCGTTGGGTTAGTATCGTTTCCCTTGAGGTATTAGGATTTGGAGTGATCCTAAGATTGGTGGTGTAGGTCGCATCTGAATTTCGAGGACGAAATTCCGTTGTAAGGGGGGGAGTGTAACAACCCGTCCTTTTTAGAGAGAATTAAATTCCCTAATTTAGTATAATTTGGGAATTTGGAGAATTTCTCGAAATAGTGATTTCTGGGATTTTCAAGGATTTGAGGATTTTCGAAGGGTGTTATAAATTATTTTGGGACCATATAGGTCGAAATATTTTATTTATGTGTCGCCGTGGAGTATAGCGACAAAAGAGGTGAGATTTTGAGTAGAACACCGCATTTAATTATTTTGGATTAGAATAGTGATTTGCGGTCAAGTACCTCGAATGGAAATTTCGACTGCGCCACGAGTCTCGGAATGTCCGAGATAGTCGAAAAAGAGTGTCCGATTGTCGAAATTAAGTTCCGGGTAATTTTGGAATTAAATAGGCTCGTAATTGGGTAAACGAGTCGTTTTTGGGCTTTTAGGGTTAAAACCCTTTTTCTCTCTATATATAGAGGAAGAGAGGAAAGAAAGAAGAAAGAAAAGAAGGAAGAGAGAGAGAGAGAGGGAAGAAAAGAAGAAAAAGGGGGAGATTCCGGCCGGCCTCTGCGGGATTCGGCTCGAGGACGTCGGATTGTATCCACGAGGCAAGTGTTTACTTGCTTTATTTATTTTTGAGCATAAATATCTCATATCATTGTTGGTATAACATACCCTAATGATTTTGGGTTGGGTATTCGTGAATAAAACGGGTTTTCGGGAGATAAAACGAATAAACCCCTAAAATTGGTAAATTGGAGATTTTAGTAATTAACCAAAAATGTTGGGTGATTCCGGGTCCTGGGATGTTTAGGACCCGTATTATAGGTGTATTTATTGTTGGTAGAAGTTGTAGGCCGTTGGGTGAAGAGATGGAAGCTTGGGGGAAGCTTCCATGGCCGAACAGCTTCTCGGAGAAGAAGCTGCCCGACTTGATCGATCGATCGAGCCTCGGGGATCGATAGATCGAAGCCTTCGATCGATCGACGGTCATGGGTCGATCGATCGACCTCTGCTGGAAAGGAACAATTTCTTTAGGGTGATTTAGATGGGATAGATTCCATTCCATTTTTGCTTTGAGGATAATTAGGTGATAACCTAAGGGACCTTTTAGGACTTCAGGGTCCATAAATTAAGATAATTGAGGAGGGTAAAGTTAGGGTTTTAAGTATATAACCCTTAATCTATATTTTCGAGGAAAATAGAGTAATTGTAGAAATTGATGGATTAGGGTTCCTAACTTTAATTGGGGACTTCTAAGCGATTAATTGGACTAGGTGTAGTCTTGGGGTTTAAGGAAATGAAATCCTTAACCCATTAAGTTTAAAGTTGTTCGGGTGAGAGAAATCCTGAGGATATGTCTCATAGGCTTATAAGCCTATATAATTATGCTTATAGAAGGCATAATTATA
Source organism: Sambucus nigra (assembly GCA_949130495.1). Lineage (NCBI taxonomy): Eukaryota > Viridiplantae > Streptophyta > Magnoliopsida > Dipsacales > Adoxaceae > Sambucus > Sambucus nigra. The sequence continues at coordinate 415,133,457 of OX422214.1, read as the reverse complement.
TCGATTATCGTTAAGTATATCCTAAGAGATAATTAGGATAATTTGGGGGTATATATATATATATACTTCACCTAGAGAAGAATAGTACCATTGGAGATATCCAATAAATCCTTAGAATAGGATTAAAGTATATAGTGATTATTAAAGTAAGAAATACTTTGGATTTAGAATCATGCTAATATCAATGCATGATTATGATTCTCGGAGGGAATCTTTGGGATTATTATCATCGTTAGATGCTATAGGCCACTAAGGACGTTTATATATATATTCTAGGAAGAATATATAGGATATGTATATACTGTGTGTTTTAGGTATACATATATATGATGATGGAAATGATTTTGAAAATATATAAATGAATATTTTCAAAATGGAAAGAAAAATGTTTTTCATAATTAATAAAATATGGATTACACACCTCTCTAAATCGCTATCATATGGGAAGTTACGTTCGTATGGTGAAGCCCCCTGGCTAATGATGTAGGGTGGATATAGTCCTATAGGCCATGTGAGCGTTTGTTGTTATATTTTCTGCGCTGATTAGGAGATTCCGGGTGTGGTCTTGACTATCCCACAGGCACATGGTCGCTTCCCTACGTCTTTCAATATAGGATCCCAGGTTGTCTTGGAGGCCCTGGAAGATGATAGCCATTTAGGGGCGCGCACAGTGGAGAAATCCGGACGGGCGGTCTTAGAACACGTTTATTAAAGCAGTTCATAATAGTGGATTTGCTTTAAATTACATTTCCTGGATATAGGAAGGGAAATGGGTTATATATAAAGTGGCTTCGGTAACACTTCCCGGATGGAAGAAGGGATGTGGAAGCATATGTTATGATCAAAGCATTTTTATGATAATGAAAATGTCTTTGAATACATTTCCTGAGTATAAAAAGGGAAATGGGATATTTTGATAAGGAAAAGCATTTTTATGATAATAAAACTGGCTTTTAAAAGGTATATGATTTATTAAAGCAATTCATGATAATGAATTGGCTTTTAAATACATTTCCTGGATATGAGAAGGGAAATGGAAGTTTTGAAATGAAAAGGATAAGTATTTATAAATACTTTATATATCAAGTAATCCTCAGTCCGGGAGATATTTATATTATCCGGAAGTATATTGTAGATGTACGTATATATATAAATTGGGTGCCGAGGGTCTAATGAATCCCGACGATCGACCGTGCCGCATAGTAGTGTATCGGGGGGGTTCCTTGTTTGGATTTCGCTTTGCGAGACACCCCACGCACGAATATGGCACTGTGTTGAGACTGGGGAGAAGTTTAATCCTTAGTGCTCTTATATTATTAAATGTTATGATATATATATTATATATCTTTCTGTACTGAGGGACTGGAGGATCTCAAAGATCGACCTTGCTGCATAGTAGTGTATCGGGGGGGTTCCTTGTTTGGATTTCTCTTCGCGAGACACCCCACGCACGAACATGGCATAGCGTCGAGATTAAAGTGAAGTTTAGCCCTTAGTACATCTGTTTGACTATCTAGGTTAGATAGTGGTTGAGTATTAGATTAGTTTAGCAGGGTAGCTTGACTAGGATGTTTTTCGGGATGCGCTAGGTGTGCACTGTTAGAGGAGAGGTGAGGGGTATCTCATGAGAGTGCGATACCAATTTAAATATGAGATAAAACTATTTTTCTAAAAATAAAGCATTTATGCACTTGCAAAATATTTTCTAAACATTCGGGCCCTGACCCGTTTGTCTACTCTCCTTTCTTTCTCTCTACTATATATATATATAGGTGTCCAGACACAGGGACGCCTGGATGGAAACTCTTTCGAGTCAGACGTCTGCTGCAGCAGCTGTGGATGCTTACAGGTTACCGGTAGACGTTTCTTTCCTTGTACTCTAGATAGGAGTTATTGTATAAACACTCGAGCCAATGGCTCAATTGCATTTATTTATTCTTTCAGTAAATCATTCGATATGGTTGTATTATTCGGACCGAGTGTTCGGTTATTTTAGTTCCTTTCTTTTCTATTTCAGTTCATTACGCATTTAATTGTGAATGTTTTAATTTGTGCGCTAAAAAGAGTAGTTAGATAAAAGTTTTTAACGGCCACCTAATAGGATATTAGTAATTAAATGGATTTTCGACAGTGATGCTAAGAATGATCCATATGAAACTCCTGTTTTAATTTATATTGGAGTGATCGCCTGGTATCTTATTAGGCGGGTTGTTACAACTATTTACCCGGACCGGTCCCCGTTACTGCCGTGACCGAACCGACCCATGGTTTTTTACCGAACCGATTTGGTTTACTAAAGTCAAAATTTTCCACCGCCTCAAATATTTTAAGATTATATAAATACCTATTTTCGTGGTGCATTTGTTCAAGACTTTGAGAGAATATTTTTATAAACCTAGTACAACAAGTATTCATATTTTTTGAGTACCAAACAATTTTTTGATTCACACAAAACATCCTATATTCTTTTGTGAATCTTTTGGGAACCCACGATTTAACTTTGTTAAAGTTTCTCTTGTAGAGAAGATCTTTACTACTGATTAGGTGTCGGTTGAGGGAGGTACTGGGCTGACGTGACTGCGTGTCAAATGGAGGTGCTCGTGGGTATTCCTTGCTGAAGATAGAACTGCGGTTCTTATGGATTCGTCGCGGGAGTCCATTGCTGATTTAGGTTACGGCCTATGTTCTGAGGTTAATCCATTGCATATTTCATTGTAGGTATTATAGTGAAATAAAAGGTTTTACCCGAAAGTTTTTTTTACTGAAATCTGTGTGTCAGCAATTATTTATGTTGGTTTGATTTGTCCACACGTAGTTGCATGTTTTAAGGCTGAATAAAATTGGATGAAAAATTAACACTGATTAAATAAGGTTAAATTGAAAATTTGCGAATTCGATTTAATCAAGTATCGCGCACTCACTTTTTACATTTGTCTTCTCATTTAGGGTTTTTTATCTTTGGTTTTCATTTCAAAAATCATCCCAATAGCTTTAGTGATTTGTTTTGGAACCCAAGATACAACTTTGCTTAAGTTCCTCTTGTAGAGACAAAATCTCTATGGCTTACTTAGTAGATATTGAGGAGGTGCTGGGTGACTACGCCTGCGATCACTTGGATGTGCTTGAGGGTGTTCCTTACTAAAGATAAAGCTGCGGTTCTTACAGGTTTGCTGTGATCAATCCATTACTGATTCTAGGTTGTGACCTATGTGAGTGTTTTGCAAAATATTCATTACAAATTTCATTGTGTACGTAAGTTGGGATTTCCTCTTCATAGTGAAATAAAAGGTTTTATCCGAAAGGTGTTTTTCCCTGAAATATGCATATTAGCAATTTTGTGATGACATGATTTATTCCACATAGATGCATGTGTTAGTGTTTAATTAATTTGAATCGAAAGTTGGCATCTAAATAAATAAGTGTTTAATTGGTAATTTTATAATCACCAAGCAATTGATAGGGGGTTTGAGTGCACAATCCTAATCTGCATTAAACACCAACCTTAGTGACGATAGCGAGGTCGAGTCGGTGGACTCTGGAGATGAGTCACCACATGAATGTAAATTTTCCGCATTCATGGCTTGTCATGTGAGTACCGACAGTGCTCCTCATAACGATGAGGATGCAAGTAAGTGAGCGAGGGGGAGGAAGAAGCAAGTGAGAGCGAGAGTGATCTCCGATGTGCGTACGCTGATTTATATGCTGATACTTTCAAGACCAAGAAGCGTAACAAAGCGGGAGAGTTGAGGGATAGAGAGACCACTTGTGTTGAGAGAGAAAGTTTTTGGAGAGAGAGAAAGGATTTTTGCGAAAGAAAAAAGGGATTGTAATACCCCGTATTTTTATGGATTTTAATTATTGGGGATTTATTGAATTTAATTGGATATTAACTTAATATTAATCCGACATTTTATTTTAAATATTTACTAGCGTGACGAGAGTTAGTAATTATTGGGAATTTATTGAATATTACTGGATGAGTAACATAATATATGAGATTGCTTTTATTAATATTGTCACGAGTGAATAAAATGGAAATTATGAAAATTAAAGTCGGGACACGCTTATGTCGTGTCAGAACTAAATTATTATTATAAAAGTGAATAAATTATAAGTTGATCGTATAGTCATTTTAAGTACGCCAAAGTGTTCGGAAGGGTTGAGATAGTCGAAAAAGTGTACCCGGGGGTTTAGTTTGGATCTCGGGAGCATTTTTAGGCCTAATTGACATCCCAGGAGGGTATTATAGACATTTTGTATTTTTGGGTAATTAAACCCACGAAATTTCCTAAGTTATATCAACCATTAGGAGTTGTCTTTTAGCGTTATCAATCATAGAACATAAGAACAACCATTAGAGAAGAAGGTGAAGAGATTAGAGAAGAAGGTGAAGAGTTTTCTATGCAATCCAAGGCCTAGAACTCACTCGATTGCACCGCCACCATCACCAAAACGTAGATCGCACGATGAGGAACACAACCATATATCTTTCATCAACAAATCAGACCCTTGAATCCCAGGCAAGTATCTATCTTGCTGATTTCTAGTTGATATTCCTTCCATGTTAGTCTAAGAATGGAAATCATATGTTTTAATTGAAGAATTATATGTTTTGAAAGAGAATTTATATGTGTTGTAGGGTGAATCGATGTAGTCTGAAATCTTGATCATATGTAGAGGATTACCCCCAAATTTATTATGATATTTGGGAAGAAAATATGGATTAAAATAGAGGTTTGTGATTATTCATGCAAAATTTGGTTTCATTCGTTGAGGATTTATTGATGTTGTTACGTTAGAACTTGTTTATATATATTGCTTTTACCTTTGGATAACTTTGATGGGAGTTTGGGATGAAATTATAGAGGTTTAGAGGGGTTAGAATGATTGAACCCGTAGGTTGAAATTTGCAGAGAAATGGGCAAGAACTACTTGATTGATCGATCGACCCCATTCCTCGATTGATCATCCCTCCTAGAAAAGTGCATATTTTCCGCCCTTTTGTTTAATCCGGTTAAGATACGTAATAACCCTTGATTATTATTTATGGAGTATAATGGGTTATGAACATGATCAATAGGGTCTAAGTAGACTCCATCGAGTGAAATTAATATGAGATGAAATTGTGGGTTAACGAGGAGTTATTCATACATTGAAAATTGTGCGTATGTTTACTAAAAGATTGAGAATCGTGAAAGATTTAGACTAGAAGGTAAGTGAGGGTATACCTACTGAAATTTATACTTAATGAGAGAATACTTCGAGAGATGATAAGTAAGTATGAAGTAAATTATAAATGAGAATAAAAGAGACGAATCTATTATGCAAGATAATTGAGTAAAATATGTGCTAAGAACGGATGATACTAATTATGGGTCGTGGGTGAACCTAATTTGGAAAATGTGAATATTTATATATATGACTGTGTGATTGTGCATATATTATGTATCTGTGTAAAAATCATACCCGGGCTACTTGCTATCACGGAGGTTTTCGCGCCAAGACGGTCTTATCTTGATTGGACCTTTATGGGGGATATTGACTCGTACACTTGAAGATAGTATTCCAGATACAAGCTATCTGAAAATGATAGTCAGATGTTCTAAGAGACGTGAGGGTATGTGCTGACCTCTTAGGATTCGGAACTATGCTTCTCCTCCATTTGTATGTGTATAGTGTTATTACAGCTCGAGATTGATTTCGAACTAGTATTTCCCTTAATATGAGTGAAACGGGGACTTGATAACAGAGTATGCCAACACCATAGATTTATGTGGGGTGCCGATAGTATATATATATATATATATATATATATGCTTATATATGGAAACTTTATACTGTGTGTATAAGTAGTTAAGTAGTGAATAAATGCTTCATCTTTATAACAAGTGTTCGTGAATTTTGTAATGGTAACTAAATGGTTCTAAGTAATGTAAGAATATGGAAGAAAATAATTTTCTAAAACTAAATATTATGGCCTTAGTACTTCTCAGGATAGAACTTCATGGAAGGATAAGTGAGATAGACTTATGTGATCAGTAGTACGGTAGGCGTGCACACTAAATGAGAGGTGAGAATTCTCAAGAGACTGTCGCTCACTAACATGGTGGTTATATTAGCCAATAAGCATTTTAAATACTTGCTAAACTATTTTTAAAACTATTTCACACTCGGGATCTAACTCGTTTTCTATTATTTCTTTCTCTCTTGTATATGTATGTATGTATTACAGGTGCCCAACCACAGGTGTGTCTTGTATAGGTTCTTTGGATTGGACGTGTTGCAGATTATGTGGAAGTTGCAGGCCTTTGCTTTAGATGACCTCGTCATTGATTCTGTTCCTACTTTAGTTCTGCTTAGATAGGGAATATGTCGCCCGATTTCCTATTCCGTTTGGATTTGTCAGAAATTTAGGTACATTTATATTTCTAGTATTCAGTACTCTTTGGGAGTTCACTCTTGTCAGGATGATTACATTTATAGTTATTAAACCTAGTGTGGTTTATCCAGATGGTTCAATTCTTGTGTGTTAATTGACATCCTTAGTATGTATGTGATTCTTAACTGTTGGGTATTAAAAAGGTTTTCATATTGTTATTTAATAATGGAAAAATGAGACTTTTTATTTTGACACTTAGCTTAATTATTTAGGGTGTTTAAATTGGTAATAATTATTTTGCGACAGTGATGCTGAGAATGAACCAACCGCTCACCTTGATTTTAATTTAATAAAGGACTGATCACCCGGTATTTAAGTAGGCGGGGTGTTATAGGGATATGACTAAGCAAGTGGATGATATGATGAGTGAGCTCCATTTCTCCCTGGACACTCGAAAGAAACCAGAATCCCTTGTAGCCCAACTCACTCAGGACCTTGTGAGAGCCCGGGAAGTCAAGGTAAGAATTGAGGACCAATCTGGTAGGAGATAGGAAAGATGCTCCTCGCCCCTGCTTTGGGTTTAGGTGAGAGGCCAGGAATAGGTTTTGATGGCGCTTCCACGTCTCATACGACATTGGAACTAGTTCTCGAGTCTGTTATAAATCCATATGGCCACCCACCTAAAAATCACAAGAGAGTTCGACCAAGAAAAGAAAACCAAAGTCGGACTAAGTCTACTTATTTTTGTACTTACTCTAAAAGAAAAGGCCATCTTCGTGAGTTTTGCTATAGTTTAGGTCGAGAACGACGTATTTTTGCTCAGTCATATGCTATTAATGATTTTGAGAGTCTTAGAGAGCGAGTCGAATTTCTAATCGCCACATCTTAGAGTATAGTAGACGAGTTCCAATGGATTTCTATATTGTTAGTGGACACTTCTAAATTCCCGACTAGAGTCAACAATGACAAGGGCAAACAGAAGGTTACCACATCTTGGATGCCTAAACACAACGCAAAAGCCCTTGTTATTCTTGTTTCTCTTAAAGCACATAATTCTCTAAAGTGATACTTCCATAGTGGGTGCTCCAGGCACGTGACTGATGACACCTCTCTGTTTACCTCCCTCGAGGATCATAAGTAAGGTAAAGTCACTTTTGGAGATGGGAGCAAGTCTATCATAGTAGGACGAGGTACAATTGAGTTACCAGGATTTCCTAAGCTAGAGAGTGTGTTGTACGTTAAGGGATTGAAACCAAATTTACTCAGCATTAGCTAGCTGTGCCACGCTGACTTTGCTGTAAAGTTTGACCAGAATAAATGCCACGTCTATGATCAAACCGGTAAACTTCTATTGCAAGGATTGAGGACTAAAGACAATTGTTATGGGATCATGCCTGAGTCCTCAGTTATCTGCAATTACGCCACGATCACTATTATGGATCTGTGGCATTAACGTCTAGGTCATGTGAAATTTTGAAATTTGGACCTAGTACGTGCATTACAATCACTTGGAGAGCCAACTTCCACAGTTTTTAGATCCTGCCCATTGGGAAAGCAAATTCGTAGCCCCCATCGGAAGTTGAATTCCATTACTACCTCTCGCATCCTTGAGTTGATACATATGGATCTTATGGGTCCCACTGGTACCGAGTGTTTAGGTGGTAAGAGGTAAATTCCCGTGATGGTAGATGATTTCTCACGCTACTTTATTGTAGGTTTTCTGCGAGAGAAATCCGATGCTGTCTATTTTCTGATGACCAAGTGTCGTGTCCTGCAAAATCAACACGGTGTCACTATCAATAGAATACGTAGTGACAATGGCACTGAGTTTAAAGAAGAAAAAGTAAATCTTTTCTATGATAGCCTCGAAATTAAACACGAATTTTTTACCGTTAGGTCCCCTCAGCAAAATGGGATTGTTGAGAGGAAGAATCAGACGTTTTAGGAGATGGCTATACCTATGATTTTGGGTCGTAAAGTTGCAAGAAGATTTTGGTCTGAGGAGGTGTCCATCTCGTGCCATATGGTGAATAGGGTATATCTTCGTCCACACACACTTACGATGCCCTACGAATTATGGATTGGAAAGAAGCCCAACCTTTCATATTTATGTGTCTTTGGGTGCATATGCTACATCCTACGGGATAGAGAGCAATTAGGAAAGTTCGACTCCCGGAGCGACGAGGGGATATTTTTAGGTTATTCATAGTCTAGTAGAGCTTATCAAGTGTATAACCGAAATAGCGCTAAGGTTATGAAGTTAATAAACATCACCGTGCAAGATGACGAACCACCGACGTTTATTGATTCTAACCTTTTGAGTGAGGGTGACACACTTTCTAATGATGATCCAGTTGTGCCTCCCATACCCAGAGTGGATCCCATTCCTAATTTAGGGGACACTCATGCTTGGGTTTGTAAGAGTCATGATCCTTCTAGTATTCTAGGAGATACCATCCTAGGGGTCAAGACTCATGCTCAACTAGAGAACACTGTTAGCCACATCTACTACACATCCAAAGTCGAGCCCAAGAACTATAAGGAAGCACTCAAAAATGAACACTGGATATGTACTATGTAGGATGAGTTACTTTAGTTTAGAAAGAATGATGACTGGGAACTGGTCCCCCGACCTAGTGAGATAAATGTGATAGGTACCAAGTTGATCTTCAAGAATAAAGTTAATGAGACTGGTAATGTTATCCGAAATAAGGCTAGGTTGGTCGCTCAAGGCTACACACAAATTGAGGGTGTAAACATTGACAAGACATTCGCTCTTGTTACAAGGCTTGAGTCCATCCTCTTACTACTCTCCATCGCATGTCATCTGCGTTTCAAGTTATATCATATGGATGTCAAGAGTGCCTTTCTCAATGTCATTCTACAGGAGGAATTTTACGTGGAACAACCAAAAGGGTTTGAAGAACCTAAGCACCCTAATCAAGTCTACTATCTGAGGAAAGCCTTGTATGGTTTGAAGCAAGCACCCCGTGCTTGGTACGAGAGGCTTACTTCCAATTTCTTAACCCGTGGCTTCAAGAGAGGGGGAGTTGATATGATGTTGTTCGTAACGAGTGATGACGGTACTATTTTGGTTGCTAAAGTCTATGTGGACGAAATAGTCTTTTGATCCACGTGCTCCCAGCATGCTCGGCACTTTAAGGAGGAGATGAAGAGTGAGTTTGAGATAAGCATGGTTGGTGAGCTTACTTTCTTCCTGGGTGTTTAGGTTCGTCATCTAGAGGATGGGATGTTCATCTCCCAATCCAAGTATGCTAGAGACCTCGTGAAGAAATTTGGTATAGACTTCGCTAAGCACACACGTACACCGATGAGTACCTAAACTAAGCTTAGAAAGGACACTTCAGGAAAGGACGTAGAGCAAACCTTGTATCGGAGTATGATAGGTAGTATACTCTACTTGACTGGCAGTCATCCCGACATCGCCTTTAGTGTTGGAGTCTGTGTGCGATATCAATCGTCCCCGAAAGAGTCAAACTTACTCGTTCTTTAACATATTATAAAATACGCGAGTGGGACTCTCTCACTTGGCATTTGGTATTCCTTTGATACCAGTGACCGTTTATCCGTCTATTCGGATGCCGATTGGGACGGGGATGCAGATGGATGTAGGAGCACTTCTGGTGGGTGTTTCATTTTTGGTTATGCTTTTGTTTCTTGGTTGAGAAAGAAGAAAAACTCCATATCTTTATCCACTACGGAGGCTGAGTACATAGCTGCCGGGAGTTGTTGTACACAACTTTTGTGGATGAAGCAAATGTTGGAGGATTATGGGATATCACAGGACACCATGACTATTTCCTGTGATAACAGGAGCGCGATACACATATCCCGTAGTCCAGTCCAGCATTCACGCACAAAAGAAATTAGGATACATGAGCACTTTATTCGTGAGATTATAGAGGAAAAGTTCGTGTCCTTGAGTTTTGTATCTACCAACCTCCAGTTAGCTGATATTTTCACAAAGCCTTTAGATGCCCTTACATTCGAGAGTCTTAGAAAGTCTTTAGGAATTTGCATAGTTGACTGAGGGGTGGTCACCATGTCTAGAGTAGGATATATTTTTCGTATTTCATATAATTTGATTCCTATTTTTAGATTGTATTATTTGTATCTTTATTTTTTTGATTTTGTTTATTGCATTTTTAAAATAAAAATTGAAACAACCAAAAAGTTTTTATTTTTTTGAATTTTTTTTAGAAAAATCCAAAAAGATTTTCTTTTTATAATTTTTTTGTAAAAACACAAAAAGATTTTTGTATTTTGCTTTCACCATTTATGGTTGAACATTTAAGATAACCATAGTCACAACTTCATTCCATTTTTCACGTCACTATTTGATAGTGATTTGAGATGATACATCATTTCATCCATGTGCTTTACATTGTTTGGAGTCTTTGAGATGTGATTAGTGATATCTTCTACATGTTTGCCTCCTTATCTCCTTTATTGCACACATGCACGGTATTATTTGAGTATTACACTTGTCTATCACATATTGGCTTGAGTGATTCCATCTCAATTCTGTCTATACAATGATTAAAATGCGATAAAACTTAATAAGATAGTAGTGCATGTAAAAATTGTTTCCGTGAGGAATTAATTACAACAAAATATGATGAGTGAATCACGGGAAATGGGTACGAGGCTTTAAATTTAACTCATTGAGAAAGCCACCGTTCGCAAAAAGAGCCCGAAAAAATTAAATGGCTATGAAAAGAAAAACATGCCAATTCAAATGGGCCAATAGGTTTAGTTTTCATCACCTCAAAAGAAAAATATAATGTATAATTATTTATGAGGGAGTTTGGATAGAAATAAATGAAAAACGAGTTTGCACGTCCTTGAAAGTCACGAAAAAGCGTTTTACATGTTTTGGATGTTATTGGTGTGGAAATCACTTTGAGCTTTGATTTGTTGATTTGATTGAGTCAATTTCTTTTAATTCCAGAATTTTTTCACCTAAGGAAGATGTTGAGTTCATTCGTTAGAAATTTCCAACATTCATCGTGCACATATGTTATGGTTGTATGTATTGATTACCCTGTTGAATTTGTTCACATCCCTACATTTCTGCTATCATTGGCTTGGTTGTTTTGGTGTTCTTTCATGGTGTGATTTTTTTCTTTAAAAAGTTTGAAATATTCAAAAAGAGAAAGTTTATTTCCTTGTGACATTATCCATTTGCATTGCTTATGTTCTTCATACCTGTCTCTTTGGGGACATCATAAAAAGGGGGAGAATGAATTATGGGGGAGAATTTCTTGTTTGTTTTATAATGATATTGATATACATTTCTGCTCATCATTATATTTCAAGCTGTTGCGCATCATGGGTATTTTTTTCTTGTCTCATGTGTGTAGATATCAAATTGGAGAATCATTTTTGCACACCCTGATGATGACAAAGAAAGTTTGAAGAGTTGAAGAAGATTGAATTTGTGAAGACACACATTTAGTATTTCCAGTTTTCGGTTGTAATGGGGATATTAAATTGTATGTTAGTTTGTTTATTTTGGGCAGCATAATTCGGAGATTTTTATGTATGTACCGGCATAGACATACGGGGAGATTTGTAAGGACATGCTTTATAAATGTCTAGGGTAGAATCTAGGAATTTTCCAAGTACCTTAGATCACCATTAAGTATGTCTGATACCGCTACATTTGGCATGCCACCTCGACCATCCACGATGACCTTGATCCGAATTCATGCATCCATCATCTTCGTACGTGCAACATGGATCAAGCAACGTACTCTTCAACTGTTCCCAATACTCCACGTTCTTATGGTAAAATAATTTTTAATCGGAGTTTTTATTTATTTGCATAAATAGTTGGGAATATTTTTTAAATAATTTTTTGAAGTCTGGAAGAAGATAAACATGCGACATCTATTTAAATAGGCATTTTGAGACACGTCACTGATATCATTCGAACGACATCGTATCTCGTCAAACGAGATGCCATCTCGCTTGAACGACATCGTTTGTCACTCGAATGACGGACCACCTCAAAACTGCCTATTTAAACAAGGTTCATGCTACACGTTTTCTCAAGTCTGCATACCTCCGTTTCTGCAAAACAGTACCTCTTTCCTGACTTCATATTTTAAGGTTTTCATACCTTTTTGATTCACAAATAATTCCCAATCCTTTATATGAATCCTCTAATCCCCAAGGAAGATTATACTACTCATCTGGAGTACACTTGTGGAGAAGAAGAAGCTTTTCCATTACTGACCTTATGGAGCTCTTGCAGGAGCTCTATCGGACGACATCGAAATCGACGCCTGCGGGTATTTCGTATGTCACTACTTGTATTTTTATTGTAATTCATGTAAACCGAAATTTACAAATTATAGTGAAAATAATATGGTTTTTCCCCTATGGGGGATTTTTCCTCAATTGTGATTGTCTTTCATGCTTTCTTTATTCAATCACGTTTGTTTGAGAGAGTTAAGACTTGTTGGGACTAAAATTGAAAATTAATTAAATAAGTTTGACATTGATTGATGGCTCACACTCATTATAACTTTTTATATAAAAATCAGGGAAGGAGTTGACCTGAGGAGGATAATAAATTTGACTGTATGATCTTCAAAACGTAATGTAGATGATCTTAGTGATGTCCGATCGAGTTGATTTTTTTTACACGACTTTGTCTTGCCTTTAGATAGAACATATAAAAAATTATAAAAAAATTCGAAATCCAATATCTAAAACATAATACAGACGACCTTAACGAAGTTCGAGCGAGCTTATTTTTGGACAGCAGCTTCTGCTCGCTTTTGGCTACAACATATCAAAATTTTAATGAATTTTGACAGTCCGATCGTCCGTAATGTATTTTTATGTGTTTGTATTTGATTAGGATTCTTTCTTTAAATCGTTTATATAATGGACGGGTTTAGATTTTGTAAAACACTCATAACCCTGCTCAAAAAGTAGTGGCCTCCCAAATTATTATCTCCCCTCATCTATAGAACCTAAATCCTATTAAACACAACTTTCAACCCAGGTTTTGAATATCTAAATGAAGTTTTTCTCAAGATCATCTAAGAATGCGTCTTTATTATTTTCTCGAGAGGAACGCAGTCGTGCAATCGGATTTTTCGAAAAACTTTTTACATGCATGAATACTTCTATTTTTCCCCTTTAGAATTATACATTTTAAATACTGCCTAAACACTAATAGCCATTATTTTCTTAAAATAACTTAGAGGTGCTAATTAGGGTTAGGACTGTTTGTATTCAAATATCTAATACGAATTAAGACTCAAAACTCTCGCATGTTTAGATTAAAGGTTGGGATTCCATTAGTATGTATGAATGTTCACATGTTAGAATAAATCATATGAAAATTTTAAATTGGATTCGACTCATAAAATCATGTTATATATGTGTTTCTTATAGAATACAAGTTTAATGTTGTATGCCCAAAAAATATGCATGTGCATAGATATTTGGTGAGTTGTTGAAAAAGAAAGGAATTGCTAAATTGATATTTTGATTATATTTAAACGGGCATAATTTGGATAAATAGTAATCTTATGTTTAATTGGAAGAATTGTTGTGATAGATTGAAAAAAGGCCTTATATGATCGTGAATTGTGTATATTCGACGCCGCGGGGACGACGGGATTTTTGGGATAGTTAATGCTTTCACCTTATTTTAGGTTGCTTGCTAGGTATGGGACTAGTAGGTAGGCCTTGGTTGTTGTTAACACTTTCTAAGTATGGGACTAGTTAGCATAGGTTTTACGGATAAGTAATTCTGATGTGGGGCAGAATTGTACATCATTCCGTTGGTTCGTTAGTTTAGGAACGAGACTAGGGAGTAGCTATTGGTAGGTATTGTTCCTAAATGATAGGTTAGGATATACTTATGTTTTGAAGACCACTAGGTATGGGACTAGGGGTGGTTGGAGGATTTATGCCGATTAAAGGGCGGGGCTAATAGAAAATAATGAGAACTTGAGAAAATTGAGAATAATGCCTGAGATAATACAAAAGTATTAAAATGAATTTTTATCGCAAGTATGTGTGGGATAATAAGAAAGGATGAACAAGCTATAGCGACGTGGGTGTATGTTGGCATCACGAGTATGTGGAGGGGTAATAAAATTGGGCGAACTCGTTATAGTGATGTGTTGTGTGTGGAACCTCATGAGTATGTGCAGTGCTAACGAAATTGGACGAACTGGCTATGGGGAGAGGAATGTGTGTGGTGTAAAACTTTGGTTGTGCCAACAATATGTGATGTACTCATAATTGGGTGAACTGGCAATACTGGTATCGCACAAATAATTTTGGCATGCCAGGAGTATGTGCAGGACTCGTAATAGGGTGAATTGGCTATGCTAGTGTCGCACAAATAAATTTTGATACATGTATTTAATTAACAATCAAAGTTGATAATTTATTATTGTAATAACATAATTGGACTTAGATAGTGGGATGGCATATTATTTGGGTAGATAGTGGAAGTTAAGTTTACTCGATTGTTAATATATATTGCGTAATCTAAAATACTCTATTGTGATGTTTATCACGTATAATGCCACTGTTCGGGTTTACAACCCTAATTGGGAGGAATAGCTAGTATTCACGCGGTGGGCTTTGACCCATTGCGTTGACTAACATTTCACGTGTAGTGCTGGAGTTGCTGCATACGATGGATTGGGGACCTTGGGAATGTAGATGGAGATTTATCTTATCGCTTTAGTAGTAGTTTGATTTATTTTCATTCTGTCATTTTTTTATGAGACTTTCATTTATGGATTTGGTGGGATAATGGGTTCCACAGTTATTGATATCATATATTTATAATTGGATTATTTCATTTGAGTTTTAATAATTTGATGTTGGGTTTATTTTGGGAATAACATGGTGATGGATTTAAATTTGCATCAGTGTTTACATTTGTTGAATAAATTTGATTTCTATCATAGGGGATTAAAGTTCTAAATGTCTCATATTTCTGTCACATATTGAGAAAGGTATTTTATTTAATAACTCCTAGCGTAGTCTGACAGCAGCCTACGCTTGAGTGCGCGGGGTGTTACAGATGGTATCAGATGATGGTCATAGGTCTCGTAGGTTTTGAGTTTGTAATAGCTTTTGCGTTATCGATCATTGATTCCCTTTATTGATTTGTACTCTCTAAGGTATTAGTCTAGCATACATGTTAGCTATGTTTCTTGAAAATATGGAGTTTTGTGTTAAGAACAGTTTAGGTATCGAGGTTAGAAGCAGTAATCTTGATGTGAGGATCCTTAAAGTTAATTTTGACGACGATATTTATTTGGCAAATCATTAGTATAAATTTTTGGTATATATAGTATCGATGTAGTGATGTGATTTTATTTGAGGTTTTAAGTGTTGCGATGATTTTTGGAGATAGAATTGAGTGGTGATTAGTGGGAGAGCGTGGTACGCATTTATATATTGTATCTTTGTTCATGGGGTAGGTGCGTGTAGGATTGGGTGTATGGATGCCTAATCGTGGCATTCTACAAGTAGGCATATGTAAGTCTTATTTTATTTGCTTCTTTTGACATTTACGCTTCGTCATATTTTTAGGATGAAAGTCCTATATTAGCAGGGTAGTATGTCACACCCTGTGGTTTTGAACCATAAAATCTTTTTATAAATTAAAATTTTGGAAAAAATAAAAGTTTTGAAATCTATTCAATTTTGGTTGTAAAAATGTTGGTTTTTATATATAAAAATATGATTTAAAGTGGAATTTAAATCGGGATTTAAATTTGAAATTTTAACTTTTTATATAAAAATCGGGGGAAGGATCTGACCTAAGGAGGATAAGAAAGTCGATTGTCCGACCTCCAATACGTGATGCACACGACCTTAACGATGTCCGATCGAGTTGATTTTTCTTACACGACTTTGTATTGCCTTCAGATAGAACATATCCAAAATTTAAGAAAATCGATGGTTTGATCTCTAAAATGTAATGCAGTCGGCTCGCCTTCAGCTACAACATATCAAAATTTCAGCGAATTTCTGCGGTCCGATCGTCTGGAATGTATTTTTATGTGTATGTATTTGATTGAGACTCTTTCTTTAAATCCTTTATATAATGGAAGAATTTAGACTTTTAAAACAGTTTTAACCCTTTTCAAAAAGCACTAGCCTCTCAAATTATTATCTCCTCTCATTTACAAAGCTTAAACCTTATTAAACACAACTTTCAACACAGGTTTTGATGATTTAAATAAAGTTTTCTCAAGATCGTTCAAGAATGCATCTTTGTTGTTTTCTCGAGAGGAACACAATCGTGCCATCAGATTCTTCAAATGACTTTTTATAGGCATGAATACTTCTATTATTTTCCTTTATTATTATATTTTTTAAATGTTGACTAAACACTAATAATCATTATTTTCTTAAAATAAATTAGAGGTACTAATTCGGGAAAAAGAAACAAATGTTGGGACTGTTTTTATTCGAATCTCTAATACCTTAAGACTCAAAACTCTTGTATGCTTAGATTAGAATTTGGGATTCCTTTAGAGTATATGGATGTTTGCATGTTAGAAAAATTCATATGAACTTTATAAATTGAATTCGACTCGTAAAATCATCTTATTCATGTGTCGTTTGTAGAATAGAAATTTATTGTTGTACACCCACAAAAATATGCATGTGAGTGGAAATTATGTGAGTTGTTGAAAAATAATGGAATTGCTAAATTGATATTATAATTTAATTAAATGGGCATGATTTGGATAAATAGTATTTTTGTGATTTATTGGAATAATTGTTGCGATAGATTGAAAATAGGGCTTATATGATCGTGAATTGGGTATATTCGATACCGCCTGGACGGCGGGATTGTTGATGTAGTTATTGCTTTCACCTTATTTTAGGTTGCTTGATAGGTAGGCCTTGGTTATTGTTAACACTTTCTAGGTATGAAACTAGTTAGTGTAGGTTTTACGGATGGATAATTTCAGGATGGGGCTAAATTATATGTCGTTTTGTTGGTTCGTTAGCTTAGGCGCGAGAGTAGATAGTAGCCATTTGTATGTATTCTTACTAAATGGTAGGTTAAGATATACTTTTGTTTCGAAGATGTCTAGGTATGGGACTAGGGGTGATTTGAGGATTTATGCTCGATTAACGGGTGGGGCTAATAGAAAATAATGACAACATGAGAAATTTGAGAATAATGCCTAAGCTAATAAATGGGTATTAAAAGGAATTTGCATCGCGATTATGTGCAGGGCTAACAATAAGGGGGGAACTAACTATAGCGACATGGGTGTGTGTTGGCGTCATGAATATATGCAGGGCTAATGAAATGGGGAGAACTGGGTATAGTGACGTGTCGTGTGTAAATCCTCACGAGTATGCGCAGTGCTAACGAAATTGGGGAAACTGGCTCTAGTGAGGGGAATGTGTGGTGTAAAACTTTGGGCGTGCGAGCAATATGTGCATGACTCATAATAGGGTGAACTGGAAATACTAATGTCGCATAAATAATTTGGGTATGTCAAGAATATGTGCAGGACTCGTAATAGGGTGAACTGGCTATACTAGTGTCGCATAACTAAAATTTGGATACATGGATTTAATTAATAATCATAAGTTGATAATATATTGTTATAATAACATAATTGTACTTAGATAGTGGGATGGCATATTATTTGGGTAGATAGTGGAATCTTAGTTTTACTTGATTGTTATTATATATCGCGTAATCTAAGATACTCTATTGTGATGTTTATCATGTATAATGCTATTGTATGGGTTTAATTCTACTCTCTGGGTTTACGGAGCCTAATTTGGAGGAATTGTTAGTATTCATGTGGTGGGTTCTGACCCATTGCATTGTCTAACATTTCAGATATAGTGCTGGAGTGGTTGCATAGAATGGATTGGGCCCTTGGGAGTGCAACTGGAGATTTATTTTATCACTTTGGTAGTAGTTTGATTTATTTTCATTTCTTTGTTTTATAATGAGACTTTCATTTATGGATTTGGTGGTCCGATCATTTTCACAGTTGTTTATGATTTCAGTCAAATGTTTATAGTTGAATTATTTCATTTGAGTTTTGATAATTTGGAGTTGGATTTATTTTTGGTATAGCATGGTGATGGGTTAAAATTAGCTTGAGTGTTTATATTTGTTGGATAAATTTGAATTCTATCTTAGGGGATTAAAGTTCTAAATGTCTCATATTTCTGTCACATGCTGAGAATGGTATTTTATTTACTAACTCCTGGCGTAGTCTAACTGCAGCCTATCCTCGAGTGCGCGGGGTGCAACAGATGGCATCAGATGATGGCCATAGGTCTCGTAGGTTTTGAGTCTATAATAGCTATCGCGTTATCGATCATTGATTCCCTGTATTGATTTGTACTCTCTAAGGTATTGGGTCTAGTATACGTGTTAGCTACGTTTCTTGAAAATATGGAGTTTTGTGTTAAGAACGTTTTAGGCATTGAGGTTAGAAGCAGTAATCTTGATGTGAGGATCCTTAAAGTTAATTCTGATGTAGATATTTATTTGGAAAATCATTAGTATAAATTTTGGGTATATGTAGTATCGATGCAGTGATGTGATTTGATTGAGGATTGGAGCGTTGTGATGACTTTTGGAGGTATAATCGAGTGGTGATTCGTGGGAGAGCGTGGTATGCCATTAGATTCATAATTATTTGAATATATATAGTTAGGATATTTATTATATATTTGTTTGTGGGGTAGGTGCATGTATGGTTGGGTGTATGGGCACCCTATCGTGATATTCTACGGGTAGGCATATGAAAGCCTTATTTTATTTACGCGATTTTACATTTACTCTTCGTCGAATTTCGAGGAAGAAATTTCTATATTAGTGGGGGAGTATGTAACACCCTGTGATTTTGAACTATAAAATCGTCTTATAAATTAAAATTTCAGGAAATATAATTTTTTTAAAATCTATTTAATTTTGGTATTTAAAAATATAGGTTTTTATATATAAAAATATGGTTTTAAATGGAATTTAAATTGGGATTAAAATTTTGGAATTTATAACTTTTTATATAAAAATCGAGGAAGAATCTGACCTAAGGAGGATAAGATATTCGACTGTCCGATCTTCAAAACGTGATGCAGATGACTTTAACGATATTCGATCGAGTTGATTTTTCTTACATCACTTTGCCTCGCCTTCAACTAGAACATATGCAAAATTCAAGGAAATCCGATGGTCCGATCTCTAAAACATAATGTTGATGACCTTAATGACATCCGATCGAGCTGATTTTTGTATAGAACCTTCAACTCACCTTCAACTACAACATATCAAAATGTCAGCAAATTTTGATGGGTCGATTGTACGGAATATATTTTTGTGTCTTTGTATGAGATTATGACTATTTCTTTAAATCCTTTTTATAATTGGCTGGTTTAAACTCTTTGAATCACTTTTAACCTTTCTCAAAAAGCAGTAGCCTGCCAAGTTATTATCTCCTCTCATGTACAAAACTTAAACCCCATTAAACACAATTTTCAACCCAAGTTTTGAAGATCTAATTCAAGTTTTCTCAACATCATCCAAGAATGTGTCTTTATTATTTTTTCGAGAGGCACGTAATTGTACAATCGGATTCTTTAAATGAATTTTTTCTGGTATGGATACTTTAATTGTTACCCTTTATTATTATGTGTTTAAAATGTTTCCTAAACACTAATAATCATTATTTTCTTAAAATAAATTAATAAAGCTAATTAAGGAAAGTGAAACTAAAGTTGCGACTGTTTTTATTCAAATCTCTAACACGAATTAAGACTCAAAACTCTCCCATACTTAGATTATAGGTTGTGATTCTGTTAGAATATATTGATGTTAGCATGTTAGAATAATTCATATCAACTTTATAAATTGAATTCGACTTGTCAAATCATGTTTTTTAAGTGTTGCTTGTAGAATATAAATTTACTGTTGTATGCCCCAAAAATATGCATGTGAATGGAAGTTATATGAGTTGTTGAAAATGAACGGAATTGATAAATTCATATTATAATTATAATTAAATAAACATAATTTGTATAAATAGTAATATTTTGATTAATTTGAAGAATTGTTGTGATTGATTAAAAATAAGCCTTATATGATCGTGAATTGTGTATATTCGACATTGTGAGGACGACGAGATTGTTAGGGTAGTTATTGCTTTCACCTCATTTTATGTTGCTGGCTAGGTATGGGACTCGTAGGCAGGCCTTGGTTCTTGTTAACACTTTCTAGGTATGGACTAGTTAGTGTCGGCTTTACGAATGGGTAATTCAAGGGTGGGGATGAATTGTACGTCGTTCCGTTTATTCATTAGCTTAGGTGTGAGACTAGGTTGTAGCTACTGGTAGTATACTTCCTAAATGATAGGTTAGGATATACTTGTGTTTTGGATACCTATAGGTATGGGACTAGGGGAGGTTTTTGAATTTATGCGTGGTTAAAGGGTGGTGATAATATAAAATAATGAGAACTTTAGAAAATTGAGAATAATGCCTAAGATAATTAACGGGTATTAAAATGAATTTACACCGCGAGTATGTGCAGGTCTAAAAATAAGGGGTGAACTAGCTATAGTGACTTGGGTGTGTGTTGGTGTCGCAAGTATGTGCACGGATAATGAAATTGGGCGCACTTGGTATAGTGATGTGTCGTGTGTGGAACCTCACGAGTATGTGCAGTGCTAACGAAATTGGACAAACTGACTATAGTGAGGGGAATGTGTGTGGTGTAAGACTTTGGGCGTGCAACAATACGTGGAGGACTCGTAATAGGGTGAAATAACTATACTGGTGTTGCATATGTAATTTGAGCGTGCATGATTATGTGCACGACTCGTATTAGGGTGAACTAGTTATACTGGTGTTGCATAAATAAAATTTGTATACATGGATTTAATTAATAATCATAAGTTGATAATTTATTGTTGTAATAACATAATTGGACTTAGATAGTGATATAAATTAGTTATGTGGATAGATAGTGGTAGTTTAGTTTCACTCGCATGTTAATATATATCGCATAAATTAAAATACTCTATCGTGATGTTTATCATGTATCATGCTACTATCTGTGTTGACGGACCCTAATTGGGAGGAGTTGCTGTATTCATGTGGTGGGCTCTAACCCATTGCGTTGTCTAACATTTCAGATATAGCGCTGGAGTAGCTGCATAAAATGGATTGGGGGACCTTGGGAGGGAAACTGAAGATTTACTTTATCTCTTTAGTAGTAGTTTGATTTATTTCCATTCTGTCATTTTATTATGAGACTTTAAATGATGGATTTAGTGAGCCAATCAGTTCCACAGTTGTTAATGGTTTGAGCCATATATTTATAGTTGGATTATTTCATTTGAGTTTTAATAATTTGGAGTTTTATTTTGGGAATGACATGGTGATGGATTTAAATTTGCATGAGTGTTTACATTCGTTGGATAAAGTTGAATTTTATCTTGTGGGTTTAAATTTTTAAATGTCTCATATTTCTATCACATGCTGAGATCGATATGTTGTTTAGTGTCACCCGATGTAGTCTGGTGGCAGCCGATGCCAGAGTGCACGGGGTGTTAGAGGTCTTGAACTTCTAAAGTAAACCTCAAAGAATATTTCAACAATTTCATTAGTAGATGGAGAGAAATGTTTGTTACCATGATCAACTGTCCGTATGAGGAAGAACATATCAGAGTCGTGAAGATTAAATTTTTACCAGACATATGGACCTTTATTGGTAGCCAGTATTACCTCCATCTAAGATCCCTTAGGGAGGCTAGGTTTGAGAACGAATAAAGTGCCCACAGTTAGAGGTCCGAGTTTGAATCAAAGAAGACAACATGATAGTTCACTCCTTGCAAATATGGCAACCCAGCTACTACCATTATTTCATCTATCAACAACAATTCTCAGACTAACATTTTATTGGGCTCAAAATCCCTCCCTATTGCATCTCGAAAGGAATATACCTAGATCCATGCACCATTCTCAAATGTTTATCAATTCATCTTGTCCCGAAATCTCATAAAGCCTTTGGACCCTCATTCACTTCCAAATCCACCTAAGAATTTCCGGCATAATGCCCATTGCCACTTCCACCAAATTACCAAGTACACCATCGATTAATATTTTCACTTATGGAATTGATAAATGTGCTATCACTCCTCTCGAAAATTCAAATCCAAACACCACCCTAAATCCTTTACCAATGGACTATGCTAGCCCAAATGTCATTCTCACCAATGAAGACCTAAATTTTGACCCATATACCAGAATCAAAATTATTAATAGACTTACAGATACTTCATGAATATTGTATATTAGTGCCCGTTAATCTTATGCATTCTAGCACATTTGTGACCATTATAATATACTTTTATGCTCATCTATTGGTTAACCCTTTTATTCGATACATCTCCCAAGGTTTATCCTATTTTATTTATGTAAGTATACTATTCATCTTCTTTCCCATTAGTATATAAGTTTCGATTATTGTTTTCAAGCTCTGCTAATTAGTTGCATTCAATTATTACTTGCTATATTTATTTGCTTTTTTTACATGCTTTAATATGCTTTTTAGCTAAGTTGGTTTAGGTTGAGATTGATTGCACTCACCTTGGATTATATGGTTTCTTTGCTTTGATGATGGATTAGACTAGTTTACATCAATTTGGTTATTCCTGATTTTGAACTTTGTAGATATAACGATCTGTATAGTGTGCCAAAATCAATTAAGCTTTTATGACAATTTGGAGGATGATAACTCTAGATTTTATTAATTACGAATTTGAGATTTAATCTTGATAAGTTTTTCTTCTCATGTAACCATTTATACTAATTAACCTGAGGTGAGGGATATTATTCTCAATCTATAATTTTTACTCGTTTTGTTAATCTTAGTTTTAATACATGCCTAGATTAATATTTTGTTAAAACTATCACCTTTTATAATTTTATTCCGAATTAATAAATCAATTAACGTATATATACATTTCAAATGGATTCTATACCTGGAGTAGACGCTATACTCCCATAAATAGTGTGGTCATAGTTTAGGTTTTCACATAACCATGTGAGCTGAAAATAACGACAACATAGTAACATGAGCGCCTTGTTTTCACTTGTCTATCAAATGGCGGTGTTTCCGGGGAGTGTTTTGTTTTTTTATTTTAATTCATTTAGTATTTCGTAATGTTTTTTTTATTTCTATTTGTGTTCTTTGTTAACTAGTTTAGAAGGACTTCTCTATTTAAGCACCAAGAAATGCTTGAATCCATCGACTGCACATCACTTTAGGAATTTTGTTATCTCGAGCTATTGGGGTAAGCATGTCTTATTCTAATAATTTCAGTAATCGTAATGATAACTATCAAAATCCCCCAAAACCTATGACTTTTGGTCAATACCCTCAAAGTAAAAAGCTTGATATATCTAAAATGTCTTTGAGTGAGTATTATAAAAGTCAAGTAAATGATTATAGGAATTTTGAGGGTGATCTTTTCGATAAAGGGCCACAAGATCGTTTAAAAAATGTAACAACCCTCGCTTTTGAGAACTTATTTTATATTGATTTACTGTGTGAAGTAATTATATAAAATGTTGGAAAATGGAGTAAATATTAATTGAATGAGTTGAAAGGTAATATTTACTAGATTGTTGCATATATACTGTATGTGTAAGTAAATATCGTCATGCTACGTTTTATAGTGTCATATGCTTTAAATGACATTTATGGTTTAAATGAAACCAGAACTTGAAATGATATATAAAATTAACGGATGCCAATTTAGAGGGCGTAGTTAGTCCCGAAATGTGCGAGATAGTCAAAATAAGTGCCATATTGTATTTTTGAGTTTCGGGCACTTTTGACTGGTTATAGCTTAAATGCGTAGTTATGAATCATTTTAATGTAGTATTAACCATTTAAGTTAGGAATTGAGACTAAAGTCATGATTTAGTTTTGCACCTCATTTATTTCTCTTAAGTGTATTTGGTAACCTGGAGAGAAAGAGAGAAGAAGAGAGTTGTGGAGAAAAGAGGAGAAAAGAGAGAGATTGAAGATTTGGGATTTGATCTTGCTTCCATCTTCCAAGAATATGAGATTTAAACCTCAAGGCAAGTTTTCTACTTGCTAATATGTGATTTAAGATGAGTAAATTGTATTGATAGTTGTGTATTGGAGTTAATGGAACAAATATGGATTTTATGGTGTTTGATCCCTAATCATAGTTTAAGTTGATGATATTGTAGGTTATGGTATTTGATAATCATGTGGGATGGTTTTGGGTAGATTAATGTTGATGGATGTGTGTAAAAATGGAGGAGATTTGGGTTTTGGGGAAAAACTAGGGTTTATAACCCGTAGCCCATTCTTTGAAAATTTGTAGGGGCGAATCGATTCGGCACTAGGGTGAATCGATTCGCTAAGGAGTCAGGTTACATGTCTGGGAACCCGAATCGATTCGGGTTAAGGGCAAATCGATTCGGTTGAGGCAGAAAGTTGGGTTTGTCATCCGAATTGATTCGCTTTTGGGCGAATCGATTCACTTCTTGGGGGGAATCAATTCGTCCCTAGGGTGAATCGATTCGAAATCAGGTTGTTTTGAGTTATTTTTCTAACTCAATTTTTATCCTTTTCTTTTGGGCTTAGGACTTAGGAACCTTCTTGTATGAAGTAAACTTAGTGTCCTAGAGTCTTTAAATAGTATGGTCACTACCCTAGATTAGAAATGCATTAAAGAGGGCTTATTCCGGGGGTGTACAAATTGATGTTAAGGCATTCTTTTCCTTTAGTTAATTACTATGAGACTAGGAGTTTTAAGGTTATATTGGGAGAATTTAGAGGCTCAATTGAGGTATATTAAACCTTGTGACTTTTAGAAATGTCATGATTTCTTGGAGACTAATTCGGGAACTTAGTAAGCGATGAAAGATAATGATGATGTTAAATGATTATGGTTTCGGATAAGATAAAATATATATATATATGTAAAAATGGAAATGAAAATGGTAAATAATAATTTACTTGAACACACCTCTCTAAATTCTATCATAAGGGAAGTCCGCGCATGAGGTGAAGTCCCATAGCTAGTGAATGCAGGGCGAATATAGTCCTCGGCCATATGACCGGTTATTATGTATGTTGTATTTATTGTTGCGACTGTGAGGTAATTTAGGGTGTGGTTATGACTCACTCGCAGGTAGATGGCCACTTCCCGACGTTGCGTTAGGATCATAGGTTGTCTTGGTTGATAGGCCCTGGAAGATGATAGTCATTTAGGGGCGCGCACAGTGGGGAAACCCGGACGGGCGGTCTTAGAATCGTTATATATATATATATATGAATATAACTATTCTAAATCAAGTTGGACTTGATTCATGATAAATGCCATAAAGAGCATATAACTATGATTATGTTTCATAATGAGAAATGGAACAATGATATGGAACAGAGTAAATGATGGAGGCTTTTAATTAATGTTAATCATTCATATCCTCTTGCATAATTGAATTAAACTTATGATCATTTAAATTGCCTTAGCTTATGCTTTGAGATTGTATAGGTTGATTCTTATCTATATCCTTCATGATTAACTGTTCATAACTGTCATACTTTTTATTCATCTGTTTATCATATAAAATCGAGCCCTGACCCATTCATATTTCTTGTTGTGCATGAATCTTATATTCGCTCAGGTGATCCACCGCAAGGACGTCCGTACTGACTTTCCTTTCCAGTGTCATGGAGCTGCAACACCTTGCGGACGTTGCGAGATATTTTGTTGTAGACGCTTTCATTTTTGTACTCTAGTTACGAATGGGTCTTTTACTCAGGTGATCCACCGCAAGGACGCCCGTACTGACTTTCCTTTCCAGTGTCATGGAGCTGCAACACCTTGCGGACGTTGCGAGATATTTTGTTGTAGACGCTTTCATTTTTGTACTCTAGTTACGATTGGATCTTTTACTCGGGCGCGTGGCCCAATCTTTTGTATGTTCTTATTGTAATGTATTATGTAACTTAATGAACTTGTTTAATATTGTTGTATGAGACTGTTGATCGACTGCATATTCGGTCCCCTTATTCTATACTTGATGCGGATGTATTATAAGTCCTTTTGGGTTTCCACTTTCTTTTCAAATTGGGTTGTTTAAATTCTTTCTTTAACTTATAAAATAAAATTTTAGGCAACCCGTTTTTCTGAAATATAGGGTGGTTATCCCGTATACTTACTGTATTATTATGATGCTGAGAATGATCCATCTATGATTCCCTTTATTATTGGAGTATCGGGCTGGCCATCCCTATTTTGGTGAGAGGGTTGTCACAGATGGTATAAGAGCATTAGTTTTTAGAGTCTTTAGGATCTATGCAGACTTGTCACGTTCTACCATATCGTTCTTTGATATAGAGCTTAATGTTAGGACTATTTTGTTGCCTATGTTTGCGATCTTCTGTAAGATAGATTGTTTTATATAGTGTTCTAATTCTATTATTTCTTCATCTCAGATGCCGCCTAAGAGAGGTCACCCCGCTAGTAGGAATAGAGTTGTAGAAGAGGAGGTAGGTTCTCCACCGCCACAACCGGGAACTATAAATGCTACTGAAGAGCAAATATTGTGGCCCAAGCGGTCAACGCAGCGATGACCGCCGTGGTTCAGCAATTACGACAAGCCCAGCAACAAAGGTCTCAGGATGTACAAGTTCCTATGAGACCTTCTCCGTGGGAGCGAGTTAGGGAATCCTTTTTAAAGGGTCATCCCCGATAATTTTAAGGAGGTTCTAACGTCATAGTAGCTAATCAGTGAAAAAAGGATATGCCGCGCCATCTGTGCATGGTGGAGTGTAGTGAGGAAAGAAAACAAATCCTTCCTACTTTTAAACTCGTTGGAGATGCACTACATTAGTGGGAGTCGATGACTACTCTAGAGCAGAGAGATGCTATGACCATCAATGATTTCTGGGTTCTGTTTGATCGGAAGTACTTCCCTCCCGCGGTTCAAAGGGAGATGAGAAGAAAACTTCAAAATGTGGTGCAAGGAGAGCGTTCAGTTGCAGCGTATGAAGATGAATTTATGCGGTTAGCTAGTTTTGTACCTGATGAGGTGACTTCGAAGGAGAGGAGGATATCCAAATTTATTGGAGGTTTGCACTGGAGGATACGGCAACATTTGCTGGGTAATCCAGTCTTGCAGACTTTTGGAGATGTGATGAATGCGGCATTACTCCATTGTCAGGAACATCGGTTGTATGCTCAAGGTAGTAAGAAGGCTTTAGTTTTGGGGAAAGCTGGGAAACCCGGAGGCAATGGGATAGGAGGAGGAGCATTTCCCTCGTCCCAATCTTCGGGAAATAAATAAGAAGAAAGGGACCCCCAGCAGGGGACTTGTCTAAACGACAGCATTTTGGTGGATTCAATGTTGGTGGTAGTAATATTAGGCATGGTCAAGGTGCCCCGCAACAACAACAAGCAGGTCAGGATGGTAATGGAGGTAGAGGCCATCCAAGATAAGGAGTTGGGCAGTTTAGAAATAACCGGGGCCAAAATCAGGAGAATGTGACGAATCGATGCTTTCAATGCGGAGAGTTGGGTCACTACAGGAGGGCATGTCCTTAGTTGATTGGGGGACAACTTCCTAGGGTTACACATCAACCATAGGTTCAGTTACAGCCACAAGTACCTAATCTAGTTGTCCCTCCACAACCGGGACAGCTACAGTATGGTCATTTTTACCACATTCAGGATGATATGCTTCCTCCGGCCCAGCCGGCGCCGCCAGCTTCTGAGGGTAAGTTTCTCATATAGGGGCATATGGGTCGTGTATTATTTGATACGGGTGCGATACACTCATTTATTTCTAGAAGCTTTGCTCAGTCTACAGAGTTGATTAAATCTGCAGTGAGTACCTTCACTAGTGTTGAATCTTCTATGGGTGATGGTTTGCTCATTTTCTTTATTTGAAAACAAGTAGGAATAATCTTAGTAACTTGTGTTTTGAAGCCGATTTGCTCGTCCTTGATTTGGTCGGGTATGATGTAATCCTGGGTATGGATTGGCTAGTGAAGTATCGTACGATAGTTAATTGCTATGGGAAAAGTATAGTTTTTGCCATTCCGGGGCAAGAAATATTTTTAGTGGCTATGCCTCGTTCAGAAGGAGGTTTTAGCGCTTACTTGTATTGAATCGCGGCGGAGACTTATCGGGATGTAGTCGTTTCCTTAGATTCGATTCCGGTTGTTAGAGATTTCTAAGATGTTTTTCAAGAAATATCGGGTTTGCCTCCGAGTAGGGAGATTGAGTTTGTAATTGATTTGGCACCGAGAACGCGATCGATTGCAAGAGCTCCGTATCGTATGGATCCTATAGAGATGAGGGAGTTTAAAGACCAAATTCAACAGTTGTTGGAACAAGGGTTCATTCGGCGTAGCACGTCACCGTGGGGTGCTCCGGTGTTATTTGTGAAGAAAAGGGATGGTTATCTTCGATTGTGCGTTGACTATAGAGAGTTGAATAAAGTCACCATCCGGAACAAATATCCGTTGCCTCGAATTGATGATTTGTTTGATCAACTTAGGGGAGCATCGTACTTTTCTAAAATATATTTGAGGACGGGGTATCACCAGTTGCGGATACGGGAGCAAGATGTGTCCAAGACTGCATTCCTAACGAGATATGGGTCCTATGAATTTTTGGTTATGCCTTTCGGACTAACTAGTGCTCCTGCTATGTTTATGGACCTCATGAATAGGGTGTTTTGAGACTTCCTAGACCAGTTTGTCATTGTGTTCATTGATGATATTTTAGTGTATTCTCAAACAGAGGACGATCATGCTACTCATTTGCGGTTAGTCCTGTAGAGGTTGAAGGATCCCCAACTATATGCCAAGTTCGAGAAGTGTGGATTTTGGTTGCAAAAAGTACAGTTTCTGGGTCACATTGTGATAGCCCAGGGTATTTCGGTAGACCCAAGTAAAGTTGTTGTGGTGAAGGAGTGGGGTCAGCCCACAACACCTACCGAGATCCGTAGTTTTCTGGGTTTGGTGGGTTATTACCGCCGATTTATCAAGGTTTTTTCTAAAATTGCTAGCCCTTTCATAAATTTAACCTGGAAAGGGGTGAGGTTTGTTTGGGATGATTCTTGTTAGTCGGCTTTTGACGAGCTCAAGGATAGGTTGACTTCTGCTCCAGTCCTTGCGTTACCAAGGCCAGGATTGGAATATTTAATTTTTACTGACGCATCTCTATAAGGATTGGGAGGTGTACTTCAACAAGAGCAATGGGATATTGCTTATGCTTCTCACAAGCTAAAGCCCCATGGAAAGAATTATCCGGTGCACGATTTGGAACTTTTCGCAGTTGTTTTTGCCTTGAAGATTTGGAGGCATTATCTCCTAGGAGAGAAAATTGGTCTTTTCACGGACCACAAATCGTTGCAATATTTGTTTTCCCAGAGAGACCTAAATATGCGACAAAACTGGTGGTTAGAGTTTGTGAAAGACTACCAATTTGACATCCACTATCACCCGAGCAAGGCGAATATGGTGACAGATGCTTTAAGTAGAAAGCTCGGGGGGGAGTTAGCGGAGGTATGGAGGGAGCTTAGTCAGGAGGATACGGTTGCTAGGGCGTTTATGTCGGTGTTGAATGTTACACCTACTATTGTGGCAAGGGTTGTAGAAGCTCAAGGATGGGATAAAGGTTGTCAAGACCGTATACACCATTTGTTAACCGAGGGAGCGAAATCCTACTCTATAAGTTCGGAGGGTGGATTACGCTTCCACGGGAGACTCATTGTCCCGGACGAAGGGGATTTAAGAAGGGCCTTGATGACAGAATCTCATGGGTCTAAGTTTACAGTTCATCCTGGTGGGGACAAGATGTACCAATACATGCGCCATCAATATTGGTGGGCGGGCATGCAGCAGGATATTTCCGAATTTGTTTTTCAATGTACTACTTGTCAATTGGTCATGATAGATCATCAGCGACCAATGGGTTTATTGCAACCATTGGAAATTATGGTATAGAAGTGGGAGAGTATATCGATGAATTTCATCACGGGCTTGCCAACGTCGTAAAATGGTCATGATTCTATTTGGGTTATCGTTAATCGTTTAACTAAGTCTGCACATTTCCTATCGGTACGCACCGATTACAATACTGCTCATTATGCCCGGCTATTTATTACGAAGGTTGTTAAACTCCACAGGGTACCAATAAATATAGTCTTTGACAGAGATAAGATATTTGTTTCCCATTTTTGGCGAAGTTTCCAATAAGCTATGGGAACCGAATTGAAGTTGAGTACTTTTTATCACCCTCAAACAGATGGGCAGACAGAAAGAGTCAACCAAATGTTGGAGGATATGCTCCGAATGTGTGTGCTTGATTTCAAAGGTGGTTGGGAACAATATCTCCCTTTGGTCAAATTTGCTTATAATAATCCGTACCAATTTACTATTAGGATGGCACCCTATGAAGCTCTTTATGGTCGGCCTTGTAGATCACCCACTTGTTGGTTGGAGGTGGGGGATAATAAATTTCTTGGACCTAAAATGATCCAGGATACTTCTTCCAAGATTGAACTCATTCAGAATCACATTCGAATAGCTCAAGATCATCAAAAGAGTTATGCCGATGCGAATAGAAGACATGTAGAGTTGGAAGTTAGGGATCAAGTCTTGGTGCGCTATCGCCAATGAAAGGTATAAAGCGTTTTGGGAAGAAAGGAAAGCTTGCACCGCGCTATGTTGGAACTTTTCCCGCTATTGCCAAGGTAGGTCCAGTGGCGTATCAACTTACCTTACCGGAACACTTTCAACAACTCCATGATGTATTTCATGTTTTGTCTTTGAAGAAGTATAAGAGGTGTGAAGGAGCCCTTTGGCATATTCCTTTGGAGGATATCGATTTGTAACCCGATATTTCGTATGAAGAACAACCGGTTGCAATATTAGAGCACGCAGAGCGTAAATTGAGATCATGAGTGGTGCCCTTGGTGCGAGTTCAATGGGGTCATCACGACGCCAAGGAATCAACGTGGGAGCGTGAGGATGATATGCGGGAAAAGTATCCGCATCTCTTTATACAAGGTACGCCTGAATTTTGAGGGCAAAATTCCCTCATAAGGGGGAGAGTATGTAACAACCCTCGCTTTTGAGAACTTATTTTATATTGATTTACTGTGTGAAGTAATTATATAAAATGTTGGAAAATGGATTAAATATTAATTGAATGAGTTGAAAGATAATATTTACTAGATTGTTGCATATCTACTGTATGTGTAAGTAAATATCATCATGATAAGTTTTATAGTGTCATATGCTTTAAATGAGATTTATGGTTTAAATGAAACCGGAACTTGAAATGATTTATAAAATTGCCGGATGCCAATTTAGAGGGTGTAGTTAGTCCCGAAATGTGCGAGATAGTCAAAATAAGTGCCATATTGTATTTTTGAGTTTCGGGAACTTTTGACTAGTTACTGCTTAAATGCGTAGTTATAAAT
Source organism: Sambucus nigra (assembly GCA_949130495.1). Lineage (NCBI taxonomy): Eukaryota > Viridiplantae > Streptophyta > Magnoliopsida > Dipsacales > Adoxaceae > Sambucus > Sambucus nigra. The sequence continues at coordinate 415,101,530 of OX422214.1, read as the reverse complement.
CATTTTAATGTAGTATTAACCATTTAAGTTAGGAATTGAGACTAAAGTCACAATTTAGTCTTGCACCTCATTTATTTGTCTTAAGTGTATTTGCTAACCTAGAGAGAAAGAGAGAAGAAGAGAGTTGTGGAGAAAAGAGGAGAAAGGAGAGAGATTGAAGATTTGGGATTTGATCTCGCTTCCATCTTCCAAGAATCTAAGATTTCAACCTCAAGGCAAGTTTTCTACTTGCTAATATGTGATTTAAGATGAGTAAATTATATTGATAGTTGTGTATTGGAGTTAATGGAACAAATATGGATTTTATGGTGTTTAAGCCCTAATCATAGTTTAAGTTGATGATATTGTAGGTTATGGTATTTGATAATCATGTGGGATGGTTTTGGGTAGATTAATATTGATGGATGTGCGTAAAAATGGAGGAGATTTGGGTTTTGGGGAAAAACTAGGGTTTATAACCCGTAGCCCATTCTTGGCAAATTTGCAGGGGCGAATCGATACAGTACTAGGGTGAATCGATTCGCTAAGGGGTCAGGTTATAGGTCTGGGAACCTGAATCGATTCAGGTTAAGAACGAATCAATTCGGTTGAGGCAGAAAGTCGGGTTTGTCATCCGTATTGATTATCTTTTGGGCGAATTCATTCGCTGCTTGGGGCGAGTCGATTCGGCCCTAGGGCGAATCGATTCTAAATCAGGCTGTTTTGAGTTATTTTTCTAACTCAATTTTTATCCTTTTATTTTGGGCTTAGGACTTAGGAACCTTTATGTATGAAGTAAACTTAGTGTCCTAGAGTATTTAAATAGTATGGTCACTACCCTAGATTAGAAATTCATCAAAGGGGGATTATTCCGGGGGTGTACAAATTGATGTTAAGGCATTCTTTTCCTTTAGTTAATTATTATGAGACTAGGAGTTGTAAGGTTATATTGGGAGACTTTAGAGGCTAAGTTGAGGTATATTAAACCTTGTGACTTTTAGAAATGTCACGATTTCTTGGAGACTAATTCGGGAACTTAGTAAGCGATGAAAGATAATGATGATGTTTAATGATTATGGTTTCGGGTAAGATAAAATATGTATATATGTAAAAATGGAAATGAAAATGGTAAATAATAATTTACTTAAACTCACCTCTCTAAATGCTATCATAAGGGAAGTCCGCGCATGAGGTGAAGTCCCCTGGCTATTGAATGCAGGGCGAATATAGTCCTCGTCCAAATGACCGGTTATTATGTATGTTGTATTTATTATTGCGACTGTGAGGTAATTTCGGGTGTGGTTATGACTCACTCGCAGGTATATGGCCACTTCCCGATGTTGCGTTAGGATCCCAGGTTGTCTTGGTTGATAGGCCTTGGAAGATGATAGTCATTTAGGGGCGCGCACAGTGGGTAAACCCGGACGGGCGATCTTAGAATCGTTATATATATATATATGAATATAACTATTCTTAATCAAGTTGGACTTGATGCATGATAAATGCCATAAAGAGCATATAACTGTGATTATGTTTCATAATGAGAAATGGAACAATGATATGGAACGGAGTAAATGATGGAGGCTTTTAATTAATGTTAATCATTCATATCCTCTTGCATAATTGAATTAAACTTATGATCATTTAAATTTCCTTAGCTTATGCTTTGAGATTATATAGGTAGATTCTTATCTATATCCTTCATGGAGCTGCAACACCTTGGGGACGTTGAGGGATATTTTGTTGTAGACGCTTTCATTTTTGTACTCTAGTTACGATTGGGTCTTTTACTCGGGCGCGTGGCCCAATCTTTTGTATGTTCTTATTGTAATGTATTATGTAACTTAATGAACTTGTTTAATATTTTTGTATGAGACTGTTGACCGACAGCATATTTGGTCCCCTTATTCTATACTTGATGCGGATGTATTATAAGTCCTTTTGGGTTTCGACTTTCTTTTCAAATTGGGTTGTTTAAATTCTTTCTTTAACTTATAAAATAAAATTTTAGGCAACCCGTTTTTCTGAAATATAGGGTGGTTATCCTGTATACTTACTGTATTATTGTGATGCTGAGAATGATCCATCTATGATTCCCTTTATTATTGGAGTATCAGGCTGACCACCCCTTATATTGGTGAGCGGGTTGTCACAAATAAGAATGTTTAAACTAATTGAAATTGCTTTCAAAATTATTATAATAATGATTTTGATAGTAGTTTTGAGTATAGTGTTGTCAAATTAAAACTTATCGCAAGTGCACAAGCTATTATAGCATAACTTATCCGAGTACGGGTCGAACCCATAGAGATTTGATAAATTTTATAAAATAAAGACTTTCTAACTAGATTATACAACATGAAAAAGTGAATTACAATCTAAAACTAAAATAAAAGCAATTGACGGGAGCAACCAAGAATACGTAACAAATTATGGGAGAAACTAGGGTTTCGGATTCATTTATCAATTTTAATTAATATTTCATATTAATTTCATTTCGTCATTCCTAATTTTATAACTCAAATTAAATCGACTCTCGTCGCGTTCAAGTCGAAAAATAAAACTTTTAAGTTCATACAAAATCTAATGTGTCTAACTTAGATGGCAAAAATTTCTATTCCCTTAAAATATCAATTTTAAGTTTTAAATGTAGTCTTAAAGCATAAACCATCAAAAGAATCGAGTGCATGCATAACCCATGAAAAAGTATGTAACAACCCTTGCTTTTGAGGTCCTATTTTATATTTAATTTGCTAAATATAGTGATTAGATATAAAGATGTTGATATGTGGAGAAGGTATTAATTTAAGGAAGCAAAGTTAATATCTACTATGATGTTTCATATTTACCGTAAGTATAGGTGAATTTTGCTATGTTGTGTTTTGTAATGTCATATGATTTAAAAATGACATTTGGCTTAAAATGAAACCGGAACCTAAAATGAATTATAAAATTTCCAAATGATAATTTGGAGGGTGCAGACAGTTCCGGGAGGTTCGAGATAGTCGAATTATGTGCCATATCATATTTCTAGTTTCCGGGCACTTTTGACTGGTTTTAGTTTAAATGTGTAGTTGCGTATTTATTTATCGCGAGAATTATTACTTAAGTTGGTAATTGTGTATTAAGACACGTTTTATGTCTTGTTTAAGTCACTATTCCCCTAATTTTATCTATAAGCTCGTGAGAGAGAGAGAGAGAGAGAGAAAGAGAGGAGAAGATCTAAGGAGAGAAAGAGAGATTGAAGCTTGGGAGTTTGATCTTGCCTACAATCCTCACCAAATCTGAATTTACAACCTTAAAGGCAAGTTTTCTACTTGCTATTATATGATTTAAGTAGAATGATTAGTATTGATAGTTGTGGTTATGTATGGGTTAAGAAAATTAGGGCTTTTTAGTGGATTTATTGGCTTTAACTCTTTGGAGGTTGATTTGAATTGATATTGGTATAGATTTTGGGTGTTGGATGCATTTAAAATCAGTTGGTAGCAATAAATGATGTGGAGACTTGTTTTTGGAAGAAGAATGGTTTCTAGGTCTGCTATGACCGGTCAACCGCGGGTCTTGAACCGGTTGACCGGGCCTTCGAGGGAGGGCACACTGCTTTCTCACTAAGGCCAGATTTTTGGTGTGCGGTCGACCGCGGTCGGTGACCGGTCGACCGGCCCCCTTTTCCTGGACTTTCTGCTTTCCTATGAAGGCTAAATATTTGAGACGTGGTCGACCGCGGCCTCCGGACCGGTCGACCGATCCCCTGTTTTTCACTCTTAAACTTTATTTTTGTTTCCTAGGTTTCTTCTTTTCCATAGGAAATAGGGACCTTCTTGCATGAAGTAAACTTAGAGTTTTAGTTGAGTCTGGACGTTACCCTAATGTTGAATGAGTTCACTTGGGGTTTAGTTCATGTGTACCAAAAGAGATGCTTAGGCATTTCTTCAATTTTTGTTGACTATTAAGAAACCAAGTATTATAAGCCCATATTTGGAGATGTTAGAGGCCCTATTGAGATATGTAGCTTCTTGGGGAATAGTACAATTTTGGTGATCACTTGGAGATTTACTCGGGACTTAAATATGATGAATATTAATGAGAATATTCAAGGATAATGGTTTCAAATAAAAATGAAACATCCATGTGATAAAAAAATGATAATGAGATGAAAGTTGTAAATGTTAATTTACTTAAACACACCTCTCTAAATGCTATCATTAGGGAAGCTCGCGCATGAGGTGATGTCCCCTGACTAGTGAATGCAGGGAGGCTATAGTCCTCGGCCATATGAGGGATTTTATATATATATGTTTTTCTGCGCTAGTGAGGTAATTCCGGGTGTGGTTATGACTCACTCGCAGGTATATGGCCACTTCTCGACGTGCGTTAGGTGCCCAGGTTGTCTTGTATAGATAGGCCCTGGAAGATGATAGTAATTTAGGGGCGCGCCCAGTGGGGAAACTCGGAGGGGCGGTCTTAGAATCGTTATATGTATAAGAATATAACCTTTCTAACTCAAGTGGGACTTGAGCTTTGCGAATTGCCATAGAAAATAAGATGGTAATTATGTTCCTATTAAGGAATGGAAAAAGGGAAAAGATATGATGAATAATGATGTTAAATTTAATTCTCTTATATATGTTAACACTGTTAAAATCATTTAAATTGTCTTATCATGCTTTTGAATTAGGTTGTTAGATTTTCATCTACATCATTCATGATTAACTGTCCATATCTATCATGCTTCTTGTTCTTCTGGGAATCATATATAAATCGGGCACTGACCCGTTCATTTTTCCATGTTGTGCATGTTGTTGTATCCTCTCAGGTGCTCCTCCGCAAGGGCGCCCGTTATGATTTTCCCACTCTTATGCTTTTGACGAGCTGTATGACTTTGCGAAATATTACAGGATGTTTGTTAGACGCCTTCATTTTTGGAATCTAGTTATGATCGGGTCTTTCATTCGGGAAAGTGGCCCATCTTTTGTACTTGTTAATGAATGTAGTATGTAAAATATTGAATTGTGGAAACACTTTGAATGTAACTGTGGACCGACAGATTATTCGGTTATTTTATTGTATGCTGTTTTGGTATTTATCTATATATTCCTTTGAAATTCCACTTTCATCAGATTTGGGTAATTTATTTCTTAAATCTTTATTAAAGAAAATTTTTGACAACCTGCTTTCTGATTTATGGAGTGGTTTTCCCGTATAACTAATTTATTGTTATGATGCTGAGAATGATATCCATCCATGATTCCGTTATGTCGAGGTAATCGGGCTGGCCACCCCTTATTTCGGAAGGCGGGTTGTCACAAAGTACTCACGCCAAAATTGAAAATATGAATTATCAATATTTAATTCTTAACATTATATATAAGCATGAGATATCTAACAATTTAGTGTAAGCATAACCCATAACCCATAACCCATAAAACATTATACATTTTAATTCTTAAATTATGAATTAACAATAACTTTTGAAGGTTTAAAATACACTCTCATGTCATTTTAAGTGAGTAACGAATTTTTGAAATATTTAAGACATGTCGGGATTGAAAAAGAAATTAAACTAACTACATAATACTAATTAAGAATGATGAATTTCACCTAGTCTTAGTAGAAAATTTACGTTAACTTAATGATAGACATAATAAGATTGAATAATGAATGACAATTTTCATTGTTGGTTCAAACTTACAAATAATTGTATCTTTTATATAATGAATACTGAAAAAAATTCTCTCCACAAAAGTATAATTCTTGGCCCACAAATAATATATATTCGCCCACAGTTTGTTCTCGAAAAATTATGTCTAGAAAATTGTTTAAATATTACGAGCCAAAGGTCGTTATACGCCATGAGTTGAGGTGTTTGGATTTGGGTGAAACTCTTTTAATTAATTGTATTTGGGTTGGTAAATATCTCACGAGATCTTGGAAATGGTTATAAATAATTGGAAAACTTTGTTTTAATAATTATTATCCCCAATTTACGTCACTATTCACGTCACTATTCACATCACTATTTATAGCACTAGATTTAATCACATTTTTTTCCACCAAAACTTTAAAATTTCATTTTCTTTCGAACTTCAAAGTTGCGTCTTTTAAAGGACTTTCCGAAAAGCTATGGCAAGGCCTTAAGGACACTCGAGCCATTTTATAAATATCATTTAGTACAGTTGTGCCAACCGTGTTGCGTCGCGACGTATCCTAACAATTTTTGTGTATTTACTCCTTTGTTGTTCAGACTCACGGGGTACCTGTAAAAATGAAAAATAAAAATAATTAATTCAAATTTATACCCATAACATTTTATAAAATTACATAATTACCCCTATAATTGCATTCAATTCCCAAACTTCATAAATTTACTCGTTTTAACTCGGAATTTAACCAAATTTTAGAGAAAATTTTATTTTGCCTTGATAAATATTATAAAATAATTTACAGGCCCTTCACATTTTTAAAATCACGATTTTACTCCATGAAGTTTCTAAAATTATATTGTTAACCGAATTCTTTTCAACTTGCATTTTTCTTCTAAAATACTGAAATGAATCTAAAAGGTCATTATTTATGATAATATGGGCCTAACAAGGCCTAAATTTGAAAATAATTCATAAAAAAATAGACACTCATCAAATACCCCCAAACCTAAACTTTTTTAGTTCATGAGTAAAATTAAAATTTTAAAATGTAACTCACTTCCTTAGGAATCACAATTCTAAGTAGCTTGTGCAACAAGTCGTTAAACTCACAAGTTGCCCTAGTAGATGAGTTTTGTCTCATAAGAATTCGCAATGAATATACTTCCAAAATTCAAAAACTTGACTCAATACAATAGTCTGAAAAGTAATATAACAAAGTTTGAATGCAAACTTCATAAATATAGTAGAACATCACGTCTCAATCTCAACTTTTATTTCGTGTATGCGTAGCCAATATAACAGTAAATTTCAAAAGATTTGATCGTTACGTTTTTTGTTCGAATTTTCATTTCAATTTCAAAATCTCCGAGATGCACTCACAATTGAACATTAAGATATCGACTATTTTCTCTCGGTATATGTGAATAAAAGAGTAAATTTAGATGAACAAATTTCACATATACATAGTCAAAAAATGGAATTTTTTATAATGGATGGATTTGAACTCATGAAAGGGAAATCGATTACTTTTTGAAAATTTTGAATCACACCATATATCCTATTCATCTTCTCTCGACACTATGACTAAATTTACTTCAGATCAATTAGGGATTTCTTTAGTTGTATGGTGGGCTCGAGTTTTGGCTAAATTTTTTTTTTTTTGGAGTTCAAAATTTCTGAGAATATATAGTTTTTTTGGTATTTTTGACTTTTAGGCACGCTTTAATCCTCCATTTATTTCTTTTCTTTATTTTTCAAACTCATACATTTTTTTTTATTTTGCACTTAATTTTCTTATTCTTTCTTTCCAACCTTATATTTTTATTTTTATTTCTTTCTTTTCAGGCAATATTCTTGTAAATATTTTTTCCCTTTTGACCTTTTTTTTACTATAATTTTACCCTAGTATTATCAGAAAAATGGGTATTGATTCTTTTCATTGGACTTAATTCCCACTTGGAGTTAGGTAGATATTTGAGTTTTCAACAAAATAACTTTTTTTTGCTTAAAGGGACTTGCAACATAATAATGTAATAAGGATGAAATTTTGGCTTAATGTTGGTTTTAAAAACGATGGACTAATCTCATTTTCAAGTCCCGTTACTCTAATTTATGTCTCAGGACGACTTACCAAGACTACTAGTGCTTACGATTCACATTTCGACTTTTAATTTCAGTAATCGAAGTAAACAAAAAATTGAGATCATCAACGAATTTATCACTGAAGGAAAGTTTGAGTTATTTTAACTCCGAATGATTTCAATCTCCCGGAAATGATGAATGAGAAAAAATCTCACCGGGTTAAAATATCGAAATTTATTTGGTAAATTCTTTCACTTTCGCTTCCATATCCATTTTTGAACATATTATGACTATTGTGTAAAAAATTTCAAAGTTGAGAGATTATGAACTAATTATATATTAAGAAATAATTTTAAAACTCAATTATATATATATATATATACACACACAAAAATTCCATCCTTACCCCCAAACCTAAATTTTGCATTGTTCTCAATCTTTGCTCAAATAAAAAATATGAAGAAATAAATTAAAGTCAAGAAGTAAAAGGACAATATTACCCTTAATCTCCACTTTTGCTACTAATTTCCAAACTTAATAAATGCATGTCAACTAAACAAAATAATAAAACAACCTACAAATTAGGGGAAAAAACCAATAATATAGAAATCCATGACAATTATCATCATCACCATAAATTAATAATTGAAATAGTTGTGGCTCATTCCGAATAACAAACTTTATATCAAAGTATCATACATTTTATAGTATGACCACAAAACACAAATTTGAACCTTAAATCCATGGTCATAATGGTTCCTCACCGACATCATCAATAGTAAAAAAATTGAATCGCACGAATCATATGTCGATGCATCATGTGGGTGTAACAAATCACACTCAAATATTTACTATCCTTTTTTTCTAAAATAGTCACGTAAAATTAGGAATGCATTATCCAATCCTAAATGTGAGGCTTTTTCAAAAGTATGAGAAGATGTATCTAATAGGGACACACTTTCTTCGTCAGAATTGGAAGGACCATCATAATTACTAGAAGTATAACTAAAATCGAATGACGAATTCTCAAATAAAATTTTCACATACAAGATGAAGTAGTATTTTTCTTAATTAAATTATAAGAAAAATCTTCATGAAAATCAACATTCAAATCATCATAAGTATTGATTATCCCAACTTAATTTATGACTACTTTCAGATATATCATTATTATAAGTTTGTTGACTTCTTCACATTTAATACACTTTGGCGGACATATAGTAAATAAAGGAGATGGACTGTTGACCATGTCTTATTTAATTTCTTTAAAAATGAGTACTAGCCCTTATGACTCACTTGGAAATATGTAGTAATATGAATTGTTAATATTTTATAGCAACACATCCAAAGGATTAATAGAGGAATAAGAAAAAGATGATTGGATAACGATTTGAGGATCACCCATTGTAGTTTACTACTCATGAAATATATATATTTTTTCATTTTGATTTTTTTAGAACGCAAAAGCAATTAAAATTGACTCAAAGACATGTAAAGTAACACATAACAATTTGATTTATCTAATTTAGGTGAGGAGAAATTCCATTTTAAAATATTTTTTTTTCGAGATTAATCATCGATAATAGGATCTCTGAATTAATGTTCCTAACTAGACAACTCCTACTCCTTGAGAAGGGATAATCTAAAAGAAGATCAATTTCGGTCCTTAAATCCCGATTTTATGTCCAGGTAGGTGGTCGATAAGAAGACTCATTAAAAACTACAATTCATAGATAAGGTAAATTGAAATCTATTTGACAAAAATTCGCGTTGGACTAGCTTTCAATTCTAGCTTGTTAAGAGTTTTTCTATGAGTTATGTGATAGCCTAGGGCCAATGTATAATTAGTTTTAAATGAAACTTATGGCTCGAATTATGCAAAATACTCGGTTAATTTGGTGGTTTTCAGGCCAAGGAAGAGTGATGGAATTCCCACCTTATCTTGCAATTGAGTTCCCCCCCCCCCCCCCCCCCCCCCCAAATCAAATTATGCAACGTTCTAAATTAAGTGCTAAATTAAATCACGTAAGAGCACATAAAACTTACCTCCGATGTGAACCTTTTACAATCACATGTTTACTCCGTTATGAAGTTTAATTTGATGTTGATCGGGGGGGGGGGGGGGGGGGGGGGAGGGGGAACTTCGCCTACGTACCCGTCTTCCCCGAGAGTTTCTTGTGTTCGTGATAAAATTACACAATTTTCTTTAACTCGCTTACACTTTTGCACATTTTTTTTACTTTTTCTTCACTTTTGTCTTTTTCCCCTACTTTTTATATTTTTTTTGGAATGTGCTACTGAAAAATAACACAAAAATATTACACTAAGCAAAAACTGAGACACACACACAAAAAAATTACTAAAAAAAATAACACGACACATGCACTGGTGGAAAATTTAACACAAAACAAAAATAACCAAGCACACTTATGAAACAAATATTGAACTTTTTATATATTTTTATATTATGGAAGTAACAAAATTTCCACTGAAAATAAATATTATTTTTTTACTTTTTGGATTGCTTTTAATTTTTTTAATACTGAAAATATTCAAAAAAATATTTTTTATTTTTGAATTATTTAAATTTTTATGTATCTTTATGGAGTTTTTCTAACAAAATTGCAAAAGGTAAATCATACTAGTCCGCAAGTCGCATTCTTTTTAAATTGAACAAATTTCCGATAACGACACCAAAAACTTCTTGTCAAATTTATAAAATTACCGCAAGTGCACGGACTATTATGGTATAGATTATCAAAGTACGGGTTGAATCCATAAAGATTTGATCAATTTTCTAAATTAAAGACTTTTCAACTAGATTATACGGTGTAGAGATGAGAATATATATAACTATATAATAAATGTAGACCCAAATCCTCTGAGGATGACACATGGCAGTAATAGAGGCTTGGCATAAATGTAAGTTATCTATCTTTAGAAGTTACTAGGTGTAAACCCGCGCGATGCGCGGGTAGGTTATTGTTATAGTGATTTTGTAACAATTAGTCGCACAATAGATAAAACTTCTTATATTGTCCTTTCGTCAAACATGTAGCGAAGTATACTTTCTTTGGGGCATTTCAACAAATATTTGATGTCCACTATTTTATTTGCATTATGTGGATTTAACTAAAATCTTAAGTGCATTTGTGAAACTGAGAATCAAATCACACAACACATAAAACATGACATAATAAGATGCACGCGCTTATTGACTTTTAAAGACACTTTTATACTTTTTTTACTAATGGGTTGAAGTTTCGCGACATAATTGTATTATAACAGGCAAAGCTGAATTAAAATTGACACCAACAACAAAAAACAAATATTATTAAGGAACTAAATTGAAAAAAAAAAAGAATGGGAACAAAAAATTAAACCAATTGGTAAATAAACACCTATCTTGACTGGCAAAATTATTCAAAAGAAAATAACACATAAATCACCAAACCAAACAAAACAATCATCAAAATTAACTAATTCAACAATTAATTCCAATCAATTATCATTACAAATATATATACAATCTCATCTCCAATGAAACCCTATTAAAATCAGGGAAAAATTATTCTCACACCCTCTATGTCTCCCAACACATCAATTGGATAGTAAATAATAATTGTGCCCTTAAATTTATAAAATTTAAATGTCCAATTTTTCACCTCCAACTAAAACAAATACATTTGATAAAAAACAAAAATTTATATTTTCAATAAAAAAAGTGATTTTTATATATAAAAAAAACTTTTATAAAATGTAAAATCTTATCTACTTTTTATTTATTAAACAATTGTTTCTTTTATTTATTTAAAAAACTAATTATAAAATGTAAAATTTATTTTCTTAAGAAACTGTTTTATTAAAAAAGTGTTTTTTTTACAAATTTTATTTTTGGTTAAAAAATGTTTTTTGACACTATATGTATAGGTGGTCGGACACCACTGATGCGGACCATATTTTTTTAAAATAGTAAAAAAATTATTTTTAAAATCGTAAAAGAAACATTTTTTAACTAAAAAAAATAAACAACAAAACAATTTTTTAATTAAAAAATAGATAAGATTTTACGTCCTATAAATAGTTTTTTATAATAAAAACATTTTTTTTTATTGAAAATATAAATTTTTGTTTTTTATCAAATTTATTTGTTTTAGTTGGAGGTTAAAAAATTGAACATTTAGACTTTATAAATTTAAGGACAAAATTGTTATTTACTATTTAAATGGTGTGAGGAAAAACATAAAAGGTGTAGGGTATTCCATAAAATAAAGTATACAAAGCTCTTAAGATGTACCTTAACTTGACAACTACCCATCCCCACCACACTCTCTGCAGCAAAATTAAGAAATATCAAAAGTCCAACACTAATTCAACCCAATCTTGTAACCCACCATAACCCCCAATCCGACCATAGCATCTCCCGCCCACGACCAAATTCAACCCAAACCCCGAACCTTCAAATTCCATAACCCACCGAACCCCATTCCCCGTGATCCGACCATAGCATCTCCAACCCGGACTTGCTAGAACTCAACCACCCCTGGCAGCTCTGAATGCACACCCGACATCAAATTCTGACCCTCCAATCACTGACCCGTTTCTATAAACCACCTGCTTCCAGCAAAACCAAAACCTATTTTACCCGGTCGATTTAACCCAACAACACCGGCGACCCCATTAAACCTTCACACACCTAAGCTAATCTCACATGCAAAAACTCAAACTAACATCCATACCCACCTCAGTTGAAAACATCACCGGCCATACACATTATCTCTAGAGACTTCAACCCTAACCCACAACTCTATCCGGCAGTCCCATCTCCCATGGCTCCGATGACTTTAAATCCACCCAACACTTGCTCCGGCCGGAAAACTCCTACCAAGCCGGCGACATCCCACAATTTCGATCACCACCTGCCCAAAAAAAAAAAAACACCTTCACACACCTAACTTAATCTCACATGTCGTGGTAGAAGGTGAATGTTATGAGCCGTGGGAGATCTTTCTGTGAGTGACCTTGGAAACGATATTTCTTCTCTATATTTTGTATTTATATTAAAAAAAATAGGTCTTGACATGACTCTGTTTCATAATAAGAAAGATCTCCCATGGCCCTACAAGTTGATAGTGGTGGATCCATAAACAACTCATGAGTGATGTTTACATCTTCAAAAACGGACATACCAATATGAGAGCCAACGTCCATTGATGAATTTTAGGAGCTTGACAATCCAAAAGCCTAAATAGATCCTATTAAAACAAAGGTTAAAAAAGTCTAATATTCACAAAGATTACCACGACGATCACCTTTTTGAAGATGTTTCAGATGATAAAAACATGAACCATGGGCTCTAAATCAGAGGATCGAATGAGAATCAAGAAACGACGTTGTGATCGGCATGGGTGACGATTACTCCAAAGGCAAATAGGTCCGGTGTTCCCAATTCGTCTCTGTCTTATAAATAATCTCTAGAAATTGCTATTGAGATGTATTTAAAGTGCAAAGATGGATGGACGAATGAAATTGCGAAGTGGGAAAGTCTAATTGGAAGAAGATCATTCAATTTTTTTTAGGTTTGACGATTGATACTTAAATGCTTGTTTAGCATTTAGAAAAGTTTTGTTGACACGTGGATAGTATTGGGTTTGAGAGTCTTAAATGCTTTGCCTACGTGGATAGGTTGGTTGGAGAGGAGTCTTAATGCCCTGTTTTGCATTTTATAGTAGTAAGAGATTGGCTTGACTTTGTGAGATTCCATTTGTATGTATAGCCGTCTCTTTGGTTTCTACAAATATTTATATGTCTTCCCACATCTCTCTTATCATTTATTTTTCTCCTCTTTTTCTTAGAACTCAACAAGCTTTTTTTTTGTTCATATGAACTTTCATTTCTCTAGATACGTTCTCATTTTGCCATTGCCTCTTAATTAGCATTATCAACATTACCGGCACATATATTCATAAGTACTAGATACGTTGTATGTGTAATACCATATGTAATGTTTTTGATTTACAGTTCTCATTATATGTACAATACAAACAAGCAAAAAAGCACATAGGTTTATCAAAATTGAAACTTCTTGCTTATTGTTTTCCATATTTCTGTGTGTTTTCTTGACGATAAGTAATTTATTTATGAAGCAATACCTGGTAATAAGCCTTTTCCAGTTTTGTTTTCATGAACGGGGCCAGGCTTTAGCATTTAGTGGCATGAGTACTATAATAAATTTTTTATTTTATTTTTGTTATTAAAACTGTCCCAAGTTCACAGGTTTGACTAAGATATGTCGAAATCCTTTAAGGTGGGAATGCTCTCCCAAAAAGTTCCATGGACATTCAAAACTAAAGACACAATGTATCTGCTAGAGGGTAAAGTGAAGGTTTACTGTGATGGGCACGATGAGTTTTTTGAAATAGGTGGTGGTGATTTGGTTGAATTTCCCAAAGGAAGAATCACTTGGGATGTTACTGAAGCTGTCAACAAGAACTATCACTTGGACAAGGGATATTCTTAAGAAAATATGATGTGTTAGTTAACATCTATTTCACTACTCATTATGCTTTACTCTAAATCCTTAGTTTAAAAATCTTACTACTCTATGATGTGACAAAATGCATTATGCGTTGTTATGTAGGGCAAACATGTACTTTAAAATGTTGATGCTCAAAACGGTTATGGAAAACTATTATTGCAAGCAAATGATTAGGCAAAAAAAAAAAAGAATGCATGCATGCTCCATAATAATTAAATATCATTGTTTATGCAAATTTGGTTGCATAAATCCCATTGTGTCAATGTCTCCATACACTTTAAATATGTGTACATGCATTTACACTCTTTTATTGGATTTTAGTATTAAATTATTTTTACGATTTAGGTTTAGGCCTTTTTATGATTTATAGGTTTAGGTTTTGGTTTTAGTATTAAACATAATTTCTATAACCTTATGTGCTTTTTTTTTTGTTTAATTGTGAAATTAACTAGCAGCCTTTCATGTTGTGAGGGTTCCTTTATCTTTTTATCTTTATAATTTATAATTTATTTATATATTTTGCAAGAGCTTGGACTCTGCCCGTTCGTATCAGTTCTGTTCTACCGATTGGATAAGACACGCTAATGGGAAGCTCAGGTTCTTAGGTTTTTTCAGACTAAATGGCATGTTTTTTTTATTATCTCATTGATAGTATAAGATGAGTTTGGATATATTTACTCTTTAGAAATATTTGTTTTTATTTAAAATATAAATGAATGCGTTATAATTTTTTACTGAGTATTTGGAGACTGAAGACATTTAATTTTATGAAGGAACGTCAACTTCATAAAAATGTATATGTTCATTTATTATTAAACTTTATAGCCTTACTAAACAAAAAAGAGTTCTTATATTTTCGGCCACGCATCGCGTGACCGGCATACTAGTTATAATCTAAAACTACAACACAAGTAATTAATGGGCGCAACTAAGAATATGTAACTAATTATGGGGGGAGAAACAAGGGATTTGAATCCATTTATCAATTTTAATTAATAATATGGATTAATTTAATTTTTCCATTCCCAATTTTATAACTCATACTAAACCGACTCTCGCCACGTTCAATTCTGAAAATAAAATAGTTAAGTTCACACAAAATTTAATGTCTCTAATTTGGATGGATGAAATCTCTATTCCCTTAAAAATATCAATTTTAAATTTTAATTGTAGTCTTTAAGCATGGACCATTAAAACAATCGAGTGCAAGTATAATCTATCAAAAAGAACTCGCACCAAAAATTAATATGTGATCAATTTTTAAGTCTTAATGGTGTATTGAAGTAGAAACATCAAACAATTTAATGTAAGTATGGCCCACAAAAAAAATACACATTTTAATTCTTAAAATATAAGTTAATAATGACTTTCAATGGTTTAAAACACACTCTCGCATCGTTTTAAGTGAATATCAAAATTTCAAAATATTTAAAATATGCTAGGAATGAATACAAAATTAAACTAGCTACATAATACTAATCAAGTATGAGAAATTTCACCTACTCCTAGTAGAGAATTTACGTTAACGTAATGATAGACACAATAAGATTGTAAGAATGAATAAGAATTTTCATTAATGGTACAAACTTATAAATAATTGTGTCTTGTATATAATGAATTTGGAAAAAAATTCTCCCCATAAAAGTACAACTCCTGGAGCTCAAATAATATAAATTCTGTCAAAGTTTGTTCTAAAAAAATTGTGTTTAGAAATTTTTCTAAATATTATGAGCTTTCTTATATGCCATGAGGTGTGGTGTTTGGGTTGGGGTAAAACTCTTTTAATTAATTGCATTTGGATGGTAAATAAATCATTAGGCCTTGGAAATTTTCGTCACTATTCATGTCACCAGCTTTAATTAAATTTTCGACCCCCAAACTTTAAAATCTAATTTTCTCCCAAACTTTAAAGTTGCAATTGTTTTAAAGACCTTTTCAAAAATCTATGGCACTACATCAACGGACACTCGCGATTATATAAACCCCATGAGTACATGCACTTTTCTTTTTTAAATGAATTGGTTTAAGATTTTTATAACGTGGTATCTTTTATTACATTGTATACTGACACCAAGTGACCTTTGTTCTTTCCTTCGCCTGTGCATGTTTATACATTACTCTTTCCTCCTTTAAAATATTAAATTCATTGGTAATCTCACTACTATTTCAATGATCATTCACAAATTCAGTTTATTATGAAATGTGTTGCTTGAGCTTGATTTTCGAACTTGTGTTGACTCGAGAATTGAGTAAGCTTTAGGAAAGGGTCATAAACCCTCTTTATTATTAACCCACATTGACCATGACCTCACCCTAAATATTTCCCTAGTCAACCCCTATGAGCCTAAATATAGTCTGTCATTTCAAAATCCAAAATTCCATAATCAATTCCACATTGGAGTTTTAAACTGTAAAAACACAGTCTATATGTTTATTTAGAAGTATACTTGGGATTTTATGATGTTCTTGTTATGTGGTTGCAATTAAATAAGTGAGAGAGATAATAATAGAAAAAAAAATGAGAAGATAAAGTGTAAAAGAAAGAAGAAAAGTAAAGAAAAAAATCAGAAAAAATAAATTAAAGAAAGAGAAAGTATTTATATATTGTACATAGTATTCAACAATCTTTGTTACTCTCCATTGTTATATCCAATGCTTGTTATGGAAATCATATTCCAATTTTAAAATTGCCCCCAATTTTCTATTATCCTTAGTGTTTCATCCCCAAACACCTTGGATCTGTACATATACTGTCCATTTCATATCATTAACCCTAAACCTACATTATAGCGCTATAAAAGTCCTATATGATTCTAGGATGAATTTGATTCAAATGTCCTAATAATTGCGATAATCCGTGAAAATATATTTTGTCCCTCTTAATGAATGGTATCCTTCATTGAGATTAGATAATTTCAATTTCATATATATCGTTCTTATTTATAACTTGTGTGGCCCAGTGTTCATTTACATTTACTCTTTATGCCCGCATGTCTTGTGTGTTACCCCATTTTCATAGTTTTTTCATTTATTGAGTGTAAACACTGGTGATGATTGATATTTTGTACGTTTAAATGGTTTATATTCGGTTTATAAATGTTTTGCCAAACAAAAATATTTTTTATGTGCTCTCTCTTCCTCTCACTCTTAAGGCTTCAATTGTCATTGAAGTTAATCTAATATTAATAACTATGGACTTTTGAGTGAATTCATTCATTATGCTAATAACATGTTGAAATCATTTTTGTTATTATTGGGCATTTATTGTATTATTGTTTGAGCATACTTTTTAAGGAAACTTTCCTATTTATGGGTTTCATCCCCGAGAACCTTCACGAGACAACATTCGTCCACTAGGATAACTTAGAAGTTTAACGGCTTGTTGCATTCTCTAAATGCAATCGTTTTCCCACAAAAGTGGTATTTCTATCTTTTATGCATACATATTTTTATTTATCACTCTCTGTTGGAGTAGTTTTGTTTTGTTTCATCACTAGGGACTAGCAATGTCTAAGTTAGGTGGTGTGATGCATCATTAATATTGTACATTATCACCCGTTAATCTTATGCATTCTTGCACATTTATGACCGTTATATCCTACTTTTATGCTCATATATTTGTTAACCTTGATATTCGATACATATATGTTGTGTAGTGTTTATCTGAGATTTTGTAGGTATTATAACACTTAACGGAGTAGTCAGTTGTGTTTTAGGAAAGTCCCGTCATTTGATGCACGTTCAGGGGAATTTTTATAATTTTAGATTTTGGGTTCTAGGTCGCCGAATAGCATGGATGTGTAACTTATTGATTATCTTCATGTCTCCGATGATTGCGCCTCAATCCAAATCCTAACGAATTTTTTACGAACATTTGTATGAGCATCCCTTGTAAGAAATGAATTTAGGCCACTCACCAATTTTCCTTCCCCTTGGAAGCAGGATCCAAAATTTGCTTAAGCCGGCCCTACCTAACTAGAGCCGAAGTTGGTCATCCATGTTTTTTTGCTTATTTATTTATTTATTTTTGTTTAACTTTTCCCCACTTACTATAAATAGTAATAGTAGTTTTATTTGAAGAGAATGTTTATTTTTAGGTCAGATTAGGGTTTTGTTTGGTTTGGGAACTCTACCTTCCCTCATAAGTTTTATCTCATTTTATGTAAGTATACAATTCATCTTCTTCTCCATTAATATAAGTTTCCATTGATATTTTAATCTTTGTTAATTAGTGTTCTTCAATTATTTCTCGCTTTATTTACTTGCTTTTATTACATACTTAATATGCTTTCTATCTAAGTTAGTTTAGGTTGAGATTGATTTAACTCACCTTAGATTAAATGGTTTCTTTCATTGGTGATGGATTATACTAGTTTAAATGGGTTAGGCTGTTCTTGATTTTGCACCTAGGAGATTTAATGGTGTATATCATGTATGCTCCTCCTTATTTATAACCTTACATGTGTAATCTCGGGAATATTTATTGACGCCGAAATGAATTTAACTTTTATGACAATTTAGGGGGTATCAACTCTATATTTTATTAACTATGGAAATGAGATCAAAACTCAATAAGTTTTTCTTCCCATATAACCATTTATACTAATTAACCTAAGGTGAGGGATATTATTCTCAATCTATAGTTTTTACTCTTTAGTTAATCTTGGTTCCAATACATACCTAGATTAGCCTAGGTTAATATTTTGTTAAAACTATCACATTTTACACTTTTATTCAAAAGTAATAAATCAATTAACGTGTAGCAACCTTATCCATGGTCCCGGACTAGCCGTTATACTCCCATACAGAGTGTAGTCATAGTTAAGGATTTTGCATAGCCGTGGGAGCCGAAAACAATAACAACGTAGTGTCACGAGCACCCGATTTTACCTAGTTGTCACCTACCCCTTCTAAAAGCTCACTCAAATCACCTACACCTCTCCAAAATTTCCAATATTTCCTCCTACACCCTCAAAATGCTCTCGATTAAGCTCTTCCCTTTGTGACACGAGCCTGTATTATTGCCGAAGCCACTTAAAAATAAAGAGAACAACTCAAAATCTTCGTGATGAGATTCCCGTCTGAAATTACCATTAAATAAGGTAATTATGAAAAGATGAGTGATGTGTATACATAATATTGAAAGTGGATCCATCAGTCGGATGATTGGTTCGTGCCTCTTGAAAAGTTCAACCTAGACTACATCATCCAACCCTTGTCAGAATAATATGCCAAAAATAAGGAGATATGCGAAGTTTTCGAGTTGCTTACAATGCTGAAACTCAAAGGATATTTGGTCATTTCTTTTCATCACTTCTACGCTGCATGGGAAGACTTGTATGATGAAGCAATTGGGGATGTAGAATGCATCGACTTTTCTTATAAAGATGATGTTGTTTTTACTGGTTGGGGAGATGATTCTAACACCTCGAACTATTCAGATGATGAACCTAATAAAAAGAGACTCGATACAGTTACCTCCTTTTTGTGGAAAGATTTCCTTCGAAGAACTATTGTTAGGAATAAATGAGATATATATTCACCTAAGATAGATGAAGACATTGGGCTTTTATTCTTCCTAGCATTTGTGAATCATAATACTATAAAGATCTAATATTGTAATCATCCAGTGCATCTGCAGATAAGGGAAAAAAAGATTGCCGAAGAAATGCCAATGCCAGAATTTCAGTCAAGGAAATAAAAGTCCTCTTGTAGCTCACGGAAACCCAAGCCAATATTACTATATGGGGACTCTTCATGTCTTCTCAACTTCACAGAAATTCCTTGATCAATATTTTCACCAGAATACGGTTCCCCCCTCTACCTCCCCTGAAGAGAAAATCCATATAATTGGAAATCTGTTTGATATCAAGCATGTCTCCTTCGACGATGTGGATATTACCAAAACTGATTCAAATCACAACTATTCTCTCAATATCTCAATGGAAGTTATGGGGAAGATAATCCCATTAATGCTCATTAATAACGGTTCTCCATTAAATGTTTGTCCATTAAGAACTCATGAATGCTTGGGATTACAAGTGACCTCACTCCTAGATTTTCCATTGTGCATGACAATGACAATACGCAATAATAAATTATGGTTTCAATATCTCTCACACTAGGGGCTAGCCCCATGCCCTCAGACGAAAGTTCAAGTAATCTATATCCCAACTTACTTCAATTTTCTCCTTGGGAAATAATGGCTCCCGAATATTCGAGGAGTAGCCTCTTCCCTCCATTAAAATATGAAGTTCTTCATGATAACGAAGCCATCTTCATATTATTAGAGAGGATGATAACTCGGATGGTAGCAACATGATCAACCCAGTCCTAGAGATCTAGCACAATGCAAATGATATGTTCCTCCCTGTTTTAAAGATTGATCCCATCCCTCTTTCAACAAGAAAGTACTTTAAAGACAAAGTGTGCTCTGAGCGTAGTCTTCTTAATAATATAAACGTGATCTCGATGTCCAAGAATATGCATTATGCCCGGAATGCATCTGGGCCTCGTCAACAGAGAATTATTAACTCGATAGTTCTGAAAGAATCTTTTTCCCTGTGTGGACTGGGGTATCATCCATCTCCCGTTGAGCTTATGGTTCTTCGTGATCCATATAGAAAGAAGATGTTAAAGAGGAAAGAAGTAATCTTTAGTGACTCTCTAAATGGGTATTTTATTAAGGAGGGTCAAGGCTTCCCCTTTTGTGATTTGCCTGAGCTCTGTTATGATGTTGCTGAGAGAAAGCTTAAATTAAGGTTTGCAATCATTTTCTAAAATGAGTTAACTTGGAAAAAAGGTCCAGAGCATGAGGTGAAACCGCTTACCATCAAGTTTGCTGAATCGAGCTCCTCTTAAATCATTAAAACACGAAAATCATTGAAAGTGATGATAATGATGAACCATCTGGCTTCCATACACTGGGAATGGACCTCTGTATCCACATTGAGGCCAACTATCTAACATATCTGCAAAGATCATACCTATTGATGAAGCCCTTCTTAACTAGCAAAGCATTCTATTCACCCCAACTTTGCCCATATAAAACCCTATTATCTACTCCTAGAGAATGAATATGGACATGTTTATCCATTTTCTATTACTGATATGAATCTAAATGAGGCCTTCTTTGATAAGGTCCTCAATGTTGTATTTCAAGAAAATATTGCTAATGAAATAAATTAAGATTTTGAGTATCTTGGCGTGCCTTATATAAATTGCATTGATTTTAATCAAACAAATAATGAAGATTATCTAATGAATGTACAATTCTTAACTAATATGAACGAGGAAAAATTAAATAATATAATCGTGTTCACTCTAATGATAATGAGACTGTTGTTATTAATCTTGGTTCTGGTAGCACTCCTTATGAGATTTTGATAGTGTCAACCCTTAATTATCATGAGTCATCACAATTCAAAGAAATCTTGAAATAATTTGTGGAAGTCTTTGCATGGTCCTAATATGATATTCCTGGCATCAACCCAAAGATCCTGCAACATAAAATCCCTATTTATCCATAATATAATCCCATCAAGTAGAATCTGAGAAATATCCACCTTGAGTAGTCCCTCAAATTAAAGGATAAAGTGGTCAAACAACTGAATGTAGGATTCATCTGTGTGCTTAAATATTCGACTTGCTCGCCAACAATGTCCTTGTGCTAAAATCGGGTGCAGATGTTCCTTTGTACTTTGACTATCGAGATTTGAACAAATATCTTTTGAAGGACGATTAACTTTTTACCAACATTGAGATGATCATCAACAATACAACAAATCAATCCCTTAAGTCGTTCGTCGATGGCTTTGCAGGGCATAACAAGATCAAGAAGCATCCTCACCACCAAGAGAAGACTGCCTTTACTACCCCATGAGGTATTTTTTACTACACTGTCATGCCTTTTGGTCTTAAAAATATTAGGGATACATATCAAATGTAAGATACAATTATCTTGCATGATCTTATTTATTATGAGGTGGTGGTCTACATCGATGATATGATCATCAAACCCAAAACTCGAGAATGTCACATTCTTGTCTTGAGAAAATTTTTGAATGACCACGGTAATTCCAGATGCGTCTGAATGGATTAAAATGCACCTTTGGCATCACAAAAGGTAAATTCCTAGACTTCATGGTTAGTGAAATTGTAATCTAAGAAGACCTTGCCAACTGCAAGGCAATCTTCGAAATGCCACCTCCCCAATAGAAAAAAAATATCACAATTCTTTGGGCAAGCACCAGTATGCCAACAAGTTTATCAGTTAACTCACTTCTATCTTCAAGCCCAAATTCAAGGTTGGATTGTGGTATTACAACATCTGGTTCCTCCTTAAGTATGGACGATACACTCCAAGGGCGGATAAGAAAGACCACATGACCATTCGCAAGCTTACAGGTCAATACATCATATGTGGTAAGGTACTTTTCAAAAAAACTTTGATAGCACCCACTTATTATGTATAGCAGGAAATGAAATTAAAGAAATGATTCAAAATTCCACAGAGGGGAATGCAGACCTCACATGATTATCCATATGCTTGCCAAGAAAATTGTCAAATATGGATACTATTGGACCATTATGGTCCAAGATGCGCTTCTTATGTCAGAAGGTTCCTCAAATGCCTGCAATTCACCAATCTGCAACACTTACCTTTTCATGAGTTATATAATATGACCTTTCCTTGGCCCTTCTCAACTCGGGGCACTGACATCATTGGGAAAGTCACTCCTAAATCATCAAATGAGCATGTATTGATTATGGTCGCCATCGATTATTTTACTAAATGGGTTGAAGCTGAGTTTTACGTGGTGTAGAATGCAAAGTAAGTATCCTAATTCATTAAAAAGAACATCATCTGCCACTATGGGGTCCCTCATGAAATGGTGTCAAATAATGGGCTCAATTTCAAAATTTAAGTTACAGAAGAAGTCGAGGAATATAGAATTCAGAGCCACAAGTCTTCTCCTTACGACCACAAACCAATGGGGCAGTTGAAGCTGCCAGCAAAAGCCTCAAATCCTTAATCAGTAAGATGATTGATAGTAGTAGGGATTTATTGGGTCCTATTTTCCAAGTATGCGTTAGGTGAAAATAATTTTTTTAAAAACTTCTTTTTCCAATTTTAATATGCACCAATTTTGTGAACCAATTTCAATTTAGCCAAACTTTATCTTCTTAAACCTAAACATCTAGGTGAGATTAAGCAAGATAAATAAATCACGTCCGAAAAACACCCAATGCCATTATAGGAGGAAATCGCCAAGTAGGAGATATACTCA
Source organism: Sambucus nigra (assembly GCA_949130495.1). Classification (NCBI taxonomy): domain Eukaryota; kingdom Viridiplantae; phylum Streptophyta; class Magnoliopsida; order Dipsacales; family Adoxaceae; genus Sambucus; species Sambucus nigra. Next base: position 415,077,993 of record OX422214.1, on the reverse strand, counting down.
ACGACTCGATCCCCATAAGTCTTGACGCTCTTCTATGATTCAGCCACTCCTCCACAGTGTAATGCAAGAGTCCACCTATGCCAGGTCCACAACACACGAGTGCATGTGTTCCTTGGAATCCATCGATGTAGCTTTGGCAACTGCCTACGATTCTGAACAAGGAGTCCACCATTTCTTCACTGCAAAACTCGATGAAACAAATGTTCAATAGAGATGAATAAAATCCAAATGGTGCAAATAAGATCTCTATAGCATATGTGTATGGAATCTCGGATCTTTGTAAACAATAAGAATGGTTTTAGCTTTGAAATCCTTAGAAAAAAAGTGCAGAAAAATGAAGGGTTTTTGTTCGGTAATTTTGGTTCTGCACCCCCCAAAATTTTGTGAAAATTTTCCTTAAAGAAAAAACATTAAGTCGACGCATCGTTGGAACTATATTGGCTTGTTCTTAGAATGAATCTACACATCTCGTTCGAATAAGATACGCATGTTGTTAGAATGACTAACTGATTTCATTTAAATGACATTAAATGTCGTTTGATCTTCTAAAATACAAGGGAAATATCTACATGACTCTAAAACTTATTTTTTTCCGAATAAACGAAGTTATCTTCTGAAAAACGAAGTTAAAACATTTTATAATCATTTTTAAATAAAATAACATACTTAAACCATTTTTCGAGTCCCACAAACATTATGCGTTCATACCTGAGAGTATCTCGGATTGCAATATGATATGAAGACGTGAAATGTGCACTAATAAACACAGCATGATCTATCTTTAATCTTGGCCACCACGTTTTCAAAAGAATGTCATAGGTTTCATAGGGACCGTAACTCAAAATACAGTCCTATGACTTAAACTTCAATTTTGGCTAGAATGAAGTCAATTATATACAAATTGACACAAAAATTTGTCCTTACAAATCTCCCCCTATAACTATTCCGGTAGAAAATTAAACCAGTGAATGCTAAGACAGGTCGTCAAGTCGTATGTCCTAAATCCCATCCAATAAAACCCCCCAAAAATATAGGGCACGATCTAGTAAACAAATGTCGGATCGACAGCATGAACGCTCCATGTGATGTAGTCGCAAAATCTCCAATCTATGAATCATCACTACCCACACGAAACAAATAAATACCCAGTGAATTACGAAGGAACAAATGATATAAAACTTTATGATATCAATTTGTAAAAGAAACCATTTGTTAAACAAGTAGGCAAAACATATGATACCAATGTGTATACATATTTTCCAATATAGCTCATATGAATGATACCAATATGTAAACAATATGATCAAAACATGATACTAATATAAAATATATGTCCTCATCAAATAAAACTCAAAAATCCCCCGACATCACATACATAATCTCCCCCTTTTTGTCTCGAAGACAACCAGTGAGAAAGATAAACAAATATCTAGAATGAGAATAATCACATGAAGCACATATATCTCAATATACCAAATCATAGCTAACAAGCAGTCACATATAATGAATCATCAATAGCAGGAATGATTTGAGTAAACAAATTTGTGCAGTATAGAAGTTAAGCATGTATAATCAACAATGACTACATATAAACTGTCCAGAACACCTCAGAAGTACCAAAATAGAATGATATCATCATACATACAAAGAAGGTATTGAAACAGAATGAAGAGTCAAAAAGTCAACTCAGGTTGTTCGAACGACAATGAAGTGTCATTTGAACGATATAAGGTCTCATTCGATCCATCCAAGAAATGACCCAAAAAGGTTAGGTGTCGCGCGATGTAAATCAAGAAACGACCTGAGAAATGACCATACCTGACACTTTTCACATCTCGTTTATAGTGTTGCAAGATCCTCTCTTCGAACGACATGGGTTTGTCGAATGACATCCAAAAGTCGTTTAATGATTTCAAAAACTTCATATTCCAGTTATAAAAATGCTTATCTTTTTCCCAGTGAAAAAATTTCCTCAAAACAGCAACCGAAAATACGAAATAGTAGCACAATAGATTCAAAACAGAAAATATAAAAATATGAGTTACATGCTAACATAGTATCAATGTGCCTAAACATGGATATGGAATGAATGGGTATGAACTACAACAAATGAATCACAACTTAGACACATCAAAACGATCAAGAATTTCTAATTGATAGCTAAATATAATCAAACTAAGTTTTATACATATGTGACAATTAATATATTGAGTTAAATGAACTAAACAAACAACATGCACACAAATCCAGAATTTTGATCATTCTTCAAACGATAGCGTCATGACGCGATTTTCAACATTAGGATTCGTGGTGCAAACCCGTTGATATTTCCAGCCAAACTCCCTCAAGTATTTATATATCATTTCTTTTTGAATGAACATATCAAACTAAATTAATTGGCCCATTTTGGGATTTTATTCTTTTTATTGCCTTAATTTTTCTTGGGCTCTTTTTCAATGGTGGCTTTCATAATGAGATTATTGTTCTCTTGCAGCCCTTTCCCATACACACCCATCATTTTTTTAATTAAAAAAATTTCTATCCTCACAGGCAACGGTTCTTATATGCACACCTCATGCTAAGTCTAATTGCACATAGATGATAAAAATTGAGAGGAGAACATCTCACAAAACTCAAATATGCATGAGAAGTCAAACATTCATGTAAGCTCCTGCATGTGTGTGAGATGGCATATATAAAAAATCGAATCTAAATGCAAATAAACTTCGAAACAACACCTAAGATCATTCTAAGCATCTATAATTATGACCAAATATCCTAGCCACATGGATAATGAAATGATGGGGGTCCAAGCCCACCAATATGCCACATCAAACATGTAAACTCATGATATAAAAATAAATCGAAAATATTTTTTTGTTTTTCAAAAAATATTATTAACTCAAAAATAAAATCTTTTTGTATTTTCTCAAAAATATTTGAAACAAAAAAATCTTTTTGTATTTTTGAAAATTTTATCAAAATAAAATCTTTTTGTATTTTCGATAAGACTCAAATAAATAAAAAATATAACACAAAATGATACACATGTCATAACACTAGCAAGATATATGTCATGAAATAAAGACTAGTGTATGATAAACATGGCACCACAATCATCATTTAGATTTAGCATGGGAAGAGTCAAGTGCAACCAAACGAGAGTCATAAAGTTTAACTCCTATAGCCATTAAATTCGATTTCCTAACTCAAGTAGGTTTGTAACGACGCATGGGAATTTTGGGAACAAAAATGACTTTATTCTCAAACTTCCTAGGAGAATTTTTAAGATCATAACAATAATGCCTATGGTGACCTTTCCTACCACAATAAGTGCAAGTCTAAACCTGACGAGGAATGTGACCTAAATGTGGACCTCTCCTAATGTTCCTAGTCGGCTCTCTCACACGCTTGGTATTGGCTTTAGGAATGGGAGCAATATGATCATCGAATCCTATACCACACCAATAATCCTTCATTGGACGGTGCCTAAAATCCTATCTAACTTTTTCGACCTAGATTCCAAATCAAACTTCACCTTACTCGAGTCTCTCAATCTATTCTCAAGATCACTAATCTTAGAGTCAAGAAAACACCTAGACTCCTCAAACTCTAGAATCTCTTTCTTCATAGCCTTCATCAAACCACTAAGACTATCTCTCTCACCCTCAATGAAATCTAATTTCTCTCGAAGAGTGTTCTCCCGTGCCCTAAGATCCTCAATCAATCCAACATTATTTTTTACGGCGCACTCTATCAACTTAGTTTTTTTACTTGAAGTTTTCCTTTTTCACCTTTATCGCTTCCTTATACAAGTCATTAGAGGAAAATTACAACTCTCTCACACTTGTCTCCTCCTACTCACTAGCTTCACCCTCACTCACTTAGGATTCACACTCAACGGCCTTGAAAGTGTCATTTACATGAGTATCTTCATGATAGGTTGTATCGTCGTTGCTCACATGACATGCCATGAATGCTATAAAGTTGCGCTCAATAGGGGAACTCTTTCACTCTTTCAGGTCTCTATCATTTAAGGTGGAATCATATGATATCAATTTTTGGCTTCCTTCTTAAGACTAGTGGGGCACTCTTCTACCTTGTGGCCATAACTGTCACAACCAAAACACCTATCCGACTCATCCCTCTTAACATTCTCAGTTTTATTCTTAGGGATGTGATCGAACTTATTTTTATTTAATTTCTCATGTCTTTTGGCATCTTTCTATTGCTTTTGGAACTTAGGAGATTTTTTGATCTTCTTTGACAATAAGGTTACATCCTCAAAATCGGAGTTGGAATCACCGTCCGAAACATTAACCTCCTCAGTTCGGGCTTTGAAAATAATGCCCTTTTCTTTCTTTTGCACATGCTTGGAGGTAAACATGTCAAGCTCATAAGTTTTTATGTAACCTACAAGCTCTTCTAGTTTCGTTGATTCAAGCATACCCAAGGAGTTTAAAATTGTCACTTTAGGATCAAATCTACTCAGAAACGATATTAAGATTTTCTTTTTGACTCGGTTGTCGAGTATTTTCTCTCCTGAGTTAAACGACGAGTTGATAATGTTGGACAATCTAGTGTAAAAATCGTCAAACATTTAACTCTCTAACATCTTAATCGTCTCAAATTGAGTAGTGAGGTTTTGAAGTTCACACGCGCTAATCGTGATAGTTCCCTTGTGAGTAAGTGCAAGAACATCCTAAGCCTCTTTTCAAGGTTTCACATGTCATGATATGAATCTTTTGGTGTGACAGACGAGGAAATAACATGTAGACCTTTATAATTATAAAGTGAAAGTCTATGTTCAGATTTAGTCCATGACTCGACATGTTTTAAAGTAGTGTCCTCTCCATCTCTCGTGACTTGTGGTGACCATCAACCGCTAACCACACACGCTCATCAATTGATTTTAAATCACTTCTCATTCACATTTTCTAATAAGCATAGTTTGGTCCATAAAAAGAAGAGTTTTAAAACCATTAAAATTCTGAATTTCATCATTGAAACACACGAGATCACTCACACAATAAATAAGTGTTTCTGGCTTTGATACTAATTTGTAGGGGTTCCTTATTCTAAGTGTGCTTTAGGTGAAAACAAATTTTCCAAAAACTTTGTTTTCTAATATTAATATGAACCAATTTCAATTTAGACCAATTTTATCTTCTTAATCCTAAACATGCATCTAGGTGAGATTAATCTAGATAAATAAATAAAGTCCACAAAACACATAATGCATGTTGATGTAAAATACGAGACTAGGTCTACTTAATCAATCACAGATAATATTTGTAAGTAAAAGAAAGAAACAAAAATATTTTTAAAGTGATTCGGCTTATTTAGAAAAGCTTACGTCCACTGTACTTGTTATTGCCTTGTGTTTGCCTTTGCATCACTTACCATTGACGAAGGGATTACAATGTAATTTATAGCCCATTATTAAGACCAAGAGATAGAATGTTAAAGGATGGAATGCCTTTATAAATTAGGCATTTACATCAGTACATAAAGTTCATAATGTTTCTGGCTATTGGCATTTGACTGATAATGTTGGTCGACCTCCCTACTGTTGGTTGGGATTCCTGGCATTAGTCGGCATCCCAGTATGATGGTCAGCATTCCATGCCCTGGTCGGTGGTTATTCTTTGATGACTAGGATTATTTCCACAGTGGATGAAACATGTCTATTTATGATTGGTCCACGTAAGTGGGTAGTTTTTGGTATCAATAGAACCCCCAATGTTCTATTCTTGATGCTTCCTTGAAAGTATGGAGCATTTAGTTCTGATAGTAGCTCGGGTTATAATTATGATGCTTGGTCGGTTACAGACTTCCCACACTTGTAAAATTATTAGCTTTGTTGATGGCTTGTATTACCTATGGCATTTTTGTAAATATCCAAACTTATAACGAATCATTTTGGGGAAAATACATCTTTTTCCGCTTAGTCACCAAAATTTCAATCGTAGTTTTTCTTTAATCATTACGTTTGCCGATTTTTGAGGCAATATGAGGCGATAAAATCTCGATCATCTCTTACCATAAACTCTCTAGGTTTTTGTTGCAATTTCTTGAGCTTTCGTGCGATCGTTCTTCCTGTCTTTTAGTTCTTGCTGAATCCTTAAGTCTTTGTAAGAATTCTTTCTTTTTTATATTTTCTTCGCATCAAATCATGGTTTACACTGTTGTTTCTCTAGATGAGTTTAGAAAAGAATGGAACATACAAGATTGGGTAGACTTAGAGTTTCCCAGTCCCCCTATAGATTTTTTTCTGTGCCTGAGGGTCATTGGATCTCTTCCTTATTTATTGCTGAATGCGATTTTACCTTTTCCCCAAATCATTTGTATCTTGAATTTTGTCAATATTTTGGCATTGTACCTTCTAGAGTAGCCCCCAATACTTTGAAGGTTGTCAATGGTGTTCATATGTTCAATTAACTTCATGGGACCCACATAGGCATTCCCGAAATCACTTTTTGTTATAAGTGGGTCACCAGTGATAGTACTTACTATTTAAAAACTAGGGATATAAATAGAGCTTTAGTTGTTAACCTTCCTGAATCCAATAGGGATTATTTTAATCATAGGGAGATTGCTCAAAATTGGCAATATGTACCCCTAACAGGGGGTGAAGTGTACAGTGGGACAAAAATTCCCTCAGGAGGGTCATGAGATAGGTTGTTTTAAATTCTTATATGACTTTATTAACAATTTTTCTGTTGAACTGTTAATTAATCACTAGTTGTTTATTTTCTTGCAGTTGATAGGAAGAGAGAGTGTCCTAAATAAGGTGACATTAAGCTTAACGAGCTCAAGTTTCTCTGGGCCCTTCATCAGAAAATTGAAAGGGAACATACTAGGTCGGCATCATACTTGCTAAAATACAGGAGTTTTGTCACATCCTTTGTTATCTGACCTTCTGTTGCTGCTCCTGGCTCCACAAAATCTGTTATTGGTGGGACCACTAATAAAGAGGATGCTAGGAAGAAGCCCCCAGCTAAGAAGGGCGACGAGTCTCTTCTTAAATGCATAAAAAGGGTCTTCCTTCCAAACTTGCTGATGGAAAAGCTTCCACTATCGACCAACAGAACTTGGTTAATTTGCTTGTTGCTATTACTGGCTCTCATGTAGCCATGGGTCCTGGCTTAGCCAGGAAATTGATAAGGTCTGGTACTTTGCCAAATCATAGGGGTGCTTCATCTACCATGCCATATTTGAAAATTTCTGAACAGGCTACTCAAAGCCTTGTATTGGTAAGAATTCTTGCTTCTTCTACTTTTTTTCTATTTTCTAGTACTAATTTGGCCTCTCTTTTTTGCAGTTCCTGGTTGATTTCAACCAGATGTTGGAGAAGTACGATGAGCTTTGTTCTTATTCAAATGATGTAGAGGAGGATTTGAAGGTCTTAAAAATTCCTTTCTTGACTCCCAATAAGTATTAGAAACTGAGAATCAGTCTTGGGATAATAAAATAAAAGCTACTATGGAAGCTGAGAAGAAAGCTAAAGATGAGGCTGTTACAGCTCGAGGATAAGTCTCTGAGTTGAGGAAGAGCTTAGTTGCTGAGAAGGCCAAGAGGGTGAAGGCTAGGTAAGCCTCTTTCAATAAGGGATGAAAGAAGGCCATGGCAGCTGCTTCTTTCCAGATTAAATTTGTGAAGAAAAATGTTACAAGGACGATTGTTCGGCAGCACTTTCTGATGTTGATACTCTTCAAGAGTCTGAGATTTTCCTCGAACATGACCCTAGTTCCCCACTAAACTTGGATGAGGAACCTCAAAATGACATGGGATCAGGGGAGTCAATCCTTATTCTGGAACCCGGAGTCAACCAACTGCAGATAATGACTGAGCCTTCTCTCCCTAAAACTTTTAAGCAAATCACTCTACCCATTCCCATCTCCAATCAAGTTGAAACTTCTACTGATAGGGAGAAGGTGTAGACTTGCCCGATAATCAACCTTTTTCTTTTTTGTCTTCATTCTTTTTATTTCCTTTCAATGTATTTGTAATCTGACTTTTATCAATAAAAATGACTATTTCTTATCTCTGTGTTTATCTTCTTTCGATTAGTACTTCAAACTCTTTATTATGTTGTTGATTGGATATTTATTGATTCCTATAATTCATGGATAAAAAGGATCAACTTTCCTCTACTTACTCCAAGATAGTCAAAAGTTGTAATGATCTTTTCAAGGCTGTTCACATGACTTTATCCTAGGAAGATCTGTCAAAGTTACTTGGGGCTGACATTTCAAATCAAGCCAAGGAAGCTTATTTGTACATGAAGTGTCTTCTTAATCGGGCAGTAGCTAATAATGTAGCTTACATTGAAATGATTGAAGACCTTCAAGAAAATTACAAAGAAGACAAGGTTCTCATGCATGGTGATTATGAGAAGAAGTACAAAGCTCTAAGTGAATCTTGGGGTTTTGAGGAAAAATTAGAGAAATATGCCTCTTTTTTTAGGAAGAAAGAGTTTTTGCTCAAGTGTGAAGTGGATAAGGCTAGGGAAATTGCCAAGCTGTTGGAGGAAGAAAATAATAGTTTGAGAGATGAGCTAAACTCTTTAAAGGTTCCTTTAACTACTACTGTTGCTTACGAGGGAGTCTCATTTTTGGATATGGAAAATGATAATCCGAGGGAAGAGCTGGAGGCCTTGAAAAAAATCCAAACCTTCTACCTCCTCACGATCAAGAGAAATACATGTCCAAGCTACAACTGATGAAAATAGAACTCAACAGACACTCACAAATCAGTCTGCATAAATAAAGGCTAAGAATTTAGCTATTGCTGATATATCCCAAAATATCCAAACCTAGGGCAAGCAACTTTCCACCCAATCTTCTCAACTCAAAATCAAGGATGGAGTGCTGAAGAAATTGCAACACCAGGTTGAAAGGTTAACTTTCCAGTTTTCACAAGAAACCTAGAGAAGTTTAGATGGAGGGATACAATGAGGCTCTTGGTAATTTTGACGAACACTTTAGTCAAGCTCAGTGGGAAGGCTATAAATGGGGCTGGACCCATTGCCTAATAGTTATGAAGGTTGAGTAGGACATTAGACTATGGTATTGGGATGATCTGAACTTTTGGAGTGTCAAGATCCTCCTTTTAAACTGGATATCAGCTGGATCCCTGTAAAAACCATTCCTCAATGCGTGATCTCTAAATATTTAGGGGATTATGGTCTTCATGATGAGCTAGAAATAACTCGACCTCCTCATCTGTTAGATGCTACGAGCAACGTCAATAGGAGAATGCTTTAAGATTTTAACTTTAATAACTCCCTATACATATTGGATGATCCTCCAGTAGGCATGAAACCAACACCGAGCTCCTCTAAGGCTGAAGGAAAGCGTTCAGTAGAGTAGTTTGCTCATGTAATTCAACTATGAACAATATTTGCATATAATGATCATTTATATATATGAAAAGATATTTGATTTCCTTATCTTGTCAATTTCTAGATGTGAATGACTTCTTTGTTTCATCAGTTCTATTGATACACTTAGGCATTTGCCCAAGTTTAGTACCAATTACCAATGAGATTATCATAGGTTCTACTGATACACTTATATTTCTAAGTTTAGTATCAATTACCTTTGATGTGATCATTGGTTCTACTAGAACACTTAGATTTAAATCCAAGTTTAGAACTAGTTACCCATGGTATGTCCATAGGTTCAACTAATGCACCTAAATTTTTACGTTTTGCATTAGTTGCCAGTGGTGACCAGGCGTATGTAGAATATGTGTCTACATTCCTATTTAGGAATCTTCACAATGTTCTTCCGGCATTTTACCCAGTTTGGATAAAACTTGTTGATTTTAATATATAGATGTATCCCTGATTGCGTTGACCAAGTATTTAGGACTTAAAGTCCTATCTTAACTTAAGTTTTTGAATGTTTCTGATAAACTTTTACTTGTGCTGACCAACTATTGAGTGATCACCAATCAACTATGTTTGTTCCGATCTCCGACCAACTATATGGTTGTTGTTGAGTGATCACCAATTAACTATGTGGTTGTTGTTCCGATCAACTCTTGCATGTTTATCGACAAAGTATATGGTGATGTATGTCATCAGTACTCCCCCAAAAAATAAAAAATATGGAGGAAATCATCATTTTAGTGATACTGAAGTGACATGATTACAAAGATTTGTCTCATTACATTATTGGTAATATTTCCTTAGATGTTTGGCATGCTAAGAATTTTTGAACTATTTTCCTTCTATAGTCTCAATTCTATAAGTACCTGGTCGGACAACTGCTGAGATACGATTGGCCCATGCCAATTTGCTTCAAGTTTGTTGGTCTTATAAATCACCTTCTTAAGCACATAATCCCCTTCCTTTAAGTTGGTCGACGTCATCCTTTTGTTATAAAATTGTGTTGTTCTTTATTAGTAAGCAACTTTTCTCAAGGCTGCATCATCACGCACTTCCTCCAGCATATCTAGGTCTAATATTTTCATCAAATCACTAACAAGATAATTAAAATTTAACACTCTATGGGTTGGCAAACCCAGTTTGACTAGTATCACCACTTCAGTTCCAAACACTAGAATATATGGTGTTTCTCTAGTGGCAGTTCTTGGAGTTGTTCGGTATGACCATAAAATGGAGTGTGGTTCATTAATACAACTTCCTTTAGCCTAATCAATTATTTTCTTTAACCCATTGAGCAGAGTCCTATTCGTCACTTCAGTTTTCCCATTGCTTTGAGGATGACCTGGAGCAAATTATAACTTTTGAATATCTAATTGGGCACAATAGGTGGTAAATTCATCATTATCAAACTATGTGCCATGGTCTGTGATGAAGTCTTAAGGAAAACTATATCTACAGATGATGTTTTTCCAGATAAACTGCTAGACATTCTCATAGGGCATGCCTATCAATGGTTCTGCCTCAACCCATTTTGTGAAATAGTCCACATCCATGACCAAGTACTTGAATCTTCCTCGGGGGGTCGATAATGGCCCGACTAAGTCGATTCCCCACATTATGAATGGCCAAGGTTAGGTAATGGAGTTAGAGTAGCCTGTGGAGTTTTACGAATGCTGGAATACATTTGTCACTTGTCACATCTCCTGTAGCTATACAGTCTTCTCTCATAGTTGGCCAATAGTATCCTTGGGTATTAATTTGGTGCAATAATGATCTGCCTGCCACATGAGCCCCATAAGACCCTTAATTAACTTCTTCTATCAAGTCTTGAACCTCCATTGGATGGAGACAACGCTGCAGAATAGTTGTTAATCCTCTTTTATATAGTACTCTATTTTCTAGCACATATCTCGTTGATTTATACTTAAGTTTTTTGGCCTCGATTGGATCTGTTGGCAAGATTTCTTCTTCAATGCTTCGATGGGATCCATATAAGATGGCCTCATATCTACCGTGATGAAATTAATCATCAAGTCTTCATTAATACTCCTGTTGGAAAACAATTCAACAGGAATAGTTCTTCGGAGCTCGATTCTGGTAGTTGATGCCTGTCGACCAAGTGCATCAGCTCGAGCGTTCTCCAATCTTGAAATTATGCTCACTTGAATAGTTGGAAATTTGGCTACTATTTCTAGCGCCTTGGCTAAGCATCTTGTCATTAGATCTCCTTTGGCTTCATATAAACTCAGAATTTGATTCACCTCCAATTGAGAATCACTTTATGCCATAACTTCCTTGGCGTTCAGTGATTGAGCTAGACTTAAGCTCATAATGAGAGCTTCATACTCTGATTCATTATTTGAGTCCTGAAACTAGAATCATAGAGCATGTTCAATAACTATTCCATCAGGAGTGTTGAGTATTATACCTACTCCACTTACCGTTGCATAAGATGATCCATCTACATACAGGTTCCCTATGGGGATGTCTTCGTCCAATGCTTGATCTGATAATATCCCATGATGGAATATTTTGCTCCCTACTTACTCATTTCTTTTGGCCATCTCTTGTGCCCTGGTGGATGTTTATGGTAGGTCAAGAGCAATTTCTTCTGAGATTTCCCCTAATGCTGTCAGCTCGGGGTGTTGGCCATTGATGACACCATTTGGGTTATCCCCCATTTGGATTTTCTCTGCCTGAGTTCTTCGTTGCTCGGGAACCTCTAAATAAGTGTATTCAACAATGAAATCTGCCATAACTTGGCCTTTTAATGAGGACCTTGGCTCATACACCACATCATATTCTCCCAGTTCTACCATAGAATACATTAATCTCCCAAACTTCTCAGATTTATATAAGGCTTACCGAGGAGGCATGTCAGTGTACATTACAATAGTGTGGGCTTGAAAATAAGGTTTCATCCATCTAGATGTCTCAATCAAGGCAAATGCTAATTTCTCCAAGTGTGGATATCTAATTTCTTCTCCTCGAAAGTCTTTGCTCGTATAGTAGACAAAATTTTAAACTCCATTATCTTCTCGTATCAAGGCAGAATTCACAGTTAACTCGGAGATGACCAAGTATAAGTATAATTTTTCTCCCAAAATTGGTCAGGAGAGCAATAGGGGTGATCCCAAATACTTTTTAAACTCCAGAAAATCTTTCTCGCATTCATCGTTCCATTCAAAACTCTTACTCAACACTTTAAATAATGGGGGACATTTGTCAGTAGCTCGAGTCACAAATCTGTTCAAGGCTGATACTCTCCCTGTTAGCCTTTTGCACCCCCTTCTTACAAGTAGGGGACTTCATTTCAATCAACGCCTTAATCCTGTCTGGGATTGCTTCAATTCCCTTATGTTTTACTATATACTCGAGAAACATTCCTTCCTAAACATCGAATATTCACTTGGTTGGATTCAACTTTAGTTGGTGCTTCTCTAGCTGATCAAAGGTTTGGCTGAGGTCGACAATATGGTCGGAAGCTTTTTTTTTCTCTTCGTTAGCATGTAATCTAAGTATCCTTACATGTTTTTACCTATTTATTCCTCGAAGACTTTGTTCACCAACCTCTGGTAAGGAGCACCTGCATTTTAAAACCAAATGGCATAACGTTATATCAATATGTTCCTCGAGGGTAATAAAAGAAGTGCTTTCCCTATCTTCATGCTTCATCTTAATCTGGTTATAACCAAAATATGTATCCATGAAACTTAATAGCTCATGCCTTGATGTAGTGTCAATGAGTTAACCAATCCGTGGCAAGGGGAAATGATCCTTTGGGCATGCCTTGTTCAAATCTGTGAAGTTCACACACATTCTCTACTTGTTATTTTTCTTTCTGACCATAACAATGTTGGTCAACCACTCTGGATTTTTCACATTTTTAATAAACGAGGCTTTTTGAAGTTTCTCTACCTCCTATTGGATAACTTAATTCTTCTCGGGGCTAAATACTCTACGCTTTAGCTTTAATGACTTGGCATCCTTATTGACGTTGAGCTCATGACAAAGGAAATTAGGGTTAATCCCAGGCATATCTTTGTGACTCCAAGTGAATATGTGTTTTCTCTATCTTAGGAACGTCATTAGCTCTTATTTAAGAACATGATCCAATGTTGTTCCTATTTGAGTAGTTCGTTCTGACTTATCATCATCTAAAATGATGATCTCCGTTGCTTCTACTTTCTGAGCTTTCACCAATTATGTTTCTTCTTTTGGATTTAGAGTCGCTATTGTGCTCAGGAATATCCACTTGATAGATGGTGGTCTTTCTCTTTATTTCTTCTAAATTTTCTTGCTCAGTAGAGGAGTAATAGCATTCTCGATTTACTTTCTGGTCTCCTTTTACCCCGCCTACTCTGAAGTTGGTTGGGAACTTCAAACATTGATGGACTTTAGATGGCACAACTTTAAATTTCTTCAATCATGCTCTTTCTATGATCATATTGTAGGCAAAATGAACATATTTATCCATTACAAAGAAACATATCTTCTTTGTCCGATTTGCTGGCCGGGTGTCGATCAACACTTCCAGCTTGATTGTGCCCAATGGAAATACTTTTCCTCCAGAAAATCCTATTAAAAGCTTGTGATAAGGTTCCAATTGACTTACTTTCAAGTCCAGACTATCAAAACAAAGGTAAAACATGATGTCCACTGAGATACCGTTATCAACTAATACACTAAAAATAATTATATCATGCCTTCTGATTTTGATTAGTAAGGGGGGATATAGTACCCCTGAAAGGTTAATCTCGAAAAAGACAATCACCAGCTTATCATTTTTAACCTTCCTTAGTCGATCTTCCACGGCTAGATTAATTCTCTGGATATAGGAGCAAGCTTGAGCTTCATTGAGGTGAGATTTTTTTCAGCCGTATGATCTCCTCCTATAATCATTTGACAATCAAATGATCCAAAACTAAGCATGCATACCTCACGTTTCGGCCTGGGCCTTTTAGGTAGGCTGGTCATCTTCATGAGTTCTCTTTTTCTCATCTCTGGGCTTGCATGGAGACTTTGACCTTCACCGAGCTACACTATTGTTCTGTCGATCAATAAATTTGTCTATATTTTCTCTTTGAATAAGTGCTTCAATTTCATTCTAAAGAGCAATGCAACGATTTGTCGTATGCCTGTGATCTCTATGAAATTTGCAGTATTTGGACCTATCCTTCTTTCCAGCAGGTGCTCTCAGCTTTTCAGGCCAACTTACCTCATTGATATGCTTTATTTCGTCCAAGACATGGTGGATGCCCTTTGTTAATGGAGTGTAATTGTTGTATTTCTCGATTCTATCAGTATTCCCCTTTTGCTTTGATTTCCTATACTCCTTATGCTCTTTATGATCCTTTTTCTCGATTTTAGCTTCAGTTTTTACTCTTGAGTTTTGTTTGGCTTCCATGGCTTCCTCTACGTTCATTATCTTGGTTGCCTTGGCCATCAACTCTGTCATCGCCTTCAGAGGGTCTTTGGCAAGTGTGTAGTAAAGCTTCTCAGGGAGAAATCCACTCATGAGGGATGTAATAGCTATCTTTTCTTCATAATCAAGGACTTTCAGATTCTCGTTATTGAAGCGAGTAGTATAATCTCTACTAATATCTCCCACCTTTTGTCTTACACTGAGAAAGTGAACTACTCTTTTCACAGGTCTGGCTCAAAAGTAGAAGTTACCAATGAATAGCTTTGCAAGATGGTTAAAACTAGAGATTTTCCTTGATGAAGGCTATTATACAAAATCTGTGCAGGACTTGTAATTGTTCCTGAGAATGCCCTACATCTCATTTCGTCGGGGATGGAATAAATGTCAGCTATTGCTTGGTATTATTTTATGTGAAGAACAAGATGAATCTTCCCATCATACTTGGGCGTAACCATAAGAGCCTTAAACTTTGAAGGAGTGGGAAAATCCAAAATAGTTTGCACAAAAGGAGATCCCTTCACAAAACTTCTCTGCAAAGGATTCTTTGCCTTCACCATTTCTCCCAACCTATTTTCCAACCGTTGAATAGAGCCCTTCCAGGCATTATTACCACCATCGTATATATGTTTTACAACTCGGCTATTCCAACCAATTATTTATGTTTAACTCTCCTCTTGTGAAGTCTGCTCGGTACGAGTAGTTTATCGGGCATCTGATCTGGATTGGACTGAGCCTTCACTTTGATCGATTAGTCATCGAGTATTTATCGACAATGCCTTGGAAACATTTTTGTTTCCCCTGGGTCCCAAACTGTCAAAGGGATATGCCCTACTCAATCTTTCCAAAGCACTCAATCTTTCAGAAGTTAAAGATTGTTGATTATATGGTTTCGAAGTTCTAAGTGAAAAACTTGCTCCTGGATGGTAAAAAGTATCTCTGGTAATCCTGGATTGGCTATGTCTGTTATTTCTTAGAGGAGGTGGTGGCATATTTCCACGAGTAGACAAGGCAGGGGAGTCGACCTACTGCGCTTAGGCTAACTGCCTTATGGTATCTTGCAAAGCCTCTTGACCTCGAGCGAGGCTAGCTAGGATTCCATTTAGATCATTAATTGTTAGTGGAGCAGCAAACGTAATAGGGGGGATGCCATCATTCCTAGTACTTGATTCAGGAACACACGAGATCACTCACACAATAAATAAGTGTTTCTAGCTTTGATACCAATTTGTAGGGGTCCCTTATTCCAAGTGTGCTTTAGGTGAAAATAATTTTTCCAAAATCTTCTTTTTCCAATATTAATATGAACCAATTTTGTGAACCAATTTCAATTTAGCCCAATTTTATCTTCTTAATCCTAAACATGCATCGAGGTGAGATTAAGAAAGATAAATAAATAAAGTCCATAAAACACATAACGCCTGTTGATGTAAAAAACTAGACCTGGTCTAATTAATCAATCACGGATAATATTTATAAGTAAAAGAAAGAAATAAAAAGATTTTTAAAGTGGTTCGACATATTTAGAAAAGCGTACATCCACTTTACTTGTTATTGTCTTGTGTTTCCCTTTTCATCACTTGCCTTGATGAATGGATTACAATGTATTTATAGCCCAGTAGGAAGACCAAGAGATAGAATGTTAAAGGATGGAATTCCTTTATAAATTAGGCATTTACATTAGTACAAAAGGTTTATAATGTTTCTGACTATTGGCGTTTGGCTGACAGGGTTGGTCGGCCTCCTTACTGTTGGTTGGGCTTCCTGGCATTGGTCGGCTACCCAATATGATGGTTGAAATTCCATGCCTTGGTTGGTGGTTATTCCTTGATGACTAGGATTATTGCCACAGTGGATGACACATGTTTATTTCTAATTGGTCCACGTAAATGGGTAAGTTTTGGTATCAACAACGCCGATGTACGAGGAAACCATTGAGGGAAAAAACCTCGAATGACCTAAGACCGACAATTACTATGATACAATTTTACAAAGTACAGATAATAGACTTAATTAACGACTCGATCACCATAAGTCTTGACTTTTTTCTATGCTTCGACCATTCCTCCACAGTGAAATGCTGGAGTACACCTACGCACGAGTCCATGTGCGCCTCGATATCCATCGATACATCTTTGGCAACGACCTACGATTCAGAACATAGATTCCACCATTTATGCACCACAAAACTCGACAAAACAAATGTTCAACAGAGATGAAAAAACTCCAAATGGTGAAAACAAGATCTCTATAACAAATGTGTATGTAAGATCGGATCTTTGTAGGCATTTATCAGTTGCTCGGGATACAAATCTGTTGAGTGCTGCAACTCGTCCGGTAAGACTCTGCACTTCTTTCTTCGTCGTCGGGGATCGCAGCCCTAAAAGAGCCTTGATCTTTTCTGGATTTGCCTCAATACCTCGTTGGTTGACGATGTATCCGAGGAACATTCCTTCTCGTACTCCAAAGGTATATTTCGTCGGGTTAAGCTTCATCTGGTATTTATCCAGTTGATCAAAAGTTTGACTCAAGTCAACCAAATGATCTGCAGCTCTCTTGCTTTTGGTGAGCATGTCGTCGACATAGACCTCCATATTATGGCTGATTTGTTCGGTGAAAACCTTGTTCATCAACCGCTGGTATGTTGCACCTGCATTTTTTAAACCAAAAGGCATAACATTATAACAATAAGTTCCCCTTGGGGTAATAAAAGAAGTACTTTCCCTGTCTTCAGGTTTCATTTTGATTTGGTTGTAGCCAGAATAAGCATCCATGAAGCTGAGTAGCTCGTGTCCCTGCTCCACAACCAGCCGTGCAAGATGATCCATCTACATATAATCTCCATATAGGTAACTCGTCTTCAAATTTCTTATCTGTTAGAGTTCCTCGGTGAAATATCATCTGTTTTCTTTCATCATCCCCGGGTATCCTTCTTTCCTCGTCGGTCATTTGTTCGCGCCCCTTTACCAATCGGAGTTGGTCGGGGTCTGAATATGATGATTTTTCTACATCCACAAGTCCTTTTACCAACCTTGGTTGGTTTGGATTTGTGTCTGTTGATCCTGTATCGTCCACAGGTAGGTCAGCAAGCATCTTTTGCTCTTCGGGGGTATACTGCCATTTTAGTGGCGTCAACAGATGGTTTTGGCATTAAAATTCTTAGAAAACATGTGCAGAAAAATGAAGAGTTTCTGTTATATAATTTTAGTTCTTCACCCCCCGAAATTTTGAGAAAAATGTCCTTAAATAAAAAAAATTAAGTGTGCGCATCATTAGAATGATATTGGCCTATTATTAGAAAGACTTTACACATCTCGTTTGAACGAGATACGCATGGCATTAGAATGACCAGCTGATGTCGTTTGAACGACATTAAATGTTGTTTGATCTTCTAAAATACTAGGGAAAGATCTACACCTCTTTAAAACTTATTTATCTCAGAATAAACAAAGTTATCTTCAGAAAAACGAAGTTAAAACATTTTAAAATCATTTTTGAACAAAATAACATCCTTAAAAAAAAATTCGAGTCCTATAAGCATTATGAATTCATACCTGAGTGTATCCTAGAATGCAATATGATATGAAGATGTGAAACATGCATCAATAAACTCTACATGATCTATCTTGAAGATTGGTCGCTACGTCTTCAAAACAACATCATAGGCTTAATAGGGATCGTGACTCGAAATACAATCCTACGACTTAAACTTTTGTTTTGTCCAGATTTAAGTCAATTACATACAAATTGACACACTTCCAAAATTTGTCCTTACAGGATTGGGCTGATCGGATCCCTTATGCCATCTAGAGCTACCTCATGTCTATCAAAATGCCCAATGGGGCTACCCTCTACTCCTTAGTATACGAAATGGAATCCGTCTTGATTGGTGAACTTAAGATACCCTCCATATGGTTCATGCTTGAAAGACAAGTTGGAGAAGTCAATTGGGAATAAATCCATTATAAGGAATTCGTATTCTTAGATGAAAATAAACTGAAAGCTTTATACTATTATTGTCGTATTACATGATCTTTAATAATAAAGTCAATGAATACGGTTTATGAGAAGGAAACCTCGCTCTCAATGATGTCATTGAACCCATCTAGGACACGAAAAGGAAATTTAAACCTAATTGGAATAGGCCAATACCTAGTGAACAAAATCCTATCAAGTGGCGCTGCTATGATCATAGACCTCGATAGTGAAGAAATGGCGCGTCCAGTCAACTTTGACCATCTCAAGAATTTTTCTCCTAATCCGACTCTCGTTGCACTATGCATTTCTCATCCTCATTATATTCTAAAAAAATTCCTTCCTCTGCATGAACTATGGAGAACCTGATCATCTCAAATCACCCTTTCTAAAATCTACAAACATTAGTCACTCTCATCATTATTAATGAACAAAAGGATTATGTATGCCTCAGCTATCGGTATTGGTTGTTCAAACATAAAGAAATTCTTCAAAAGGCATAAAAAGATTTGTCAAAATCATCTTTTATCACTTCTTTTATTTTAAAACATGGTAGTTACATGAACTATCGATGATAAGAAAAGTCCCTAAAAACTTACATAAACCGTCCAACTACTTACCACAATAACATGGCCTATCCAAGCACAATCACATACATGCCTACTATCCAACCTATATTAATAAAGCTTCATAAGACCCATCTCAAATACTAGAAGTACCAACCTCAACATCATCACCGCAACCACCACTCTGAGGGTCCCTAAAAATCTCAATTTGTACGACACTTCCTTATGCACACCATACGACAGTATTCCCTGAAAGGGTTAGCCGACACCAAAATGTCTACTTCCATAACCTTAAACATTCTGTGCCACCCCTACCCTGTTTCCTCAACACTGATATTTGGGACCAAATCCCTCCACAACCACTTTAAATAATCCCTAGACTCCACAACAACTTCCCCTAAGATCGAGACAAATGGGTTGACGGTCTATGGTGCTGTCACAGAGACTTCAGGGTCATTCTCAAAGATTCAATTAGGTCCTCCACGGTAAAGAAATTAACTATGCATAGAGAGATAATTTGCTCCTTGCCCACTTAATGCAAAATTCACCAAGGAAAGTAAAAGGAAGTATGGCGGAGACCTAACAGTAAAACATAACTGTAATTATTTTACTACATGACGGGATAAAACTCACCCCACCATGGCATAGACCAACGAAGGAGTCTAGCCCCATGCTCCACAAACGAGTCAACCCAGATCTCCATAGAATAACTGAAGCTCTGAAAACAACATGAATCCTCTCTGAAAACTACATGAATAACATCACGTGAATTCCTCACAATAAAGATTACCAACCTTCCCTCCATTCATCAAGGTCGTTCAATGTCTCCGCCAGTATGGTCATAGAAGGGTTATAGTGGTGATTCATCTACAGACTATGATAGCTACTTGGGTATCCACACTCAGATAGCTTGTCACCAAAATAATTTTAATAGTCATGCACAAGGCCTCAGGTATAGCAATGCCATTATCCTTGTAATCCCTTTGATGCACAAATTTCACCACTACAGGGAGATTGATACCTACTCTACGCACCAGTGGTCAGGGGACAAAAGGAGAAATGTGAGACAATTTAGTTAAAAACACTCGAGGAGGACGAAAAAGGTCAGACATTGTTCCGAAACTCGAGGGTCAACATCCAACATGGTAAAATATTCATTATAGGTTGGATACACATCATCTAAACCAAAGTGAAACATTTGGTCTTGGGGGTTCAAAAACTCCAAAGCTCCCTCCAAAAGATTCGAGTCAATTGAGCGATTATGCCAAATAGTGGTCGGGTGCAAGTTGAATGCCTCATAGTTGACATTGTGTAAACACATGGTCTCCAACCCTTCAAGATAAGCTGCAAAAGTCTTGGCCACGGGAATGACCATTTGATAAGAATAAAGAAACTCTGTGGTAGGAAAAAGAAGAATAGTTGATGTGTGGTTTAAAACTTCACCCAAAGGTCCCTTTTATACTTGAAGTTCTCCATAAGAAGATGAAATTATAAAAATGCTATGGTAATAACAATTCCTTAGTACTATAGATTCAATAATAGGACAATCATGGCTAAAAATGAACTATACTGTATTGGTATGCCGATATGCAGGCCAAGGGGTCAACCAGTTGGCACACCCCCATTTTCAAAAAATTCTCCTCTGCTTTTTTGTTCCCCCTTTTTCAAAAAAGTCCCTTCCAAAGAGGATGTTCTTCAAAAGAGTCTCTCAAGCATTTTCTTTGCTTAAATTTTCAAAAAATACCACAAATACATTTCCTTTCTTTTTCATTCAAATAAAACCCCCATTGGAAAATTAAAAAAGTGCACATAGATTAGTCATTAACTTAAGATAAGGCAATAATTAAAAAATACATCATTTTATTTATCTTTGTCATTACTTTTACATTTTTTAGGAATAAAGGAAAAAAAGAAAAGAAGCAAAAAAGATCAAAATTGTCAGGACACAACCTGAACTTAACAAAACTTAATCCTTATAACCACGATTTCAAGGGTCTCGATGAATGTGATTATCACGGTTACGAGAAGTAGACCCCCCAGTTCCCAACTAGCTTCCTGTATAGAATCATCAGCAGTTTCTAAAGGTGCCATGAAAGATCAAACCATCATACGCACATGCTCGACTATGGAGGGCATCCAAGACCATTCATCTCTTAGCCAGGATGATGAAATAAGCACAATCCACAAAGAGAGAATCAAGAATAATGTTAAAAGTTAGTAACAAATAAAGAAGTCAAAAGTGCTCAGAATTAAAGTACATGAGTGAAAATAAAGGATTATAACAATCTCTAAAGATCCTCCTCAAAAAAAGGAGTTAAACTATCGATCGTCTGGGGACCCCACCCATCTAAATATAATAGGAAAGTTTGGAGTAATGCTAAAGAATAGGAGCCTCTGCCTTTGCCGCTTCACCATTTTCAAATGCCTGTGCCGAAGATCCCGGTGCACTACTGCCACACCTAGTCCCTACTGATGCTGGAGGCACACCTTCCATGTCATATATCGATGGAGGCATCAACTAACTAGATTCAAAGTTTTGATAGTCGTACCCTACTATCACATAAGTTTGGAGCGTGTAATATTCCCCCTCCATCATCGTCGCTCATGCCTCATTGCACATCTTGCCCACGCTCTGCATATGGACATGAGGACTCATCAGTGGGACCTCCACCTCACCCTCCTTCACTTGTCTGACTACCCTCTTGCCTAGGTATCAGATGTACCTAAACTTGTGATCCAACAACTACCGTGACTTGACATGAATTCTTGTGTCCCCCACCAATCCCGAGGGCTAATACCAAGGGTAGAACGTCAGTTGTCCCCGAATAAAATCAATCATCAATATCTAAAACAAAAAAAAATGAAAAATATAAAAAATACACATAATCTAACAAAGAATAAGGCCTAACATGGTCTCTCGTACGTGCATTCAGCTTGATCCTTACATCCTTGAGGAGAAAAAACTCCTTCGATACCCTATTTTCCCTTCTCCACCGAGTCATCCGAACCCAATCCCCTACTCATCGTATTTAAAAGGCATCAACCCTGCATTATGTTCGATCATGTCATAGAACCACACCTGAGAGAGAAACATGATTTGTTAATAAAAATCTCTAGGAAAAAGAAATAGAAAAAATAAAAGAAATATTTAACTGTTACTTCCAGAAGATACGTGGATCCTGTGAAAGTTTGCCAATAACACCGACTGAAGGCCTCAAGAGAAGAATAGAGATGTCAGTGTCTAGCTCCCACAATTGCATCTATGAATCTCGTAAATGATCCGAAGTAAAGGCAATAACCACAAATGGAGGACATCTTCGCTCATAGCCATCATAAAACCTCCTAACAAGAGCAAGATGAATATGTGGCTGCATGTCGCATCTAATCCCCATTTATAATGTCTATCTGTCGCGATAACATTTTGTTCTTCAGTATCAAAACTTTCATAGACACTCTAGAATTAATTCGTTGCAAGTCCCCTATATCCGCTCGGATCGCTATCTTAGTCAAACAGAATGACCTGTCCAACACCACCTGCACCCCCGCACACTGCAAACCTATCAACTAATGCACGTCGATTGGGGTGATTGTCATCTCTCCCACACCTAAGTTAAATGTATGGGTTGTGTCACATCATCGCTCACCCAGCTCGCACGGTCCTACCGACGATCGCGGTGTGTCATGCAAAGATTCCTCTAGGTAAGCGAACCTGATGAATTTCACTGTAAGCCTCACCTCCCTTGGAAGTTTCTCCCACACTTTTTTTTGTCACCATTGTACCTTGAGAGAAGATAGTCATCTCCACATGGTGAGTTTGGAAAATTAAAAATAGAAAGCATTAATCCCCAATGAAAATATAAAAACAAAAAAAAATTCTAAAAAAGAAATTAAATGAAAAAGAAAATAAATACACATATAACCGTCTGGGTTCTTCACTCTCATAGATCAGTGGATCTCTATCTCTCGCAGCAGAATCCTGTCATCATCCACTACCCTACCATCATGGTACTCATTCTAAACCCCGCTCGACATTACTCCAGCGTGATGCCACTCAATACCGGCCAAATTTTCAATCTCAATGAAGGATTTATTGGCCATTTCTTCCAAAACATTCTCAAATTTTCTTAAGGTTTCTTTCTAGAGAGAAAGAGAGATGGATTTCTTTTACAAGTTGTGAGAAAAGCATTTTACATGGCCCCTATTTATAAGGAACCAAGAGGTGTATCGGTCAGCACCCCCTCGATGTGCTAATCAGTTGCGCCTGTTGAAAATCTCGAAAGCTTCTAAGAATTTTGTGTCCTGCCGATATGCACCCTCAGTGTGTTCCAATAGTCACACCCTTCAATTACGTTACAAAAATCACAAATATGTCCAAAATTTTGTCGAACAAATTGCAGACCCTCCCTAAAAAAAAATTCTCAAAAAAAAATCCAAAATCTCAAATTTTATCAAAATAGCATTTCTCCATGAAAAATCACCTAATTTCATAAAGAAATTCCTTTGAAAAATTTAAATAAATTCTCAAAGATTTTTGAAAATTCTAGACAATTCCAAAACATTTCCTAGAAAATTACTTGAATCACAAAGGTAAAAAAATTTCCTAAATTACATAATTTTTAATGAAAATACTTAATCTAAAAAATATCGAAGCATCTAAAAAATTATAACATCTGTAAAAAAAAATTTGAAACTATTGAGAAAATTCTTAATACATCGCACAACCACCCCAACTCTATTTACGTCCGTAGAATTGACATTTTTACCCCTTAGGTCCGCCGAATTGGTCTCTTCACCCTTCAGGTCTGGAGAATTGACCTTTCCATCCTTTAGGTCCCCGTAATTGACCTCTTTATCCTTTAGGTCCACATAATTGATCTCTTCACTCTGTAGGTCCACAAAATTGGTCTCTTAATCCTTTAGGTCTATAGAATTGACCTATTTACCCCATAGGTTTGTAAAATTAACCTTTTCACTCTTTTTGTCTCTAGAATTGAACTTTCCCTCATCAGGTCCGCAGAATTGACCTCTTCACTCTTTAGGTCCACATAATTGACCTACTTACCCTTTAGGTCCACAAAATTTACCGCTACACTTTTTAGGTTCACAAAAATAACCTCTTCACTGTTTAGGTCCTCATAATTGACCTTGGCCCTTAAAATTGACTATAATCCTCGGAATCAATCGCAAAAACTCTTTAAGTCCTCAAAAATACCTTGACCCTCAAAATTGGCCGTGATCCACTGAATCGATTGCATACACTCTTTAGTCGTAATTGACCTTAGCCCTTAGAATTGGTCGTGATCCTCTAAATCGATCGCATACACTTTTTATGTCCATGAAATTGACCTATTTATCCCTTAGGCCTGCATAATTAACTTCAACATGTCCACATAATTGACCTCTTCACTCGTCAGGTGCTCAAAATTGACGTTAACACTTAAAATTGGTTGCAACCCTGTAAATTGGTTGCATAAACTCCTTAGGTCCTCTGAGTTAGGTCTTCATCCCCAACACCATAAATTTCATTACGGATTCTATGTTTTAATGGCGTTTGCTTATCCTAAGATCAATCGTTTAGGTGCTCTATAGACACTTCATTCTAGTACCCCCATACAACTTAATAAGTCCCAACATTATCTCTTTAATCCTCAAACCCAAACTCCTCCTTCAAACCCTAAATTATATATCACTAATCACTTCTTGAGCTCTGTATGTCATTGTTCAACTATTAGAAATAAGAGTATCCTAGCACACTTTAATAAGGATTTAAATTCCCTTTACGATGATCCATATCGTGCGCGGATCAGACTTATGATTCGCATTTAACACTTCTTTTACTCGAAAGGTCACTGGATACTTCTTGATGTATGTTTGAAATTTTTAAACCCTCACAACTGAGAGAAAATTTCATAGGGCTCTAAATCCCCTTTCCAACGGTCCATACCGTAAACGAATCATAATTACGGTTCGCGTTTAGTTTCCTTTTTATCCAAAACCCCTATAATGGAGCTCACCGAACGCTCTCGAGATCCGTTTGACTTTGGTCAATTCTCATACTGGAGAGTAACTCATTGAATTTTCTTAAGGCTCTGAATTCCCTTTTCAACGGTTCATAATGTGAACGAAACAGACTTACGATTTGTATTTTAGGACCAGTTTTTTAAGAAATCCATTACTGGACTGCCTATAGGCAGAACATAGGTTACTTTACTTGGATGTCAAGTCTAGTACCTATGTCGATAGGCAGGCCTTTTCCTATGCTTACCGATAGACCCACCAGGGCTGCTAGGTCTTTTGGCCTTCTAAGGGTTTCCTATTTAAGGAAGCCTTGACCTCATTGTTGAGGGCCTTTTGCCCTGAAATCAATGCAAAACTTTTCAAAACATCCATTTCCATGCATTATCCTAACATTCCATTACATCACCCACACCTCACCTTTGCCACTCACTTTTCCACCATCTCACCACCATTGCGACTAACCTACATCATCTTAAAAATCAGAATTCAAGTTTCACAAAAGGTCAAATTTTTTTTATTCAAGTTCATAAAACTAGTGACATTTTGTACAATTTATTTCTTTAAACACATATTTCGTTTCTCACCCATAATCACCCTTATTTTCATAAACTCAAAACTCCAAAAGGAGGATTTAATTCATAAACCCCAAACTAGAGTTTTCTTCCATTTTATACATTTCCACCACTTGTGCACACTTTTCCACATATCATAATAAAAAACTCTATTTAAGATTTCTGGGTTAAAGCTTACCCTTATGTTTTTTAAAAGTACGTGGAATTTGATGCATGATCACGGCTATGTAGGCATCCCGAATTTATCTTGGGATTTGAGTCATCTTTTTCCTCATTTTCCACAGTTTACTTCTCTCACTAAATTCATACATATTATTGCCTACTTATTTGTACTTTGAGTGGTCCCATCAGACATGTGTACTCATTTGTTGATAATGAGTCAACATCCGGCGTACTACTCATATTATAAATATTTGACTTATTTTAGTACCTTTTAATGATCATGTCAGACATGCATATTAATTTGTCCATAACGAGTCACGATTCGACGTGCCACTCATAGTATGTATATTTTCACTTATTTTAATACCGGTTAGTGGTACCCTTAGACAAGCATGCTCATTTAGTCATAGTGAGTCATGATCCAGTGCATCGCTAATATCTTAGTTATCTATACATATATTTTTCTCTTTCTTTTAGTCGTACTCCTTCAAATGAGTCATTCCCATTTTTCCCATGATACGGATAAAAGAATATTTTTATAACCCACGAGAGACCGAAATGGCAGAATAGGTGTCTAACACATTTCCATTCCGTAACTTAGTCCCCAGACCTATGATCTATTTGGTTCGTATGCATCAATTAACCTTTTGATGCCATTTCTTTGGGGATGACTACATCTTTGGCCTTTCTTTTATTAAAATAAGTTGGAGACTCCATTTTTCACATTTTCGCACCATTGACAATGACCGCTTTTATTTCCATGTAAGCTCCCTGATAAGCACCCAAAAGTGTATAATTTATACCCCGAATAGAAGCATTGTAGTCACACATTTTAATTAAAAATGGCCTTATGGTATTGTTTATTTCTCAGGTGAATACGCAGTTGCAGTACAAATAATGCTAAATCAGTATAATTGTGACACAATAGCGGTTGAAAGCAAGCATCGAAGAAATCAAAGAGACCGCAAAGCCTAAAGTCATATTTGACCATGCCCTGATGAGTTTCGATGCCCCGAGCCTTTTCCCGTACCAAACCTATGCTTAGACCGAGCCCTAGCCTTCACCCGAACCCCGTGTGTGTTTAGTTTGTACTTTTATATTTTTCTAAATTTTTATTTTGAGTCATTTTATTTTTAGGATTTATTTTAGAATTTTTTAGGATTTATTTTCTATTCTTATATTTCTTTATTCTGATTTTGATTTTGATTAGTTTTTAATCTTTATTTAGTTTTATTATTTTTCTTAGGATTAGTTTTTAGGAACTTATTTTATTTTTTATTTTTAATTTATTTAGTTAGGATTTATTTATTTATTATTATTTCTTTTTATTTTTGAGTCTCTTAGTAATAGATTATAATTTTATTTTTAGATTTAAACTTTTTAATTTTGTCTAGTTTTATTTTTTAGGTAGTGCATTTTAATTAAGGGTTCGAATTAAAAACACACAACACACTCACTTACATCCAATTTTCATACACCTAAACACACTTAAAACACCACTCACCCACACCTTACACCCATGCACCACACCACACACAACTCCACCTCACTCCATCTTATAGAACAAACCCCCACACTTTCTCTCACCTCCCACCATTAACAAAACTCAAACCTCCATCACCACCCTTATACCTCCACACAACCCATCTCGAACCTCAACCCCCTTCCGACAAATCTGCCAAACCGCCACAACAGCCCCGACCCGGAGTAAACTCGTGAATACCGAACTTCCCACAACCCGAAACCCACTGAACCTTACCCATTTTCCCTTTTTACCCGAAGCCATACCCCTACTGCCCCAACCCGATTCCGACCAGGGCAGGCTCGCTCCCTTGAACCCCAACTCGCGACCCACCTATACGGACCTGTCCATCCCTGTCAACCCGATTTCAGTTCCGACCCAGTTTCCAAACTCATCTAATCCCGGGGCAGACACCAACCCCCCACAACCCATTTGGCCCTCCGAACTGGGTGCCCATTCCCCCATAAATCGACCTGCCTCCTGTTCAACCAAGCGACCTCCATCCAAACCAAAACTAATTGCACCCGATTCCATACCCTCTTCCCTTATCCCCCCAGGATAGGAAATCATCCATTTGCCAAATACCAAAAAAATCTCCAATAAAGCCAACTTCGTGGGTTACATTATAAATGAGAAGGGAATCTTAAACAAAGAGGGAGTCTCACAGATGCACGAGGGAAAAATGAGAGACAGAAAAAAAGAGACTACAGAGGGTAGAAAGAGAGTTAGAAAAAAAGAAAAAAATATATAGTTTAGGTTTAGAAAAAAATTGTAGGTTCATTTTTTATTTTCAGTTTTGTAATCCAGTCAGTTTTTGTGGCAAGTTTGGGACGTGTGTTCATGCACACAGTTGATACAGGAAATTATTTCGTGTCATAATTCTTTCTCTTTCTCTTTAGTTTCTCGTTTGTTAATTGTGCTTATGCGGAAATTTTAATCATGTCCCACCCCATTCAACGAATGGGATGAAACGCGCGTGTTGACTTATTTAATAAATTAATTTTTCATTGATGTGTTCTAGGCTAATTAAATTGGGAAATATCACACATTAATTTATGTAACGAGAGTTAATAAATTATTGTTGAAAATTGATATTTGATTTTTGGATTTGACTTAGAGATATGTCCTATTTTTAAAATGAAGTATTAATTCTTTGTGTGCGATTCAAAGATTCGTACAAATTTTTATGAATTGATCTTAGCGAATGATTTGTAATAACAAGTATGAATCTTATTTTTTATGTAGTGACAATTCCTGCCTTAACCTTTTGCGTTTCATCCCTCTCATCAAGAACTTGATCGAAGCTGTTTGTGGAGTTGTTCGCTCAATCTTCCTACTCTTCATCTCGTACTCTATCAGGTATTGATTGTTACCTTTCTTTTGCCCTTTTTTCAGCCTTGCATTTCCATTTCTTGCATTTTTCGGTGTAGTTTAAGTTTTTCGGTGATCCCTTGAGTTTTCTGGTGAACCTGTTCTTGGTTGTTCTTGGTTTGAAATTTTTTAAAAACCAAGTTTGATCCTTAGTTTAGGTTGTGCCTAGTTTTTTGTTTATGGTTAGGGTCCCAAAGTGTAGGGTCGTCTGACTTATGCTCAGACCTCTGTACAAGCTCATAGAATATTTCCCTTCTCTTAGAGAGAAGACCTTTGCAAAAATTAAGCATATAGAGCTAGCCCAAGAGGAAGCTCATAGGGCTGAGACCTTTCCCATCAGACCTATCTTCCCTCTACCTCTGAAGGTGATAAACCCTGAGCCTGTTGAGCTAGCTGAGGATCCAATTGACACTTCTCCAATGTCCGAGTCTGAGTAATATACCTCAGACCCTATGTATGTAGACTCATTCCAAGAGGCTATGGACTTTTCTATTAGGAAGGATCAGGTCCCTGATTAGGACGAGGTCCAAAGTCGTGCCTCGTCCCACAATGGTGCTATCACCTCACGGACTTCTTCTGATGTCGAGATTGTGGGGCCGAGCGTGAATATATTCCCCCACCCATCGACGCTATTCCTCTATCGACCACCACGAGGGCTGAGTTTGCTCAGATATTCCCTGGTGGTGTTCCTACACCTGCCCAGGCCGACGTTTCAAAGGATGAGGATGATGGTCATGAGAGTGACGTTGATACCTCGAAGGCTGCCGAGATAGAGAGTACTGTTACTGAGTACGACCTCTTAACCTTTAGGCATCTCTATTCCATAGGTCCTTCCATTAAGATAAGGAGACCTCTGAGAGATGAGAGGGCCTTTGGTGGCCGAGAAGGGGAGATCTGGGTCTATGAGCAGATGTTAAAGTTGGGCTTCAGTCTCCCCATCCATTCTTCAATTAGAGCAATATTATCCCATATCAACCTAACCCCTTCGCAACTATCCTCAAATGCCTGGAGGGTGATGATTGGGACTATCGTCCTTTAGAGGGCAGTCCACCACTCAGACCTTCTAGTTGGGGTCTTCATAGAATGCTACTTCCCATCCTCTACCAGAAACCACCCCAGCTACTATCACTTCCTATCTAGGAAGTCAGACAAAAATATGTTATTGGTTACCCATACCTCCAATCACAACTGGAAACCACGGTATTTCTGTGCCTCAGGGGCATAGGAACTTGGTCCTTGTGACACCTCTTCATTGTTGGAGCCAAGGATACCTCTGAGGTGGGGAAAGGTGTCCCTGGCTACTAAGGCCGACCCTGGGCTTAGCTAAGATAACCTTCAGAAGGTTAAGAATCTTCAAGAGAAAGGGGAACAGGTTTGGCTGGTAAAATATAGCATCTGATGACCCCCTATTACCTCTCTGAGACTATCTTGGGGGGGAGTTCTCTAACTGATATTCATAAGTATTATTTTCCATAAGTTGTACCTCTGCCTATTTGATATCTCTGATTTACCAACTCAAATACATTTTTTGTAGAATGCCCAGAAGGCATCTCGGACGATTTATGGGAGATGTCTACCCCCAGTCTCGTTAAGCTGATAAAGAAGGTAGGGCATAATGAAGAACGTCGATACGTCTGTACGTTGGTATGTCTAAGGCCGACTCTACTAAGAAAAGGCAACCACCCTCTGACTCGAAGGATCAAAGGCTGAGTAAGAACCAAAAGGGAGATCGTGCCATCCCTATCTCAATAGATGATGCTCTGGCTGCTCATTTGGAGCAGCAGAAGATCAGCGACAACCTGATAGGCCATGGTCTGAAGGCAATGGATGCCATCGGCTCAGTAATGATCGATGCAGACAAGCGTTTCCTACTCTCCCTGGATACCCCCTGTTGGCCGAGTTTTGCTTTCATAGGTCAATCCAAGTAAAAACTTTTGCTTTTTTATTTCAAGTGTAACCTCAGTTTTAAAAGGATAAAGGCTTGAACTCATATATCTGACTTTGTTTTGAAGGGTATTATGTCTATGCACCAATTCGTTGACTGGACCCTGAGGAAGTTTCCCCTTATTAAGAAGGGAAAAGAGGTCCGGAAGGTGCAAGCCTCTTTAAATGCAGAGGTTGAACATCTGAAGACAGCTTTGGATGAGTTCGAAATTAAGGTGAAGTAGAGGGATAGGGAGATAGCCAAGCTTAATAAGGACCACACCTCTGCTTTGCAGGCTAAAGATGACGTCCTGCAGGCAAAGGTTGATGCTGCAGTAAAAGTTGTCCTTAAGGATGCCTCTGAGAAGATATTGGCCGACTATAAAGTCTCTGACCAGTTTATAAGCTTCGGCTTTGAATATCTTGAAAGAGGTATTAAGGCAACTGGGAAGTGGGCAGCTTCAAAGGAGAAGGAGATAGGGAACTTAACTGCCTCAAACTTTATCGGTCCAGGCTTCGGTGATCCTCGCTTTGCTCAGGCCTTGCAAGAGGTTGAGAAGGAAGGCGCTGCTCCTGTAAAGACTGCACAGTTAGAAGTCACAGACTGAGGATGTTAACCTCGAGATGACGAAATCGAGGTTACTAACGTCGGCCAAGTAGACACGTCTGCGGTTGTCGACCCTTAAGCCTCAACTTGTAAAGCCTCTAACTTGTGAAGCCTTTAACTTGTAATTTTTAGTTTTTTGTCTGTAATTTTTTGTAAGCTTTGATGACATACTTTGGGGAATATTTGATCTATAACTCTGATTACTTCATGTAATACCATTTCCTTCAGAAGATTTTGTTTCTTTCAATGAATGCTCTCTTGAATGTTGCTTTAGTCATATTATGATGTTGTCTTAAAGGTCTGAGGTCACCATAATATGCTTACCCACATGAATTTCACCAAACTAATGATGTTTAAGGTCTGAGGTCACAAAAGTATGATGTTTCACCTCATAAATTTTCACCAAATTAATGATGTTTAAGGTCTCAGGTCATCAATTTATGATGTTTCACCTTATAAATTTTCATCAAATAATGATGTTTAAGGTCCGAGGTCACCAAATTATAATTTTACACCTCATAAATTTTCACCTAATAATGATGTTTAAGGTCTGAGATCATCAAATTATGATGTTTCACCTCATACTTTCACCAAACTAATGATGTTTAAGGTCTGAGGTCACCAAAGTATGATGTTTCACCTCATAAATTGCCACCAAATTAATGATGTTTAAGGTCTGAGGTCATCAAATTATGACCTTTCACCTCAAACCTTGTCACCAACTTAATGATGTTTAAGGTCTGAGGTCGCCAAAATAGGATGTTTCACCTTATAATTTTTTACCAAATTAATGATGTTTAAGGTCTGAGGTCATCAAATTATGATGTTTCACCTCATCAATTTTTACCAAATAATGATGTTTAAGCTCCGAGGTCACCAAAGTATGATGTTTCACCTCATAATTTCACCAAATTAATGATGTTTAAGGTCTGAGGTCATCAAATTATGATGTTTCACCTCATACTTTCACCAAATTAATGATGTTTCACCTCATAAATTAATGAGGTCATCAAATTATGATGTTTCACCTCATAAATTGCCACTAAATTAATGTTGCTTAAGGTCTGAGGTCATCAAATTATGATGTTTCACCTCAGACCTTGTCACCAAATTATGATGTTTCACCTCATACTTTCACCAAATTAATGATGTTTAAGGTCCGAGGTCATCAAATTATGACATTTCACCTCATACTTTCACCAAATTAATGATGTTTAAGGTCTAAGGTCATAAAATTATGATGTTTCACCTCAGACCTTGTCACCAACCTAATGATGTTTAAGGTCTGAGATCACATGGTGGGGAGTCCTACTTCTATAGGTATGACGACTTCTGAGACATGGACTAACATAAATGGGGTTTCCCCCGTTGGCGTCCTTGCCATTGGCCTGTAGGCCTATATCAATGCATAAACCTCTTTCGTCCATCTCCCCTTGTCTTATTCCAATATCTTATTAATCCCATTAAGGATTATTAGGTTCGTGACTTCAGTTTTCCCATTTTCCTGGGGTCGGCCAGGAGAGTAGAAGAACTTCTTAATCCCCACTCTTTCATAATATTTTTCTAAGGAAGAATTCTTGAACTGGGTTCCATTGTCTGAGACGAGGGTGTTTGGAAGGCCATTTCTGCATAAGATGTTCTTCCAGATTAACTGGAAGGTCTTCTGCTCTGTAATCGTGATCATCGGCTCAGCCTCCACCCACTTGCAGAAATAATCAATTGCTACTATCAGAAATCTATAGTTGTTAGCAGCTCTTGGCAATGGTCCCACCAAGTCAATCCCCTGTACTGCAAATGGCCAAGGAGAACTGATTGACGTCATTGGTTGATGAGGGATAGTGGAGAATCTCTGGCACTTGTCACACCTCTTCACGTAGGCAGCAGCATCTTTGGCCAAGGTCGGCCACCAGTATCCTTGCGTAATTATCCTCTTAGATAAAGGTCTTCCTCCTATGTGACTGGAGCAAGAACCCTCGTGTACATCCTTCAGGACGTGGGGGACCTCTGTGGGATGGACACATCTGAGGAGAGGTAGTAGGAATCCTTTTTTTATACAGGACATCTCTTATTATTGAGAACTTGGCAGCTTTGTACCTCAATTTCCTCCTTTCTAACTTCGATTCTGGAAGCTCTCCCTGTCTGATATATCTGATAAGGGGGTCCATCCATGAGTCCCCTAGGTTCAAGTTGAAGCAAGATATGGTAACCTCTTCTTCCTCAATGGTCGATTTGAGCAAGATCTCGACTGGTACTGTCCTCTTGATGCCTATCCTTGTTGAAGCCAACCTTGCTAGTGCATCTGCACGACTGTTGTCTTGTCGAGTTACCCTATTCATCTTCACCTCTTCGAAGCCTTTTAGCGTCGTTCTTACCCTCTTCAGGTATTTGGCCATCCTTTCATCCTTGGCCCCATATACTCTAAGTATTTGGTTGATAACTAACCTCGAGTCACTATGAAGTAGGAGTCGGCCAAGTCTAAGGGATTTTTCCAAGGAGAGGCCTGATATCAAGGCCTCATATTTTGACTCGTTATTCGATGCTTTAAAGTTGAACCTAAGCGCATATTCAATGTCGGTACCATTCGGAGCTGACAGTATCAGCCCTGCGCCGCTTCCACTTTCACAAGAAGACCCATCCATGAAGAGGTTCCAAACATCTTCATTAGAAGAGGTACCTGTCTTCCTCATTCTCAGCTACTCCTTTTCTGGCTTTGCTAGACACAACCTCTTTCAAGTTTTGGAAGACATTACTGTCTGCTCCCATTGTAATCTCTGGGTTATTCTCAATCTCAGCCTCCTTCCAGGTGAACTCTGCTATAAAATCTGTAAGAGCCTACCCCTTGATTGTGACCCTTGGTTGATAAACAATGGCATACTCCCCCAGCTCGATGGCCCAAGTCATCAATCAACCCCATTTCTCTGGCTTGTGGAGGACATGTCTTAGTGGTGAATCAGTGAGGATGACCATAGAGTGAGCTTGAAAGTATGGCTTCATCTTTCTGGAAGCATCTATCAGGACATATGTTAACTTTTCCATTCGAGGATAATTCTGTTCAGACCCTTGAAGGGCCTTACTATTGAAATATACCGGCCTCTGCACTCCATCATCTTCTCTTACTATGGCCGCACTGATGGCTAATTCTGAGACTGCCAGATAAACATACAACTTCTCTCCCAAAATGGGACGAGATAAAAGTAAAGGGGATCCAAGGTAGGATTTGAGCTCCTTAAAGGATTTGTCACATTCCTCATCCCATTCGAAGGCCTTTCTAAGAACTTTGAAAAAAGGAGGACACTTGTCTGTAGCTTTGGAGATAAACTTGTTGACTGCAGCTACTCTTCCAGTTAGCCTCTTAATGTCTTTTATAGTTCTCAGTGTCTTCATTTCAAGGAGAGCTTTGATCTTCTCGGGGTTATCCTCTATTACCCTTTGATTGATGATGAATCCAAGAAACTTTCCTGCTCTAACTCTGAAGACACACTTGGTAGGATTGAGCTTCATCTTATATAAGTCCATGGTGTCAAAAGTCCTCTCCAGGTCGGCTACGTGAGTGCAGGCCTTCAAGCTTTTCATTAACATGTCATCTTCATATACCTCCATGGTCTTTCCAATCCGATCTTCAAACATCTTATTTATGAGACTTTGATACGTTTCCCCTGCATTCTTCAAGCCGAAGGGCATGACCTTATAGCAATAGGCCCCCTTTTCTGTGATGAATGTTGTCTTCTCTGAGTCTTCGACATCCATGAAGATCTGATTATAGCCTGAATATGCATCCATGAAGCTCATAAGTTCATGCCCTGCCGCGGCATCTACTATCTCATCAATTCTAGGTAAGGGATAGCTATCTTTTGGGTAAGACTTGTTCAAGTCAATGAAGTTTATGCACATCCTCCATTTTCCGTTAGCTTTCGGCACGATGACGACATTAGATAACCACTTGGGGTACATGACCTCCCTGATGAATTTTGCCTATTCCAGTTTTCTGACTTCTTCCCTGATGACATCATACTTTTCCCTAGAGTAAACTCTTCTTCTTTTCTTGATTGGCTTAGTATCTTCCGCTACATTGAGTTTGTGACAAATAATCTCTGGGT
Source organism: Sambucus nigra (assembly GCA_949130495.1). Classification (NCBI taxonomy): domain Eukaryota; kingdom Viridiplantae; phylum Streptophyta; class Magnoliopsida; order Dipsacales; family Adoxaceae; genus Sambucus; species Sambucus nigra. The sequence goes on along the minus strand of OX422214.1, from coordinate 415,042,361 downwards.
CAATTCCTGGCATATCTGCATGGTTCTAGGCGAATACACTCTGTCTCTTCTTTAGAAGCTTTATCAGCTCTTCTTTAATTTTGGGTCTTAAGGATTTGCCAATTTGGACTATTTTTTCCGCTCATCCTCATTGAGGATAATTGATTCTACCTCTTCCGCGGTCTCTCCCTTCTTCAGTTTTGTTTCATCCTTAGGATCAAGTGTATCAATGTTATATGTTGATGTTTCCCTCTTATGGGCCTCTCTCTCTTCCGCCAAGTTTAAGTAGCATTCTTGCACCGAGGTCTGATCTCCCTGCACTTCCCCTACCCCATAGGGGGTCGTGAATTTTAGCATTTGGTGGACCGTCGATGGCACAACCTCAAACTCCTTAAGGGCTACTCGTCCTATGATGAGGTTGTAGGCTGAGAAGACATTTTCATCCATGACGAAAAAATTGATCCTACGGGTCAACCTCTTAGGCCACTCGTCTCCCATTCGTACAACCATCTCATACATGCCCAATGGATGTACCTTTTCGCCACTGAATCCCATCAATGGATGATGATAGGGTACCATCCTAGCTCTGTTGAAGCCTAGGCTCTTAAAATAGGGACATAACATCACATCTGCTGAACTTCCTCCATCTACAAAGATTCTCTGTACCTCACATCCATGCGCTCTTATTGTTATTACCAAAGGGTCATCATGCAGAGCCAAGATACCTTTGAAGTTGAGTCGGGAGAACCCAACTACAAGAGACTCCATATCTGCCTTCTTTCTCTTCTGCTTAGCCTCTGAAAACGCCAGGTTCACAACCTCTACTTTGGTCACTGACTTAGCCTCTACCACATAAGCTTTATGGTCGGCTACTTTGGAGCCACGCCCTGCTAGTCCTCCACATATGGTGTTAACACTTAAGGACATCATACCAACCCTCTTCACATGGGCATTGTCGTCTTTCGGTAGGAGGTCAGGATCATCCTCATCATCTCCATCTGAGTCATCATCTCTTCTTGCTGGGGGATCTTCTCGACATTTTTCGTTCCTCTTCTTTTTAGGGTCATCTCTTCCCTTCTTAGGAGATTTACGATCGACACAATTCCTGAGCTTTTCGGACTACAACATCTTCTCGATCTCATCCTTCAAGGCAAAGCACCTTTCGGTCACATGACCATGATCCTAGTGAAACTCACACCATATGTTCTTATTCCTCTTATGTGGAGGAGCGTTTAGCTTCTCCGGCCATCTTAGGGACCTGTCATTCTTTATCTCATTGACTATGTGTTCGCAGCTCACGGTTAGAGGAGTGTAGTGTGCAAACTTGTTGTCTGCAGACCTCTTTTTCCATCTTTCTTACTTTGGAATTTCTCGCTGCTACTTCTGTTCTCATCCTTACTTTGCAGCCATAGCCTCTTCAGTGTTCATGACCCTTCCTGTAGTTGCTAATAGCTCTGCCATGGACTTGGGAGGGTCTTCAGCAAGCTTCCACAGCAACTTCCCCTTTTGGAGTCCTCCGATGAGGGCTGTCATAGCTATATTCTCTTCATAATCTTCAACCTCCAATTTTTCTTTATTGAATCTAGCAATGTAGTCTCTTAGGCTCTCATTCTTGCTTTATTTGACGTACAACAGATGAGTGGTCTTCTTCTGAGGTCTTACCCCAAAACAGAAATTATGAATAAACCGTTCATCTAAGGCCTTAAAGTTCTCAACAAAGTTCTTCGGAAGGGAGGTAAACCAAATATGTGTGACTCCCATTAAAGTCCCAGAGAAGGTACGACACTTCATCTCATTTGGGACTGAATAAATGTCTGTTACGAACTGGTACATCTCAATATGATACACGGGGTTGGTACTACCATCATACTTGGGAGACACCATAGGTGGTTTGAACTTGGTAGGGGTTGGGAAGTTCACTATCCTTGCCATGAATGGGGAACCCTATGAGAATCCTCTTTACAGTGGGTCTCGGCTTTTGATGAGGTCCCCTATATTCTCTTCAAGACATTCAATGGAGTCGTTACATGGCTTTGCAACATCTTCCTGGCCGAGGTTGTCCCCAGCCACCTCCAAGGGGTGAACTAAGGGTTCCCCAACTGCTGGACAACATCGTCTTTTTACCTCCTCTTGATCCCTGTCTCGGCCATGTTGGGGTCGGCCTTTATGAGACTGATGTTCCCCATCTTCCCTTTGTGAACCTCCTACACTTCTTGCCCTAGATAACCTCTGACTCAGGTCATTAATTGGGCCGAGCCTTTCAAAGGCTGACCCTCTATTCAAGAGATCAAAAGCTGATCCTCTTTGTTGCGCACCACCATCTCTTCTGCCCCCACAACCTCGACTTTGTTGAATAGGACGTACAATGTTGTTCGAAACCTCATACGGCTTCCAACAGTCCTCTGGAGCATCTTCTGCCTCCATATCATCATACCTATCCTTAGGGAAAGGGTTTCCTTACCTCCCTAGACGTAAACACCTAGGGTCGGTAACGTCCCTCCTCCGTTGAGGGGTAGGTTGGTCTTTTTACGGTGCCTGGGGTGGTCCTCTGGCTTCAGGATGGGGTTGAACAGCTGTCGGAGTAATCATCTTAGTTGAGACACCAGGTGGCCTCATCATATTTTGACTGAGCTGTACAAATTGCTCCTTCATCGCTTACTGTGTTGCAGCCAAGGACCTTAAGGATGCTACCACCTCAGCCATTTCGGACTAGGGTGGTGCCTGGCTGGAACTAGGTCCTCCAGCACCAGATGGTGGAGGAGGTGGTGGTAACTCCGGTGCTATATGTTAAAACTAAAGAGATTATGAAGAAGATGAGATTAATACCTTAAAGGACCCCTTTTAATGGTGAAACAACTCCACGCAAGGGGTGAGGCCTATTTCACCACCAGAGTCTCCGATGAGGTTAAACAGAAAAAGAGGAAGAAACAGTTTCTCATTCCCAGAGACGGTGCTAAAATGATGATGCTAGAAATAGCACCACCAGATAAGGTGTTGACAAGCTCAAGCAAGTGATAACAATGGCAGTACAGTAGAATACATGTGTATATGTAGAAGGAGGTGAAGAGAAGAGGATGAACACCAATATGTAAGTGGTTCAGCCAATTAGGCCTACATCCACTGTGCAAGTGAGTGAGTAATGTCACTGAAATAAGGCACTAACGACCATGGATACAATCTCTCAAGATTTCTCTCTCTACTGTGTAAGTTGATAGAGTTTTAGCTAAGGTTATAATTATCGATCCTTTACAATGTTGAGGATGACCTCAATATATAGTGCTTGGGGGGTGTAATCTACCCCCCAAGCATGCAATGTGCATGTGCATGGAGATCCAGCCAGTGCAAGGATGACACCTGGATAATCTCAACTAAGTAATGATGACCTCCATATTCCCTCACGTGGAGGGAATGATTCAGTTATAACGGCTTTGTCTATGTATTCCAAGCCATACATGTGCGCACAGATGATCGTCTGTCTTTGCTTAATACCAACCTTGGCCTAGATGAGTACGAGGTTAGTGAATTACAACCCCTACCTTGGCTGGGGATTATATGATGACCTTGGTTGGGATGCCAGCTGAGGTTAGATATCTGGAACGTCGTCTAGGGACGATATTGTCTTGACAACTGATGTTGAGCCTGCAATGCTTTGTTGATCTTAGGTGAAACTTGTAACATCGACTATGGTCAATTTTGATGGTGATGCTGATGGATAACCCATGTCCATACTTATCTCGAATGATTCCCTCTCCGAGGTGATACTTGTAACGTCAGCTATGGCCGACCTGATGGATAACTGACCCCATGAGTCATGTAGACCTCGGCTTATGCCCAATCAAGGTGGTACATACAACGTCGTCTGTGGCTGACATAGTGAAGGACGACATCGCTGATGGGTAATCTCGAGCTATTATTACCTCGACTATTATACAAGCCAAGGTTAATGCCTCTGAGCTGGAAGGTGCACCTTGGGCATATCAGCACCCATCCGTGGTGTCTTGACGAAGGTGAAGCAAAAAAGGTAATGTAGGAAATCTATGGGGGAGAATGCGTTCCTCATATGAATGGCCACATGACCAAGAAAAAAATTATCCACCAAGGGTATTATTAGATAACTCTTTAACCTGACTGTAAAAAATACATTCAAAGATAGGTACCCAAAGTGCCAAGGATTTGCGAATTTGCAGCATCTGCCTTCGACAAAACTATATAACATAACATCATCGTGGATCTTTTCAACACGGGGGACCGATATCATAAAAAATGTAATGTAAAAATTATCAAATGGACATGAATTCATTTTAGTTGCTATTGACTACTTCACCAAATAGGTCAAAGCAAGATCTTATACTGTGTTGATTGAGAAAAAGGTGGCTCAATTCATATTAAAAAACATCATCTGCAGATATGAGGTATTGTTTGAACTACTGATAATGGGATGCATTTTGAAACGTAAGCCACAGATCTTGTCAAAGAGTATGGATTTCAAAGGAAAAAAATCATCTCCATACCTTCCTCAAACAAACATCACTATAGAATAAACAAATAAGAACATGGAGGTAATATTGAGCAAAATTATCGAGGGATGCCGAGACTGGACTAGTCATGTTTCGTGCGTACTATGGAGATAGAAGACCACTGTCAGAACACATAGAGGATCCACACCATTCTCGCTTGAATATGGGATGGAGGATATGTTTCCAATCAAAATGAAATTTCCTACTTGAGATTATTGTTGAAAAATCAAATCTTTGAGGCATATTGGGTAAAAAACATATATGAGTAAATTGCATTGCCAGACAAATGACAATTACTGGCACGTTATCATATGCATGGGTGTCACAAGTGGGTCACCATGACCTTCAACACAAAAGTCAAGAACATAGGAGTTTAAATGAAGAATTAGTTATAAAATAATTCATTAAACCCATATGCGACCCTTGAGTAAAGTTTTGGCCCAACTCGATAGGACCATATATGGTAAAGAAGATCCTTTCAAGAGTCCTAACCCTTCTAGTCGATATTGATGGAATAAAGTTGGACAAATCGACTAATCAATATTGTCTCAATAATTACTATGTGTAAACTAAAGATATTAAATAGCCAATAAGAACTACATACAACCTGATCCTTCATAAAATAAAGAAAAGAATCAAAATCATTATCTTGTCAATCCCATCCATAATGGTTGTACGTAGGCGATAACTCAGATTTCGATCAATCAAACCATCCCCATTCCAAGGACTGATATCTTTTAATTTTATCTTGTCCTTTTAATTCTTAAGAATAGGTCACAGAGTCTTTAGGATGGCAAAGAAAGGCTTGGAGCCCGTAGGGGACTCGTTTCTCATTAAAAGCTAAAATGTTTTCATTATAACTTACACACTTATCATCATTAAATAAAAGACTACATAAAGTTACTCAAGGTGAGTTACTACTTACACTATAAATGGACTCAAAATCGTCCACTTCTTCCTATGAAATGCTCATGTCCCGGGAATCGCTGCTCATTTCAAAGTCATCAAAGGAATACCTATCCCATAATAAGGAAATACCATGGACATCCTTAAATGCAGGAAGAGTCAATCCAAAAACGCAGTGGAGGCTAGTCTCCCTAACAACGACCACATCCGTCACCATCTCCCAAAGCCAGATAAAGTACTATTCAGACAAAATCATTGGCATACTAAGTAAAGCCGGAGGACCACGGAGTAACAACTGAATGTCATTCCTCTAAAGGTTGGAGATAATTCTTTTAAGATACGAAGAAAAAGGCACAATTGGATACAACTGACCCAAAGGGCGTGGAATCTCATGCCTTCTTCTAAATTAATGCATTACCCACCACATAAAGTAGAAATAAGTGAAGGGAAAAGCAAAAAGATGGATATACGAGAATGGTCTAAGAGACAAATGAGGTGTCACATTCAGTCTCCAAGGAAAATATCAATGGATGTAAGAGTGCCCAGATTCAAAAATCCTATCTAACTAGTGTCCTTCAATCTCCCTCATGAGGATTAACAACTTATGAAAGACATATTTAGCTGGTCGATAGGGGAGAGACAAAGGGTCCCTGATCTGTGTCAACCTCTCCAAAAGCCACATATATAGGAGAAAGGAGATTCCCCATATAAAGTACATTCGCTAGAACGAATGGTAGATATACCATTAAAGGTGTCTCCCAAAATCAAGGGTATTGGGTGGATTCTTTCCTCCTTTATCTTTAGAACCACATCTGCTAAGCGAATTTCAACACGTGTAGTGCTCGGGATAAAAAAATGTTGGGATACTAATGCTAAAGCCAGAATTCCTCTTCGACCACCCTTGTTCCCTCTTCCAAGGATATCGTATTGAAAAGGAAACGACCATCATCAAATTAATTCCTTCCTCAGTGAGGAATTCTCGAGAAGTAAAGTAGTCAACATCGAGCAACTCAATAAGAGAAGATATTCTCCCCCAACTCAGATACAACTTGAGAATGGGATGGTCCACACCATACCCCGTTAAGCAGTAATTGTTTTCAAACGACAAACAAATTCACTCTAAAGCAAAATGGAATAAATGTTACTTCGAGTACCAAAAATGATAAATTGCTTGCAAGAAAGAACAATCAATTGAAATGGTCCTTCAAGATAGAAAAAGGACTGAACTATAACGGTTTATCCCCAAAAGGGACCAATCATTGAAGCTATGAATAAAATTATCCATTAGATAATTCAAAGAATCCTAGTAGTCAGAGTTTGGAAGAACCATTTCAAAGAAAAAAACTATAAAAAGACATCAGTGTATAAAATTTTAAAAGAAATGAGACATAAGGTGTGAGCTTCCAAGAACCAAATCCTTTCCCTTTTACAGGGAAAGGGAATTGACCCCTCGGTCCCTCTATAGAACGATCGATCATCCCATAAAAATTAAAATAATCAGTCTGCTCCTGCAGACCTGCTAACTAAAAATCCACCTAACAAGACTCGTTATGATAATGGAGACTATAAAGAATATGAAAATGTGAAATTCAGGCTTTTGCCATTTTTGATATTAAGAAATATTTTCATATCTAGTTCATTATATTTGTTATCATTTAAAAAAAAACTCAAATAACCTCAAAATAGAAGCATCTCCCATAAATAAACCATGTTTTGTACATAATAAGAGAAATAATGGACAAACCCCTATAAACCTTGACTACAAAGTATAAAATAAAAAAATACAAAAGCTAAAATCAATCCCATGGTCCAATGAAGGAATAGTTTACATCCTACTCCTCATTATTCGAATCTGAAATGGTAACCTACATTGCGATTCCCTCTCAGATCATTAGACCTCCACTAGGAAGAACGGGAAGAGTAGGTCCACTGTATCTGGGGCTCACTCACCGGAAGTACTTAGGAACATCTGCAACATGAGCTCCCAAACCGCTGCAAGGAAAAGGGCCCGAAACATCCTCGATCTCTGAGGTCCCCTCGCCTTGAATCATCATCGCGCTCCGAATGAGCCCATCATTTGGTACATCTGCTCCAGCACCAATCGAGGAATAGTTAAAGCCTGCCATAAAATTTGAATGTATCATAACATAATCTTAAAAATAAAAGGATGCTACGCAAAAAAAATTAATAAAAGTTAAAACCATCATTAGTGGTGGAATGAACGGACAAATCTTGAACCCGAACAACTAGTGAAGGAGTTGAGGAGAAATCGGACGCCATAGCAGCTCCCATAATAGGTTTCTCAGAGGGAGGGACAAAAGTTGAAACTAGAGGAGTATCGCTTGAACTCTGGACCTCTCCAGCCTAGCGAACCGCCAGCATCAACCTCACAGAAATAAAGTCCGCATAGGGGAAAAATAAGTCGAAGTAGGGGATAGCCACTGATACCCCATGTGAAAGCCTCTAAAGAAAAGATTATATGAAAATAACCTTATCCCCTAAGTAAAAAAGATGCATCTCTATCGCTGCAAAAGGGCAGTCGAGAAGAAGTATGAATAACAGACTCACTCACGACCCAATGACCCTAGGACATAATCCCAAGAGAATAACACAATCGATGAATCAAGTAAAAATAATGAGATGACATAAAAGCATGGTAGGAATAAGAAAAGACAAAAAATATGGAAATATACGCCTTGTCAGCAGTCATCCCGCTCAATAAGGTGTGAATTTCTCCCAAAGAGTAAATTGAAAATCCCATCCTCTCATTGTCCTTCCACCATATACTCTGTCAGGGTCCATAATCCACCTCATATAACTTAAAAGGGTCCCAGTGGACCCCAAAGATCTCGAGAGCCCGCAACTTTGTGAAGAAAAATGAAAATTTTCAATAACACAATAAAAGGAAAATCCAAATTCAAAAGAAAATATAAGAGAGAAGACATACCTTCCATGCATACACACTTTCCTAACGATCGGTGTATCAATAGACAACTCATCCCAAGGGGACATTTTCTAAATACGATTCGGTGTATTGACAAACACCTCATCCTAGGAATCCAGTTTCCTAGGTTATTCTATTAACACTTATATAAGGATCCATTCTTTTAGTTTCTGGTTTGGTCAACCACTTTTTAAAGCCCATGATAAAAAAGAGTGAGGGGAGTAGAGAAATATAAAGAGAGAAGAGAGAGAGTAAAATAGAAAACCCTAGTTTGCGTGGGGAAGAGTGATAATAGAGGAAAATGATTAGTTGAGTGAGATAGAGTCATCCAAACCCTAGTACACACAAACCTCCATTAAAACACATTTTGTGTTCTTGGTTTTTAAGCATGGAAAGAGAAAAACATAGGTTTTTTTCCCAAAGAAATTAGAAGTTCTCCATACTTACTCACAAATCACACACTTTTATATCTTAGGGTTTTTTAGTTTTAAGATTAAAAATATCTCTAAACTTGTTCTTAGTTTAAAAAGAATTTTTTTCACAAACTACTTTAGATTTTTATTTAGTCCTAGTAGACATGAGATTTATTATTTACATTTTTATAGATTTATTACTCTCTTGAATAAATAGGAGTTTATGATATTTCTAAATTTAACACGGTTTTTGTCTAATAACTTTTAAAAGTTATTAGATCTGGTATTTTAAAAATCATATCTGTAAAGTTTTGTACATATCTTAGATTTACGTAAAACTCAGATTTATATTTGATATCTAGTTTATTCTACATTTAAATATTTGTTTATATCTTTGAACATTTGTAATTTGATTAGGGTTTCTTTCTAATATTAAGTATGCATGTGTTTGATTAGATCTGTATTAGATACGCTCACTGTACACTTAATCACGACACACATATTGCACTACACTATAACTTTTCTCAACATTTGGAGCTATGTTGTCGAGTTGAACCAATGTAGCTTATGAAACAGAAGAGTCTACATCGGAGGAACTCCTAGTGTTTACCTAATTTACATATTTTCTATTTCTAATCATATAGATCTGTTTATTTGTTATAATATGTAATAATCATTTGATATAATGTTTTTATTTTTTATCTCTTTAGAAATAAACCGTGGATGTTTTCCCTCCTATGGGGGTTTACCACGTAAATATGTAGTTATTTGTTGATTGGTAGGTTAATTGATTGCTTGTTTCTCTCAACAAATATAATACATATTTTTTCGAATCTTAAAATTAAACAAGAGATTTGAAGAAAACTTATTATAGGATATTAGAACATAACTTATGTTTTAATTTTGTCCAAATCCATCTTTAGTTTGAAGTGATTCTCAATAAAGAAAATCGAATAATACTTGAGTAAGTTTAACTTAGTTGAACTAAGTCCTGAGATATATCAAGAGTTTTTCAAATTCAAACAAATAACTTACAATCACATAATGAGTTAACTAATCATCCATTTTTTTATAGCACATCTTCCTTAAATGGAGCTAACAGCTAGAGTACACTACACAAATGTGACCAGTGATGACCTTGACCAATGTCTTCAAATCCTTTCCACGAAATCAAAATATCCATTTTGACCAACATCTTCCTTTCTAGGATTTTATTTTTACTTAAGGTTTTGAAAGTGTTGAAAAATACTTAGGCTCCCTCAAACCCCACAATATATGTTTGATATATTCATACAAGTCTCTCAAGATTAAAGTTAAAAATATATTTGTATCAGAAAAAAATAGAATTGTTTGAAAATTAAATAGGATTTACGATCAAATTTTGAAAACAAACATCTCCAAAATGCAAAGACATAAGTGAAGAATAAACTATGGTTTTAATTTCTAGAGTGTTTAACCCCCAAACTTCTTCATTCTTACAAATACACTTGATTAAATGTCTTTTACTATTTAAGATTTTTTTTAAAATATTTTTCCCTACATATTATTTTGACAAAGAAGATAATAATGAGGTATTCACATATATGAAATTCTCCATATGTACGGTCAAACACAAGTAGTACAAGTGGGGAGGGTGGCCTAATCACCAAAAAATCACACTCATGTCTTGCAAAAATTCTTAAAAGATAGTGAAAGATTTTTTTCAAATATTTACTTTTTAGACTTACTTGGAGACCTGTGAAGCAACGCTGTGGATATAATAATTTTCTTCATTGATGCGAACCTGTTGCGGACCCAAAAAATTTGAGTTAAAACCCCAAAATCACCCTACACATTGATTTAAATCGAAAGAATTAATTCCAACAAAAAATGTAGTTACTGGCCATGTGTTTTAATACAAAACTTCAAACAAACACCGGCACAAATGTGATTTTTGATTACAAAAAAATGATAATGAATAGTACACATAAATAATGAAAATCAGTATCTAAAGAGGGTAAAACCATGCGTATATTCATTTCAACCAAGGATGGAAACTCAAACCAACAAGCCCCAACAAAATACCTAAAACTTAAGATGATCAAGAGAAAATAGCTGTAACAAGTGAAAAATGAGCACGAGATTAACTCGGGTGAAGTCAAGGACGAAATCAATGAGAAAAAAGATTGTCCAAGCTTCGAACAGGGTCAATAATGAAGGATGGTTTTCTCAGAGAGGACGAGCGAAAGAGAGAGAGATCACACACAAAATGGAGTTTATGGCTGAACGATATTTAGTAAAACCTTAACATCGTTTGAAGGCATCGTTCGAGCGACTTACAATGTCGTTTTAATGACAGAACAAGTCGCGTAATGAAATTGATCAAGCGACCAAAAAATTTCAATCCAGTAGCATGCCACACGATACATCCATTAAACGAGCTTCTCACGACTCATCTTCGACCTGTACATCTCGCTTGAAGCTCGCGAGATACCAAGATCGAGTGACATGTATTTATCGCTTGAACGAAGTTCCAAAGTCATTTGAAAGACTTTAAAAAATTTTATTTGCAGTCCTAAAAATATTTAAGTTTTTCAGCGAAGGAATTTCATGAAAATAACAACTGGAAAGACCCAACATTTGCGAAACAGACACAAAACAGAAAAAATAAAACAAGTAAAACAATGTGAGTTTCTTGCTAATATTGTATCAATGTGCTTAAACAAGGATATTGAGTGAATGGGCATGAACTACAACAAGTGAATCACAACTTCGACACGTTAAAACGTTCAAGAAGCTCTAATTGATAGCTAAATGGCATCAAACTTAGTTTTAGCCATATGTGACAATTGATATATTGAGGTAAATGAACTAAACAATCAAAAAGCACACAAATTCGGAATTTTGACGATTCTACAAATAATAGCTTCTTGATACGATTTCAACATAAGGATTCGTAGCGCAAACCCATTTAATTTTTCAACCAAACTCCCTCATATATATTCCTTTTCAAACTCGTTTGAGGTCTCTATTTTTCTCAACTTAAAGAAATCCTATTGGCCCTCTTTCGGTATATGATTTTTTTATTGCCATAATTTTTTTCTTAGTCTCTTTTAAACGGTGGCTTTCATGACGAGTTAATTGTACTCTCACGGCCCTTTCACGTGAACTCATCATTTTTTTCAATATATGCAATATTAATCCTCACGGTAAATGGTTCTTACATGCACACCTCCTCCTAGGTCTACTTACGCATAGATGAAAAAACTGAGATAAGAACATCTCACCAAACTCAAATATGCATTAGATGTCAAACATTATTATAAACTCGTGCATGTGTGAAAGGATGGCATAAATAGAAAGTTGAATCCAAATGCATATCAACTTCGAAACAACCCCATTAAGACAATGGTTAAGATCATTCATCGCATAAAAAATTGTGACCAAATGTCCTATCCACATGGATAATGAAATGACAGGATTCCAAGCACACCAATATGCCATATCAAACATGAAAAACTCAGGGCACAAAAACAAAATGAAAATCTTTTTGTGTTTTTCTAAAAAAAAAATTTGACCCAAATATAAAATCTTTTTGTATTTTTCTCAAAAATATTTAAAACAAAAAATCTTTATGTATTTTCAAATTTTTTTTTATCAAAAACAAAATCTTTTTGTATTTTTCAATAAGACTCAAATAAATGAAAGATATAAAGAAATACACGTCATAACCCTAGACAAAATATATCACAAAGACACAACAAGAGTATGATAAACTGACGAACAAGCTCAACCGTAAGATGTAACATGGGGTGAACCACGAGCAATGACACGTGTATCACCGAGCTTAATACATAAATCCTCTAAATTCGATTTCCTAACCCAAGTAGGTGTGAAGTGACGAATGGGAGTTTTGGGAACCGAAACGACCTTATTCTTAGCCTTTCTAGGAGTGTTCTTAAGATCATAGCTAGACCATTTGAGATGATCTCTCCTACTACAATAAGTGCAAGTGTAGATACGTTGGGGAGGGTTTCCTACATGATGATTATTCCTAACATTCCTAGGTGGCTCTCTCCTAATGTTCTTAGGTGGATCTCTCCTAATGTTCCAAGGTGGCTCTCTAACTTGCATGGTTTTGGCTTTGGGAATTAGTGTAACATGATTATCGAATCCAATGCCACACCTATCATCTTTAATTTGGACGGTTACTAAGATCTTATCTAACTTTTCGGACCTAGCTTCCAAATCAAACTTAACCTTACTTGGATATCTTAATTTCTCCTCAAGCTCACCAATCCTAGACTTAAGTAAACGCATTGAATCCTCAAACTCAAGAACCTCCTTTTTTATAGCCTCCATTAACCCGCGAAGACTATCTCTCTCTCCGTCGATATATTCTAGCTTCTCCCGAAGAGTCTTCTCACGAGCCCTAAGATCCTCAATTAATGCCTCAGTATCATTATTTTCTATGGCATGTTCTTTCAACTTGGCTTCTAACTTCAAGTTTTCCTTCTTTACCTTCAAAGTTTCTTCATATAATTAATTGAAGGTAGATTTCAAGTCTCTCTTATCCTCACTCTCATCCTCACTCACATTACCCTCTCTTTCATGGGCATTACAACCTGTGGCTGCGAAAGAATCATGCAAAGAATTATCTTCGTAAGAATATTTTTCATCATCACTCACATGATTAGCCATGAAGGTGGGAAGGTCTCACTTAATAGAATAAAAAAATTCCTCTTCCGGGTCAGTCTCACTAAATGTAGAAACACAATTTATCGGTTTATTAACAATTTCCCTTAGTTTAGTGGGGCACTCATCTATCCTATGGCCAAACCGCTTACATCAAAGACACCTATCATAGTCATCATTTTTAACCAAGGTCTTAAGTGCAAACTTAATACGTGATTTCCAATTAGACCCTTCAAACACGTGTGTTCTAAAGTCATCAAATCCTTCGAAGGGCATACCTAAAGACACGGGATCACATACACAATAAAATATCGCAACCTACTCTGATACCAATTTGAGAATGAACTTGAAGGTCCTTTTGTGTGTACATTAGGTAAAGATAACTTTTTGTGAATTTCTCAAATTTTATTATGCACTTGTGGAGGGTTACACACCTAATTCCCAAACAATTAGGTGAGCAGGCCCAATTGGCGAGGGGGCCTCACCATGGGCAACCACCTAAAAAGTGCCATGGTCTAGGCAAAAGTAAATTTGGGCGAGTAGGCTTACTAGGAAGGTTTCCTCGTCCTAATAAACTCAAAGATTATAGAAATAAAACTTGGGTGAGTAGGGCTACTCGTCCCAATTTATCCAAAGTTCACAGAAATGGAATGCGGGCGAGGAAACCCACCAGGAAGGTCTTCTTGTCCCAATTTATCCAAAGTTCACATAAATTGAACTTGGACTAGGAGGTCAACCAGGAAGGGCTCCTCATCCCAATTTACCCAAAGTTGACAGAAATTGAACTTGGACGAGAAGGCCAACCAAGAAGGGCTCCTCGTCCCAATTTATCCAAAGTTCATAGAAATTAAACTTGGATGAGGAGGCCCACCAGGAAGGTATCTTCGTCCCAATTTACCCAAAGTTTGCAGAAATTGACCTTGGGCGAGGAGGCCCACCAGGAAGGGATCCTCGTCCCAAACAACTCAGAAAACACAGTAATGAAATATAGGCGAGGAGGCCCACCACAAGTGGCTCCTCGTCCACATAAGTTCAAATTCCTTAAAGAAAAGAACCAGTGGACAAGGACGTCCATTTAGAGTGAACTCCTCCCCAATATTTGTTAATCAAGTATATATTAAAGTACTGACGTTACTTTCTTGTACAGGTAGCCTGGTTAAGCAAGTAGGGCTCAAAAAGGCAAGTTGGGATCTCTTAGGAGTTTTGGCTTGGTAGCTGAAGAACAAGGTTTGTTGAGAAATCTCAACCACTTAACACTTTAAGATTGAGAGAACAGTAGTATGAAGACCCTAAGAGTCATCCAGTCCTTACACAGTCATACCTAATCATAACTGAAGTAAGCAACCAAGAAGTTGCTCACAAGAAATGAGCAGTTTATAAAATGATATTAGAGGAGGTGTTCCTTGAGACCTCTCCTCAAGTTTATAAAATGATTTTAGAGAAAATGGTCCTTAAGAGCCTCCTCAAGTTTACAAAGCTTGTACAATAAGTTACCATTTTAAATGAAATTTACCAAATCAGACATTTTGTCTACAAGCGCAGACATATTTGTTTTTTGACTTTATTTTGTACCAGGTGGCACCTGTTAGAGGGGACAGGCAGCTGCACATAAATAGGGACAAATGGTACATTACAGAGTTTGTCTCTCACCAACCCCCTCAGTTTTGGCACCCAAAGTGCCAACTGAGCCCTAGCTCCTAAGTATAAATAGGATCCCTGGGCAAGGTTAAGTCATAATCAAAACTCAAGTCATACCATTATTCTGTCAAAATCACATCAGACCTCTTAGTGTTTTCTCCCTGCTCTCTTTATAAGTACTGAGTGATTTGTTCCTCTACTCCACACTAACAACCATCATTCTCAGGAGTTCCTCTTGAGAAAAGTTACTATTATTGTTGTGAATCTCATCTTCTTGCCGGGAGTAGTTCTTACTTTGGTTTCATTTTGACCAAAAGGAGAAAGTTTTACTAGGTGATGCTGTAGAAGTTCTTGAAAACCTTGAAGGCAGAGTCCATTGAAGTAGGTCACACCTGAACCGTTCTAATTATTCATATACCATAGTCACACTACCCTCCTACATTTGGGGACTCCGTTGGGGAGCTATCCTCACTTTTAAGGATAAATAAGGTTTTAACATTTCTAAGCAGCTAGTTTTTGAAGACATTACACCTTGGAATGGAACCCAAAGTTACCAGACCACTCCGGAGGATGTAGTCATGATCGGAGCAAAGACACCTGCTCCTCAAGGAGGGAAGACCAACTCATCGAAAGCAACTTTGATGATAGGTATGAGCCTGATGGACATTTTTTTGACTTCTTAAAGGAAAACAATGTAGACCTATCAAGTTTGGGTTAAGGTTGTGTAACACCATCTGCTGCCCCCCTCTGGAGTGGCAGCCACTCTAGCAACGATTCCGACTGAGACAATTCTGCCATAAAAGGTGGTTCTAGAGAAAGTTATGACACCGTCAATCTCACCAGCAGCAAAAGGCATGAGTTCGGAGGAATCTGTCTATAAAGCTGTTACTATGGTGGAGGCAAGGAAGTTTCTCTCCTCCTTTAAGAGAGAAGCACCTCAACTATAAGAGGAGCTGCAAGACCCATACCCTCAGGCTGTGAATGAGAAGCCATACCCAGAGGTGTATATTCCACAAAAATTGGTTAAGTTTAATGACAAAGGGGAGAACCCAAGAGAACACGTAAAGAGGTTCGATTAATACCTAGGGGTACATGGAAATGATAAGAATCTGAGGTTGATGGAGTTCTCTAAGACCCTTATAATAAAGGCCTACACGTGGTATTCCCACTTGGCACCCAACAATGTCCCCTCATGGGATTGCATAGATAATTCCTCCAAAAGTTCTTTGTAACCGAGGATGAGTTCATGTTGAGGCACCTGGCATAAGCGGTACAAAATCCAGGGGAGGAGTTAATCCAATATATCAAGCAATTTTTAGAGAGAGAACTGGATGTCCATGAGGAGGTAGCATAGGCAAGGCTACTTTAAATCCATGTCGAGGGTCTCCCGAAGGAGTACAAGATCCACTTACTTAATGAGACAAGAGATGGAACCTTTCGAGAGTTCACCAGGGCTGTTAATAATATAGCCATGATAATCAAGTCGAGGTTCTCAAGTTTGAGGACACAAGTGCCGCTGATTTCTAGAAGGTTTTAAGTATCAAGGAGATAATCTGTTAACTATGTAGATGGAAATATAAAGGTCAAGAAATGATGCCACGAATCTAAGAACAACAACCCATGTTATCCTCGCTCTAGATGGGGGGGGGGGATCTGATGCATAATACGTATGTATTGCCCAGATAAATGAAATGGACTTAGACTCTGAATGAGAAGCCATATCAAGGAGACCTAAGTTCAAGTGGTTCTTTGATAAAATAGGAGTGAAGTATGATACCAGAGTAGTCATAACAAGAAATGTTTTGGAAGCAGTACGCCAGCATGGAGACCCGTCACTAAATTAGCAGGGACCAATTGGGAGGTTGATCACTAGGTATGCTTCTGAAGTGGTATTTTTTTTGGGAAACAGGAAGGTGCCTTACTTACACAACCGCCTGTTATATGTGATATCTATGATAAATAGAGTATCATTCCCCAGGGCATTAATGGATGGATGAACATCCATTAACATTATGACAATAAGTACAATGTACGAAATGAGGATCGATCAAGAAAAGGCAGTGCCTGTACCACTAGTGATTTCAGGATTTGACAATGCCGAAATGTAATGCCTCAAATATGTGAACATGGGAATCAAGTTGGGGAATTTCACTTCACACATCAAATTCCATGTCATCAATTCTAATACCAGCTACCAGCTGCTCATTGGGAGGGTATGGATGCATACCCATGGCATAGTACTCTCCACCTACCATCAATATGAAAAAGCCAATATCCGAGGAACAAAAATCATAATCAAGGAAACATAGAAGCCCTTTTTCTGTTGAGGAGACTGATTTGGTGGAGGCAGCATTTTACACAGAATTGGGCGAAGATAGGAAGACTTCCACAAGAAAGCTAGAAGAGAAGCAAGTGGTTTGAGGAGGTACCCAGTAACAGAAATATGGCTATAATCATTTGGGGGGAGGGTGATCCCCCACATAGAAAAGGCAAGATATAGGTAGAGGAGGTGGTTAAACCAACTCAAACTAGCAAAAAAGTGGTCCTACCCAATGGGAAAGTTATTTACCATTTATAACGGTCTACGCAGGCGGTGTTCTGGATTGAGAGCACCGACCTGGAACCAGAGTGTATTGTTGTGGATGAATCCCATATTATTGAGCATATTGAGGAACCAGAGGAAGCTCCAGAGTGCATACATGATAGACCTAGGGAGAAACTACAAGAGTTAGAGGAGATCAGCCTGGGGTAGAAGGTGGTGAAAGTAGACCTATTCTAATCTCCAAGAGTCTGAACCCCCCCAAAAAGGAAGAGTTCATTGTCCTACTCAACGAGTTCACCAACGTGTTTGCCTGGAAATACAAGAAGATACTAGGGATAAATCCAGAGGTGAGCTCTCACAGATTGAACGTTCTTCCCAATTCACTTCCAGTCAGGTAATCAACACACACGCACAAAGTTGACCTCGAACTAAAAACATAAGAAGAAGTAGAGAAGCTGTTAATGGCAGGGTTCATCAAGCCTATTAAGCATCCTGTATGGCTCTCCAGCATAGTTCCTATGGAAAAGAAGGATAAGAGACAAATTCGAATTTGTGTATATTTTTGCGACTTGAATCGGGCATGTCCCAAGGACGAGTTTCCTCTACCCAGTATAGACATCTTAGTCAACGCTACTGAAGACCATGAGATGTATAGTTTTATAAATGGGTACATCGGCTATAATTAGATTAAGATGGATCCGACGAATGTAGAGAAGACTGCATTCCATGCGCCATTAGGGAACTTCCACTATACCATCATGCCATTCAGATTGAAGAATATCGGGGCCACGTACTAGAGGAACATGAGGGAAATATTATATAATTTGTTTCATGATATAGTAGAATTTTATATGGACAATCTAGTGGTTAATTCCAAGAAAGAAAGAAAGCATATACAAGATATGTGGAGTGTTTAAGAGATGTCGCATTTATAACATATGGATGAACCCCTCGAAGTGTGCCTTTGGGGTCAATGTGGGAAAGTTTTTAGGATTTGTTATGAATAGGCAGGGGGTCCAAGGATATGCAGAGAAAATGAAATCCTTCATGATGATGCCACCTTCAAAGAGTTAAGGGTAGTTTAAAAGCTTATTGGGGAAGGTGTCCTACCTGAGAAGATTCATACGTACGCTAGCGAAGGTGACCCACCCATTCACACCCATATTATATAACAAACCCAAGTGGACTTTGTGAGAGTAAAAAAAGAAGTTCTTTGAGAAGATCAAAGAAGCTTTAGCCTCACCATCCACGATGATTCTTCCAGAATTTGGGGCATCACTACTGCTTTACCTTAATTCAACAGAAAGATCCATAGGAGCACTGCTGGATCAAGAGAAGGGAGGAGTGGAGAAGACGGTGTATTAATTTTTAAAAGTAATCTCAAGTACATAATATAGATACACCAACGTGGAGAGGCATTGCCTTGCCTTAGTCTTTGTTACTAAAAAAGTTGAGACATTACATGCTAGCCTTTACTGTTCATATAGTCACTAAGTGAGACCCTATCTAGTATCTCCTAGAATGGACAGTACTAGTAGGATGATCATCAAGATGGTTTTTGATTTTGTCAAAATATTATTTAAAATGCATAGTCCCCAAAGCCATCAAAAGTCAAGTAGTACCAGATCTACTGGCCCATTTTCCAAGTGGGAATTTTGAGCCCTCTATTGAAGAGTTACCTGGGGAGAATTTCTAAGCATGCATGGTAGAGGAATGTAAAAGTGGGAAATAGAGTTTGATGGCTCTAGTGCTCAAGGGACAGGAGGTGCGGGTATTATACTTTCAAATAGTAAGGAGAATATCATCCTCTCCTTCAAATTAAACTTCAAGTGTTGAAACAATGAGGCTGAGTATGAGGCCCTCATTTTAGGAATGCTGTAAGCACTCAGAAGAGGCATCAGGGTGTTGTGCATATGAGGAGACTACACACTAGTAGTGAAACAGGTTAATGGGGAGTTTTCCCTTAAACATGTTAACTTAGAACCCTACAGATACAACATTTAGAGGTTTCTAGGAGAGTTCCTGGAAGTAACCATTGAGAGGCATGCAAGAACAATGAACAGACCCCTCAATCCTTAACTACGATAGCACAAACGTTAGACATGGACGAGACAGAGGCTACAAGCATAGTATAACATAGAATAGTGCCTACTACAGTGAAGTTTTTGTTACCAAGCAATGAGTGGGAGGATTAGAGGCACCTGGTTGTGAAGAAGCTAGAGACAAGAGAAGGGACAATGAAGATGTTACCACTTTACTTTAAGAGCCCAGAGGGTACTTGGAAAGGTGTGTTAGAGAACAAGAAGCTACATAATGGTTGGTAGAGATGCATGAAAAACATTGCGGGGGCAACGATATCCTTCTTTATCGCCGGTTGCAGCCGGGGGGCGCTACTATTGGCCCACCATGAGTGCAGGGGCTACTCATCTGTAACATGGTTGTTTAAAGTTCCAAACCCATTTGACCAGACAACATAAGCTAATTTTGTGTAGGACTTTGAAGATTTGATGCATCCATATATAGCCTACTTGATAGATGGTGAGTTTCCCTTGGAGAGAGCAGATGAAATTTATTTCTGAAAGAGGGTAGCCCGTTTCTACTTGGTAGAGGGAGAGATCTATAGGAAAGTCTACAATGAGAAGAATTAAAGTGTTTAGCTAAAGAAGACACAGAGAGAGTGTTGAAGGAATCTCATGAGCCCTCTCACATGGGAGGTGCCAAACTATATGATCAACTGATGATGCTGAGGTACTACTGGCCAACCATGGAGGCTAAATCCATTGGTTATGTGAAGAAATGCAAAGCCTATCAAGTGTATGGCAGCATGATACATTCCCCCTCAGTCAGCTTACAAAAACAAGCAGCTCCCTACCCTTTCCACACATAGGAATTTGACCTAGTTGGAAAAATCATCCCAACATCTCATGGTAAATCTTTTATCATTGTGGCTACGGAATTATACACCAAGTGGTAACCCAGTTTATCAAGGAGTATATGATATGCATATTTGGTATACCCAAGGTGATTATCACAGATAATGGGAAACAGTTCAATTACAAGGAGACGACCCTCCTCATAGACAAGTATAAGATTGTGCACAACAGCTCAACCATCTCCTACCCTAAACTTAATGGCCAACCCACTGCCACTAATAAGACCCTGATCAATATTTTGAAGACAATTCTTGAGTACATGCCGAGGGCATGGGATGAGAAACTGCCTATGATACTTTAGGCTTATCATACTTCAAAGAGAAAATCGACCGAGTTTAACCCATTATCACTGGTATATGGGACTGAAGTTGTCTTACCAGTGGAATGGGCAGTACCCTCAACCAGAGTTGATCTAAGAAACTGACTCATCCCTGATCCATAATGACACACCCCAACCCAATTACTTATAATTAAGTCTGAAAGTCAAAGTGAGTCAAACCATAATTAATCTAACCAAACCATAAACACGAGTTTTGATTTCAGAGTCATCATTGTAAATCCATATAACTGAAAACCTTTTTACAACATCAAAGTAGTCATGCCCATAAAAACTTTCATGAAGGATAAGTTAATTTAATTACATCATTTACATTTACACAAAATCATTATTTCTCCCATTCCTGGCTAACCCAACCTGACCTCCTAGATTTGGCAGTGACATCGTATTACCTGAAAAATGTGAACATAGGAACCGTGAGCAAAATAGCCCAGTGAATGTATCACTACTATACTATTGCATGAATTTAAATGCAATAAATCATGTCCATATAATTATGTATTAACTTATCCGGCTCATTCATAATGAATGACCAACTTTTTCGAATCATGATTCACATATCCTGTCTAAATAGACAATTCTCCCCCATTCCTGGTCGAGGAGTAACCCCTTGTCATTAATAGACAAATCTCCCCCATTCCTGGTCGAGGAGTAACCCCTCATTTCAGTAAACCGAAATGAACAATTTCATATTCATTTTATTATGATCATACCCACAACACGATACAAATACATCATTCCAGTGAGTACACTCACCTTGGGTTGTCAACTACGTATCCAGGTTTCCTTCTGGTGGAGCTGAACTGGTTTGATTAGACCTTACACCTGTCAATCCAACTAGATCAGTTCTCAACCTCAATCATAAATATATTCGGGTTGTCACAACCTCCCCCCCTTAGAAAATTTCGTCCCCGAAATTTAATATAAAGGTCACTTACCAAACAAATGGGGATACTGTTTCTTCATGATATCCTCCGTTTCCCAAGTTGCTTCTTTAACTCCATGGCTCATCCACATAACTTTAACTAAGTGAATAACTTTATTCCTCAACACCTGCTCCTTACGATCAATAATTTCCAATGGTTCCTCGATGTACGACAAGTCTTCCTTCAGTTCAATTGGTTGAGTTTTCAACTGATGAGATGGATCCGCCAAATACTTACGAAGCATTGATACGTGAAACACATCATGCAAACGGGATAAATCTGGAGGTAATGCTAATCTATATGCGAGGTTCCCAATTCTTTCCAACACCTCATATGGTCCAATGTATCTTGGACTTAGTTTCCCCTTTTTCCCAAATCTCATAACGCCTTTCCATGGTGAAATACGTAGGAATACAAAATCTCCCTTCTGAAATTCCAATGTATGCTTCCTCTTATCTGCTTAAAATTTCTGCCTGCTTTGCGCTATCTTTATCCGTTCCCGAATCATTTTGATCTTTTCAGTTGTCATATCTATCAATTCCGGACCCAAAATTTTTCTTTCACCTACTTCATCCCAACACAAAGGCGTCCTACATCTCCTCCCATATAAAGCTTCATAAGGAGCCATACCAATAGTCGACTGATAACTATTATTGTATGAAAATTCCATCAATGGCAAATGATCATCCCAACTACCTTTGAAGTCAAATACGCAAGCTCGTAACATGTCTTCTAATATTTGAATCGTCCTTTCTGATTGCCCATCAGTTTGTGGATGAAACGCAGTGCTGAACTTCAAACTTGTGCCCATGGCATTCTGGAGACGAGGCCAAAACTTAGAAGTGAACGTTGGGTCTCTATCTGATACAATTGACACTGGTGCCCCATGTAAACGAATAATCTCATCAACGTACATACGTGCATACTTGTCAACAGTGTAGGTGGTCTTAACTGGGAGAAAATGAGCTAACTTCGTCAATCGGTCTACAATCACCCAAATAGAATCATGCCCCTTTGGTGACCGGGGTAATCCTGTAACAAAGTCCATCGTTATATGCTCCCACTTCCATTCCGGAATAGGCAAAGACTGCAATAATCCTGCCGGCTTTTGATGCTCTGCTTTCACTTGTTGGCATACTAAACATTTAGCTACGAACTCTGCAATCTCACGTTTCATATTGTTCCACCAGTAATACTCCTTCAAATCTCTGTACATTTTGGTACCTCCCGGATGCATAGAGTAAATAGAACTATGTGCCTCTTCTAATATATCCCTCTTTAAGGGTGGATCATTCGGTACACAAATCCTATTTTTATAACACAACGATTCATCATTCTTAATTTCAAAGTCAGTCTCTTTACCATCCCAAACTTCTTGTTTCTTCTTTTCAAGGAATGGATCGCTGGTCTGCAAATTTCGTATGTGTTCGGCCAACAAAGGTCTCACTGTGACATGTGCTAATAATCCTCCGCTTTTTGAAAACTTCAATTCAATCCCCATTAATGCCAAGTCAAGAATATTTCCAACACGTGCACACCGTATGCAACCAAGAATCCCTGACGATTTTCGACTCAAAGCATCTGCTACTACATTGGCCTTCCCAGGATGATGATGAATGGTATAGTCATAGTCTTTAATCAGCTCTATCCAATGCCTCTGTCTCAAATTCAGTTCTTTCTGTGTGAACAAGTATTTCAAACTTTGATGATCTGTAAATATTTCACAAGTTTCTCCATACAAGTAATGTCTCCACAACTTTAAAGCAAAAACAATGGCCGCTAGCTCCAAGTCATGTGTAGGGTAATTTCGTTCATGCGTCTTTAATTGTCTGGAAGAATATGCTATTACCTTCCCATTCTGCATAAGAACACATCCTAAACCTTGAAATGAAGCATCTGTATAGATCACAAAAGACTCATTCCCACATGGAATAGTAAGTATAGGGGCTGAAACCAACCGATTCTTTAATTCTTTAAAACTCCTCTCACATTCTTCATCCCATACAAACTTCACTTCTTTACGAGTCAACTTTGTCAGTGGTAATGCTATTGCTGAAAATCCCTTAATGAATCTACGATAGTAACCTGCCAATCCTAGGAAACTCCTAATTTCTATCCCATTCTTAGGACTCTCCCATTCAATAATTGCTTCCACCTTCTTTGGATCAACATATATCCCATTTCTCGAGACAACGTGCCCCAAAAACATAATTTCATTCAACCAAAACTCACACTTGATGAATTTAGCAAATAATTTCTTCTCTCTCAAAATCTGCAATACAAGTCTCAAATGTTTCTCATGTTCCTCCATGCTACGCGAGTAAATCAACACATCATCTATGAATACTATCACAAATGAATCAGTGAAAGGGTGGAATACCCGGTTCATCAAATCCATAAAAACTGACGGAGCATTAGTCAATCCAAAAGGCATCACCAAAAACTCATAGTGCCCATATCGAGTCCGAAAAGCTGTTTTGGAAATATCACTATCTTTCACTTTCAGTTGGTGGTAACCCGATCTCAAATCAATCTTCGAAAATATAGTGCCCTCCTGTAATTGGTCAAACAAGTCATAGATACGAGGTAGAGGGTACTTGTTTCTAATGGTCACCTTATTCAATTGTCGATAATCAATACATAATCGCATTGTCCCATCTTTCTTTTTCACAAATAACACCGGGGCTCCCCATGGTGAAACACTAGGCCGAATGAAACCTCTGCTTATCAGATCTTGTAATTTCACTTTTAATTCTTTCAACTCCGCTGGTGCCATTCTATATGGAGCAAGAGAAATTGGACCAGTACCTGGAACTAATTCAATAGAAAACTCTACTTCCCTATCGGGTGGCAATCCTGGCAATTCTTCTGGGAAGACATCAGAAAACTCTCTAACCACTGGTATATCTTCAACTTTAAGTGCTTCCTTACTAACATCAACCACATATGCTAAATACCCTGTACAACCCTTACTCAATAACTTTCTGCTCTTTATTGCTGAGATAAGACAATTAGGGACAACATTCCTTTCTCCTATAAATTGGAACTCGGGTTCACCAGGCAAATGAAATGTAACTTCTTTGCGAAAACAATCAATGGAAGCATGGTATGATGATAACCAATCCATCCCCAATATAATATCAAAATCTCGAATGGCCAACGGTATCAAATCAACATAGAAATCTCGTTCCCCCATTCGTAAGATACAATCTTTATAAACATGCTCAACCAGAATCACACTTTCCATTGGGGTAGAAATATATAAGGCACAATTGAGAAATGAACATGGTCTACCCAAATATGAAACAATATCTAATGCCACAAATGAATGCGTAGATCCAGGATCAATGAGTGCGTATAAATCTTTGTTCACAATAGAGAGTTTACCTGTACCCACTTCAGGTGTAGCATGGGCATCTTGCAGCGTCATTGCAAACACTCTTCCTCCTTCCTTTGATCCACTTGCTTGTCCTGTACCTCTTCCCCTGGTGGCACTTCCTAGAGAGGATCCTTTATGAGGCCCCACACTACTGACTGAAACTGCTCTTGATAGTATAGGGCAATTCTTTCTCAGATGGCCCTTCTGATGACAGTTGAAACATTCTATACTCTGTAACTTTGGGAAATTTCTTTTTATATGACCCGATGACCCACAAAAGAAACAAACATTAGGATCTCTTTGTGCTGAAACTTCTGAACCTCTTCCACCACTAGCCTCACCCCTTTGCAAACTACTTCCACCTCTACCCTGTTGGAATTTCTTCCCTCCAAGTCTCGAATATTCTGTATCACTACCCTTTTGATAACTTGGATAATATCTGCTTCTCTTTACACCTCGTTCTCGATTCCCTCTTGCTTCATTCACGTCCCTTTCTACTAACATGGCTTTATTCACCAAGGCTGAATAATTAACAGTCTCTAAAGCCGATAGCCTTGATTTAATAACTAACTCTAGTCCATCGAGAAATCGGCTACACATATCTTCCTCATTCTGGATAAACCTTGAAGCAAAACGAGATAAGGCTGTAAGTTTGGCTTCATATTCTCTAACTGTCATACTCCCCTGATTCAATAGGAAATATTCTTTCTCCTTTTGTTTTTGATATATCGGAGGAAAATACTTGTCATATAAGGCTTTAACAAAAGCATCCCATGAGACCACATTCCCGCGTCCTGGAGTAATCAACAAATGTTTCGTGGCATCCCACAAGTACTTAGCTTCTCCTTTCAACATATACGTCGCCAAGGTTACCTGTTGATTTTCAGGCATCTTCATTACCCCAAAGATAAGTTCAATTTCTTTAACCCAGACTTCTGCCTCTGCGGGATCAACTGCTCCTTCGAACGATGGTGGGTTCATCTTAATAAATTTTTCATGTGAAGTACACCTTTCTTCCCGGTGTATCACCTCCTCAGCCCTAGCCAAGGCTTGTGCCTCTAGTTTCCTGGTCTGTTGTTCTTCCACGTGAGCCATAAATCTAGCTTGTTGCTCTGCCATTAGAGTCATAGCACGTGCCATTTTTTGCATATCCATCAGTTGTTCTGGCTCGGGTTCCACATTTATCTGAACAGGTTGCTCAACCTCCGCTTCTGCTAGAATATTTGAAGCCTCATCATCTATTCCCACATTCACATTCCCTCGTTCCATTCTCTTATATCTGTAATGAATCAAAGATATAACAACATGCAGATATACATATCTTTCCTAACATAATCGTTAGTATCAAATAAAATATATTTCTAACATTCACTGCCAAATCTAGACTCTTCTCACTCCAGAACCTCTAAAACCAGGCTCTGATACCAAAAGCTGACACACCCCAACCCAATTACTTATAATTAAGTCTGAAAGTCAAAGTGAGTCAAACCATAATTAATCTAACCAAACCATAAACACGAGTTTTGATTTCAGAGTCATCATTGTAAATCCATATAACTGAAAACCTTTTTACAACATCAAAGTAGTCATGCCCATAAAAACTTTCATGAAGGATAAGTTAATTTAATTACATCATTTACATTTACACAAAATCATTGTTTCTCCCATTCCTGGCTAACCCAACCTGACCTCCTAGATTTGGCAGTGACATCGTATTACCTGAAAAATGTGAATATAGGAACCGTGAGCAAAATAGCCCAGTGAATGTATCACTACTATACTATTGCATGAATTTAAATACAATAAATCATGTCCATATAATTATGTATTAACTTATCCGGCTCATTCATAATGAATGACCAACTTTTTCGAATCATGATTCACATATCCTGTCTAAATAGACAATTCTCCCCCATTCCTGGTCGAGGAGTAACCCCTTGTCATTAATAGACAAATCTCCCCCATTCCTGGTCGAGGAGTAACCCCTCATTTCAGTAAACCGAAATGAACAATTTCATATTCATTTTATTATGATCATACCCACAACACGATACAAATACATCATTCCAGTGAGTACACTCACCTTGGGTTGTCAACTACGTATCCAGGTTTCCTTCTGGTGGAGCTGAACTGGTTTGATTAGACCTTACACCTGTCAATCCAACTAGATCAGTTCTCAACCTCAATCACAAATATTATACAAACATAATTATGTAACTTTCCATGACTATACATCAACAATATAATTCCAATTAAGTCACATTCCATAAAACATAGGTAAAGGCAAACAATGATGTACATGTTGATAAAGTTACGGACATTCAACCGTAGGAAATACCTTATGAGTAATTTATAACCAAAGTCAAGTAAACATGAAATTATACTCCTCAATGTATATACACATGAAACATGTACTCAAATTACCCTTTGTAAGGACAAAATACAAACATTCATTCAAGGGGTACCCAGTATGGCCTGAAATTATGGTCTTACATACTTAACCATCCTATATTCCTAAATTGTACAAATACAGGGGTCCAACCTCATCAATATGAAAACATATATGAATATACTATCCATTACAAGTGACGGTGTAATTTTTCAAGCTTCCTAGGGCAAGTTATGAACATTTCTCTACAACACAAGAAATCTGCCCTACAAGCTCCTCTATTGTTCCTTCAACTTCCAAGAATTTTCATAATTGTTCTCCAGCATAACTTTCCATGATTTTCAACCCATTTTCATTAGACATACTGAATCGAACAGAATTAAAATTTCATAATTGTTTGACTTCATTTACTATCTCAAAAGCTTGACTAAACTCAGGGCATACCAAAATGAAGTATAAAAACAGAAACCATGTACCAACTTGAAATCATCATTAAGGCCTAAGCACAAGGATATACATTCTAAATTTCAGATATGATATGAATATATGAGTCTACTTTCATATCCAATTGGAATTTCTCAATTCCAGTAAGCACACAAAGAGATATCCAAGTTTGAATACAAGGGGTTTCAATACAAAGCAATTTTAAGGGTTTCTACATTCAACTTAACGTAAACTTACATCTAACCATACATACATATAAAGGGCTGAAAATTTCGTAAACCTATGATGATTTATATCATATAAATCAGTAATATAAGATAAATAACAAGAATTTCAATTAGGATTTCCTTCAGGGCTTTTTACGTAATTTCCACGGATTTTTCTACACTTTTTCTCCTCACTTTTCTTCCTAAACTTCTACCTTCTCTTTCCTTAACCTCAAAACCCTTTCATGGATGATTTTGGCTGAAGGATAAGTATATTTCAAGGTTATAAGGTCGGCCAAGGCTTCCTCCCAAGCCAACCAATCAAATTAAACCATTTGGTTTAATAAAAGACAATTTACCACTTAAAGGGAATTGACCAAATTGCCCCTTGTTCGTAATTTCGGTATAACTCTTCACTCGGGCATCCATTTGATGAT
The DNA here is from genome assembly GCA_949130495.1 of Sambucus nigra. Taxonomy (NCBI): domain Eukaryota; kingdom Viridiplantae; phylum Streptophyta; class Magnoliopsida; order Dipsacales; family Adoxaceae; genus Sambucus; species Sambucus nigra. The sequence goes on along the minus strand of OX422214.1, from coordinate 415,013,697 downwards.
CCGTTTGTTGTGTTACAACCCTAACTCACATGTCTTCAACTATCTAGTTTTCACCGCAAGTCATTTATAATGTTATAAAGGTCAAAACTAGTCTCTAACAGGAACATTTCTACCGAAAACAACAAAAATTTGTGTCTGTAAATATTTCGACCTTTCATGATTTATGAAAGTAGGATTATAATAAACATAATCACTTAACATTAGATATACTAATATCACATTATTCATATCACATAAGATAAGCATGATTTAAATATAATTTATCATAATTATATTCCGGTTGTCACACACGACATGTGCAGCTGGAGGCACTGTACGATCATAGAGAGAAGGCGAAAGAGAACTTTAAAGTCTACACCCAATAGCTGTCCATTGCCTACGAAAACTTGGTCAAGCCTAGGGAGTTCCAAGTGGGAGACTTGGTCCTGCGAGCATCCACTCAGCATCTTCGCAGTATGTCGGCATCAAAATTCAAACCCAACTGAGAAGACCCCTTTATAGTAAAAGGGGTAGGCAAGTCAGGTTATTATTAGATTTTAGAGCCAAGGAGTGACATCCTCCAGTCCATCAATTGCAAGTGGCTGAGGAGGTATTATGCCTAGTTTTATTGTAAATTCATTTCTGTAAAGAATTTGAGCGACTTCCTCTAGCACCAGAAAAGTTTCTTTTTTATAAAAATGATCAGAGCAACACAACTTTTTAAATAGTACATAAAATGAAAAGAAGTGAATAATAATTCTTTTTGTGAATTGCATGATGATTATTATTTTGTCTTCTTACCTGCTGCATGAGGTAGATCCATCAGAATATCATTTTTATAAATATTCTCTACTAGCCTAAAAGGGAGTCAAGGATATAGAGAATTTTTCTCATTACACTTGGGGGGTACATCCATCTCGAGAGAAAAGAATATTGTGTAAAGTGTCTCAAGGCATATTAGAAAAATGATTTTAATCTTGTCACCAGACCAGTAGGAGGACAGCCTCCAAGTCATAATATAAAAATTATATATAATAAATATTTTTTTACAAAAAAATTGCCTAGAGAACCAGTGTTAACCCCTGTTCTCAAAGAAAATCTCTACTTGACCAGTTCACAAAAAAAATATTTGGGGAGAAATGAGACCTGCACCCCCTGCTCTATTTTTTTTTATTGTATTCAAAATTTGAGGTAAGGAGAAGATCTAACACTCTTCTCCCAGTTATCCCTTAAGAAACGAAGGTACATAATAAAATGCCCCCACGGTTAGAGGGGGCATCTTTAGAAAAATGTTAAATTTTCCAGATAATATGCAAGTACCCCACAGTTAGAGGGGACATATCTAAAAATGTTAACTTGCTCAGGTAATATGCAAGTACCCCACAGTTATAGGGGACAAATCTAAAAAATGTTAAATTGAGTAGATAATAGGCAAGTACCCCACAGTTAGAAGGGACAGATTTAGAAAGGTTAACTTCCTCAGATAAGATGTAAGTACCCCATAGTTAGAGAGGGCAACTCCAAAAACTCTTAACTTGCTAAAAAATATACAAGTACCCCAAAGATAGAGGGGTAGCTCTAAACAGTTAGGCACACTCAAATAATACACAAGTACCCCATAATATAGAGGGTAGTTCAAACCGATCAGGTGGCCATAGAAAATAAGAACAAACTATACTAAACAAATGTCAAAGTCTAGATACAAGCAGATGAACAACATGATAGAACCAACATAATACTTTTTCATTAATAATGACAAAATTCTTTACATATGAAAAGAGTACAAAAAGAAGTCTACGTAACAAGGCTATCTACCCACTAGATAACATGAAAATTAAATCATTTCGGGAGCACGGGTCTATGTAAGAAGGACTAGCCTCCTCAACAAGATGCTCCTCTAATCTAGCCATTCGGACCTTATCGTTAGCAGCACCAACCTCTAGCTTGGCCTGCTTGGCCTGGAGGGACTGAATTTGAGTCTCAATCCGAGCTGCCTCAGCCTGACACTACTACTCCCTAGTCCTCATTAGAACCGAAATCACCTATGGCCTCAGAACTCTGGTTAGCCTTACCAGTGGCCTGAACGAGTTCACCAACCGGATCCTGTAGAAAAGAAAGGTAAAAAGAGATGACTCATAAAGAAGAGAAATAACAGATGGTGGAATACCCATGCTAAAAGAATAAAAAGGATGAAAATCTTACCCCATAGCCCAGGGGAGGCAATATGCTGACACAAAAATGAGGATGCACCATATGACCCTGAGCACCAACCTAATAGAGAATAGGCAAGAGAGAATTTTATTTTGCTAAGGAAAAAGAGTGATATACTAACTTTATCAAAAATTAATACCTGGGGAGTGCGCAGTATAACACTCAATATATGTCCTGCAGAACTAGGGATGACTGCCTCACTGACATGAAAGTAAGGAAATAAGAACGTGAAGGTGAGCTCACTTGCATAGTAAAAGAAAGAAGAAAAAGGGGAGTAAAGAAAAGATTAAGGTATGATATTATAACACCTCACTCACAGTAACTCCCCCTAATTGTTCCATAATCAGAGGAACAATCGGGACGCTAACCTGAAAACAAGGAAACATGTTACTTACATAGAAAATGTAAGCTCAAATGTTTAGGTAGACCAAGTGTTTACCTGGGAGCCCCATATTGAGACACCCACCAGAGACTCCTCAGCAACAGGAGCAGGAGCGATACTAACCTGTGAAATGACAAAGTCAGAGGGTGTCAATAAACTCATACATAAATAACATAAGTTAATGAAAAAAGAATATGTGACATGGCACATACCGGGGTAGTCTCCTCCGGGACGCTAACCAGGGCCTCCTCAGGCATAGAATCTGGTGGAGTGCTAAGCTGGGAGTAAAAATATAGGTCCGACAAGTAAAGGGACCACATTTACAAATGTAATAGGAGAAATTATAAATTATGCAGATATGTAGTTAATAAGTAGATATATAAAGACTAAAATATCACCGAAGCAGCTACTGCAGAACTTGTAACATGCCTTTCAAACAAGGGGACTTCATCTAGGTTAGCCGAAGCAGCTTCCCTTACAGAAGATAAGGGGACACTCGCAGATGGTGCCTTAGAAGCTGTCTCTGTGACCTTCACCATAAGCTCCATAGAGGGGGAGGCCTCACTAACACCGCTATGCAAATGGAAGAAAAATATGAAAAATTATGAGTTGTTCGTAGTAATGAAAAAAACATATAGAAGATAAACAAAGACAAGTTATCTTAACTATCGAGAGAGGTGCTATAATGATGTCTCACACAGAGACAACAGTTGCTAGAGCTTCCTCGATAGTAGTAGGGTCTACTGAGGGGAAAATCGAAGAAATAAGTGATGGACTCATCAACTGGCATATAAATAAACAAAAACATAGTATATGAATAAAATCCCAATGGCAAAGAAAAGTGAGTCGAAAGAAAAAATATTTTCAACAGGTGTACCTGAGTCCATTCTAAAGAAGGAGGAGGAAAGATGATTGGAGGGATGGTCATAACGGATGTAGTGGCCAAATCATTACAAAAATTATCAAAGAACCAAACATAGATAAAGAAAGAAACGGATCCTAACATGAATAAGTAATACATAAGAGGTGGAGCTAACCTGTGTAATAGGATATCTAGATGCAATAGTGAAAATTGGCCTGGAAGATATAGGCTGAATGTGAGGCCTATTGTCCACGGGCACAAAGACTCGAGAGATGGGAATCCTACGCAAAAGGGGCAGTGCCTCCCGTGAGCGATGCTATTTCCTCAATAGAGGAAGGGGGCCATTGAAAGTAGGTTCCTGCAATAAAAATAAACAAAGACAATACAATCATGGATGTAGAAAGTATAGTAGAATAGAGTGAGACAATAAAGTAAATAAACTTAAAGTACCTATGGCAGCCCGATAGAAGAACCTTTCACTACAGAGGAAGGGGGAGGTGAAGAAAGGCAGTTATGAGAAGCAGTCACCTATGTGTACAAAAGTAGAAGACTTAAAATGATATGCTTTAAAATGTGATAAGTAAAAGTTAAAGACTCAGGAAGTTAATGCATAACTGGACTGAAGAGGAGGACACATAAGAAGTCCTCGCTACCGTTGGGAATACAATAGATAGCTGTAAAAAAGAGACAAGAGAAGAAAATGTATTAGTAAAACAGAAAATAAAAGAGAATAATGACTAAGTATAGGGAAGTTATAAACCTCCTTAGATAAGCCCAAAGATGAGACTAACATAAAACTCCTAGCCCTAGGAAAAGGCCCCGGGGGAGAAGGCGGAGGCAACGGATCACTCGTCGCAATAGAGACACCTTGTAGATGTCACAAAGATAATAACAATTCATATTTGAATTACGTAAATGTAAATAGACAAGAAAATAGTACTAAGGAGTTTTAGAGAAAAGACTAGCAGCAGTAGAGCGGGCAGTCTACCCATATGGTAGATGTTCGGTAGTGGGACTGCTAGCGGAGGGAGAGTCTATTATGGCGCCTTCACTGGAAGACTCCCCTAAAACTGGTAACAAAGAAGATGTATCAGGGTGTTGATCATCATAAGGATCAGTGAAACTCATATCATTTGAAGAACAATCATCATCATCATAGCAAGGAGTGCTTCTATAATCGACTAGTTCCTCTTAAAATGATAGAGAACGAGAACCAGCAAGTGAAACCCCGTGAAAGTCAGTTTTACTATGTGAAAGGGAATAAGGTTTAGTACCTTCACCAATGGGAATATAAATAACAACGGGCTCTTTAACAGATAACCATAGGGATTCATGGCCATTCTCTTGCACAGTCTTATAGGTATCCTTTCCCCAAGGTCATCAGTGTCAGACCTTTGGTCAGGTGTAGGACAGGGAGCAGCAACCCTAACACTGGACTTATTCTTCTTCCTACTCTCCATGGTTCTTACTGGTGTGTGTGGGGAGGGGGGAAGTAGGGGCAACAACAACAGTAGTAATAGTGGTAGTAGGGGAAGTGGTGACTGGTATGAAGTTGGAAACATCCACATCAGGAAGCTTTCTCTTTGAAGCGACAGAGGCTCTTGTATTTCATTTTGACTTGGGTCAAGCAAGTTGAGTCTTAAGTTGTTTAGAATAAATGGACTTGTCGAGATGGAACCTTACCAAGATTGGAGTGAGCTGCTCGAGAGGAGCCTTGGAGATAATTCTCCGGTGCCATGGTGACTTTTGTGTCCTTTCTCCTAAGTGCCTGTTGCTGTTAGGAATTTTTGTGGAAATAGTTTCATGAGGAACATCCTTCACACATTTTTACATCAAGAGGACTTACCTCTGCCAAAGGTTAAACCACGAGCGAGTAAAAGAAGCCAAATAATCTTGAGAGGGTATAAACAGGTTGCCTTGGTCACTACCTCTATCAACTACCCCCTCAAATGTGAAATTGATAGAAACTTCAAGATATAGCTCAGAGGGTGAGGTGCTCGAAGGATAAATAGGTGTTTGAACCCCCTAATCATAACCAAACTTCCTCCTCACCCTCTCAGAGTGGTAGAACTCCACACCCTGACCCAGATCAGTAGGAGAAGGAAAGATACATGGCAGAAGCACAGAAGTTACATAAATATGAGGGGAAGTAGGAACAGACTCAGCATCAGCAGGGTAGCAGAAAGCGCCCCAGTAGAAAAAAATGAGTGCCAAGTAAAAATTCCTCCAATAGTCTTATCATAGGTACTCAATGAAAACTGATCGATGTTGTCTATCAAAGACCCTAGAGGAGCCTTCTTGTGCCATCTTGCAGTATGAGCGAACCTATTGTGACAAGCCCTAGCCTCTGGGGCAAAGTTGACAAATTTCTCAAATAAGAAGGACATAATGATGAAAGTGTTGGCAAACTTGATAGCATCATAACAACCGCAAGAGCGCTCAACATCCACATGAGCCATGTATAACCAAGTGTATAGAGACCCTAGGGTTAGAGCTATGAGGGGGAATGCCCTCCTTCAAGAAAGCCTCACAAAAAGCTTGAACAAAATCTCATAAGGAGAATCATCTGGCCTCCTACGAATAAGAAACTCCAAATAGTGACAAAGAATGCTGCCAAGTGTGAGGGGGAGTTAATTTTTGGGCCTTCCTGACTCTTTAAGGCCCTGATCGACCTTTCACCCTTGGGAAGCTGCTCAAAATGTTTGAAACAGTATCTCTGCCACTTGGTGAAGTAATGCTTAGTGGTCCTAGTCAAATTGATAGCTATATATTTCAAGCACTCACCCAAATCACAATGGAGCTTCCCCACCATTTTCTCCTTGACCTCATCCTCAAAACGATCAGTGAGAACATGGTTTCCCAAGTATGGATTATCTAAAGTGATGGTAAATTCCCCCCAACCAGTGACAAAAATACGAGAACCCTGACTTTAGTGAGAAGACATTAAAGTAAAAGTCCTAGACTCTTTGACAACAGAATAAGACTTGAGACTGCTAATAGTGGCCAGAAGACCTAATCCCTCAATAACAGCTCTGTGAGATGGGGTGGAGAAGACATGATCCACCCAAAGACCTTATTCCTTTGTAGCACCCCCACATGCCTTAACCTCAATGTCAGAAGGGAGAAAGTCACCCTTGGATACTCGCACCCTAAGTATTGAATTAGGTAAGATAATGCGATCATCAGAAGACTCACCTAGACCCACTTGGGGTCACTCGTTTATCTTGGCCACAAACTCCTGCTCGAAATTTGCGAGCGAGGTCATGAAAGTATCTTCCTTCCCAAAATAAGGCGCCAGACAATAAAGCCCAAAGTCCCTTCATTTATGAGCATCTAAGTATTCCCTTTGGGATTTTGAGTTGGTCACAGACGAGGAGGTCCCTGTGGTGAACATCCCAACAGACGAGGAGGCTCCTATTACGAGCATCCCAAAAGACAAGGAGGAACCTATGGCGATCATCGCAGCATACGAGCAACCCTTTCTCACAGACATCCCAGCAGATGATCAAGCCCTCTTGTGGGCATCCCATCAGTCAAACCTCCAAAATCCTCGAAAATAGTATCCAATATCACATAGGTGATAGTGGTGGCTACGGTGGCCAAAATGATTGATACAGTGATGGAGATGGGTACCATACCCACTAGCACCTCTCTAGTGGCAGTGGCGATGGTGGAAATATGGTTTTGAGAGGATGAAAACTCCATTTGTAGTGAAGAAAAGGGGAATAAACGATGGTGGCTATGGAAGCTTTTGTGATCTTTTCTCTCTATCTCTAAAATCTTATAGTTTGAACACAAATGATAAGGTAAAAAAGAATGAAAGTTTAAAAATGGGTTTTTATACTCTATTAAGCCACACACAGGCTGCCAATAAAAAAAAAGAGAAGAACATCTTCCCAATATTGAGATGTATGTTCCCCATCTGACACGTATCACCTCAAGACCATAAAAGTGGGATGAAGTGGCAGGCCTAATTAATGCGACAGTATCATCATGAGATTGAGTTAGACTATTCATATTTCAAGAAATAATGAATAATTTCATACAAAAACCTTTGGTATACCCAACATAAAGATTTTCATACGAGGGGACTAATGTAGAGGGGTACACACCTAATTTCCCAAATAGTTGGGCGAGCAGGACCAATTGGTGAGGGGGACCTCACTACGAGTAACCCCCTAAAAAAGTGTCATGGTCTAGGCAAAAGTAAAATTGGGTGAGGAGGCCCACCAGGAAGGGATCCTCGTCCCAAGAAACTCAAATATCACACAAATGGAACTTAGGCGAGGAGGGCTACCAGGAAGGGATCCTCATCCGAATTTACCCAAAGTTCACATAAATTGAATTCGAGCGAGCAGGCCCACCAGGGAGGGATCCTCATCCCAATTTATAAAAAGTTCACAGAAATTAAACTGGGGCGAGGAAGTCCACTAGGAAGGTCTCCTCATCCCAATTTACCCAAAGTTGACAGAAATTGAACTTGGGTGAGAAGGCCAACTAGGAAGGGCTCCTCATCCTAATTTATCCAAAGTTCGTAGAAATTAAACTTGAATGAGGAGGCCCACCAGAAAGGGATTCTCGTCTTAATTTACCCAAAGTTCATAGAAATTGAACTTGGGAGAGGAGGCCCACTAAGAAGGGCTCCTCGTCCTAAAATGCCCAGAATTCATAAAGATTGAACTTGGGCGAGAAGTCCCACCAGGAAGGGATCCTCGTACCAAATAACTCAGAAAACATAATAATGAAATTTAGGCAAGAAGACCACCATAAGTGGCTCCTCGTCCCCAGAAGTCCAAATTCCTTACAAAAAAGAACTAGTGGATGAGGAGGTCCACTTAGAGTTACCTCCTCCCCAAGATTTATTTTTTAAGTATATATTAAAGTATCGATATGTTACTTTCTTGTACAGGTTTCCTGGTTGAGCAAGCAGGGTCAAAAAGGCAAGTTGGTATCTCTTGGGAGTTTTGGCAAGGTGGACGAGGAACAAGTTTTGTTGAGAAAGCGCAGCCACTTAGAAATTTAAGATTGAGATAATACTAGTAGAAAGACCCTAAGATTCACCTAGTCCTTACATAGTCATACCCAGTCATAACTGAAGTAAGCAACTAAGAAGTTGCTTACAAGAAATGAACAATTTATAAATTTATTTTAGATTGGTGGTCCTTGAGACCTCTCCTCAAGTTTATAAAATGATTTTAGAGGAGATACACCTTGAAACCTCTCCTCAAGTTTATAAAATATTTTAAAGGAGGTGGTCCTTGAGACCCTCCTTGAGTTTACATAGCTTGTACAACAAGTTATCGTTTTAAAAGATATTTACCAAATAAGATATTTTATGTACAAGGGAAGACGTATTTTCTTTTTGACTTTGGTTTGTATCAGGTCACACCTACCAGAGGGGATAGGTAGCTGCACACATATATGGACAAATGGTACATTGTAAACTTTGTCCCTCACCAACCCTCTCAGTTTTGGCGCCCAAAAAGTGCCAACTCAGCTTAAGTGCCCAATTATAAATAGGACCCTTTGGCAAGGTCAAGTCACAATTAAAACTCAAGTCATACCGTTACTCCTTCAAAATCACACCATACCTCTTAGTGTTCTCTCCCCACTCTCTTTTTAAGTGCTGAGTGATTTGGTCCTTCACTCCATACTGACAACCAGCATTATCAGGAGTTCCTCTTGAGAAAAGTTACTATTATTATTGTGAAGCTCATCTTCTTTCAGGGAGTAGTTCTAACATTGGTTCCATTTTTACCAAAAGGAGAAAGTTTTACCAGGTGCTGCTCTAGAAGTTCTTCAAAATCGTGAAGGCAGAGTCCATTGGAATGGGTCATGCCTCACCCGTTCCAGTTATTCATAGATCCCAATCACACTACTCTCCTACAACATTAAATATAAGAATCAATTTAATTAAACCAATTTTATCTTCTTAAACCCTAAACATGAATCTAAGTGATTCAAAGCATTGAATAAATAAAGCATTTAGGCAAAAGGCACAGTTTCAGGAAAAAAACCCTTTTGGATAAAAACCTCTATTTCACCAAGAATAGCAAATAGCAATTTACAAAGTACACAATGAAATCTGTAATGAATTTACCACAACAAAGTCACAAAGGTCACAACCTAAATCTGCAAAAGACTCCCGTAAGAACCCTCTAGAACTACAACTTTTCTTCAATAAGGCATACCTGCTAGCATCCCCAATGACCGTTGTCTTCATATTTTTAATGATTGAAGAATAGGAATTCGGTAAACACGTTTAAGATCGCAAGCTTTAGATTTGTGAGATTCGATCTTAAATATACTTTGGATGACGGAAAACTTTCAGAACCTTGAAACTTTTGCAAACTATTCTCCTGAAAACATTTTGGCAAAGTTTTGTATTTATTTCAGAGTAAAAAGAGTCCTATAATTAAACACAAATTTCGAGGCGACAGGTCATTCCAGCGATATCACCATGTTGTTTGAACGAATTATAATGTCGTTTGAATAACTGTTTAAACTTGATTTTATTTTTTAAATAATTCCTCAAAATTTTCTAAAAATAATTTGACTAAGAAATATTTAAAATACGTTTTCACAAATTATATTTTTAATTCCCAATATTTAAAACATTTAAAAACCATTTTAAATCATGCATCATTTAAAACAGATTCTAAATCACATAAACCACTGATCATCCATACTTGAATAATATGGAACTATCTAAATCTGAAGAATTAAACTCGGCTTAATATTATCTTCAAATCATTAACCGCATATTCTTCAACTTGTAATGTCGTAGGATTTAAGGGTTCACTAATCAAAAACTCCCCTAGACTCAAATTATTATGTCCGAAATTAATCCAATTACAAAAAAATTGACTCTATTGGAAATTTGTTCCTACAAAACTACATCTTTATTGAGGGAAATTAGATTTCTAATTTATAAACCCCCTACGGAAGTAGGAGAACACACAGACTTCCATTTGGTGATCACTAATTTTCTTTTGGTTATTGATCCTTACCATAGGAAGCACCTGATCCAACTTTTAAATTTTTTTAAAAAATAAGTAGGCATTTTATATATCATAAATTTGTGAAAAAATAGGGATTGCTTGACTGATTTAATTAATTCAAGTCTACCAGCTATAGATAGAAGCTTACCTTGGAAACTCTTAAATCTAACTTGGTCTTTATGATCAATAGATTGAAAATGAGATTTTTAGGCTTTACTCTAAAAGTAAGGATACCTAAATAATTAAATGTAGAGGAACCCTCTTTAATACCCAAGTGATTGAAAATCGTCTCTCTATTGTTTGAAGGAATTTTCCCCATAAACACAAAGCATTTTTCTTTGCTTATATACTGCCCATAATTAGTGTTATGTGTATAAAAGACTCCCAAAATTGATTTAATGGATTAAGGGTATCCTATAATGAAGACAATTATATCATCTACATATACCATATGAGTGGCAGACTAAAATCCCATAGGAGAAGAAATATGCTTATTTAAACCTTGTTCCACCTTTAAAAGAATAAACATGCTAAGAACATCTTTTCAATGAAAAAAAGAAAAGGGGACAAAGGGTCCCCTTACTTAATACCTCTAGAACATAAAAAATATCCACATGGATATACATTAATTATAATAAAAAGCCTAGATGAATGTAGAATAATGGAGATCCATTAGACAAATGCATTACAAAGACCATAGGCATGAAGTGTTTTAAGGAAAAATTCCAATCCATATTGTCAAATGCCTTTGAGATATTAAACTTTATACCAACATTTCCACCTAAACATTTATAATCAAGAGGATCAAAGATTTCAAATGCTAAGAAAATAGAATGAAGAATGCTATTACCTTGAATAAAACCATTCTGATTAGGAGTGATTATTTTGGCATTAATTGGCTTTAATCTATTGGAAAGAGTTTAAGTTATGACTTGGAAAGAAAAATTGGCCAAAACAATTGGCCTATAATGATTTATGGAATCGAAATTAGAATATTTTTTAATAAGAACGAAATCATTGGATTTAAAGCCATAAAGTAACCAATTTGTTTCAAATAAGATAAAAATATCATTGCAAACATCAGAACTAATAGTATGCCAACATATTTAGAAGAATACCCCTCCACATCCATGAGGTCCTACGACGGAATAGGAGTTCATAGATAACATAGTTGATTTTATTTCTTTCGTAAAGGGAATAACTTTCAAGTCATCATAATCCTCCTGAGAAGGAAGATTAGGAATCATAGAATCAATACAACCAATATCTTGTAAAGAGTCATCACTTATATATAGGTCATAGAAGTATTGAATAATGAGGTTTTGAATTCCCTATTTCTTAGTAATATAACCACCTCCATATTTAAGAGAATGAATTGAGTTTAAAGACCTTATGTTCTTGACAAATTTGTGCAAGAAATAATTACACCTATCACAGTCAATAGCCCATTTAATTATAGCTTTATCTTCTAAAATTATTCGTCAATTTTGAGAGCTTCAAACAAAGACCTTTGGGATTGATTTTCTGAATCATTTTTTTCTTTAGAATGTCCTAAATCCTCAATCTCCTACTAAATCTTGGAGCATCTTTATTTGGCCTCAATATGATTAGAATGAATGTTACCAAAGAAATCATTATTTCACTTATCTAGGACCTCTTTCATGTGATAGAGCTTCTCTTTCAAAATGAACAACCATATTATCCAAATTAATAAATTCCAAATGATGTTCCTAAGTAGATAGAAATCATAAAGGCTTTGGACCAGTGGAATTGGAAGTATAACTTTCAAACAAAAGGGGATGTAGTATAAACCAGTTCTAAATAGACCAGTGTAGCTTGAATTAAACCAAATGTCCATCCATTTGTTAGAACAAAGTTCTCTATCAAGCTGTATTTGAATCTCAGAAAGTTGATTTTTCTTCCATGTAAATAAGAATCCTTGATAAGTCACTTTAGAAAGTTGACATTGATTGATTACATTATTAAAAGCTATAGAAGTAGTAACATATAGGAATCTAGGGGTTTTTCATTCATGAGCCCCTCTAACACAATTAAAATCTCTTATAAACATCCAAGAATAATTTTTTTCCTACTAAGCACAACGAAATCCTCCCAAAGTTTTCTTCTAATAAAATAATCAGTGGATGAATATACAACAATGAAGTTGGATGTGATGCCCTTAATTTTAGAAGCAAAACGTAATTTATTGATCTAAAATGTTGATAATTGTTATCTTATTGATTCTATAAGAATAGAGAATCCACAAGTTAGGCAATAATCAATATCTGTCATTAACACAAAGCAATTTCAAACCACCACTTTGGAAAAATCTCAAAAAATAAATCAAAAGTCAGCTTAGGCTGAACAATGCATAGAAACTTTGGTTTATATTATATGGAATAAGTATGGAGCATATTTTAAAAATGGGGGTTTCTTACACCCATTAAGTATCAATAAATCAACTTCATTTAGAAGTAACAGATGTACGCTCAAGTTATAACCAGCCTGAGCTTGAATCTCCTTCCTAATTTGTATATTTAACCTCTTATTTTGGGAGCATGGAAGCACAATAGTATACCCATATGCATAAATCAAAGGATTGTTTTTCATTTTCACATTAGGAATGCATGCATTAGCCAGATAATCAACTTCACCTTCCACTTAGTAGTCTATCTGCTTGTCTTGACCTACAAGTTCATAATTGGTGTCAACTAAATTATCCATATTATCATCTTTTTCATCTAGTAGAGAAGTCCATGATTTGATTTAAGAGCATTAGGTTGGTGAGAGGGAGTACCTTGCACCACATGGATAGCATTATCTTCCATTGGAACAATAGAAAGAGAGTGCTCTTCCATTGAAATATCATTGTTCAGTGTTGGTGGATCGTCTATCCGAGATGCATTTTCCAATTATAAAGAAGAATATTCATGCCTCACCATATTCACTACCTCATTGGATGAATTATTCTCTATATTTTCCTAATCCACAATGTTATTCACTACATATGCCTTATTGTTTGCATTTTTCATTATTTGATTCACTACCTCATGCACCACCACATTAGCCATATCCACAACAACAGTATTATTTTTCTTCTTAGGAATAGATTATTCCATATTATGTTTTGGCCTATACACTTGTATTATTTTAGGCTTCCCCCCAACATTTGATTATGATCTACCTCTTTCATTTGGCTTCTCAATTGCTCCCACTTTTTATTTCAATATGTTAATGCCATCCACTTGGATCCTCCTCATAATTCTACAATCAATCACTAAGTTTCCAAGATTCTATAATGAGAACACCTAGGAGGAATTTTCACATATTCCACATCATGTTAAAAATGGTTTTCATTATGTTTGATCAATACTTGAGAAGGCGTATTATCTATTATTTACATGTCAATGAGGACTCAATAAAAGTGATTAAAAGATTTATCAATTATGGGATGATCAATCTTGATTGGATCCCCTAGGTATCTAGAAATATCCAAGTGGATTCTTGGTCTCCAGTATTCAATTCCCAACCAAACGAATCTCACCCACATTTTTTATCATTAGGATTAAATCTAGGAGTTCAAATGTATATTTTTAGCTTTAGTGGATTAAATATCTTGACATATATACATATCAACAAATAACTAATCATATCAAACCAAATCGACCCGCAAAAACAAACAAAATCATGCTCTGATACCAATTGAAAATGCAAGTGTCAGAATGACTAAAATAATCTAGAGGGTGTGAATTAGTTATTAAAACAAATTTTCCAAATTTTAATTTTCAACTTCAAACAAAAATTAAATTTAAGTTATTTTTCAAATTCCAAAATGATTTACTTGAATTTCATGCACAAATACACAATTAAGCATAGTTAAATTAAAACACTAACACAACAATGCATTATACCAAGCATACGAGGAAAAACCCCAACCTATGAGGAAAAAACTAGACGTGACAAGCATCTCATCAAATTTGAAAAGTCCTTTTTGCACGATATAAGAAGGTAAGTCGATCAAGTGCACTACAAAAAATTATCCATGAATATTGCGACTATCCCTTGTTCTAATGAGAAATCTGAGTGAATATCCATCTCTTGAATACCAAATTCATTCTTTATCCTCAATCTAAACCATGCTCCAATTCTTTCATAGCTTGAGTATGACCTTTTAGATCTTGGAGTATAAATCATGTGGTTAATTTGAAATTCATATGTAAGTCAGGGTAAGTAATGTTAAAAACCTCTCAAATCATATATCAAATGAAGATCTCAATGTAAATCTAAAGATTTCATAAAATCTTAATTGGAACACCCAAATTTGAATTACAAAGAAAAAGTAGTGCTCTCTAAAATGAAAAACTCCTCAAATGATGTATTTTGAAATGAGGGAAAAGTGTACTATTGAATTGGAGGGAAATAGTGACATTTATAAGAAAATTAGAATTTTATCTCCTTAATGCGCATGATTGAGTTTTCCCATGTACACGATTTTAGAATGTATGCCCCCAAATAAAAAATGACTCAGGGTCCTGTGCATGGGGAAAATCTCAACTGTGCACACGATTTGTCCTAAAATCATACTTACCACGCGAAAAGCATAAAGTGCCGTCATTTGAATTTCTTTCCAGAAAATATTGTAAAAACATTTTTTTAAGGGGCTTTATGAAAAGATAAAACTGATATCCCTTTCCTTAAATAAATACATCACTTTTGCATTACAGGCCCTGAGTGGTTAACAAGCCCGAGGGGGAAGGGAACTCGGTGTTACTATAGATGTAGGGGTGTGTATCTCCCGTTTCGCCGCTCCCCCCAAGGTTGGGTTATTGGTTCAATATTTGGGTGTCTATGATTTTCCCGTGGATGTAGTTTGGTTCCATGTTTAGTCCACACCCATTTGGTTAGTGTGGCTTTCGTACTGTAAATAGGGGTTTCATAGGGGGTTCAAAGTCACTAGTTTGTTTTATATATAATAAACAAAATGGTTCAAGCAAAATCCTAAGGAAGGTTTTAAAATTTATGATTGGTCAATAGATTCTTGTTATGTATGTTCGAGAACCCGGCTATGAGTGAAAAAGGTGTTTAGCACCCCCCCTTATCTGTGTGCTTCATTTATTATATGCTTATTATTTCTCTTTGTGGTGATTTATTTATTTTCAGTTATTCTTAGAGTGTTTTAGAGACCTTAGCATGACGGTCCCTAAGGAATGTAGATATGAGCTTAGGTTGAAAAATGTTATCCGTGAGGGGTATAGAAACATCATTTAAACCAGTGAAGGTACACAAGATTTGCTTGGGCATGACTCCATGCTTTGTAGTATACAATAGATGGTCGTTATTAAGTATGTGAGTTCACGAGAAATATCTGCTTTTGAGATAGTTTGATATTTTACTTGCAGCATGTGAGGGATTAAAGATGGGATCATCTCTGTATAGTTGTTATATGTGTTTGAGAATTTGTATATGTATATTTATGAGATCACTCCTTAAGATGGTTTGATATCTCTTTTAAACCGGATAAAGATTAAACATGGATGCATTTCGGTGAAATAATATGTCGAGAGACATATTATCGAGGCTTGAGATCAAAACAAGGACTCGTTGTTGCGCCTACGTACCCAAGAGGACTTGGGATCAAAGCCTATATAGTTCGATTGTACACATGTTCCAACATAGTTTATGTGCAAGTGTATGCATATTTGCAAACTTGTATGAGGATATGTTTAGGAGGTCCCGCCTTGAGATAATTTTATATCTCATTTTGTGTTATTTAGATTAAGTGGATGAAAGTTTAGAGATGGATGCATCTCTGTGGAGATAATATATCAACATATATTGTGTCAAGGCTCGAGCACACGAGAAGGACTCATTATTGTGCCTATATACCAAAGGAGACTTAGGATAAAAATCCTACGTATTTTGATTGTACACGTGGTGAAACGTGATGTGTGTGTGAAACTATAGCACTTGGCTTGGAAGGGGGAGTGTTGGTGTATAGAAAGTCAGAATAGGAGTGTGGACTGGGGATGGAGACATCCCTTATAGATAATACATTGATAGACGTATTATAAGGCTTGGCCTTCACGAGTTTAGCTTAACATAGAGCCTACATACCAAAGGGGACTCAGAATCAAAGCCAACATAGTTTCAACAACAGGGTTCGATGATATATATATATGGGATGTAGGACTAGAGATGGAGGGATCTCTATGAGAAAATACTCATTGAGAAGCATTATAAAGCTTGGGCTTCACAAATTTAGCTCGTTATAACACCTAATTACCCAAGGAGACTTAGGATCAAATCCAATGAGGTTCACTAACAGGGTTATATTTATAGGTGTAGGCAAATAGATACCGGGTATACAAGGTTTGAAAGTGCGGTATTTATGTATCCTAGTCCTTAATATAACATTTTTCGTTGTGATGGATTGATATATTTATATATTAAAATAGCATGTTGTTCAAATGTAGATGTTTGAAAATTATTGAAATGAAAACACATATTCAGGGTGCCATGCAATGTGGTTTCTCAGAGGAGTAGTGAGTGTATCTGAATTTTGAAGAGTATGTTTTCATGTTTGTATTTTGGAATCATGGCATCTAATTTGTATCAATTTAGCATATGAGTAAGTCAATCTGTGACACAAATAGAGGAGCTTAGGATGTAAACAAATATAAACACTGTAAATTACAAACTTGGTCCCCTAAATGATACATAAATGTGGATAGTTTATAAAAATATATAAATGTGGGATGTTGCCTTGAAATTTAGGCAGAAGTTCTTTGCCCTCGAGGCAAAAGTCAATTTTTTTCTTTAGGGGAAGCCCTGCTTTTTTATGATTTTCAGTCGGGTAGATTTTTGACCAGTAGTTTTGACTTTTGCAAAATTTATGAAGGGATTTGACTCTATTTATTTCTTGAAGGCAACTTTTCAAGAGTACGAAACTCTTTTAGGGTGACTCCCAAAATTACAAGCTTTTACATTTGAAAAGGTAACGTTTTTGAAGTACAAGTCCATCGGGACTTTTCAGACACGAACTCGAATATCTCAGGCACTCGAGATTAAGAAAATTAGAAAAGTGAATCAACATTCGGTTTTGGATTCTTTTTTTAAGGTTGGTGGGCACCTCTATTTATAGGGGTTTTGAAATTGGCTTTGTCCGATCAACTATTGGTTTATAGTTGTTGATAGGCTTTGGCTGATCGGTTGAAGGCCCCAAAGGGGCGGTATGTTTGAGTTTTTAGTGGATTAAGTGATTTTTTGGGTTTTTAGTTATTTGGACTTTTTCCCTGTATACTTAGGTCTTTGGTGCTTTTTACACCCTAACCTTAATAATAGGTACCAAAAGCTGGGTTTTATCCCACGGTTTCTTTTGTGATTCACGCTCGAGATTTATTGGGAATAGGACAAAGCGTCCTGTAACTTAGATTACTAATAGGTGTCCATAAGTGAAGGGTATCCTAATTTTTGAGTTTGGTTTTAGTAAATATTCAAAACATTCCAACCCCTTTCTATTTTAGGTTTTTCTTCGGACCAGACGTAGAAACAAGGGGTTTTGACGACATCTATTAGGTGCGGGATCACCTCATGATTGGTTATCCTTCTTGGTTAGAGGGAACCAAGGGTAAGGAGATGAAGTATGAATGTACTATAGGTGGAAAGCTCTATAGGGGGGCAGAGTATCCCAATTTTTTTATATTGGTTTTAGGAAAGATTCAGAACATTCCAAAACCTTTCGATTTTAGGTCGCTCTGGGGACCAGACATAGAAAAATGGGGTTTCAGCGAAGTCTATTATAAAATACGGGGTTTCCTATTATAGGTCATGTAGAGGACAGAGTGCTTTGAAGTTAAGAGCTTCTTATTTAAGGTCACGTGGGGGAATCACGTGGTTTGAAATGCAGGGATTCCTATTTTAGGTCACATAGGGGACTGATTTGGTTGAGAGCACAGGGCTCCCTATTTTAGGTCACATAGGGGGCTGAGTTATTTGAAGCGTGGGTATCCTATTATAGGTCACGTAGGGGATCGAATTATTTGAAGTGCGTGGATTCCTATTTGATTTTACGCGGGGGACCGAGTGGGATAAAATGTAGGGCTTCTTATTTTAGGTTGCATAAGGGACCAAATTAGTTTGGAGCATAGGGCTCCCTATTTTAGGCCACATAGGGGATGTAATTTGTTTGGAGCATAGGGCTCTCTATTTTAGATCGCATCGGTGACTGAATGGGTGTGAAGGGAAGGGCTCCCAATTTGGGGTTGTGTAGGATACCAAATTTATTTGGAGAGTAGGTATCCCTAGGTTGCATAGGGGATCGAATGGGCTTAAAGTATGACTTCTTATTTTAGGTCTTATAGGGGACCAAGTGGTTTGAAGAGCATAGTATCCTATTTAAGGTCATATGGGCGATTAAGAGGTTTGAATCATAGGTCTTTCTATTTAAGGCAACATGAGGGGCTGATTTGTTTGAAGTGAACGATTTCCTATTTAAGGTCACAAGGGTCCGCGTTGGTTTGAAAGGCATGACTTACTATTTTAGGTCACTTAGGGGCTGAGTGGTTTGAAGTACCGGGCTTACTATATAAGGTCACATGGGGGATAAGATTAGAGGAGATCACTGATTTTTTTTTCTCAATTGAGGCTTTCGTTTTGTTTTCTCAGGTAGATGTCGGGGTATTCTGTGATGCTTGGAGGAGGGTGTGAGATCGGTCGGGGAAGTTTGAAGCTTTGTTTTGCTTTTCTCAGAGAATTTTGAGGTTTTGGTAAAAATGTTTTCCCAAACAATGTCCAAGGATTTTAATGATGTGCTTTCTGTAGTGGGGCTTTGTCTAGGTTTACGCAGGCGGTATCCAATGCTTAAGGGGTTTGCTCTGGCGGTGTCCGAGTATTAAGTGGGATTCTCAGGAATGAGTGATGTTTTTAGAGGTTTTCATAGCTGGTGTGTGTGGCTCTAAGTGAGATGCTTATGGTAGTGAGTGTTTTCAAAAAAAATCTCAAGAGATGTTTGAGGCTTTGCAAGGGTTTGCTCGGGTAGTGTCTACGGATTTGCAATGATTTTCTGAAGAGGTTTTCAAGGCTAAAGTAGGGTGGTCAAAGTAATGAGGCTTTTTTTTTTCTCAGGCGGAGTCTAAGGCTTTAGAGTGGTTTTCTTAGGAGGTGTCTGAGGCTTTGGATAAGTTTTCTTAGAGGAGTCTGAGGCTTAAGGGGTGTGCTCAGGTTAGTGAGTCTTTTATTTTCTCGATTGGAGTTCAAGTATTTAGAGAGGTTTTCTTAGGCAATGTATGAGGCTTAAGAGCGGTGCTCATTGTAGTGAGGCTTTTTGTTTTCTCGGGTGGAGTTTGAGGATTCAGAAAGGTTTGCTCAAAGGAGTCTGAGGCTTAAGTGGGATGCTAAAACAGTACCAAAAATAAGAAAAGCAAACAAAAATGCTAACAAATTATAAAACAAATGGTATATACTAGCAATAGGAAAAAGTGGCATCATGTAAATCACCCTATGCTAGCAAACATGTCTAGACCTCATCCAACAGGTGCGGTGGAGTTTTCCAAAGACGGTGACATCTTGTGAAACAACTCCATCAAATCGTGTGAAGTCTTGACTAAAAACTTTACTTGCTCTCGAATATTTGCAAACTCTCTGTCATTTTGTGAAAGCAAAGTATCATGGGAGTGTGCATGTGTGATAACATGTGTAGAAGCAAATCGTGACACATTCCCCAACTTAAAACAAAATTCCCTAAGGTATCCTCTCCTTTTACCATAGGAGCAAACATAAACAGGCCTAGGTACACCTCTTTCAGAATGTCACCAACGTGCTCTCCTAATAGGTACGGGATGCCTAGGTGGGTCAGGTCGAGAGTCATGTGAATCTAACTCTAAAGTAGGAACCGACTCGGGTGGAACAAAAGAAGTAGACGTACCGTCATGGCTTATTCCTAAACTCTCATCACTCCCCAAAATAGGATTGAGAACCATTTTTCCCACCTTCTTTGATTCGTTCTCCAAAGTGACTTTAGCCTCCATGGCGTGCTTAATATCTTTCTATAATTGTGAAATGTGGTATATAAGCTCCATTTTTTCCCTATTCAAAGCAATCAACTAATCACTTAAATAAACCTTCACTTTCTCGAGTTGACATGCTTTTGACTCAAAATCCTTCAAACTCTCAATATCTCTCTCCAAATCTTTCACCTTGAGACCCAACTTGTTATTCAATTTTTTAGTCTGTAAGGTCTCGGCGTATAACTCTCGAAATGCAATCTGGAGCTCACTCTCATCATCACTAGAGCACTCGCTCTCAGACTCACTAGAAACACTTAAAACCTCCTCGGGGGTATCACGTGCACAAGTATCCTCATTCTCGTAGGACTAAGTGGGTGTGCTCTCGTGACTAGCTAAAAAGGCAACACACATACCCAGGGATTTTTCATCAGTGGTATCATCTACCTCATCCTCACTATCACTCAGGGTGGCTAGCATATCAACTTTCTTACCCTCTCTCCTAAGTTTTGTGGGACATTAAAATGACATGTTCCCTCTGCCCTCACACTCAAAACATTTTACATTTTCAAAATTTTCTTCACCCACTTTCTATTTCTCACCGTTTTCTTTGGCCATGTCTTTGTTTTTGTTTTTCTCCAAAAATATTTTATTGGAAGAATTTTTTTTCGAAAACTGGAGAAATTTTTTAAAATTCTTTGCAAGCATGGCCATGTCAAAATCAGACTCATCCTCAGACTCGGACTCACAAAAACTCACTTTCTTTTTCTTAGATTGAGCTTTAAGCGTTATACCTCTATCCTTAGGTTTGGCATTGTCGGGAAGCATTTCAATTTCCTACGTCTGTAGGTCTCTTACCAACTCTTCAAATTTCCTAAGGTATTCAAAATAGTAACTTTAGGGATAAAACATTTAGGCAGCGATCTTAAAATATTTTTACCACTCGTGCATCAGGTATAGGCTCACCTTGGTTAAAACTAGTGTTGAAAATATCAGACAAACATGCATAAAACTCGTCAAAACACTCAGTCTCTAACATAGTGATTGTCTCAAATTGAGTGGTCAAATTTTGAATTTTAGACTCCTTGATAGTGTTAGTGCCCTCGTGGATGAGTTACAATATATCCCAAGCTTCTTTAGACATGGTGCACGTCATAATTCGTCGAAACTTGTCGTGGATAACATGTCCGGAAATTGCACTAAGCCCACGTGAATTGTAAGTGATCCACCTAAACTCTTCCTCAGTCCAGTCTGACACAGACTTTAAATTGTTGACATTATTTGCGTTGACAGTGGGAGGAGTCCAACCTCTTTCACAAATGACCCAAACTCTTTCGTCGATTGCTTTAAAATGGAATTTCATTCGGGCTTTCCAGTAAGCATAATTAGGCCCGTCAAAAATTAACAACCGAATATATAAGTTTTTGTTTGGAAACATTGTGACGAACTTTCAAAAATTAGATTTTTCAAAAAAATCAATATCACACATTTTTTTGCTGAAAATAGGAATGCGCGATAAATTAGCGTAACTTGCTCTCATACCAATTTGTAAAGACCGTGTGCGATAGTGATTTCAATAGTTGCGTAAATTCCAATTACAAACTTATTTAATTAGTGTCAATTTATGAATCAAATCAATTCAGCCTTTAAAATCAAATAGCTATGTGCGTGCAAGTGTCAAACCATCATAAATAAAGTATGCGACATAAAGTTCTGGAAAAATCCCCTCAGGGCAAAAAAAATTATTTCACTATAATTGAAAATTGCGACTTACACGGTTACAATAAAATACAATAGTTTTTTACACTCGAATACACGCAGGAGTCAGTCGATGTCGTCAGCAATAAGTACACACGCAGCGAACCTACGTGAACCGCAGTCGAGTGTTCAACCCGGGAACACCTCAGCACTCCTTTGTGAGATGCAGTCAGCCTTCGATCTAGTACCCTTAATGGCACTTAGATCAACATCATGAAATCCATCAAACTATGTTTTGGGTTCCACAAAACAACTCGCACAAAAGCAACTGGGATTGTGAATTATAAAACAAAAGTTATGAGCCCTCAAATGGTTGGAGAATAGTATAAAAACGTATTTTGTGAAAACCAATTTTTCTCCACACGAAAATCGAGTAGTCTGGCACCCTATATATTATAACAATTAGGGCAATGACGTTTCAGTGCAGAACTCCTATTGTTCGAACGAGATATGACATAGTTCGAGCGAGACAGGTTCTCGTTTGAATGAGAATGTTGTCGTTTGAACGACAGTCCTTGATCTCCCAAAAATCTTTGGACTTTTAAATAACTTGGAAACCTCAAAACTTAAAACTGCTCACGGGATCAGAAAACATTTATCCAAAACTTTTATGAGAAAATGTTTTTGAAAAATAAAAACCATTTATAAAAATTTCAAAAACCATTTTTCATAAATAGAAAAATATTTTAAGTTTTACAAAAATATCCCAACTCTTTTAATGTAAAATATAAATGTAACTTAAACATAATTTTACCAAATTCATTGTTAATGTTGAAGTCTTCTCGAAATTCGGATCTGTCGTTTGTAAATGTTAGCTTCCAAATTCTTTGATGACTTGTAGTGGTATACGACATAATTATTTGTGACGGACAATTTACTTACAAAGGATAAAGTGGGGTGCTCACGTTAGAGAGGATTTTGTTTGCTTAGATGGGGTCTGATGCTTTAGAGTTGTTTTCTTAGGAGGTTTCTGGGGCTTTGGATAGGTATGCTCGGAGGAGTCTGAGGCTAAGTGGGGTGCTCTGGGTAGTGAGGATTTTATTTTCTCGGGTGGATTATGAGGCCTTATAAAAGATTTCTCGGAGGAGTTTGAGGCTTTTCAATGGTTGGATCAGGAAGTGTCAGAGGCTCAAGTGAGGTGCTCAGGGTGGTGATATATTTTATCCTATGATCGAGTATGTGGACAACCTACATATCGCTTAAGCCTCACCACCCTGGTAGTGTTTGAGGCTTTGTAGTGGTTTTCTCAGAAGGTGTTTGAGTCTTTGTAGTGGTTCTCTCAGGTGATGTTTCAGGCTTAAGTGAGATGCTTAAGGTAGTGAGGATCTTCTTTACTCAGGTGGGGTGGGTAAAAGGCTTTAATGAGGTGATCAAAGTTAATCTTCATTCTGGTTGGAGGCAATGGCTTCCTGTCATAGCGATGTAGTAATCACTTACCAATGACTTTTTGATATATTTAATGGGGAGGAGGTGTATTTTGTACAAAGAGAATACAAAAGGTGGTTATTCTTTAGGAGTCAAATGATCTTCTAAGGTAAAGGGCACTTTTGGGCGGGCCATGAGATGATTTCTCTTTGAGAATTTTTTATATTTTTCGTCTTATTTTTTTTAACAAAAAAGAGTAGTCGTGTGATGTATAATCGCTATGGGGTTTTCATTTTTGGGTTGAAATTATGGGTGAAAATGATGAATGGTTATCTAAAAATGGAGCGTAACTTTGAAGACCTTTCTAGACTCTTGCATTAAAGTTAGATTTTTGAGACATTTTCTTATGCTCATTATACGATATGAACTAATTCCCTAGGATGTGAAGATTCATAGGATGGTGGATTGATCAAAAGGTTTGACTTTGGTTCAAATGTATTTTGAAGAACTATGGGATATATTTTATCCTATGGCTGACTCTATGGACAACCTACATATCCCTTGATAGGAATTAGGTCAAATGTAGTTCCTAAGGTGTGGTGGCTTGAAGTTGAACTTGATTAAATGTGGGTAGTGTATAATATTTTTAGGTGTTTTCTTGAGGGCAAGGTTTTTTCTAGTGGAAAATTAATCTTCTTATATTAAATACCCATTGCCTTCCACTTTGAACAGTACAAAGAGCTTAATTCTGACATAATGGAATATATGCGAAAATTCAAAAAGAAAGTCTAAAAAATAATTCAAAACTGAAATAAATTTAGACTTAAAAGTAAAAATTCTTGAGGTTGGTCACATTCCATGCTCGAGGGACTTCCTGTCCCTCCATTGTTTCTAAGTGGTAAGCTCCCTATAATTTGTCTATGATAACTTTGAATGGACCTTCCCACTTAAGCCTGAGTTTTCCGTTTGAGGGATTCATTGTGTTGCTCATAATCTTACTTTCCACGTAGTCCCCGACCATGAATCTGCTCGCCTTGAACCCCTATTTTATTCCTTAGACAACTGCTAGAGATAAGTGACAAGCTTTATAAGCTCTAACTCTCTCTTCTCATCAACTATATCAAGTTATTCTCTAATTACTTTGTTATTGAGATCTTATTCAACTTAGGAAGACTTCATGGTCGTCTAACCAATTTCCAATGGAATGAAAAAATCCTTCCATAGGCGAGGGAAAGGGTGCTTGTCCTATTAATCTCATGGGCATAATTAGGTAAGCTCAGATAAAGTGAGGGAGATAATCGACTAACGCATATTTCAATTTTTCTAACATCTTCCTTATGACGTCGAGGACAATTTTATTGGAAGATTTCACTTTACCATTGCGTTGGGGGTAGGCCATCAAACTATAATAATGCTTAATCTTGTGCTCATCATAGAAACTTTGGAAGAGACTGCTCTCAAACTAAGTTTTGTTTTCTTTTATGATGATCCGAGTAATACCAAAATGAGTTATAATGTTCGTACAGATGAATCTAGTCAAGTCGACATCCTGGATGTTTTCTAGTGTTTTCCCTCTACCCATTTAGAGAAATAACATGTGTCGACCAGAAGGAACTTCCTGCTATCGGATGCAAGGGGTAGTGGAAAAATAATCTTTAGCCCCCATTGCACGAAAGGATAAGGACTTTTGAGGGACTTGACGCCTCTGGTGGGATGATGCACTAAGGGTGAGAAGAGTTGATGATTTTTGCACTTTTGAACGTAGGCGATCTCATCTTGTTGCATGTACAACCACCGGTACCTTTTATTCATATCCTTAATTCATAGCGATCTGCCCCTGACATGCTTCCCACATATTCCCTTAGGCAACTCATAGAGGTTCTAGTCGACGTCATTTGGGTGAACACATTAGAGGTACGGTACGAATAAAGAGAACCAATAAATATTCTCATTCGAAAATAAATGGAACAGTTTAGACTTTACCCAAACATTATATGCCTCTTTCTTATCATCAGGTAGAACATACTCTTTTAGGAAACGTATTATCAGATCCACATCAGGTAGAACATACTCTTTTAGGAAACGTATTATCAGATCCATTAAACTTGGGGCCCTGTTGATGACCATAATCTTCTCAGCCGACTTCCCCTTGTTCATGATGGACTAATTGAGGTATTCAACCTATATTATTCACTTCATATCTCCCTTCACAGCCAAGGCGAGTGTGGCTAAGGCATCCAACTGTTGTTTCCTCTTTGGAATTATTGTATTTGTATATGTTTAAATTGATCTACCAGGTGTTGGTCCCCTTCAAGGTATGTAACCATGCATTCATCCCTAGTGTTTTATTCTCCATATATATGATTTGATACCAAACTTGATTCATATAATACATCAAGGTGACGGGTACCTAGGGACAGTGCCTTATTTAACCCATTTATCAATGCTTCACACTCCGCCTCATTGTTAGAGGCTTACAATCCCAAGCATATTTCCTACTCAAGGATAGTTTTTTCTAGGGATACTAACACTATCCCTACCCATACCCCTTAAAATTAGAGGTTCCATGAATATAAAGGGTCCACCTTGTCCTTTTTTCAACCATTTCTTGAATATTCCTTTCGTTTTCGGTGCTAACCTCTCTGGGTGCCTGAACTCAACATTGAAGTCATCCAAGACCTACCTTTTTATTGATGTACTGGGACTAAACTAGATATCGAACCTCCTAAATTCCACTAACTAGTTGGACATTCGTCCAGACATGTCAACTTTTCTGATCACTGCTTTCATTGAGAATGAGGTTAGGATATGATCGTGTGTGCCTCGATGTAATTCTTTTATTTGCGATATGCTATTGCCAACCCTTATGTAAGATTTTCAAGAGGTAGGTATCTATTCTCAGTGTTGATAAAGGTTTAGGATCCTACTCCCTTTCTTCTCACAAACCAAAGGTAAGCTAATTGGTTGACTGGACAATTCCACATAGAAGTACAAGGTTCCATCTTTTTCAGGGATTATTAGTAGCGGTGGTCGTCTAAGATATTTCTTCACTTCTCATTCCTCGCTTTCTTAAGTACTTGAAATAAAGGTCAACACTTCTCTCAAGATCTTGATATGAACCCCTTGGGTGTAGGAAGCAATCTAATCTGCTTTTGCACCTCGTGCATTGTATTTAGGGTTTGCACCTTTCTTATTGCATCGATCTGGTAGGGGTTCACCTCAATCCAGTTTTGGCTGATTAGATATCTTAAGAACTTTCCCGATTGTACCCCAAAGGAGCACTTTGCTGTAATTAGCCATATTCAATTGTAGTAAAGGACTTTAAAAGTCATTTCCAGGTCTACAAGGTGATTTTCCTTTTTTCAACTCTTCACAAGCATGTCATCTATGTATACCTCTAAGGTTTCTTCAGACTGTTTCTTAAACATCTTAGGAATAAGTCTCTGATTGGTTACCCCACCGTTCTTTAATTCGAAGGGCATCAACCTGTAATTGTACAATCTAAACATGGTGAGGTAATAACTCTTCTCTTGGTTGGGGCGGAACGGTGGGATTTAGTAGTACCCTGAGTAGGCATCGATAAAGATCATCTGCTGGTTGTTGTTGGTCGTGTCAATAAATTATTTTATCTTAGGCAAAGAAAAATTATCATTCGGGCATGCCTTGTTTAGGTTAGTGAAGTCTATACAAACATCAAATTCCAATTGTTCTTCTTTACGAACATGATTCGACAACCACTTGGGCAATTGAACTTACTTAATGAATTATGCCTCTAGAAGTTTCCCCACTTCCTCTTCAATTGTCCTTGAAATCTTTAGGTTATATGGCTTAGGTCCAAATTCATAAAATACACTATGAGATACAAATTTACAACAATGGTTACAATTACAGCTAGGCCAATAGATTGTTACTTTCTAACTTTTAGTCTTACTTACTAAACCCCAACTGAGCATGCAATATTTGATACGTAAATAAAAAGTGCACAAACACAACACTGCGATGTATGAGAAAAATCCTAATGGGAAAACATCAGACGGCTAGGCCTAGACAAAATCCTTCATGAATATGGTTTTATAAGAATACACATAGACTTACAGACTTGACTTTATAAGTATCATTGGTGACGTCTTCAATACCTCCGTCCAATGTACGTGTAGCTTCAATACATTATAAGACACATCATGTGTCTCGGTATCCACTGAAATCCAAATGCCATCTCTAACTCATGCAGAGGTCCACCACACACAAAGGATATGAATGTGGGAGAATATGATTCTAGGGTTATGTTCTTGAAAAATTATCCAAAAAAGATTGTACAGATGTTAGAGAAATTTTCTTCAAAGGTTTTAGGCTTTCCTCAAAAGTTAAGAGAATTTATTGTCTTATTTTTCTTGAGCACCTTTTGTGTGTGAAAAAAGGAAGTAGTGTGAAAGGGAAGTTATAAAGAAAAACTACTAAAATAATCAAAATTTTCCATAACTGCTGCGATCGTTCGAACAACATGCAGTTTCGTTGACTTTGCTAAATGTCGTTTGAAAAGGAGATACGAATGAGGTTTCAAATGATATCTCGTCAACGGATCTCGTTAAAAGTTGTTTGAATCCCCTCATTCGAACTAGGTAATAGATCTCATTACAATGACCTTAACAAGATATGAAAAATAAATTAAAAATTTTCGAAAATGTTTTATAAAAATTGGTAGCCTATAAAATAAATCTCCAACAACTTTAAAAACGGGTCATATAACTTTGAGAAAAATGAGCGCTAAGATTGATGATATGAAGTCTTCAATGCGGTGAAATCCCTATTGCGCAATTTCTTCAATGTGGGGAATAATATGACACCTAGACAAACTAAATATTTTGTCCAACGAAAATATCCAAAACTACAAATTGACTCGATTTGGAAATTTGTCCTTACAATTCTCCCCATTTGGCTATTCAAGGACAAAGCAAAAAAAAAAAAAAAAAATAGAAATTTAGTAAGCCAGTCCGCCATGCCGATCCTAATGTCCATCTCCAAAACCCAAAAGAAAATGGACAAACTCGACTCCCTAACAACATAACTCCTTGAACTTCTTTGTAGGCGTGAATTTGGAAAAATAAATGGCTTACACACATGAAAAAACAAACATATAAATGCATGTGGGGAAAATAAGATATAAATAGAAATTAAGGGCTCCTCCTCTATAGGCTAAACACGTTCTCCCCCTTTTTGCCCGGAAAAAATAAAGGGATAGAATAATACATGCAATGTTAGTGATTAAATCATGAAGCTCAATATAGATAAAATTAAACATTAACATGAATAACTCGAAAACCATAACAAAATATAGAATATAAATCATCTATTACATCATCACATGAGTGAAATAGATATAAGTTGATTAACATTGAAAAGTCAAATAATTCAAATGTTCCATAAACAAATATCCAAAACTAACTACAAAAAAGATAAATGATATCTAATATCTAGTACTCTTTTGACGCTAATGATTGTTTAGCGGCGTATTTGATTGTTGATTGGGTAGGAGATGTTGATGGATGTAAGAGAACCTCAAGAATATGTTTTTATTTTGGGAGTGCACTTGTCTCATGGATGGGTCAAAAGCAAAACTCCATTTCTTTGTCTACGACAGAGGCTGAATATTTAACCGTCGGGAGATGTTGCATACAACTTGTATGGATGAAGAAAATGTTGAAGGATTACGGTATTTCGCAATGCACAATGACTATTTATTGCGATAATATGAGTGCAAACCATATTTCCTCAAATCCTGTCCAACATTCCAAAATAAATAACATTTGGATTCGTGATCCCTTTATTCGAGAATTAGTTGATGATAAAGTTGTTTACTTAAGTTTTGTAGGCACCGAACGCCAGTTGGCCAGTATCCTTACCAAACCTCTAGTTACCCTTAGGTTATAGGATCTTAGTAAATCCATAGGTGTTTCCTCCATTGATTAAGTTCGGAGTAAAAAATCTAGCTTAAGATGAGCTTTATGCTTATGTTTTTTTCCTACGAACTAGATTATATTTGTAAGCATATACTTTCAAAAATTCCAAAAATATTTTCAATTTCCTTTGTTGTATAAAAGTTTTCATAAATCAAAACTTCATTTTTGTTCGTATAGGATATGTTTGTGAGATATTTGGGTCACAATATCATTCATCTTCATATGGCTTACGATGAGTAACTAGTCTTGATTTCGTCTCACTTGTGCGATTTATGTGTTGCTAGAACATGTTTACGAGGAAGAGACCTTAATTGCTATTTATATAATATTTTCCGCACACATTTCTATGTTTGTTGTTTCGGGTGTGTAGTCCATTTCTTTTGCGACATTCATGTCTAAAAAGAACTTCAAGCAGCTAGGTTGTTAGGGAGTCGAGTTAGTCCATTTTCTTTTGTTTTTAAGGGATGGGCATTAGGATCAGCTTGACGGCCTTACTTTGAAGATTCCGAGACTTTTTTATTTTTTTATGTTTTGTCCCGGAATATCCAAAGGGGGATATTTGTAAGGAAAAATTTCCAAATCGTGTCAATTTGTAGTATTGGCTATTTTCGTTGGACAAAACATTTAGTTTGTCTAGGTGTCCTATTATTCTCCACATTGAAGAAATTGAGAAACCGAGATTTCACTGCATTGAAGACTTCATATCATCAATATGAATTCTCATTTTCCCAAAGGTATAAGACTCGATTTTATAGTAACATTTATTTATTCCATAAATTTAGATCTAGCAAAGTTGTAAACCCTATAAGCTCTACTATTTGGTGAATACCCTAGAAATACACCTTCATCAATCCTTGAGTTAAATTTCCCTAGAAGCTATCTATCCCTAAGGATGTATCATGGACTCACAAAGACTCAAAAAAAGGCTTGGTTGGGTTTCTTACCCGTCCAAAATCCATATGGAGATTTATTAGTATGATGATGCAAGTATACACTATTCACCGTGTGACAAATGGTACTTTTTGCTTCTGCCCAAAACCTCTGAGGAACTTTACTACCAATAAGCATGGGCCTTGCCATTTTTTTGAATCATTCGATTCTTCCTCTTAACTATGCCATTTTATTGAGGAATACGAATGGCTAAAAACTCATGCTTAACACCAACTTCATCACAAAAGGCATTCACACCGAATTCCTTAAATTTCATGACATTGTCACTTCAAAAATGGTTTGTGGTGAAACCATGTTGATTTTGTAGGACTCAAAATTTAACCATCAAAAACTCAACCGCAGTGTACACTCCCATAAGAAAACCAACAATTGAATATCTAGAAAAGTAGTCAACCATCACTATAATATATCTCTTTGCTCGTATGATCTAGGTATGAGTGGGACAATAAAGTTCGTGTGAATTAATTCTAAGACACAAGATGTGGTAATAGATTTCAACTTCTTATGAGGAGACTTAATTTTCTTTCCAAGTTAACTAGGATCGTAAATTGGGGAGGTTAGTTTTCCTAATGATGGCAAGCCATGAACTAGGTCTTTCATCACTAGACAATTGAGATATCTAAAATTAACATGACCTAGATGTTGATGCAAAGGTCGATAGTGGAAACCTTAACACTATTGCAAATGAATGAAGGATTTGGAATGATCCTATAACAATTATCACTAGTCCTCACACCTTTTAGTATAGTCTCACCAGATTCATTGTAAATAATAAACTGCTAGGTTTTCGTTGCGTAATTGGCTAATTCTTTTCAAATTAGCTTTGAGTTCATCATCATTGTTGATGTAAAAAATTAGATTATATCTAATTATTTAATCACAGATAAAATAAAATGAGACAAAGAAATTTTAAAGTGGTTCAGCCTTATAAGAATGGCCTACGTCCACTGTTTCTATTATTGCTGACTGTTTGGGAATTCTTGATCACCAGTTTTGTCAAGAAATTCCCGGCCCCCCTACAATGAGGATGATACAATGTATTTATAGCCCTCAGGCTGTACATGTGAAAGGATAATACATAGCTGTCCATTAGGCGTATACATCTATATGATAATAATAAGCATTTAATGCGCAGTTAATCTGTTGGTTATCCTGCTATTAATGCTCTGTTCGAGGTGCAGCTCGGACCGCCTAAGCTGCTCGGACCGCCTAAGTAGCTCGGTACTCATAAGTTTCTCGGTGTATTAAAGTTCCTTGGAGAATTCTTATTGGTCGGAGCGTCTGAGTTGATCGGGGAAACAGAGTTCCTCGTTGCAGTATGGTTCCTCGGAGAATATCTATTGCTCGGAGTATCTGAGTGGGTCAAGATGTTGTTCGGAAGTGTTTGTTATTGCCACGCAGATTGCCACGTGTCTTCACTCAATTGAGCCATGTCAGCAGACTAAATTTGGTATCAACAGAACCCCCCAATGTTTCACAGTTTGAAATTTGAGGAGTGTGGAACATTCTTTCTCAAAATATGGCGGTTTTAAATGGCCATCCTGAAATTTAGGAGTATTTTCTTTTGTATTTATTTCTCCTTCCAAATTCCTAGAATCAGACTTTTTGAATTTTTATAACCGCTTCGATTCCCACCCCCTTTTTGTCTTTTTAGTCGCTGGTAACATAACCGTCTCTTTTTGTAATCATTATCTTTACCCATTTCCAAGACAGGGTATTTAAGCGTTGCAGAAAATCCCCTCGTCTTCTACTTTTTCAAATTTGTCTCTTTGAGTTTTCCATTGTCTCTCTCTCGTGTGCGTTCATACCTTTCATCATTCGTTGTCAACAGACTCATCCTTTTTCCTGTAAGATCTTCTTCTTTCTCGTTTATTTCCTTTACTCATTATGGTTTACTCTATAGAGTCGCTTGATAAGTTTCGTTCTGATTTCTCTATTCCTTCATGGGTTATTTTGGAGGAACTTTCTGAGCCTTCAGATTATTTTCGTTTGGCTGAGGGACATTGGTTCCCCAGTCTCTTTGTCGCTGAATGTGGCTTTTCTTTTCCCCCAAACCCTTTATGTATGGAATTCTGTCAATATTTTGACGTGGTTCCTGCAAGAATAGCCCCCAATATGTGGAGAATAGTTAACGGAGTTCATAGATTAAATAAAATTCATGGAACTCGTATAGGAATTCCAGAAATTATGTTCTGTTATAGATGGGCTGTTGGTGACAATACTTTTTATTTAAAAACTAGGTTTTTAAATAGGGCTTTAGTGGTCAATCTCCTAGATGCCAATAGGGACTACTTCGAGCACGGGGTTCTTATGAAAATTTGGCAACACCCTCCATTGACTGGAAATGATGTGTACCAGGGTCCTAGATGTCCTCCCTATGGCAATGGGATAGGTTGTTTTTATTTTATTTTATTTTTGAAATTATGCTTCCTTTGTGTTTGATAAAATGTGTCACTGATATTTTAATTTTCATTTATTTGAAGTTGAAAGCAAAAGAAAGTCTCCAAAAGAGACAGAAGTTAATTTAAAACATCGAAAACTTATTTGGGGTTTGCATCAGACTGTTGCTGACGAGCATATCAGGTCAGCTTCATATTTGTTGCAGTATAAGAGTTACACCTCATCTTTTACTGCTCGTCCGGTGATAAGTGAGGTAGAACTAGTACCTGCTTCTGCAAGTTCTTCACCTGAGTCTCATATCCCTCTGAGTGAAAGAATGAAGAAAATAAGAGCTCCTGCCATCTTCGAGAAATCTGCCTCTGTTGCTGGAGAGGCAAAGAGAAGTAAACACGATGTTCCAGCAGAGGGGACAAAGAAGTTTGATGCACCCCCTACGGCTAGTACTACGAAGGTTGTCGAGAAGCCCCCAGTGGATCCGAGCAAGGCCGCTGTTCCAAGCGAGGTGATTGTTATCTCTCCGACTAAGACTACATCATTAGTCGAGACCATTCCTGTTCCCCCAAGGAAGCTGAAGAAGAGCTCCTCGGTCAATTTGGCTGAATCCATCTCTCAGCCCCCGATTACTGGAAGTGGTGTTCCCACTTTTGTTTCCCCGAGCTCTGCCATGAGCTCGGTGAAGTCTTGGATCATTCCCGAGATCCAAGGTATGGAAGAAAATCTTTCTCGGGACATGGTTACCTCATTAGCTGCTCTTCATATAGCTTCTGTAAGTATCATTGTCCTCAACTTTCATTTTTCCCTTGTTACATTTGTGTACTGACTTGATATCATTTTCTTTTCTCAGTTGGTGACCTATTTTAATACCATTTTAAAGAAAGATGAAGCTATTAAAGCTTTAAGCTCCTCGTCTGGTGTAGAGGAAGCTTTAGTGGGCCTGACGCAGTCTTTGAAAGATTCTCGTCTGAAGTGTGATGATGATAAGGCTATTTGGGAGAAGAAACTTCATTCCACCGAGCAGGATAGAAACCAAGCTGTTTAAGTCTCCAAAGGTTTGGAGAAGAACAAAAAAAACTTGGAAGAGAAGAATAAAGAGCTCAATGAGAAGCTTAAAAATGCTAGGGAGCTCGAAAGTAAGCTCAAAAATGCTGAAGAAGAGTTGGGCCAACTTCATGAAGTAGGTCGTCAAAAGGAAGAAATAGAGAATAAGCTGAAGGTTGCCGAGTATCTTCTTTTTGAGAAGCTTTCCTTGGAGAAAATGAAAAGGAAGTTGGCTATAAAAAAGTCTTTCAGCACTGGATGGGATAAGGGGTGGAATAAAGGTCTGGCTGCCATGATGTCGTAGGTGGAATATGGTAGCCACAAATACTTTAGGGATGGCTGGGTCGTTGCTCTGCAAGAGATGAAGGTCGATGAAAATTCTGACCTGTTTCAGCGACACATCCCGGCCCCCCCTCCAACTCCTGAAGAAGAAGAAGAGGACGAAGCCGCCTCTGAGGAATCCTCCATGGTGATGGGAGATCAAATTCCTCATTCCCCAGCTATCCAGTCCACCAGCGAGCAACTTCAACCATCCATTGTTTCAAACGAGCAACTTCCAGCACTCCCCGAGCAACCATCTGTACCATCCGAGCAACCTACCTCCTCGTCCCAGCCTCCCGAGAAAGTTTTGGGAGACAATGAAAAGGTGTAGAGTTGTTCGGATTTTTCTCTCTATTTATTTTTCTTTATCAAATGTAACTCTGAATTTTGTACTTCTCCTTTATGATGTAATAAAATTTGAAGTTTTGCCTATTCATAC
Source organism: Sambucus nigra (assembly GCA_949130495.1). Lineage (NCBI taxonomy): Eukaryota > Viridiplantae > Streptophyta > Magnoliopsida > Dipsacales > Adoxaceae > Sambucus > Sambucus nigra. Next base: position 414,979,032 of record OX422214.1, on the reverse strand, counting down.
TGTTGTTTCTCTTCTTCATGCTCTGTTTGAACTCTTATTGATTCTTGATTTCTCTTCCTTTACTAGTTTATGGCCAGGATGGAGTTATTGTCTGCTCATGATACAAAATTATTGAGGAAATGCAATGTGTACTTCAAAGCTTGCCATACAGATATGAGTGCAGCACAAATCGTTGACATCCTCGGTCAAGGTGCTTCAGAGCAAGCAATTTTAGCCTACCAGTATTTGAAGTGCCTGCTTGACCGTGCAGTGGTTAACAATGTAGAATATTATGAAATGATTGAAGATCTCCAAGGGACTCTTGAAGAGATTCAACAATAATATAAGGAATCTACTGCCCTTTTGCACGAAGGATATGAGAAGAAGTATCAGCAACTCAGTGCTGATAAGGGATACGATAAATTGTTTGCTGCTTACGATGTGAGGGAGAGAACTTTGAAGGGTGAGGTCGAAGAGCACAGATAGATAGCTGAGTTATTAGAGCAGGAAAATAATAACCTGCAAAGAGAGGTGTCTCAGTTGAAGTCTGCAGTTTCCACCTCAAACGCTTTGGTCCCTGTGAACGACGAGGGATTCTCTTTCTTGGAGGTCAAAAACACCAACCTGAGGGATGAATTAGAAACCTTGAGGAGAGCTGGCCCTTCTACATCTACTCGGGGACGAGCAAGAGCTCCTCGGGGACGAGCAAGAGCTACTCGGATTACTGTCGAGGAACAGATAACTCAATCTTCTCTGGATAACCAGGCCTTCCAACTGATGGCAAAGAACCAGGCATTGGCTGAGATGTCTAAGAAGATCAGGAATCTGGACGAGCAACTTTCTGCACAGAAGTCTGCCTTGGAGAATAAAGAACTCTTTATAAAAAGTCTTCACGAGCAATTGGAAAGGTTGACTTATCAGTTCCACAAGCAGCCTAGAGAATTTTGGATGGCTGGCTACAATGAGGCTCTTTACCATTTGGATGATCGGATCCAAAATGCGAATAATGAAGGTTACAAACAAGGGTGGTTGAATGCCCTGGGTGTACTGCAACTGGAACAAGGTCACTACTTGTGGGATTATCATAATCCTGGGTTTCTCGACTTGCCAGTTCCACCCTTCAAACTCGACATGAGCTGGATCCCTGCCCGGGCAATCCCTTAGTGTTTGATTTCCAAATACCTTGGCGATTATAGTCTCTATTCCAATGCTGAAATATCTCGCCCCGAGCACCTACTCGGTCGATCATCTGTGATGAACATCAGGATGCTTAAAGATCTTAATTTCATAAACTCTCCTTATGCTTTAAACGATCCTCCTGCTGGTTAGGAACCTGTTTCAAAAGCAGAAGGGAAGAAACCAATAGAATAGGAATCTTGATGTAATAATTAATTTGTATTTCATTCTCAATGTATTCTGTTTTTGGATTTAATGAAAGACTTTTATTTTTGCCATTGCCTTGTGGTTGTAAAACACTTTATATATGTATATCTGTTAAAAAGATATCAACATTGTGTTATTTGTCGATCAACTTAGAGTTGATTAAAACTTATTGTCGACTAGTTTGAATTTGTGGTAATCATTTGACAACTAACCAAACTTAATGATGTTTTGTTTCTAGACCAACTTGGTAGTAATTTAAAAAGTTACGAGTATCAAAAATTTTGCTCGATCACTTTCCGACCAGCCAAGGTCGGTAAATTTTCCTTCTCGACCAAATACAGTTAGTGGGTTTTTATTCCCGATCAACCGTAGTTAGTGGATTTTTTCTTACCGACCAACTTTGGCACTTTTTGGAATAGTTTTTCTTCCTAACAAACCTTAGTTGGCATTTTTAGGAATAGTTTTTCTTCCTAACCAACCTTAGTTGGCATTTTTAGGAATAGTTTTATTTCCTAACCAACCTTAGTTAGCATTTTTAGGAATAGTTTTTCTTCCTAACCAACCTTAGTTGGCATTTTTAGGAATAGTTTTACTTCCTAACCAACCTTAGTTGGAATTTTTAGGAATAGTTTTACTTCCTAACCAACCTTAGTTAGCATTTTTAGGAATAGTTTTATTTCCTAACCAACCTTAGTTGGCATTTTTAGGAATAGTTTTTCTTCCTAACTAACCTTAGTTGGCATTTTAGGAATAGTTTTACTTCATAACCAACCTTAGTTGGCATTTTTAGGAATAGTTTTACTTCCTAACCAACCTTAGTTGGCATTTTTAGGAATAGTTTTGAGTAGTATGAGTTTTGCTGAGTAGTGTGTAGCACTAGTATTCCGCAAAAAATTTCCAACAAAAGGAGAGAACTGGGCAGAATATTGTCACTTTATTCATACTAACGAAAATGTATTACATGAGAGTTTACATCACTGATAATACTTGCGCAAGTGTTCTGCATTCCATGCATTCTTAAACTCCTGCCCTTCTAAAGTTGCTATTCTGTAGGTTCCTGGTCGAACAACTTCTGTAACTCGGTAAGGTCCATGCCCGTTTGCTTCCAATTTGTTATGCTTTTGAATCACTTTCTTTAGCACATAGTCTCCTTCTTTCAGGTCGCACTTCTTTACTCTCTTGTTGTAGAACAAAGTTTTTCGTTGTTGGTAAGCAGCATTCCTGATGGCTGCTTCTTCTCTAACTTCCTCGAGCATGTCTAAATCCAATCTTCTCATTAAGTCGCTGACAGGGGAATTGAAATTCAATACTCCGTGTGTCGGGAGACCCAACTTGGCAGGTATAACGGCTTCACTTCCAAATGCCAGCATATATGGAGATTCCCCTATTGCTGCTCGGGGAGTAGTTCGGTAAGCCCATAGTACTAATTGTAGCTCGTTGATCCAATTTTCTTTCGTGTCATTCGGTCTTTTCTTCAAGCCATTCAGTAGCGTTCTGTTTGTTACTTCAGTTTGTCCATTGCTTTGGGTATGGCCTGGTGCTGAGTGGATCTTCAAGATATTTGACTGATGACAATAGGCAGCGAACTCCTCGTTGTCAAATTGTGTTCCATGGTCGGTAATGAATTCATGGGGAAGACCATATCTACATATGATATTTTTCTAAATAAATTGATACACCTTCTCATACGTCATGTCGACAAGAGGCTCAACTTCTACCCACTTAGTAAAATAATCCACTGCGATGATGAGATATTTAAATCTTCCTCTGGTCGTTGGAAGTGGTCCGACCAAGTCAATTCCCCACATAGCAAATGGCCAAGGGGAAGTAATGGGTGTCAACAACGCTTGGGGAGTTCTTCGGATAGTGGAGAAGCATTGACACTTGTAACATTTCTTGGCATAGGATATACAATCATCCCTCATCGTTGGCCAGTAGTATCCTTACGTCATAACCCTTTGCAAAAGCGTCCGGCCTGCTACATGGGCTCCACAGGACCCTTCATGGATCTCTTCAATCAAGTCTTTCACCTCGTTGGGATACACACATCTTTGCAAACCTGCTATAATTCCTCATCTGTACAGAATACCATTATTCAGTACATAACAAGCAGCTTTAAACTTTAATTTTTTGGCTGCAAGTTTGTCAGTTGGTAATTCCCCCTCCTCAATATATGCCCTAATGGAATCCATCCAAGATGGTCCTAAATTAAGGGTAATAAAATTCATCGTCAAATCTTCATCTATACTCCGACCAGTTAAAACTTCAATTGGGATTGTTCTTCATAGCTCGGTACGAGTAGCTGATGCTAATCGAGCTAAGGCGTCGACCCTCGCATTCTCCATTCTTGGTATTCTGACCAGCTGAATAGCAGTAAATTCTGATACCAACTCCCTTGCCTTTGCATGATACCTGATCAGTAATTCTCCTTTGGATGCATATATTCCCATCATTGGATTTATGATCAATTGCGAGTCACTGAAGACAATAACCTACTCTGCCCCCATGGTTTTTGCCAAACTAAGACCTGCAATCATGGCTTCATATTCAGCCTCATTATTCAAAGCTTTGAATTGGAAGCGTAGGGCATATTCCATGTCGACCTCGTCTGGACTATTAAGAACAATCCCTGCCCCACAGCCTGTTATGCAAGATGAGCCATCCACATATAAACTCCATATAGGTAACTCGTCTTCAAATTTCTGATCTGACAGAGTTCCTCGGTGGAAAATTTGTTGCTTCCTTTCACCCTCTCCTAATATTTCTTGTTGTTCGTCGATCATCACTTCTTGCCCTTTTACCAACCTAAGTTGGTCTGGGCTTGAGTTTGATGATTCTGTAACATCTACTTGCCCTTTTACCAACCTAAGTTGGTCTGGGCTTAGGTTTAATGATTCTGTAACATCCACAGGTTGATCGGTGAGCAGCTTTTGCTCCTTGGTGGTATCAGGATAGGTAAACTCTGCTATAAAATCTGCTACTGCTTGCCCTTTAAGCGATGATCTGGGTTCATAAATTATGTCATATTCACCGAGCTCTATTGCCCAATACATCAATCTTCCTGATTTTTTTTGTTTATGAAGAGGTTGCCTCAATGGCATATAGGTATATACGACTATAGTATGAGCCTCGAAGTATGGCTTCATTCTTCTACTTGCCTCGATAAATGCTAGTGCCAATTTTTCCAGCTTTGGATATCTGATCTCTGCTCCTCGGAAGGCTTTGCTAGCGTAATAAATCATTTTTTGCACTCCATTCTCCACTCTTATTAATGCCGAGCTAACTGCATTCTCTGACACTGCCAGATACAAGTACAATTTTTCTCCCATCACTGGCCTGGACAATAGTGGAGGTGCACCCAGATATTTCTTCAAGTCTTGAAAAGCCTTCTCACATTCATCATTCCACTCAAAAGTTTTTCGAAGCGTTTTGAAGAATGGGAGACATCTATCAGTTGCTCGCGATACAAATCTGTTGAGTGCTGCTACTCGTCCTGTAAGACTTTGTACTTCTATCTTCGTCGTTGGAGATCGCAGCTCTAACAGAGCTTTGATCTTTTCAGGGTTTGCTTCAATGCCTCGTTGATTGACAATGTACCGGAGAAATATTCCTTCTCGTACTCCAAATATGCACTTCATCGGGTTCAGCTTCATTTGATATTTATCTAGTTGATCAAAGGTCTGGCCTAAGTCACCTAGATGATCAACAGCTTTCTTGCACTTTGTCAGCATATCATCAACATAGACTTCCATATTGCAACTGATTTGTTCTGCAAACACATTGTTCATCAGTCGCTGATATGTTGCACCTGCATTTTTCAAACAAAAAGGCATAACATTATAATAGTAAGTTCCCCTAGGGGTAATGAAAGAAGTACTCTCCCTGTTTTCAGGTTTCATCTTAATCTGGTTGTATCCAGAATAAGCGTCCATGAAGCTCAACAGCTCGTGTCCCTAGGTAGCATTTACTAATTGATCAATTCGGGGCAAGGGAAAGTGGTATTTTGGGCATGCTTTGTTGAGGTCGGTGAAATCTACACACATCCTCCATGTGTTGTTCTTTTTCTTTACCATCACCACATTTGCTAACCAGTCTGGATATTTAACATCTTTAATAAAGCAAGCTTTCTAGAGCTTCTCGACCTCTTCCTGTATAGCTTGATTCTTCTCGGGACTGAATACTATTCTTCTCTGCTTTACTGGCTTGATCTCCTTATTCACGTTGAGTTCGTGACATAAGAAATTTGGGTTTATTCCGGGCATATCCTCATGACTCCATGCAAAAGTTTGCTTTTTGCTTCTTAGGAAATTTATCAATTTCTGTTTTAGTGAGGCCTCCAACGACGAACCTATTTGATTTGTTCGTTCAGGGTGCTCGTCGTACAGAATGATGTTTTCAGTAGCTTCCACCACCTGGCCTTTCAGGAGTTGGGACTCATCTCTAGGATCCAATGTTTTAATTTCTGCACCTTCCTCCACTTGATAGGTAGTAGTCTTTTTCCTTGATTCCTCCAGTTCCTCTTGCTCGATAGATGAATAGTAACATTCCCGAGCTACTTTTTGATCACCCTTCACAACTCCTACTCCAAAATTTATTGGAAATTTTAGGCATTGATGTACCGTAGATGGCACTGCCTCGAACTTCTTCAATCCTACCCTTCCCATGATGATATTGAAGGCTGATTGAATATTTTTATCCATCACGAAGAAGCGTATTCTTTCTGTTCGACAAGCAGGCCATGTACCAATGAATATATCCAATTTGATCGTCCTAAGTGGAAAAACTTTCTCGCCAGCAAAACCGAGGAGGGGTCTATGATAAGGCTCCAGTTGAGATAGCTTTAGATTTAAACTATCGAAGCACGAGTAAAACATGATGTCTGCCGAGCTACCATTGTCTACCAGTACTTTTGAAATCATTACTTCCTTCATCCTCATTTTGATCACCAATGGGTCATCATGAGGATATAGAACACCTGCGAGGTCGTTCTTTGAGAAACCAATGACCAATTTCTCTTTGTTTACCTTTCTCGGGCGATCCTCCTCAACTAGATTTATTCGTTCAATGTATGAGCAAGCTTGAGCCTCACAGAGGTAAGCTTTTCTCTCTGCAGTAAGGTCTCCTCCTCCTGCATCTCCACCTGTAATAACATTACAATCAAATAACCCAAAGCGTATTAAAAATACCTCACGTTCTGGCTGCCTTGGTCTCTTGGGAAGATCGGGGTCGTCTTCTGGATCAACTTCATGGTCTCTTTTCTTGTTCTCCTCTGCTCGACGAGGAGATCTAGACCTCTCTCTTGTTCGGTCGCTATTTCTTCTTTCGTTTTTACGATCAACATACTTTGCCAAATTTCCTCGTCTAATAAGTGTTTCAATCTCATTCTAAAGAGCTATGCAATTTTTGGTCATATGGCCATGATCTTTGTGAAAATCGTAATATTTTGCCTTATTCCTCCTGTCAGGGTCTGCCTTCATTTTCTCTGGCCAGTTTAATTCCTCGTTGTTCTTAATTTCTTCTAGAACATGGTTGATGTCTATCTTCAAAGGAGTGTAATTATCAAATTTCTTCAATACCTCCCATGACGATCTTGTTTTTTATTTTTTGTCACCACCATTGTTCTTATGGTCTTTCTTCTTAACTTTATAACCTTCCAACTTGGTTTCTTTGGCGTCCATATTCTTCTTCGCAACCATAGCCTCCTCGGCATTCATGATCTTGGCCACTTTTGCCATCAGTTCTGATATGGTTCTGGGTGGATCTTTGGCCAAAGTGTAGTACAACTTGTTGGGCAGCAGCCCACTCATCAAGGAGGTAATCGCTGTCTTTTCTTCATAATAAATGACTTCGAGTTTCTCGTTATTAAAACGAGTTATATAATCTCTGGTACCCTCACCAGCTTTCTATCTAACACTTAACAAATGCGCTACTCGTTTAACTGGCTTTGCCCCAAAACAAAAATTTCCAATGAATAACTCGGCCAGTTGAACGAAAGTTGAGATCTTACTCCGAGGAAGATTATTGTACCATATTTGAGCAGATCCGATAAGAGTTCCTGAGAATGCTCAGCATCTCATCTCATCTGGAACAGCATAGATGTCGGCTGCAGCTTGGTATTATTCTACATGAAGAACATGGTCGGTCTTTCCATCATATTTGGGAGTCAAAACAGGTGCTTTGAACTTTGACGGTGTGGGAAAATCCACAATGGCTTGGACAAAGGGTTTCCCTTGAACAAAAGTTCGTTGTAGGGGGTTCTTGTCCTTAGCTATTTCTCCTAGTCTATCTTCCAGCCTTTGAATAGAGCCTTTCCACGCGTCATTTCCTTCCTCGGGCCTATTGGTTTGAGCAACTGATCGCGTTGAGGTGGCTTCCTGTGATTTATCTTGACGAGCAGCTGGTCGCGACTGGGCAGATCCTTCCCTTAAGTCTAATGATCGTCGAAAGGTCCTCGACGCGTACTCAGGAGGACTTTTATTCCTCATAGGACCTAATCGATCAAAAGGAGATACCCTGCTTAACCTTTCTAGCGCACTAGTCCTTTCTGAAGAGAGAGTGATACGTTGTTCAGTATTTGTGGCTCGTACTGATGAAGTTCGTCCAGGTTAATAAGAAAAATCTTCAGACTCCTCAGTACGATATGAATCGGTACGCCTAGTATGCGAAGAAAGTAAACGGGTATTTCTTTGAACACTTCGATGTCCTGAATGGGTCGTTACTCCGCTATGAAGGGTTTGTATGAGTTGTCGCATAGTTTCTTGCATGGCTGTCTAGACCTGAGCCAGATTTGTCATTATTCCAGCCAGATCTGGAATGTTTGGCTGAGCAGATGGATTTGGAGGGCTTCCAGCGTTTTGATTGCTGGGTTCTAGATTAGCAGCCATTTGTAATGAATTGTTTTTAATGAAAAACGATATTACCAGTCGTTTCCCACAGACGGCGCCAATCTGTTGATGTAAAAAAATAGATTATATCTAATTATTTAATCACAGATAAAATAAAATGAGACAAAGAAATTTTAAAGTGGTTTAGCCTTATAAGAATGGCCTACGTCCATTGTTTCTATTATTGCTGACTGTTTGGGAATTCTTGATCACCAGTTTTGTCAAGAAATTCCCGGTCCCCCTACAATGATGATGATACAATGTATTTATAGCCCTCAGGCTGTACATGTGAAAGGATAATACATAGCTGTCCATTAGGCGTATACATCTGTATGATAATAATAGGCATTTAATGCGCAGTTAATCTGTTGGTTATCCTGCTATTAATGCTCTGTTCGAGGTGCAGCTCGGACCGCCTAAGCTGCTCGGACCGCCTAAGTAGCTCGGTACTCATAAGTTGCTCGGTGTATTAAAGTTCCTTGGATAATTCTTGTTGGTCAGAGCGTCTGAGTTGATCGGGGAAGCAGAGTTCCTCGTTGCAGTATGGTTCCTCGAAGAATATCTATTGCTCGGAGTATCTGAGTGGGTCAAGATGTTGTTCGGAAGTGTTTATTATTTCCACGCAGATTGCCACGTGTCTTCACTCAATTGAGCCATGTCATCAGACTAAATTTGGTATCAACAATCATAAAGAAAATTTTCTAGTTTTGGAAAATCAAAAATTTCAATGGTGCCTCTTCCCATAATTCTCAATTTACTCCCATTGCCAAAGGTGACCTTACTATCCTTGTGATCCTCAGTAGTGGTAAAAAGAGATATATCACATGTTATATGTTTGGAGTACCCACTATCAAAATACCAAGGGGAAGTATTTCGAGCCTTTATCGCAACATGAATAACTAATGCATTCTTGGTCTTATCTTTTGCAACCCAAGAGTGAGTTGTGTTCTTAGTGTTCTTGTCATTGTAGTTTTTAGTCTTATGGCTGGAATAATTTAATTGGGGCATAGAAAACCTTAGAAACTCTTTCGTCAAACCATTAGTTGTGTTGACTAGATACTAAATTTTCTTTCTAAGACTAGACAAATGGCTATACTGTGGCATAGGATTAGGGAGATAAGAATTCTTCCTAAGCATGTAACATAAGTCTTTAAGATGACCCCTTTCGCTACAAAAGGTATAAACATAAGGTTGATTTGGAGTCACCTTTATAGGCTTCTTAGGTAGATTTTAATTAGGTGGGTTAGGTTTAAGAGGGTTTATTTTGGTAACAAACTTGGATTAAGGGTTTGGATTTATCATTGGATGAATCATCTTCTTCATATCCTCTACATTTTCTCTCTTGATATCCTTTCTCCTAATAACCTAGGACCGGTCTATGAAAAACCTTACCCATTCTCCCGGAGTTGTCCTCAAGAGTGACTTTGACTTCCAAAGAGGCCTCGAGAGCTTTCTCCATTTTGACAACTTTTTATTCTAGTGTTTTTCTAATCTCCAATGATTCATAAAGATCTTTAGTAACACGAGCTAAAGAATCAATCAAACAATTATTTTGTTTACCTATCAAATTAAGCTTCTCAGAAAGGGAAATCTTAATCGCCTCGAGTTGACTAACTAAGGCCTGCTTCTCCTTCAGACTTTTCAACACTTTTTCTAATGTTAAAACATTAAAAGTTAACTTTTATTTTGCTTTTGAATTCTCATAGACTTGGCGTATAACTCAGAGTAGGAAGATTGTAAATCTTTTTTATCAACATCACCCTCACTACCAACATCACTTCCTTGTGAGTGACTCGATACAACTTAAAAATTTTCACGCTAAAAAATGTCAACATTAGGATGCGACATACTTGAAGATCTAGCATGACTTACCATGAAGGCGGTGGAGCTATTACCAGACGGAATAGAGTCATCGAGTCTTCAGACTCATTGTCACTATTGCTAAGAGGCGCATTATAAATGGATTTATCCTTGCCTTATCTCTTAAGCTTAGTGGGACATTCATATGCTCTTCAACCTCATCCCTCACACTCAAAACATCTTTTCGAATCATCTTTTTTAAAATTATCTCTTTTAGAGTTCTCACTTTTATATTTCTTTGGATCCCGATAATTAAAACTTCTACTTTCCTTGTTTTTATTTTTCTCGAATTTTGGTTTACTAAATTTTGAATTTTCCTTTCTAAACATCTGAATTTTTTTGAATTTTTAAAAAAATAAGGCCCTATCATCAGGATCCATATTAGACTCATTAGATTTAGACACTTCTACCTTTTTAACTTTTAGAGCAACTCCCTTATCTTTCTTTTTGTTATATTCAGGAAACATGTCTAACTCATATGTTTGGAGATCGCCTATAAGCTCTTCGCGTTTTAAGGAATTTAACGCACATAAAAAATTAAGGAAAATGACTTTAGCATTCAATCGACTAGGGAAAAATCTAAGAATCTTCTTGACTACATGATTTTTAGAAATATTATCACCTAAGTTGCAAGATGAGCTAACTATATTGGAAATACGGGCATAAAATTCGACAAAAGTTTCACATTCTTTCATGGTGATAGTCTCAAATTGAGTGGTATGATTTTGAAGTTTGGACGCTTTAACTGCAATCGTTTCCTCATAAGTAACTTGAAGAATTTCCCTTTCCTCCTTTGATGTTTCACATGTCATGATACGAAGAAAATCCTCGGGAGTAACAGTGTTAAGTAAAGCATTTAAGCCCTTAGAATTAAAATTGCATAATTTCAACTCATCCTCACTCCATTCCTCTATAGGTTTTAAAACAATAGCTTCCCCAACTATAATAGTTGGAGGGGACCACCCTTTCCTAATAGCAAGCCAAACACGCTCATCAATTAATTTTAACACAGATCTCATATGTGCTTTCTAGTAAGAGGAATTTGTTCCATTAAACATAAAGGTCTATTTGACAAATAACCTTCCATATGACCTCCAGGATTCATCCAAATAACTTTTAGAGACTTTATTTAATACCAATTTTAAATCACTCGGTTTTAAGGCTTAGGTCCAAATTCATAGAATACACTCCGAGATACAAACTCATAACACATGTTGGAATAACAACAAGGCTAACAGATTGTTACTTTAAAAAATTTAATCTTGATTACTAACCCTAAGTGAGCGCGCATGATTTGATATGTAAATAGAAAGCGCACAACCACAACACCATGATGTACAACTAAAACCCAAATGGGAAAAATCTCAGATGATCAGGCCTAGACAAAATCCACTATGAATGCAGTTTTATAAGAAAATACAAAATACTTATAGACTTGACCCTACAAGTACCGCTGATACCGTCTTCATCACCTCTGTTCGTAGTATGTGTAGCTGTAACACGTTGCACGACACCTCCTGTGTCTCGGTATCCGCCAAAAGCCAAATGTCATCTCCAAATCTTGTGGAGGTCCACCACACATAATGGGAATGAATGTGGGAGAATATAATTCAGGTTTATTCTTAGAAAAATGATCCAAAAAGACCATACAAATGTTGGAGAAATTTTCTTCAAAGGTTTTAGGCTTTCCTCAAAAGTTAAAAAAAGTTCTTGTCTTATTTTTCTCGAGCCCCCTTTTGTTTGTGAAAATTGGAAGTAGTGGGCAAGGGAAGTTGTAAATAAAAACTGCTAAAATAACTGAAAGTTTCAATAACTACTACTGTGGTTCAAACGACATCAAGTATCATTCAAACGACATTACCAAATCTCGTTAGAACGAGATACGAACCAGGTTTAAGATGAGATCTCAACACAGACCCTCAAGGGATATCGTTGGAAGTCGTTTGAGCCACCTTGTTCGAACGAGATAGGAGATCTCGTTAGAACGAACTTAATAAGATATGAAAAATAACTTCAAGTTTAAAAAAATGTTTTTTTAAAAAGAGGAAGACTATAAAATAAATCTCCAACAACTTTAAAAGCGGGTCATATACCTTTGAAAAAATGAGCATTCAGATTGATGATATGAAGTTTTCAATGCGGTGAAATCCCCATTGATAAATTCCTTCAATGTGGAGAATAATACGGTACCTAGAAAACTAAATGTTTTGTCAAAAGAAATAGACAATACTAAAATTTACTCGATTTGGAAATTTGTCCTTACAATCTTCTCTTTCTAAAGATCAGTTCGTTGTGATTTTACGCCATTAGTGGATGTGATGGGTCCGCATGGAAATTGTGACACGTAACCTCGTGGTCAATCCTTGGCATGTTATAAGGTTTCCAAGCAAAAACATCCTGATTTCTTTTGAGGAAAGTGACTAGTTCTCATTTTTCCTCACAAGTGAGTGTGTTGCTGATTAAGAACTTCTTCGTAGGTTGGTTTTTGTCAAAGATTACCTCTTGGAGAGGATCTATTACCCGATCAACATATGCAACCTAATTTTATTTAATAGCAGATCGCCCATACTTTAGTTGTTACTTGAAGGGAATAGAGCCCTCCATCGGTTCCATAACTTTCTAAATCTTCCTTTCCTACTTTTGTCGGATGGAAGATATGAAACATTGTGATTTAGGGCTTGTGCACGTGATTTCCTCACCAACTACTATAAATAGAGGTCCCCACCTCCTCATTTCATAAGCAAGATATGGGTAACAAAGTTCTGCCTAATTCCCTCTAGATTCTCTCTACACCAGAGTTCACACTCTAGTCACCTACTCCGGCAACCTGAGTCATTAATAGTCGTGTCTTCTTATAATCTACATTATCGAGTCTGTAGCCTCCACTGCACAATACGAATATTTTTTTACATTTAGCCTATTTATATCCTGTTGTATGCCTCTAAGTCCCCCAAACTTTTATTGAATGTACATATCTAAGAAGAATCAAGATCCAAAGAGGACGTAGGCTCATTTTCATGGATGAACGACTCTAAATCTCATATTATCTCTCGTTTACTCTATTTTTTATACTTTGATTTTGTGTATAGATTCAAAGATATGGTTTACTTCAATAAATTCAATTTTAGACAACAACAATCACCTCTAAGGAACTACCTTTGCCCACCAATAACTTGTCCACATCCTGGTTGGAAATTCTAAGAGTGATTTTTATAGCATCATGATAGGGAGTCCTCATTCCGATTAAATCATCATCGGTGAACATTATATGTTTGTAATAATATATCTCCATATGTCATCAACATTTCCCACAATGGGCTTGGACTGATCGATCTATAATGTCTCTATTATCATTGTGATCTTCTTAAAATCTATTATGAGGGCATTCCTTTTTATCTGAATTAGGTTTAAAGACTCACAAATTATTATGAACTCATGACCCAAGTCTTTGTCAAGGACATTGTTTGGTCTCTGATTATGCAAAAGTTGGGTTTGACCTTCCTCATTCTCGACGAACTCGTTGAGTTTCCCGGCCTGGGATAGTTCCTCAAGGTAGGATTTTGAGACTTTGAAATTATCAATTTTTTTGTTATGATCCTTGTTGTATTCATACCTTAGAATTATATTCCTATTCTTAGGATTGCTTATACCTTCTCGGGATAATTAAAATACTGCTGACCTCAAATATTGTAAAAGATATTAAAGGTCGATTCAGTAAGGACCATGTTAATGGACATGACCACCTTCTCAGGGTGTATCTTCTATTTTCCCTTTGGCGTCCCATTTTACGTTTCTCTCCTTTTTCCACATTCCTTGTTTATCTTCTTTTTAGGATTCTTTGGTCGATCAACTTCCTAGGTAACTCCATCCACACCATTTTCCACCTTTGTGTAATTCTCGATCCTCTACATGATATCGTAAATTTTAATAGTCTCCATTTTAGTGAGGGGCCAATGGAGCATGGAGTTGCTGGATAACCCAATCTCGAAGGAAGCCACCACGACTTGGTCAGTGATGTCTTCCACTTCGTTATACACTCCCCAGTACCTCCTAGCATAGTTTTGGAGTATTTACCGAGGTTTTTTTTCATCATAAAAATTGATTCCATCCGTTTAGAATGGGTATTGCTCATGATGAATCTGGACATAGAGGCCTCGGTGAATTGCTTAAAGCAAGTGGTCGATCAGTGTGGTAATTTCTCTAAACATCCCCTAGGCTAGAGGGAAATATGCGGCACATCAAAATTTTATTATTATTTCACAATGTCATAGCATGGCGATACTGCTTTACATGATCGATGGAATCCGTCTTCCTATAAAAAATCTTGAAGCGTGGAGGGATGAACTTCTAAGGAAGTTTGAACTCCTCAAAATCCTGGTCAAATGATGATTGTATCTAACTGACAAGGGATAGTCTAGAAAGATCCTTGGTTGTCTATTACCCTTGGTGAACAGGATTCTTATTGTTGACACCCCATCCTTGGACCCTCCTAAGAACTTCCTTAGGTCCCTTCAGTAGTCGGTAAATATTCTCCTCGAATTCAAAGCCTTCCCTTTCCTAAAAAGTCCATTTTCCAACATTACCTCACTTCACTTCCTTACCTCACTTAGCTACCCGCCTCATCCTACCATATTACCTTCATACCACTGCAAAAATTAGCATACTTACATTCTAATTTCAGGAACAAAGATCTATCAAGGAGGTCCATCCCTCACTCTTTTTTTGTGATATTATTCACATTATTCTCATTTTGTGATACCTTCTAGTTTGGTTTCATCATCTCAAGTAAAATAATCTTCACTTTTTATTAGTAGTATTGCACATAACTTATTTTCATAAAAACCCCAAAGAGAAAAAAGAGAATTTATTCATAAATTCTAAAATTAAAACTTCCATTTTCTCACATTTTCACACTTAAAATACATTTTTCTCAAAAACACACAAGAGGAGAGATACATTTGGATTTATGGGTTTCACCCTTATACTGTTTTTTAACTATTCGGATTTTTATTCCGCTTGGGCTATGTAGGCATATTGGGCCAATCCCGAGATTTGAATCCTCCCTTTTCATTTGTATATCATTTATGCTATACTATATCTATTTTTTGAGTCTTGGACTCCAACATATTTATGTCTTATTCGACATGCACATTTGCTCTTTCATAGCGATTTTTTATTTAGCAAACACTTACATTATGTGTATATGATTATTTCTAGTATAATCCAACAAATGAATCCGCTCCGTCCATTCCATGACGTGAGTCAAATAATTCCATTCTCCTATTACTTATATTATGCGCAAGTACACACACATCACGGACAAAAAAGGAGAAGATTAACATAACCCATTAGAGACCGAAAAGGAGGAATAGGTTCCTAACAAATTCCCATTCTGTAACTAAGTCCCCGGACCTTCGAATCACTTGGTTTTATATGCATCAATTTGACCTTGATGCCGTTCTCTCGAGGCGACGACATTCTTTCACTAGATTTGAGCAAAAATAGACTGGTGACTCTGTCTCTTTGTGTTACCCCCATTTAACAATGACCAACTTTATATCTTAGGCTAAACTTCAAAGATACTGACACGAGTGGGGGAAAGAGGATATCCATGTCTTTGAATCACCCACACGTGTAAGGATAAAAATGGTAAGAGATAGAGGGAGAGAACCTTTTTCCTTCGTTCTTCATCCCCTCGTCGCGACTTCGAAGCCTGAGCTCGCTCTTAAAATAGGGTTTATTTATAAATTCCAAAAATGGGATTTTCATTTCACACTCTCACTCTTAAAAGAACATTTTCTCTTTACACACATACATAAGAGAAATCCCCCTTTGGATTTATTGATTGAACCCCACTCTATCCTATCTTAGAACTACGTCGACTTTGATGCCCTTTGGGCTACGTAGTCATCTTGGGCCAATCTTAAGATTCGAGTCCTCCTTTATGCATGTTTATATAATTATTTCATATATATATATATATATATATATATATATATATATATATATATATAGAGAGAGAGAGAGAGAGAGAGAGAGAGAGGCTCATGTGCACACTAAGTTTGCACATCATTATTTTAAAATAGTAAAAAAATTATTTTTGAGTGGAATCTTTTTTTGTTATATTTAAACATTTCAACGGACCCATATAAAAAAATCAACTCGAAAAAATATTTTTGCTATTTTTAAAAAATCGGTAAAACTTTTGCTTATTTTAAGCACTTTAAAAGCTGCGAAAGTTTGACCGATTTTTTAAAAATAACAAAAAAAAATTGAGTTGATTTTTTTTACATGGGTCCGTTGAAATGTTTAAATATCACATAAAAGAAATCAACTCAAAAATATATTTTTTAATGCTTTAAAAAAATTAGTGTGCGCCAGCATTGTGCAAACTTAGTGTGCACAGGAGCCTGCCTCTCTCTCTCTCTCTCTCTCTCTCTATATATATATATATATATATATATATATATATATATATATATATATATATTATTTATGATTCTCATATTCTTACATGTTTATGTTTCGTCTGATACACATATTCTCTCTTCCATAGCGACTTATGATTTGGAAAACACTCATATTATATTTTTAATTATTATTTTCGAGAATATTCCTAAGGATTAATTCATTCCGCCCTTTTCCATGACTAGAGTTAAATGATGCCATTCTACACTTATATTATACACATGTGCACACGCTTCACGGAGTCTAAAAGAAAAATATTAACATTTGCCCATAAGAGACTAAAAGGGCGGGATGGTTGATTAACACATTTCCATTCCATAACTTAGTCTTTGAACCTTAGAACTACCTTGTTTCGCGAGCATCAATATTGGCATTGATGGCGTTCTCTCGAGGCGGTGGCATTCTTTTCCATATTTTGAGAAAAATAGGTTGGTGATTCTATTTTTTCACATTATCCCCCATAATGACAACGAATAAGCGCCCCAAAAAGGGTAACCCCGCGCGTGCGTCAGAGTGAATTCGACCCCGGGATGGGCAAAGTGGCCACTCTGTTGGGGATAGTTATTTTAAAATTACTAAACTGTATTTCTACATGGGTGTTATACTTTTCTACATGTGTTTCCCACATGGATGTTCTTTTAATCCTATACATAATTTTTGTACATCTACCTCATGATTATATATACCATGCCCCTTCTTACGTATATATTACTTTTCACTCACTTACATACTTCGTACACTTGTATATATTCTCCACTTTCACTTGAATATAATTTCACTTCTACTCACATGTTCCACGCACCATTTAGATTATCCGTGCTTAGATTCACTAGCACACACCCACGGTTCTCTCACTTGTATATATCTTTATGCTCACTGATACATCTCACACGTCACTTGTAGTTGATTCAAGCTTAGACTCAATAGAACACACATTTACTTGTGTATAATCATTCACATTACTCCTATGTCACTCTTTCACCTTACACATCTCATTCACATGTATATATCCCCATGCTTTCCTATCACCATTCTTAGTATAGTTTTCATGCTCCATGATATATGTACTTTCCATGATACTGGTATGATCTCCCTCATTAGTGTAGTACTCCCATTACTTAGAATGAAAATAAAAAACATCTCTCCATAATACATTAAATAAGACTCGTGCATTTTTCCACACTACATCACCAGAGCATGGCAATATTGATCAAAATTTTATCCCGTACTGAAAAGTCACTTTATGATGGGTGCTACTTCACTGGGGGAAGGGTTAACCTAAATGATATGACTCTCACCATTCATTGGCCTCGTACCTTCTATCTATATCGAATGGTTCCCCTCGCAACATAACAATTGACCGAACTCATGACGAGAGTTATATAATAGGGAACTCATTCATGTACGGCGACTCTATTAAACTCTCTCTCACACATACCATCCTTATAAGATATATTATGAGGTAATTCATGTACACTTAGGTATATCAAATGGCTTGTAAACACGTACTGATGAATGAGTGCCCTTATAGGCAAGATGTATATTGTGGAAGTCATGCCAAAGGGGGGAACCCTTGTACTGACCCAACAAATCCATAAACCTTATATAGGCATTAACCATAAGGCATGCACAATTAGTTTGCAGGTTACCATGTGAAACTCTGTCGAAATTCCAAGTCAGTATACCGCCTAAATTTTTGGGCTATTTTGACTTTTTTAAATAGGACCCTATCCGTGAGCCTGAAAAAAGGTCTGATCGTATCTTATACTTTTAAACCCCATTTTCCCATGCTCAGACCCTATTTGGATTTTTTTTTGAATTTAGGCTAAACTAGTACAAGTGAAAGCCTAATAATAATAGTAATCATACTAAGATTCCTCTCCTTGTTTCCTTCATTTCAAAAATTAAAAACACCAAAAACATTTTTCTCCTCCTTCCCAAAAACCAAATAAAAATTTCTTCTCCTTCTATACCAAAAAGAAATCCCTCTTTCCTTCAAAAACTACTTCAACCGAATATGGGATCTACCTCCACGAGCTCTACATGGAGAACACTGACCAAGAAATAAATGTCAAGCCAAATCTGCTGATCATTCGAGACCAACTTAGAGCCGAGATTGACAACCTTAAAACGGATGTCCAAAACATACACCAACACTGAGCTCAGATTCCTGAAGAACACAAAGTCCTCTTTCCTCGTGATATAGGTCTACCTGGCCCTGATCTTGTTTGGGTACCATAAAAGTACCGTTCGGTCCCATGTGCCCAGACTACAAATGGGACACCACCTACTCAGCTCCTAATTCAAAATCATGCCCAGTCAGGGTCTAATCTACCAGTACCCGTGGATCCTAAAGTTGAGGAACTCAACAAGGTTAAGGAAAACCTCATACTACTATCAAAGAATTTTAACCAAGTCAAGATATATAGGAACTACATGGACTACACCCATATATCTCCTTATCCCAAAGCCAGACTGCTAGAGAAGTTCAAAATTCCAGACATCGAGACTTTTAAGGGCATCAGGCCTCCAATTATGGACCTTCGAAGCTATCACCGAGCCATGACCCCTCTTAGTGCCTCCGAAGAGATAATGACCCAAATATTTTAGAAAACTTTGGAAGAAATTTCCCTCTGATGGTTCTTTTCTCTTGAAAAATTCGTAGTTAGGAAGATGGGGCCTGAGAAGTCATGTCTCAGTTCAAGTATAATGAAGAGTTAGAGGTCATGCGTAGAGATCTAAAGTTTCTCAAGCACAACCTCAGGGTATCACTCAGTAACTTTATTAGAAGGTGGACAGAGAAAACTACACTATGACCAATAGGACCTCAGAGGAAGAACAAGTGAGTATAGTGAAGAAGAATTTTTTCCCCATATTTGATCATCTATGGGAGGACAGAACTATATGCACTTTTGAGACCTCCGAGAATCTAGTGTTGAAATTGAAGAAGGTGTCACCAAAGTGGAATATGAACTGAAGAAGTATGAAAAGCCCATTAGTTCCTCTGTCTTAACGATCAATAACATATCACAACCTGCAACTTCTTGGGTACCGAAAAATTGCACCAACCCTATCATAAAAGAGTACACTAAACTCAATGATCCCCTATCCAAAGTTTACTAGGCTCTGCTAACCAAGAATATCATCAAACCATTGGAAGCTCGACTGTTACCAAACCCACTCCCCAAAAACTTCAAGCCCAATGCCCACTTTGACTTTCATCAATTCGTAGGTCGTACCATCGTTTCCATCTCGAAAATGTGATCCAAGGCCTGATAGATAAGGGTATTATCTCCATGCTAGATAATACAAATCCTATCACCACTCACAACCCTCTTCTAACACATGGAACTAGAATAAATGCCATCTTCCTAGAAAGTAATCCTACTTTTGTCCCTTCTACCCAGATTATGCCTGTTAAAGCACATAACATCCTTAAACCTCTCAAAGTTTACCTATCATTTCTCCTTCACCCTACACACCTCGATGATCAAGATTTGTTGCTCATCATAAGGGTCTATATTACTATTTGCACCCGATAAGAGGGAGGAGGAATGGAACTACCTGTTGTGTTAAACCAAATCTAAAAATTTAACGTGAAATTGCCCGTCGAGATGTTCGTCGACTAAAAGAAATTTAGTGGCCTATTTATGAAAGCTCAAAATCTCGAAGTCAGTCTAGATGATGTTGTGCAAATTATAGCTGATGAGTTTTTCAGAATAGAGAAATTTGCAGCATATCCGAGTTACTCATAGTTTTAAAACTGCAAGGATGGCTAGTCCCTTCACTCTTACACTTTCCCACTGACTAGGATGATTTATTTGATGATGCCATAAATGTTATCAAGTGCGTTGATTACTCTTCGCAGGAAGTCATCATCGCCACCGAATGAGGGGATGCCTTTGATAGTTTAGACTAGGGGTGGCCGTGGGCCGGGCCTGGGCAGGCCCGGTCGGGCTCGGGCCGGGCTTGAAAAATTAAGTGTTATCCCAAGCCCGCTCGGGCCTAGATCGGGCCTTATTATGTAATCCCAAGCCCGCCCAGATTTGAAAGCTCTTTACCCAGGCCCGCCCGATCGGGCCCTATTATGTTAATTAAAAGATTTTTTTTAAAAATTAAAATACCTATTTTTTTATTTAAAGACCAATTTTTTTAATTAAAAATCTGTTTTAAACTCCATATATTACAAAGTCCATATATAAAGTTTCTCACTTTACATGAAAAGACTTGGTATACGTTTTTATATTTATAGAAGCCCCCCCCCCCCACATATATATATATATATATATTCGGGCCTCGGGCCGGGCCTCATCGGGATTAAGAACTCATGCCCAAGCCCGCCCGAAAAAAAATCGGGCCTATAAAATTTTGCCAAGCCCGCTTTGCGGGCCTATTTACCTTCCCCAAGCCCTATTTTTTTATTGGGCGGGTTGGGCGGGCTTGGCGGGCCTCGGGCCTATGGCCACCCCTAGTTTAGACGATGAATCGAATCATAAAAAAAGATAATTCAATTGCCAATTTATGTGGAATGGTCTCTTTTGAAGATTTATTGGGAGAAATCAACAAAGTATCCATTCAGTCTGAGATAAATGAAGCTTTGTGGTTCTTATTCTCCCCTACCTATGTAAACCACATGACTAGATCAGGGCAATACTACAAAGATTCGATTCCCCAGTAAATCGGAGTAGACAAAGGAAAGGGAATTACTGAAGAACTCCCATTGCTAGAAATGACCATTGAAGAAAGAAAAGTCCTCGATCAGCTCATGAAAACCCAAGCCAACATAACCCTATGGGAATTTTCATGTCATCTCAGTTGTACCAGAATGCCTTAATAAAACTCCTCACTGGACCCATAATTTCTCCCTCTACTACTCCAGGAGAAGCCGTAAATATGGTTAACTCCTTCACCGCTGCCAGACTCCTTATAACACCCCGTATTTTTGTGCATTTAATATTTAGTTAATTCAGGAATTCTAAATTACTTGTGTTTCGTAATTTTAATTAAATTAATTATGGATATATATATTTAAATATTAATCGAGGAGTGAATGGTTAATATTTAGGGAAATTTAATTACTAAGTGAATAGTAATAATTTATTTACGTCATTTCGGGTACTAATGACGGGGTATGTACTTATCTCAGTCGGGAGTCAATATAGACTAATTTGGGTGTGAGATAAGGATTTTTATAAATTAACTAGGTGTAAGCCCGCGCGATGCACTGGCAAGGTGCAATATGTGACAATTTTGTGATTTTTAATGTCGACCTTTCGCTCAAACTTAAAAGAGTAAGAAACTCATCTTTAACTCAACATCTCTCAACCCATTTGAAACCTTTCATGCTCTTAATAATTCAACCCGCGTTAAATTTTTCAAAAAATAAACTAACGTTAAAATTCCCTCATCATTTCCTCAAGACTTTTTTTACCACAATTATGCAATAAGGGAACAGGAAAATTGGTTACGTATAAAATTGGTTACGTATAAAAAATTTATTTAACTGTACAAAAAGCAATAATTAGCATAAAGTAGATGGACTTGGTCGAATGTTCCAGGAATTCAATTATTAAAACTTGGTAAATGAAAAGGCGCGGTTGGATCCCCGGTGATTAATTATCTCAAATTAAAAATAATTTCCTTTTAAATAAATGCGGAAGCGTTGAGATGGTTTTAACTTTCAAAACAAACAACAAGATTTAATTTCACAAAACCAATTACAACAAGATTCAAGTCCTAGAATTTGCCTAAGTCATGATTAACCATTATCCAAAGTTAGGCGAAACCAAATTAATGCAAGTGACTTGAATAAACCAATTTTTACCCAATATTTAATTTAAGTCCCAAATTAAATGAGTGTGAGAATTAAACCCAATTTTATCTTGAAATTAAACCTAAGCATGCGTTCTAAATTTTGTGCAAGATAAAATAAACAATGACACACTACACCGCGATGTACGAGGAAAAACCCACTAACAGGAAAAAACCTCGGGACCGCCCTAGCCTCAAACCCACTAAAAACGGTATTACAAAATACAAGACAAAAGACTTACTTCCTAAACTCGAACCCTCTCAAGCCGTGATGCTCCTTCTTGTATCAACCTCCAATTAGCGGATAACCAACGGAGCTCCACCGTGGTCTCGGAATTCATCGATCGGGAAATTAGGCACACCGTCACCCTAACATGGAGACTTTCTCCAAATGGGTAGAAATGAAACAAACTTCTCTTCAATTCGGTGTAGAGAAAAACCGGTGCCAAAACAATCTCCAAGCAATTAATATTTATATAGAAACTTGGATAAACAGTAATTGGGTGTAAACTAGAGTGTGTATGAATTTTTCATTAAAAATTGACACTCAAAACTTGAACATTTTCCCTAAATAAATTTTCTCTCAAACTCTCTCTAAGAGATGGATATGGAATGAAAAATTAGGAAAAGTTGTCTTGGAAAATGTGTTTCCCGCACATAATAAAGTATGAAAAAGGTTGGTTGAAAACCAAGTGGAAGAGTGGGGAAAAACTGCAAAAAACTGCCAAATAACTGTTCCCGCTGAAAGTTCGTTCGAACGAACTTGATTCTCGTTCGAACGAGACTTCTAACGAGTGACCAGCCTGGGCTCGTTAGAAGTTCGTTAGATACCTCGTTAGAACGACCATTCGTTCGAACGACATATCGAACGACATATCAAACGACTGTCCAGTTAGGGTCGTTTGCAAAACTCGTTCGAACGAACTTGGTTCGAACGACAAAACTCGTTCGAACGAAATCTGGTTCGAACGAAAAAACTCGTTCGAACGACATTTCTAACGAACGTCCAGAAAGTTTATAAAATGCGATTTTGGCCCAGAAACTTTTATATACTTATTTTTAAGTTTCTAATTGATTCTTTCTGAAAATAAAATGCAGTTTTTATTAACCTAACACCCAATACAAATTGTTCCAAACTCCTATATCAATATAATTACATTCATACCTTGGGAGCATGGAACCTTAGTTGATGACGTACAAACGAGGCACATAAACTACGGCATGTTGATGATGCTTTATACTCTTTGCCGCTATGTCTTCAACAAACACTTCATAGGTCTTGAATATTACAATTAAATAAAATCCTATGAATAAATGTTTTTGTCCGGAATTGAGCCAAAACTATATATGGACTCAATTGGAAATTTGTGTCCTTACAAATCTCCCCCTTTGGCTATTCCGGGACAAAAACCAAACAAAAATCCTAAAGGGCCGTCAAGCTCTACTAGACTCAAAACATAACCCGCCCAATCTTGACACAACCCAAGGATCAAACTCTTTGCCATAGAAAGATGCCGCTTGAAAATAATTCCTGCACACTTAAGCAAACTCATCAAATGCATAGTGAATATCAAAATATTAAATGCAATTAATTAATTACTCCCCCTAAATTAATTCTCCCTTTAAACGCATGACCGCATGACCTACTTAGAAAGACGTCTCCCCCTAAGATAAATCTCCCCCAAACTAAGATACGATAATAATAGGATTAGATACTATTTCTCCCCCTATCATCATTCTCCCCCTTTTTGTTCGGGAATAGGCAAAGGATAAAGAACTAATAAACAACATGTGAAAGCTTAAAGTGTTAAGACATGAAAGCATATGGGCAATTAGAAGCAAGGCAAAGACAAACAAATATCATATACATTAGAAATATACCAATATAGTACTTGTATATATATAGATATAAACACACACATGACACAAAATACAATAAGTTTGCACACTCGTATGGCAAAAATGTGTCATATGGAAACGAAAGTGTAGGGGTGTGAACTAGCAACAATTAAATTTAGACCCAAACACTTAAGAAACGTTCACGGAGTTCTCATTTGATTGCAAACTTCATCACAGTTAAATATAACCTCATGTGACAATATAAAGATTGAACTCAATGAACAAACATACACAATGCATACAAGCCTAGCATGATGATGATTCTACAAACCAAATAGAGTCATGACATTAAAGACAACTAGGATAAACGGACATTGTGCAAACCGTTGATATACCATCCAATTCTCCCTCAATGAGCATATATATTCTTTTATTTGTGAATGAATATATCAAACAAACATAGGCCTTGGCAATTGCTTTCTTTTAAATGCCAGATATTCTGTTTTTAGGCCTTTGGATCACGTATTTCTTTTAGATCCAATCAACGGTGGCTTACAATCGCAAAGGATTTAATTCATCCTTTCGGAGCCCTTCCCCGTGCATATATTAATTTATCATGTTTTCATTTTTCACATAAATCTCACATGCAACGGATTTTGACATGCACTAGTCCTCCTAGGTCATAGATATGTAGATGACTAGATTGATAGGAGAACACCTCAAAAAGCTCAAATATAACATGTGACATTAAAATTTCAAAAGAGCTCGTGCATGTGTGAATAGAGGCATATAGAAATAGAATCCATTTAAACAACACAAAATCCAACTACTCCATATAAAACATGGTAAAGAACATTTTAAGGATTGAAAATCTAAACCAAAAGTTCTAGCCACATGGAAGCGTAAACGATAGGATTCAAACACAAATATATGCCACATAAAGTGTGTCAAAAAAATACACACAAAACAAAATCTTTTTGAGTTTTTAACATTTTTAATCAAAAATAAATATTTACTCAAAAGGACAAACAAAAATCATTTGTATTTTTCATTAAGCTTAAATGAAATAAATAAAACACAAATGATAAACAAAAATCTTTTTATATTATGCAGTCGATTCAAACACAAAATATAATACAAAAAGATAAACAAGTCATAATTTTTAGCATGTGATATGAAATAAGGCAATGACTAGAGAATGACTAAACAAGCATACATTTAGCATAGGAATATAGCATGAAGTACAAACGCAAAAGTATGCAAACACTAACACATTCATCCATTAGATTTAGCAAGGGAGGAAGGATGTGAAAGTAAATGAGAATCAAAATCCCTATTTTGTAAGGTAACCAAGTCGGATTTCCTAACCCAAATTAATGAAGAATTACTATCTTGGGGTGTAGGAACGTTAGCTATCGTGGTTACTTTACTATGGGATTTTTTAGGAATTCGTTTAAGATCTAAACAAAATTTCCTAAGATGACCTTGTCGACCACAATGTGTACAAGTGAGAACATGTCGAAAAGATTTACTTAAGGAGTGATCTTTAAATGTCTTCCTAGTTGATTCTCCTAAAACAGTGGTTTGGGCATTATGAGTAAATTCATTACAAGGATTGAAGCCTAAACCACAAGTGTCATTTTTAATTTGGATCGTTCCTAACATTTTATCTAGTTTTTCCGAACGACACTCCAAATCAAATTTGACAATACTAGAATCTTTTAATTTATTTTCCAATTCAACAATGTTAGATTCGAGTAAAACATTTCGCTCTTCAAAAGCAAGAAGCTCCTTTTTCAAGGATTCCATTAAACCCCTAAGGCTATCTCTTTCGCCTTCTACGTATTCTAGCTTCTCTCGAAGAGTCCTCTCACGAGTCCTAAGGTCTTCTATTAAGGCACTATTATTAACGACCTTGACACTCTATCTTAAACTTGCTTCTAACTTCAAATTAGCTCTTTTCAATTTAATAGATTCTATATATAATTCATGAAAAGTATTTTGAAGTTCACTCTCATCAACCTCTTCTTCATTTTCACTCTCTCTTTCTTCTTCACTCGCACTATCATCAAAAATAAGAGAATCATGTACAATGACCTTGGAAGTGGCATGTGCTATAATTTCATCATTCGATGAGTTCTCATTATCACTCACATGTCTAGCCATAAAAGCAACAAAATTTTTCTTAGTTGGAGAATCGGGCTTTTCTTCTTTATCACTATCACTAAGGGTTGCATTATATGAAATAGGTCGCTTACCATCTTTCCTTAGTTTAGTGGGGCACTCATAAGCCCTATGGCCATAACCTTCACAACCAAAACACTTATTAGACTCGTCCCTATCAACATTTTCATTACTAGGTTTAGGGATCTTATCGGCTTTAGAAATCTTCTCGTTTGTATCATGTTTAGAAGATTCATGTTTAGAAGATTCAAATTTCTTAAAATCATTTTTATATTTATCTTTGTTGAATTTAAGAAATTTTCTAAATTTACAAGCAAATAAAGCCATATCATCCGAGTCACTATCACTATCGCTCTCTACTACTTGTTTAACCTCTTTTCGGGCTTTTAAAGCAACGCCCTTTTCGATTTTCTTGTCATTTTTAGAGGGAAACATATCCAGTTCATAGGTTTGTAAATCACCTACAATCTCTTCGAATTTCGTAGAGGCTAAAGTGGGTAAAGAATTTAAAACGGTCACCTTTGGAATAAATCTATCGGGTAGGGACCTTAAAATTTTCTTTACTACACGGTCGCCAGGTATTTTCTCTCCCAAGTTAAAGAATGAATTAACAATATCTGAAAGTCTAGCATAAAATTTATCAAAAGTTTCTTTTTCATCCATTTTGATAGTTTCAAATTGAGTGGTGAGGTTTTGGAGTTTAGAAGCTTTAACGACACTCGTTCCTTCATGAGTTAATTGTAAAATATCCCAAGCTTCTTTAACGGTCTCACACGTCATAATGCGTCGGAATTCATCCGGTGTGACAGCGCTAAACAAGGCATTTAAACCACGGGAATTAAAATTTGCAAGCTTAAACTCATTTTCGGTCCATCTATCGACGGGTTTGGGAACTTGTTCATTTTCAATTAAATGTGTTGGTGGAGTCCAACCGTTAACAACAGACATCCAAACACGTTCATCGATAGATTTAAGTGCCGATTTCATTCGCGCTTTCCAATACGCGTAGTTTGAACCATCAAAAATAGGAAATTTTGAAAATGGGGAAAAATCCATATTTAGCCAAAAAGTAAAGGATCTTTAACGAAATAATTTATCTTTTTTGGCTCTGATACCAATTTGAAAAGGCGCGGTTGGATCCCCGGTGATTAATTATCTCAAATTAAAAATAATTTCCTTTTAAATAAATGCGGAAGCGTTGAGATGGTTTTAACTTTCAAAACAAACAACAAGATTTAATTTCACAAAACCAATTACAACAAGATTCAAGTCCTAGAATTTGCCTAAGTCATGATTAACCATTATCCAAAGTTAGGCGAAACCAAATTAATGCAAGTGACTTGAATAAACCAATTTTTACCCAATATTTAATTTAAGTCCCAAATTAAATGAGTGTGAGAATTAAACCCAATTTTATCTTGAAATTAAACCTAAGCATGCGTTCTAAATTTTGTGCAAGATAAAATAAACAATGACACACTACACCGCGATGTACGAGGAAAAACCCACTAACGGGAAAAAACCTCGGGACGGCCCTAGCCTCAAATCCACTAAAAACGGTATTACAAAATACAAGACAAAAGACTTACTTCCTAAACTCGAACGCTCTCAAGCCGTGATGCTCCTTCTTGTATCAACCTCCAATTAGCGGATAACCAACGGAGCTCCACCGTGGTCTCGGAATTCATCGATCGGGCAATTAGGCACACCGTCACCCTAACATGGAGACTTTCTCCAAATGGGTAGAAATGAAACAAACTTCTCTTCAATTCGGTTTAGAGAAAAACCGGTGCCAAAACAATCTCCAAGCAATTAATATTTATATAGAAACTTGGATAAACAGTAATTGGGTGTAAACTAGAGTGTGTATGAATTTTTCATTAAAAATTGACACTCAAAACTTGAACATTTTCCCTAAATAAATTTTCTCTCAAACTCTCTCTAAGAGATGGATATGGAATGAAAAGTTAGGAAAAGTTGTCTTGGAAAATGTGTTTCCCGCACATAATAAAGTATGAAAAAGGTTGGTTGAAAACCAAGTGGAAGAGTGGGGAAAAACTGCAAAAAACTGCCAAATAACTGTTCCCGCTGGAAGTTCGTTCGAACGAACTTGATTCTCGTTCGAACGAGACTTCTAACGAGTGACCATCCTGGGCTCGTTAGAAGTTCGTTAGATACCTCGTTAGAACGACCATTCGTTCGAACGACATATCGAACGACATATCGAACGACTGTCCAGTTAGGGTCGTTGGCAAAACTCGTTCGAACGAACTTGGTTCGAACGACAAAACTCGTTCGAACGAAATCTGGTTCGAACGAAAAAACTCGTTCGAACGACATTTCTAACGAACGTCCAGAAAGTTTATAAAATGCGATTTTGGCCCAGAAACTTTTATATACTTATTTTTAAGTTTCTAATTGATTCTTTCTGAAAATAAAATGCAGTTTTTATTAACCTAACACCCAATACAAATTGTTCCAAACTCCTATATCAATATAATTACATTCATACCTTGGGAGCATGGAACCTTAGTTGATGACGTACAAACGAGGCACATAAACTACGGCATGTTGATGATGCTTTATACTCTTTGCCGCTACGTCTTCAACAAACACTTCATAGGTCTTGAATATTACAATTAAATAAAATCCTATGAATAAATGTTTTTGTCCGGAATTGAGCCAAAACTATATATGGACTCAATTGGAAATTTGTGTCCTTACAGTAAATATTGAAAGATATTTGTCATCTTTTCTTATTCATTGGGCGACTTCCGTGATCATCATCATATCCGCCATTGCGAACAATGATGGGGACAAAAATTTTATTCCTTCTTCCTGCCTGGTGTTTGAATCAGATGGTCTTGAGGTATGAAATTTACCATCCATAGTCCGCATGTGGACCACTAATAATCAAATTTCAGGTACAAAGTTGTCAGTGATTGGGATTATTTTCATCCTATGTTCGATAGAAAGAAATTCTAATTTCATTGGACGTTGAAGTTATACCTAAGATCTTTAACGTTTTGGGTTTCTACATTTTAAAGGCGTGATTGAAAAGTCTTTGAGAAAATTGGTAGGTTTCCAATTGGTGCACCTTTGCTCGTGATACATACCAATGAAGCCTAGTTAGTAACCCCAAAACTCAATATTATCTAAAGAAATACATTTCAAAACTTAAAACTATATAGTAGTGTTTGTACATATTTTGATTACCCAAATAAGACCTTCAGTGCTATGTTGTTGTGTTGGGGATTAGAAGTAATATCGATTTTAGTTCAATTTTATGGAAAAAAAAAGAAGGTTGAAAATAGTAAGTTGAACTCAGATGAAAAAATAATTAGGCGCTACTAACACTAAAATATGGAACCAAGTATGAAACATGTTGAACATTCATAATGCTCATAAATATTTTTATTCGTATAAATATTACACACTTATTTTCTGATAAGTGTTATTGATAATAGATTTTGAGTTTTTATATATACAAAATGTGTTGAACTAAGAATAAAATATTTTAATTTTTTTCCATAAACAAATCTGGATATAGTTCAATGCTACGTATCCTTTTTTCCTAAGTTAGTAACGATAAGGAAGTGGGTAAAGTGTCCTTCTAGGGGAACTCAAAATTGGGACTCAAAATGGGAACTCACTGACATGGCGAGTCACGATTGATTAGTTCCACTGACATGGAATCACGTCATAAGGAATCAAACAATGATGGCACACCATGTCAGTGAGAATCCCACTTTTGAGTCCCAATCAAGAGTAAAAGCTATGAATTAATTATCGTAACCAGTGAAAAATAACCTTACGGATCAAATATATTCTAAAAATTTCACAAAATTTAAAACACTTTATTATCCTGTCTATCTCACTGATAAACTTTAGCACATGCCAATGTAATTATTACAAAATTCTACAAATTTTGTTGAAATAAAATAGAAGAATGTATCACAACAATAACATACCTTCTCATACAATAGAATAGATCTAGCAGTGATACAAAGCTTTCGTATAATTGTAATGAAATTTTGGCTCTATTTGCCATTTTGTGATCCACTGCTTTCGTTAAGAAGATATCCACCTGTTGGATTGAATTGGAGAACTCCTTTGATGTTGAATAAATTGGATTCAAGTTTTCTTATGTTATACATGATTTTTGAAGTTGATCATTAACTCAAGCCTGGTAAATTAACGGTGAAAGGAAATTTGGCTTTTTAGTAACATTGAATGTCAAGCTTGCCCCTGACTCAGCCATGGCCTGAGCTACCATTTTTGGTGTGACCCACCATTAACTGAATTTCGGTAACCCCATTGACTTGGAAACCATCTCCTCTGCCCATTACAAACACCGGCGACTCTAGGACACCCAAACCCATACCAATTAACCTGACCTTTGAACCCACACGACCTTAAATACTCCAACCAACCACCTGAACCTGAACCTAACATACCATAAATTTTTCCTTACTTCTTTCTGATTCGATTTTCCCCAGCTTTGTCATCATTAGATTTCTGATTTCTGAATTTTCCAAAATAATGCAATGAAATATATATATATATATATATATATATATATATATAATAATGCTCTTGTGCGAACTAGTCCGCATTTTAAGAATGCGGACCAGACATGTGTCACCTAACGGTGCACCTAAAAATTATAGGCACACTCTCTCTCTTTTCTGGGCTCACCTCCAGGTGACACATGTCCGGTCCGCATTCTTAAAATGTGGACTAGTCCGCACAAGAGCAGGACTGTATATATATTCAAAAAATTTATCCAATTTTTCCAATATAAGGCATCATCCATGAAGGCTTCTTTCATTCTTAGTCTCTTTCTTATTCTTTCCATCATCTCCAATCTAGAAATTTCTTATCCTTAAAAGCCTTAAACTTGATCCCAATGTTCTTGTTAGGTGTGATTTGATACACCCAAATGAATCTGATATATAAAAATGATAAAAATAATGATGGTGTTGATGTAAAAAATTAGATCACTCTAATAATTCAATCACAGATAAATAAATGAGACAAAAGATTTTAAAGTGGCTCAGCCTTATAAAAATGGCCTACGTCCACTGTTGTTTTATTGCTGAGTGTTTGGGAATTCTCGATTACAAGAAATTCCGTTCTAGATTCGGTCCCCTTTTACAATGAGTATTGTTCAATGTATTTATAGCCCTGAGGCTGTAATGCAAAAAGGGTAATACATTAAATTATATACATATGAAAGGGTAATACATTTAATGCCCTTTTTGCGTGTGCGTCTGAATGATAAGCATTTAATAAATCAGTTGAACTGTTGGTTATCCAGTTATTAATGCTTTGTTCGATATGCAGCTCGGACCGCCTGAGTTGCTCGGACCGCCTAAGCTTCTCGGTACTCAAGAGTTCCTCGGAGTGTGTGAGTTCCTCGGGTAAGTAGTGTTCCTCGGGGAACTAGTCTTCCTCGTTGTAGTCTTGTTCCTCGGAGCGCGTGGGTTCCTCGGAAGTGTTTGTTGTTTCCATGTAGATAGCCACGTGTCTTCATATGATTGGTCCAAGTCAGCAGATTAAATTTGGTATCAACAGAAGCCCCCAATGTTTCATAGTTCAAAATTTGAGGAGTATGGAACATTCTTTCTCGGAATATGGTAGCTTTAAATAGTCTTCCTGATTTTTAGGAGAATTTCCCTTGTATTTATTTCTCCTTCCAAATTCGTAGAATCATGCTTTTTTGGACTTTTCTGCATGCTTCGATTCCCGCGTCACTTTTCATCTTTTTAGCCGCTGTTGTCCGCTTTGATTCCCGCGCCACTTTTCATCTTTTTAGCCGCCGGTAACGTAATCATCTTTTTTTTTTGTAATCATTACTTCACCATTTCCCAAGGCAAGGTATTTAAACTTCTCAGATACTACCATTGTCTTCTACCTTTTCAAATTTTTATCTTTGAGTTTTACGTCGTCTCTTCCTACTCTCTTGTGCGTTCATCTTTTTCGTCATTCGTTGTCAGCAGATCCATTCTTTTCCTGTAAGATCTTCTTCCTTCTTCTTTATTTCTTTATTCACCATGGTTTACCCTGTTGAGTCTCTTGAGAAGTTTCGTTCTGATTTCTCCATTACCTCTTGGGTTGTCTTGGAAGAGCTTTCTGAGCCTTCTGATTATTTTAATTTGGCTGAGGGACATTGGTTCCCCGGTCTCTTTTTTGCTGAATGTGGATTTTCTTTTCCACCCAATTCCTTGTGTTTGGAATTTTGTCAGTACTTCGACGTTGTTCCTGCACGAATAGCCCCCAACACATGGAGAATAGTTAATGGGGTGCATTGATTAAATCAAGTGCATGGAACTCGTATAGGAATCCCAGAAATCATGTTCAGCTATAGATAGGAAGTCAATGATAATATTTATTATTTAAAAACTAGATTTTTAAATAGAGCCTTAGTAGTTAATCTCCCTGATGCCAATAGGGATTAATTTGAGCATGGGGTTGTCATAAAAAATTGGCAACACCCTCCATTAACTGGAGATGAGGTTTACCAGGGTCCCAGATGCCCTCCTTATGGCAATGGGATAGGTTATTTTTATTTCATTTTATTTTGAAATTATGCTTCTTTTGTGTTTGATAAAATGTGCCACTGATAACAATGTTCGTTTATTTGCAGTTGATAACAAAAAAAAGTGCCCAAAAGAAGCAGATGTCAATATAAGGCATTTGAAACTTATCTGGAGTCTGCATCAAAGTGTTGCCGACGAACACATTAGATCAGCTTCGTATCTGCTCCAGTACAAGAGCTACACCACTTCTTTCACTGCTCATCCAGTGATAAGTGAATCAGAGCCAATACCAGCTTCCACCAGCTCATCGCCTGAATCTCATATTCCTTTAAGTGAAAGGATGAAGAAGAGAAGACCTCCTAGCCTGTTTGAGAAGACTTCCTCCGGTTCTGGGGAGGCAAAAAGGAGTAGGATAGATGTTCCAAAGGAGGGGACGAAGAAGAATGATACAGCTCCTCCAGTTGCTTCTGCTAAAGTTGCCGAGAAAGTTGCTGAGAAGCCCGCAGTGGCTCCGGGCAGGTCTGCTACTCCTGGAGAGGTGATTGTGATATCACCGACCAAGGGTTCTTCCTTGGTTGAATCTGTACCTGTTCCCCCGAGGAGGCTGAAGAAGAGCTCCTCGGTCAATTTGGCTGACACCATTACTTAGCCCCCAACTGCTGGGACTGGAGTTCCCACTTTTGTTCCCCCGAGCTCTGCCATGAGCTCGGTAAAGTCCTGGATCATTACCGAGGTCCAAGGTACTGAAGAAAACCTTACTCGGGACATGGTTACCTCACTAGCTGCTCGTCACCTTGCTTCTGTAAGTCTCTTTACTTTGAATTTTTCATATTTCCTTTGTAATTTCTGCTTCTAACTTGCTTTCTTTTTTTGTTCACAGTTGATGAGCTGCTTCAATATAATCTTGAAGAAGGATGAAGTGATTAAGGCTTATTACTCCTCGTCCAGTGTGGAGGGAGCTCTGGAAGAAGCTACCAAGTCTCTGGCAGATTCTCGCCAGAAATATGCTGATGATAAGGCTATTTGGGAGAAGAAGCTTGCCTCCAACGAGCAGGAGAAAGCTCAAGCTGTTGATGCCTCCAAGGAGTTGGAGAAGAGAATAAATGCCTTGGAGAAGGTAAATAACGAGCTTGAAGAGAAGCTCAAAACTGCAGGAGAGTTTGAAGATAAACTCAAGGCTGCCGAGGAGGAGTTGGCCAAACTTCAGGAAGTAGGTCGTCAGAAGGAGGAGGCAGAAAATAAATTGAAGGCTGCTGAGAACCTGCTGTCCGAGAAGCTTGCCTTGGGGAAGACCAAGAGGAAAGCTGCTGTGAATAAGTCCTTCAACTCTAGCTGGGACAAAGGGTGGAACAAGGGGTTGGCTGCCATGGTATCTCAAGTGGACTATGGCAGTCTAAAGTACTTTAGGGATGGATGGGTTGCTGCCCTTCAGGAAATGAAGGTCGATGAGTCCTCCGAGCTCTTCCAGAGACATATCCCTGGTCCCCCTCCAACTCCAGAAAAATTAGAAGAGGATGAAGCTACCTCTGAAGAGTCTTCGATGGTGATGGGAGATCGTGCCCTAACCATCCAGCCTACTGCTGAGGAAGATCAGCACATCGTTTCTTCCTCCGAGCAACTGCCTACTCAACCCGAGCAACTATCTCTTCCCTCCGAGCAACCTACCTCTTCATCCCAGCCTCCCGAGAAGGTTTTGAGAGATAAGGAAAAGGTTTAGTGTTGTTCGGGTTTCTCTTTATTTTGTTTCTTCTTATCAAATGTAACTCAGAAGATGTAACTCTGAATTATGATCTAATAAAACTTGAACTTTTTGCATATTGTTGTCTATCTTTCATTCATGCTCTGCTTATTCTTCTTATTGATGATTTCTCTTCTTTCTCTGCTAGTTTCTGGCCAGGATGGAACTGCTATCTGCCCATGACACAAAGTTGCTGCAACAATGTAATGAGTACTTTAAGGCTGGTCACACAGACCTAAGTGCTGCACAAGTTATCGATATCCTCGGACAGGATGCTTCAGAACAGGCAGTTGAAGCATATCAGTACCTGAAGTGTCTACTTGACCGAGCAGTGGCCAATAATGTGGCTTACTATGAAATGATCGAGGATCTCCAGTGCACCCTCGAAGACCTTCAGAATCAATACAATGAATCAACTGCCCTGTTGCATGAGGGTTACGAGAAGAAATACAAGCTGATCATGGCTGACAAGGGCTACGAGAAGCTTTTTACTGGGTATGACCTGAGGGAGAGAACTTTAAAGGGTGAGGTCGAGGAATGCAGACAGATTGCCAAGTTTCTGGAGCAAGAGAACAACAACTTGCAAAAAGAGCTATCACAATTGAAATCTGCAGCCTCCACTTCCAGTGCCTTGATCCCAGTGACCGACGAGGGATTCTCGTTCTTAGAGGTTGAGAATTCCAAATTGAGGTACAAGTTAGAGACTTTGAAGAGTTCTGGCACCTCTTAATCTTCTCGCGGTCGAGCAAGAGCTCCTCGGGGACGAGAAAGAGCAGCTCAGGTTCTTGTCGAGGAACAGAGAACTCAGTCTGCATTAGAGAACCAAGCTTTCCAATTAATGGTGAAGAACTAGGCTTTGTCTGATAAATCAAAGAAGAATACGGACTTGGAAAAATAGCTCTCTGCGCAGAAGTCAGTCTTGGAGAATAAGGAGCTTTTCATCAAGAATCTCCACGAACAGCTAGAAAGGCTAACATATCAATTCCACAAACAGCCCAGGGAGTTCTGGATGGCTGGATACAACGAAGCACTATTCCACTTGGACGATCATATCCAGAATGCCAACAATGAGGGATACAAGCAAGGCTGGATGAATGCCTTAGGTGTGTTGAAGCTCGAACAAGTTCATTATCTGTGGGACTACCATGATCCCGGGTTGCTCGACTTGCCTGTGCCACCATACAATTTGGAGATGGATTGGATCCCTGCTCGGGCCATTCCTCGGAGCTTAATTTCAAAATATCTCGGTGACTACAATCTTCATTCTCAAATCGAGGTATCTCGTCCCGAGCATCTCTTAGATCGACCATCCGTGATGAATGTCAGGATGCTGAAGGATCTTAACTTTATCAATTCTCCTCAGTCTTTAAATGATCCGCCTGCTGGCGAGGAACCTGTGTCAAAAGCAGAGGGGAAGAGACCAGTAGAATAGGAATTTTTGATGTAACAATTAGTATACATGTCAATGTAACCGTAATTTCATTATCAATGTAATTTATTTTGAATTCAATGAAAGACTTTCATTTTTGTTTGCAAATCTTCATTGCTATTATCTTGTAGTTATCAGACACTTTATATTTATGTATATCTGTTAAAAAAGATAACAATATTGTGTTGTTTGTCGACCAACTCAATAATAATTAAAAAGTTACAAGTATCAATAATGTTGCTCGATCATTTAATAATAAAGTCACGAGTATAAAAATGTTTGAAATTTTTCCAACCAACCAAGGTCATTAAATTATGCTTGCCGACCAACTATAGTTAGTGGATTTTTATCCCCGACCAGCCATAGTTAGTAAATTTTCATTGTCGACCAACTACGATTAGTGAGTTTTTATCCCCGACTAGCCATACTTGGTAGATTTTTATCTTTTTCATAAAATGCATCCGACAAACCAAGGTCGATAAATTCTACTTGTCGCCCAACTGTAGTTAGTGGGTTTTTATCCCCGACCAACCATAGTTAGCAACTTTTGCACTTTCTGGAATAATCTTACCTCCCGACCAACATAAGTTGGCATTTTCGAGAATGTATGTACCTTCCGACCAACATAAGTTGGCATTTGCGAGCATATTTTGTTTCCTAGCCAAACAGGTTGGCATTTTTAGGAATATTTCATTTCCTAGCCAAACAGGTTGGCATTTTTAGGAATATTTTGTTTCCTAGCCAAACAGGTTGTCATTTTTAGGAATATTTTGTTTCCTAACCAACCGAGGTTGGCATTTTTAGGAATATTTCGTTTCCTAACCAACCGAAGTTGGCATTTTTAGGAATATTTCGTTTCCTAACCAACCGAAGTTGGCATTTTTAGGAATATCTTGTTTCCTACCCAACCGAGGTTGACATTTTTAGGAATATATTCTTTCCTAACCAATCGAAGTTGGCATTTTTAGGAATATTTTGCTGAGCAGTCTGAGCTTTGCCGAGTAGTGTGTAGCACTAGTATTCTTTGAAAAAATTCTCAATAAAAAGGAGAGACTTTGGCAGAATATCTTCGTTTTATTCATACTGATGGAACTGTGTTACATATACATCACTGATAATATTTGCGCAGGTGCTCTGCGTTCCATGCATTCTTAAACTCCTCCCCCTCTAGTGTGGCTATTCGGTAAGTTCATGGTCGAACAACTTCTGTAACTCGGTATGGTCCATGCCAATTTGCCTCCAGTTTGTTATGCTTTTGAATTACTTTCTTCAGCACATAGTCTCCTTCTTTTAGGTCGCACTTCTTCACCCTTTTGTTGTAGAACAAAGCTGTTCGCTGCTGGTAAGCAGCATTTCTAATGGCTGCTTCTTCTCTGACTTCCTCGAGCATGTTTAAATCCAATCTTCTCATTAAGTCGCTGATAGGGGAATTGAAATTCAGTACCCTATGTGTTGGGAGGCCCAACTCAGAAGGTATGACAGCTTCACTTCCAAATGCCAGCATGTATGGTGATTCTCCAGTTGCTACTCGGGGAGTAGTTCGGTAAGCCCAAAGTACTGATTGTAGCTCGTTGATCCAATTTGCTTTTGCATCATCCAATCGTTTCTTCAAACCGTTCAACAGCGTTCTGTTTGTCACTTCAGTTTGTCCATTTCTTTGAGGATGGCCTGGTGCTAAATGAACCTTCAAAATGTTTGACTGATGACAATAGGAGACAAACTCCTCGTTATCAAATTGTGTTCCATGGTCTGTGATGAAGGCATGAGGGAGACCATATCGGCAAATGATGTTCTTCCAAACAAATTGGTACACCTTCTCGTACATCATATCAATGAGTGGCTCAGCTTCTACCCACTTAGTAAAATAATCCACTGCGACGACGAGATACTTGAACCTTCCTCGGGTCGTTGGCAGTGGGCCAACCAAATCAATTCCCCACATGGCAAATGGCCAAGGGGAAGTTATGGGTGTCAACAATGCTTGTGGAGTTCTTCGGATGGAGGAGAAGCGCTGGCACTTGTCACACTTCTTGGCATAGGCTATACAATCAGCCCTCATCGTCGGCTAGTAGTATCCCTACGCCATCACCCTTTGCAAAAGCGTCCGACCTGCTACATGTGCTCCACAAGACCATTCATGGATTTCTTCAATCAATTCTTTCACCTCAAAGGGATGTACGCATCTCTGCAAACCTGCCATAATTCCTCGTCTATATAAAACACCATTAGTTGATATATACCGAGCAGCTTTAAACTTAAATTTCTTGGCTGCGAGCTTGTCAATTGGCAATTCTCCCTCCTCGATATATGCCCTGATGGGATCCATACAAGATGGTCCTAAATTAAGGTTGATAAAGTTCATCGTCAGATCTTCATCTATAATCCGACCAGCTAACACTTCAATTGGGATTGTTCGTCGTAGCTCGGTGCGAGTAGCTGATGCTAGTCGAGCTAGGGCGTCTGCTCTCGCATTTTCCATTCTTGGTATTCTGACCAGCTGAATAGCGACAAATTCTGACACCAGCTCCTTTGCCTTTGCATGATATCTGATCATTAATTCTCCTCTAACTTCATATACTCCCATTATTTGTTTTACAATCAATTGAGAGTCACTGAAGATCACAACCTGCTGTGCCTCCATAATTTTTGCCAAATTAAGCCCTGCAATCATGGCCTCATATTCAAACTCATTATTGGAAGCTTTGAATTGGAAACGCAAGGCGTATTCCATGTCAACCTCATCCGGAGTGCTCAAAACTATCCCCGCGCCACATCATGCAGTGCAAGATGAGCTATCTACATATAGCCTCCATATAGGTAACTCGTCTTCAAATTTTGAATCAGTCAGAGTTCCTCGGTGAAATATTTGCTGCTTCCTTTCATCCTCCCCGGATTTTTCTCGCTCCTCATCGATCATCTTTTCTTGCCCTTTTACCAACCGGAGTTGGTCTGAGCTCGAATTTAATGATCCTGTAACATCCACTTGCCCTTTTACCAACCGGAGTTGGTCTGAGCTAGTGTTTGTCGATCCTGTAACATCCACAGGTTGATCAGCGAACAACTCTTGTTGCTCGTCCGGAGTCCTCACAACTATCTCTGCATCACATCCTGTAACATCCACACGCCCTTTTACCAATCGGAATTGGTCTGAGCTTGTGTTTGTTGATCCTGTAACATCCACAGGTTGATCAGCGAGCAACTTTTGCTCCTCGGGGGTATCAGGATAGGTAAACTCCGCTATGAAGTCTGCTACAGCCTGCCCTTTTAGCGATGATCTGGGTTCATAAATTATATCATATTCACCAAGCTCTATTGCCCAGTACATCAATCTCCCTGATTTTTCTAGCTTATGAAGGGCTTGTCTCAATGGCACATTGGTATATACTACTATAGTATGAGCCTGGAAGTATGGCCTCATTCTCCTACTCGCCTCAATCAGTGCCAGTGCCAATTTCTCCATCCTTGGATATCTGATCTCTGCTCCTCGGAAGGCCTTACTTGTGTAGTAAATTGGTTTTTGCACTCCATTCTCCACTCTGATCAACGCCGAGCTAACTGCATTCTCGGACACTGTAAGGTACAAATACAATTTTTCTCCCATCACTAGCCTGGACAACAGTGGAGGTGCTCCCAAGTATTTCTTCAAGTCTTGAAAAGCCTTCTCACATTCATCATTCCACTCAAAAGTCTTTCTGAGTGTCTTGAAGAATGGGAGACATCTATCAGTTGCTCGCGACACAAATCTGTTGAGTGCCGCTACTCGTCCTGTAAGACTCTGTACTTCCTTCTTCGTTATTGGAGATCGCAGCCCTAATAGAGCTTTGATCTTTTCAGGATTTGCTTCAATGCCTTGTTGATTGACAATGTACCCGAGAAACATGCCTTCTCGTACTCCAAATATGCACTTCGTCGGGTTCAACTTCATTTGATATTTATCTAGTTGATCAAAAGTTTGACTTAAGTCAACTAGATGATCGGCAGCTTTCTTGCTTTTTGTCAGCATGTCGTCAACATAGACTTCCACATTGTCACTGATTTGTTCAGCAAAGACCTTGTTCATCAGCCTCTGATATGTCGCACCTGCATTTTTCAAACCAAAAGGCATAACATTATAACAATAAGTTCCCCTAGGGGTAATGAAAGAAGTACTCTCCCTGTCTTCAGGTTTCATTTTGATCTGATTGTAACCAGAATAAGCATCCATGAAGCTCAGCAACTCGTATCCCGAGGTAGCATCCACCAGTTGATCAATTCAGGCCAATGGAAAGTGATCCTTTGGGCATGCCTTGTTGAGGTCGGTGAAGTCTACACACATCCTCTATTTGTTGTTCTTCTTCTTTACCATCACCACATTAGCTAACCAATCTGGATATTTAACATCTTCAATGAAATAAGCTTTCTGGAGCTTCTCGACCTCCTCCTGTATAGCTTGATTCTTCTCGGGACTGAATACTCTTCTTCTCTGCTTCACAGGCTTGATTTCCTTATTCACATTGAGCTCGTGACATAAGAAGTTTGGGTCTATCCCAGGCATATCTTCATGACTCCACGCAAAAGTTTGTCTTCTGCTTCTAAGGAAAGTTATCAATTCTAGTTTCAATGAGTCTTCCAACGATGAACCTATTTGAGTAGTTCGCTCAGGGTGCTCGTCGTCCAGAATGATGTTTTCAGTAGCTTCCACCACTTGACCCTTCACGAGTTGCGACTCATCTCGAGGATCCAATGTTTCAATTTTTGCACCTTCATCCACTTGATAGGTAGTAGTCTTTTTCTTTGATTCTTCCAGTTCCTCTTGCTCGGCGGATGAATAATAGCATTCCCGAGCTACTCTCTGATCACCTTTCACAACTCCTACTCTAAAGTTTGTTGGAAATTTTAGGCACTGATGCACTGTAGATGGTACAACCTCGAACTTCTTCAATCCTACTCTTCCCATGATGATATTGTACGATGATTGGACATTCTTATCCATCACAAAGAAACTTATTCTTTCTGTCCGACAAGCAGGCCACGTACCAATGAATTTATCCAACTTGATCGTCCCAAGTGAAAATACTTTCTCACCAGCAAAACCGATGAGGGGTCTGTGGTAAGGCTCTAGTTGAGATAGCTTTAGATTTAAACTATCGAAACACGAGTAGAACATAATGTCTGCCGAGCTACCATTGTCGACCATCACTCTTGAAATCATTACCCCCTTCATTCTCATCTTGATCACCAGTGGATCATCGTGAGGATATAAAACACCTGCAAGGTCATTTTTTGAAAAACCGATGACCAATTTCTCCTTGTTCACCTTTCTCGGGCGATCTTCCTCAGCTAGATTTATTCGCTGAATGTACGAGCAAGCTTGAGCCTCACCGAGGTAAGCTTTTCTTTCTGCAGTAAAGTCTCCTCCTCCTGCATCTCCTCCTGTAATAACATTACAATCAAATGACCCAAAGCGTATTTAAAATACCTCTCGTTCTGGCTGCCTTGGTTTCTTGGGAAGATCGGGGTCATCCTTTGGATCAACTTCATGGTTTCTCTTCTTGTTCTCCTCTGCTCGACGAGGAGATCTAGACTTCTCTCTAGTTCGGTCGTTGTTTCTTCTTTCGCCTCCCCGATCAACATACTTTGCTAGCTTTCCTCGTCGGATGAGTGTTTCAATCTCATTATGAAGAGCTATGAAATTTTTAGTCA
Organism: Sambucus nigra; assembly: GCA_949130495.1. Lineage (NCBI taxonomy): Eukaryota > Viridiplantae > Streptophyta > Magnoliopsida > Dipsacales > Adoxaceae > Sambucus > Sambucus nigra. The sequence continues at coordinate 414,937,233 of OX422214.1, read as the reverse complement.
TATGGCCATGATCCTTGTGGAACTCGCAATATTTTTCCCTATTCCTCGTGTCAGGGTCTGCCTTCATTTTCTTCGGCCAATTTAACTCCTCGATGTTCTGAATTTCTTCCAGGACATGGTTGATATTTGCCTTCAAAGGTGTGTAATTATCAAATTTCCTCAAGACCTCCCATGACGACCTATTTTTGGATTGTTTGTCACTACCATTGTTCTTATGTTCTTTCTTCTTAGCTTTATCACCTTCCACCTTGGTTTCTTTGGCGTCCATATTCTTTTTCGCAGACATAGCCTCCTCGGCATTCATAATCTTGGACGCTTTTCCCATCAGGTACAACATGGTTCGAGGTGGATCTTTGGCCAAAGTGTAGTACAACTTGTTTGGCAGCAGTCCACTCATCAAAGCGGTAATTGCTGTCTTCTCCTCATAATCAATGACTTCGAGTTTCTCATTATTAAAACGAGTTATATAATCCCTGATACTCTCACCAGCTTTTTGTCTAACACTTAAAAAATGTGCTACTCGTTTAACTGGCTTTGCTCCAAAGAAAAAATTCCCAATGAATAACTCGGCCAGTTGAAGAAAAGTTGAAGTCTTACCCCGAGGAAGATTATTATACCATATCTGAGCAGATCCGGTAAGAGTTCCCGAGAATGCCCTGCATCTCATCTCGTCTGGGACAGCATTGATGTCGGTAGCAGCTTGATATTGTTCAATATGAAGGACAGGGTCAGTCTTCCCATCATACTTGGGAGTCACAACAGGTGCTTTGAACTTTGATGGTGTTGGAAAATCAACAATGTCCTGGACAAAAGGTGTTCCTCGAACAAAGGTTCGTTGTAGAGGGTTCTTGGCCTTAGCTATTTCCCCTAATCTATCCTCCAGCCTCTGAATAGATCCTTTCCATGCCTCATTTCCTTCCTCGGGCCTATTGGTTCGAGCCACTGATCACGTTGAAGTGGCTTCCTGAGATTTATCTCAATGAGCAGCTGGTCGGTCATAGGATCCATCTTGACGAGCAGCTGGTCGCGACTGGGCAGATCCTTCCCTTAAATCTGATGTTCGTCGAAAGCTCCTCGACGCTGCATTAAGAGGACTTTTGTTACTCCTAGGGCCTAATCGGTCGAAAGGAGAAGCCCTACTTAATCTTTCTAATGCGCTGGTCCTTTCCGGGGAGAGGGTGACACGTTGTTCAGTATCTGTGGCTCGCAGTGATGAAGCCCGTCCAGGTTGATAAGAAAAATCTTCAGATTCCTCATCGCGATGTGAATTAGTACGCCTAGTACGTGAAGAAGGAGCACGGGTATATCTTTGAATGCTTAGTGGTCCGGAATGGGCTGATGCACCGCCATGGAGGGTCTGGATAAGTTGTCGCATTCCAGTCAGATCTGGAATAATTGGTGGAGCAGATGGATTTGGAGAGGTTCCAGCGTTTCGATTGCTGGATTCAGGAATATCAACCATTGGTAATGGATTGTTTTTTATGAGAAAACGATATTACCAGTCGCTTCCCACAGACGGCGCCAATCTGTTGATGTAAAAAATTAGATCACTCTAATAATTCAATCACAGATAAATAAATGAGACAAAAGATTTTAAAGTGGTTCAGCCTTATAAAAATGGCCTACGTCCACTGTTGTTTTATTACTGAGTGTTTGGGAATTCTCGATTACAAGAAATTCCATTCTAGATTCGGTCCCCTTTTACAATGAGGATTGTATAATGTATTTATAGCCCTGAGGTTGTAATGCAAAAAGGGTAATACATTAAATTATATACATATGAAAGGGTAATACATTTAATGCCCTTTTTGCGTGTGCGTCTGAATGATAAGCATTTAATGAATCAGTTGAACTGTTGGTTATCCAACTATTAATGCTTTGTTCGAGATGCAGCTCGGACCGCCTGAGTTTCTCGGACCGCCTAAGCTTCTCGGTACTCAAGAGTTCCTCGGAGCGTGTGAGTTCCTCGGGTAAGCAGTGTTCCTCGGGGAACTAGTCTTCCTCGTTGTAGTCTTGTTCCTCGGAGCGCGTGGGTTCCTCGGAAGTGTTTGTTGTTGCCATGTAGATAACCACGTGTCTTCATATGATTGGTCCAAGTCAGCAGATTAAATTTGGTATCAATAGAAGGGTTGACTGGTTCTTGATGTATGAGGAAATAAAAGCAGTAGAAAGATAATTTGGGTGAAATTTTTTAGTTTTGGTTGTTGAAAGGGAGAGGGAGAGAAACAGATGCTCGTGTTTACATGACAGGGAAACATTTGAGGAGTTTTTGAAGGTCAATAAATGGACGTGTCCTTTAAGTAAATGACGATTCATACTTTCTCGTCCTTTACACTCAAGTCGGTTTCCAACAATGAAGAAAGAGGAGAAATCAACTTTCATAGGCTTGTATACGTGGATAACCTCTTTGTTGAGGGAACATAAATGCTTTTATAGCATTTTATATTAGTATATAGATTCGGATGCCAACTCTGAGTGTATGGTTGAGTCCGAATGGGCCGAGATAGTCCAAAAAGTGTACCTGGGGGTAGTAAACGGGTCACGGGACGTTTTTAGGCATAGCCGAGCCCACACAGGGGTATTTAGGTCACTTGGGCTTGGCCCATTAGGCCAAAAAGGGGATTTAGCCTAATTACCTAATTAAAAGATAAAGGGGAACGACTGATGTGAAATTAGGAAACACCTAGTGGGAGAGGAAAACCTAAGAGACAATTAAATGCAATTTGGGGGACAAAGGAAAGAGCCAAAAGAGGGGATTTCATCGTCAACCTTGGAATTTACAACTTCGATTCAGACCCTACGAAATCATAAGGAAAATGGTTAACTTGATGTAGTGTTTAATTTACATTTTGATTCATATTCATGTGATGTGAGAAACTCAAAAATTCGTTTTGGAATTTAAAGGGTACAAACATGGGGTCTTTGTAAACCAATATTCTGATTTCTAAATTGTGTAGAAATTCATGTATAATCTGAGATTAGTATATATATCTGGTATGATGTGTAAACCCGAATGAATTGGAAACGAATTTGAGATAAGGATTTAATGTTTAAATGGGTTAAAGATTAAAACGAATTTTTCCCCAATTTATGAAAATAGTAGAGAACGGAAATTAAATGGTGTTTGTGGACTTTATGGGGATCCCTTATGAGGTTTTTGGTGTATTTTATTGATGAGAAGACTTATGTTCTAATATAGAAGAAATTAGGGTTTTGAGTTTTTCATCCATAGCTGAACAAAAGGGTGGAGAAGACGATGACCTGTACGATTGATCGATCGAGGGTTGGGGATCGATCGATCGATGGTCGGTAATTTCTGACAGTTCGGCCAGCTTATATATATAAAGGGAATTAAACTTAAATTTCCTTCCAGGCCTTATTTAACGAGAAATAAATATAGGACATTCAATATAATTAATTATGAAGAAAAATTAATTAGGATTTGTAGGAAATTTATGTGTGTCACATCATGATTAAAATTTTGTGAATAATATTTCAAGATAATTAAACACAGATTGAGTGGGAAAGTCCGAGTATATGGGTTGAGTGATACCAAGGCGTTATATTTATTTAGGGTGAAAGCTAAATATTTGGAGTTGGGAATTTAGACTCGGGTATTGTTTTATTTCGAGCCACGAGAATAAGTCCGAATATATTGGTTGGGGCGAGACCAAAAGTAATTTAATTAATTAATGAGTGAATTAATTAATAATTATAGCTGGGCCATAAACTCATAATAATTTGAATAGGCTTGCGTTATGGACTTAGTACACGGGCTAGCCGGGATGGTTTATTTTAATTATATATAGATATACGGTGTGCGATAGTATATATATATGGTGTGTGAATTAATATCAGTGGCTAGATATTATTATTATATCGACTCTAGTGCTATAGGAGGGAGGGTGAGCGTAGTGGATGGATTCCCTAGCTTGAGGAGTAGGGCGAGTATATTCCTAGGTCATAGCGTCCATTATATGGGTGAGGGGCATCTCACTTTCAGGGAAGGAATATGACCGCCTCCAATTTTTATGTATTATCCAAGTTAGTGAGTGATTCAGACTTGGGTAACTAGGTTATGAGAATATGTCTAGTGGGATAGAACTTTAAAGCATTTACATCCGGTGAGTTATTACTCGGGAGGATGTTTAGTATTAATTACTATTTCAGCATGTTGTGAATGTTTTAATATAGCTATATGTATATAATGAGGTAAATAATTATATTCGGGTAAATTAATACTGACCGTGAATTGTATTAGATATATAATGGGTGTGAAAGTTATATGAAATTTAAAAAGGGAAATGATTAATTAAGTTAATGTTGACAACAACTTAGAAATCATCATTATGGCACACTTGGTTAGATTAAGGTGGTTACAAGGGGATTATATCAGCTATTTAGTCATAAGATAAATAAATAGGTGAATTAATCAAGGCGTTAGTAGTGCACATTAGAGGAGAGGTGAGGATGTCCTCAAGGGAGTGTGACACTAACTAAAATATGGAGAGCATGCATATTTACTTATTACCGCAAGTTAATCATTTGCTAAATATTTTCCAAATGTTTTGGGTACTAACCCTTGCTATAAAAACTTTTAAAAACTTTTTAGGTGTCCAGCCATAGGGATGCTAGGCTTGACTCATTTCGGGGATCTGTTGTTGCAGCATGTGTGGATGTTGCAGGAGTTTGATAGACACCTTGTTCTTTTCATTCTTAGTGTAGGGACTTCCTATCAGTTATTCGAGCATGTTGCTCATAGTTTTATTTCAGTACTGATGTCAGACTTGTTGATATTTATTACTTATCTTTACTTTTGTTGGATTTTGAACCGATGGTTTATTCGGCCAGTTAATTAATTGTGAATGGTTGATTTCATTTAATTGTGATTGTTTATATTATTCTGTTTCCGTATGAGTATTTAATTTTTAGTTAATGAAAGATAAAAACTTGGCACCAGTCTAATTTTCTCATTTAGGTGATTAGTAATTAAAAAGGCGACAGTGACGCAAAGAATGAACCAACTGAGAAACATGTTCTAATTTAATTTATTACTGATCACCCGGGGTTAATTAGGTGGGGCGTCACACTCCTCTCTTTCTCTGAAGAAAAAATCCCAAAATTTGGCCTTAATAAACTATGCTCTTAAAATCTCCGTTGAAGTCTTGGGGAAGACAGTCCCACTATCACTTGTCGACAATGGATCTACTCTCAATGAATGTCCACTTAAAATCTTCAACTTCTTGGGATTGAAAGTCAGTGATATCACTCCAATATCTATCGCTATGTGAGACCATGATAACACTCATCGAGAAGTAATGGGTTCTATAAATCTTACACTAAGGGTTGTCCCTATCAGTCCTCTGACAGAATTCCAAGTCATCGACATACATGTATGCTTCAATCTACTCCTTGACTATCCATGGCTTCGAGGGGTATCCTCTCCTCTTCATAAAAAATACAAGTTCTTTGCCAAAGGTTAGGTCATCACCATTTTAGGGGATGACAGTATGGATAATACTAGTACCAGTAATCCAGTAGTGGAGATTGATCATGGGAATAATGACAAGATCCTCTACATTTTCAGAATTGACCCACTCCCCATGCCAGCAGGGAATAACTTCAAATACCGAGTCTTCCTAGAACACAGTACTCACAATAATGTCAATGTAATTCAGATGTTTAATAACATTCACTTCATTCTCGGAATGGGGCTAGGATGACGTGAGTACAAAATCCTTTAGCCCATAGTTTTTTAAATAAGCCTTTACTTCATATGGTTTGGGCTATCAACCATCACCATCTAAACTCAAAGATCTCCATAAATCGCGACTAAAAAGACGTCTAGAAAATGAAAAGATTATTCCAGGGGACTCTCTAAACAAAATATTATCAAAGAGGGTGAAAACTTCACCAATTATGGATTCTTAGAACCGTGGTATTACCACATTAACAAGAAGTTAAAACTGGGACTGGAGATTATCTTTCAAGACAAACACATATGGGATGAAGACTCAAAACATGAAGTGAAGCCTCTAACCGAGAAAACCATGGCAATCACTAAGAACTTCGAGGAAAGTGACTCTGAAGAATCCCTTAACCTATAAACACTGGGGCTGAGTCTCTACATGATCCACCAAGATACTATGCCATTAGACCCATCCATTAAGATCACGACTGTTGATAACCCTCTTCTAAACTGCATGCTTTCCCAGTCCCGCCTGCTTAAGCCCAACCAAACCTTATTGTCTATCCTATCCAAGAAATCACTGCAACTATTTCTCATAATACTTTTCCTGATGTAAATGTAACTGAGGCATCATTTGATTAGGTTCTCAAAGTTATTTTCCCTAAAAATGCAATAAATGAGGATTTTGAGTATCTTGTCGCGCCTTACATTAATTATGTTAATTCTAATCAAACTTTTGATGATGATGATTTTACAAAGGAATAATTCTTAACCGATATCAATAAGAATAAATAAATAACATAAACGCATTCAAACTAATGGTGATGAGACAATTTTTATTAGTCTCAGTTCTAGGAGCCACCCACATGAGATTAGGATGAGCATGGACAATTTAAAGAACTGCTGAAAGAGTTCATTGAAGTCTTTGATTGGTCTTACGACGACATGATGAGAATTGACCCAAAGATAGCTCACATGACATTCTGACATTCCCAGAATGCAAACCAGTCAAAAAGAAGTTGAGAAATATTCGAACGGAATGGTTCCTCAAAGTGAAAGAGGAAGAAGTCAAATAACTGAATTTAGGTTTTATTTGCGTAGTCAAATACCCTGCTTGGATTGGCAATATGAACCACATGCCAAAGTCAGGAGGAAAATTCCGCATGTGTGTTGACTATCCAGATTTGAACAAAGCATCCTTGAAAGATTATTATCCATTGCCAAACATCGACATGATCGTTGACAACATAGCCAATCACACCCTCAAATCATTTATCGATGAATTTTTAGGTTATAACCAATTCAAGATGTACTCTGAACACCAGAAGAAAATCTCCTTCATCACCCCTGAAGAACTTTTTACTACACCATAATGTCAATATTACATACCAAAGGGCTGCCACAGCTATCCAGCACGACCTTATTCATTAAAAGGTAGATATATATGTGTACGACATTTTCATCAAGTCCAAAACTCAAGAAGGTCACGTTAGCGCCTTCAAAAAGTTCTTCGAGCGAATGGGGTAGTAATAAATGCGGCTAAATCCACAAAAATTTATTTTCGAATCACTGAAGGAAAAAACGTGGGGATCATGATCGGTGAGAAAGGGATTGAACAAAACCTACCAAGTGAAAAGTCATAATTGATATGCCACTACTCGAGATGGAGAACGAAGTCCGAGATCACCCGTTAACATTAGGCAATACTTTACTTGTACTAATAACATGAATGAATATGATGCATGCATCTTAGGCCTCAAGTTTAGCTTTGAGAAAGGTATCAAGCACCTAGATTTTTATGGGGACTCTGACCTCATGATCGATCAAATCCTCAAAAAATAGAAAGTCAAAGATGAGAAAATCCTACCCTTCTATGACCACCTATAAGAGATCACCTCCCAATTTAAAGATTTCACATTCCATTACCTTCCCCGAACAAAGAAAAACCTAACCGATGCCCTTACAATCCTAGCCTCCATGGTCAACATGCCCAAGGTAATAATAATGTCACCTTTCCTAGTTCAGAAAGAGGCTATGCCCACCCACTGCTACCACATTGAGCTCTTATCGAAGAAGACCCCAAAATGGTTGAATTATGCTACTGTGACATTTGTTGCCTCCTCAAACGTGGTAGGAATCCCCAAGATGCTGATAAGAAATACTGTGTAACCCTTCGTAAATTGGTTACCCAGTACATCATCTGTGACAAAGCACTTTTTAAGAGAAACTTCAATGGAAGACATTTGCATTGCATAACAGGGGCTGGTATCGAATGAATGATGTAGATTATCCACAATGGGTAAAGTGGGGCCCATATGAACGGTCACATGACTGACAAAAAGATCATCCGTTAAGGGTACTATTGGACTACTATGGTTCAAGATTGCACTGCTTATGTTCAAAGATGCCTCAAATGACAAAAGCTTTCCAATCTCCAACACTTACCTCCTTGGGAATTATACAAAAGGACACCTCCCTAGACCTTCTACACTTGGAGCATTGACATCATAGGGAATGCCAATTCTAAAGATTCAAATGATCATGAATTCATGCTGGTCACCATTGATTACTTCACCAAATGGGTCGAAGTTGAGTCATACGCAGTGTTGAATGCCAAAAAAGTGGCTAAGTCCATTAGAAAGAACCTCATTTATTGATACGGGGTTCTCCATGAGTTAATATCAAATAATGGGTTCCACTTCGAAGCTGAGGTCACAGAATTGGTCAATAAATATGGCATTCGGAGACACATGTCTTCTCCTTATCGACCTTAAAGTAATGGTGTTGTCGAAGACCCTAATAAAGGCCTCAATACCATCATCAGTAAGATGATTGAAAGTTACAGAGACTGGGCTGAACGAATCTTGTACGCCCTCTAGGACTACTGAACCTATATAAGAACACCTATTGGGGCTACCCCTATTCTTTAGTATATTGCATGGAAGAATTTATCCCCGTTGAGCTAAAAGTACCTTCCCTACGAGTCATGCTCGAGAGCAAAGTCAACGAAAAAGATTGGAATCAGAGCCGCTATGAAGAACTCTCACTCTTAGATGAAAAAATACTTAAGGATTAATATCACATATAGAGTACCATCACTGAATAATACGATCATTCAATAGGAAAGTCAAGGGACACGGGATCTAAAAAGGAGATTTGGATCTCAAAGAGATCATAAAACTTGTCTAAGCCAGAGGGAATTTCAAACCGAATTAGAGTGGCCCATACATCGCGAAGAAAATTTTGTTAGGAGGCGCTGCTATGCTCACAAACCTCGATGGAGAAGAGATGATGCATCCAGTCAATCTGGACCATCTCAAGAAATTCTACCCTTAATCTGAATTCTCAGCGTGTCATGATTCTTCTCATATCCCTTCTATTATAGAAAAATTCTTCCTTTACCCTACCCAGAACTATGTGGGACTTGATCCTCTCAAAGAGATTCTTTTCAAACTGAAACTCAAAAATTTACATGACCCTCATAGGTGTATAGTAACCCATATGAAACATATGGTTGCAGTCCTTTATTTTTCACGTAATGATGTTCTTTTCTAACCCTAAAGGACGGGGGTCCATCTTATCATTTACATGAAAACATGGATTATATATGTCCTAGATATTTCTATAGACAATTCAAACGCAGAAGACATCAAAGACACAACAAAATATGTCAAAGTCAATTTTATTTCAAATTAAGGAACATAGCCATTACATGAGCTATCAATCGAGGGAGTCAAACAAACCACCCCCTTTCACTAATAAAACCAACCTAAAAAATAACCTACCAAGTTCAAATAACCAAGCCTTATAGAAAAAACCCAAAGACATGCCAAATACCATAACAAATAACCTAAAACACAAATTTCCCCAGCTTTACAGATTTTACCACGAGCTTCAGTAAAACTGCCCTCAACTTTCAGACGACCATAACTCATCATCATTTCCTACCCTTAGTGGTCCCCAAGTCTCTCGCTCTTAATTAACACCCCATATTCCCTTCATGTAGTGATACGCCTTGATAAGCTTTGTCGATACCACAACACCCTCCTCCATGGTGTCGAAGGCGACAAGCCACTTTTTCCCAGTCTCTTCCTATATAATCTTTCCCACAACCTTCGACAACCACCTTGGATAATCCCAGGACACATGACAAGACCCTACGATAGATTATGATAGACAGGTAGACGATCGATGACACTGCTACAAGGGTCCCAGTATCATTTGCAAAGATTCAATCACGTTCTCCACCGGGAAGGAGTCTGTTATGCAAGGAGGCATTATCTGTTCCCACCAAGCTTGGCGCAGAAGCCATAAAGGAAAGTATAAGAAATTTTTCCAAAGACCAACCAGTCGCATATATTGATACTCTCCTAGATGCAAAATGGGTTGCAAGTCTCCCCACCATGGAACTGACCAACGAAGACATCGAGCCCCGTGCTCCACTAACAAATTACCCAGTTCTCTATTAAAGTGCCGCAACTCAAAAAAGTTCGGACGAGGAAGTTAGGAGCACCTGATAGGGGATACTCAGGAGGAGCTGTCAAGCGAAACCTCTATACAAGCCACATAAATAGCATCATTGAGCCCCCCCCCTCCCCCCTCAAAAAATCAGAATGACCCTCTTTTCAAGAATCGAGGCCATTTAAGGTGTCTTCCAGCACCATCGTCGCAGGACTATAGTGGTAAGACATCCATGCCATTATCGTGGCTACCTGAGGATCAGTTGTCAAGTCACCCATCACCAACACTAGCCTAGCAACCAGGTCCAAGGATACAACTCCAGTAAAACTAGCATCAGAAAGAACTTTCCGGCACATTGGATTTAGCACAACCCAACAAATGCAATAAGATCCACTTTACATCAAGCTTTCTATTTCCTCATCTATATACCAATGAAGACTCCAAGGCCTTCTTATATCCAAAAATTTCCAAAAACACATTTTTTTCAAAATAAGTCCCTTTAAAGGAAAGCTCTTCACAACCAAGCCTACAAGGCCAACCTCAACTCAAAAAATCCAAAAAACACAATTATCCAACTTTTTCTCAAAAACAAAACATTAGTAGAAAATTAAAGTGCATATAGATAAAGCCACTAAATCAAGATAATTAAATAAAAAATGCATCATTTTTTCCTTCTTGCGTCTCTCTTTTTCAGGTGCAAAGTTGATAAATTAAGCATACAACATGGTCAATGCCAATCTCCTCCAGTCACAATAATGGATATATAAGATAATACCAAAAATGGATGTTACCTCATCTTTTGCGCTTCATGCACAACAATTGCCTCATTTATGCATGCATACCATTAGCCCCTAAGGCCCTCGAAGGAAGACTCAAAGGGTAGAAACTCACCTATATCGCTAGCAAAGAGTCAATAACCCCTCCAGAAGCAAAATTCCAAAAAATTTCCAAAACATTCCTGAAAAATGTAAAACATAATTCTCCCCAAAATCATTTTTTGGAGCATTAAGCCCCTTATAAACTCCCAAAAATTCCCAGTTAGATTAATCTTACACACTTATCATCTCCATATTCCCCAAAGAAACTAATGATGCGCCTGTATCCAAGTCTACTACATATCCCCCGAAAGGAACCACAAACCTACACGTTCCCTAGTGGAATTTCAAGATAACATATTCCACAATGGAATCAAAAGTGCGCCTGAACCCAAAGTCATTTGCACCTTACCCCGTCGAGTTATCCCTCGTATCTAAACTATAGGTCCTCAGAATTGACCTCGACCTGCAAAATTGATCGTCGTCACTCAAGGTCATCAGAATTGACCTCGGCCTACAGAATTGCTCATCATAAATTTAGGTCCTTAGAATTAACCTCGATCCTCAGAATCAGTCGTCATAACTCAAGATCCTCAAAATTGACCTCGGCCTGCAGAATTAGTGGTCATAACTCAAGGTCCTCGAAATTTACCTCGGTCCATAGAATCGGTCATCACAACCTTAAGTCCTTAGAATTAACCTCGACCCGCAAAATGGGTTGTCCTAACTTTAGGTCCATAGAATTGAACTCCACCCATATAATTAGTCATCACCATTTGAGGTCCTCAAAATTAACCTCGGCCCGCAGAATTGGTTGTCAAAACTTTAGGTCCTCTGAATTGAATTAGATCTGCAGAATTGGTCATCACATCTTTAGGTCCTCAGAATTAACCTCAGCCCTCAGAATCGGTGATCATAACTCAAGGTCCTGAGAATTGATCTTAACCCGCAAAATTGATCATTATAACTTTAGGTCCTCAAAACTGACTTCGAATCACAAAATCGGTCGTCACAACTCAAGGTCCTCAGAATTGACCTCGACCCGCAGAATTGGTCATCATAACCTTACGTCCTAATAATTGACCTCAACTTGTAGAATCATTCGTTATAACTTTAAATCCACAAAATTGATCTCAGTCCATAAAATTAGTCGTCATAACTTTAGGTCCTTAGAATTGACCATGACCTGTAGAATTGGTTCTCACAACTCAGGGTCCTCATAATTGACCTCGACTTGTAGAATTGGTTGTCATAACTTTATGTCCACAAAATTGATCCCGGCCAGTAGAATTGGTCGTCATGACCTTAGGTCCTTAGAATTGATCTAGGATCATAGAATCAGTCCCTACACTCATTATGTCCCCAAAATTGACTTCTACTCTATAGATCGGTCATATTAGAGCCATAAGTTTATAAAAATTAACTAACACTTCCTTAACCCTCGAAATCACTCATACTCATCCTCTTGGTTTACAAAATTGACCTAAAATCCTCTTCCCCAAGGCCTATGTAATGTCCATCATTCGATGGCCTTCACTTGTTCCAAGCTCACCCATTGAGGGGCTCTCTGTAGACACCCCATCCTAGGACCATCATAAGAACCTCCTTAGGTCCTTAGCACTCTCTCGTTCACCATAAATTTTTAGTCATACTCTAAGTACTGATTTCGAGGCCACTAGGTGCTCCCGAGCCCTATTTTTACTTCGCTTAACTCTCCCACTTGATAGAAAGATCAATGAATATTCAAAAATATTTGAATACCCTTTCCAACGGTCCATCCCATGTGTGAATAGGACTTACAATCTGGACAAATGATCTGTTTGCCCTTGAAAACTAATCTCGAGGCCATCGGGTGCTCTCGAGCCCCATTTGACTCTGGTTAACTCTCTGTCTTGAGCGAGGCTCAATGATTCTTTGAAGGTATCTGAATCTCCTTTCCAATGGTCCATCCCGTTTGTGAATTAGCCTTATTATTTAAACCAATGACCCGTTTTACTCCGAAGGGTCAAAAGGATCTTTTGATCCCCGTTTAACATTGTCAACTCTCTGAAATGAATAGGGGTGGAAGCGGAACGAGTTTTTATCGTAACGTACCGTTTTGGTCTGAAAAAATTGGTTTTGGTTTCATATATTAAAATACCAAAAATAGATCTTAGGGAAACCGAAATTACCACAAAAAAGTCAGTTGGTTTTGGTATTAATATTTAAAAAATGATTTACTGAAATTATTGTACCGATTTATGTACCGAATTTACCATGCCGATTTACCATACCATTTTTACCATACCAATTACTAACTTAAAAACCAAAAATAATAACCAACACAAAAATAGTTTTTATTAAGAAATCAACACCCTTCATTTTAAACTCATCTCCACCATTCATTTTTCATGTATGAAACTACCCCAAAAAATATTTTAATGCATTTTTTTGGGTTTTTTGTGCTTTTTAGGGACTTTTTTGGGGCTTGTAGTTCTATTTATAAGGTTTTTTTTAGTGCTATTTTTGTGGGGCCTTAAGAGTTATTTTGGACTATTTTTTGGGATTTTTAGGGGCTTTTAAGAATATTTTTAGTGCTCTTTTGGGGGGGATTCAAACGATTGACACTTCTACCAAATTTACCGAATGTATAAAACGACTTGTAATTTCAATATTTACTGAAAAAAATGAAATGAAACTGAATTTACTGAAACCAGAAAAAAATAAAATTACCAAAATACCGGCTGGTTTGGTATTGGTATAGAATTTGGTGAACCGGGTGGTAAAACGGTACGGTTTGGTTATACTAAACAGAGTTTGGTTCTGGTATTGGTATCTACTATTTACTGACCAAACCATACCACTTACACCCCTAGAAATGAACGAAGATAAATCAAATCTATAATGGGACTGAATATCCTTTCCAACAGTTTGTCCCGTGCATAAATCGATCTTACGATTCGAATGAACGATCCGTTTTCATCCAAAAAAATCCCATCTAGAGATAATCTGGTGCTTCCGAGCTCCGTTTGACTTTGGTCAACTCCAGTACCCATGAGTGGATAAATAGATTATTAAAGGTCTTTGAATACTATTTACAATGGTCTATATCGTGCGTGATTTGGACTTACGATTTGCAGTTTATGCCCTCTTTTCAAAAAACCTGTTCTGGGCTGATTATAGGCACACTAGGGACCCTTCTTATCGGTAGTGTGCCAGAGGTTCTATGTCGATCGGCAGACCTAAGACCATGTTGATCATCACCCCCTTTGTACCTATAAATAGAGGCTATGACCTCACCCTGAGGACACACATTGAATACTCCTCTCGGCAAGTTAGAGAACATTTTCTCGAATTCAGAGTTGTTCCCTTTCCTAAAAAACCCATTTTCCCACATTACCTTCTATCACTTTCTTACCTCACTTGGTAATTCCCCTCACCTCTCCATACCACCTTCAAACCAGTGCAAGATCAACAAATCTACATCTCAAGGTCGACATCAAGCATTCGTAAGGAGGTCAAATTATGCATATCTTTCTCTAATTCTTCCATTTTAGTGTTATTTAATTTATTTCTACTTTAGTGTTTTTGTTTCATTACATCGCATCCATTCATCTCTACTTTTATTAGTAGTATTTTCATAAAATACCTAAAAAGAAGAAAAAGTGGGTTTATCCATAAATTCCAAAATAGGGATTTCTATATCACACTCACACGCTTAAAATCACATTTTCTCTCTACACACACACATAAGAGAAATCCACCGTTTGGATTTATGGATTGAACCACACCCTATGCTATCTCTGAACTATGTGAAATTTGATGCCCCTTGGTTTTGTGTAGGCGTCTTGGGCCAATCTCGATATTTTAGTTTTCCTTTTTGCATGTTTATGTGTTTCTTTCATATATATATTCTTTATGAATCTTATATTCTTACATGCTTTTGTTTCATCTGATACACACATTATTTCTTCCTTTGTGACTTGTGATTTGGCAAAACACTTATATTATATTTTAAATTATTATTTTCAGGGAATATTCTTAAGGATGAATTCACTCTGTCCTTTTCCATAATGCGAGTTGAATGATTTCATTCTCCACCTATATTATATGCATGTGCACATGCTTAACATTTGCCCGTGAGAGATTGAAAGGGTAGGATGGTTGCCTAAAACCTTCCCATTCCGTAACTTAATTCTCTGACCTTCGAACTACTTTGTTTCACAAGCATCAATATTGAATTTTATGTCTTTATCTCGAGGCAGAGACATTCTTTTGCCCGTTTTGAGCAAAATAGCCCGGTGACTCATCTCTGCACATTCTCCCCCACAATGATGACGGTCTAGCATCCCGAAAAGGTCTCACCCCATGCGTGCATTGAATGGAATCAGACCCCAGGATGGCCACAACCCCTACTTGTATATATTCACATAATGACTTACACTATTACCATGTCACTCACTTACTTAGTACATATATCTCACTCACTTATATATTCACATGTTTTCTATCACCATGCTTAGTATAGTCTTCATGATCCATGTTATTTTTACTTTTCATTTCCTGATATTTTTATACTCTCCGTTATAGTGGTAGTACGCCCCTTACTTAGGTTACAAATAAAAAAATCTCCATGAGATACTAATCAAGATTAATGCATTTTTGTGCACTACATCCCTGAAGCATGGCAAGACTGATAATTTTTTTGTCCTGTAATGAGGGTCACTTCTTGATTGGTGTTAGTCCTATGGGGCACAGTTAACCTAAGCAATATGATTCTCACCTTCTATTAGCCTCGTACCTTCGACATATATCGAACGGTTCCCCCCAGATCGTACCTCTTAACCGAACTCATGACGATAGGTATATATTACTGAACTCTTTCACGTAGATCGAGTATATCAAATTCTCTCTCACACATACCGTCCTCAAGAGGTATATCATGAGGTAGTTCACATGCACTCAGGTATATCAAATGGCTTGTCCACATGTATCAATGAATGATCGCCTTTATAGGCAAGAGGCATATTGTGGAAGTCATGCCAAAGGGGGAATCCTTCCACTTACCCATTAAATTAATAAACCTCATATATACGTCAGTATTAGGACATTCATAATTAGTTTGCTGGTCACTATGCAGAACTCTGTCAAAATTTTGAGTCACCATATCGCCCAAAGTTTCATGCTATTTTGCTCATTTTTAAAATAGGACCCGATATGTGAGCCTAAAAACAAGTTAAATCGTGTCTTATATCTTATACCCTATCTTTTCCCCATGTTCGGGTCCTGTTCAACAATTTCCTTGCATTTAGGCAATCGTTATACAAGTGAAACCTAATAATAATAAACTTGCCGAGGTTATCCATTTTTGCTCTTTTTAAAAACAAAAATACCAAAAACATATTTTTCCTTTTTTAAAATACAAAAATACCCTCTATTTCCTTTAAAAATAAACTAAAACCATTTTCCCCTCTCACGTCGATCGCATACTTGACTTTTTCCTAGATTCCTATTGGCTTCAGTCTTTTGTCAATCCACCACGAAGCTTCACTGCTTTCTCTGCACTTCAACCAAATTTGATATCTACCTCCACAAGTTGTTTATGGAGAACGGCGAACAAACACCGAGTGTTCAGCCAGATCTGATGGCCATCCTAGCTTCATGCAGTACTAAGACTGATAACCCTGAATCGAAACCATCTACCCAAATTATACCTGACATATCCCTAATTGAATCCAAACCTCTTAAGGTTTGTCAATCCTTTCTACTGCATCCCATAAGCTTTGGTAATAAAGCTATGTCACTCCTCACATGAGCCTATATTACCGTTCACACCCGATCAGAGGGGGAGGCATGGAACTGCCATAAATATTAGATCAACTCTCAAGGGGTGGGATAAAACTACCCATTGAGATGACTATCGACTACGAGAGGTTTAATATCCTATTCATGGTAGCCCGAAAGTGGTCATGGGAATCAAATGAGTGGGTGGTACCCATTGAGGAAATGAGTTTGACGATTCGTATAGATCATGTCCGATATGTCTTTCCAGAAAAAAGAGATATGAAGCATCCTCGACTTTCTCACAGCCTTAAAACTATAGGGACATCTGGTCCCTTCACTTATGTATTTCCCCGCAGGGTGGGAGGACCTGTTTGATGAGGCCGTGGAGGTTATAAAATGCATTGAATATTCTTGGTAAGAGTGCATCCTCGCCCCCAAATGAGGGGATGGATTTAATATCTCAGATGATGAGACGAATCATGGATAAGAGAATTTAGTTACCGACTTATGTGGGATGATATATTTCAAAGAATTATTGGGGGAAATCAACAAAGTGTCTATTGATCCCGAAGTAGACGAAGCCATGGGTTCTTATTCTTCCCCGCCTCTATTATCCATATTACTCGATATGGGCTATTGTGACACCCCGCCTAATTAAATACCGGGCGATCACTCCTTTATTAAATTAAATGAAGGTGAACAGTTGGTCCATTCTTAGCATCACTGTAGAAAAATAAATTTTTCCAATTTAACACCCTAATTAATTAAGCTAAGTATCAAAACCATGTTCATACATACTTTCCAAATTTTATTTAAAGAAAAATCATTTATTTTATTAACAACATTCAATAAGTAAGAATCACACCACATTAAATTCTGCAACATATCCAATTAATTTAATACATTCGTCAATCGAATGTCAACATACGAAATCTAAAGTCACACATCCAAACTGAATAAATCCCATAGTAACAATACTGGAAATAACTGAAATACAAATGTCCAATAACAACGGAAAAATGGAAAGAGCTACACATGCCCAACTAGATGAAAGTACTAAGAGTGGATCCGAATGAACGAAGTCGTCTAATCAAGAGTCCTACAACTTCCACCTAAGCTGCAGCGCGTTCCTTCCAAGAGATCCTAAGCAAGACGCCCCTGTGGCTGGGCACCTGTAATACATACATATATATATACAAGAGAGAGAGAGAGAGAGAAAAATGGGTCAGAGCCCGATAGTGTATATGGTTTAAAATTTGTTTAGCAAGTATTTAAATTGATACAGGCCAATGCAACAACATATTAGTGCATCACTCTCTTGAGGAATTCTCACCTCTCTTCTAATGTGCACACCTATCGCACTAACCTTCCCAACGGTTTGTCTTATCATTTATCGCACTAATCTTCCCAATGATTTAACTTATCTTAGCTTACTCGTAAGATTCAAATTTTAACGATTCAATTGTTCGAAAAGGATAGTTCAATTAGCAACCAAAGTTCTCATTTTTAACTTTATAAATCAATAAAGTTTTCCAGTGTCATATTATACTTTCTCAAAACAAGTATTTACAATTTGAGTCATCAACCATGTCCTACATGTCTCATCACAGTAGGCAATTCCAGATTTCAGAATTTCATATATATATTAACTACTCATAAAATATATATATATCACAACAGCACCCCAAAAAACAACTATGGTGCGGGCATACTCTACTATCCAATCACAGTATCACTCGTACTAAGGGAATACAGATTCAGAATCACTCTCGAACTGTATCAACACATGCTCAAACAATATTGAGACAAAGTACAGATTCCAAGTCTCTCAGGGCCGTCTAAACTATCACTGCGATAGCCTGTACCAAGGATACCTATACACAAACAAAATGAGGCGAAGCATAGATTCCAAGTCTCTAAGGGGAAAGCACATACCCGCATCTCTTAGGACCGTCTGAACTATCATTCCGATAGCCTGTACCAAGGATATCTATCTTCTAGGGTACAAGTCAATATCCCCCATAAAGGTCCCATCGAGATAAGACTGTCCCAGCGCGGAAACCTCAGGGATAGCAAGTAGTGTGGGCATTATTTTCACACATAGATAGTATATGCATACACAATCATATAACTATACTAACATTACCATTTCAATAATGGGTAAATTCTCAATTCCCATAATTACGACATTTGAATTTATTTCTCATTATTTAGTTATCACGTATAACCATTCACATCTTATTTTAATTTGAGGAACTTTTCCACTTACTACAGCACGCTGAGGGATTCTATGCTCCCAAGTATAAAATTCAGTAGGTATACACATTTGTCCCAAAGTAACTCTCTTACGTGTCTCTCTATCTTTAACATATACTAACATTGTCCCTCATGTAAGATATCCCAAAAATATAGATTTCGCCTTACATTAAAGGATTTTGAATTTTATTTTCAAAGATGAAAATTTCAAATGGTTTCGAAATCGGAATTAAAATGGAGTTTTAATTGAATTTTTTTTTATTATTTAGAAGAGTCCTCAAAATATAAAACTCTCTAAGAGTCCTCAAAATATAAAAGTCCTCAAAATATAAAACTCTTTAAGAGTCCTCAAAACATAAAACTCTCTAGTAAAAATAATATTTTTAGAAATCCGACAGTTCGATCAAGCTGAATTTTTGCCAGCAGTCCTGTCTCGCCGTTCGCTACAGCATACTAAAATTTCAAGCGATTCCAATGATCCGATCATCCGGAATAAAATTTTTAGTGTTTGTATCTAATTAGAACTCTTTTCTTAATCAAACTCTTAATCCTTTACGTGACAAAGGGTTTCTAAAATATCATTAAGTCATCACTACATGCAATTTCCTATCTCAAATTGGGTTTTTCTTCCATACAATTCATCCTAATCATTCCTAAACCAATATGAAAGATGCATCAACGAAATAAGCAAGATAAACACTTGCCTGGAATTTTTAGAAATCTGGTTTGGTGCCGAAATTGGTGTGGTTTCGTTCCCCGTCTCGCGATCTACTCGTTGGTGGTGACGGCGGTGCAATCGGAGGTGTTCTTGGCCTAGAACTCATTGGAGAGCTTCTCCTCTTCCTCTCCAATGGCCGTCATTTGTCTTTGGTTGTTCTAAACCTAGAAGACAACCTAGATATCTTATATAACCCTTTTAATTTTCGTAGGTTTAATTACCCATAATTGCGAAATGTCCAAAACGCCCTCCCGGGGTACTAATTGGGCCTAAAAACGCCCCGAGACCCAAACTAAACCCCCGGGTACACTTTTCTGACTATCTCGACCCTTCCGAACACGTTGGCGCACTCAAAATGACCATACGAACAACTTATAAAATATTCACTTATTAATCAACATTTAGTCCCGACACGACACAGGCGCGTCCCGACTTAAATTTCCATAATTGTCATTTTATTCACGCGTGACAATATTATAACAATAAATCTCATATATTACTATACTCATCCAGTAATATTCAACAGATAACAAATTTTCAATAATTACTAACTCTCGTCACGCTAGTAAATATTTAAAGCAACATTCCGAATTAAAATTAAATTAATTTATCTCAATTAAATTTAATAAATCCCATAATTTAAAAGCTATAAAAATACGGGGTATTACATACTCCCCCCTTAATAACTGAATTTCGTCCCGAAATTCGGAAAATAAGGCCTATCAGGTAGCACAATTCTGGATATCCTTTTCCGTACACAAACTAACTACACATTACGGCGCTCAATCACTATAGGCCTTTCTTCACAGTAACATTGTTTTGCATTCTCTTTGGAGACACTTCACATTGTGCTCCCAACCGACCACATTCTCATAGGTCACGCCTGTACGTTATACATTTCATTATCTCACTATCATTAGGAGGCCGCACCTCACTACGTGACAAATACTCAGATTTATTCATATACAAAACTCCCATTCTGAGAAAATATTATGAACATTTGATCACCCTTGCTCGTTTAAAACAGTCGTGGAATTCTACCATAGTTATCGGATATTTTCTCGATCGATCCAAAAATTCTGATTATCTACTCTCCTCTAAACATACGGAAGGAGAATAGTCGAGGTTCTTCCATAACAAAACCTTAATAAGTACCTCATACACGACAAACATGTACGAGTGCTTCTACAGAGCATTCTTGAAATCATCGTACCAAGATTCCAAAATCTCCTTCACGTGGCTCCACTAATCTTTAATCACCATGCGCTTATTCCCTGGCTAAGGGTGATACATCCTACTTGAAACGAAATCTTATCTCCGCTGGTTCCTGAAATCCCATATCAAAGGTGGGATTCACCAATCTCATCCTGATTCAGAAATTTATACTGCGCCGGACCATGCACTAGCGCGATCCTTCCTTTCAAAGGAAGTCTGGGGCATACTAGTTAATATTGTAAGCCAGCCCAAAGGAATATCAATCACTTCCTTCTCGGAGACTTAATTCACATGTTCGGGATAAACCCTTGATCTTGTTTTGAGGATGGCAATCCATCCAAGAACTTTACCGACTTTACCAACCTCTTCCAATTTCAGGAATTTTCGATAAACACAAAATTATTTGGTTGATTCTCCTCTTTCAACCAAACCTTACCTATGGGCAGTGCATGTAGAGACTACTCACTACGTCTCGCTAAACATCGATTCTTCCCTTGAAATGTCTCACATTAAGTGACACGTAATACTCCCCTTCCTTCCTTGTAGTATGACGAAAGTTCCACCCGTGCTCTTCTCTCCACGAAGCGCACTTCTGGATCTGTTATACTATACTAACATCATTACTCTTTATATGTGTGAGTTGCTCTCACACTTGACTAATAACAACTCCGCTCCGGGTGTGCTTCATAACAATTAAATTCTACTATATTCAAGGAATACCAATTCTTGAATGGCTTCCCACAGCCTTCCAATCAAGTTAGGGCGTGCTATTCTAATTGCACACTTATGTATGGATTATCACCCCTCATGTGACGTTTAATCCACTCTATCACTTCCACTTCGTTATACTAGTCCCACAAACATATATTTCACACGTCTATTACCACGTCCCTTCGACTCGGACTATTTTAACTGTAGTTAACCAAGATGCCCACATTTTTGCAACACTCCGACCGCCCTGGGAGAGCGAACGGCGTGCTACTCATCTGTAGGACTAACTAAATTCAACAGAATAGAAGGGATAGGGCATTCAAATTCCATGACAATAAAAGAGGAATAATAATTCTCAACCTTCCTCTGATAAGTACAACAATTTTCCCAAATAGGTACAACAACCAAAATAAATCACTAACGCTCTATTCATCAAAATAATTACAGGCCATCTCTTTTGTATAACATAAAGTTCTTTCCAGATAATCCATGCTAAAAATCATTCCAACTCTTTATTCACCTTGTGTTCTGTACGCGGTTATGACATTTGGGTACTCTCAATCACCCTAGAAATCAAAATTCTTAAATTCTCCTTATCATCGTTCCACCCCTCAACTCGTGGGGATAACTTTTAATGCTTTCCTACCACAAAAATCCGGCTCCAATGACCTTAAAACAAAATTCATCTTCCAACTTACATACATAATTACTTGATCCCATTTCGACCAGGGTACCGAACTCATGGAATAGTGACCAAACGTCTCCCTATTTCCAACCTTACGCTAAGTTTCATGCGTGGTATGTCTCGCAAAGAGAAATCCAAACAAGGAACCCCCCCCCCCCCCGATACACTACTACCTAGCATTGTCGATTATCGAAATCCGTTAGGTCCTCCGTCCATAGTTTATACCCCTTTATTCCGTCCCTTGACCGAAAAGTTACAATTTCTCCCGTAATTATGCTTAACAAAGAACGTTTCACCAAATTTCACTATCGTTCAGCATAGGTTGGTGGTAATAGCATTCCATAAACCTCGAATACATACAATCAGAATTCTCGAAATTCCTTTTTCTAACATTAGGGGTATAACTCTTAACTCCCACGTCTCTTAAGGATAAATATAACACTGCACTCTTCCTATCACTAAGTCCGGAGTGCCAAACATAATACTGCGTCAAATCTTTTCGCTCAACGGTAAATCCCGATACATACGGAATCATATTGGAAAAGTTTATACATACTTTGGCATCGAATATCTCGAGCCCACTATCTCCTCCGAAGTCTCTAGGATAGATAATATAAGTGTGAGTCCAACCTTCTCACAGGTAAAGCCTCGCCAAAACAAACATAAAACATGTTGCACTAATGCAACCACTCCGATAGCCTTGCAATAAATGACCACTATCGTACTAACCATTTATGTAATGTTTTAAACAAGATAATATCATACTCCTGTATCGCATCACAACCACGAGTAACCTCAATAAAGTATGAAACACTGTTGATATACTCATTCATCCTCCGCGGATAGCACTAAAGAAAAATCCCGCTACACTAGGGAAAAATATTCACATAATGGTAACATTTATAATTATATGCATTAAGCTCGTCTCACATGCTAATATAGCAATGAACAAAATATAGTGACTCTCTTGTGTCACATAAACACACCTCATCCTCTGAGGATACAACTTACACTTCTACCTTGTCAATCGTCTTGACTGCGCAAATGGTTTTCGGACATAACACGTCAGCCCAAACCATAACAAAATTATTTTAATCGTTGCCTTTTACTAGGCACCGTATTCTTGTCCTTATACTCACTTTGGAACATATTATCGTGAGCGATATCACTCCACAAAAAATACCTCAGTACATAATCCACTTACCACCTGTCCTACTAACCAGGTTAGGATTTGTCCTCCTATCGGACTTTAGTAAACTCGATTCCTGTTAACCATTCCGATTGTTCCTTTAACTTTTTAGGCCATAAAGATCATGTTACTATCTATAATAGAACTTACTGAATTTACCATCACTTGGTAAGAATTCCATTATCCGAATCATTTAAATGGGTCCCCTGATGTATATCCACATCTCTTTTTGGTGCTATATCACCACCATTGTATTCAGTCTTATTCTCGACTAAATTCTTCGATTTCTTTAAGCTTCCCACACAAGGACCATTATCATCTTTATTGACAAAATACAACATTGTCAACCTCTGAATCAACCGTCCATCAGAATTTCCTCCTCGAGTATTATCAATTATTATTACGAGTTGGTCTCCCACCTGGAGTCGTTTCCTCCACTCGTATCTACATCTTTCGATACAAAATTTTCTAATGATTAGGGTTCATATCCACAATCGGACTTCTGTCATGCCCTCCCGCGGTGAGTTCAGAACCGCGTTTGCTTCTCACCCTGAACAGTTGAGGAAGGAACATACAGTCAACACTGTACCTAAGGTTCTCCTATAGGCATAGCATTCTACTTCTAAAATTGGTGGTTGACTCCAACCATTATAATTTCGTCCCGAAAGCCAAGAAAATTTTCTCTAAATTTTCACTTTCAGTTTGCCACACTTCGTCCTATATCTAAGCCTTTGGGTACATTACCTCCTTTGGTAAAGACACATACAATTTTCGCATTTCTAAAATTTCCCATTGACAGTCTCTACACATTTTTGTAATACGTTGGGTAAGTTTACCCTCGCACCTCATTTGACTATAACAGCATTTAAAAAATCATTGTTGCACCTTAGTCGCCTTTCTAGTCGTGGCTTCTCGTGCCATAATGGAGGTGACCTCGACTACGGTCATCATCCTCGGATATATTTCATAATATCAACTGAGCCCTGCCTCCTGATGTACGCTTAACGGTCCCCTTCTGACATCCGTCATCGCTCGGCACACGCACACATCCGAACGAAATTAGAATTCACTAGTGTATACACATTATAGCAGGAGAACGAAATCTCATCAAGGGAATCAACAATCCTAAACATAGGGCTCTATAGCAAACAAAGCAACGCTGAAAGCATAATAAGCCGTACAGATCCTAAGGACACTAGAAACTGATGCTCTGATACCACCTGTGACACCCCGCCTAATTAAATACCGGGCGATCACTCATTTATTAAATTAAATGAAGGTGAACAGTTGGTCCATTCTTAGCATCACTGTCGAAAAATAAAATTTTCCAATTTAACACCCTAATTAATTAAGCTAAGTGTCAAAACCATGTTCATACATACTTTCCAAATTTTATTTAAAGAAAAATCATTTATTTTATTAACAACATTCAATAAGTAAGAATCACACCACATTAAATTCTGTAACATAATCCAATTAATTTAATACATTCGTCAATCGAATGTCAACATACGAAATCTAAAGTCACACATCCAAACTGAATAAATCCCATAGTAACAATACTGGAAATAACTGAAATACAAATGTCCAATAACAACGGAAAAATGGAAAGAGCTACACATGCCCAACTAGATGAAAGTACTAAGAGTGGATCCGAATGAACGAAGTCGTCTAATCAAGAGTCCTACAACTTCCACCTAAGTTGCAGCGCGTTCCTTCCAAGAGATCCTAAGCAAGACGCCCCTGTGGCTGGGCACCTGTAATACATACATATATATATACAAGAGAGAGAGAGAGAGAAAAATGGGTCAGAGCCCGATAGTGTATATGGTTTAAAATTTGTTTAGCAAGTATTTAAATTGATATAGGCCAATGCAACAACATATTAGTGCATCACTCTCTTGAGGAATTCTCACCTCTCTTCTAATGTGCACACCTATCGCACTAACCTTCCCAACGGTTTGTCTTATCATTTATCGCACTAATCTTCCCAATGATTTAACTTATCTTAGCTTACTCGTAAGATTCAAAATTTAACGATTCAATTGTTCGAAAAGGATATTTCAATTAGCAACCAAAGTTCTCATTTTTAACTTTATAAATCAATAAAGTTTTCTAGTGTCATATTATACTTTCTCAAAACAAGTATTTACAATTTGAGTCATCAACCATGTCCTACATGTCTCATCACAGTAGGCAGTTCCAGATTTCAGAACTTCATATATATATTAACTACTCATAAAATATATATATATCACAAAAGCACCCCAAATAACAACTATGGTGCGGGCATACTCTACTATCCAATCCCCGTATCACTCGTACTTAGGGAATACAGATTCGGAATCACTCTCGAACTGTATCAACACATGCTCAAACAATATTGAGACAAAGTATAGATTCCAAGTCTCTAAGGGCCGTCTGAACTATCACTGCGATAGCCTGTACCAAGGATACCTATACACAAACAAAATGAGGCGAAGCATAGATTCCAAGTCTCTAAGGGGAAAGCACATACCCGCATCTCTTAGGACCGTCTAAACTATCATTACGATAGCCTGTACCAAGGATATCTATCTTCTAGGGTACAAGTCAATATCCCCCATAAAGGTCCCATCGAGATAAGACTGTCCCAGCGCGGAAACCTCAGGGATAGCAAGTAGCGTGGGCATGATTTTCACACATAGATAGTATATGCATACACAATCATATAACTATACTAACATTACCATTTCAATAATGGGTAAATTATCAATTCCCATAATTACGACATTTGTATTTATTTCTCATTATTTAGTTATCACATATAACCATTAACATCTTATTTTAATTTGAGGAACTTTTCCACTTACTACACCACGCTCACGGATTCTATTCTCCCAAGTATAAAATTCAGTAGGTATACACATTTTTCCCAAAGTAACTCTCTTACGTGTCTCTCTCTCTTTAACATATACTTACATTGTCCCTCATGTAAGATATCCCAAAAATATAGATTTCGCCTTACATTAAAGGATTTTGAATTTTATTTTCAAAGATGAAAATTTCAAATGGTTTCGAAATCGGAATTAAAATGGAGTTTTAATTGAATTTTTTTTTTTATTATTTAGAAGAGTCCTCAAAATATAAAACTCTCTAAGAGTCCTCAAAATATAAAACTCTCTAAGAGTCCTCAAAATATAAAACTCTTTAAGAGTCCTCAAAACATAAAACTCTCTAGTAAAAATAATATTTTTAGAAATCCGACCGTTCGATCAAGCTGAATTTTTGTCAGCAGTCCTGTCTCGCCGTTCGCTACAACATACTAAAATTTCAAGCGATTCCAATGATCCGATCATTCGGAATAAAATTTTTAGTGTTTGTATCTAATTAGAACTCTTTTCTTAATCAAACTCTTAATCCTTTACATGACAAAGGGTTTCTAAAATATCATTTAAGTCATCACTACATGCAATTTCCTATCTCAAATTGGGTTTTTCTTCCATACAATTCATCCTAATCATTCCTAAACCAATATGAAAGATGCATCAACGAAATAAGCAAGATAAACACTTGCCTGGAATTTTTAGAAATCTGGTTTGGTGCCGAAATTGGTGTGGTTTCGTTCCCCGTCTCGCGATCTACGCGTTGGTGGTGACGGCGGTGCAATCGGAGGTGTTCTTGGCCTAGAACTCCTTGGAGAGCTTCTCATCTTCCTCTCCAATGGCCGTCATTTGTCTTTGGTTGTTCTAACCCTAGAAGACAACCTAGATATCTTATATAACCCTTTTAATTTTCGTAGGTTTAATTACCCATAATTGCGAAATGTCCAAAACGCCCTCCCGGGGTACTAATTGGGCCTAAAAACGCCCCGAGACCCAAACTAAACCCCCGGGTACACTTTTTTTACTATCTCGACCCTTTCGAACACGTTGGCGCACTCAAAATGACCATACGAACAACTTATAAAATATTCACTTATTAATCAATATTTAGTCCCGACACGACACAGGCGCGTCCCGACTTAAATTTCCATAATTGTCATTTTATTCACGCGTGACAATATTATAACAATAAATCTCATATATTACTATACTCATCCAGTAATATTCAACAGATAACAAATTTTCAATAATTACTAACTCTCGTCACGCTAGTAAATATTTAAAGCAACATTCCGGATTAAAATTAAATTAATTTATCTCAATTAAATTTAATAAATCCCATAATTTAAAAGCTATAAAAATACGGGGTATTACAGCTATATTAAAAAGATATGACTCTCCACTCAACCGAAACAGATAATGGAAAAGGAGTTATCAAAGAGCTCCCAATGTAATAGATGACCATTGAAGAAAGAAATATTCTCGACCTGCTCAAGAAAACCTAAGCCAACATCACCTTATGGGGACTCTACATGTCCTCCCAGCAGCACTGAAATGCTCTAATAAAGCAGGATCCATAGTTTCCCTTTTACCACTCTCAAAGAAGCCGTGAATATGGTTAGATCATTAATCTCTACTAAACTAATCTCTTTCTTCAAAGAAGAAATCCCAAAATTTGGCCTTGATCACAATTATTCTCTAAAGATCCAAGTCCAAGTTTAGGGAGGACAGTCCCACTATCACATGTAGAAAATGGATCCACTCCCAATGTCATTTATCTCATAACCTTTAATTGAATAGGATTGAAAGTCAGTGATCTCAGTCCCACATAGTGATGGGTTCTATGAAGCTTATGCTTGGGGGCTTGCCCTATCAACCCTTTGACTGAGTTCTAAGTCATCGATATACCTTTTGGTTTCAATCTACTACTTTGCCATCTATGGCTCCACAACATCCGAGGAGTATATTCTTTTCTACATGAGAGATTGAAGTTCTTAGATAAAGGTTAAGTCATCACTATTCTTGGGGATGATAACAATTTATACAGTGTCAGCACCAGTAACTTGGTATTGGAAATTCAGCATGGGACCAACAATATGTTCCTCTCTAGTTTCAAAATTGATCCATTCCTTATCCTAATGGGAGACAATTTCAAAGAGGGAGTTTTACCAAAGCACAACCCTCATAGAAATATCAATGTTATTCAAATGTTCAAGAATATGGAATTCTTGCTTGGAATAGGGCTAGGACAAAGCCAGTAAGGTACCCCTGAGATAATAGTCCTAAAAGAAGCTTTCCTCCATGCGACCTGGGCAACCAACCTTCACCAGCTGAACTCAAAGCACTCTGTCGACCATGATAAAAAAGAATCTTAGAAGATGAAAGTCCATCACAAAAGACTTTCTGAATGTAAGGTTTAGAAAAGAGGGAGAAAAATTCCACTTTTGTGAATTTTTTGAGCCATAGTATGACCCCACTAAGAAAAATTTGAAACTAGGCCTAGATATTGATTTTTCTATGACAAATATACCTGGGGCAAAGAATGGAAGCACGAGGTGGAACCTCTGACCGAGGAAACTATGGAAATTACTGAGAACTTCGAGGATAGCGACTCTAAGTTATCCTTTGACCTGCAAACACTGGGCTTGAGTCTCTACATAATTCACCAAGATATTGCACCGTCAGACCCATCCGCCAAGGTTACAATTGCTGAAGGTCCTCTCCTAAACTAGCATGCTATCTCGATCTCGCCTACTCAAGCCTAGCCAAATCCTATTATTTATCCCATCCAAGAAGCCTTTGCACTTATTTATGTTTCTCCTATTTCTGATGTCAATGTAAACGAGGCCTCTTTTGATGAGGTTCTCAATGTTGTATTCCCTAAGAATAAAATAAATGAAGATTTTTAATATCTTGTTGTGCCTTACATAAATTACATTGATTTTAATAAAACTTTTGATGATGATAATTTATTAAATGAATAATTATTAAGTGATCTCAATACGAAAAAAATAAACAACATAACCGCGATCAAACTAATGATGATGAAACTGTTGTGATTAATCTCGATTTTAGTAGCCATATGCACGAGATTAGGATAGGGTCCACCATCAATGGGCATGAGAGGGTGCAATTAAAAGAGCTTTTAAAAGAGTTTGTGGATGTCTTCACGTGGTCCTAAGATGACATTCCTAGCATTGACCTAGAGATAGCTCAGCACGAGATGCCCATATTCTTAGAAAGTAAACTGATCAAGAAGAAATTAAGGAAGCTCTGAAACAAAATGGTCCCTCAAGTTCAAAGAAGAGGTAGTCAAACAACTCAACGTGGGTTTCATTCCTGTGGTCAAATACCCTACATGGCTTGTAAATATCGTTCTCGTGCCAAAATCAAGAAGGAAAATCTGCATGTGCATCAACAATCAGGATTTGAACAAAAAATCCCCGCAAGATGATTACCCATTGCCCAATATTGACATGATCATGGACACTACGACCAACTATGCCCTCAAATCATTTATCAACGGATTTTTTTTATTATAAAAAAATCAAGATGCACCCTGACTACCAGGAGAAAACCACCTTCCATCACCCTGGGGAACTTTTTACTACACTATCATGCTGGTTGGACTAAAAAATTCCGGGTCTACCTACCAAAGGTCCCCTGAAACCATCATGCATGACCTCGTTCACAAAGAAGTAGAGATCTATGTTGACTACATGATCATCAAGTTTAAGAGTAAATAAGGTAATACCCCATACTTAGAAAAATCTTCGAACGAATGGGATAGTACCAGATGCATCTCAACCCACATAACTGCATTTTTTACGTCACGAAAGGGAAACTCCTTGGATTCATGGTGAGTTAGAACAAACCTAGCCAAAATCAAGATTCTCCCGACGAAGAAATATGTATGAGGATTCTTGAGTAAACTGCAATATATCAACCGGTTCACTAGCCAAATGAGGTCTATCTATGAACCCATTTTCAAAGTTCTCCGGAAGCACTCAACTAAAGTTTGGAACGAGGCATGTCAAGAATCCTTTGAACAGATCAAGCGATACCTCACCCGACCTCTGGTTCTCATGCCTCTGCATCCAAGTATCCCCCTCCTCCTATACTTGATCGTCATTGATACTGCAGCAGTGGTTTTTCTTGATTAATACATTGGAGAATACCACAAGGAAAGAGTCATCTACTACGCTAGTAAAAAACTAGCCGGTTAAAAAGTCAACTACACTGTCTTGGATAAGGCATGTGTCACCCTAGTCTGGGTCATGCAAAAACTACGTCACTACATGCCCGCATTTACCATTAGACTAGTATCTCTAATGGATCTTATAATGTACCTGGTAGAGAAACCCTCTCTATCAAGCCGAATGTCCCGTTGGTTGATGTTACTACTTAAGTTTAACATTATATACGTCATATAGAAAGCTATGAAGGGGAAGTCCATCCCTAACTATCTTGTCGATTATCCTATAAAAGGAATTAAGTTTAGGTCTTCGAAGTCCCGGAGGAAGACATCCTCTACGGCTCTTAGGAGGACCTCGGATGACATGTGTTCTTCGATAGAGCTTCCAACAAGAAAGGATATGGCACTGGGATACTCTTGATAGATCCTGATGACTCTCATATTTTTTCCCATCGAGCTAGACTTACCTTGTACCATTAACATTACTAAATATGAGACATACACCAAAGGAATCAAGATCTCCCTTGAGAAAGGAACAAAGCACATAGACGTCTATGGGGACTATGCCCTCATTATTGAACAATTTCTCAGGAAATGGAATGTTAAATACAAAAAATCTTACCCTTCTATGACCACCTAGAAGATATTTCCTCCCAGTTCAAAGATGTAACCTTCCATTATCTCCATCACTCGAAGAATAACCTAGTCGATGCCCTATAAACCCTGGCATCCATGGTCGACACGCCTGAGGTTATAACGATAGCCCCTTTCCAAGTTTAGAAGCATGTTATACCCACCCACTATTACCCCATTGAGCTCATCACCAAATAAGACTCTGACATGGTGGGATCATGGTACTATGACATTTGGGGCCTTATCAAACATGGTAGGTATCTCAGAGATGCAAATAAGAATGACCGTGCAACCCTTCGTAAATTAGCTGCCCAATATATCATTTGTGATAAATCTATTTTTAAGAGAAACTCCGATGGAACCCATTGGTATTGCTTACCAGCGGATAAAATTAAAGAAATGATGCAGAAGATCCATAATAGGAAATGCGGCCCCCACATGAAAAATTACATACTTGCCAAGAAAATAATTTGTAAGGGTATTATTGGACCACCATAATCCAAGATTGCACTACTTAGGTTCAGAGATGCCTTAATGCCAATAGTTTTCCAACCTTCAACACTTGCCTCCTCGGGAATTGTACAACATGATATTTTCGTGGCCCTTC
The DNA here is from genome assembly GCA_949130495.1 of Sambucus nigra. NCBI lineage: Eukaryota > Viridiplantae > Streptophyta > Magnoliopsida > Dipsacales > Adoxaceae > Sambucus > Sambucus nigra. The sequence goes on along the minus strand of OX422214.1, from coordinate 414,905,432 downwards.
TCTACCTGGGACATAAAAATCATAGGGAAGGTAACTCCCAATGCTTCAAATGGGCTCGAGTTCATCCTTGTCATCATTGACTACTTCATCAAATGGATCAAATTCGAGTCATATAAGATCCTGAATACAAAGAAAATAGCCAAGTTCATCCGAAAGAGTATTATATGCCGCTACGGGGTTCCACATGAGTTGGTATCAGACAATGGACTCCATTTAAAAGCTGAGGTCACAAAATTAGTCGACAAGTATGGAATTCAGAGACACACATCTTCTCCCTATTAGCCCCAAACTAACGGTGTTGTCGAAGCCGCTAATAAGAGCCTCAAGACAATCATCAACACAATGACCAAAATATATAAAGACTTGCCCTATAGGGTTACAACACCTCTATCATAACACCTATTGGGTATACCCCTTATTCTATAGTATACAACATGGAGGCAGTTTTCAACATTGAACTAGAAGTGCCTTCTCTACGTGTCATGCTCGATAGCAAAGTCAGTGGGGAAGACTAACATCAGAGCCACTATAAAAAACTATCACTCTTAGATGAAAAGCGACTCAAAGATCTTTACCACATATAGTGGTACCATCGTCGAATTTTACGATCATTCAATAGGAAAGTCAAGGACCGAGGTGTCTAAGAAGGAGACCTTGCCATCCACGAAATCGTCGAACCAACTTGGGACCCCACAGGGAAGTTCAAACCTAATTGTAACGACCCCTACTTCTTAAAAATTATCCTATCAGGCGGTGATGCTATGCTCACAGATATTAACGAAGAAAAGATAGGGCGTCAAGTCAACTTGGACCATATCAAGAGGTTTTACCCTTAATCTGAACTTTTGGTATGCTACTTTCCTTCTCATCCCCTTTTTTTTCTAAAAAATCGCTTCATTCACCTCTACCCAGAACTACCTGGGACCTTATCCTCTCAAAACACCCTTTTTTAAATAAAGCTTACAAATTTTAAAAACCCATAGAGGTACGTAGGAATCCCACATAACACCCATGGGCATGATCCTTTCTTTTTCACAAAATGTTATTCTTTTCTTTCCCCGAGAATGGCGGTCCATATTATCATTTACATGAACAAAAGGATTATGTATGCCTTAGCGATTGGTTTATATAGTTCAAATACAAAATTCATTAAAACACACAACAAAATATGTCAAAATTACTTTTGTTTAAATCGAGGAATACAGTTATTACATGAAATATCAGCAACGGGAGTCTAACAGACCTCTCCCCTTATAACCTTCAAATAACGTACGTTTCCCCAAAAAACCTACATTACAGCCTACCAATCCCTACCAATATCCAACTTCACAAAATATCCAAAAACATGCCAAACACCTATAAATACACAAATTCCCCACCAAACACAAATACAACTAGCTTCACAAAACCTCATCCTTAGCTACCAAATGTCCCTGCCTCATTATTATTTCCTACTCTTACAGTTCCCCAAGTGTCCCACTCCTGATTAGTATTTCATATGTTCTCCATGCAACGGTATGCCTTGAAAAGATTTGACGAAACCACAACACCTTTGTCCATAGTATCAAAAGCAACGAGCCATCTTTGCCTAGTTTCCTCCTCCCACATCACCCCAACCACCCATTTTCATAACCACTTCCCATAATCCACAGATACAAACCAAGATCTTCCAATGGAAAACGGATGGGTAGATGGCAGGCAATGTTGCCATAGAGACCCCAATATCAACCTTAAGGACTCCATCAAGTCCTCCACTAGAAAGAAATTGATTATACGGGCCCGAGTGGTACAATCTGCTTGGCGCAAAAGCCATCAAGGAAAGTAAAAGGAAGTGTGGTGAAGACTAACTAACCGCACATACCGGTATTCCTCTAGTTGTAAAATGGGCTATAAATACCCCCACGTGGCACATACCAACGAAGGCATTAGGCCTCGTTCTACAAAAACTAGTTAACTCAATTATCATTTAAAGGGCCAATATTAAAGAAGGGACTAGTAAAAAAATTAGGAACACCTTACATAAGGTACTCATGAGGGGCTGTCAGGTGCAATCTCTCAAACAACCACATGAACAACATGATAGGGATCCCCTATATAAAATTATCCCGACCTTTCGTCTAGGGATCCAGGACATTCAAGGTTTACACTATCACAATTGCTATAGGACTACAATGGTATGAAATCCATGACCAATGCAAGAGGCACCACAACCCTCCACTCCAAACAAGTCCAGTCATCAATATACACCCACTCATTGTTATCATTGCGGGAAGTACTCTCCATTTGAGATCTTGAGGAAGAAGGAACTTGAAAATGACTTTTACAAAGAGAAAGTAAGAGATTCAATTTCTTGGAAGTATGAAAAATGTGGAGGGGTCGCCCCCTTTTAATAGAAGGCTGAGAGGCATGCCAATCGGTAGCCCCATGGTCCTGCCTATGGGTAGTGACCTTTCCCCTTCCTTGAGAAGCCTAGGCGTTCGTACCCTATACTGATAGGCACCTCCCCTGGCCTGCCTATTGATAATCCACTCCAAATTTTGTCTCGAAAATAATGAAAATCTCCTAAAAATTAATAAAAATTCACAAAAAACCCAACAAAGTCCAGAACATTATTTCTCTGAGGAAAATTCGTTCTGGAGTACCAAATCCCTTACAAACACAAATTATGGGGTATTACATTCTTACAATCGAGTTAATTTAAACACAATTATTACTCATTATTACCATCGAGTTAATTTAATTTACGAGTCTTCCATAAATTAATTAAAATTCTCATTTTAAATTCTGGTTATTAATCCAAACTAATCAAAACCAATGAATTACCTGTTAGTTCAATTGAGTAAATATTAATTAATAATTAAATAATCATTTATTTATATCTCAAAATATGGGGTATTACATTCTTCTGCCAATAATAGAATTTCATCCTTGGAATTTGCCCAAATCCCAATCACATAACACATATAAAACATGGAAATGGTAAGCTGTTGGACCCAAATCTCAACACTGGGTAGAAACTCAGACATCGGATAAATAATTCAAATATGGAAACCCTCATATATACTCCTAACCTAATCTTTGATCGTTGGACCCAATGACCTACATAATCCCTCCAAACAAAATTGCCTAAACCCAAGATAATATTCTCGGCACTCATCAGTGTTATGGAAAGTAAACAATGTTGCGGTAATTTCAACATGCCAATAACAATCAACAAATCACGTGTACTGTGGAAAATAAACCATGCCCTTATGCCTGACAACTCACTCAAGATATGGTAGGACAAACTGCACTATCTAACTAGGGGTGGCAATTCGGATTAGTCGTGTCATTTTTGAGTCGCATTTATTTTGATTTGAGTATAAATTTTGGGCATTTTTAAATCTATACAAGCTAATCGTGTCATATTCGGGTCATTTTGAGTTATTACCATAAACGGATTATTGTGTCAAAAAATTTTAGCCCTATATCTAACCTAATAACTAACTCTTGTTGCGACTGACAAGTGTGCCAAAACATTCAACAAATACCCCATTTTATCTTGCTCAATAACTTACTCACTTTGTATTAGACTAAGCAGTGTCATCTGATCTAATATCTCACTCACGATGTGACAAACTGACATGCCAAAAACAACTAGCAAAAATCCCATGCTATAAAAAATCACACAATCCAAACATCCTGCTATCTACACATATCACATTTAGTGTATCCACGCAACATTCCCCTATACACACATATATAAGTGAAGAACAAAATTCTCATAAATACAACCAAATGATAAGGAGTTACATGTGTCCCTCTGATAGGGTACCCATTCTCATAAGGTAAACGGCCTTATAATCTGATAGTTGCTATATCTCGACCTCTATGGTGCCAATTGAGATAGTCGAATATCGTCTGGTGTTGTCAATTATAATGCCAGATATATCATCTGAAGCGGTAGCAGCCTATTATCCTACTCATCAAACTCATCTCATTATCTCATAATATCCTCTTCCATTGCCCCCACTATCTCTTATAGGGGTACTTTCAATCTTAAAATTTCCATTATAGTCCGTAATAGGAACATTTTATTTCCTTGGGTCCTTATAAGACTTATCTTTCCTTAACCTTATATATAACTAATGCATTCATAATATCTTCTCACAATACGTAGGCAAAATCCATTCTCACAATAACCTCTTATTGAGTCATTTCAATCGAAATAATAGAAACATCAATCCCCTCGTTTACAATTTACCACTACTCATTATTATTTTGTTCTAGCTCTTTCTCCATAACCACGCAATGGCCCTTCTTCTAGGTGAAATGTTCTTGTACTTGCATCACCCTTAACCATATGTGGGATTGACCCTATATATTAACCTCACTTGTCTAATGGTAATTAACCACACATATACTCATTTTCACAATTCACTTATCTCACTAAAATGCAATAATCCATTGCCTCCTATCTTAGGTGCACAAAATCTTATAAATTCATTCCACCAGCCTCAATTGCTATCATAATCCATATCAGCATAGGCAAAACCCTATTCTCTAATAGGATCTTTAAAAACTCAAACTCTTTCATGTCACAAAATAACCTCCACGTAAACCACATACAGTAGTTGTGCCTATGAAGATCTCTAAGTTGCAGATTTTACTCTAATCACGGTTGAAAGTGTGATATCTACCCCCAATTTTTGAATTTTTACAAAAAGTAATTTCCTTTTGTGATGCGGAATAGAGATGGTTCAAATACAAAAACAATTTACAACAAATTTTAATTTCTTTTAAATTAAAATGAAACTTAAACACAAAGTGAAATTAAATTAATCAACAAATACATTTTTCACTTAAACAACTTAATTCAATCCAAGCCCTAAAAATTTGCCTAACAAAATAATTAATCCATTTTTACAAATTTAGGCCAAATCAAATTTTATCAAATTAAAGTAAATGACTTGAACTAAATTAATTAAACATAACCCAAATTAATTTTAGCACCAACTTAAGCATGAGTAGTGATTTCAACCAATTTTATATTTTAGCCCTTAGTATGCATCTAGGTGATATAGCAAGATAAAATAAATCACAAACCACTATGCCGCGATGTACGAGGAAAAACCTACAACGGGAAAAAACCTCGGACGACCCTAGCCTTAAATCCACTAAGTATGGTTTTACAAGTACAAGATAGTAAGACTTACAACACTCGACTTGACTCCATCCAAGCCCCGACGCTCCTTCTTGTACACACCTCTGCCTAGCGAATAACCACGGAGATCCACCGTGGTCTCGGAATCCATTGATCGGACTTTTTCTGGTCACCGTCACCCAAACAAGGAGCCTTTCTCCAAGTGGGTATGTCACAGCAAACAAGCTTCTTCTTTGTGGGATGTGGAAGCAAGCCCGAACTCTTTTCTTCTTAGGTAGAAACGTGAACCCATGGTTCCAAAAACTACAACCAAATGTATATATATGAAAGATACTTGGATAAACAAACTATTGGGTGTTTAACTAGATTTTGTTCTAAGGATGAAATTTTTTTTAACAAAAACCAAGGTAACCTTTTATGAAAGAATTAAGCTCACCAAAACTCTCTAGGAGATGGAAAAAGTTCTTAGAAAAATTTTGATCCCGAAGTCATCAAATTCTATGAAAGGGTAGTGGGACAAAGTAGTGGGAAAGTGCCAAAAAACTGCCAAAAATTGTTCCCGCCGAAATCTCATTCGAACGGCATTTCGTTCGAACGAACTTTCTAACGAAGTTTTAGTGGCAAATCGTGGCAAACCTCGTTCGAACTGAATTCTCGTTCGAACGACAAACTCGTTAGAACGACAATTTCGAACGAAATCTCAAAAAGCTTAAAATTCGAGTTTTAGCCCAAAAATCTTCTTTTAAAGTTTTAAAAAAACCTTCTGAAAATAAGCCTCAGTTTAAAATAAAAGAACACCCAATAAATATTGTTCCAAGATCCTATATATATATATATATATATATATATATATATATATATACATATATATATATGTAATGCATTCATACCTTAGGAGTAAATGGAACAAATGTTGTTGATGTAGAAACGATGCACAATAAACTTGGCATTTGATGAAGCTTTATAATCTTGGCCGCTACGTCTTCAACTAACACGTCATAGGCTTGAATGGATAAGCTTGAACACTGTCCTATAACTCAAATGTTTTTTGTCCGGATTTGAGCCAACACTACATCGAGACTCAATCAGAGACTTGTGTCCTTACAAATCTACCCCTTTAGCTATTCCGGAGCAAAAACCAACAAAAATCCTACAGGGCAGTCAAGCTCTACTAGACTCAAACATACCACCCAAACTTGACTCAAGACCCAAGGATCAATATCTTTGCTGATGAAAGTTGCCATTTAGAATAATGCATGCACACTTAATCAAACTATCAAACGCATAGGAAATATCGAGAATATTAAACGCATCTAAAATAAATACTCCCCCTAAATTAATTCTCCCCCTTATCAACTATGATCAACTTAGAAAGACGTATCCCCCTAAGATAAATCTCCCAAACTAACTAATATACGATTATAATAGGATTAGATACCATTTTCCCCCCACTACAACAATTCTTACATTTAGCTGCGAATTTCTTAATTACAAAATGAAATTCGTAGCAAAAAAGTATTATTTTCCACGAAAATGATTTCGTGGAAAAAAATATTACATTTGGCCACGAAATTAAGAATTTTGTTGACAATAACTCGAAATATATTGGCGCCAATATTCCCACAAAAAACGAAATTATTTAGGAACGAAATAAATACTATTGGCAACGAAATTTTTCATAAAACATAATTCTCCCCCTTTTTCATAAATACTATTGGCAACGAAATTCTCCCCCTTTTTGTTCAGGAATAGACAAAGGTGATAGAATTAATAAAACAAAAGGGCATACAAAGCATAGAATATGAAAGCATATAGGCAACAAAAGCATACCTAATCCATACAAAGAATAAAGTCTACCAACTAAGATGCAAGAAAATGATACCAATATGATACATAAAGTATTAAGCATGCGATATCAACAAAATATGCAACTAGATAGATACCAATCATAAAGTAGAAGCATAGATGGACTAGAAAGCAAGGCAAAGACAAATAGAATACCTTGTATATGAGTACATAATAAATATCATTAACGCACACTCACAAATACTAGGTATAAACACCACACATGACACAAAATACAACAAGCTTTTCACACTCGTATGTAAAAAATGTGTCATATGAAAACGGAAGTGTTGGGGTGTGAACTAGTAATAATTAAATTTAGACCCAATCACTAAAAACATGTTCACGGAGTTCTCATTTGATTGCAAACTTTATAACATTTGAATATAACCTCATGTAACAATATAAATTGAACTCAATGAACAAACATACACAATGCATACAAGCCTACAGTTTTCATGATTCTACAAACCAATAGAGTCATGACATTGAAGGTACAACTAGGGTAAACGGACATTGTGCAAACCGTTGATATACCATCCAATCTCCCTCAATAAGCATATATATTTTTGAATGAATATATCAATTAAAACAAAATAGGCCTTGGCAAATGTTTTCTTTTAATTCCACTATTTTACTTTTAGGCCTTTGGACCACGTATTTATTTTAGGTCCAAGCAAACGGTGGCTTACTCACAAAGGATTATTTTTCCTTTCGGATCCCTTCCCCGTGAACATTTATATATATCATTTTTATGTCTCACACAAATCTAACGTGCAACAGATTTTAACATGCACTAGTCCTCCTAGGTCAGATAACATGTAGATGAAAAGATTGGTAGGAGAACACCTCACAAAGCTCAAATATAACATGTGAAGATAAAATTTCAAGTGATCTCGTGCATGTGTGAATTGAGGCATATAAAATAGAATCCATTATATCAACACAAAATCCAACTACTCCATGTTAGCATGGTAAAGAACATTTTAAGGATTGACAATCTAAACCAAAAGTTCTAGCCACGTGGAAGAAAAAATAAGGGATTCTAACACAAGTATATGCCACACAGAGTGTGTCAAACTAAAATACACAAAAAAAAATCCTTTTGAGTTTTTGAAATTTTTAACCAAAAATAAAAATATTTACTCAAAAGACAAACAAAATCATTTATATTTTTCATAAAGTCTAAATTACTAACAAGGTAAAACACAAATGATAAACAAAAGTTGTTTGTATTTTTCATTTACTGCAAACTAAAATGAATGAACTCTAATACAAAAGATAAAAAACAATCATAATTCTAACATGTGATAAAGCATGAAGTATATACTAGAATAATGATTAAAACACGCATACAATTAGCATGATGATATAGCATGAAGCATAAAAGCTAAAGTATACAAACAAAACTAACACATTCTTATTAAATTTAGGAAGGGAGGTTTCATGTGAAAGCAAATGAGAATCAACAAATCTAATGTCTAGCCCATTTAAAAATGATTTCCTAACCCATATAGATGTATATTTAAAATTATGGGATTTGGAAACAAATGAAATGCTAGGCATAGACTTCCTAGGACTTGTCTTAAGATCAAAACAAAATGACCTAAGGTAACCTTTCCTAACGCAATGCAAGCATGTGAAAACACGAGAAATGATACCTAAGGTGTGACCTTTTTTAAAGTCCTTGGATAAAGTTGACCCTCTAAAACAAACAATGGTCTGAGCTTTAGCAACGGAAATATTTGAACCAGATGAGCCAGATTCGTTAAAACTACTACTCAAGTCTTGTAAGTCATTTTTCATTTTTAAAATTTTGGACTCAAGTAATAAATTAGACTCCACAATTTTACGGGACTCCTTCTTTAAATTTTCTATAACTCCTATAAGGTTATCACGCTCTCCCTCAATGTGAGCAAACATGTCCCTAAGAGTCTTTTCTTGACTATCACTCTCTTTATTGGACATTTCTAAAATATTAAATTTGTAATTTATGTCCATGAGCTTTTCACGAAAAATATCTTTTTGAGATAGGGAGTTTTACAAAAACTCCACTTTAGTTTTAAAACAAGAATTTTCATTTTCAAGAAACTTAATTCCTTTTGCAAATCTCACATTTAATTCTCTTAAATTTTCATTACACTTATTAAGCCCATTAAATTCCTCTCGAATAGCAAAAACTTCATTATCATTAGAAAATGACAAATTATCATTAAGACGTCCCATCGAGAGATACAAAATAAAAATGAGAGAGAGTAAAAAATAAACCACCTAAAAATACTAGGAACACAAAAATTATAAAAGCAGTAAAACGGATCTTTGACGCTATAAATTAGCGCTCCGTCTCTGGTACCAATTTGAAAGTGCGATATATGCCCCCAATTTTTGAATTTTTACAAAAAGTAATTTCCTTTTGTGATGCGGAATAAAGATGGTTCAAATACAAAAACAACTTACTACAAATTTTAATTTCTTTTAAATTAAAATTAAACTTAAACTCAAAGTGAAATTAAATTAATCAACAAATACATTTTTCACTTAAACAACTTAATTCAATCCAAGTCCTAGAAAATTTCCTAACAAAATAATCAATCCATTTTTGCAAATTTAGGCCAAACCAAATTTTATCAAATTAAAGTAAATAACTTGAATTAAATGAATTAAACATAACCCAAATTAATTTTAGCACCGGCTTAAGCATGAGTAGTGATTTAAACCAATTTTATCTTTTATCCCTAAGCATGCATCTACATGATATTGCAAGATAAAATAAATCACAAACCACTACGCCACGATGTACGAGGAAAAACCCTTAACGGGAAAAAATCTCGGATAACCTTAGCCTCAAATCCACTAAGTATGGCTTTACAAGTACAAGATAGTAAGACTTACAACACTCGAATGGACTCCGTCCAAGCCCCTATGCTCCTTCTTGTACACACCTCTGCCTAGAAAATAACCACGGAGATCCACCGTGGTCTTGGAATCCACCGATCGGACTTTTTTTGGTCATCGTCACCCAAACAAGGAGCCTTTCTCCAAGTGGGTATGTCACAGCAAACAAGCTTCTTTTTTATGGGATGTAGAAGCAAGCCCGAACTCTTTTCTTCTTGGGTAGAAAAGTGAACCCATGGTTCCAAACACTACAACCAAATGTATATATATGAAAGATACTTGGATAAACAAACTATAGGGTGTTTAACTAGGTTTTGTTCTGAGGATGAAATTTTTTTTAACAGAAACCAAGGTAACTTTTTATGAAAGAATTAAGCTCACCAAAACTCTCCAGGAGATGGACAAAGTTCTTAGAAAAATTTTGATCCCTAAGTCATTAAATTCTATGAAAGAGTAGTGGGACAAAGTAGTGGGAAAGTGCCAAAAAACTGCCAAAAATTGTTCCTGCCGAAATCTCGTTCGAACGACATTTCGTTCGAACGAACTTTCTAACGAAGTTCCACTAGCAAGTCGTTGGCAAACCTCGTTTGAACGAAATTCTCGTTCGAACGACAAACTCATTCGAATGAAAATTTTGAATGAAATCGCAGAAAGATTAAAATTCGAGTTTTAGCCCAGAAACTTTCTTTTAAAGTTATAAAGAAACCTTATGAAAATAAACCTCAGTTTAAAATAAAAGAATACCCATTAAATATTGTTCCAAGCTCCTATATATATATATATATGTAATGCATTCATACCTTAGGAGTAAATGGAACAAATGTTGTTAACGTAGAAACGAGGCACAACTAACTCGGCATTTGCTGAGGCTTTATAATCTTGGCTTCTACGTCACGCGTCATAGGCTTGAATGGATAAACTTGAACACTGTCCTATGACTCAAATGTTTTTTTTCGAAATTGAACCAACACTACATTGAGACTCAATCGGAGACTTGTCTCCTTACAACAGTAACCCCCATTATCATCTTCATAATTGTGGAAATTTCCAGCCACTTGTTATATCCTTTACCATTAAGTCTATATAATCTTTATTCTCATGATTTTATATGCTCTAATGTTACTTGAGTCTTGCTAATTCTCAAACAATGGTGAACGATGTCGATAAGCGTGTCATCGTGACACCAAAGTAAAAAACCCTATGAAAGGATCTAAACACATCAAATAATGCAAAGCAGGAAATGAAATAGATGCAACATGAATCCTAAAAACTCTAGAAACTGGGTGCTCTGATACTAATTGTAACACCTCCTATTTTCCACATGTAGTTATTCCGATTGTATACAGAACACAAGGAGAATTATTCATTTTATATCATTCTCAAGATTATTGATCAATAAAAAAGACAGTAAATAACAACCATCAACGACATAAGAATAGTAATGAACAGTAGAATAATTGAACTAATCTAAATAAAATAAATCTGTAATGATAGTTGAATCCACTACTATGAGTTCCAAAATAGAAAAGTTCCCAATTGAATTGTAAATAAACTTCGAAATACAAAAACTACTATAACGACAATCGAAAATAAAATAAAATCATACATAAAGGATGATGAAATAAATCTTCAATAATCTGCAACTCTGAATGCTCAGTCCTGTTTTTGTATATAAAAAAAAAATAATACCTAAGGGAAAGGTTTTATAGTTTTAGTTCAGCCTCCAAAAGTTACAAGTAATATTATGTTGCTTAATAGTATTAAAATATGACCAATTTACGGCTCCATGCCATCAACTCCTGAAAGTCATGAAAAATATACATCACATCTCATATAACTCGATACAGTTCTAACTAATAGTAATCAACCAAAGTCAAATGAATTAACACTAAGGTTGGAATAATCCTCATAAGTACATCCCGAAAAACTAGTAGTCTGCTACCTCACCGTCTCCCAATTCCTTACCTTAGTAAGCTCCATGTGTGGGATGTCTCACAAGACAAATCCAAACAAGGAACCACACCCACCCACCCCATGTGATGCACTTATGCTTAGCTTAGATGGCCAGTGATATCATTTAGCCCAAGACTCATAAATAATATCCACATAAGTCATAAGGATGTCACAACCAATATCTCTTAACTCCCGACCAAACTAGACTTCATACCTGGGATGTCTCATAAGCGAAAGCCAAATAAAGTGCTCGCTCGATACAATTATGTCTATTAGGGTCATTCGTCTAAGACAATGGTACGAGACTCCCTAGGAATATACCCAAAGTTTAATATACGTATATGGCCACTATTATACATATAGCACATCGGCCCAAGAAAATCAACAATCCTAAACCGAGCTACAAATAAGAGAATTAACCCAACGCATAACGTCAATCTTTAAATAGATAGGCCATAACAAAGAGTATTCACACAAATCATACCATCTATAAATCTCATAGATGTAGTACCCCGTAGTTTAAGACCGTTTATTTAAACCGTTGTAATAAAAAGTTGAAAAAATATTTTATTTTTATTTGGATTATTTTTGGTATTTAAAATGTTGGTTTATTATTTAAAAATTTTGGGATTTTAAGCAGATTAAATCGGGAGAAAAATTGGGTTTTTCATACACTTAAACATTTTTGGGATGCCTAGGCACCTGCTCAGGGGCGAATCGAGTCACACCAGGCAGTGCTGGAAGTTTTGGTTTGTTTTTAGAGTTTGATTTATATTAAAACACCTCCACCTCCACCTCCTAATATAAATAAAATATGGGGTTAGACGTTTTAAAAAAGTTTTTTATCATACCTAAGATCATTAACCTCCCTTATTTACATATTCTTTCATCTACAAACCCTAACCCATTTTAAAAGAAAGATTCAACCCAAGTTTTGAATGTTCAAATCGAGTTTTATCAAGGTCGTTTAAGAACTCGTCTTTATGGTTTTCTTGAAAAGAACGCAACCACACAATCAAAATTTTCAAACGAAATTTTACAGGCATGAATACTTCTATTGTTTCCCTTTAGTATTATGTGTTTTAAATGTTGCCTAAACACTAATAATCATTTTTGTCGCAAAATAAATTAGAGAGACCAGTTAGGAAAAGTGAAACTATTTTTATTCAAATCTCTAATACGAATTAAGGTTCAAAACTCTCGCATGCTTAAAATGTTGGTTTTATTATTTAAAAATTTGGATTTTAAGCAGACTAAGTCGGGAGAAAAATTGGGTTTTTCATACACTTAAACATTTTTGGACCGCTTAGGCACCTTCTCAGAGGATAGTCGATTCGCACCGGGCAGTGCTGGTGGTTTTGGTTTGTTTTTAGAGTTTGAATTATAGTAAAACGCCTCCACCTCCACCTCCTAATATAAATATAATTTGGGGTTAGACTTTTTCTAAAAGTTTTATATCATACCTAAGACCGTTAACCTCCCTTATTTGCATATTCTTTCATTTACAAAACCCTAACCCCTTTTAAAAGCAAGATTCAACCCAAGTTTTGAAGGTTCAAATCGAGTTTTCTCAAGATCGTATAAAAACGCGTCTTTATGATTTTTTTGAAAGGAACGCAACCATATAATCAAAATTTTCAAACGAAATTTTAGATGCAAGAATACTTCTATTGTTTCCCTTTAGTATTATATGTTTTAAACGTTGCCTAAACACTAATAATCATTTTTTTCTTAAAATAAATTAGAGAGACTAGTTCGGAAAAGTGAAACTAAATTTGGGACTATTTTTATTCAAATCTCTAATACGAATTAAGACTCAAAACTCTCGCATGCTTAAAATGTTGGTTTTATTATTTAAAAAAATTGGATTTTAAGCGTTTTAAATCGGGAGAAAATTTGGGTTTTTCATACACTTAAACATTTTTGGGCCACCTAGGCACATGCTCAGGGGCGAATCGATTCGCACCGGGCAGTGCTGGCAGTTTTGGTTTGTTTTTAGAGTTTGAGTTATACTAAAACACCTCCACCTCCACCTCCACCTCCTAATATAAATATAATTCGAGGTTAGACTTTTTCTAAAAGTTTTATATCATACCTAAGAGCGTTAACCTCCCTTATTGACATATTCTTCCGTCTACAAAACGCTAACCCCTTTTAAAAGCAAGATTCAACCCAAGTTTTGAAAGGTTCAAATCGAGTTTTCTCAACATCATTCAAGAACGCGTCTTTGTGGTTTTCTTGAACGGAACGCAACCATAAAATCAAAATTTTCAAGCGAAATTTTATAGGCATGAATACTTCTATTGTTTCCCTTTAGTATTATGTGTTTTAAATGTTTTCTAAACACTAATAATCACTTTTTTCTTAAAATAAATTAGAGAGAATAGTTAGGAAAAGTGAAACTAAATTTGGGAGTATTTTTATTCAAATCTCTAATACGAATTAAGACTCAAAACTCTCGCATGCTTAAAATATTGGTTTTATTATTTAAAAATTTGGGATTTTAAGCGGATTAAATCGGGAGAAAATTTGGGTTTTTCATACACTTAAACATTTTTGGGCCGCCTAGGCACCTGCTTAGGGGAGAATCAATTCGCACCGAACAGTGCTGGCAGTTTTGGTTTGTTTTTAGAGTTTGAGTTATATTAAAACACCTCCACCTCCACCTCCTATTATAAATATAATTCGGGGTTAGACTTTTTCTAAAAGTGTTATATCATACCTAAGAGCATTAACCTCCCTTATTTGCATATTCTTTCATCTAAAAAAACCCTAACCCCTTTTAAAAGCAAGATACAAACCAAGTTTTGAAAGGTTCAAATCGAGTTTTCTCAACATCTGTGGTTTTCTTGAACGGAATGCAACCATACAATCAAAATTTTCCAGTGAACTTTTACAGGCATGAATACTTCTATTGTTTCCCTTTAGTATTATGTGTTTTAAATGTTGCCTAAACATTAATAATCACTTTTTTATTAAAATAAATTAGAGAGACTAGTTAGGAAAAGTGAAACTAAATTTGGAACTATTTTTATTCAAATCCCTAATACGAATTAAGACTCAAAACTCTTGCATGATTAGATTAGAGGTTGGGATTTTGTTAGAATATATGGAGCTTCGCATGTTAGAATAAATCATATGAAATTTATAAATTGAATTTGATTAGTAAAATTATGTTATTTATGTGTTGCTTGTAGAATAGAAATTTATTATTGTATGCCCCTGAAATGTACATGTTGATGAAAATTGTATAAGTTATTGAAAAAGGAATTGTTAACTAATATTAAAATTAGCGGACATAAATTGGGTAGATAGTAATCCTATGATTCAATTAAAGAATTATTGTGTTAAGACGAAAATATGACTTATGTGATCATGAATTGTGCTTATATTCGACACCGCGGGGACGATGGGTTTGTTAGGGTAGTTATTGCTTTCACCTTCTTTTAGGTTGCTTACTGGGTATGGGACTAGTAGGTAGGCCCCGATTGTTGTTAAGACTTTCTATATATGGAACTAGTTAGTGTAGGTCTTATGGAAAGGTAATTTCGGGGTGGAGCTGAATTGTACGTCATTTTCATTGACTCATTAGCCTAGTTGCGAGGCTAGGTAGTAACTATTGGTAGGTATTCTTTCAAGAAGATATGCTAGTATATACTTGTGATTTGAAAACCTCTAGGTATGGGACTAGGGTGGAACTCAAAGTGATCATACCACTCTGGAGGATGTAGTGGTGACCAAAACTAAGACACATAATCCTCAAGGATGGCAGACCAGCTCACCAAAAGAAACTCCGATCACAGTTATTAGCCTTATGGGCATGTTTTTTGAGTTTTTAAAGCAAAAAAATGTAGATCTGGAATGTTTGGGTCAAGGTTGTGTAACCCCAACAGTTTCCCCCTTTGGAGGGGCAACCACTCCAACAACGATTCCAACAGAGTTGCCTCCGCCATGGAAGGTGGTGCCGGAGCAAGTTGTGGAACCATCAAGTTCACCAGTGTCAAAGGGCATGAGTTGAAAGGAATCACCCTCCAAAGTTGTTATTATTGAGAATGTGTGGAAGCTGCTCTCCTCATCTCAGAGGGAGGGTCATCATCTATAGGAGGAGTTGCAGGACCTTTACTCACAAGAGGTGAATGAGAAGCCATACGCAGAGGGTTATATTCCACCAAAGTTTATCATGTTCAGTGAAAAAGGGGAGAATCCAAGAGAACACGTGAAAAGTTCGTTGAGTACCTGGGAGTGCATGCCAATGATAAAAATCTGAGGTTGAGGGAGTTCTCCAAGACCCTCAGAGGGATGGCCTATACATGGTACTCCCATTTGGCACCTAATAGTATCCCTACATGGGAAGAGATGCACTGATAGTTTCTCTAAAAGTTTTTGTTTAGCTAAGGATGAATTCACATGGAGACACTTGACACAAGAGGTTCAGAAGCATGGCGAGGACTTAATGTAGTATATTAAACATTTTCGTGAGAGGGAACTGGATGTCCATGAGGATGTATTAGAGTCAAGGTTGCTGTAAATATGTGTCGAGGGACTCTTGGAGGAACATAAGTTGCATTTGATTAAAGATACTGGAGATGGAAATTTTACAGAGTTCATTAGGTCTGCTAGTAATATAGCCATGATAATCAAGCCTAGGTCCTCAAGTTGGAGGACGCAAGTGCCATTGACTTCTGGGAGGTTCCAAGTCTCGAGGAGGCAATCACTCAACTATGTGGATGGAAATACCAAGGGCAAGAAGAGAGGTTCTAGATAAAAGAATAATAACCCCCGTAATAAGAGAAAGTTTGGAGAAGATAAACCACCACTGCTACCTTGCAGCGTAGCGAAAGCAATGGATTATTATCGTGCATTGGTATGAGAGGGGGTAGCAGGTCCCCCTAACTTGAACGGAGAAATCCCAAGAGATGCTGACAAATCCAATAGTAAGTATTATGAGTTGCATCAGCGGGTGTAGCACTCCACTAAGGACATCTACTATCTGAGGAAAATCATTGGCGAGCAGGTGGCCAATGGTACGTTGCAAATACTGTCGATGGATGTTAATGAGAACCCACTCCTAGCACATCATTTCGGCACCGCCAATATGGTAGTAGCGCATGATGAAAGAGTAGCTCAAGAGTTGATGGAGTGGGATAGTGGTGAGGAAATATGTTAAGGATGGGAAAAGATATTATTAAGTAGTAAGTAGAGAACTGATCTACAATGGAGACGCGAAGAGTGGTTTTTCTCTCCTGACCTAGATGAGTTTAGAGGTGGGGAGGTTAAGAAAATGAACCCCCCAGAAGATTAAGTGGATGTAAAACTTGCTCTGGATGATGGGGGGCATCCAAACCATAATATGTTTGTAATGCCCAAATGTATGAAGTGGACTTAGACTCTGAGTGTGAGGCCATAGTAAGGAGTCCAAAGTTCAAACATTTTTTCGGCGAAATAAGGGTAAAGGATGATACCAGAGTAGTCATCACAAGGAATGTCTTAGAATCAGTGAGCAATGCAGAGACCCCTCACTGGATTGGCAGGGATCAGTTGGGAAGTTGATCAAAAGATATACTTCTAAAGTGGTCTTTTTCGAGGCAGGCAGGCAGGTGCCTCACTTCGACAACCACACACTGTATGTTACAGTAATGATCAATAGAGTCTCATTCCATATGTCATTAATGGATGGAGCAGCAGCTATTACCATTATGTCAATCAATACATTTTACGAGATAGGGATCGATCAAGAGAAGATAGTGCCAGTACTGCGAGTGATTTAAGGATTTGGCAGTGCCGAAATGCAATCTCTTGGATATGTGAATATGTGAATTAAGTTGGGAAATTTCACTTCCCACGTGAAATTCCAGGTCATCAATGCTAATTACAGCTACCAGCTACTGATTAGGAGGGTAGGGATACATACCCATGGCATAGTACCCTCCACCTACCACCAGTGTGCAAAGGCCAATATCCGAGGAATATAGGTCATAATCAAAGCAACACAAAAGCCCTTTTTCATTGAGAAGGCCCATCTAGTGGATGCGGCATTCTACATGGGTTTGGACGAGGAAATAAAGAATTCTGGAAGAAATCTAGAAGAAAAGCAAGTGGTTAGAGGAGGTGCCCAGTCGAAGAAATCCGTCGATAATCGTTTAGGGGGAAGGGGGATCCCCCACATTGTAAAAGGCAAGAGGAAGGTAGAGGAGGTGGACAAAACTCCTCGAACATATTAAAAAGTGGTCCAACCCGATGGGAAAGTTATTTACCATTTATAATGGTCTATACAGGCGGTGTTCTAGGATGAGAGCATCGACCCAGCACCGGAGTGTTTTGTGGTGGATGAGTCCCACATCATTAAACATGTTGAGGAACCACATGAAGCACTAGAATGCATGTAGGATGGTCCTAGGGAGAAGCTACAAGAGTTAGAGGAGATCAACCTGGGGATAGAAGGGGGTGAAGGTAGACCCATTCTCATCTCCAAGAGCCTGAACCCAAAATGGAAGGAAGATCTCATTGGCCTACTCAAAGAGTTCACCAACGTGTTTTCTTGGAAATACACGAACATGCCAGGATGACCTTAACCTGAAGATAAAAGAAGAGGTAGAGAAGTTGTTTCAAGTAAGGTTCGTCAAGCCTATTTAACAACCAGTGTGGCTCTCCAGCATAGTACTGATGGCAAAGAAGGACAAGAGCCAAATTCAAATTTGTGTGGATTTTTGCAATTTGAATCGAGCATATCCCAAATACAAGTTTCCTTTGCTAAGCGTAGACAACTTATTCAATGCTACCAGAGTCCATAAGATGCATAATTTCACGGATGGATACATCGGCTATAATCAGATTAAGATGGACCGGACGAATGAAAAGAAGATTGCCTTTCACACGCCATTAGAAAACTTCCACTACATAGTCATGCCATTCTGATTGAAGAATGCCGGGGCCACGTACCAAAGGACCATGATGGAAATCTTTCATGATCAGTTTCATGATATACTAGAATTTTATGTGGATGATCTAGTGGTGAAATCCAAGAAAGAAAGCAAGCACATGCAGGACCTCCGGAGAGTGTTTGAGAGGTGTCGTAGGTGCAAGATGCAGATCAACCCCTAAAAGTCTGCCTTCGGAGTCAATGCGGGAAAGTTTTTGGGATTCGTTGTGAATAGGAAAGGAGTGTTCTAATACCCCATATTTTTAATGATTTTAATTATGGGATTAATTGACTTAAAATGGGAAATTTATTTAAAATTAATCTGAATTTATATAAAAAATTTCTAGCGTGACGAGAGTTAGTATTTATTGATGTGAATTATGTTGAATATTACGTAGTGAGTAAAATAATATGTAATTATGAATTTATTCAAATTTTCGAGTGAATAATACGACAATTATGGGAAATTAAGTCGGGACTAAAAATTTATGGAATAAAAGTAAATTGCTTACAAGCCACCCATATGGTCATTTCGAGTGCCCCAAAGTGTCCGGAAGGGACAAAATAGTTAGAAAAGTCTACCCGATGGTTTAGTTTGGGTTGGAGGAAATTTTTAAGCCAAATCGGCACCCTGGGAGGGTATTTTAGACATTCTTATTTTGAGGGTAACTAAAACCACGAAATTTCTAAGCCTATATCACCTACTAGGATTAGTCTTCGTAGAGATATAAAACACAAAAGCTTGTGAGACCATTAGAGGAGAAGAGTGAAGAGCTTTCTAAGGCTTGAACCACTGTTGGAACACCGTTTCCACCACCATAGCCACTAACATATAGATCGGAGAGAGAGAATCAACCGCATACCTTTCATCACCAACGAACCAAACCTTTTACATAAGGCAAGTAATTATCTTGCACAAATTTACAGTAGATATATGATCCATGTTAGAATAGGGTAGCATCTATATGAATATTCCATATGTTGGAGGATCTTAAATAGTGTAAATCATTATTATTGGGTTAAAATTGATACGAAATATGTCCGTTTATGCATGTAGAATCAAATCCACATTATTATAATAAAATTGGTTGGAGAAATCTAGTATTTACATTTTCAATTGATGATAGAGTCAAAACTAGAGTTCTTGAGACTAAATATGAAATTTTGGTGAATTTATGCATGTTGATGATGTTTAAATGATTTGGATACATTAGGATTTTCCATATATGTTAGTATAGGATATATGCTACATGAATATCGATTTGGAGATGTTTAAATACGCTTTTGGTGGTTAAAAATTAAGAAACCCATAACTATTAAGGAAAATCTGGGCAAATAACTGATCGATCAACTCAAGAATGTCGATCGATAGACCCATTTATTCAATGAATTGACTCCCCTAGAAAATGTGATTTGTTTCCTTTTTAATATTTGATTAAATCTCAACTTTTAGAAATCTTTAGTGTTGATTAATTGAACATAATGAGACATAGGGAAGGGAAGTAGGATATACTTAAGACCCGAAAATGTTATTTTGTATGGAATTGAATAAGAAAATTTCGAGTGTTAATCGAATGTGTTACGGTTGGAAATTATATTAATTGGGGTTTAAATCAGATAAATGAATATTCAAGGTTAGTACCAGTAGTGGGGGTACGTTATAGATACTGAAATAACCCAAGGAATAAGTGGAAACTTAGTAACATTTTTGGGATAGGGAAATGTACTTGAAGTTATGCGATGAGAGTTACCGCATTAAATAATTGATTACGTAGGATATTCGAGATATAAATATACTACCTAGGAGACTCAAAAATTGGGACGTTCATATACCTATATGAAATTTATATATACTTAGGTTGTGTGATTACATATCGTATGGGTTATTATGTGTAATGCATCATACCGAGCTACTTGCCATCACGGAGGTTTCCACGCTAGGACAATCTTATTCTGATAAGCCCATTGGGGGAATATGGACTTGTACCTTAGAACCATAAAACCTTGGTACACTCTATCTGTGAATGATAGTGCAGACGGTCATCGGGGTGAGTGGGTATGTGCGTCTCCCTTGTGACTTGCAACTATAATTCGCCTCTATTATGTGTGGCTTGTGTTTTTATATGGTTCTAAAGTGATTATGAACATATAGTCCTTCATATAGTATGTGATATACTGTACTGGGACTTGATAGCAGAGTATGCATGCACAGTAGCTTAGTCTCGGGGTGCCTTATGAGAATATATATATATATATATATATATATATATATATATATATATTATGATAGTGGTGTATATATATACACTGGTGATTATTCTACTATGTTTCTTAGTAGATAAGAAAGAGTACGTCATATAAAATATGTTATAATATTTAGGAACTTATATGAGTGAAGAGATACTTGAATTGAATAATAAATATTGAAAATGCAACAATGTATTACTCGGGTAATACATGTGGGCACAATGACTTAGGCATCACAGTGAGAGGCTTGATTAAAATTATTTAGGTGAGATAACATGGGTTAGGAGTATACGTTAGGAGATCACAATAGTTGAGAGGTGTGAATTGAAAGTGAGAGCATGTGACTAACATGTATACAATATCTGGTATTTATGCAATTTAAATACTTGTTGTTTTAAAAAATGTTTTCAACTCGAGCTCTGACCCGTTTTCGTTCAAATCCATTTTTTGTAAAATATTTTTAGATTCCCAACCACATGGACGCCAAGCATAGGATTTCCATTCAGTTGACATGCTGGAGCTGCTGTGAAAGTTACAGGACCTCGGTACTAGATGCCTCCATATTTATCCTTGATTCATTAAGGGTTATTTCTTTCAGTCAGGGCATGTTGCCCATTCTTACTTAGAGATAGCAGATTCAGACATTCATTTATATTTCAGTTGTTGGGTTTTATTTCATTTTAGATTATTGTATTTGAGTTTTGAATTGGAAGTGTTTACTCCAGACTCAGTTTACTTCATTATGTTGATTTAATTCCTATGAGATTGTTATTGGATGGTGAAAGTTTAGTTAATCATTTAAATTTCTTGAAAGTTATATTAAAAGATACAATTTCACATCTGACTTTTAAATCGTAGGTGGTTAGTAATTAATAAAAAAGTTTTCGACAGTGATGCTAAGACTGCTCCAACTGAATATTATGTTTTAAATTTAATAAAGGAATGATCACCCGATATTTAATTGGGTGGGGTGTCACAGTTGGTATCAGAGCATCAGGTTCTAGAGTCTTTAGGATCTATGCGACTTATGATGCTTCCGGCGTAGATTTTTTTTATGTAGAGCCCTATATTTAGGTATGTTGTATTCATTAATTGCACATTTTTGTCTTCAGCTATTTTGATATATTTACTGTGGAATTATAACACTTATCTCTCATCTCAGATGCCTCCTTGACGTGCACCGAGGATCTGTAGAGGTGTAGAGCCCGAGCCTCAACCAACTCAGGCCTAGGTTACTGTGAATGCTCCGGAGGTTGCCGTTATAGTGTCACAATCGGTAAATATACCTTTAGCAGTCGTACATCAGGACCCACCCTAAGCACAGGCGATGGAACCAGAACCAGATCTAGCTCACACATTCCCTTATTCTTTGGAGCGAGTTAGAGATGCCTTCCAGAAGGCACATCCTCTAGAGTTCACAGGGAGTTTCCATGTTGTGGTAGTGAGCCAATAGAAGAAAGACATCCAGCAGTACTTGAGGATGTACGAGTTCATCGAGGTACAGAGGCACATACTAGATACTTTTAAGCTAGTGGGAGCGACATTTTAGTGGTTGGAGTCTATTACCACTACTGAGGAGAGAGACAACATGACCATTCAGGAATTCTAGGTGGAGTTTGACGGAAAAAATTTCCCTTATGCGGTTCAGAATGAGATGAGGTGGAAATTACTGGACCTCACCCAAGAAGGGAAAATTGTTGCAGAGTACGAGGAAGAGTTTATGAGATTGATTAATCTAGTTCCAGATGAGTTACTACTAAGGGGAAGAAAATTCAGATGTTTATGGATGGCTTGACTTGGAGGATTCGTCAGCACCTTTTGGGTAATGTTTCATTGGGTACATTTAATAAAGGGCTTAATACTGGCCTACTACACTATCAGGATCACTACTTCCATTTGAAGGGAAGAAAATGGGTGGGGGATTCTAGCAAATAGGGGACAAGGGGTAATGGTGTTAGTGGGGCACAACCATCTGAGGGTCAGTAAAGACTGGGTGAGCAGAGTTCCCATCAGGGGAAACCTGTTAAGTGGTTTATATCAGATGACTATAGGTAGTGACAGGGAGGTTTTAGGTAAGGGCATCAGGGCCATTGTGGTCATCAGGACCACCAACAACAGGGCCAGCAGCGCTTTTAGCAGGGCCAAGGGAGGGGTGGTAATGACCAATAGGTTCGAGGACAATAGAATCAGAGGGGAGGAAACTTTGGTGGTAGATGCTTTGGTTGTGGCAAAAATGACCACCAATGTCAGGATTATACTGAAAGGGGTAGGGCCTAGAGCCGCAGCAGTAGCAGAGTGCTCGATAGGAGCCCCAGTGACCTATCTTCCCATCCGCCCTCTTAGAGCCACCACAGATGCCAGCCTTTCCAGCTATTCCAGCAGTTCCAGTTCAATAGGGATGACTACAATATGGGCGTGTTTACAACGTCCACCAGGTTTCACCCACAATTAGGAGTATGTTTTTTATTTAGGGGACTTTGGGGAGGATATTATTTAACATGAGGGTTTCACACATTTTCATTTCCACTAGATTTGCATGTGCCATGGGATTATTAGACACGACAGATGGTACGGTTATAAGTGTAAATTCACCGCTAGGTTATGGGTCACTGATATTCTTTATACGGAAGGTCGTGGGTATAGATATTGGGAGATTTGTTTTACCTAGCGATATGCTTGTATTAGATATGTCTGAGTATGATGCTATTATTAGGATGGATTAGCTAGTTACGTATAGGGCCGTGATTAATTACTATAGTCATAGTATTGTGTTCATCATACCGGGTTAGGAGATGTTTTGGGTGGCGATGCCTCGTCTTGAGGGAGGTTCGTCAACCTATTTATATTATATATAGGAGGATACCTTTAAGAAGGTGGTGATTCCACTTGATTCAATTTCGGTTATTTGTAAGTTCATTGATATATTTCAGGACATACCAGGGCTACCGGCTAGTAGAGATAGAGTTTGTGATAGACTTGACGCCAGGCACTCGAATGATAGCTCGTGCACCTTACTGTGTGGCTCTGACGGATATGAGGGAGTTACGGGATCAGATCAAGCAGCAGTTGGTACATGGCTTCATCCGTAGGAGTAACTTGCATTGGGGTGCTCCTATACTGTTCATAAATAAAAGAGACGGGTCGTTACAAATATGTGTTGACTACGGAGAGTTGAATAAGGTCACAATTGGAAATAAGTATTTGTTTCCCCAAATCGATGACTTATTTGACTAGTTGAGGGGTGTTGCCTACTTCTAGATGATAGACTTGAGGTTGGGATACCATCAATTACGTATCAAAGAGCAGGACGTGTCTAAGACTTCCTTCTTGACTAGATATGGATCCTATGAGTTCAAGGTTATGCTATTTGGGCTAACCAACGCACTGGCCGTGTTTATGGACTTTCCAAACATGGTGTTCAGAGAGTTCTTAGATTAGTTTATCATTGTCTTCATAGATAACATCCTGATTTATTCCCAGACTGAGGAGGAGCATGCTGAGAATTTGAGGAAGGTTTTACAGACACTACGTGAGCACGAGTTGTATCCGAAATGTTAGAAGTGTGGGTTCTGGCTGAGAGAGGTTCAGTTTTTGGGGAACATTATTTCTGAACGAGGGATATCCGTAGATCTGGGGAAGGTATCAGCGGTGAGGGAGTAGGGGAAACCCACGACGCCGATAGAGATACGGAGTTTTATGGGGCTAGTCGGATACTACAAGCAATTTATTCAAGGATTCTCAAAGACAGAGGGTCTGTGGACTAATTTGACTCATAAAGGGGTACCATTTACCTGGGATGTTTCCTGCCAGTTGGCTTTTGATGAGCTTAAGGACAAGCTGAATTCAACACTAGTTCTAGCACTGCCTAGGTCGAGATTGGAATACCTAGTGTATACTGATGTGTCCTTACTAGGACTTGGGGGTGTGCTTCAGCCGAAGGATAAGGCTATAACTTATACTTCCCGTAAGCTTAAGCCTCATGAGAGGAATTACCCTACCCACGACTTGGAATTAGTGACAGTCGTGTTTTTACTTTGCATATGGAGACATTATTTGTTAGGGGAGAAATTTTGCCTGTTCATAGATCAAAAGTCACTAAAGTACATGTTCATGCAGCGGGAGTTGAACATGCATCAATGGAGGTGGCTTGAATTTATAAAGGACTATCAGTTTCATATCCAATATCACTCGGGGTAGGATAACGTGGTAGTAGATGCGTTGAGCCATAGGCCAGCAAGTGAGGTGTTCGAGGTGTGTAAGGCGAAATGGAAGACGAAATGGAAGGAACTGGTACATCAGGATGCAGTTGCCCACTTATTCATGTAAGTGATGACGGTTACACCCAAGATCGTTACTAGGGTGATACAGGCTCATGCAACAGGCTCGTTCTGTCAGGATCGGATCGTACAACCTCTAGTTGAGGGGGAAGAGTCATATTTTGTGAGTTCAGATGGGGGAGTATGCTTCAATGGTAGACTAGTAGTTCCAGAGGGGGAGGATTTACGACATGCGATAATGACGGAGTTGCAAGATTCACAATTCACAATTCACAGTACATCCTGGAGGGGATATGAGGTGACAGTACTTGTGGAGTGGAATTAAGAAGGACATCGTCGAGTTTGTTTCGAAATGTGCCACTTGTCAGCTAGTAAAAGTGGACCGTCAGAGACCTCCAAGGCTCCTACATCCATTAGAGATCCCTATGTGGAAATGGTAGAGCATCTCCATGGATTTAATCTCAGGGTTGCCTACATCGCAGAGGGGTCACGATTCCATATGGGTGATTGTGGATCGGCTGACCAAGGTAGCTCATTTTCTGCTAGTCTGGACCGATTATACTACAGGGTGGTATGCTCAAATCTTCATTGCCGAGATAGTGAGACTCCATGGGGTGCCCCTTGATATGGTGTTCGATCATAACAAAATTTTTGTGTCCAAATTTTGGGAGAGCTTCCAGGAAGCCATGGGTACGAAGTTACGATTGAGTTTGGCCTATCACCCTTAAACTGATGGGCAGACCAAACGGACGAATAAGATGTTGGAGGATATGTTACGGATGTGTATCTTTGATTTTGGTGGGGGCTGGGAGCAATACCTTCCACTGGTGGAGTTCGCTTATAATAACGCATACCAGTTTACTATTGACATGGCTCCATTTGAGGCGTTATACATTAGGCTTTTTCATTCTTCAGCATGTTGGCTAGAGGTGGGGGACAACAAGCTACTTGGTCCAGAGGTGATTCAAGATACCTCAGCCAAGATTGAGATGATTCAGAGATGTATTCGGGTTGCTCAGGGTAGACAGAAGAGCTACGCCGATGCCAAGAGGTTCTTCAGGGAGTTCAGTGTTGGGGACCATATATTATTACGAGTATCTCTGATGAAGGGAATATTGCGGTTTGGGAAGAAAAGAAAGTTGGCACTGAGGTACGTACGGCCATTCCCTATTATTGAGCGGATTGGGATAGTGGCTTACAGACTTGGGTTATCGGAGCACTTTCATAGGATTCGTGACGTGTTCCATTTTTCTTCACTGAGGAGATATCTTCAGGATGAGTTACCCCACACTCATGTTTCTTTAGAGGAGATTGATCTATATCCAGATAATTCCTACGAGGAGGGGCCTATTGCTATCCTAGACCGTAGCGAGAGAGAATTAAGGTCGAAGATAGTATTGTTAGTGTGCGTTCAGTCTACCTAGGAGTGCGAGGATGAGATGCATGATAAATATCCAGAGTTATTTTTACCAGGTATACCTATATTTTTTCGAATTTCAGGATGAAATTCTGTTATTACGGGGGAAGTATGTAATACCCCGTATTTTTATTGATTTTAATTATGGGATTAATTAACTTAAAAATGGGAAATTTATTTTAAATTAATCCGGATTCATATAGATAATTACTAGCATAACAAGAGTTACTATTTATTGATGTGAATTATGTTAAATATTACTTAGTAAGTAAAATAATATGTAATTGTGAATTTATTCAAATTGTCGAGAGAATAATACGACAATTATAGGAAATTTAGTCGGGACGTGTCAGGACTAAAATGTATGGAATAAAAGTAAATTATTTATAAGTCACTCATATGGTCATTTCGAGTGCGCCAAAGTGTTCGAAAGGGTCAAAATAGTCAAAAAAGTCTACCCAGGGGTTTAGTTATGGTCTCGGGACATTTTTAAGCCAAATCAGCATCTCGGGAGGGTATTTTAGACATTCTTATTCTTAGGATAATTAAACCCACAAAATTTCTAAGCCTATATCAGCTTCTAGGGTTAGGCTTCATAGAGATATCAAACACAAAATCTTGTGAGACCATTGGAGGAGGAGAGTGAAGAGTTCTCTAAGGCTTGAACCACTGTTGGAACACCGTTTGCACCACCATAGACGCCAACGTATAGATCGGAGAGAGAGAATTAAGCCCATACCTTTCATCACCAACGAACCAGTCGTTTTACATAAGGCAAGTAATTATGTTGTGTAAATTTACAATAGATATATGATCCATGTTAGAATAGGGTAACATCTGTATGAAAATCCCATGTGTTGGAGGATCTTAGATAGTGTAAGTCATGATTCTTGGGTTGAAATTGAAAGGAATAGGCTCGTTTATGCAAGTAGAATCAAACCCACATTATTATAATCAAATTGTTTGGATAAATGTAGTATTTATATGCTTAATTGATGATAAAGTCAAAACTAGGGTTCTTGAGACTAAATATGAATTTTTGTTGAATCTATGTGTGTTGATGATGTTTAAATGATTTGGATACGTTAGGGTTTTTCATATATGTTAGTATAGGATATGGGTTACAATAATATCAATTTGGAGATGTTTAAATACGATTTTGGTAGTTAAAAATTAAGAAACCCATAATTGTTAAGGAAAATCTGGGCAAATGTAATTGTTAAGAAACACGTTAGGATATTCGATTGATCGAATCCCCTTGAAAATGTGATTTGTTTCTTTTTAAAATTTGATTAAATCCCAACTTTTAAAAATCTTTGGTGCTGATTAATTGAACATAATGATATCTAGGGAAGGGCAGTAGGATATACTAAAGACCTGAAAAATGTTATTTTGTATGGAATTGAATGGGGAAATTTCGAGTGTTAATCGCATGTGTTACGGTTGGAAATTATATTAATTGGTGTTTAAATCGGACAAATGAATATTCAAGGTTAGTACCAGTGGTGGGGGTACATTATAGATACTGAAATAACCCAAGGAATAAGTGTAAACTTAGTAACATTTTTGGGATAGGGAAAGGTACTTGAAGTTATGCGATGACAGTTACCGCGTTAAATAAGAGATTACGTAGGATATTCGAGATATAAATATACTACATAGGAGACTAAAAAATTGGGACGTTCATATACCTATATGAAATTTATATATACTTAGGTTGTGTGATTACATATCGTATGGGTTATTATGTGTAATGCATCATACCAAGCTACTTGCTATCACGGAGGTTTCCGCGATAGGATAGTCTTATTCTGATGAGCCCATTGGGGGAATATGGACTTGTACCTCAGAACCATAGAACCTTGGTACACTCTATCTGTGAATGATAGTGCAGACGGTCTTCGGGGTGAGTGGGTATGTGCGTCTCCCTTGTGACTTGGAACTATAATTCGCCTTTATTATGTGTGGCTTGTGTTTTTATATGGTTCTAGAGTGATTATGAACCTATAGTCCTTAATGTAGTCTGTGATGTACTGGAACTTGATAGTAGAGTATGCATGTACCGTATCTTAGTCTCGGGGTGCCTTATGAATATATATATATATACACACTGGTGATTATTCTACTGTGTTTCTTAGTAGATAAGAAAGAGTACGTCATATAAAATATGTTATAATATTGAGAACTTATATGAGTAAAGAGATACTTGAATTGATTAATAAATATTGGAAATGCAAGAATGTATTATTCGGGTAATACAGGTCGGCGCAATGACTTAGGCCTCTTTGTGAGAGACTTGATTCAAATTATTTAGGTGAGATAATATAACTAGTATGGGTTAGGAGTATACGTTAGGAGTGAAAAATATTTGAGAGGTGAGAATTTCAAGTGAGAGCATGTGACTAAAATGTATACAATATTTGGTATATATGCAATTTAAGTACTTCTTGTTTTAAAAACTGTTTCAACTCGGGCTCTGACCCGTTTTCTTTCAAATGTAATTTTTTTGTAAAATATTTTTAGCTTCCCATCCACAGGGACGCCAAGCATAGGAGTTCCATTCAGTTGACGTGCTGTAGCTGTTGTGGAAGTTACATGACCTCTATACTATATGCCTCCATATTTATCCTTAATTCATTTAGAGTTATTTCTTTCATTCAGGGCACGTTGCCCAATCTTATTTAGATATAGCGAATTCAGACATTCATTTATATTTCAGTTGTTGGGTTTTATTTTCATTTCAGATTATAGTATTTAGGATTTAGATTGTAAGTGTTTACTCCAGACTCAGTTTATTTCATTATGTCGTTTTAATTCCTATGAGATTATTATTGGATGGTGAAAGTTTAGTTAATCATTTAAATTGCTTGAAAGTTATATTAAAATATAAAATTTGACATCTGACTTTTAAATACTAGGTGGTTAGTAATTAATAAAATGTTTTTGACAATGATTCTAAGACTGATCCAACTGAATATTCTGTTTTAAATTTAATAAAGGACTGACAACCCGATATTTAATTAGGTGGGGTGTCACAAGTGAAAGTTGATGCAAAGAAGATGAAGGCCATAGTGATGTTGCCACCCCCGAAGAGTCAGAGGCATCTCAAAAGCGTCTTTGAAAAGGTATCCTACCTGAGAAGGATCATACCTGCACTAGTGGAGGTGACTCAGCCATTTACACCCATGCTGAAGGAAAAAGCCGAGTGGACTTAGGGGGAGGAGCAGAAGAAAGCATTTGAGAATATTAAAGTAATCTTAGCCTCTCCATCCACGATGAACCCACCTGAGGCTGGGGCACTGCTGCTGCTCTACCTCACCTCAATGGAAAGGTCCATAGGGGCACTATTGTCCCAAGATAAGGAACGAGTAGAAAATCCAGTGTACTAATTATCAAGACTAATCTTAGGAAAAGAATCTAGATACACCAACGTGGAAATCCACTGCCTTGCCTTGGTCTTTGTGGATCAAAAGTTAAAACACTATCTGCTAGCCTTTACAGTTCGTATAGTCACTAAGTGTGACCCTATCAAGTACCTCCTAGCACTGACAGTACTTGTAGGACAAGCAGTAAGATGGTTTTTGATTTTGTCAGAATATAATTTAAAATGCATAATGCCTAAAGCCATCAAAAGTCAGGCAATCGCAGATCTGTTGGCCCATTTTTCAAGTGGAAACATTGAGCCCCCCAGTGAAGAGTTACCTAGGGATAATTTCCAAGCATGTATGGTGGAAGAAATGAAAAAGTAGGCAATGGAGTTTGATGGTTCTAGTACCCAAGGCACTGGAGGTGCAAGGATCACACTCTCGAACAATAAAGAAAAGATCACCATCTCTTTCAAGTTAGACTTCAAATGGATAAGTAAGAAGTTATCATTTGGGTATATTGGAAGCACTTCGAAGGGGGTGTTAGAATATTATGCATCTGAGGGGACTCTAGTCTGGTGGAGAAACATGTTAATGGGGAGTTCTCTCTCAAACATGCTAATTTGGCACCCTATATATACATCATCCAGAGGTTGTTGCTATAATTCCTGGAGGTAACTGTTGAGAGACATGAAAGAATAATGAATAGGCACCCCGATGCACTAGCTACGATAACACATAAGTTAGACACGGATGAATAGGAAGTAATGATCATAGTGCGACAGAGAATAATGCCTACCACAGTGAAGTCTTTGTTCCCAAGGAATAAGAAAAAAGATTAGAGGCACCTAGTTATGAAGCTGCTAGAGACAAGATATGGGGCAATGAAGATGTTAGAGTTAGCTAATTACCACCTACCGCAGGGAACACTTTACTTCAAGAGCCCTGGAGCGTTTTTAGCAAGGTGTGTTGGGGAACAAGAAGATAAAGAGAGGTTGGAAGAGATGCATGAAAAGCATTGTGGGAACACTGATATCCCACTTCATCGTCGGTTGCAGCGAGGGGATACTATTGGCCCACCATGAGTGCAGAGGCTGCTCCTTTGCAACAAGTTTGTTTTAAGTTCCAAACCCATTACGACCACCCAACAGAAGCCAATTCTGTGGAGACCTTCGATGATTGGAGGCAACCGTACATAGCGTATCTGAAAGACAATGAGTTGCCCACGGAGAGAGCAGATGAAATTTATCTCTGGAAGAGGGTAGCCAGTTTATACTTGGTGGAAGGATAGATATATAGGAAAGGTTATAATAAGAAGGAACTGAAGTACATAACTAAGGAACACACAGAGAAAATGTTGAAGGAATCTCATGAGCCCTCCCACATGGGAGGTGCCAAACTGTATGATCAGCTGATGACGCTTGGGTATTATCGGCCAACCATGAAGGCTGACTCCATTGGTAATGTGAAGAAGTTAAGATATTACTGAGTACATGGAAATATGGTGTATGCCCCTTTTGCCAGCTTGCAAAGCCTAACGGTTACCTACCCCTTCCACACATGGGTATTCAATTTGGTAGGGAAGATCAACCCAGCCTCTCATGGGAAATATTTCATCATTGTAGCCACGGAATTGTATACCAAGTGGGTAGAGGGCATTACTCTAAGAAGGGTGACAGCCCAAGTGGTAACCCATTTTATCAAGGAATATATCACATGCAGGTTTGGTATACCCAAGGTGATTCTAATAGACAACGGGAAACAATTCGTCAAAAAGAGATGGCACTTCTCACTGACAAGTATAAAATTATGCATAACAGCTCAACCATATCCTATCTAAAAGGAAATGGCCAGGCAGAGGCCACCAACAAAACCTTGATCAATATCCTAAAAAATATGCTGGAAGATATGCCAGGGGCATGGGTTGAGAAACTACCCATGGAGTTATGGGCCTACCGCACTTCGAAGAGAAATTCGATCGGGTTTACTCCATTATCACTTGTTTATGGGACCGAAGTTGTCCTACCGGTAGAACTGGCCGTACCCTTATCTAGGGTCTCTCTAAGCAATGGACTCATCCCTGAACCACGGCACGTGCAGTTGGAGGCATTGGATGAGCACAAGGATAAGGTAAGGGAGAACTTGAAAGTTTACACCCAACAACTGTCCAGAGCTTATGAAAACTTAGTTAAGCCTAGAGTGTTTTAAGTGGGAGATTTAGTCCTACGAGCATCTACTCATCACCTCTACGGCTTGTCAGAGTTGAAATTCAAACCCAACTGGGAAGGCCCCTTTGTAGTGAGAAGGGTGGGGAATTCAGGATACTGCCAGATCTCGGAGCCGGAGAACGATTGTCTCCAATCCATCAATTGCAAGTGGCTAAAGAGGTATTATGCCTAGTTTTGTTAAAATTCATTTATGTAATAGAATCTCAGCGGTTTTCTCTCATATCTAAAAAGTTTTTTTGTAAAAACATGATAGAGCAATGCCATCTTATAAACATTACACCATAGAATAGTAATCAATAGTAACACTTTTGATCATTATTAATGTTTGTTTCGATTACTTACCTACTGTCTGAAATAGACCCAACAAAATATTTTTTTCCGGAAATACTCTCTACTAGGCTAGAAGAGGGTGCATGTAAAAATAGGAACTTTGCTCATTACATTTTTTTGGGGGGGGTACTTCCATCCTAAGTGAAAGTATACTGAGAAAATTCCTCCCAGACATAATCGATAGTTTTTATTTTTTGTCACCTGACCAGTGGGAGGATATCCTCCAAGTAATAAAAAAATAGATTTATAACCTAGAGAACAAGTTCCGACCCGTGTTCTCAAAGAAATTCTTTACTTGACCAGTTCAATAGAAATGTGGAGAAGGAGGAACCCCCCCTTCTCTAATATTTTAAGACCATGAAAGCTCTTAAGAAAAATATTAAGCAAGGACCCTGTAGACCAGGGACTATTCTAACTTTTTAAAAAAAGGCAGAAAGGAATCAGCTATCATTTATTTATTCTTTTGAAATAGAACCTAAAGGAAGGAGATGGGGTCACCCCTCTAAGCTATTCCTTATGAACATGCATAATAATGTGTAAGAATAGCCCCATAAACAAAGGGGGCATCTCCAAAATAGCAACTTACCCAGATAACATGCAAACACCCCGCAGTCATGGGGGTTGTGCTTAAAAAATGTGTATATGTATATGACTTGCCCAGATTACTACAAGTACCCCACAGTAAATGGGGAAACCTAAATTTACCAAATGCTCATAGAAAATTAGAGTAGATCTTAGTAAACAAATGCCAAAAGTATAGATAGAGGCGGAGAAAAAAAGAAAAAATATAAGAGAAGTAGAATAGTGTTTTTTCTCATTTATAAATGATCAATTCTTTACATATGGAAAGAAAAAATAGTACAAGGCAAGAAATAGTCTATCCACTAGAAATAGTAAAAAAATCATACTAGGCCTCGTCCTCCTAGTCATCAGACTCAAGTTTGTCAAGTCAGGACTAAAGAGATGTAATCTGGCTGTAAATCCTCGCAGCCTCAGCTTGTTTATACTCGATCATAGACTATTTGAATGTGTGAAGTCTCACTATCTTTCGGTAGGGGATGCTCAAAAAATGATGAACTCAAGCATCAATCCAATCTAGCTGAAAATGGTAGAATTATTACAAATCACGGAGCGCATTCAAGAACAACAAGGTGGAGGTACTAGTTAGCTCAGCAGGAGAAGTATCCAAGAAGTTATGAATATGGATAGCAAGAGCCTTCAGGTTTTACACCGTGAGGCTATCAATATGAAGTACACGTTGAGATGTGAATGTCTCGAGATGATGCTCTAAGATCAAATCTAGGATCTAGCGCTCATTTGTCCTGAAGCCTCCTGATAGCTCCTCGTGCCACAGCCTGATCATAAAATCCATAGGATCATCTACCTTAGCGTCACCATCAGAATGGCGCGACTCTATCCCAAAGGGGAGGAAAGAAGGCTCCCCACGAAAACCAGCATCACCGGTTATAGGAGTGGCCCTAGAACTTTGAGCCCCTTATCATCTACCTCGGTGGACCCACCAATAAGATCCTTAAAATAAGTGTTCATGATGAGTCAAAAGAGAAAAAGACAATGACAATTGTATCCAGACTCTGAAAAATGTTATGGTAGAGATTTTACCCCAAAACTCAAGGGGGTGAGTATGCTGTCGCCAGTCTGAAGGGAGTCGTCTGAATGGGGATACTAAGCTATGCATAAGAAATAGAAATGAGAAATATCAATGCGACTCACAAGTTAGAAATGAGCAATAGTAATTCAGGTATGACAGTCAAATACTTGAGGTGTGCGCAACACAACACTCTTTGTCTTCTCCGCAGTGACCAGAGCAACAACTTCACTAACCTGGAAATAATGAAACAAGGGTGAAGGTGAGAGCACTTTCATAGTAAAAGTAAGAAGAAAAAGGAGAAACATAAATGGAGAGAAGGTATGGCTGTATAATACCTCTCTCGCAGCCATTTCTCTAGCATGCTCCAAGTTTCGTAGACTACTCTCATACAAGAGATATACGATACCTGAGTAATTCCCTCCACAGCAGTTAAGGGGGGAGTTGCAAGTGCTTTTGAAGGGGTTACCCCTGTAATACTTGACACAAGTGTGATAGATAAAAAAAGCTTCCATAAAGCTATCCTGTAAATGAAGAGAAAGAGGCAAGGGTTAGTAAATCTCTTAACTCACGAGAACTAGCATATAAAAAAGTCTAGAAATTCATAACAGAATTTATTACCGGGAGAGGCACTGATGATGCTATAATCAGCACCACCAAATCAAGATGAGACTATGAATAGCTTAAACTCAATCACAACACAACAATGGATATGAATCTATATATATATAAAAGAAGGATATGAGGGTAAGAAGATGAACTCAATAATTTAAAGTGGTTTGGCTAATTAAGCCTACATCCACTGTGTGAGTGTGTGAGAAATCCACTAAACAAGGTCATTAATGTCCATAGATACAATACTCAAGATTTCTCTCTCTTTCGTATACAATTGGACAGAGTTCTGTTAGGGTTGTAAATTTTGGATCTCTTCTTATGGACAAGATAGAGTGTATATATAGGGATTGGGTGGTGTAATGCACCCCCAAGCATGTAATTAGCATGTGCATGAGGAAACTCCCAATAATATGTATACACCTGTCTTTGGCACATGGGCACAATAATGATGTAATATTCCCTCACGTGAAGGAATGATCTTGTTATAACAGAATTGTCCATATGAGCATACCTCTTTTGCATTTGCATATACTCGTGATGCTGGATATCGTTCGCTGCAACCTCGGTCTGAGAGGGTATGAGGTTGCTAATTCCTATAGGATGGTCCCATGCTGTCATAAGTATAAGCTCGACTGGATAGATCGGGTCGAGGTTGGAATAATCGAGTCACTCCTATTATCGACTGCGATAGAGTACAAAGATGGTGCTAGCTGAATAGATGATGCTCTTGCGATCTCAACTTTCTACATGGTCGAGGCTAGTTAAGGCGACGTCGACCCTTATCGGGATGACCCTGCCAATGATATGTGGGGCTCTTATGATTACTCGGCCATGAGATGTGATGCCACTCATCCTAAGAGATGAGGATACACTTTATCCATATAAATCACCCCCTATCCCTTAGCCTTATGTATGAATAGGAGGTTGAGGGGTATGAGTTGCTGAGGTAATGATGAGATGTCTCTTACGTGTTGGCTGCATAGGGCTTAGTACATGAGTGGCTGGCGTCTTCCCCAAGTAAGGTTTGGTGGTTGTGCGCCTTGAGTTTTGCACCTTCACTAATGACATTATTGAGGAGTCTCCATAGTTATTAGGGGCTTTAAAAGCCCTAAAGCATTTCATTTCTCTTTCTTCCCCAAAACGTCCTTCGCGCTTTTTCTTCTTCTGTAAAAAAAAAGAACTTCATAGCTTCATACTTGTAGAAAGCTTGCAAGCCTTTCCATCCCATATCTCTTCCTTCCATTCCCCCTATTTCCAAAGTTTGAGTTTAATCAGGTAACCCTCTTCACCTCAACTTTCTTCATTTCCAGCAACTCCAATTATTGCATTAATTTTTCCATTAACATTTTGGTTTTTCGATGGTTATTCTGCCATTATTAGGGGATCTTTTAAGCTGAGAGAGGGTTTTGTTGGTGGTTTGGTGTGTGATTGCATGACTGTGAGGAGTTTCTAGGGTGAGGCTGGTAGTTTTTAGGCTTTCAAGCATCCTTCGGTCACCATCTACGGTGGCCAAGGTTAGGCTTGTTCTTGGTGTTATTGGGGAAAACCTTTCGAATTTCTAAGGCTTGATCCTTAAGTCAAACTATAGTCAAACCTTAAGTTGTTTATCCTTTCCTATTTCACCTAATTTAATCTTAGTGTAGCCTCATCCTTTGGATGCTACATCCCTTGTATAAATTAGCAGAGGGATTCCCTAATCTGAGAGAGAAATGTTTTAATAAGATTAGGCAAATATAGGAAGCCCAAGCCGAGAGTCAAAAGGCTGAGGCTTTTCCAGCCTGACCTATATTTCCACCACCCTTGGCTGTAGTATATCCCTAAGTTGCTGAGACATGTAAACCAATGTTAGAGTCTTCCACGGCCAACCCCATGTCCGTCTGTCAATAAGCTGAGAGTGTGGATTCACACGAAGAGGCTATGTATTTCTCTCCTGCACAAAGTGCAGGGTGATGTTAAATAGGTTTCCTCTCGCAACTCATATTCTAGAGGAGCCAAGTCATAAAATGAATTTGATTCTGTAGAAATATTAGAACCCAACATCGCATTCCCCCTCTAATAAATGGCATTACACTATTGTCCCCTACTGGGGCCGAGTTTGTTGAGAGGTTCCCTAGTGGCGACCTAGGCAATCCTCAGGCTGAGGTCCCAGTTGGTAGTGATGAGGAGAGTAAAGTTGATACTTCCATCGCTGCTGAATATGAGATCACTGTCTCAGAAGCTGACCTCTTAGTCTTCAGACACCTATACGAAATAGATCCCGCTATTTCTATGAGGATACCTCTTGAGAATGAGAGAGCCTTTGATGGTTAGGATGGCGAGATTTGCGTCTATGTGCAGATGTTCAAGTTAGGTTTTTGTCTGCCTATTCATCCCGTACTCCGAGCCATCCTTACCCATATAAACCTTTCCCCTTATCAACTGTATCCAAATGCGATCCAAATGCGTGGAGAGTGATGATTGGTTCAATTGTCATTTGGAAGGTTGTACATCAAATCGACCTTCCAGTTCACATATTTCTTAGTTTCTACACACCATCGTCTTCCAAGACTCATCCAGGCTACTACCATTTTTTATCCAGGAAGTCTGAAAAGAAAACCCTGCTGGTAACTCAGACCTCTAATCATAACTAGAAAATTGACCCGGGCACTTGGGAGTTTGGCCCCAACCAAGCCTATGAGACGTCTACGCCTGGGACTCCTCTGAGGTGGGCCAAAGTTCCCATATCATCAAAAATTGACCCGGTCTTGAGCCCTGAAGCCTACGAGAAGATAAATAAATTTCGTAGCCAAAGTGATAAAGGCCGTCTTGTGAGGTTTGAGCATATGATGACCCCATATTACCTTGCTCAGACAGGTCTGAGGGTGGCCCCCTGACTGAACTTCGTAAGTTATTTTGTTATTATTGCTAAGTGATGCCTCGTACTTTTGTATAATCGATAAACTGACTCCGAGACTTTTCTTTTATAGAGAATCCAGAAGGAATTTCATACGAGCTTTGGAAGATGTCGGCCCATAACCTGATCAAGCTCATTGACAGGTGTGGTAATAAAGCTTCTCCTCTAATTGCACTATCGAGGAAGAATATTGGCTCCAGAAGGACCGATGGTGATGGAAAGAAGAGGAAGGTTACGCCGATTGACCTAACCTCCATCTGGCCCTCCAAAACATCGTGTTCCAATCGTGCCATCCCCATTTTGACAGACGATGCTCTCGCTGCTCGTCTATCGCAGTTGAAAATAAGTTATGATAGTGTCATAGGCCATAGTCTGAAGGTTATTGATGCCTTCGGCTCCATGATCTCAGAGGATGATGAGAAGTTCCTCTAGTTCATGGACATCCCTTTGCTGAACGAATTTACCCTTCACCGAAGACCCCTCATTGGCCGTTGTGCTTCTTTTCTTGCTTGGATACCTGCCCTCATACACTGAGTGGGGATACACCAGCGAACATTACAACCCCAACCGATGCAGCCATCAATTTGGCTTTGATCAAGGGGCTCCTCGCCCGATGTTTTAGTTATCTAACCCCAAGGTATCTTTTAGCGAAGCGTGTTCTCTATTCTCCTCAGCGGCTGCATGGGGAGTGAGTTCTACATTGGTGGGGAGAGTCACCATCCCCAGCATCACTAGGCAAGGAGACGTGACCCCTCTATTTACCACAAAGTATTAGCCGAGGCAACTGGCCCAGATTATTGAATTCATCGAGGGTGATCCCGTGTACCCCATAGTTCTTTCTTTTTCTTCCTTCGAGCTAGGCCTGAAAGGCAATTCCATTATTGGGGTTAAGTTCCCTCTGAGTCATACCCTCAAAGCACCTCCCACGAAACTTCCTCCATACTTCCCCATGGTCCCTATTGCTATGCCCAAAGAAAAAGCCACTGCGATCCCCAAACCATCTGTCCCCACGGACGAAGCTTCCACGGGAGAAGGGCCTTCTCATCCACCTACTAAGAAGGCCAAGAAGTCCAAGTCTAAGAAACCTAAGGCCCAAGGTCAAACGCAAACTCCATTAGAGGCATTCCCAATTGCCTCTGTTCCCCCTTCTATGTCTCTGGAACTAGCTGAAGAACTGAGGAGGCGGGTAAAGGCCGAAGTTGCCCAAATAAACGCTGAATTCTAACGGCGCAGTGCCCATTCCTCCTCTAGGTGCATTCCCCAAAATAGTGGTGGATCTTAGTGAGCCCTCAGCAAAGAGAAGAAGAAGGTCGAAGGTGCCTGAAAGTGGTGGTGCCACGGGCTCAAGAAGGAAGACGCTGGGTACTAAGGCCCATAAGAAACAGATATCTGAGCGACCTTTACCGCCAGCTCCTTCTGCCCCTGCTTCTTCGCCGTCTTCACCAGTGGTTATATCCTCTCGTTCTCCCTCTGAATATAAGGTATATGCACCTTCCTTATTTCTCATTCTTCTTTTCTTGAAACAGCATCCTTACTTATTATCTGATATCTTTGGTGTAGGGAGTTAAAGAAATGAGGGTCAGTCCTCCCAGTCCCCCCAGTCCCCCAGTGAGTCGTTTCGTGAGGAGACGTTGCAGTACTCCTCCAGCCATTGCCTCCCTTCCTCGTCCTTCTTTAATAAGCCTCACATATTTACGTCGTTCCTCCTCCCATCAATCCAGGGATGCCGCCACGGGTGCCATTAAGATGTGTTCCAGCCCCATCTAAGTTACCTTCGAAGCGAGAGGTCTCTCTGTCCTTGGTTATGGTCGAAGAGAGTGCCCCATAGGTAAATTTCTTTCCCGTCCTTACACCTTTTATTTGTTCCATTGGTTTATTCCTCAATTGTAACATGTTGGTCTATTTTAGGTGGAAGTGGCGTCGCTGATAGCCAACATTATCCTTCCACCTGTACTGTCAAGACCCATTACTGCAGTTCCTCTCTTTAGTACCATAACGGGGGAAAGCTAGGTGAATTACCTCTCTCTTATCCTTTTGAGATTATTGATTTCATCTAACACTTATTTTTTTCATTTGTAGCTTTCTCCAAGTCTTTCTCCTCCTTTTACATTGAGCGGCCTTATCCCTTCTCAGGCCCGAGTAGGTGCATCTGGTCTCGTTGGGGAATCTCTGGAGGGTACAACATCTCCTTCTGATGATGCGCCTATGTTTTCCATAGTACCCTATACCAGCGAGGGTAGTGTGCCCACCCCTGAAGTGTCTACCTCCAAGGGCTCCATTGAGGCTGCTGTAACACCCCGCCCGCTTGGGGAGAGCGAAGCGGAGCGTCACTATCGATAAAATAAACTAAATCCACAATATAACAAGGTATAGAGCATCTAATTCCCAAAAAAACAAAAGAAACCACTAATCTCAATCTTCAAATTAAATACAACCAAAAGTCTCTCAAAATAAAAACAACTAACTAGAAAAGAAAAGTAAATCTCCAATGCTCTATACATTAAAATAAATACAATTCTTCTCTTCTTGTATTCTCGAATATTCTTCCCAAAATAATCCACGCTAAAATCATCCCAATTGGTCCATAGTGCTCAAATCCACGTAACCTGCCAACTAAAAGAAAATACGGGAAAGTACACAATACGACAGGAAAGATCCTCAACAAATATATGTTAGCGATGAATAAAGCGTAACAACACGAGTACGAATATTCAAATCAAATACGAATCTCAATAGCATTTATCAATAAATTCATCAACAACACATCAATGGGTCACCAGACCTCACCCCATCCGCATATGCTTTATCAAGCCATAGCCCAGGAAGCAGGAATTTTGGCAGGTGCTCAATATCCGTGTCATATTAAAATCTCATGACAACGTGCTCAACAAAGATATAATGATACCACATGAATCAAAATAATTCAACAATTATTTTTTAAGATTTCAATGAATTTATCAATTCAAATATGAGTTCAATTAATAAGAAATCAACGGGATAAACTCTCGAGAGATTTAAAGGAGCATATTGTGTAAAACCCCATACCTTAAAATCATCGCATGAATCTTCACATAAAAATCAGCCTCAAAATCTTATCGCACCATCACGTTCCTCTCACAAAAATAATCAAATCACGTTCTAGCCCCAACACGAGATAATCCCAAATAGTCTTATTTTAAAAACTCAGAAAAATCAGCTCCAAAAATTATTTGAATCACTGATCCGACTTCAGATTTGGATTCTACACGAAAAATTGAGTCAGGTATGTGTTTTGAGTTTTTCTCAATTCTCATTCGAATGCACTCAAAAAAAGATCTAAACATTCCAAATTGGCTCTTCTCATTCCACTCGTTGTTGCCTCTTTGGATTTCATTTTTGACCTCTATTTTTCATCTCCCTTTCCTTATAATCACTCATAATATTCCTTATATAGTCCCTCTCTCAAACTGTATCTTGGAGCCTAAGATAACACATATTACCGTAATGCCCTTTAATTTAAAATTATCAACTTTACATATTTAAACCATTACAAAATGTCTAAAAGCCAATTAAATTTGAATTTAAATATTTGATTCATTTCAAATAAAAATAAATATCCCGATAAAAAAATAATAATATTATCAAAATTATATGCCATATTCATAAATAAAGTCCTCAAAATTATGGGGTATTATATACTTCCCCCTTGAAAAGGAATTTCGTCCTCGAAATTCAACGAAATCTAATGCTCGATATAAAATTCTACTCGATTCTATTTCCAAAAAATCACAACTCTAAATTCCTCAAATCAATTTTCTATCTCCAAAGAAAATATATCTAACCCGCATGCTAGACCCAATACTCAAGACCCCAGGGTTATCGTATACCTAAGGTCTGATACCATCTGTAACACCTCGCCCGCTTGGGGAGAGCGAAGCGGAGCGCCACTATCGATAAAATAAACCAAATCCACAATATAACAAGGTATAGAGCATCTAATTAGCACAAAAATAAAAGAAACCACTAATTTCAATCTTCAAATTAAATACAACCAAAAGTCTCCCGAAATAAAAACAACTAACTCGAAAAGAAAAGTAAATCTCTAATGCTCTATACATCAAAATAAATACAATTATTCTCTTCTTGTATTCTCGAATATTCTTCCCAAAATAATCCACGCTAAAATCATCCCAATTGGTCCATAGCGCTCAAATCCACGTAACCTGCCAACTAAAAGAAAATATGGGGAAGTACACAATACGACAGGAAAGATCCTCAACAAATA
Source organism: Sambucus nigra (assembly GCA_949130495.1). Lineage (NCBI taxonomy): Eukaryota > Viridiplantae > Streptophyta > Magnoliopsida > Dipsacales > Adoxaceae > Sambucus > Sambucus nigra. The sequence continues at coordinate 414,863,435 of OX422214.1, read as the reverse complement.
TATGTTAGCGATGAATAAAGCGTAACAACACGAGTATGAATATTCAAATCAAATACGATTCTCAATAGCATTTATCAATAAATTCCTCAACAACACATCAATGAGTCACCAGGCCTCACTCCATCCGCATATGCTTTTATCAAGCCATAGACCGGGAAGCATGAATTTTGGCAGGTGCTCAATATCCGTGCCATATTAAAATCTCTTGACAGCGTGCTCATCAACAATATAATGATACCACATGAATCAAAACAATTCAACAATTATTTTTCCAGATTTCAATGAATTTATCAATTCAAATATGAGTTCAATTAATAAGAAATCAACGGGATAAACTCTCGAGAGATTTAAAGGAGCATATTGTGTAAAATCCCATACCTTAAAATCATCGCATGAATTGTCACATAAAAATTAGCCTCAAAATCTGATCGCACCATCACGTTCCTCTCGCAAAAATAATCAAATCATATTCTATCCCCAACACGAGATAACCCCAAATAGTCCTATTTTAAAAACTCGGAAAAATTAGCTCTAAAAATTATTCGAATCGCTGATCCGACTTCAAATTTGGATTCTACACGAAAAATTGAGTCAGGTATGTGTTTTGAGTTTTTCTCAAATCTCATTCGAATGCACTCAAAAAAAGATCTAAACATTCCAAATTGGCTCTTTTCCACTCGTTATTGCCTCTTTGGATTTCGTGACCTCTCTTTTTCATTTCCCTTTCCTTATAATCACCCATAATATTCCTTATATAGTCCCTCTCTCAAACTGTAGCTTGGAGCCTAAGATAACACATATTACCATAATGCCCTTTAATTTAAAATTATCAACTTTACATATTTAAACCATTACAAAATGTCCAAAAGCCAATTAAATTTGAATTTAAATATTTGATTCATTCAAATAAAAATGAATATAATATCAATATCCCAATAAAAAATAATAATATTATCAAAATTATATGCCATATTCATAAATAAAGTCCTCAAAATTACGGGGTATTATAGCTGCTGAGGTAATGAGCTCGCCTCCCACGGTTTCTAGCATTATGGCTCCCGTGGTAACTACTAATCTCGCTCCTGCTGCTACTGATCTACTTCTCTAATTTCTCTGTATTTCTCACCTTCTCAAACTCCACCTATAATGGTGACTTAACAACGCAAACATTTGTTGAGATTTTCACAAACTCCACCTATAACGGTGACTTAACAACGCAAACACTTGTTAAGACATTTTCACAAACTCCACCTATAACGGTGACTTATCAACGCAAACACTTGTTAAGATTTCTCATAAGCTCCACCTATAATGGTGACTTAACAACGCAAACACTTGTTAAGATTTTTTTTTCCGTGAGCTCATTGTTTATTCCCACCCCCTCTTAGGTTGATCGGGAGGTTCTCCACTTGTTCCTTCGCCCATTGCCTCACCACATCGTGAACCTATCTCCTTCGAATAATCTAGCCATAATAATCAAGGTTCCACGATAGGTGCTGCTGTGAAGAGCGAATCTGGGTGTGAGCTCCCTCTGCCCGACTTGGCTCCTCCCGCCTTCTGCCTGATGGTACTCCAATGTTCGCCCCAAATGCCTGCCAACCATCGTTTGGTCATCGAACAACTTCTAAGCTATCATCCTGAGACCTTTACGGTGGACTGCCTGCGTTCAAACATCCCAGTTATGAGCCATAGGCTTCAAGTCATGGCTACCGTTATTGCTGAAATTGCCAACACTCCAACTGCGAATGTGACCAGACCCCTCCTTAACCAGTTCTTGGGTTATTTGAGGAGCTAGGTCGTGATGGGTTTCGCCTTGACTGGCTCATTCCTAACTTAAAGACTTTGAATAACCAGGCATTGGATAGCCACAGGGAGCTCCTTCAAAAACATCGGGATGATCAGCGTGCCGAGGAAGCTAAGTTGGTCGAGCTAGCAACTCTCCTTGGAGCCATTGATAAGGAGGTGGAGGACCTCGAAGTGGCTCTGCACGCGGCGAAGTCAAAACGAGAGAAACTCCTAATCGAGCGCACACAGGCGCAGACAAGGTTGGAGGTCTCTATCAACGCCCAACGGTCTTGCCAAGCAGCTTCTTCGGGTCTCCCTGGAGATTTCTTTTCTTCCCCTGATCTGTGGTTCCTCTTGGGTTAATGAGCTTTTTATATATGTATTTTTTCCTTTCTTCCTATGTAATCCTTGGGCGATAGTTCCCATTTTTGTAATGACCCAAAGTATATGAATGGAAGAGAAAACTTAATCCCATGCTATTTCTTTGTGTTACAGTTGTTTACATAGATCGTGACATGAAGTTCTGTAGTTCTTTCATCTCTATTTGAATTAAAAATAAAGAGAACTTGCATAAACAAAATGAACTCGTATTTTCATATTAGTTAGATACATCGGTGACTCCAAACGTAATTGCTTACATGTGATAGACCTTCAACCATTTGTTGTTAATCTTAAATGGCATGTCTTCTTCTATCTTAGAAATTAAGAAATAACCTGAGTCATGAGCCTCATTTACGATGAAAGGTCCCTCCCAATTCGCTGCAAACTTAGGTAGAGGAAGCCCCCTAATATGTTTAACTGTTGCCATTAATACGAGATCTGCTTCCATGAACTTCCTTGGTCTCACCAAGTTGTCATATGCCCTGGAGAGCTGCCTCGTATACATTTGAAAGTGTTGCATCGCATTATCCCTGTGCTCGTCCAACGCTTCCAACTGTACGTGTCTATTCTGAGGGAGCATGCTGCTTCCCAGAGCATATCGAGCCGAGGGAATCTCTAACTCTATCGGGAAAATTACCTCAGCCCCATAAATAAGAGAAAACGGCGTATACCCCGTAGGCTTCCACTTAGTCATCTGATAGGCCCATAAAATGGTTGGTATCTTGTCATCCCACGATCCTGGGAAATCCTCCATCGTTTTAGCCAAGATATTAACTAAAGTCTTGTTAGTTGCTTCGGCTTGACCGTTCCCCTTTGGGTATGCCACCGTCGAAGTGTGGTGGACAATGGAGTATTTGTCTGTGAGCATCGTTACCTTTGAGTTGATGAAAGGGGTTTCGTTATCTGAAGGGATAACCTTTGGGATCCCAAAATGGAAAATGATGTATTCTCCAATGAAGTTGCTCACTACCCCGGTTGTTGTCCTTCTCAGCGGTATCGCTTCGGCCCACTTTGTGAAACACTCCGTTGCCACTAGGATCCATATCTTCCCCCTTGATGGGGGGTGTATTGCCCCTACCAGGTCGAACGCCCATGTGTGAAAAGTATAAGGCGTTTCTAGGGAGTGTAAGTCCGCTGACGGAGCATGGATCATATTTCCATGAAACTGGCAAGCCTTGCACTTTTGGACGAACTCGGCAGAATCTTTCTCCATCGTTGGCCAATAGTACCCCAAAGTCATCAACTGGTCATACAACTTAGCCCCTCCTATAAGAGCTGGATCATGTGCCTTTTTGAGAACCTCGATCGCTTCTTCCTTTGTGATGCAACGTAATGGTCTGTTGAAGTACCCCCTTCGATAAAGCTGCCCCTCTTAGACGTAGAATCTCGGGGCACTTCGTCGGAGTCCCGTCGCATAGATTTTCTCTGTTGGGACAACTCCACCTTTAATGAAGTCAATATAGGGTTATCTCTAGTTAGGATGAGTCTCTACGAAATGACATTCTGCTGCCTCGAAGAATAACTGGCATTTATCGCACCTCCATTGTAACTCGGCTGCATCCTGCTTCATGCTAGGCCAAAAATACCCTTACCTTTAAATTCTTCTATAAAGGGGATCTCAGTCGTTTCGTAGTGTTCTTCGTGCATTTTCTTTAATCTCTACCCTGTTTCTTCTGGACCGATGCACCTTGACAACCATCCTCCTGCGTTTCTGAAGTAAAGGTTCCCCTAGTTTGTAAAGTACTAGGCCAATTCTCTGAGCCTCATCATTCCTTCACCAGACTCCAGTTGCCTTTTGATCTCCCCCCTCCAGTCTGCATCATCTTCCATCAGTAAAATTGACTGTACCATCGAAGGAGCCATTTTTCGTTGAATCACGATAGTAGTTGTATCGCTCCCCATGATCATTTTTTGGGCAATGGTGGCATAGGCGTCTGGGTGACGGTTCATCGTTCTTGGGCCGCCTCTTGATCTCGGTCTGATGGAACTGACAAAGAAGTCTCTGGACGATTGTTCTATATGGCGCCAAGCCTATATGTTTCAATGCGTATTCCCCATTTACTTGTTGAACCACAAAATTTGAATCCCCCTTGATGCAAAGTAAACGAATTCCTCTCCGAAGAGCCTCTAGCACCAGTGCCTTATATTTCGCCTCGTTATTAGAACAAGGGAAATCTAATTTTTAGGAGAGGCAGATCTCCTCAATTCCTTTTGAACGAATAATCCCTGCTCCTCCTTTCCCTTCTGCCGAAGATCCATCGAATTGCATTATCCATTCCTCCTCGGTTGCATCTATGTGATTGGCCTGCAGATCGTCTCCCGGAACACTTTCTTTGGGTGTCTCAAAAGTTCCTGAGGGGAATATTTCCAATAGGTCGGCATACGCTTGACTTTTGATTGCGCGAGGAACCACACACTTCAAGTCATATTCGGAAAGAATAAGGAACCACCTAGCTACCCTGCCAATCAATATGGTCTTGCTAGCAAATACTTAATAGGATCATATTTAGTTATAATATGAATTGTAAAAGACAACATATAATGTCTAAGTTTTTGCGCTACAAATACTAAGGCCAGATAATGCCTTTCGAAGCTACTATATCTGACTTCTGGCCCATGGATGATCCTGCTGAGGTAGTAAACTGGATGTTCTTTCCCATCGATCTCTTGCGCCAACAAAGCTCCCACGGACCTTGTGGTGGATGTGAGGTAAAATTACAATGGTATTCTTGCCCTTGGTGGAACCATGGTCTGTGGTGAGTTGAGTAGCTTCTTCTGTCCGTCAATAGACTCTTGGTGAATTGCCTCCCATTTGAACTTCGTGTTCTTTCACAGCAGATGCAATAGTGGGTGTGCTATCTCGTCTAACCCAGGCACGAATCTCCTAAGGTAGGATACTTTACCGAGGAAACTCTTCATCTCCCTTGTCGTTCTCAGACACGACATTTCTAAGATCACCCATTGTTTGTCCTGGTCCATCTGTATCCCTTGTCGATCAACCACAAAGCCTAGGAATTTCCCACTTGTCATCCCAAAAATGCACTTCAGCGGATTCATTTTTAGTTTAAACTTCCTGCAACGGGAAAATACCTTCCTTAAATCACTCAGATGAGACTCCTCCTTCCTCGACTTGATGACCAAGTCATCCACATAGAATTCCATAAACTTGTGAAAGAAGTCATGGAAAATGGCCATCATTGTTCTCTAGTAAGTCGCCCCAGCATTCTTGAGTCCAAACGGCATCACCCTATACATGAAGTTACCTAACAGGGTTTTGAATGTTGTATTTTCTGCATCCGAGGGGTCCATCTTGATTTGGTTGTACTCCACATACCCATCCATGAAGATATACATCTCATTACCCGCCATTGCATCTATAAAGACATCAATGGAGGGTAGAGGGAAATCATCTTTGGGGAAGGCTCAATTTAAATCTCTAAAGTTCACACAGATTCTTATTTGATTTATATCTTTCTTTCCTACCAGGACAATGCTGGATAGCCAGATCGGGTGTTGTATCAGCTTGATAAACCCTACTGTTAGTAAGCTTTAAACCTCTTCCTTGATCTTCAAATCTAGCTCAGGCTTTTACGTTCTCGTTGCTTATTTTATTGGAATGGCTGAAGGCATTACGTTCAACTTGTGACAGCTCAGTTTATCATCCGGCCCTTCCATCTCTGTGTACTTCCATGCGAAGACGTCTATAAAATCCTGAATTAATTCAACCAAGGCCCCTCGTTTCTCCTTACTGAGATCCTTTAAGATAAAGATGGTCCTTGGGTCCTCCCTTTCTTTTGCCAGGTTCAACTGCTCTAGCTCTTGTGCCTATGGCTTCGGTCGATCCGTCATGTAATCTGGTTCCTCGGTGACTTCCTCCACAAATTCATGTATGCTGGAATTATCTATCACCATACATTGTCCCCGTTGATCCACCAAAAAGCATTCGTATATCGGGTCAACCTTATCATCAGCTTCCTCAGCCACCCGCTCACACCGTTATAATCGATACACCACCTTTCCTTCTTCAGTAATGACTTTCTTGCATTGTCTGCTGGTAGCGATGACCGTTTTCCTCTTCTTCTCCACAGATGCCTCGACAGCTCTTTTCCTTGAGAACCGACTCAGTACGTTTTATCGTCGGACCTCATGCTCCATCGGATCCACTCTGGGCCTCATCCTGTCTTTAAGCTTCTTCGAGATGCCTTGGGGCCGAGGGACCTCCTGGTGAGCTTCTTCGGTCATTACTCTTGCGCTTCTCGCAACCTCTTTACTCTGCTCGTTCAAGGGTCCCATCCATTCTCTGATCGAGGGAACCTATTCTCCCTTCATCCTTCTCGTTAGGACCCAAGCGTCCTCTTCCAACTCAGTATAAAATGCTGCATCCACTAAGTGAGCTTCCTCGATAGCGAAAGGCCTCTTTGTAGCCCTAATGGTCACCTTTGTCCCCTTGATGTTCGCCTTAGCACACTGGTGGTATGTAGAAGGAACTAGCCCTTTGTTGTGCATCCACACCCTTTCTATTAGCAGATGATAGTAAGTTGCACTCTCTATCACATGGAACTTTATATGGGAACTCAAATTTCCCATCACAATCCCCACATTAACATACCCAATGGATTTGGAAGATTGCCTATCATATCCTGAAATTACCAAAGGCATGGGGACCAACCTTTCTTCTGGAATATTGGCTGCATGAAAGGAGTTAATTGGCATGATATTGATGTAATCTCCCCCATCCATGAGAGTCCTTGCAAAACTAACTCCGTTAACATCGACAGTCACATACAATGGCCTGTTGTGAGGGAATCTCACAGCCCTATCGACATCGTTGAAGGTTACTTCTGACAGAAACCTCCTCACCAACCTAGCCATTGGTCCCTTCCATTTCAGTGAAGGGACTGTATATTTTCTTGTAATATCTACTATTGCCTGGGTTATTTCCAACCTGCTCTCTTTTGGTATCCCTACCTGTTCGAAGAACCAGGTGAATTTTGGGTATTTTGAGACTGCACAGTACTCTAAGCCCGAATTTAACTCCTCGCCTTCAAAGATGTACACGTCCTCCACGTCTTTGGCACTTGCTTCATCGTAGGCCATACTATATTGTCCATTCCCTTAGTACAGGTTTCCAAAGTTGCTTCGTACTCTTCTCTTTCTCCTCTCTCCGCCTCTTCATATTAGGCCACCACTAGATTAGCCGCATGTGCTGGTAGTGGATTGTTATTGACATTCTGTGGAGGGATTTACAACGTCCCTGCCTTTACATACTTGTCAATAAATCTTCTTAGTGTGAAGCAACTTTCTGTTGGGTGCTGGATCCTCCGATGGACCTGGCAATACTTCGGATTTGCCTTTGTTGCCGCGTCGAGCTCCCCAACGGGAACGTCCTTGGCTCATAGATCGTTCCCCCTTAGACCATCGCGTTGTAACAGCTGACAGCTTCTTCTACTGTACAAGGCAATGACGGTGGGTCTTCCTTGTATCTTCCGAACTTCCTCTTATTACCCCTCTTCGGTGCCTTGCTCCTATCTCCTCCTTTGGTGTACCCTACCCGTGGAGGCTGAGACCTCCCCCCGCGAGTTGCATCGGTTGTCTAAGCATCATGGGCACCACTACCGAATTGGGCCGTACCACCAACGAAATATTCCCTGCTACTTTTAAGAATGCCAAAAAAGTCCCCTCGTGCATCTCATTGATGAGATGGCAGATGTACTCAGGAAGCAACCCCTCGGCGCAAATCTGCAATAACTTAGACTCTTTGGCTTCCTCTCTCACGTCAAGGGATCTTTCCCTGAACCTTCGAATATAAGCCACCACTTCTTCCCCAAGTTGTTGCTTCTCCCTACCCAGTTGGGTCAAAGTAAACTCATCCTCTACTAGAAAGAACTTCTGGACAAACAATACATGCATCTCCTCCCACATGGAAACACTTGTAGGAGCCAAATGGGAATACCAGGTATATGCTTTATCGGTTAAGGATTTGGAAAACTCCCTTAGTCGAATCTTATTATTATTTTAATGTGCTCCCAAGTGTTCGATGAAGAGTTTGATGTGCATCTTCGGATTCCCACCTTTTTCCGTGTATTTTTTGGAAAGGGGGGGAATATAGTCTTTCGGATAGGGTACATCGTTGTACTCTTGAGGATACGGTGTTCAAAAATCATCATAAACCGAAGCTACCTCGCCAGCAGATTGAGAGGAAGCCTGTATGAACTTCAGCGTCTCCTTTTGCATCTCTTTTCTCATTTCCTCCATGGGCGATGCCATTGGGGTAACAAACAACGGAACCACGAGCTGAGTGCCCATTGCATCTGGGGCCGGCACCACGAATGGGGTCGCCGATGCTCCTGATGTTCCCCATGCTGGATTCACAATATAGGGTATGCTCGTCAGGACTGTTCCCGCTACACCTGCACCGGGTGGGGCCATTGGAGCTACCCCTAGAGTTACGAAGGCATGAGCCTCCAATCCTCCCAGCATAGTTGAAGCTACTGGAGTTTGCAAAAATTCATAAAACTTGCTCATGAGGAGCGCAACTTGAGTGTGCCCCAACCCCGCACTCGTGGAAGCTTGTGTCACCCCCTGAACGCCTGACATCACTGGGACTAGAGGTACCTCTACTCGTGAAGCCCCATCTCTTAGGGCCTCCAGTTCTCTCACAGCCTGTTCTTCATTATGCTGGATGTCATCAAAATTGAGACTTCGATTAGCATTATCTTGCGCCATACTCCTTACTCAGGATAATGCCTCCCCAGCAGAGTTGCCAATTGTAAGAGGGTACATTAGATTATGGATGGAGGCATAACCCCTATTTGAGTATGGTAATGATAAGCTAATTTGACCAGAGATTTGGATTAATGATAGGACACATAACCATAAACCCAATGAAGATAAACTCAGTATAAACTTAAAAAAATCTCGTGTATAACTCAGGGAATAGTAATGAGCTTTAGAAGTAACTTGGCTAGAGGGAGATAGAAGTAAGCACCCTAGATACACCTTAGTAGGCAGGTAGGAACACACCAAACACTCTCGATAATCTCTGTCCAGTATTAAAAGCTTCGTAATAAATAGTAATGGTGAGGGAGCAAACTCTATGGTTTGCAATAACTCTCTCTGATGTGTATTCTCTCTAGCAATAACTTCTGAATTCTCAAAGAACTAACCTCTCCTAAGGGGTGGTTGGGGTCCTTAAATATCCCCCCTCCCCACCCCCCCACCATCCCCGAGGTAACTCAGTCATTAAAGACTATAAAAGATATCCCTCATACTTTATGTCACAACATTAAATTCCCAATTCACTAGTTGTCTCCACACCATAATCATTAAATGCCAATACATGCCTTTTGCCTAACCACTGTGTGTCAGGGGGCTGTTGTCATAAAGGTGGCTCACCAACTGCCTGACAGCCCCAAATACCATGGTGGTTTACTCAAGTGCAGGTCTGACATTGTTTAGCTGGCTAGTGATGTCACTTACAGTAGACTTGACATTAAGTAGAGGGTTGTTCGGTTCTCAACTCAACGCCCGATGGAACTCCAAGCTACTCCGCTCGAGGTTCCACGATCAGGGTCCTTCGGTATTGTTACCAGGTGTATCTAAGATGGTCAGGACAAGCCCTAACGGTGCCTCACTTCTCAATCCTCCAAACCAGGTCCCTCTAAAGTTCCCACGGTGAGGTCATTCTATAGAGCATGAAAGCTCTCCCAGGCCCTGTCAAGCCTGGTCTCTCACGAGTACCGTTTGACCTCACACTAAAACTCAGTATTAATCTCGTTACAACATTACAACCATTATAGCTTATAGTTAACATAAACAGAAATACAATATGATTAATACAACAAGCCAAAGTATGAGTTGCCACGCCAAGCTGCCTCGCTGAGTTGCCACACTTGAGTTGCTTCGGTTACTTAATCTCAAACACTTTTGCCAATTAAGGAACTATCCCTAATCTCAGTATTACCTTCAAGCCCCCTCTACACTAGGTAACTTCAATTTTTTTCCAAATGTTGTCCCTTCATTTCCCATGACTCTTACTTATGTTTTAGTCTCTTGTGTTGCAAGGTGCGATTTCTCTGCACCATTTGGCCAACTGGACCTTGTAGAGGTTGCCCTTGATCAAAAAGGGTGAAGATTCTAATAAATTAGAGAAGGCCTGGAAGGTTGATCTGGAGAAGTTCAAGGGTGACCTGAAGAATGAGAGGGACTTGGTCGCCAATCTGAAGGCCGACCATGAGAAGGCTCTCAAAGCTAAAGATGATAGCGTCAAATCCAACATTGATGCCATTGTTAAAGCTACCCTGGTTGAGGCAAAAGACCAAATCATTGTCGACTAAAAAGTGTCCGATGAATTTGTGGAGTTCTGATTTGATTATCTAGAAAGGGGCATTAGGGCTGTTAGGCGATGGGCTACCCTTAAACATGTTAAGATCAGAAGCCTATCGCTTGACGACTTCATCATTCTTAGTTTTTCTGATCCTCATCTTGGTGCTTCTTTAGCCGAGGTTGAAAATACGTCTGTTTCCCCTACCGATACCAGCCCTCTGGAGGTGACAGAAAATAATGAGGAGTTGTCTAACCATGACAACGGTGATGAGGTCACCAACGTCAGAGTTAATGAGACTGCTCATGCAGGTGATGGTCCGCCCCGACTGAGGCTGAGGTTTAGATTTAAAGGCTTTCGAATTATCTCTCTTATTAAGACAGTTAAACATTTGTATTTTTGAATTTTGTATTTCTGAATTCTTGAATTCTGTTATCTGTAACCTCGGATATCATCAATGGATGACTGTTTGTTCTACATATGCTTTCCATTATTTTTATGTCTTGTGCTTGCTATCTTTTGAAGTACGATACCACCAACTAATGATGTTTAGGGTCTGAGATTACAACTCTAATAATGTTTCATCTCATACTCACCAAATCAATAATGTTTAAGTTTTGAGACCACCAAATTAATGATGTTTTATCTCATAATCACCAAATTAATGATGTTTAAGGTCTGAGATCACCAAACTAATGATGTTTCATCTCATACTCACCAAATTAATGATCTTTAAGGTCTGAGATCACCAAACTAATGATGTTTCATCTCATACTCACCAAATTAATGATGTTTAATGTCTGAGATCACAAAACTAATGATTTTTCATCTCATACTCACCAAATTAATGATGTTTAAGTTCTAAGACAACCAAACTAATGATGTATCATCTCATCCTCACTAAATTATTGATGTTTAAGTTCTGAGACCACCAAACTAATGATATTTTATCTCATACTCACCAAATTAATGATGTTTAAGGTCTGAGATCACCAAACTAATGATGTTTCATCTCATACTCACTAAATTAATGATGTTTAATGTCTGAGATCACCAAACTAATGATTTTTCATCTCATACTCACCAAATAAATGATGTTTAAGTTCTGAGACCACCAAACTAATGATGTTTCATCTCATACTCACCAAATTAATGATGTTTAAGTTCTGAGACCACTAAACTAATGATATTTTATCTCATACTCACCAAATTAATGATGTTTAAGGTCTAAGATCACCAAACTAATGATGTTTCATCTCATACTCACCAAATTAATGATGTTTTAGTAAATAACCACAACACATGATTTTTAATTCGGTCCCACCAAATTATGGGGTTATGTCATACCCCCTCTCATCGTTTTGAGAGTGCATGGTTGAGCATCATCTCGTCCATGCACTGTCATCTCGACTGAGAGAGTTTTTTTCACAGTATTCACCAAATTAATGATGTTTTAATAATTAAGTTAACCCTTATTGGTGTTATTGAAAGTCTATGGATGGGGTCGGCCCCCTTTCCAGGTTATCATTTCACCAAGGTTGGGTTGTTGCTATCTCACCACGAATAATGTTGTATAGATTTTAAGGGTATTTGAATTAAATCATTCAAGATAAAGTATATTATATATGAGAGAATAAACCATTTTCATTTTTCTCATTCATAATAGGCCCTTTTTACGATGATTCATAATGAAAAGCTCATATGCAATCATCTATTGGTAATACCTTTTTAAGTGGTCGGCATTCTAAGGGTTGGAGAATGGTTCCCCTTCTAAATTCTCTAACTGATAAGTTTCTGGGACCACCTCATCAGTAACCCTGTAAGGACTATGCTAGTTGGCATGAAGCTTGTTCATTTTCTGCCAGGTCTTCTTCAAAATAAGGTCTCTTACTACCATCGGCCTTGATTTTACCTCTTATTATAGAACTTGGTCATCCTACGTTGATAGGTTTCCACTCAGACCTCGACATCCTCTCTTCTTTCTTCAATTAGGTCAAGTCTTCTATCTGCCATAGTTCCCTCATGGTCGTACGTCTGAACTCTGTGGGTGGGGATACCAATCTATATTGGCACCACAACTTCTGCTCCATAAGCCAACATGAAGGGGGTTTCCCATGTCGGCATTTTCATCATCATTCGGTAAGCCCATAGTACAACATGTACCTCTTCAGTCCATTTACCCTTAGCCTCTTCCAACCTTTTCTTGATTCCATCAAGAATAGTTCTATTGGTGACCTCAGTCTGACCATTAGCTTGGGGTCGGCCAGGCAATGAGAATAACTGTTTGATTTCGACCCTTTTACAATACTTTTCAAGGGAAATGTTTTTGAAATGGGTACCATTGTGCGAGATGAGTGCATTAGGAAAGACGTATCTACAAATGATGTTCTTCCACGTGAACTAAGAGGTCTTCTTTTTCATAATCTTCACCATAGCCTCGGCCTCTACCCACTTTGAGAAGTAGTCTATCACAATAATCAAATATCTGTAGTTGCCCATGGCCCTCGGCAGAGGTCCAAGCAAATTAATCTCCCATACTGTAAATGGTTATGGTGAGGTGATAGACGTTAGAGGTTGATGGGGCTAGTGAGGGATGGCGGCAAACCACTGGCATTTGTCGCACTTCTTCACGTATTCAGTCGAGTCCTTGGCCAGGGTCAACCACCAATATCCTTAAGTGATGATCCTATTTGCCAATAATATATCCCTAATATGGCTTGAGTAATATTCTTCGTGAACATCCTTCAAAATGTAATCTACCTCGGTTGGGTTGACACATCTGAGGAGAGGCAAAATAAATCCCTTATTGTATAACACATCCCCTAGGATAGAGAACTTAGCAACTTTCTATCTCAACTTCCTTCTTTTGCTCTTAGACTCCGGCAAACTACCCTCTTTAATATACTGAATAATGGGGTCCACCCAAGATGGTCCCAGGTTTAAATTGAGGCAAAAATCCAGCTTCGCGTCATCCTCCTCTATTGACAGTCGATAAAGGATTTCTATTGGCACCAATCTCTTAGTCTCTTCCCATATTCCCAAAGCTAACCTTGCTCGAGTGTCGGCTCAGCTATTATCCAGCCGAGGCACTCTTTTGACTTTGATCTCACCAAATTCCTTCATCGTCGTCTTCCCTTTTGCTAGGTATCTTGTCATTCTATCGTCTTTGGCTTCATAAATCCCCAGGACCTGATTAACCACAAGCTGAGAATCATTATGGACTAAAATTTAGCCGACGTGGAAAGCTTTAGTTAGGGAGATTTCGACTATGAGGGCCTCATACTAACTCATTATTGGAAGCCTTAAAACTGAACCTCAACGCGTACTCTGTATCTATTCCGTTCGGGGCCGACATAATCAGGCGGGCTCCATTCCCATTTTCATAGGATAAACCATCAATAAACAAGTTCTATATTGCCCCTGTTAAAAATAAACCCTCTTCAATAACTCCATTTCTGAGAAAAAACTTGTCAGTCTCGGCTGTTGGATTTCTTATGGTGCTTCTCTCGGCCTTTGCCAGTTCGGTACGGGTTTTGATTAAACTTTTAAGGCTATCTGCTTTTTCACTATCGGCGTCAGTCCAGGTGAACTCTACCATAAAGTTTGTTAGGGCTTGCCCCTTGATTGCCACCCTCGACTGATAGACTATGTCATATTCTCCTAGCTCAACGGCCCAGGTCATCAATCTACCTGATTTCTTAGGTTTATGGATGACTTGCCTAAGGGGAGAGTTCATCAAGACAACCATTGTATGATCTTGAAAAATAAGGCTTAATCTTTCTTGAAGCATGGATGAGGGCATAGGCCAGTTTTTTCATCTTAGGTTACCTCTGTTCAGCCCCCTGTAGGGCCTTGCTATTGAAATACACTAGTCTTTTTATACTATTATCATCTCGTACTATCTCCGCGCTGATAGCCGACTCAGACACGGCTAAGTAAAGATAAAGCTTCTCTCCTTGGACAGTACGAGATAGCAAAAGTGGAGAGACAAGATAAGACTTCAGATCTATAAAAGCTTTATCGTATTCCTCATCCCACTCAAAGGCCTTTCTAAGAGTCTTAAAAATTGGAAGACATTTATCAGTGGCTCTTGAGACAAACCTATTTAATGCGACTACTCTTCCGATCAGCCTCTACACTTTCTTGATGATCCTTGGTGTCTTCATCTTTAGTGGGGACTTTATCTTCTCTGGGTTAGCTTCTGTACCCATCTGATTGACAATAAAACCCAAGAACTTGCTAGATCTGACGCCGAAGACACACTTGGCTAGATTGAGCTTCATCTTGTAATCTTCCATGGTGTTGAAAGTTTTTTTAAGGTCGGCCACATGAGTGTCGGCCTTCAGACTCTTGGTCAACATAAACCTCCATAGAATTTCCAATATAGTTTTCAAACATCTTGTTCACCAACCGCTAATATGTTGCCCTGACATTCTTCAAGCCAAAAGGCATAACCTTATAATAATAAGTCCCCTTATCAGTGATGAATGATGACTTCTCTACATTGGCTGGGTCCATACAAATTTGGTTGTAGCCGGAGTATGCATCTATGAAACTCATTAATTCATGTCATGCCATAGTATCTACCATCTGATCAATTCGAAGGAGAGGGAAGATGTCTTTAGGACAAGACTTGTTCAAATCAATAAAGTCCACACACATTCTCCATTTCTCGTTGGCTTTAGGTACTATTACAACATTTGAAAGTCATCCAGGGTACATCACTTTTTTAATGAACTCTTCCTTCTCCATCTTTTTTATTTCATCCCTAATAACCTCATACTTCTCCCTAGAATAGACTCTCCTTCTCTGTTTTACCATCTTGGCACCATCAATAACGTTCAACTTGTGGGACATTACTTTTGGGTTAATCCCAGGCATGTCATCGCGACTCCACATGAAGATTCTTTGTCTCTTCCTCAAAAATTCAATAAGCTCATCCTCGATCTCCTATTTTAGAGCTTTGCCAATCTGGATGGTTTTTTTCGGCTCATCCTCATTGAGGACGATCGGTTCTACCTCTTCTGTGGCCTCCCCTTTCTTAAGTTTTGTCTCATCTCTGGGATCAAGGGTGTCAATGTTGTACGTGGTGGTTATTTTCTTGTGTTCTTCTCTCTCCTTTACTGAGTTAAAGTAGGATTCTCGCACCGACATTTGGACACCTTGAACTTCCCCTACCCCATATGGAGTCGAGAAATTTATTATTTGGTGGATCGTTGAAGGCACGGCCTCAAACCCCTTAAGAGCTACTCGTCTTAGTATGAGGTTATAAGCCGAGAAGATGTTTTCATCCATCATAAAAAAGTTAATCTTCTTGTTCAGCCTCTCTGTCCACTCGTCCCTGATTCGGACATCCATTTCATACATCCCCAGAGGGTGAACCTTTTCCCCACTGAATCCAATCAGAGGATGATGATATGGGACAAGCATGGACCGGCTAAGTCCTAAGCCTTTGAAGCACGACCAGAACATGACATCTGCAGATCTTCCTCCATCAATAAATATTCTCGGTACCTCACACCCATGTACTCTGGTGGTAATAATGAGTGGCTCATCACGAGGAGATAGGATACCCTTGAAATTTAGTCTAAAAAAGCCAACTATAAGGGTTTCCATGTCCACTTTCTTCCTTTTTTCGAGCTTAACATCAATAGAGGCTAAGTTTACAACCTCGACCTTGGTTATTGCCTTAGTCTCAATAACATTCACCTTGCAATCGGCCACCTCAGAGCCTCCTCCTTCAAGTCCTCCATAAATTATTCCCATATCAAATAAGATCATTTTGAGCCTCTTTACGGGGACGTTATCATCCTTTGGTGGGAGATTCGAATCATCACTGTCATCATTCGACGGGTCATTCTGCTTGGTTGGAACTTCCTCTCTACATCTATCATTTCTCCTTTTTTTGGGGTCGTCTCGACCTAAACTATCCTTATCAACATATCACCTCAACTTACAAGATTTTAACATTTTTTCTATCTCATTTTTTAGGGCGAAACATTTATCGGTGATGTGCCTATGATCTTGGTGAAATTTGCACCAAAGATTTCTATTTCTTTTGTGAGGAACTATCTTCAGCTTTTTCGACCACCTAAAAGACCGATAATTTTTTATCTCATTCAAAATGTGCTCAAATATAACTGTTAAAGGTGTATAGTCCACAAACTTATCGTCTATTGGCCTTTTCTTGCTATCCTTCCCCTTGAACTACTGACCCTTTCCATCATCGGGGGATCTTTTTTCCTCATCTTCTTTTGCGGCCATTGCCTCTTTTGCATTCATGAGTCTCCCGACCGTAGCCAAGAGTTCATCCATGGACTTTGAAGGGTCCTCGTTCAGCTTCTATAGTAGATTTCCTTTTTGAAGACCTCCCATAAGGGTTGTCATCACGATACTTTCTGTATAGTCTTCGATTTCTAGCTTCTCCTTGTTAAAATGGGCTATATATTCCCTTAGAGTCTCTTCCTTACCTGGTTTGATGTACAACAGGTGGGTCATCTGCTTCCTAGGTTTTACCCCAAAATAAAAGTTGTGGACAAAACTATCGGCCAGCTGGTTAAAACTTCCTATAGAGTTCTTAAGAAGGGAGGTGAACCATACGTGGGTTTCCCATATTAACGTGCTTGAGAAAGCTCGAAATATCATCTTTTCTAATATTGAATAGATATCAGAGGTCAACTGATACATCTCCACGTAATGCACCGGATTTGTGCTTCCGTCATACTTTGGTGTAACTATCGGTGGTTTGAACTTGGTCGGGGTTGGATAGTTTAGTATCTTTGCAATGAATGGGGATCCTTCAGCCTATCCCCTCTGTAAGGAGTCTCGGCTTTTTATGATATCTCCTATTTTGTTCTCTAACCTCTGTATGGATTCATTCCAAGGCTTGTCTGCTGCAACATCAGATTTTATAGGGATGGAATTTTCCCCAACCCCTTCTCTATCATCTGGTCGAGATGATCACTCTTTGTTAGTCGGTCAGGCCGAGGGTAACCTATCTAGACACCTAGGTTAGCTGATGACCTATCTTTTCTCCTCTCGATCTTGGGGAGGTCTACAGTCGTCTCCCCTCACATTTCTTCTTGAATCGGAAACACTCCTTGATCTGGATAAACGGTTCATCATATCTTCCTGAGGTCTGAGCGTATCAAAGGCTGGCCCTCTACTTAGCCTGTCTGAGGCTGATTGCCTTAGTTTATAGTCCCAATTGGTCTTGCGCTCTCAGCTAGGCCTCCGTCCTTGCTCCCTTCCTTGCCGAACATGACACATAGTTCCTCTGGATATCTCATGAGGTTCCCAACATTCGAACTCTCCCTCTTCGTTGTCAAGGTCATCCCCAACTAAGTCTCTATCTCTGACACGGTGGAAGGTCTTTTTTTAGAGCTTGTAGGTCCCTTGGCTTAATGACCTAGTTCACCTTTCCTAGCGGTCGGAGTTATAAATTCTGATCCAGCATCGCCAGTCCTGGCCGTGAAATTCTGGCTAAACATAGAAAACTTATTTTGCATTTGTTGTCGGCTAGCTATGAGGGGGCAGAGCGTAATCTCCACTTTAGACATCTCTGACTGGGGAGGTTCTTGGTAGGAACTTACACCACCTCTGTGTGTTAGTGCCAGTTGATTCTCAGGTAAAGGAGGTGGATCCATTGCCATTAGTGTAAGTTGTTTGAGTTATGAGCTGGAGAAGGAGAGCTTAAATGCTCAACAAGAGCTCCTTTAATGGTGAAACAACACCACGAAGAGGGAGGACTGGTTCACCACCAGAGACTCTGATGAGTATAAGTTAAAATTAGTGAAGAGATGGCTATTCTCGTTCCCACAAACGATGCCAGATTGATTATGCTATAATCAGTACAACCTGATCAAGATGAGACTACGAATAGCTTAAACTCAATCACAGCACGATAATGGAGATGGATATATGTATATATGAAAGAAAAAGAGGAGGATATGAAGATGAACTCAATAATTTAAAGTGGTTCGTCCAATTAAGCCTACATCAACTGTGTGAGTGTGTGAGAAATCCATTAAACAATGGCACTAATGGCCATGGATATAACACTCAAGCTTTCTCTCCATTTTGTATATAATTGGACAGAGTTTTGTTAGGGTTGTAAATTTTGGATCTCTTATCATGGAGAAGATGAAGTGTATATATAGGTCTTGGGTGGTGTAATGTACCTCTCAAGCATGTAATCAGCATGTGCATGAGGAAACTCCCAATAAGATGTAGACACTTGTCTTTGGCATATGGACACAATAATGATATAATATTCCCTCACGTGAAGGAATGATCTTGTTATAACAAAATTGCCCACGTGAGCATACCCCTTCTGTACTTGCATATACTCGTGCTAACGGATATCGTCTGTGGAAACCTCGGCCTGAGAGGGTACGAGGTTGCTAATTCCTGTAGGATGGTCCCACGCTATCATAAGTATGACCTCAGTTGGATAGACCGAACCAAGTTTGGATTAACTGAGTCACTGCTATTATCGATTGTGGTAAAGTACGAAGATGGTGCTAGTTGAATAGATGATACTCTTACGGTCTCGGCTTTCCACATGGTCAAGGCTAGTTGAGGTGAGGCTGACCCTTATCGAGATGACCCCACTAATGACATGTGGGGCTCTTATGATCACTCGGCCATGAGATGTGATGCCACTCATCTTAAGAGACAAGGGTACACTTTGGCCATATCATGCACTATGGCAGGACCCTCGCAAGAAGCAGCAGGGAAAGGTGACTTATCTGCAGCAGGGGCTACTAAAGGAATAGTAGCAAAAGGCATTGATAAAGTGGTGTCATGGGCCAGCTAAAAAAATAAAAAAAATAAATGACTCCTCAATACAAGTTAGCTAGAAGATAATATGTGGATGGTCGATATAATACTTGGGCTCCATCCAAAGAAGAAGGATGGAAAGTGAGTGTTGTCGTAGCACATGTTGTGGTATTAACCTGCTTATCATAAAATTGTTAGGAACTTTTATCATCATAACTACGAAAAATCTACTAGTACCTGAATAGAAGAAGGATCCTATGAAATAGGCTTAGCATTTGAAGCTATAGTAAATATTGGCCCATGAGGAATAGGCTGGACCAAAGGTCTACCATCCATAGAGATGTATATCTAGGAAATAGGGTTCCTCCCTGAGGGGACAACCCCGAAACAGTGGTCTCAAGAAAAGACAGAATCTCCCCTACAAAAGAGAGTCTAAGAGATACAGAGCCCTGGGGAATGAAAAGTGACAAAGGATATAAGGGTCAAAGGCATAGTAATAAAAAAATAAAATAAAAACAAATGGTACCAAGAGAACAAGCAGACCTCAGAAGATGAGGAAGCCATGGGCTCAATTGCAGAAGTGCCTGCTATTGAAGCATGAGAATATGAGGCAGCAGGACTAGAGGACACAATCCTCTGGAATCATAAACAGATAGAAGACACAATGGAAAAGGGATAAAAAAAGAAGAGAACAGTGAGATTGGCCATTTAAAAGAAATCGAAGAAATTTCGTGACAGAAAAAGGGGTCACAGAAGCGACCTTGGTGCTAATAGGATGCACCGATAAAAGATGTAAGAAAATATAACATATGGCACTTAGTAAGATGAGTGTAAATAGAGATTATCAAATCATACAATCTCTTTATGGCTGGAGGAAATAACAAACCTCTCTATAAACGCCTCTGGAGGAAATAAGCATAGAATGCCTCTCTCGCTGGAAAGGTACACGAGGAAATGGAGGAGGCGAGGGGCCGCTCGTCTCAAAAGAATCATCTTACGAAAGTATTGCAATAAAAAAATTAGTAAACAAATCAATGATGATAATAACAGAAAATCATATGCATGAAAGTCCCAAGTAAAGAAAGACTTAAAGAAGTAAGATGCACATTTTGACCTTATGGAAGGGGCCTGAAAGGAGAGCTAGTCCTTGATAGAGAATGCGGTGTCTCATCATCACTAGAAGAATCCCTCAAAACTGATAACAAAGCACAAGTGTCAGTAGTTCTTTCACTACAAAAATCCAAGTCATCCACATCATTCGAAGAAAAACTATGATCATCGTAGGAAGGTGTGCTTCTAGAGTCAACTAGTTCCTCTTCCAATGAGGGGGAGGGGAACCAGCAGGTGAAACTCCATAAGATCTAGTTTCTCTAAGTAAAGAATATTTGGATGTAGTACCTTCTGCAACAGTAATATACGTGACTTTTGTCTCCTGAGAAGAGAAGCACATAGCCTCGTAACCTTGCTCCCCGACAGACCTATAGGTATCCTCTACCCTAACATCATCGATAACTAAACCCTATTCCAATGCAGAGCGAGCATCAACATCAACATCGATCATCTTCTTCTTCTTAGCAGCTCTAGTCCTCACAAGAGAAGTGGGTGGAGAGGGAGCAAGAGTTGTAGCAGTAATGAAGTTCGACACATTCGCATCTAGATGCTTTCTCTTTCTCATCGTAGGAGCATTTCCTTTCCTTTACCTTTGGACTAGACTTTGGATTTGGGAGGATACAAGTTAGTTTGCTTCAGCTAGGTGGACTCATCAAGAAGGGGCTTCACTAAGATGGGAATAACTTGCTCTAGGGGGTCTTTGGTGTAGTGATGAGATGCCAAGTGTCCTTTTGAGTTCTTTTGATTAGAAATTGATCCCTGACATACTTGGTGGGAACGGTCTCATGTGGCGGTCCAGCCACACAGTTTTGAATGAGAAGAGCTTTTCACTGCTAGAATAGGAACCAGGAGGAAGTGAATGAAGGCAGGAGATCACAAGGAGGCACATATAATCCCCCCAAGTGTCTCACCCTGTGGACCATCCCCTAAAAATTCAACTTACTATAAGCCTCTAAGTAAAACTCTGAGGGGTTGCTACTCGAAGTATAGGTAGGGGTGTGAATGCCCTGGTCATAATCAAATTGCCTCCTCACACGTTCAGAGTGATAGAACTCACTACCTTGAGCTAGCTTAGTCACATAAGGAAGAAGACCCGATAGTAACATCTCTAACACATTGATGTGTGGGCAAGTAGAGACAATATCCATATTTGAAGGGCAATAGAAAATGCCACCATCACCAGAGAAGGATGGCTAACTAAAAGTGCTGTCAGGGCAATTGTTGTAAGGGCAAAAGTGAAAATTCTCAATATTGTCAATCAAAAACCTAGGGGTTTCTTGGGGGCATTCTTGTGCCATCTCATAAGGCGAGCAACATTGTTGTGACAGGACCTTGCCTCTAGGGAAAACTGTGGAAAATGCTCAAAAAGAAAAGCCATCAAAACAAGGGAGTTACCAAAATTAGCGGAATCATAGCGGCCACAAGATCTCTCTACATCTACATGAGCGCGGTCCAGCCAAGTATAGTGAGACACAAGGGTCAAAGAAACAAAGGGTATTCTCCTCCCTCATTCCAACCTGATAACCAGTTTGAATAGGTGATCGCGGGGAGAGTCCTCTGGTTTGCCTGGCAATAATTTATCTACTAAAAAATGTTACTAGGTAAGCAGCTAAGTGTGAGGAGGAATGGACTTTGGGGCCATCCTGACTCTTGATAACCCAACTGAAAGTATCCCCCTTGGGGGCCTATTCGAAATCTTTAAACCAATACCGTTGCCACTTAGCAAAAGAATGTTTGGTGAGACCAGTCACATTACTAGACACATATATCGAACACTCAGAAAGAGATGATTGTAACTCTTCTACCATCTCTTACTCGAGGGGGTCCTCATAACCCTTAATAAAAACTAGGGGTGTAAGCGGTACGGTTTGGTCGGTAAATAGTAGATACTAATACCAAAACCAAACTCTGGATGGTAAAACCAAACCATACCAGTTTACCACCCGGTACACCAAAATCAATACCAAAACCAAATCGGTCGGTATTTCGGTTATTTCGGTAATTTTGGTTTTTTTTCTGGTTTCGGTAAATTCTGTTTTTTTTTTGTTTCGGTTTTTTCTGGTTTCGATAAACAACACTAAAAGCCCCAAAAAACCAAAAACAAAACCAACCAACTTTTATAAATATTAAAACCAAAACCAACTTTTTTCTGGTTTTGGTAAATTGGGTACGGTAATTTTGGTAAATTCGGTACAATACGATAATTTTGGTGCGATTTTTTCTGGTTTCGGTAAATTCGGTATGGTATGGTAATTTCAGTACGGTTTTTTCTGGTTTCAGTAAATTCGGTACGATAATTTCGGTAAATCAATTTTTTAAATATTAAAACCAAAACCAACCAACTTTTTTACGGTAATTTCGATTTCGATAAGACCGATTTTTGGTATTTTAATATATGAAACCAAAACCATTTTTTTCGGACCAAAATGGTACGGTACAGTAAAAACCCGTACCGCTTCCACCCCTAATAAAAACATGCCCCCTCAGAAAATGAAGGACAAATAACTTGCAAATATGCTCCATGGTAATAGTGAACTCGCCCCAGCCAATTACAAAAGTGTGAGACTCCCTGCTCCAACGAGAAAGAAAAAGATTGAGGGTGGTGCCATGTTTAGCCATAGTGGAAGATTTTAAACTATCAACTACAATCAGAAGGCCAAGTTACCAAAGTACGGCCTTACACGGAAGATTGTCAAGAATATGGTCAACTAAAGCATCCCACTCTTCAATGGCACCTCACGCGACTTTAATCTCAATATTAGAATAAGGAAAATCATCGCACTCTACTCTAACGTAAAGAATAGAATCAATAAGAATAATGGGAGATTCAGTAGACTTACTCAGATCCACCCGGGGTCGCTCGATAATGTTGGCGACAAATTTCTCCTCAAACTGGGCAAGAGAGGTCATAAATTTATCTTATGGCCTAAAATAAGGTACGCGACGATAAAGGATAAAATCCCATCCTTGACTCTTACGCATGTAATCTTGATAAGATTGAGAAGTGGAAGGAGTGGATGAGGAACCTCTAGCAACTAATGGTTCGAGGGAGGAACCCATTGTGTTAGAAATTCCATACAAGTAACTCCTAACAGCAACCCCAAGCAAGGAACCACCAGGCGAGGAACCCCCAAGCGAGGGACCCCCAAAAACAAGTCCATGTGAGGAACCTCAAAGCAAGGGACCTCCAACAGCAACTCCAGACGAGGAACCTCTAAGCGAGGGATCCCCAAAAGCAACTCCATGTGAGGAACCCCCAAGCGAGGGACCTCCAATTGTAACTCCAGACGAGGAACCCCCAAGCGAGAGACCTCCAACAACAACTCCAGATGAGGAGCCCCTAAGCAAGGGATCCCCTACGGAGAAACCAAGTGAGGAATCCTTGCCAATCATACCCCTCAATGAGGAACCCCTACTGCAAGAATTTTCAAAACCAAGCGCCCCACCAGCAGCATCCCTCACAGAACTTGGGTCAAAACCCTTTCCTCCAGATAAGATACCCCCAATGGTAGGGACCCTAAATGACGAGATCCCATATTTTGAGGAACCTAAAGTGACGTCGGTGATTTGCGATATGTCCGAGGGTGGGATAAGTGCGAAAAGGCCTTAAACAGTTGTTATCGTGGTGGTTTCAGTAGCCACCTTCGGAGAAATGGTGATAGAAATGGGTAAAGACACTATTACAAGGGGAATGAAAGTGGTAGTGATGGCGGTAGAAATATTCGATGATGAAGAAGCCATTAAAATGGGTGGGAAGAGTTTGAAATGAATAAAAGACTATGGATGTTTTTTTTTGCTAGAATGACAAAAGCTCTCAAATGATCTTTTAAGAAGATAATGAGAATGACGGCAAAAGCAAGGGTTTTATGTTCAAAAAGCTTTTATATGAAAATAGAAAAATGAGTGGGAATACCAAAAGGTTAGCAGATCTTTTTCCTAAATGATGAGATGATAGTTCCCATGTTAACATGTGCTGCCTTGAGACCTTAAAACCTGGAATGAAGGGACAGCGTATTTAATGACCCTAGAGGTAATAATGACGAAGTCCTAGGATCCTGTGAAAAAAATTTGAAAATTGAATCGACAACGTACAATGCCTTTTAGTTTACCCAACATAATAGACTTTACACGAGGGGCTAATATATAGGGTGAAAATCTGCTACTAAAGCCGTTTAATATAAAATTAAATTATTTAAGTAACTCCGAACTATTTTTTGAGGAAACTCTTTTCTTAAAATCAAATCAAATTAATCAGAAGAAGTGTTTATCAAAATATGTACGAGATCAGTTTAAGATTTGTTAATAGGTTTGATGAATCCATTTTTAAAAAACTTTAAACACAGCACAATCAAGAATTAGATGAGGAGATATAGAAAGATTAAGAACAAAGATTTTTAACGTGGTAAAACCTCACCCAACTGAGGAAACATCCACGACTCCCTCTACGGAGTAAACCAAAAATTCACTAAAACAAATTATAACAGTTACAAACTATATAACACACATGCACACAAATCATACCTATACAAGTTTAGAAATGTACCCAATGGTGTCCTTATAACTTCTCTGCAGTTATGTTTGTTGATGTTGTTCTCCCAGTTTGCTAACTTCCAATTTGTTCAAGTTCTTTACGTCGACTCTTGTTCTTGAGATCTTATTACCAACACTTTTAGTGTGGTAGGGTGATAGTGTTTGTGAAGGTGCTTTCTAACACATGCATGCACACACACACACACACACACACACACACACACACACACTTATTTTATACAAACAGTCCTATCAAATTACATATAAGATCTATATGCTGTGATTTTCTATTTCTCTCTTCTTATAAAACTAAAACCTTATTTGACCTTTATTTTAATCCCAGAATCCACGGCTATCTTGCTCAGAAGACGTATCAAAATCTTAATCAATCACGGGTTTTGAGAATATTTTTGAGATTGAAAATCACCAAGTGCGATTCCAACTAGGTCGAAGGTCTTGTTTCAAAAGAACTAGAAACATAATTTTTTTTGTTGATTTCGTAGATAAAAACATTTAGAGAAACAAATCAACAAATATTTTCTCAAGATGAGAAACTAAATATGCAGATCTGTGTGAAATATAGCATGCAATGACTTAGATCTAAGATTTCTATGAAAGAAGAAACATAGATCTAAACAGATGTTTAATTTGATAACAAGATCTGAGAACGAAGAGGTTACAGCAACAAAATTAACAAACCAATCACTAAAAATCTCTCAAACACTCAAGGTTGTGTTTGGTATATTCTGGTTTTGAAAGAGGTTATGGTTTGAATATAGTTTTGGACGATTTAGGGTTAGGGTTTCCTAACTCTGGTTTCTCTCCCTCTCTTCCCTCTTCTCTCTTCTCTCTCGAATGAACAAAGTGGCAAAAGTCTCAGATTGCTGGGGGGGCTCCTTTTATAGGAGGCTGAGAAGATTCGAGAAAATAATTCAAAATCAAGGGCTACGATCTGGTCTTGGAGGATTGACTTTGATCTAATGGTTTAAACAGAGGCGGTGATTAAAACGCTTCTGATTGGCTCAAAATGGTTTCACCAGGATTGTATAAGTTTAAAATATATTTCAAAGGAACCCCTCCAAGGCCTCCAACAGGTTCAAAAGATAGTTTGGACGAGAGACCCCTCCATCCCTCCTGCTATAAGATTTGGGTGAGGGACCCTTCCAGCCCTCCTATAGTGATATTTCCAGTAGGGACCCCTTCAGCCCTGCGGCAATGAGATTTGCAGTACAGACTCCTCTAGCCCTCCTGTAAAGAAGTTTCAAAGATAGTTAAACGAGGGACCCCTCTAGCCCTCGTGCAAGTAGATTTTGACGAGAGACCCCTCCAACCCTCCTACAATGAGATTTGCAGTAGGGCCCCCTCCAGCCCTCCTACAAGGAGATTTGAGGGATAAACCCCTCTAACCCTCTTGCAATGAGATTTACAGTAGGCTTCATCCCTCATATAAATAAGTTTCAATGATATTTTTGAGAAGAATCCCCTCCAAAGCCTCCTTTAAGTTCAAAAGATAGTTTAGATAAGGTACCCCTTTCTCCCAAACTAAAACTAGTTGAAATTATGCCTTGGCAGGGAAGTCCATAAAGGAAGACCCCTCTACCACGACCAAATAGAGAAAGGAAAGCCTAGTGAGGAAGCCCATAGTGAAGGACTCTTCCAGCAAATGTTCAAATAGTATTTATGCTACAACAGGAGGATCCAAGAGGTGACCCTCTGAATAGAATAGCCTAGGATGAGAGGATCCAACACGAATAGTCCCTCATTATAAAGAAATAAGTTCTTTTATAGAATAAGAGTACTAACACTTACTTTCTTATACATCTAACCTAGTTGAGTAGGCATGTCTCAAATAGGCCAGTTGGGATCTCTTGGGAGTTTTGGCTTGGCGGTTGAGGAACAAAGTTTGTTGAGAAATCTCAACCACTTATCCTTTTAGAATTGAGAGAATACTAGTAGAATGACCATAGGGTTTAATCAAAGTCCTCACAAAATTAACACTCAGTCATAATTGAAATGAGCAACCAAGAGGTTACTCACTAAAAAAGAATTAAGAGAATACTAGTAGAATGACCATAGGGTTTACTCAAAGTCCTCACAAAATTCACACTCAGTCATAACTGAAATGAGCAGCTAAGAGGTTACTGACTAGAAATTAACTTTCTTTATAAAAATGATTTTAGATAATGGGGTCCTCAACACCCCCCCCCCCCCCCAAGTTTACAAAGTTTGTACCAGAAGTTGTCATTTTAAAAGATATTTACCAAATAAGATATTTTGTCTCCATTAGGAGGCACATTTGCTTTTTGACTTTGGCACACACCAGGTGGCACCTATCAGAGGGGACAGGCGGCTGCACACAAGTAGGGATAAATGGTACATTTAAGACCTTATACCTCACCAACCCTATTAAATTTAGCGCCCAAAAGTGCCAACTCAGTCCTAATGCCCAACTATAAATAGGACCCCTGGGCAAGATCAAGTAAGAATCATAACTCAAGTCATATTGTTACTCTGTGAAAATCATACCAGAACCTCCTAGTATTCTCTCCCTGCTCTCTCTCTCTAGTGCTAAGTGCTTTGTTCTTTCACTCCCCACTGACATCCATCACTCTCAGGAGTTTCTCTTCGAAAAAGTTACCATTATTATTGTGAAGTTCATCTTCTTGCAAGGAGCTGAGTTCCAGCTTGAGTTCCATTTTTACCAAAAGAAAAAGGTTTAACCAAAACCTGCTCTAAAAGTTCTTGAGAACTTTTAAGGCATAGTTCATTGAAGTGGGTCACGCCTCACCCAATTCAGTATTTTACCAAGCCCTAGTCACACTACCCTCCTACAGGGTAGTTATTTCTTTCACATTCTTTTAGGTTTCTTACTAGGTATGGGACTAGTAGGTAGGTCTTGACTGTTGTTAACACTTTCGATGTATTGTACTAGTTAGTGTAGGTTTTATTAATGGGAAATTTTGGGGTGGAGCTGAATTGTACGTCATTTTCATTGAATCATTAGCCTAGATGCAAGGCTAGGTAGTAACTATTGGTAGGTATCATTTCGAGAAGATATGCTAGGACATACTTGTGTTTTGAAAACCTCTAGGTATGGGACTAGGGGTGGTTTGAGGATTTATGCTCGATTAAAGGATGGGGATAACTAAAAATAATGAAAACTTGATAAAATTGATAATTAATGCCTAAGATAATAAATGGGTGTAAAAATAAATTTTACATCTTGAGTATGTGCAAAATAAATGATAATTGGGTTGAATGGCTATAACGATGTGGGTGTATGTTGGCGTCACGAGTATGTGCAGGGTTGAGAATAATTGGGCCGATTGGCTATAGTGACGCATCGTGCGTGGAACCTCACGAGTATGTGCAGAGCTAATGAAATTGGGTTGACTGACTATAGTAAAGGGAAGGGGTTTGATGTGAGAAACCTTAAGCGCTCCAAGAATATGTGCATGATCGATAATTAGGTTAACTGGCTATAGTGGTGTCGCAGGAATAAAAATAATTATTTATTTAAATTAAGTAAGAATAAAAGACAATGTTTAAATTGAAATTGTAATTGAATATTTGGGCTCAAATAATGTAGCGACTTAGTTATGTGGGTAGATAATGATAGTTTATTTTTACTTTCATGTTAATATATATATATATATATATATATATATATATATATATATATATATATATATATATATCATTTAATTTAAAATACTCTAGTGTGATATTTATCATGTATAATGCTTTGGTCTGGTTTTTGGGCCCTAATTGGGAGGAGTAGCTAGTGTTCATGCGGTGGGCTCTGACCCATTGCGTTGACTAGCATTTCAGGTATAGTGCTGGAGTATCTACATACCATGGTTTAGAGACATTTGGAGTACAGCTGGATATTTATTTTATCGCTTTAGTAGTAGATTGATTTATTTTCATTTAGTCATTTTATTATAAGACTTTCATTTATGAATTTTGTTGGCAAATCGATTCCATATTTGTTTACGATTTCAGTAAGGTATTTATAGTTTGATTATTTCATTTTCGTTTAATAAATTGGAGTTGGATTTATTTTGTAAGAGCATGGTGATGGATTTTATTTTGCATGAATGTTTAGATTGGTTGGATAGATCTGAATATTATCTTGTGAATTTTTGTTTAAAATGTCTCATATTACTGTCACATGCTGAGAATAATAACTTATTTAGTGAGGCCCGACGTATTTTGGTGGCAGCGGCTAGCCACCTCACTTGTAAGAATGCATGGAGTGTTACCGATGGTATCAGAGCATGGTCTTGGGTCTCGAAGTTTGTGAATTTGGTAAACTTCCATGTTATCGATCTTTAATTCCCTTTATTGATTCATAGTCGCTTAGGTATTGGGCCTAGCATACGTGTTAGTTGTACTTCTTAGAGATAGAAAATTTTGTGTAAAGGACATTGTTGGCATTGAGGTGAGAAGTAGTAATCTTGATGTGACGATCCTTAGAGTTGATTTTTGAGATGGTATTTATTTAGTGATGATGTGATTTGATTTGAGGACTTAAGTGTTGCGATGACTTTTCTAGATAGAATCGAGTGGTAATTCGTGGAAGAGAATAGTATACCGTTATTTTTATAGTTATTTGTATGTATATAGTTAGAAAATATATTGTATTTTTGTCCATATGATAGGTGCGTGTAGGAATAGGTGTATAGGCACCCATTTGTGGCATTCTACAGGTAGGCATATGTAAGCCTTACTTTATTTGCGCGTTTTACGTTTGAAATTTACGCTTTGCCAAATTTTGAGGACGAAATTCCTTTTCTAGTGGGGAAGTATGTAACACCCCATAGTTTTAGACCGTTTATTTAAACAGTCGTAATAGAAAGTCGAAAAAATGTGTTTATTTTAATTTGGATTATTTTTGGTATTTAACATGTTGATTTTATTATTTGAAAATTTGGGGTTTTAAGACGATTTTAAATAGGGGGGAAAATTGGGTTTTTCATACATTTAAACATTTTTGGTCTTCATGGGCACTTACTCAGGGGCGAATCGATTCGGTCCTGGTGGGCGAATCAATTCGCATTGGGCAGTGCTGACAGTTTTGGTTAGTTTTTAGAGTTTGAGTTATATTAAAATTACTCCACCTCCTAATATAAATATAATTAGGGGTTTGACTTTTTAAAGCACTTTTATATCAAACCTAAGAGAAGTAGCCTCCCTTATTTACATCTCCTTTCATATACAAAACCCTAACCCCATTTAAAACCAAGATTCAATCCAAGTTTTGAATGTTCAAACCAAGTTTTCTCAGGATCATTCAAGAACTCGTCCTCATTGTTTTCTCGAGAGGAACGCAATTGTACAATCAGTTTTTTCAAGAGATATTTTACAGGAATGAATACTTATATTGTCCCCCTTTAGTATTATGCTTTTAAATGTTACCCAAACACTAATAATCACAATTTTCTTCAAATAAATTAGAGAGACTTGTTAGGAAAAGTGAAACTAAATTTGGGACTATTCTTATTCATATCTATAATACGAATTAAGACTCAAAAATTTCGCATGCTTAGATTAAAGGTTGGGATTCCGTTAGAATATGTATGTTCGCATGTTGGAATAAATCATATGAACTTTATAAATTGACATTGACTTGAAAAATCATGTTATTTATTTGTTGCTTGTACAATAGAAATTTATTATTATATGCTCCCAAAATATGCATGTTAATGCAAATTGTATATGTTGGTGAAAAAGGAATTGTTTAATTAATATTAAATTAAGCGAAGATATATTGGATAAATAGTAATCTTATGATTGAATTAAATAATTGTTGTGTTAGTATAAAAATATGCTTTATGTGATCATGAATTGTGCCTATATTCAACACCGCGGGATGACGAGATTGTTGGGGTAGTTATTGCTTTCACCTTATTTTTTATTGCTTGCTAGGTATGGGACTAGCAGGTAGGACTTGGTTATTTTTAACACATTCTAGGTATGGGACTAATTAGTGTAGATTTTAGGATGGATAATTTTGGGGTGGGGCTGAATTGTACGTCATTTTTGTTGAATTGTTAGCCAAGGTGCGAGGCTAGGTAGTAACTATCAGTAGGTATTCTTTCGAGAAGATAGTCTATGTAATACTTGTGTCTTAGAAACCTCTAGTTATGGGACTAGGGGTGGTTTGAGGATTTATGCTCGATAAAATGGTGGGATTAACTAAAAATAATGACAACTTGAGAAAATTGATAATAAATGCCTAAGATAATATATGGGTATAAAAATAAATTTTGCGTCATGAGTATGTGCAGAACTAACGATAATTGGGTTGACTGACTATAGTGACGTGTGTATGTATTGGCGTCACGAGTATTTACGGGTCTAATGATAATTGGGTCGACTGACTATAGTGACGTGTCTTAAGTGGAAACTCATGAGTATGTGCAGAGCTAATGAAATTGGGTTGACTGGCAATAGTGAGGATAAGGGTTAGAATGTGTAGAACCTTAAACGCGCCAAGAGTATGTGTAGGACCGATAATTAGGTTGACTGTCTATAGTGGTATCGCACAAATAAAAATAATTAGATAACTAAATTAAGTAAGGATAAGAGAAAATATTTAAATTAAAGTTGTAATGGAATAATTGGGCTCAAATAATGTGGCGATTTAGTAATGTGGGTAGATAGTGGTAGTTTATTTTTGCTTGCGTGTTAATATATATATATATATATATATATATATATATATTATTTAATTTAAAATACTATATTGTGATATTCAACATGTATAATCCTTCTATTTGGGTTTACTGACCCTAACTGGGAGGAGTAGATAGTGTTCATGCAGTGGGCTCGGACCCATTGTGTTGACTGACGGTATAGTGCTGGAGTAGCTGCATAGCATGGTTTGAAGACATTTGAAGTGCAACTGAATATTTATGTTATCGCTTTAGTAGTAGTTTGATTTATTTTCATTCAGTCGTTTTATTATCAGACTTCCATTTATGGATTTGACTGGCCAATCGTTTCCACAGTTGTTTACGGTTTCAGTCGATATTTATAGTTGGATTATTTCATTTACGCTTTGTAAATTAGAGTTGTATTTATTTTGGAGAAAGCATGGTGATTGATTTTAATTTCCATGAATGTTTATATTGGTTGGGTAAATCAGAATATTATCTTATGGAATTGTTTTTTCAAAGTCTCACATTTCTGTCACATGCTAAGAATGATAACTTATTTAGTGATGCCCGATATATTTTGGCGGTGGTCGCTGGCCATCTCTCTTGTCCGAATGTGCGGGGTGTTACATTGGATTGACCTAATAATTCAATATCCAATGACCGAGAGATATCCCAACTTAGGCCCCACATTTAATCCATACAAAGAGTGTCATTACTCAAAATAAAATCCATTGTGAAGAATATATCAAATCATATATTGTTAATCACTATATGCACATTATGGTGTATTTTGACATTTTTCACTAGTTAGTTACACCTTCGTTAATTACATTAAACATTTACTAATGTGTTTGCAAATTATCCTCAAGCAATAGCTAAATCACAAGTATACCAATACGTGTATACAATAACTATATCAAGAAACCATAACCACTGAAATAGACCATATCCAATATATGCTAAACTACCCACAATACTCATGCATAGGTATTTAATATTTCCTTATTGTTCTCATAACCTGACTAATTATCAAACTGTATATACATGCTCATATATGTATTACCATGACTATTTACCATGGAGTATAAATATCCACACACACACACACACACACACACACACACACACACACACATATATATATATATATATATGTACTTGTGAACATCTCGATTTTGCAATATATGTTCTGGTACGCTTCGTCTCAATAAAATCCGATAAAAACCCCAAGGTAACACTTAACTTTCAGTATCTACACTAAAGTTTAGGGGGTAAAAAAGACCAAAGATCTATGTATATAGGGCCAAAATGCAAATAACTAAAAATCTCCAAAACCACTTAATCCATTAAAAACCCAACAAAAAGGCCCTCTGGCAGCTTTAGCCAATCGACCAAAGGTCTTTATAACAATAGTTGATCGATGAAAACCCTCTAACACCAGATCTTATCTAAATATTTTCTTAGTCATTGATAAAAAAATCAACATTTCTAGCCAAAACTTTGGTAGAAATTTTTTAAAAGTTAACACTTCGAGCCAAAACTCTGCCTCACTAAAAAGCATTAAAAACGGAGGTTTTCCCCCAAGAGAAAGTTAACTTTCGCCACAATGGAAAAGAATCTTTGCCAAATTTTGGGGCAATATTTCACATTTATATATTGTTATAAAATATTCAGACTTGTGTATTATCTATAATCCAACCCCATTTAGGTCACCGGGTAGGCGATTTACAACCTTTATATATATAAATCCTAGTTTCTAATCCAGCACCGACCACCATTTATATTTGTTTACAACATTTATATTTTTTTAAAGCCTGGTGTGTTCTAAAATAATACAAATCAAATGCCATGATTCCAAAATACAAACATGAAAACATACCTTTCAAAACATGTTCTTAAAAGAGTGCCATTGAGCTACGTTCAATGAGAAACTTTATAGGACAAAGTATAAAATTGGACTACACTCACCACTTCTCCGAGCGAACAAAGTCCGTCTCTACACGGCACCCTGAATATGTTTTCATTTCAATACTTTTAAAAAATATTCACTTGATCAACCTATGATTTTAACATATAAATATATCAACAATAACACAACAAAAATGCTATATTAAGGATTAAGATCCATAAATACCACATTTTTGTACTTTATATATTTGGTATCCCGTTACCTACACTTGTAAATAAACCTCATTTTATTTGAATTACACTCGCTTTGAAGACCAAGCCTCATAATACATCCCTTGCCATATTATCTCCTAGACATGCTTCCATCTCTAAACGTACCCCTATATATCACTCAACCCTGTTGTTAATTAACTATGTTATCTTTGATCCTATGTCTCCCTGGGTAAGTAGGAACTATACTGAGTCAAAATCATGAAGCCCAATCGTCATAATATGTCTCTCGGTGTATTATCTCCTAGGGTTTCCTCTATCCCCAGTCCTAACCTCCCTATAATTCTCCTTGTCCACACTAATATCTGGGTGTGGTGTTCTACTATGCTTCTCAAAAATAGAACATTACATCCTTGATGTAATTTTGATGCTTCTTAAACCAACTGATCCCAGTACTAGACCCCCAAACTAGTTTTAAGTACAACACCTTCTAGATAGTAATCACCAGGCTATTATAAGTTTATGTGTTAATAGAAGATGTGTTGGAGTTTATTCCCATTCTGATATTCCATACACTAGACCTCCCCCTCCTAAGCCAAGTACTACACTGGCACACACTTCACACTCAAACATGTATACAATCGAACTATTTATGCTTTGATCCCCATTCTTCTTAGATACTTCAGCGCAACACCAAGTCTTTCTTATGAGCTCGAGCATCGATAATATGTCTCTGGACATATTGTTACACCGATATGCATCCATCTCTAGTATTTATCCAATTGGAACGAGATATCAAACTATTTGAAGGAGTGATCTCATAAATATACATATATAAATTCTCAAACACATATACTAACTATACAATCGAATTACATAGGCTTTGATCCTAAGTAATCTTGGGTACGTAGGCACAATATCGAGTCTTTTTCATGAGCTCAAGCCTCGACAATATATCTCATGATATGTTGTATCCACCGAAATGCAACCATCTCTCGATTTTCACACAAATATTCTTAATAACACAAAATTAGATATCATTATCCTAAAATGGGACCTCCCAAACATACTCCTACATACAAACATGCAAACATGTATACACTTCTCACAATAGAGATGCACCCATCTCTCACCTTTCTATCCATCCTCATAAATACGAACGAGATATCAAACTATATCGAAAGTTGATATTTCTTGCACATGTACATACTTAATAACATCCATCTATTATATCAAACAAAATACAGAGACATGCACAAGCAAATCTTATACACCTACACTGGTTAAAGTGACGTTCATATACCTCTCACGGATACCATTTTCCAACTTAAGCACCTATCTACATTTTAGAAGGACCTCTAATTAAAGTATCTTAACAAATTCTAAAAATAATTAAAAACTAATCAATCAATGCAAAGATAAATAAAAAGCATAGAATAAGGAAGTTTACAAAACAAGTGGGGTGCTTAACACCTTCCCCACTTATAACCCGATTCCTGTACCCGCACAATAAGAATTTTTGAACCAACCACAAACTTTAAATCTGTCACACCCTACTTTTTGGTATGAATGCATAAGAGAGTATGTGTAAAGCAATGAATTAAAGTTAAGGCATAATAACATAACTTTATAAATTATAAAAATAGTTTACATATGGTAGTACCACCGCAAGGGTGAATTACATTTTTAACACTGACTATAAAGTAGAAAATCAAAAAGTGTCACTCCTTGCTCCCATCTGGCTTATTCTATGCCCACACGATTACGTATGCGAACAGGTGATCAATATTTATCTCTAAAATTTAAGAGATATTATCCTATTTATCCTGGTTCATCTGTAGGAAAAAGGAATTATCATAAATATTCTAAGCAGGATTTACCAGTTCTAATACGAGTACATGTATATATGAGAGTTGGAGTCTGTATAGAATTTAGTGTTTGCATAGCAACACTAAAGAATTAAAGTTTATAATCCTATACTTATCAGTTTAATAAGGGTTGCATAAAGAAAATTAAGGATCGTTGAACTAATAATCCCATACTTACCAGTTAATTAAGGATTATATAAAGAAAGTTAATGATTTTTGAACTAACTCCTATACTTACCAGTTCATTAAGTTGTATAGAAATAGTTATGCCATAAATAAAAACAAATAATTATTAACCCAAAACCTTTGGGTAAAAATAACTGGCCAGGAACACAATTAAAGTGGCACTCATACGTTTGTAACAATAATCAGGGCTCTCAATAATCTGAGACCATTAGGCCAAGTAAAAATTTCTCTGGGATAACATGTCAGTCTACTTCCTAGTTAATACTAATGCTCATGATATAAATATTTGCGCAAAGGTGCAGGGGTAAATTGATTCAATAGGGAACATGACATCAGTTATTAGGTGGGAAGGGTTAAATTGATTAATATTGAAATTCAAATATCAATGATATTTTATAAAATATATAGTATGGAAGTATTATAACATGAACATACTAAGAGTACATAGGAGCTATCACATAGTGATATTAGTAGTAATATGCCAAATACATAAAGTTTACTATTGAAAATGTAGAAAAAAAACTACTTGCTCGGTATTTCGTACGGCTTTATGGATCAAAAGAGGATATCGGAAGAAGCTGGTACTTGATTCTCTGTATACAATGTTTGGGTATATAAGTATTTATTGGAATTGGGATTGGGTTGGTAAGTTTATACAAAAAATTGTCTCTTTTAAGGGTTTTCGGGATTTAATTGTAAATAATTTGAGACTTTAAAATATTGGACTTAAGGTCATATTTGAACCTTGGTGTAGAGACTTTTTGTCTTAAAATATTTTGAAGTATTCATAGACAAAGTTTGGGGTTCAAATTAATAAGTTAAAAAAGTCAAGAGGGGTCAAATTGCAATATAAAAAAATATTTCAAAGTTAAAACCTCATTTTTCCATAACTTAGGCTAGGCTTAACCAAACATGGCCTTACCTTATACCATTTTGACCAGAAAAATAAAATAAAATATTGGAAAAAATTTCAGAAAATTTTAATTGGCCACGTGCCCTCATGACGAGGTCAAAGTTTATGATAAAAAATATCATCTTCTTCCCCTCGATAGTTAACTTTAGGGTTTTTGATTTTTTACCAGAGATTTCTCCTTCATTTCTAAATCATTTAAGATGGTTTCTTAACAAACTCAACCTAAAATTACATAAGGAATACAAGTATATAGGTCTTATGGATTGAAATGTAGTATATCTTATGTTCTGTAACTCTGTGTTTTACTTGAATTTTGACCTAACATTCGTGGCTTTCAAGGATATGGAAGGGATTCTTATGAACATATCTTGGTTTCATCTATGTGTAGGAGTAGTTTGGTTTTGATTTCAAGGTTTGAGATGAATTATACTGGGATAATTTAATATTTTTAGTTTTTTTGTCCAAATACACTTTCAATTGATTAGAGCTTATTACGCACATTCATGGGATTTGATCATTACACTAATGTTCCTAAGGTTCTAATGAAGACATTCAAAGGTTTAAACCTGAGTTTTGATCATTATTTGGAAGTTCACCATTAAAGCTCAAGATTTAATGGTGGAAACTTCATAATTTTCGCCTAGGGCATGTTTTCAACGTAAGAATTCTAATGTTTTGATATTTTCATGCATTATAACAACATACAAATTGGATTGAAACTAAAATAACTGAATATAGTACATAAAATCATAGTGTATCTGTTTGGAGTGAAAAATTCGAGTTTTGAAACTATTGTTTATGTGAGTTTGAACTGAGGAATTCATGGGGTATTTATAATGTTTGATAAAGAGAGTTCATTGATGAAGATGGGATGAGGATTTAAACTGAATATGTGAAGTTTTCTACATTGATAAGTGTACCTCACATGTGTTCTTGGTGTGCGCATGTGATTTTTGGCTTCTTGTGATAATGTGTAGGCTTATTTGGATAGGGGGTAATGTGAAATCTCTATACAACTATAAAATGCTATACAAGCATTTATAATTCCCCAATAAAGATTTTATCCACGTATGAAAACTTATGAAATATAATAGCTCATCACTTTCTTTTATAATCTCCTTTTCTCACTGAATTTCCAATCGCTTTCTCTTCCTCAATATCTCGAATCTTTCTTAACTTTTAGTTTTTTGCGTCCCTTTCTCTCCCTGAAATTAAGACCATTATATGGCTCTTACTTTTCGTCTTCTTCATCTGTAAACCATATAAATAGCTATCCAAGTTGGCCAAACCAGAACCAAAACCCCTGTAGAGAAAAGCCAAATTTTGTCCACATAAAAAAACTCCCTTAACCATTTGTATTGATTGACTATAGAGGTTATATGAAACTTCCAAAACCTCACCTTATTCCAACCATGGCCGAACCAACCTCTATACCTTCATACTTCCAAAAATAATTCCTTAAACCGTGAACCCGTTGTAGCCATCTCTAGCCAAACCCATTCTTGTCCACCTCCATGGCAGTACACTAATCCGATGCTAACCCAAATCCCATGTCCAGCATAACCCAATTTCAGCTATCCTAGACCCGCAACCAAAACACTGCCTTAATACCAGATCCATTACCCACCTCAAAACCCAGAATCGCGATTCCACAATTCCAAAACTCGAAACCAACCAAAACCAAAACCGATTTACAAACCCACTACACCCCATCGCGAACCCATCTCGGTTTTGACTAGTTTGATCTTAGGAAGAAGGTGAAGGATGGTGGTTTGAGGTATGATTTTGGTGGTTTTTAGTGGATGAGAGAGAGCCAAATGATGAATGCTCTATGTTTGAGGGTCTCCTTTGTTTTTTCCAATACCTATTGTGTTGTGTGACCTAATGGTTTTGCATCTGTGGTTTAATGGTAGAGTCAGACGCATGCTGTTTGTTTCAATGTTTTTTGACACATGTTGTTAGATTCGGGGATTTGTGACGCATTGATGAATCGTGTTTTATTTTAATTGTTTCGATTTTTACTCTATGGGTTGACTAGTTGGGTTTGAGGTTATTGTTGGGCTTTGTTTACTATTTTTTGGGGGGCCTATGTTTTGTTATCATGTGTCCTAGCCGGTTTGTTTTTAGTTTTGGGCTTTTGGCCCTAATCTAATATATTAACCTTTCATAAAATAAAATAATAATTATGTCATTAACATATTGTCTTACTCTACGGGAATTCACATGCCACCCATTTTCGCACTTTATTTTCCATTCAAAAGTCAAAGGAAAATACCATAACAACATTTGACGTATATATTTAGTCTTAGATAAATATTTGAAAAAGCTACCATTATTATAAAAAAAATATCATTTTCACATTCCTAAGCCTTTAAATATAAGATAATCACAAATGCTCTTTTACCCATATTTAGGCACATTGGTATAATCCCAAGCATATATGATATGTTCTAAATCTGCATCCTCCAAATGTCATTATTGTCTCTTATAAAAAGCATACTATAAACAAGTTTAAAAAGTATCTTATTTGCCTTTAAACTTGATAATATGGTTAATGTACAAATTAACTCAATTTCTTTTTAGTTACTGGAAGAAAAAAGACTTACATATGTTTAAGGGATGTGATAATTATAATTTCATTAGATAAACTAACTTTTACTTAATTTTTGACATTTCAAATAAAATATATTTGAATAAATTTCTATTATACCTCTATTTTAACCGTGTCATTAGCACGGGCACCCACTAGATATGTTTTTTACTAATATTATTTTTGTGACTAATAATTTTATTTGTAACTAATTAAATTATTTTTGTAATTAATACATGTGTTTTATTCTTTTGTTTTGAAATTTATTATAATTTTGAAATATTATTTAAAAAATCCATGCGTGATAACTTTGACACGACTTCTTTTTAGACAATCTTAAAATAATTAATAATTTTGTGCCAATTTTGAAAATATTATGTTATTTTTTTTAAAAATATTCAGTTAAGAAATGCCAATATAAAAATCTTAAACATAGCTAGAGCTGAGGTTAATAGAGGTTGGAGGGGTGAGCATATAGACAAGTATATAGTTAGGACTTCTCTTAAATGGGTCAAAAAAAGTAACTTTTTTTCTTCATTTTATAAGTTCGTCATATTTACATTTTCTTCATTAATATTGCTTACAGTACCGTATGAGTGGCGCATCGCGCAAGTTTTCAACTTGTTATTAAAACAATGTTGTTTGGTCCTTTGTTGGTCTGCATTTATAGTCTTAAAAGTGTACGTTTGATAATTTTTTGTTAGTTTAAGTCTAGAGGATTAATTTGATATAAAGTTGAGGTTTAGGGTTTAAGTATAAGCCAAGATATGTTGATTTAAAGTTTTCATGGGTTAGATTATAATTATTAAAACTTTAGGGTGTACGAGTTATTTTAGTAAAGTTGTAGTGCATCAAAGATAGTTTCATTCTTCTTAGAAGACTTTTGAATTTGAATACTTTATGAGGGTTGAAAAAGTGAATTAAGGTGATTAGGGTCAGTTGATAGATTTAATTTGAAAATCCCGATTATTACAAAAACTTGCCTTATGATTAGCCCGAAAGGGATAGTTCAAATCTTTTTATTTGTTTTTATTTAGAACAACTGGAGACTCTGAACACCATACTAAACCCCCTCTTTTTTTGCACGAAAGATGCACGACGCCTAAACATTGAACCGATAACCGGACCTCAGGGTGATCGGAAGAATGGGAGACAAGTACTCTTGCATTAGTCATAACACCAAATCCTCTTCCCCTTCGGGCACATCAATCGCTCGAGGCCTTCCACGCCATAGTGGCGACTCCGTTGGGGAAGGTTTTTCTTCTATTAGAATATAACACTCTGCATCATATCTTGAACTCGATAGATACGTCACATTGGTGACTCCACCAAAAATAAATTAAGAGAACCAAAATATATATATGCTTCCTTTCTACTATAATTTATATTTCTCTCTCACATGAGCACTTTATGTCAATTTTATCACAATTTAGTGGCCTTAGTTTTAAAGTCCATCACAACGTAGATATGTGCTTAGGTCCCCATGTACAAGATTGTACATTTTACCAGACACATAGGTACCCGCCGAGGACCTCATGATAAAATTAAAAATCAAAGTATGTAAAAAATAAAGATTACCTGTTTGCATCATGCACTGCATAGTCTTGACATTCATATTGTTTAAACCCTACGACCTAGAGGCTCCCAAAAGAAATTAGAGGAAATAAGTTCATGCTTTAGTAAAGTTACAATATCTAAAGGAACATTCGTACTTTGGAAAATTCATCTCTCCCCAAAAGATAGGTTCGTACTTTCAATAAGTCACTTCCCCGGATAAAGCTTGTACTTTAGAAAAGTCACTTCCCCGAAGGGCTAGTTGCTAATGAGCGTCCTTACTCATCTCTTAATGCTAAGGTTTCGGTGATAGGGAATATTTTATGCTTTTTCAATATTGGGGTATATCGAATATACTTTCATAATTATTGAGTACTAGGGTAAAGTATTGTCACATACACCTTAAAGGTTTCTCTGTCTAAGAAACCCGATGTATCATTATTAATGACCATAAAAAGCAATCCTCCAATAACCGATTCCCATCACCCCTTTGCATGCAAAAAGCATTAGGAACACGTCCCATTGCACAAAAATAACACGATACTTATGGTTCAATTGCTCTGACGAAATTTCTCAAAAACTTATCACACGATTAATGGGTCCGAAATCTCTAAGATTACAGGCTAAATGTCTTCCCCTCATACGAGGAAGATAAATAGTATGAGTTGGTATGTCAATACTATAAGAGAAAAGTTTTATAATTTCTTAATTTAGTTTTTATTTGGCTTATCCCGTTATACCCCACTTCACCTTCATGAATACTTCCACATAGTCGAAGACATTTGCGAGATTAAAGATCATTCATCTCAATAAGATCTAGAAGAGTTATGAGGTAATTTGGTAAAGAATTTATTTATCTAGGTGTCTTTTAAAAAAAGAGTTTTACTTTTAAAAGGTGTTTCAAAACATTTTAAAATGACTTTTGAAAGTTTTTAAAAATTTCGGTAAATCCTTAGAATTAGATTCACAAGTCGTTCGAATGAGTTACTACAATGTCATTAGAATGAGATTCCATCGTTTGAACAAAATCTGGGACAATGCCTTTTGGCCAGTTCTAGAATGTCGTTCAAAGTTTTGTTAGATGTCGTTCAAATGAGATGGGTACATCATTAGATCGATTTTTCCAAATTTGAACGAGATGATTTTTGTCAAACACTATAATATCGTTCGAAGTTACATTAGATACCAGATCGAACGAAA
Source organism: Sambucus nigra (assembly GCA_949130495.1). Lineage (NCBI taxonomy): Eukaryota > Viridiplantae > Streptophyta > Magnoliopsida > Dipsacales > Adoxaceae > Sambucus > Sambucus nigra. The sequence continues at coordinate 414,821,431 of OX422214.1, read as the reverse complement.
AATGGTACGCCATTTGAACGATGTACGAGGTCATTCGAGTGAGCATGTGAATTTTTGTATTTTAATAAAATTTGATCCAAGTCTCTAATGCCTATCTTTTTGCAACTACTTTCCCTATAAATAGAGATGCGGGATTAAAGTTTTAGATAACTCTTTTTAACCCTTTTCCAAGCCATTTCAGATTTCCTTTGGTTACCAAACTCTACCGTTTTTCATCAGAATTCCTTGGAAATTTAGAGATCACTTTACCAAATGAAGAAGAACACAATCTATGTTTAACAACTCTTGTAGAGTTCTTATCTAATGCTTATTTTCGGAAGAGAGGCTCTACTGTTGAAGAAAAAGGTTGATCGGTGGATACCGAGGGAAGATTTCTTCGCATGGGTGGTGCTGGATTATACCGTTGTTGTAGAAGACCTGAAGAATCGTGTGTTATACTTATTGGGCTAATTAGTTTAAAAGTCATCTAGTGTGCGTCAAATCTTATACAGCGGTGAAATAGAGGTTTTTCCCTAAAGGGATTTTTCCTTACTTTTTTGCACGTTTGCTTATTTTTTTTGGCTTAATTAATTTGGAATTAATCTGTACATAAACAATAAATTAATTTAAGACAAAATTTGTTAAAATTTGAATTTATTATGTTTGGCCAAAAGATATGAAGAAATCCATAAATTTGCATTCTCAAATTGGTATCGGAGCTAGTTACACTAAGTTTTTATGTGATTCTTTAAAACTTAGATTTTATGGATATTTTGTATAATAGGCTACCTATTTTTTATGGATCTAATTACGTATACTGGAAAGTTAGGATGAGGTCTACTTTAAAATATATTGATGAAAGAAAGTGGACCCCACCACTGTGACCAACGACAATGTCGAAAGTCTTAAACCTATCTCTACATGGACAAAAGATTATTTTAAATGGAGTAATTTTGATTCACGCGGTTCAAGTGCCATTTCTAGAGCTGTCACCCCTGACGATTTCCTTCACATCATGACTTTCACCATGTATAAGGAAGCTCAGGATACCCTCCACCTCACTCGTGAGGGAACCAATGTTGTGAAAGCTTCAAAGCTACAAAATCTCACCGCACAGTTTGAGAGTATTACCATGCTAAAGTCTAAGTTTTTTGATGAATTTTATGCACGATTGTCTACTACCATTAACTCAAGTTTTAATTTAAGTGAGGAAATTCATTAGACGTGTGTAGTTAAAAAATTGAGATCACTCCCGTATAATTTAATTCCTAAGGTTACTGTGCTTAATTCATTAGGTATATTAGATATGCTTAGGTCAGAAGAACTCGTAGGAGACCTTAAAACTTATGAGATAGACATATTTTCCAAAACTCTTAAACCTAAGGAAAAATGAATTGCAATAAAAGTTCGTTGTAAAAGGAAAGAGGAAGCGTCGTCTGATTCTATGATTTTTATTTTAAATATATTTTCCTTTTTGCAAAAAAAATCTCAAACTTAGAAAAGAAAATTCTTCCAAAGAAAATAAGAGTTTTGAGAAAGACAAAAAATATATATTGGGCAAGAAAAATTTTGAAAAAGAAAGAAAAGATTATCCTAAAAAAGATGGAGAGAGATGTGATGAGTGAGAGGATAAGGGTCACAAAGCTCACAAGTGTGCTACGATATTAAAGAGACAAGGAAAAAGTAAATATTCCTTTAATACGACAGGCGTAACTTCTTTGCGTTCATGGCTAGTCATGTTAGTAATTCTAGTACACCTCACACCGATGAGGAAGCTACTAAACATGATGATCTCGGCAATGAGTCTAGTCATTCTGAAGAGAGTGAAGGAGATCACTCTTTGAGTGAGGGAGAGAGTGACCTTAAACTGTCTTATGCCAAACTTTAAGTTGAGTCCTTTAAAACGAAGAAATAAAACAAATGGTTAGTGCTTAGAGTTGTATCTTAAGAGAAGGAGTTGAAAGAGGCGCGCGCGCGAGAGAGAGAGAGAGAGAGAGAGAGAGAGAGTAATCGGTGAGAGTTTATTTAGGAAAGAGAGTTATTTTAGTAGAAAGGGAAAATATCGACTTGTTCAACAAAGTGGCTAGTCTTATAAGATATTTCCATGCATCTATAGAGACTCATGAAAAACTTAAAGCCCTTGTATCCCAACTTCTAAAAGATCTCAAACGTGACCTGGAGGTCAAGATTACAATAGAGGATACATCAAAGAAGGTTGGAAAGAGGTTCCTCAGTCCTACTTTAGGTTTTAGGGAGAGTAAAGGAATAGGTTATGACGGTGCATCCACTTCATATACCGTATCAGAACCGGTTCTTAAATTTGTGCTGGATACTTATGGGCCTTGAACTAAACCATAAAAAAGAGTTCAACCTAAGAAAGATAACTAAGGTAGACCCAAACAAGTCTATGTTTGCACACATTGCAAGATAAGATGTCACCTTAGGGAATTTTGCTACAAGTTAGGTAGAACTAAACGTACACATACTCCCATGCACCACTATAGAGACTTTGTTATTCATAGAGAGAAAGTTGAGTTCCTAGTCATGACTTCACAAAGCTTAATAAAAGAATTTCAACGGATCTGTATGCTATTTGATAATGCTTCTAATGCTCCAACTAGAGCTAACAATGATAAGGGCAAACAAAAGGTTACCTGCACTTAGGTACCTAAGAAAAATGATAAAGCCCTTGTTGTTCGTATTGCTCTCAAATTTCAAAATACGAAGAAAAATGATAAAAACCTTGTTGTCCATATTTCTCTCAAAGTTCAAAATACTTACCAATGGTATTTAAATAGTGGGTGCTCTAGGCACATTACTGGTGACATGTCATTTTTTACAAACCTTGAGAATGACACGGAAGGCAAAATCACCTTTGGAGGTGGGAGTAGGCCTAGTGTTTTAGGACGTGCATGTGTTGAGATACCCAGATTTCCAAAACTATACAATGTGTTGTACGTAAAAGGGTTGAAATCTAACTTAATTAGCATAAGCCAACTATGCGATGCAAACTTTATAGTAAAGTTTAATCGTTACAAATGTAACCTGTATGATCAATCTAGTGAGCTTTTACTACAAGGAGTGAGAACCAAAGATAATTTCTACGGGGTCATTCCCAAGTCCTCCTTTTTGTGAAATAATTCCACAGTCTCCTCTATGGACCTTTGGCATGAATGATTAGGTCGTGTGAATTTTAGAGATCTTGAAAGACTAGTGAAAAAGGACCTAGTTTGTGGCTTACCATCACTTAGGATACCAACTTCCTCAGTTTATGGACCTTGCTAATAAGGAAAATAAATTCAAAGTCCCCATCAAAAGTCAAATACCATTACCACCACATGTGTTTTAGAGTTAATTCACATGGATCTTATGGGCCCTACTCGCTCAGAGAGTTTAGGTGGTAAGAGATACATTATTGTGATGGTTGATGACTTTTCTAGACACTTTATCATGTGATTTCTTAAAGAAAAGTCCGATGCGATTAAGTTCATAGCAACCAGATGTCGTGTCCTACAAAACCAACATGGTTTCACTATTAATCGGATGCATAGGGACAATGACATTGAATTTAATGAAGAATAAATGGATATCTATTGTGATGGAGTGGGCATCAAACATAATTTTTTGTCCATTCGTACTCCTCAATAAGATGGGATAATTTAGGTGGAGTGCTGGATGATACGAGAGATGTCTAGATCCATGCTTCTTGGGAGAAATGTGCCTAGATGTTTTGGGTAGAGGTGGTGAATGTCTCATGCCATATGATAATTAAGGTATATATTCATCCACATATGCTTCACACACCATATGAGTGTTGGACAGGTAAAAATCCCAACCTATTATATTTTAATATCTTTGGGAGTACTTGCTACATCTTGATAGATAAAAAGCACTTAGGAAAAATCAAATCCCGGAGCGACGAGGGGATATGTTTAGATCATTCATCGTTGAATATGGCTTATAGGGTGTTTAACCTTACAAGCTCTAAGGTTATGGATTCAATAAACATCATAATTAGAGACGACACGCTATCGACGTCTATTGACCCTAACCCTAAGTGTAAGGATGATGCATCCCCTGCTGACAATCCCATCCTTACTCATACTACCTCAGTGGACCCCACTCTTGATTCAGAATATCTATTCTCTTGGGTTAAAAAGAGTCATGACCCTTGCGCAATAATTGGTGATCCCATAATTGGTGGAAAATCTTGCTCTCAACTTGAGAATGTGGTTAGCTACCTTTACTACACCTCCTTAGTCGAGCCTAAGAATGTGAAAGAAGCATTTAAGGATAATCATTGGATATCCACTATGCAAGATGAATTACTTCAGTTTCGCAAGAACGATGTCTGGGAGTTACTTCCCCGATTTAGGGAGACAAATATAATAGGTACAAAATGTAATTATGAGAATAAGATGGATGATAATGGTACCATAGTTTGAAATAAGGCTACTTTGGACACTAAAGTCTACACACATATTGAGGGCGTAGACTTTGATGATACATTCACTCTTGTTTCTATGTTTGAGTCTATTCACTTACTACTCGCCATAGCATGTCAACTGCACTTTAAGTTATATCAAATGGATGCCATGAGTTCCTTCCTAAATAGAACTCTACATGAGGAATTTTACATGGAATAACCAAAAAGGTTCGAAGACCCAAAGAACTCGGGACACGTCTATTATCTTAAGAAGACCCTATATGGTTTGAAGCAATCACTCCATACTTGGTACGGCAGGCTCACTTTCTATTTCTTAGCTCGTGGTTTCAAGAGAGGGGGAGTGGATAAGACGTTATTTATGAGGAGAGATAATGGTTCTATATTGGTTACCCAAGTCTTGTGGACTACATAGTATTTGGATCCATGCGCTCTAAACATGGTCACACTTTTGAGGAGGAGAAGAAGAGTGAGTTTGAGATGAGCATGGTTGGTGATCTTACGTTCTTCTTAGGTCTCCAGATACATCAGCTAGAGGATGGGATATTCATATCTTAATCCAAATATTCTAAGGATCTAATGAAGAAATTTGTTTTAGACTCAAATAAGCACTCATGTACCCCTATGAGTACATCCACTAAGCTTAGCAAAGACGCTTTAGGCAAGGATATAAACAAAACCATTTGTAGGAGCATTATAGGTAGTCTTCTCCACTTGATATATGCCGTCCCCACATTGCCTTTAGCATTTGAGTTTGTGCACAATACCAAGCATCCCTAGAAGAGTCACACTTTCATTCACTTAAACGTATCATCAAATACGTGAGTGTCACTCTTTCCTACGATATTTTGTATTCCTTTGATACTGATGACCATTTTTCATCCTATTCGAATGTCAATTGGGCCAGGGATGTTGATGGTTGTAGGAGCACCTCGGATTGATGTTTTTACTTTGGGAGTGCTCTTATCTATTGGTTGAACAAGAATCAAAACTCCATATCTTTGTCCACTGAGGATAAATATATTATCGTTGGGAGTTGTTTCACACAACTCTTATGGACGAAGAAAATTTTAGAAGATTATGGGATCTCATAAGACACTATGACTAGTTCATGTGATCATACGAGTGTGATCCATATATCCCATAACACTATCTGACATTCTCGCGCAAAGAACATTAGGATGATTGAGCATTTTATTCGTGATCTCTTTGAGGAGAAGGTCATGTCCTTGAGCTTTGTGAGCTCCGAATGTCAATTAGCCGATATTTTAACAAAACCTTTAGATGCACCTAGATTCAAGGATCTTATGAAGTCTTTGGGTATTATTTCCATTGATTGAGTTCGGATATTTTATCTAATGTAGGATGTTTATCATGATCATATATTATACCCCTATTGCAGATTGTATTATCACTCTACTCATATGTTTTTATTTTTGATATATTTGAAAATTTCCAAAAAGATGTTTGGTATTTAAGAAAAGGTTTTAAAACTTAAAAAAGATTTTATTTTGATAAAAAATTTTAAAAAGACAAAAAAAAAATTGTGTTTTCGGCTTTTCACTGTATATGGATGAACATTTAAGATATGATCATCACTACATTCCATCCATTAACGCGACTTTTTCATAGTTCTTTGAGACATGACTTTATTTCGTTAGTATTCTTAATAATGTGTGGATAACATTTCGTTGATCATTGTTGACTACTTTCTAAATGTTAATCTCTTTGTCACCTTTATTTCACACGTGTATAGACTTTTTGAACATTTTGCTTATGTATCATGTGTCGAATATGATGTTCTTATCTCAATCCTGCTTAATAACAAACCAATTGTAAAAAGAGATAAGCTGTGCCTGTAAGAACCATTACCGGGATTTCACTTCCTGAAAAATATTGTTATATGTTAAGCAACAAAAAGGGGCTACTAAAGAGAAAAACTCTCTTTGCTTTTAAAAGACACCATTTACAAGAAAAAGCCTAAAAATATTAACGGCACGCAAAAACATAAGTTTTAAGGCCATTTATTTTATATTCACTAATGTTTTGCTATATATGAGAAATATGATTTCTTCAAAATATTTGCGAATGAATTCTTATATATGTGAGATTTTAAGGGAGATATAAAGCAGAAGATCAATGGATTAGCATAGCAAAATCTCTTAGAAATATTAAATAGTTCGGCTTTATGGTTTTGAGATTAATTAAAATATTTTTTACACCTAAAATTGAAATTGAGTTATTTCTTTTAAAGTGTCTCATGACTTCGTGCACCTATATTATGAATGTTTATGTTGATTTGCCTATGGAAAATGTACACACAATTACTTTATGTTTTCATGATTTGGATATTTTAGTGTTATTCCAAGGTAACTATGTGTTTTTGTACATATATGTACTTTTTATACTTTATACTTGAAAATTTCAAAAAGGCATAATGTGTTATTAATTATCTTTTTGATTATCATTACATGTTCTTATTGATTATCTTTTTTGTGATGTCATTTCTTATTCACGTGATGCTTATTATTCATGTTTAGAGTCTACTCCTTTGTATATAATGGACAAAAAGAGGGAGAACAAATTGGAGGGAGTTTTATTTATTTATTTGTCTCATATGTGTAGGTTATTCCACCTTGATGATGATTTTTTGGGCCGCACAAGATGAAGACATGAAGACTTTTCAGTTGAAGATTTATACATTTATGCATTTTTGTTTCTTGATTTGGGAGGGATTTAGTTGTATTAGTCTTAGGGGTTAATTTGACTTTGGTTTGTGTTTTGTACTAGAATAGACAAAGGGGAAGATTTTTAAGAACAAAATTTTATAATATCTCAATTTGATTTTTATTTGGATTATCCCCTTACCCCCCCCCCCCCTCCCCAACACCTTCGTGACTGCTTCCACGTACTCGAAGACAAGAAGTTGATAACATTTGCAAGATTGAAGATCATTCATTTCAACAACATTCAGAACAGTTATGAGATAGTTTTGTAAAAACAGTTTTCTTGTGTTTCAAAATATTTTAAAATTATTTTTGAAAGTTTTTGAAAATTTTAACGACTCGTTAAAACGAGATTCACGAGTTGTTCAAACGAGTTGCTAGATTGTCGTGAGAGTGAGATTTCATTGTTCGAACGAAATTTGCGATGAAGCCTTTTGGTCTGTTATAGAATGTCGTTTGAAGTTTTGTTGGAAGTCATTCAAATATTGGGTACATCATTAAAATGACTTTTCCACGTTCAAACAAGGTGTTTTTTGTCAAACACTGAAATTTTGTTCAAAGTTATGTTGAAAGCCTGATTGAACGAAAAAGGATACGTAGTTCGAACGAGGTACCAGGTCGTTCGATTAAGTGAGCGGATTTTTATTTTTTAATTAAATCTGATCCAAACATCTAATGCCTATATTTTTTCAATCCATTTCCTTATAAATAGAGATGCGGGATTAGAGTTTTAGAGAACTATTTTTACTCCTTTTTCCAAGCCATTTTAGAGTTCCTTTTTGTGTTAAAACTCTAAAATATTTTCATCCAAACCCCTTGGAAATTTAGAGATCATTTTACTAAATGAAGAAGAACAGAATCTATGTTCAAGAACCCTTGTAGAGTTCATCTCTACTGTTGATTTGTTAGGTAAAGGCTCTATTGCCGAAGAAGAAGGCTGATCGATTGATACCAAGGGAGGACTATTTTCTATGGCCAGTGTTGGACGGTACCATTGTTGTAGAAGACTTGAAGAACTGAGCATTATATTTAGTGGTATAAGTAGTCTGTAATTCGTCTAGTGTTTGTCAAATCTTGTATAGAGCTGAAATAGAGATTTTGCCCGAAAGGAATTTTTCCTTACTTCTTCGCATGTTTGCTTATTTGGTTTGGCTTAATTAATTTGGAATTCATCATTACATACACTTTAAATTAAATCAAGATAAAATTTGTTAAAATTTTAATTTTGTGTGTTTGGAATAAAGATACGAATAAGTCCATAGAATTCGCATTCTCAACTACCAAAAAATAGGTTATTTATTTTGGATTCCCCTAACCGCTTTATTATTTTGGGAAAGTAATCGACCTCGATCTATTATTTCCTCGCTCCTCATTCTAAATAAGCAAGAGATCATCCCTATTTACCCAAGTCCAACGGGACTCCATTCAGTGCTTCGCCTTTGAAGATACTTCCAAATAGAAAATACAAAAAAAAAACATCCACATGCACTTAAAATAGATAAAAGAATTGCATCAAAAAAGTCATACATATGTGAGTCCTTCTTGCCATGTGTATCGTCCTCTTATTAGTTATTTTATCTACAAATACCTAAACAAAAATGGCCCAAATTTTTCTGGACGTTATCATTATTAGCAGAGAATTCCCACCAAGTTCTTACCCTCTAAACCTGAGTTTGAACTCCATGAGGTCGTCTAGTTTTCATTAGCAAACTCCCTACCCGCGACTTTTAAGTATCCATCGTCGTACCTTCCATGTCTACCGGAGAACGCAAAACTCCATTTATAATGGATCGGGTTTTTAGACATATCGAGAACATCGTCGCCTCTCAGAACACCATGAAGTCAAAAATCATGGCACTAGGGCAACCACAACTACGCTTACAAGAAGCCACTGCTATGATCAAAACTAGAGAGAATGTACTCCCTCCCCGTATTTAATATTGGTATACCACTTATGGCAGCTGTAAAAAGAAGTACAACCTATCTCATAGGATCCGCCTACACCAATCCCAACTCCAACTCCCCATGTTAATGCTCCCCACTTCCAAGTACCTTTTTCCCTGTATGGATATTTTGAACCCTACCATCATCACCCCGAGTTCCCACACATCGCCTTCCAATTCCCTCTACAAGATTAGAGTGAAGATACTCCACCAGCTGATGATGCGTCTCTAAGTCTCCTATGGGGCTATGGAAATATGATGTCTCTTATATAGGATACACTTGTAAATCATACCAACATGGAAAGTTGATCTCACACTCGGATTTCAAATGATACACTTACCCCACATCTCTATGGGGATGGACTTGTTGTCTTTTACGAATCCTTCGAGTAAAAATAAACTTTACCCAAACTAAGCCTCTATATCTCTCCACAAAATTCCTCGTCCATGAGCGACCACCTCTCCATGGCCCGAGTCCCCTCTCCAGGTGCTTACCAGACACCCACATTCATGTAGGACCTATTATTCCCAATCCAATCAAGGAACTTCCAAGCCCACCACCATTCTAGTGGATGTCTTTAAACCCCCTTTCACATATAAGACTTTTTAGGCCTAACCTAACCAACGCCTTCTCCGTCCACCCCCATTTAGGATCATTGTCCAATTCCACATCCAACCCTTGTGGATTTATCTAAAGACCACGCACATCCATGGGATTCCTCACAACTATCATCCATATTTGGGCTTAACCTAAACCCATATTTGTTCTTAGTGGCTAATCAACCATTTTTGCTATGCAAAAATAAAAGGAAATAAATGGGATAAACGAACACTTATGCCCTTTTAGAGTCAGACAACATTTTGGATTCAGACAAAATTTTGGGAATCATCAATTCAAATCCTATCAAAAATTCTTAAAATACACCGTGCGTGTCAAAATTATGAATCCCCTATTCAATAATCAAAGGCATCTCCACTGACTAAATAAAAAGAATTCTTACATTACGATCAAAATTTTGAAAATAAAAGTTATGTTCATTCAAAATGACAATAGGTTTGAAAACAAATAACCTAATCCTCTTTACCACCTCCTCAACGGAGACTAGCCACCTATAAATTTCCTAACTCCTAACAAGTGAGACTTCCATATTTAAACAAATAGGTAACATCTTAAGTCTACTTGGTTGAAAACCATATCTACCCATATCTCCCTAAGGGTCGAACTTAATCGGTCTCTCTAAAGTTTCCTTTCCTCCCTTTGATGTCATGATAAGTAATGGTTCTAAGTACTTAACATTGTGTATTATGTGTGATGAATTGAACATTGTAAGATCAAGTTTTATAATTGCTCCTTTAATTTTTATTTGGCTTATCCCATTACAACCCACTGAACCTTCATGATCGTTCTCAAGTCTTCAAAGAGAAGAAACATTGGTAACATTTGGAAGATTGAAGATCGTTCGTTGCAAATTTACCCAAAAAGAGTTATGAAGTGATTTGTTAAAGCTTTAAATATATAGGGTTCATTTTAAAAGAGTTTGCATTTAAAAGTTTTCAAAAATTTTTAAAATGATTTTAAATATTTTTTTTAAAAATTCGCTAACTTATTAGGACAAGTTTGATATGTTGTTCGAATAAGTTGTGTAGGATCGTTAGAACGAGGGTCCCACATTCAACGAGATCTAGAATGTCATTCAGAGTTTCGTTGGAAATCATTTGAATAAGATAATGTACATCATTCGAACAAGGTGGCAGTTCGTTCGAAGGAGTACGACTGTTTTTATTTTTTAATCAAATATTTTCCAAATCTTTAATCCCTATCTCTTTGCAATAGCTTTCCATATAAATATAGATGCATGATTAGACTTTTTGAGTAGCCTTTTAAGTGTTCTTTTTGTGATCAAACTCTACAATTTTTTTATATAAACCCCATGGATATTTTAAGATAACTTTCTCAAATCAAGAAAAACATAATCCAAAGTTCTAAACCCTTGTAGAGATTTTCTCTACATCTAATTTATGGATTTGAGGATCTAAAGCTAAAGAAGAAATTAATTATAATTCTTGAGTCTGATCGGTGGATACCGAGTGAAGATTTGCTTCATGTGGATGGTGCTGAAGTGACATCATCTTCTGTTGAAGATCTAGAGACATCTCCACGTGATACTAAGTTGATCTCTAAGTAGTCTGTAAGTCGTCAAGTGTTTGTCTTATCTTCAAATAGTGTTGAATTAAAGGTTTGTTTGAAAATGATTTTTCCTTTATTTTCTTCCCATTCTCTTTAGTTTGGAATTTGTCTTTACAATATATCTTGCAGGTTCACTTTAATTTAAATCAAGATAAAAAAAATTAAAAATATTTTTTTTCCCTAAGATATAATTAAATCCATATATCCCTTACACGCTTTTTCAAATTGGTATCAAAGCAGCTTGCACTAAATTACCATGTGATCCCGATATTTTTACGGACACTTTTAGGATGCCACCTTTTTTAAAATTAGTATCAGAGCCGATTACACTAACTTATTGTGTTATCTTAATTTTATGTTTCTATAGATCATTTGTATAATAGGCTACCTATTTTTGACGGGTCAATTATGCATATTGGAAAGCTCGAATGAGGTCAACACTGAAGTCGATTGATGAGCGAGTCTGGATTATCTGTGAAAGAGGGTGGACACCACCCACTATGACTAAGGACAATGTCAAAAGTCTTAAACCTATCACTACTTGGACAGAGGATGATTTTAAGTGGAGTAATATCAACTTTTAGGGCTTAAGTGCAATTTCTAGAGACATGACCCCTGACGAGTTCTATTGCATCATGATGTGAACCGTATCTAAGGAAGTGTGGGATACTCTCAAACTCACTCACGAGGTTACTAACATTGTGAAATGTTCTAAGTTATAAAATCTCACCACACAGTTTGAGACCATAACTATAATAGAATATCAGACATTTGATGAATTTTATGCACGATTATATGATATTGACAATTATAATTTTAATTTGGGTGAGAGAAAACCTGAGATGAGAGTTGTGAAAAATATTTTGAGATCCTTACCATCCTCTTGTATCCCTAAAGTCACGATGATTAATTCATTGGAAATTTTAGATACGCTTAGTTTAGAAGAACTCATACAAGACTTTCAAACTTAAGAAACCTATATATCCCCCAAAACTTAAAAGAAAAAGGAAATTGGGATTGCTTTGAAAGTACAGTCTAAGAAAAAAATAAAAGGTTTTAGATTCTCACTCTGAGTTTGATTTTGAGCTACCTTGTTTGCAAAACATTTCAAAAAAATTCTCAAATTCAACCAAGAAAACTCTTTTAAAGCAAACAAAAGTTTTCAAAAAAATAATAAAAAAAATCAATGAGGGCAATAACGTTTTTGAGAATGATCAAGTGAGATGTTTTGAATATGAGGGTAAAGGATATAAATCCCATGTGGAATGCCATGGACTGCTAGCAAACAATTAGTATTATTTAGAGAGTGGAAAAGACTAATGCATTATACTTGTGGCTGGTATCAACTCGTATTGTAAGTCGACTGTCTTGTAATTTTTCTAAAAGTTTTGAATGAAGGTTTTGTCCGCAAGGGATTGTTTCTCAAACTTTGACTTTGTTGATTGCATTATTTACTTTATTTGTTTTGTCATCTATATGTATGTCTTAGGAAAAAGATAAAATTTGGACTTGCGTTTGGTGTACAATTATAAATATTTTGTAAAGATCGTGATAGTTCACTCTCAAATTGGTATTAGAGCCTGTTGCACAAAATTACTATGTGATCTTTTTTCACAAAATTATTTTTCTTTGATATCAATTTTTTTTGAAAAATTACTGATCTTTGAAAAGATGGATTTTGATTGGGAATTTGTATAATTGATTTCCCATCTTTGATGGTACCAATCATGCACAGTGGAAAGCTTGGATGAGGCCTGTCTTAGAAGCCATATAAGAGAAAGTCTGATTAGTTTATAAAAGAGGTTGAACTCCTTCTACTATTATTGTTGATAATGTTATTAGCCCTAAACTTGTCTCTTCATGGATTGATGAGGAATTTAAGTAGAGTGGTTTTAACTCTCATGGACTTAGTACTATTTTTGGAGTCGTCATCCCTGTCCCGTTCCGTCGCATCACGATGTGCACTACGTCTAAGGAAGCATGGGATACCCTCCAGCTCACTTACAAGGGTACCAATGGTGTAAAAGCATGAAAGCTTCAAATTTTGACCACCCAATTTGATACCATCATTATGCTAGAGTCTAAGTTTTTTTATGAGTTTTATGCGTGTTTATCGGACATTGCTAATTTTAGTTTCATTTTAAGTGAGAAAATACCCGAGACGCGTGTAGTTAAGAAAATCTCGAGATCGCTTCCCCCCACCCCCACCCCCACCCCCATTTCATTCCTAAGGTTATTGTTCTTAATTCATTTGGGATCGTAGACATTATTAGGTTAAAAGAACTTGTATATGATCTTTAAACATACGAGATAGATACGTTCCATAAAACCATTAAACCTAAGGAAGTAGGGATTGTTTTAAATACTTAAGCTAAGAAAAATAAAAAGTAGACACTTTGTGAGTCTTAATTTGAAGGGGATTGTGATTTTGATAACTTGGCCTTATTTGCAAAATTTATGAAAAAAAGATTCTCAAATTTTTCAAAGAAAATTCTTCCAATAAAAATATTTTTAAGAAAAAATATTAGAATAAGGTCAAGAGTAACGGTGAGAAAGAGGAAGATATAAGGTGTTACGAGCTCTAGGGCAAAGGGAAAAAGGAACATGAGTGTCCTAATAGGATAAATAGAAAAGTCAAAGAGGTTATGAATAAAGAAACTCTCAGTGATAGTCGAGTCAGTTGATTTAGGAGAGAATCACCACATGAATCGCATGTTGCAGTCATGGCTAGTCACGTCAATACTTTGATTTTTTTCCGCTCCGATGAGGATACATCTAAACGTGAGAGCAGCGATGATGTTTCGATTTATTCGGGAGATAGTGAGAGTGAGGATGGTATTTTGAGTGAGGGAGAAGTTGGTCTCCAAAAGGCATTTAGTGACTTTGAACATGAAAAAGATTAATAAGTATTTATCTCTTAGGGTGTTAGATTTGGAGAAAGAGAATAAAGTTTTTAGGGTGTGAGAGTCATAAACGATTGAACTCGAGAAGGTGGATGTTTCTCTATGCGAGTTGTTTATCGTTTTTGGTCGAAAATACCGATTTGACCAAAACTGTTGCTAGTCTTATGAGAGATCTTCAATTTTCATTAGAGACTTGTGAGAAACTTGAAGCCCATGTATCCAAGTTTGAGAGAGATCTAGAACATGCTCGGAAGGTCAAGGTTACTTTAGAGGACATGTCTAAGAAGATAGGAAAGATGCTCCTCGATCCCGCTTTACGAAACGTCGAGAGGAAAGGAATATGTTATGATGGTGCATCCTCTTCCCATCCCACCCAATCCGGTTCCCAAGTTTGTGTTAGGTCCTTATGACCTTATATTTAACCAACCTAGGAGAGATCTTCCTAGAGATTTTGAGAGAGTGGACCCAAGCCCGTGTATCACTACACCAAAACACTCTATTAGTAACAGACTATTTTTTAGATTACTAACAGTATTTTGCCATTGCAATTTATCACAATAAAATACCGTTAGTAATTTAATATAAGTGTTACTAATATTGATTGAATATTTTATGATATTTTTTTAGAAAAAATTCACCCCCGAAACTCAAAATCCCGCTCAAACACACACACGCCCAAAATCCCCCCCCCCTCTCTCTCTCTCTCTCTCTCTCTCTCTCTCTCTCTCTCTCTCTCTCAGATTTGACCGATTAAACACACATGGCATGTGAGAAAGGTATTGCTGGTAAACGGAAGATTTTTGGTCTCTCTCTCTCATAGATCTGTCTGTTGAAAGTTGCTTTCTATTGTGATAAGGTATTGCTTTCTATAGTGATATTTGATTCCACGATAGTTGCTGGTAACCCTCAAAACTAGAATAATCACTATAGTGATATTTAATTCCATGATTTATTGCTTTCTATTGTGATAAGGTATTGATGGTAACCCTCAAAATGGAAGAATGTACACTGCTTTAAGCAAAAAAAAAAAAAAACTAATTTTCGAAGTTGATTTCTCAGTTGGTTATTTTGTTGATATTGAGCCCTAATTTTCATTTTTTAGATTTTCTGCTTTTTAATCTTATCTACACAATCATTTTGAGGGTTTTTACAATCATTCTGAGTTTTAGTGATTTAGTTTTTTGATATTGTGCCCTAATTTTCATTAGCTATTTCTGTGATCTTGTGTTATACCTTTTCTGTTTGTTTTTTGATCCTGTTCACTATGCCAAGACAAAAACATACCCCGATGAGTTATTTTTTGAAGCAACTCATAAATATTTTAGATTTTGTAATTTTTTCCCTTTGAACTCAATATCTCTCTCACCGAACCCTGTTTTTAGATTTTGTAATTTTTAAATGATAACTAATATATAAGATAGAGAGTTCAAATTTATCAAATTATATTGATGATAAAAATATCATCTTCGATTGTCTTTATGTTCCAGCACTGTTGTGAGGCTGTGGGATGTTTATGTTTATATCTATTTATATATTTTGTTTGTGTGTTTATATAAATATTGGGTATATATTTGTTACAGTAATAGACCTATAGTTTTTGTGCTTGGATATATAAAGTGATACAACATTTGTAATAAATTGGATTTTCGTTGCGGTATTGTTTAGGTATTATTAACTATTAAATGAAGTCAGCCTGTATGGTTTAAGACAGTGGCACAGGGGTTGTTTTAATTTTCATTGTGGTTTGATGGTTATGTACACGAGTCATTCGTGGAGACTGTAGAGACCTGTTCCCGTTTAAAAAAAATTACATGTTCTAATTGTTTCACCCCCATCTAAAAAAATTAGCAATCGAGAAATTGGTACCATCCTCTTG
This sequence comes from Sambucus nigra, assembly GCA_949130495.1. Classification (NCBI taxonomy): domain Eukaryota; kingdom Viridiplantae; phylum Streptophyta; class Magnoliopsida; order Dipsacales; family Adoxaceae; genus Sambucus; species Sambucus nigra. The sequence goes on along the minus strand of OX422214.1, from coordinate 414,805,372 downwards.
TTTCACCCCAATCTAAAAAAATTAAATTGGTACAATCCTCTTGTTTCACCCCATCTAAAAAAATTATTTTTTCTAACTGTGATTTTTCTTATGTGTATCAATAATTTTATTTTTTGTATATTATCATATAACTTGTGTGTAAACCATATTTTTTTGGTAGTGCAGAATGTCACAAACATTGAAAAGAGTGGATGAATGAGAGGAATAGAATAAGTGAGGTTTACACAAATGGAGTTGCGTCTTTTCTTAATTTTACAATTGCAAACAATGGCCATCAATTCTCGACCTTTCCTTGTCCATGTGTTAAGTGCCGAAATAATAAGCGTTTCACTACGGTAGATATCAAGGGTCATTTGATAATGCATGGTATAGACAATACATATACTAAGTGGGTTTTACATGGTGAAACACTATCATCGAACCTAACATGTCCCGTAGTAGAACCTATTGATTGTGAAGGACATGATGAAGCTGATAACAATGAGAATGAAAGGTTGCGAAACTTAGTTGACGCATGTTACGGAGTGCACGAACAACATTGTGTAGAACCCGATCATGAAATATTCTCTGAACAATCGTATGTCAGAAATGAGAAGTATAATCAATATAATAAATTAACGATCGAAAAATTGTACCCTTCATGTGAAGGTCCTGAGACTACTCTCTCTGCAGTTGTGGAATTGCATAATTTGAAAAAGCAGTTTGGTTGGTAAAAAAATAGCGTGACCTCTCTCTTGTCAGTCTTAAAGAGGTGGCTTCCAAAAGGAAACACATTACCAGAAAAATATCCGGACATGAAGAGAATGATGAAAGACCTAGGGATGAAAGAAAATTAAATTCATGATTACATTAATAACTGTATTTTATACTGGAAGAAAATTAAGATTTGGAGGAATGTCCTCAGTGTGGACAACCTATATTTGCAGTGATCTCAAAGAAAGGGAAAAGGTTATGCAAAGAACCGATGAAAGTGTTGAGACATTTCCATTTAATTCTAAGGCTAGTGAGATTGTATACTATACCTTGGAAAAACATGAAATGACATGAAACCATCGAGCAATAAGTTCATGGGATTATCAGCGACATCCTTGTGATTCATCCCAATAGAGAATGCTAAAAATTAAATGGCCCGATTTCTTCGAGGAAGGGCGCAATGTTTGGCTTGCAATAGAAACATATGGGTTCAATCCCCATGGTATTTAGTCTAGTAATTATAGTTCCAGGCCTGTTATGATCGCGCCTTATAATGTGGGCCCTTCTTTGTGCTTGATGCGTGAGTTCCAAATTTTATCTTTACTAATTCCTGGGCCAAAGGCACTGGGTTAAGACATTGATGTTTTTATTCAACCATTTGTAAATGAATTGAAGCAACTATGGGAAGGAGTTCCAGCTATTGACATGCACAAAATGCAACCTTTTACGTTGAGAGCTATATTGATGTGGGGGATTCATGATTTTCCCGCATATGGAAACCTATCTGGGTGTGTAATTCATGGTTACAAAGCATGTCCTATTTGTGGCGATGACACTCCATCCATTCGTCTAAAACACGGCATGAAGATAGTTTACACAAACTATCATAAGTTTACACAAGAAGTTTAACGTCCCCCGGTTTGACTAAATGGAGATGCACTTGTCGAGAAGTTAAGAAATATAAAGTTTGTACCTGGAAAAGTCTCAAAAGTTCCCGCTAAGAAGAGAAAGTCTAATAATGCGAATGACAGTCATAATGTTGAAGTTAAAGAAGCTTGGTACAAAAAATCTATTTTCTTTGATTTGGAATACTGGTCGTATCATCAAGTTCGACATGTCCTCTATGCGATGCACATCGAAAAAAATTTGCAGTGCATTTAATAAACACAATTCTTGATGATAATAAAACGAAGGATACTGAAAAGGTGCGATTGGATATGAAGGGTATGAGCATACACAACGATCAATGGCTTCAGGTTGATGGACGCACTAGAAAAATGATAAAACCAACAACACCATTTATCTTGGATAAAGAAGAAAAAAGACAATTATGCCAAATTTTGAAGGACTTAAAGCTTCTTACTAGTTTTTCCTCTAACTTGAGAAATATAGTAAGTCTTAGTCCCCCATATTTTCACTCTTTAAAGTCGCATGATTATCATGTCATAATTCAACATCTACTACTTGTGTTGCTCCAACATGCCTTTTCGAAACATCGAGATTTGAGAAGAGCAATCCAACAATTAAGTTTGTTCTTTAACATGTTCTGCTCTAAGGTCCCAATTCGGCAAGATAATCAAAGAGCCAAATACATGGTTGTTGAAGCATTATGCGTGTTGGAAAAATATTTCCCACCTACATTTTTTGATATTATCATTCACCTCACTGTGCATGTAGCAGATGAAGCCCTAGTTTGTGGACCAACCAACACTCATTGGATTTATCCGTTCGAAAAGTGATTTTTTTACCTTTTAATATAATAAAATATGCCCCATTTAAGTTAATAATGCTTGTTATTAATTTTTACTACCTTATACAAATAGGACGATGAAAGATTTTAAAGATATACCCAACAATAAGCAGTAGTTGAAGGTTCCATTGCAAAATCCTACGATGTTGCTGAATCTGTTAGATATTGCATGCAGTACATGCTAAATCCATCTGATGGAAATCACAAACGCTCACATGAAGCCTTTTTAGAGTAAGGTGGAGAGTTCTGTAATGAAGGGCCTTTGCTTGATGAAAAGACTATAACGTTAAGACCCGTACAGTTTCAATAAATACGTCGATGGGTATTATTTCAACTAAATATTGATGGACTTCAAGACTACTATAGGTTTGAGTTCCTTCATTTGTTTATAGTTAAGAATTAATTATCATTTCTAGTTATAATTACTTATATCAAACTACATATTGCAATGAGTATGAAGCATCACTAAAATTCGTGTCTCGTGCTAAAGGGAAGGGGATTGAATTGACAGAAGTGGAGAAACAAACTTTTTTTATCCCTTGGTTATCCAAGAAGGTGATTACATAAATACTAATATTTTTATTAATCTCTCCAGTAATTATGATGAGAATTGAAATATTGTAGTAATTATGATTTGTTTCCATCAAACAATTGCTGAAATCAGGAAAGACGAAGACAAATGAAACATTGTGGTGGTTAGTTCAAGAGTCGCAATTCAAGGATAAAACATAGAAAAAGTATCGTGTAAATGGTTTTGTATTCTCTCCTAAGTATCACGAAGATACTGTTGTCACACGGAATAACGACGTTTGCTTGAAGGCATGGGCACAATTTCAAGCTAGAAAATGTGATAAGAATCTCACAAATACTTGGACTATGTGGTATAGAGTTATCAAACAAATTATTGATCTGGACTATACCTTGTTTAAGGAGGTGGTATTTTATTGTGATTGGGTGAGAGTGGAAGATAAGACTAATGGTTGTAAGCTTTGTACGGACTCCAACTTATTGATGATAAATTTTGATAAGTTTAAGAGCGTTGACAATGAGTATGATGAGACTGCCATTCTTACATCTGAGGCTAGTCAAGTATTCTATTCGAAAGATCTTATATAGATTCACCGAAGAGATTGACCAGTCAAGTGGATGACTTAGAGACACCCACAATCTTCCAATCTATTCTTGAAGACCAACCGCATTTGGAAGTTTGCTCAAGTAATACGACTTCATTTAGTTGTTTTAATATTTTCTTTTGGATATTTTAACCGTTAAAAGATGTTTTGTTTTGCCAACATGACTACATTTTATTTTACCCCGTTGCTAATATATAAATTTATTGGTGGTATGTTAACCGATGAAAGTAGCAACTTGTGATTTTAATGATATCATCTTGTGATTTCTATATATATCTCTATCAATATTGTGATGTTGTAGTAATATGATAATTCAATAAATATTATTTTATGATTGTTATTTTTATTATTGGGGTTTGTTTTTTGTTTTAGCAGAATTGTATTGGACCTCATGGCTTCAAGTGCAAGTGGTGGTTCGAAACAACAAACGTCATCAACACCGCAACAAATATCATCAACTTCACAACAAGAATTAGTCGATGGAGGTTTGAAGCAACTTACCTCAAGTGAAAATAAAAATAAGCAAGAAGAAATGGATAAAAAGGCTAAACAATTACAATATATGACCCAAGATAGTAAAATGAGAGTCATCGTTCTAGTGGATAGGAGTGTAGTCGGTCCGTGGAGTGGGAGATGGAGCACTCGTGTCCGTGATCTTGTTAGATCTTATATTTCGATTAGTTAGGAAGATTGGAGAATTGTGCCAAATAATTACAAAGACGATGTTTGGAATGCTTTAATGGTAGAATTTGAGTTAGATGTTGAACTGTAGGTGGACCGCCCGCTGATTGATAAAAGGTTTGCACAGAAGTTTAGGATACACAAAAGTAATATGAGATGTTTTTTGCCTACCGAAGATAATCCTGGAGTCCTACCCGAAGGTGTTGATCCCAACATATGGAGATTATTTTGTGAGAACGAAAGGAAAGAAAAAAAGAAGTCACAAAATATTCAAAATGCCAAGAATCGAAACAATTTAGAATATTCCCATACACTTGGACATTGCACCTATGCTGCTTTGCAATATGAAATGGTATGTATCATAATGTTTTTCAATTATCAGCACCACTTTTGTGTATAACATGTGATATTTAAATTATAGGTTCGATCGAACCCAAAACAAGAATTAATGCGAGTAGATACATGGCTTGCGGGACACGAGGACAAAACGAGGAATGTCGTAAATAGTGCTAAGATTTACTATGTGCGTATTTACATGAAAAATAACAATATTTTTAGTATTATTTATTGCATTTATTAATGAAATTTTCTTATTCTGATTTATAACTATCATTTGATAGGATAAAGTAAAGGATGCGATAGTGAAAAGAAAGAGCGAGAGTGGAGAGGGTAGTAGCAAGAGCTAATGCATAGAGAATGATGAGTTGATAGAGGTTTTTGGGAAGGAGAAAAAGGGAGGAGTTTGAGCAGTTTGTCCCCTAATTTTGAAGAAGTAGTTGATGCATTTACGGGTGGCAAAGGCCAAAGTTAAATAAAGAAAGAAGGCAAATGATGTTGTGGATGCATTGAAGGAAGATATAATCTCTTTCGTTAATAGAAGATTTGAGCAAAATAACACCCAAATTGTGGTATATATGTATTTTATATAATTTCATTTATTAAAAAGACCTATCTAGATATAATAGATATTAACTTACTATTATTTGATCCATTTTTTCATAGGATGCTATGCAACGTTTGGTTGATGACTTCAATGCTCAAAACAAAGGGTCCAACAATCATACCGATAAGTGATCATGCATCCAATATAAGTTTACAACATAGGATTCTCTGTCAAAATCTGGATAATATTTTTGCATCCACTTCTCGTCCTGTTTGCATGACCACGCCTTCTCTTACCAACAATCCCAAAGTCATCTTGCTTGATAGGTATAATGAAGAATTGGCAAAGAGGTATGTCGTGACAGATGTAATAAAGAATATATGTCATGGTAAGCGAGTTGGAGTCGGGGAGAGGAAATTATATATAGAGGAAGTGATGAAGTCGGATGCTAGGTTATTTGATGCTCCTCAATCTGGCCAATTCACTTTTGTTGACCTAGTATTGGGGGGATATTTGATTTGGCTGGATTGTTGGCTCAAATATGTTTAGTTTATGTTGTGAACTTTGTTTGGATCTATCTATATTTGATTTATAATTAATTTGCACTCCCCTTTTAACTCCGCCAATTGTAATATTTATTTGAGCATTGTCGGTCCCAAGCCCAGATAAAGGAGGAGGGAAAGGTAAGCATATGTTTAATTTTGAGTTCTCATTCTTCATTTTTCTTTTCTTTCTATCACAAATGTCATTGCGTTGGTTTCTTTATGAGGGGACTTAAGTATGTCCTATTAAAGCATTTGGTGAATTTGATTATTTAGATTGTGGGAGGTACGAGGGCTAGTGGAGGGGTTAGTTGTCCTTATTTACTAAGGTGTTGTTTATGTCCTTTAAATTATCTTCAATTATTACTTGTATGTCTTCAATTGGCTTGGTTTGATTCATTAATGTATCTCAAGACATACGTTTTGTGTATTAACAGTTGTGTACTTCAATTATTCACAGTTGTGTACTTAGTCAGGTATTCAAAAGGTTTTGCTATGAAGTCATTAGGACTTGGGATGGAGACTAACAAAAGGGGGTGGTGAGAATAATTTCTGTTGAGGTGGGAAAGCTTAGTAGTTGAAAAAGAGTTTAAACCCTGGGAATTTATGATCTCCCTATCAAGCCTTTCATACACATTCTGTTATGAATCTTTTTAGCCCATGTAAACTTGCATCCATTGTTGACAAAATTATTAAATGGTAAGTCGTGTTTGCATGATCTCGTCGATTTTCGTTGCCGCGTGTATCACTTGATGTTTTATGATGTATTGAGTCTAAAGTGCAAAAACACCCATTGAATTCTATTTTTTTTAAAATAACCCTTGAACTATGCATTTTGTTGCATGCACCCCTTTTCGAGAACTTTTTAGCGACACTTGGGGGGGGGGGGGGGGGGAGCTATCTTTTCAACAATTGCATAGTTCAGTGGGGTTTCTTACACAAAAAGTAGTTCAGGGGGATTTCTTGTAAAAATTTGAAATTTCTAGATTTGTAATATAGCATGTCTTCAGGAAAGGGCATTTCGAGGGTTAATCAAATCATTCGTAGAATAATTAGGGAAAAGTGCAAAAATACCTGAACTGTTGAGCTTTCCATAAATACCCCTTGTGTTATTAAAAAATATTTATAGCGAAGGTTGAGGGGGATTTATTTGCTATTTCTCATTATTTAGGGCTGCGAATTGCTCAATCTTTCAGGTGCTTTTATATGTTTTACTCAATTAAATTTGTTGTTCAAAACAATTGCAGGAAAGATGATGGGTGGAAACTTTCTTGAGGCGTTTATGTTTTCATTATCATTGGTGTCCTCCTTCACCTTAGTCCGATTTTAGCCATTATAATCATAGTACCGTGGGCGGTAAGAGAGCTTCCTTGTGTGGTTATTGTGTCAGCTTTCATGAGTCCACTACTTTTCTAACTTGTTTTCTTAGTTGCTATTGGAACAGATAGGGGCAGCATTCCTTCTAGTCCTTCTTCTCATTATTCTAGCTATTGGTGTTATTCACTACTAGGTTTTAAACAATTTTTACTTGATGAGGACACATACGCTATTGGTTTGCTTCTTCGCTTTTCTTTTGGATTTGGCAGCATTTTTTGTTGGATGGTTTCAAGGTGTGATTATTCCCTTTCCCGTCCTTACTTTGAGCTTGATCCATTTTCGTGAAAAAATATTTTTTTTTAAAATATCCTTGTCACTTTGTAACATTTTTTTCACTTGATCAATGATATTATTATTTATTTATTTTTTCCTTTTTCCATCTCAGATAAACCATTTGTTGGAGCATCTGTTGGTTACTTTTCATTTTTGTTTCTCTTGGCTGGAAGGGCATTGACTGTGAGTTATATATAGTTATCATTATTTTGAAAGTGTTATTCAATTTTGTTTCGAATTTGCTTTTACTAAGTTTCTTTTTTCTGATTATGGATGTTGCACTTTATTTTAATTTCTATTATGGCAAAATCTTTCTTCTGTAGGTGCTTCTTTCACCACCTATCGTAGTTTATTCTCCACGAGTATTGCATGTATATGTTTATTATGCCCACGCAGATTGTGGGGAAAATGTCAGGTTTGTTAAAAATCTAAATTTAATTGTACACCTCTTTTTTCCCCATAACTATAAACTTTGTTGTTGATTATTATTTTTTTATTTTGTCAACAACGCTGCATTCCTCATGCTTTATGCGATCGCTTTAGCTATATCCACCATTTGGGAGGGCTGTTGTATCTACAATTACGCTTGTTGTAGCTTTTGTGTTTGCTATCTATGTCATTAACATTAACTCTCGTGAAAAATTTTAAGGTAATGAGATGTACTAAGATAGAGTAAATGTAGAAGTGGAATCTCCATCACTTAAAGCAAGTCCAAACATTGAAACTTGACCACTTAATCCCTTAAGATCGAGATCTGTTATAGAAGAATATAACGGCCATCTAAAGCTTACTATTTCAGATCCGTACTATAATCATAAGATAAAAATACCATCATAATCTTCGCCAGATGGTGCTAAAGTGGTGCCTCCTCACAACAGGTTAATTACATAAGGGACCTTCGATGAATGGGTTGGGACATCAAAGAGGAGTCCTTCGTCGGATTCACATTTTTTTACATCTTCTAGTGAAGTTGATGAATCATTTCTGTTATCCTACAAAATAACCGAAGGGAGTCAAAAGGTTATAGAACTCATTAGAGTGCCTCATTCAAAGGATCATCTTTGTCTTTCATCTCCTCTGAGTGTACAAGTACGTAACAAAAGATAATCTTTCAATGTATATTCTCTGATGCACATTCACTAATTTCGTTTGTTTTATTAAAGCGTCAATAATTGAGTTGATTCAGTGACTCAAGCCTTTGAATTAAAGTTATTCTTAAGAAACTTACTGAAATGGATTATGAAACTCTATGATCAGATTGAACAAGCAATGGCGAAGGCCGAAAAATCTAGACAAGAAGCATATGAAGAGTCAATCAAGCGTTTGAAAGCTGAAAAAAATGCCACCAAGGCTATTCGCAAGGTAATGGTTTAGTCAACATGGAGTGATTTATTTATTTTTTGCAACATTTGGGAGGGCCCTTGGATTATGGGAGGACCCTTGAAAAATATTTTTTTTAAATATGTACTGAGATTAGTAACATAATTTCACCATTACTAATTATTAATTTTACCGCTACTATTAGTAACAAAATTTTACCGTTATTATTTTTCATATTTTTGTTCCTATCAGTAACAAAATTTTACCGTTACTAATTTTGAATTTTTCGTTACCATTAGTAACACAACTTTAGCGTTATTAATTCTGAATTTTACCGTTACTATTAGTAATAGAATTTCACCGTTACGAATTTTGAATTTTACCGTAAATATTAGTAACAAAATTTTGTCGTTACTAATTCTAATTTTTTTTGTTACTATTAGTAACAGAAGTTTACCGTTACTAGCTTCCTGCTCCATGCCTTTTTTTTCTAACAGAATTTTGTTATTAATATATTTAGTAATGGTAAAATTGTGTTACTAATGACGTATTTTGGTTTAGTGTATATATGTTCTCATTGCAGATAGAGAGTTTTGTTTTAATCTAGGGAGAGTATCTTATAGGTATGTTCCCCAGGTTTCTCGCACATGATTTTCCGCATGCACTCCCACACATGTTACTCCTCATGCTACTTCACATCACTTGAGAGATTTTGAGAGTTTTTAAGAGAAAGTGGAGTATTTAGTCAAGACTTCACAAAATTTGATGGAGGTTTTTCATAGGATGACATCTCCTTTAGAGAACTCCTCCGGCCCTAATGATTGAGGTTGAGACTTGTTTTCTAGCATAAAGTGATTTTCAAGCTCATATCGTATATCCATATTGCTAGTGTGTACTATCATTGTACTTATATTTTTCGTTTTGATATATTTTTCACAAAATCCAAAAAGAGTTGTCTTTTTTTCTTAAAAAATTTTGAATAATACAAAAAGATTTTCGGTCTCTTCTTAAAAAGATGAAAAAGACAAAAAGATTTTATTTTGATAAATTTTTTAAAAAATCCTAATAGAGTTTTGTATTTTTTACAACATATGTGGATTAACATTAAAGATGTCTGAGTCACTCATTCATTCCATGTTCACATGGCTATTTTGTAGTGTTTTGAGACATTACATCATTCATTTATGTGCTTTATAATGCATGGAGTCATTAAGATGTGATATGATGATAACTTGTTACATGTTTGACTCCTTGTCACCTTTAATGTACATGAGCTTGAGCTTATTTGAGTATTGCACATATATATCACATGTCGATTGTAGTGTTTTCATCTCAGTTGGGCTTTTAAAATGAACCAAATGTGAAAGGCGAGATAATAAAAGTTGTGCATGTAAGAACAATTGCCCGGATTTAAAAATCATTTTTTTGGTAAAATTTTTATATCTTAAGCAATGGAGTTGGGCTGCGAAAGACATATTGACTTTGCTTTAAAATCCACCATTTGCATTGAAAATAGACAAAATAGATTAGCCTCACATAAAATATAAATGCCAGGCCATTTGCTTAAACATTGATGCATTACTACAAATGAGCATTAATTTCTTCAAAAGAACTGAGAGTATAATTGCAATATATGAGATTTGGAGGAAGTTAAGTCGAAGATCAATGGGTTTGCACTCACTATAAAAATCTCGAAATACATTACATAGTTTTGGGCATCATTGGTCTGAAAATCACTTACGGTCTTGATATGTTTATTAGGTTATGTCAATTTAACATGAGTTCACCATTTTTACACCTAAAGTAGACTTTGAGATCTTTCATTAGTGGTGTCTCAATATTTCTTCCACATATGTTATGTCTATTTACGTTGATTCACCTATGGGATATGTTCATACCCTTACATTATGTTTCCATGATTTGGGTATTTTTTGGTTTCTCTATGGTTTATTGTATTTGTAAAAAAATTTACTTGAAAAAATTTCAAAAATAGTTCGTGGAGCCTTTGAGATTATCAATGCATGTTTATCATTTATATATATTTTTGTAATGATATATTATTCCTCTTTTTTTATGCTTTCCATTTTCATGCTTTAGTTTCCACTCTGTCTATTTTGCCCAAAATAAAAAGGGGAGAACAAATTACGGTGGAGATTTCATGAGTTGGATTTATCTGGGAGAATTTTTATGCATTTTTTATACATCAAAATCTATGCATCACGTATATTTTCTTTTTTTCCATGTGTGTAGGTACTTTCGAAAGATCATATGCATTATATACTCGATGAAGACAAAGTGCCCAAAAGAAGACCAAGAATAAGTTAGGTTTTGAAGAAATCATTTTCGAGGCATCCTTATCTTGTACCAATCTATTTTCTGGGGTTTGGGAGGGTATTAGGATATTATTTTGTTGTCTTAGGGGATTTTAATGTAATTTAGATTTCGATTTTATGTTTGTACCGAAATAGTTAAAAAGGGGTGATTTGTAAGAGAATATGTCATTTGCTCATAACTTAGGCTTACATAGATTTTGGCGTATCCATTTACAATTCGACTCAAGATGTCACTAAGAACCGAATCTTCAACATCTCCAAGTTCGATGGTTCTCCACTTTATGAAGGTATAATTTTTTTAGGAATTTATCATTAAATTTATTTTAGAATGTTTTATTTTTATTAAAATTGAAGCAGGATTTTTTTTAAATCAAAGCATTTTTAATTTAAAATTATTTTTCAAAAATTTGTCTGCCTCGTTTAAATGAGAATGAATTCTCGTTCGAACGAAATGCCTAGTTGTTCAAAGGTTGTTCGATATCTTTATCTAACGAGCATCTAACAAGGACGTACTAGCATACCGCCTGTCATCGTTTGAAGGTCGTTTAATGACTGTTTAAACGAGATAGAAAAGTCATTCGAGCGAGATTCATTTTTATTATAACGAACTTTTATTCTCATTCGATCGTGCCTCATTTTCGTTCGAATGAGTCACCGCTACTATAAGAAAAAACACGTTTTACGATACCTTTTAGTGACATCAATTTATTTTTTTCGCTGAAAGTGTAGTTTTCACGACAAATTTAATTTTCCCACTTAAGATATATATTTCAACTTTCATTTAATGAGATGGGTTTTCATGACACCACCAATATGACGTAACATATCGGTATTATATTTACCACATAGGAAAATATCATGAAAAATAGTTTCTCATTTAGCAACATTTGTTATGTCGTGGTACACATTTTATATAAAAATGAGCCATAAATATTGGGAGAAAAATTGGCGGTAGTGTATTTCCCTTCCCACTTATTCCTTTCTCATCATTCCCACCTTTTTAATTTTCTCAAAAACCCTCTTTGTCAAAGAAACCCTCAAGCGTAATACCCTAGAAAATATGGGAATCCTCTACACGCTTGGTACATTATTCTTTGGCATATGGTCCTTTTTTTCTATTTAGAATCCACCCTTTCCATTGCATGCCCTAATCCTTTTGCTGTAAGAATCGTGTGTGTTACTCTGTTAAATTTGTTAGGTTAGTTTTTAGCTGTTACAAACATGTAAATTAGTATTTTTATGTATATCTTGTGTCTTATTTGATTGCAAGTATGTTTTGAGGATGATTAGTCACTATTGCAATTTTGTATTATAATGGATTGAAGTTTTTATCTATTACACTAATTTTCTTAAGGTTGGATTTCTGTTGTTATAATAATAGACACTTGTATTTCTGTGGTTATGTTTTTTTGTAACGCTGATTATTTAATAGTTACATTTTTTATTATAATGAAATGAAATTTATTTTGATTATACTCATTTTCTCAAATTTGAGTTAAAGTTTTTGGACTTTAAGATTGATTTGTTACTATTTAAAATTTTGTGTCAAAATGATGTATATAGTCGATGATGGATTGAAATTTCTGTCTATTACACTGAATGAGACAATATTGCATTTGAGGTAATCTTTGGATTTTAAATTTACTGTCCCAAACTTCCTAGGACATATTTCAACTATTACAAGCATATGAAATAAATGTTTTTGTGTCCATGTTATTTTTGTTTGATTTGAAGTATGTTTTAGTTTGATTTTGAGGCTAATTAGTTACCATTTATAATTTTATTGTACAACTGTGAGTGATTTGAAATTTTTGTTTATTATACTAAATTTTAACAATTTTGAGTTAATTAGCTAGGAGAGCAAATTCTAGGTTGGATTTTATTTGATATTGGCATACTAACATGCATTTTTGTTTATGTATTATGTTTAAATTCCTTGGAAGCGTGTATTAAGTTTTACATTGTAGCCGATTAGTTATTGGTGCAATTTTGTGTTGGATGGAAATTTCTGTTTATTAAGATTAAGCCCTTAATTTTCAAAATATATCCCTCAATTTTTTATTTACGTCGGAATAAGTGTAGTACGCTTCTTATAATTTCTTTCTTGCTTTAGATATGGGAGATGTCTTTTGATTTTGGAATCAAAGCTTGTTATTTTTTTGTAGTAGATTTATTTTATTTTTGTATATATAATGATTTCAATAATTATACGTATCTTGATTTGGTATGTGATGCCATGATTCTTGTGGTTTGAGAAAACTATCATCTTTTAGATTTTGGTTTTCTTATGATTTGAATCATTTTCATCCTTCGAATCGACTCTTGACAATAATTGAATTTTTTTGGTTGCATAGATTGACTCTTGATGTGTCACAAGTGAAGAAAATGGCCCCAACGAAAAAATGTTGGGCTAAACCCGGGTATACGAAGAAAATGTTATCATATGAGAAGAAAATAGTGGAAACTATTGCTAATAACCAATTGAAAACGAATTCTTTGGGGTTGCATAAAGATTCCAAATCTTTAACGTCTTCATTTGAGAAGGTCACCACAACAATGTCGATTAATAAGAAAAAAAGGGAACTATATGAGGGGGAGATGATGAGGAGTATACACTACAGGAGGGTGAGGAATATCTCAGTTCAGTTAGTGACCATGACGATAATGATGTTTATGAGTCTTTTGGTCCTCTAATGGAAAAGGTAATATATAAAATGCCTTCTTATTATGTAGTTTATCAGTTTCTTGTTTATCCAATAGCTCTTCTAAATATTTTATCATTTTATCTTTTTATCTCTTTTCTACCATTTTAGTTAAGATTCTCTCATTTCACTTATGTCTTAATATCATGTTACATTCCCAATATTTTATTTTATATTTTCAGGTGACACACATGAAGCCCACTCGCAAATCAACTCGTAATGTGGTGACACCTATAGAGTAGGCAATCATAAATAAGGAGCCTAACTCAGCGGGAGGGGCATTTGACATTCAATTGGATATGTTTAATAATGCAGGTAATTATAGCATTACATTACAATTTCTTATGGTTTAGTAGTTGATATTTCTATATTCAAATTTATGTCGGCCTCCTTTTATATTGAAGCAATACATAAGCTTTTTATTATTCAACCCTATGACCGTATCAATTAGAAAATCCTCTGGAAATAAAAATTTCATGCAGTCAAAGTTTGAGGCACACACTAAAACTGTCATGGTCTTCAACCCAGACATAATTAATCAATTAAGTTCCTCTAGATTTTTATTCTAATTTCAAAATCCAGTTTGTGTGTTGTACTGTGTGCATTGTTCGTGGATTATTATGTGGATCTGTGTGAGTATACTTGTGTACGTGTCGATTTTTATGTGGATCTGTGTGAGTATACCTGTGTATTGTGTGCATTGTTTATTGTCCTTATGAATTGCATTTTTATTTTGTAACCATAGCCTGTTATCATATTGGGGTTTTTCCATGGTCAATGGTGGAACAAAGGGGCAACAAAAGTGTCTCGTTTTGGTCCTACTCAATTATTTTTATGTATTGAAATCTTATCCCAATAGTTACATCATTATGGTCATTTTGAGTTACCCAACCTCATGTATGTGCTGAGTTAAAATTTGTTGTTCATTTATACATGACAAAGATTTGTGAATAATTAAAAATGTGTTTCAAGAAGTGAAGAAGAAAAGGGGCAGTTTATTGAGTTTAAATTTAACATTTCATGCGCCACATTACATTGGTAATCCTTTAATGAGACTGCTAGAGTTAGAATAAAATATTTAGTGACTTGCCAAAATCCTAGTGGGTATTTTTGCAGTTGTGTCTGAGCATTTGGCCCTAACTGATGAAGATAATGTTAGGGATGGTAATAATACGAGGATCCAATTAATTTATATCAATGATTTGTACGAAATGTAGTTGTGAAAGGCTTTCGTAATTAGTACAAATCATGTATATTCATGATTTGCACAGACAGGGGGCACACCGTACGCTCAGATGTGGGAGTATACTATGCCTCGGGACCTGTCACTTAGGGGTAAGGTATTTGGCAGGTCTGAGGTAGTTCATCATATGGGTTTTGTGGAAGGTGGGATGGTGATGGTGGTGAGTGGGGCTACGAGTGGTGTCATGGTGGCTGATGTAGGGAGGAGGGTGGTTGTGTGAGTGCATTGACTTGCCCAATAATGACCTCGAGGGTAGCATCGAGTTGGTCGGTGTGGCGTTCGAGGCTCAGTTGTGATCCTCTCCGCGGAGCCATTGATGTAACACGACAATGGCACCAAAAGATAAAATACATTTAAGAATGTGTAGAATTTATCTAAATCAATTGATTTTGGGACATTTTTTGGAAGGATCATTTTGACATTAGTCCAAAGGAAAACATAAAAAAAAAAAAAAAATTCCCCGTCTTTAATATGCTTTGTTTGATATACATAACGCGTGAAGGTGGTGGTGGAGGTGTACCTTTAAGCAAAAATCTAAAGTATACCTATAATACCATGAGTACTGCTCATGTGGTAGATGAGTAGTATTGAGAGTTGTCAAAACTACTCATGTGGTAGATACGCAACTTTATAAATTTTTGTTGTGACACTATTACCACTATGCATAAACAACTCTTAGTTTTAACATATGAAGAACCACCTTAAGCTTACTGTTTAAATTTATACAACATGACATATTTGCAATTTCAATCAACAGAAAAATTTTATGTATTGTTTAAATTTAACTACGCAACTTTATAAACCCACTAGATCCGTAATCTAGTGATGGAGGTGTACCTATAAACAAAAATTGGAGAAAGCCTTCCAATTGTTGGTGCATCCATTAAACACCCTTTTTTTAAGACTAGAAATGAGAAAGATGAGTGAGTATGAATTTATAACATTGATAGACAGTTAAAAGTAAAATAAAATATGTGCATCGTGTTAAGATTAAAATAATTACAACGGGAATGTTATTAGGTTCGATTTGCGAGGTAAGCTCTTGGGCAGATGTGATTTCTTTCCATGTATAAATTCGTAGGGATTCTTCTTCCATTTTTGCTAATCTTCCCGAAACTCGCCATTTTTTTAGAGCATATCAAATTCTTATTTAGAGTTTGGCCCCCAACTTCAAAAATAATAAATAAAGTGGGGTTGCATATTTGGTTATGGACTAGTTTTTGACCGACGCAGTGCGCGGGCATTATTAGAGAACTTTGATATACACAATGCATAAGCATATAATATGTTCTCTGGTTAGACTCCAAATACTGTGTCCAGGAAATTAAAATTAAAACATAATTATGGGCACACCTAGAAAAAATTAAGAGTTAGGTGTGTAAACGTGTAGCTGCATATAAGAAAGTTTCTTTGTCATTTATTGATTATACTTAACTTGGTTGTTGAGTTACTATAATTAATTTTCTTATATGCGGTTGATTCGTGAAGCTACCGAGATCTGTCACTTCTCAGATATTAAAATACGATTTGACCACTATTTGAGTTGTAAGCACTGGTAGTTTTTTTATCACTGTTTTGACCAACACCATCCAATTTCTTAGTTACAATAAATAGGTTTTGTTGTAATTTCCAGTAGAGATTTGGCAAGGTTATCGCGTGCTTAAAGATTTTTTGCTACCTAGTATAAGAATTCTTGGTTGGGGAAAGTGGAGCTATCACATCCGCCCTAGTATAAGAATTCTAGGCTGGGGAAAGGGAAACTCGAATTATAAAATAATGAACACATTCTGCTTTTCTCTTTATTCTTTTTGCGTAAGCAACAGTTGTAGATTAAATAAAGATTAGATTGGATACCCAAATGTTTTGTTATTGAAATGGAGAGATATTGAACGTGGGTGGTGGTGGGGCGGTACAGAAACACCAATGAATGTGAGAAAAGAAAAAAGTTCTCATTTTTTCTCTATCTCTCTCTCTCTTCCTTTTTCTATTTTTTATGGGATTATCTCTCATAACGACATTTTACTTGTTTATGGTAAATCTCATGCTATTCATAATCTCTGCCATTGGAATTGAGATCAACAATTATGAACCGTTGTATGGACCAGTTAATCTTTATGTCACAATTTAATAATGTGAATGTGAGTTTACATTATATAATTAAATATCTTTCATTGTTTAATACTATTGAATATTCAGAGGCTAAGGGACATGATATTGATCATTACTCTCGCCAATTGGAGATATATTATCTACAAATATTATATTCTATCAGATTCTTGCTCGTGATTTTATATTGGGTTGATTCAATTTGTGTTTAAATTTAACAAAAAGTTTGAGAGTCATATTAGTTATGCCAACTAAAACAACTAATCTGAAATTTCTATGCTAGCATTTTTTATAATTCTTTTGTTAATGTCATGAAAAAATGAGTTATTTCTTTTCATGAGAGTGTGATATATGAAATCCTCTTAATTGTGGCAGCATCTAAATGAGGAGACCATTGATACCAAATTTTTTTATCTCGGGGTTAAGAGGAATAGAATTTTGATGTAACTTCCAAATAAACACTTAAATTTTTAGGGGGCAGTGCCTATTCCAATCAACTTCTAGAATTCTATTTATTTACTGTGGAAAATGAGTAAATACAGAACTTTAGTTGTTTATTTCTCAGGTACAAAAGAATGAAGCATAGGTTACTGAGAACATCATAAATTTTTAGTTGTTTGTTGTTCAGTTATGTTGATCAAGGTTGATAGAAAAGTGAGTAAATACAAAATAATGAAGCATTGTTTATTGCTCAGGTACAGGCCTTGTGGAAATTTGACCTTAAAGTTACTGTAGAAATTTGAAATCCACTCTATTGTGCGTTTGCTTGGCCATCAAATGAACAAAAATCAAAATTATAATCTTTATGTTCCAATAGGTATTGGGATTCAACTTTTATAACTATTCTCTGTTATTGGGATACACAAGATTATAATCTTAGTATTCTTCCTCTTTTTGAAGTTGTAACAAGTATTGGGATTCAATTTTGATAAAAACTTCTTTGTTCCATTTACAAAGGCCAACTTTATTGTTTTTAAGTTTTGCACTAAAAATCTGCATTAGGTTCCCGACAATTACATGATTCCACTTTTGAGAAATAACCTACAGAAAGTTATGACACACTTAATGGAACCAAGAAGGTTTAAGAACTAAGGCTGCATGATTTTCATTGTGTGAAAGTCTCTTTATTAAAATTATTGGTTGATTTTCATTGATGTCTTTACTACATTTTGAAATGGTTGCTAAAAATAATTATTTTTGCAGTTTCAACTAAGAAATGAAAATGAGTCAAGACACTAGGACAGGCGATCGAGAAAATTATATGAAAAAGTGGAAAGCTCCAAGTGGAATTCCCGAAGAGCTTTGGGGCACCCGTGGGGAAAGTGCTACTTCTTTTGCGCATCAAATCGGAGTAAAAATTAGGAATGATGCACGACTCCAAGGCATAAATTATTGGGATCAAATTAATCCCGCAGAAAAATTGGCAATGATACAGAGAGTTGGGGTATAGTGACTCTAGTTATATCTTAAATTAATTTCTCAATAAAATCGATAATAACTATTTTTGAATTTGCGCTTATAGGATAAATTTTATATTGAGGGTTATGATGACGATGAGATGGTGAAGAGATCCATAAACAAAAAAATTCAGTAAAGACACACAGATTGGAGGATTCGTATGTATTCATACTAGCAAGTGTTGTTGGAGAATGATGTCGACCCCCAAAGCATGCCATACGATGGGGTTGATAAGAAGGATTAGGAGTATATGATTAATGAGGCTTTGAGGGATGAGGGTTTCTTGGTAACCTCTTTACGTTTTACATGATCATGTTAAATAAGAGGATAATATATATATACACACACACAATTAAATTAGTTTTGGTCTTTGCAGAAACGGTCAAACCAAAATAAAGAAGCTTGTGCACAATTGCTTTGGAAACACGCTTGCAGGTCAAAGTCACTTGTAGCAACGATGACCACTAAGGTGATACATTTTAAATATATACCACTAAGGTGACAATCCATTTTCTAAAATAATGGGTGGTTATCTCGTTAACTTATAGTATTACTTTGATGCTAAGAATGGACCATCTATGATTCCTGTAATTATTGGAGTATCGGGCTGGCCACCTCTTATTTTTATAAGCGGGGTGTCACAATTCTCTTTGCATTTAAAGCCACCATTTGCAAAAAAATCCTAAAAGATTAATGACATACAAAAACAAAAGTGCCAAGGCCATTTTTATTTCATTGATGCTTCGTTACTCATGAAAATTATGGTATCTTAAATGTGAGAGTGTATTCTTAAATATGTGAGATTTTCAGGGTGTGATAAAGATGAAGATCGATGAATTTGCACAACATATTCTTTTGAAAAGCATTAAATCATTTGGCATTATTGATTTGCAAAGCATTTAAATTTATGGCCTACTGCGTAAGTAGACTCAATTTCATCTTGTTGAACATTCTTGCACTTAGGGTTGAAATTAATTTCTTTCTTTAGAAGTATGTGATTGACTTCATGCACCTATATTATGAATTCTTATATTGATTTCATTATGGAAAATGTTCACACAATTCCATTTCTCTTTCACGATTCGGATATTTTAGTGTTATTCCATGGTGTGATGTACTTGTACCTATACGTACTTTTTATACATATACTTATTTTTTATAGTTGAGAAACTTGAAAATTTTTAAAAATAGTTGGTATGCTTCTACGAAATCTCATCATATGTACTTAATTGATTATATTTGTGATGTTATTCCATTTGGAATCATGTGATGCTTATCATTCATGCTTATATTCCTACCCTTTTATCTATTACGGACAAAAGGGGGAGAACAAATTAAGGGGGAGTTTATTTTTTCTTCAAACTCGTACATGTCATGATATTTCTTTTGTCTAATATTGTAAGTTATTTCGCATTGATGTTGATTTCATGAACCACACAAGATGAAGACTTTTAGTCGAAGACTTATGCTTTTTATGCGTTTCCATTTCTTGGTTTGGGAGGGCATTGATTGTATCAGTCTTAGGGGTTAATTTTCCCTTGATTTCCATTTTGTATCGGAATAACCAAAGGGGGAGATTTGTAAGAGAAAGTTTTATAATTGTTACTTTTATTTTTATTTATCTTATCCTGTTATACCCCCATGCACCTGTTGATACCAAATTTAGTCTGCTGACATCGCTCAATTGAGTGAAGACACGTGGCAATCTGCGTGACAATAACAAACACTTTCGAACAATACCTTGACCCACTCAGATACTCCGAGAAATAGATGCTCTCCGAGGAACCATACTGCAACGAGGAGTCTGAAGATTTCTCTTATCAATCGGGACGAACTTCGTCAGTACGAGCCACAGATACTGAACAACGTATCAGTCTCTCTCCAAAAAGGACTAGTGCGCTAGAAAGGTTAAGCAGGGTATCTCCTTTTGATCGATTAGGTCCTAGGAGGAACAAAAGTCCTCCTAAGGATGCGTCGAGGAGCTTTCGACGATCATTAGACTTAAGGGAAGAATCTACCCAGTCGCGACCAGCTGCTCGTCAAAATAAATCACAGGAAGCCACCTCAACGCGATCGGTTGCTCGAACCAACAGGCCCCCGAAAGGAAATGATGCGTGGAAAGGCTCTATTTAAAGGCTGGAAGACAGACTAGGGGAAATAGCTAAGGCCAAGAACCCCCTACAATGAACTTTTATTCAAGGGACACCCTTTGACCAGGCCATTGTGGATTTTCCCACACCGTCAAAATTCAAAGCACCTATTGTGACTCCCAAATATGATGGAAAGACCGACCCTGTTCTTCATGTAGAACAATACCAAGCTGCAGCTGACATCTATGCTGTTCCAGATGAGATGAGATGCAGAGCATTCTCAGGAACTCTTACCGGGTCTGCTCAAATATGGTACAATAATCTTTCTCGGGGTAAGATCTCAACTTTCGTTCAACTGGCCGAGTTATTCATTGGAAATTTCTATTTTGGGGCAAAGCCAGTTAAACGAGTAGCGCATTTGTTAAGTGTTAGACAGAAAGCTGGTGAGAGTACCAGAGATTATATAACTCATTTTAATAACGAGAAACTCGAAGTCATTGATTATGAAGAAAAGATAGCGATTGTTGCCTTGATGAGTGGGCTGCTGCCCAACAAGTTGTACTACACTTTGGCCAAAGATCCACCCAGAACCATGTCAGAACTGATGGCAAAATCGGCCAAGATCATGAATTCCGAGGAGGCTATGGATGCGAAGAAGAATATGGACGCCAAAGAAACCAAGGTAGAAGGTGATAAAGTTAAGAGGAAAGAGCATAAGAATAATGGTGGTGGCAAACATTCAAAAGCATGATCGTCATGAAAGGTATTGAAGAAATTTGATAATTACACTCCTTTGAAGATAGACATCAATCATGTTCTAGAAGAAATCGAGAACAACGAGGAATTAAACTGGCCAGAGAAAATGAAGGCAGACCCTGACAGGAGGAATAAGGCAAAATATTGCGATTTTCACAAAGATCATGGCCATATGACCAAAAATTGCATAGCTCTTCAGAATGAGATTGAAACACTTATTAGACGAGGAAAATTGGCAAAGTATATTGATCGTAGAAATGAAAGAAGAAACAGCGACCGAACAAGAGAGAGGTCTAGATCTCCTCGTCGAGCAGAGGAGAACAAGAAAAGAGACCATGAAGTTGATACAGAAGACGACCCCGATCTTCCTAAGAGACCAAGGCAGCCAGAACGTGAGGTATTTTCAATACGCTTTGGGTCATTTGATTGTAATGTTATTACAGGTGGAGATGCAGGAGGAGGAGACCTTACTGCAGAGAGAAAAGCTTAACTCTGTGAGGCTCAAGCTTGCTCATACATTCAACGAATAAATCTAGCTAAGGAGGATCGCCCGAGAAAGGTAAACAAAGAGAAATTGGTCATTGGTTTCTCAAAGAACGACCTCGCAGGCATTCTATATCCTCATGATGACCCATTGGTGATCAAAATGAGGATGAAGGAAGTAATGATTTCAAGAGTACTGGTAGACAATGGTAGCTCGGCAGACATCATGTTCTACTCGTGCTTCGACAGTTTAAATCTAAAACTATCTCAAATGGAGCCTTATCATAGACCCCTCCTCGGTTTTGCTGGCGAGAAAGTTTTTCCACTTGGGACGATCAAATTGGATATATTCATTGGTACATGGCCTGCTTGTCGAACAGAAAGAATATGCTTCTTCGTGATGGATAAAAATGTTCGATTAGCCTATAATATCATCATGGGAAGGGTAGGATTGAAGAAGTTCGAGGCAGTGCCATCTACGGTACATCAATGCCTAAAATTTCCAACAAATTTTGGAGTAGGAGTTATAAAGGGTGATCAAAAAGTAGCTCGGGATTGTTACTATTCATCTACCGAGCAAGAGGAACTGGAGGAATCAAGGAAAAAGACTACTACCTATCAAGTGGAGGAAGGTGCAGAAATTGAAACATTGGATCCTAGAGATGAGTCCCAACTCGTGAAAGGCCAGGTGGTGGAAGCTACTGAAAACATCATTCTGGACGACGAGCACCCTGAACGAACAACTCAAATAAGTTTGTCGTTGGAGACCTCACTAAAACAGAAATTGATAACTTTCCTAAGGAGCAGAAAGCAAAATTTTGCATGGAGTCATGGGGATATGCCCGGAATAAACCCAAATTTCTTATGTCACGAACTCAACGTGAATAAGGAGATCAAGCCAGTAAAGCAGAGAAGAAGAGTATTCAGTCCCGAGAAGAATCAAGCTATACAGGAAGAGGTCGAGAAGCTCCAGAAAGCTTTCTTTATTGAAGATGTTAAATATCCAGACTGGTTAGCAAATGTGGTGATGGTAAAGAAAAAGAACAACAAATGGAGGATGTGTGTAGATTTCATCGACCTCAACAAAGCATGCCCAAAGGATCACTTTCCCTTGCCCTGAATTGATCAATTAGTAGATGCTACCTCGGGGCATGAGCTGTTGAGCTTCATGGACGCTTATTCTGGATACAACCAGATTAAGATGAAACATGAAGGCAAGGAGAGTACTTCTTTCATTACCCCAAGGGGAACTTACTTTTATAATATTATGCCTTTTGGTTTGAAAAATGCAGGTGCAACATATCAGCGGCTGATGAACAAGGTGTTTGCAGAACAAATCAGTTGCAATATGGAAGTCTATGTTGATGATATGCTGACAAAGAGCAAGAAAGCTGCTGATCATCTAGTTGACTTAGGCCAGACCTTTGATCAACTAGATAAATATCAAATGAAGTTGAACCCGATGAAGTGCATATTTGGAGTACGAGAAGGCATGTTTCTCGGGTACATTGTCAATCAACAAGGCATTGAAGCAAACCCTGAAAAGATCAAAGCTCTGTTAGAGCTGCGATCTCCAACGACGAAGAAAGAAGTGCAAAGTCTTACAGGACGAGTAGCAGCACTCAACAGATTTGTATCGTGAGCAACTGATAGATGTCTCCCATTATTCAAAACTCTCCGAAAGACTTTTGAGTGGAATGATGAATGTGAGAAGGCTTTTCAAGACTTGAAGAAATATCTGGGAGCACCTCCACTATTGTCCAGGCCAGTGATGGGAGAATAATTGTACTTGTATCTGGCAGTGTCAGAAATTTAGTTAGCTCGACATTAATAAGAGCGGAGAATAGAGTGGAAAAAATGATTTATTACACTAGCAAAGCCTTCTGAGGAGCAGAGATCAGATATCCAAAGCTGGAAAAATTGGCACTAGCATTGATCGAGGCAAGTAGAAGAATGAAGCCATACTTCAAGGCTCATACTATAGGCATATATACTGATATGCCATTGAGGCAAGCTCTTCATAAACCAAAAAAATCAGGAAGATTGATGTATTGGGCAATAGAGCTCGGTGAATATGACATAATTTATGAACCTAGATCATCGCTTAAAGGGCAAGCAGTAGCAGATTTTAAAGCAGAGTTCACCTATCCTGATACCACCGAGGATCAAAAGATGCTCACCGATCAACCTGTGGATGTTACAGAATCATCAAACTCAAGACCAGACCAACTTAGGTTGGTAAAAGGGCAAGAAGTGATGATCGACGAACAACAAGATATATTAGGAGAGGGTGAAAGGAAGCAATAAATTTTCCACCGAGGAACTCTGTTAGATCAGAAATTTGAAGACGAGTTACCTATATGGAATTTATATGTGGATGGTTCATCTTGCACAACAGACTGTGGGGCAGGGATTGTTCTTAATAGTCCAGACGAGGTCGACATGGAATATGCCCTATGCTTCCAATTAAAAGCTTCGAATAATGAGGCTGAATATGAAGCCATGATTGCAGGTTTTAGTTTGGCAAAAACCATGGGGGCAGAGCAGGTTATTGTCTTCAGTGACTCGCAATTGATCATAAATTAAATGATGGGAGTATATGCAGCCAAAGGAGAATTAATGATCAGATATCATGCAAAGGCAATGGAATTGGTGTCAGAATTTGCTGCTATTCAACTGGTCAGAACACCAAGAATGGAGAATGCGAGGGCCGACGCCTTGGCTCGATTAGCATCAGCTACTCGTACCGAGCTACGAAGAACAATCCCAATTGAAGTTTTAGCTGGTCGGAGTATCGATGAAGATTTGACGACGAATTTTATTACCCTTAATTTAGGACCATCTTGGATGGATTCCATCAGGGCATATATTGAGGAGGGAGAATTACCAACTGACAAACTTGCAGCCAAAAAACTTAAGTTTAAAGCTGCTCGTTGTGTACTGAATAATGGTATTCTGTATAGACGAGGAATTATAGCAGGTTTGCAAAGATGTGTGCATCCCACCGAGGTGAAATACTTGATTGAAGAGATCCATGAAGGGTCCTGTAGAGCCCATATAGCAGGTCGGACGCTTTTGCAAAGGGTTATGACGTAAGGATACTACTGGCCAACGATGAGGGCTGATTGTATAGCCTATGCCAAGAAATGTGACAAGTGTCAACGCTTCTCCACTATCCGAAGAACTCCCCAAGCGTTGTTGACACCCATTACTTCCCCTTGGCCATTTGCTATGTGGGGAATTGACTTGGTCGGACCATTTCCAACGACCAGGGGAAGATTTAAATATCTCGTCGTAGCAGTGGATTGTTTTACTAAGTGGGTAGAAGTTGAGCCTCTTGTCGACATGACGTACGAGAAGGTGTATCAATTTATTTGGAAAAATATCATCTGTAGATATGGTCTTCCCCATGCATTCATTACCGACCATGGAACACAATTTGACAATGAGGAGTTCGCTGCCTATTGTCATCAGTCAAATATCTTGAAGATCCACTCGGCACCAGGCCATCCCCAAAGAAATGGACAAACTGAAGTAACAAACAGAACGCTATTGAATGGCTTGAAGAAAAGACTGAATGACGCGAAAGCAAATTGGATCAACGAGCTACAATCAGTACTATGGGATTACCGAACTACTCCCCGAGCAGCAACAGGGGAATCTCCATATATGTTGGCATTTGGAAGCGAAGCCGGTATACCTGCCGAGTTGGGTCTCCCGACACACAGAGTACTGAATATCAATTCCCCTGTCAGTGACTTAATGAGAAGATTGGATTTAGACATGCTCGAGGAAGTTAGAGAAGAAGCAGCCATCAGGAATGCTGCTTACCAACAGCGAACAGCTTTGTTCTACAACAAGAGAGTGAAGAAGTGCGACCTGAAAGAAGGAGACTATGTGCTAAAGAAAGTGATTCAAAAGCACATCAAATTGGAAGCAAACTGGCATGGTCCTTACCGAGTTACAGAAGTTGTTCGACCGAGAACCTATAGAATAGCAACTTTAGAAGGGCAGGAGTTTAAGAATGCATGGAATTCAGAACACTTGCGCAAGTATTATCAGTATTGTAAGCTCTCATGTAATACATTTTCGTTAGTATGAATAAAGTGACAATGTTCAGCCCAGTTCTCTCCTTTTGTTGGAATTTTTTTGCGGAATACTAGTGCTACACACTACTCAGCAAAACTTAGACTACTCAAAACTATTCCTAAAAATGCCAACTAAGTTTGGTTAGGAAGTAAAAATATTCCTAAAAATGCCAACTAAGGCTGGTTAGGAAGTAAAACTATTCCTAAAAATGCCAACTAAGGTTGGTTAGGAAGTAAAACTATTCCTAAAAATGCCAACTAAGGTTGGTTAGGAAGTAAAACTATTCCTAAAAATGCCAACTAAGGTTGGTTAGGATGTAAAACTATTCCTAAAATTGCCAAATAAGGTTGGTTAGGAAGAAAAAGTATTCCTAAAAATTCCAACTAAGGTTGGTTAGGAAGAAAAACTATTCTAAAAAGTGCCAAAGTTGGTCGGCAAGAAAAAATCCACTAACTATGGTTGATCGGGAATAAAAACCCACTAACTTTAGTTGGTCGAGAAGGAAAATTTACCGACCTTGGTTGGTCGAAAACATTTTATGAGTACGAGAAAGTGATCGAGCAAAATTTTTGATACTCGTAACTCTTTAAATTACTACCAAGTTGGTCAAGAAACAAAACATCATTAAGTTTGGTTAGTTGTCAAATGATTACCACTAATTCAAACTAGTCGACAATAAGTTTTAATCAACTCTAAGTTGATCGACAAATAACACAATGTTGTTATCTTTTTAACAGATATACATATATAAAGTGTTTTACAACCACAAGGAAATGGCAATCAAGATTACGAACAAAAATAAAAGTCTTTCATTAAATCCAAAAACAGAATACATTGAGAATGAAATGCAAATTAATTATTACATCAAGATTCCTATTCTATTGGTTTCTTCCCCTCTGCTTTTGAAACATGTTCCTCGCCAGCAGGAGGATCGTTTAAAGCATAAGGGGAGTTTATGAAATTAAGATCTTTAAGCATCCTGATGTTCATCACAGATGTTCGATCAAGTAGGTGCTCGGGGCGAGATATTTCAGCATTGGAATGGAGACTATAATCGCCAAGGTATTTGGAAATAAAACACTGGGGGATGGCCCGGGCAGGGATCCAGCTCATGTCGAGTTTAAAGGGTGGCACTGGCAAGTCGAGCAACCCAGGATTATGATAATCCCACAAGTAGTGACCTTGTTCCAGTTGCAGCACACCCAGGGCATTCAACCACCCTTGTTTGTAACCTTCATTATTTGCATTTTGGATCCGATCATCCAAATGGTAAAGATCCTCATTGTAGCCATCCATCCAAAATTCTCTGGGCTGCTTGTGGAACTGATAAGTCAACCTTTACAACTGCTCGTGAAGATTTTTTTATAAATAGTTCTTTATTCTCCAAGGAAGACTTCTGTGCAGAAAGATGCTCATCCAGATTCCT
Source organism: Sambucus nigra (assembly GCA_949130495.1). Lineage (NCBI taxonomy): Eukaryota > Viridiplantae > Streptophyta > Magnoliopsida > Dipsacales > Adoxaceae > Sambucus > Sambucus nigra. The sequence continues at coordinate 414,778,034 of OX422214.1, read as the reverse complement.
GATCTTCTTAGACATCTCAGCCAATGCCTGGTTCTTTGCCATCAGTTGGAAGGACTGATTCTCCAGAGCAGATTGAGTTCTCTGTTCCTCGACAGTAATCCGAGGAGCTCTTGCTCGTCCCCGAGGAGCTCTTTCTCATCCCCGAGTAGATGTAAAAGGTCCATCTCTCCTCAAGGTTTCTAATTCATCCCTCAGGTTGGCGTTTTTGAACTCCAAGAAAGAGAATCCCTCGTATGTCACAGGGACCAAAGCGTTGGAGGTGGAAGCTGCAGACTTCAACTGAGACACCTCTCTTTGCAGGTTATTATTTTCCTGCTCTAACAATTCAGCTATCTGTCTGTGCTCTTCGACCTCACCCTTCAAAGTTCTCTCCCTCACATCGTAAGAAGCAAACAGTTTATCATATCCCTTATCAGCATTGAGTTGCTGATACTTCTTCTCGTATCCTTCGTGCAAAAGGGCTGTAAATTCCTTATATTGTTGTTGAAGCTCTTCAAGAGTTCCTTGGAGATCTTCAATCATTTCATAATATGCTACATTGTTAGCCATTGCACGGTCAAGCAGGCACTTCAAATAATGGTAGGCTAAAACTGTTTTCTCTGAAGCACCTTGACCGAGGATGTCGACAATTTGTGCTGCACTCATATCTGTATGACCAGCTTTGAAGTACTCGTTGCATTACCTCAATAATTTTGTATCATGAGCAGACAATAACTCCATCCTGGCCATAAACTAGTAAAGTAAGAGAACGCAAGAATCAATAAGAGTTCAAACAGAGCATGAAGAAGAGAAACAACAGTATGAATAGGCGAAACTTCAAATTTTATTACATCATAAAGGAGAAGTACAAAATTCAGAGTTACATTTGATAAAGAAAAATAAACAGAGAGAAAAATCCGAACAACTCTACACCTTTTCCTTATCTCCCAAAACTTTCCCGGGAGGCTGGGACGAGGAGGTAGATTGCTCGGATGGTACAGATGGTTGCTCGGGGAGTGCTGGAAGTTGGTCATTTGAAACAATGGATGGTTGAAGTTGCTCGCTGGTGGACTGGATAGCTGGGGAATGAGGAATTTGATCTCCCATCACCATGGAGGATTCCTTAGAGGCGGCGGCGTCCTCGTCTTCTTCTTCAGGAGTTGAAGGGGGGCCCGGGATGTGTCGTTGAAACAGGTCAAAATTTTCATCGATCTTCATCTCTTGCAGGGCAGCGACGTAGCCATCCCTAAAGTATTTGTGGCTACCATATTCCACCTGCAACATCATGGCAGCCAGACCTTTATTCCACCCCTTATCCCAGCCGGTGCTGAAAGAATTTTTTATAGACAACTTCCTTTTCGCTTTCTCCAAGGAAAGCTTCTCGGAAAGAAGATCCTCGGTAGCCTTCAGCTTATTCTCTATTTCTTCCTTTTGGCGACCTACTTCACGAAGTCGGCCTAATTCTTCTTCAGCAGTTTTTAGCCTACTTTCGAGCTCCCCAGTATTTTTGAGCTTCTCATCGAGCTCTTTATTCTTCTCTTCCAAGATTTTTATGTTCTTCTCCAAACCTTTGGAGACTTCAATAGCTTGGTTTCTCTCCTGCTTGGTGGAATAAAGTTTCTCCTCCCAAACAGCCTTATCATCATCATACTTCTGACGAGAATCTTTCAAAGACTGCGTCAGGCCCACCAAAGCTTCCTCTACACCAGACGAGGAACTTGAAGCTTTAATAGCTTCATCTTTCTTTAAAATGGTATTAAAACAAGTCACCAACTCAAAAAGGAAAATGATATCAAGTCAGTACACAGATGTAACAAGGGAAAAAAATGAAAGTTGAGGACAATGATACTTACAGAAGCTATATGACGAGCAGCTAATGAGGTAACCATGTCCCGAGAAAGATTTTCTTCCATACCTTGGATCTCGATAATGATCCAAGAGTTCACCGAGCTCATGGCAGAGCTCGGGGAAACAAAAGTGGGAACACCACTTCCAGTAATCGGGGGCTGAGAGATGGATTCAGCCAAATTGACCGAGGAGCTCTCCTTCAGCTTCCTCGGGGGAACAGGAATGGTCTCGAATAATAATGTGGTCTTAGTCGTAGAGATAACAATCACCTCGCTTGGAACAGCGGCCTTGCTCGGAGCCACTGGGGCTTCTCGGCAACCTTTGCAGTAGTATCCGCTGGGGGTGCATCAATCTTCTTTGTCCCCTCTACTGGAACATCATGTTTACTTCTCTTTGCCTCTCTAGCAACAGAGGCAGATTTCTCGAAGATGGCAGGAGCTCTTCTTTTCTTCATTCTTTCACTCAGAGGGATATAAGACTTAGGTGAAGAACTTGCAGAAGCAGGTACTGGTTCTACCTCACTTATCACCGGACGAGCAGTAAAAGATGAGGTGTAACTCTTATACTGCAACAAATATGAAGTTGACCTGATATGCTCATCAGTAACAGTCTGATGCAAACTCCAGATAAGTTTTAGATGTTTTAAATTAACTTTTGTCTCTTTTGGAGACTTTCTTTTGCTGTCAACTGCAAATAAATGAAAATTAAAATATCAGTGACACATTTTATCAAACACAAAGGAAGCATAATTTCAAAAATAAAATAAAAACAACTTATCCCATTGCCATAGGGAGGACATCTAGGACCCTGGTACACATCATTGGGTGTTGCCAGTTTTTCATAACAACCCCGTGCTCGAAGTAGTCCCTATTGGCATCTGGGAGATTGACCACTAAAGTCCTATTTAAAAACCTAGTTTTTAAATAAAAAGTATTGTCACCAGCAGCCTATCTATAACAGAACATAATTTTTTGGATTCCTTTACGAGTTCCATGAATTTGATTTCATCTATGAACTTCGTTAACTATTCTCCACGTATTGGGGGCTATTCTTACAGGAACCACGTCAAAATATTGACAGAATTCCAGACATAAAGGGTTTGGGGGAAAAGAAAAGCCACATTCAGCAACAAAGAGACTGGGGAACCAATGTCCCTCAGCCAAATGAAAATAATTTGAAGGATCAGAAAGTTCCTCCAAAATAACCCATGAAGGAATAGAGAAATCAGAACGAAATTTATCAAGAGACTCTACAGGGTAAACCATGATGAGTAAAGGAAATCAAAGAGAAAGAAGAAGATCTTACAGAAAAAGGATGAGTCTGTTGACAACGAATGATGAAAGGGATGAACGCACAGGGGAGAGAGAAAATGGAAAACTCAAAGAGACAAATTTGAAAAAGTAGAAGATGAGGGGATTTTCTGCAACGCTTAAATACCCTGTCTTGGGAATGGGTAAAGATAATGATTACAAAAAGAGACGGCTACGTTACCAGCGGCTAAAAAGATAAAAAGGGTGCGAGAATCGAAGCGGTCGTAAAAATTCAAAAAGTTCGATTCTACGAATTTGGAAGGAGAAATAAATACAAAGAAAAATACTCCTAAATTTCAGGATGACCATTTAAAACCGCCATATTTCGAGAAAGAATGTTCCACACTCCTCAAAGTTTGAACTGTGAAACATTGGGGGCTTCTGTTGATACAAAATTTAGTCTGCTGACATGGCTCAATTGAGTGAAGACACGTGGAAATCTGCGTGACAATAACAAACACTTCCGAACAACACCTTGACCCACTCAGATACTCCGAGCTATAGATGCTCTCCGAGGAACCATACTGCAACGAGGAACTCTGCTTCCCCGATCAACCCAGACGCTCCGACCAACAAGAGTTCTTCGAGGAACTTTAATACACCGAGCAACTTATGAGTACCGAGCTACTTATGCGGTTCGAGAAGCACCTCGAACAGAGCATTAATAGCAGGATAACCAACATATTAACTGTGCATTAAATGCTTATTATTATTATCATACAGATGTATACGCCTAATGAACAACTATGTACTACCCTTTCACATGTACAGCCTGAGGGCTATAAATACATTGTACCATCCTCATTGTAAGGGGATCGGGAATTTCTTGACAAAACTTGTAATCAAGAATTCCCAAACAATCAGCAATAATAGAAATAGTGGACGTAGGCCATTCTTATAAGGCTGAACCACTTTAAAATCTCTTTGTCTCATTTTATTTTATCTATGATTAAATAATTAGATATAATCTAATTTTTTACAACAACAGCACCTTTATGACCGTTCTCAAGTATTCAAAGAGAAGAAATGTTGTTGACACTTGGAAAATTCAAGATCATTCATCACAACTTTACCCGAGAAGAGTTATGAGGTGGTTTGGTGATGCTTTAAATATATTTGCATTTAAAAGCTTTCAGTATGTTTTTAAAATAATTTTAAAAAAAAATGCCAACTTGTAGAATGACTTTGACATGTCGTTCGAACGAGTTGTGTAGGGTGCTTAGAAATTGGTTCTGTAATACCCCGTACTTTTGTCTATATTTATTTTTGGGGATTAATTAATTAAATTGCATATTAATTGGAAATTAATCCGGGATAATAATAATACTAATGTGATGCGAATTGGTATTTGATTATGTGCATATATGATTATATATGTACTTGATTTGTCGTGGGATTTATATACGGCATTTTAGAAATTTTGTTGAGACGCGTGGGACCGCCGCGTCACGGTATAATATTTTGATATTAAAAGTGAATTTAAAATCTATGATCCGTATGGTCGTTTTGAGTGCGCCAACGCGTCCGGAAGGGTCGAGATAGTCAGAAAACACTAGCCGGGGGTATAGTTTGGGTCCCGGGGTATTTTTAGGCCATCCTGGCACTATAAAGGGTATTTTAGTAATTTGGCATTTTTGGGTAATTAAAAGTGACGAAAATTGAGAGTTGTAATCTGATAAGGATTGACCCCAACCAACCCTTATTAACCCAACAAGCTACGGAGGTTTATTAATTAGGTTTTCATAAGTTCCCTCAAAGCAAACCCTAGCCACCATAGCCTTTTGGAGAAGAAAGCTTGGAGAAGGAGAGAGAGAGAGGAATTCTGCAGAAATTCTACACCGAATCCACACCAAATTCAGAAATCAAACCAAGGCAAGTGACTTTATTTCATTTAAATTCGAAGAATGTCTTTTCCATGTTAGATATTGAAGAATCTTAATTGTTCTTGAAAGATTAAAAGAAAACCCATGAAATTTGAAGTTATTATTGAATGTTGGGATAGGTTTGCATGTAGAAACATTGTTGGGAGATTTAATTTAGGAGATTTCATATCTAGAGGATGCATAAACGAATTAAAATCTGGGAATTTATGATGAGAAAAAGTTAGGGTTTAGGTTCTTAAAGAAAATTGGGAATTAATGTAGAAATTGTGATTTAATGATGTTTAGATGATATCAAACCCTTTAATGATGTTAGTATAGCCCTTAACATGTTTGAGGATGATTAGAGAACTCAATATATTGTGGGAACGAATTTTAGAAGAGGTTTGAGGAGTAAAAATGGTGAAAAACGATTTTTGGGAAGTTCTGGGCCGAAACTGGCATCTCGTTAGAAGCAGCCCCCAGGTCGTTCGAACGAGCTCGTTCGAACGAGCTTCTAACGAGTTGACCAGTCGTTATTAACGAGTAGGATTTTCGTTCGATATCTCGTTCGAACGAGATATCGTTAGAAGAGTCATTTCGTTCGAACGAACTGGGACCTCGTTCGAACAGCCTCGTTCGAACGAGACTTCTAACGACCTGACAGTCCAAACTCGTTCGAAGCCTCGTTCGAACGAGACTTCTAACGAGCTGACAGTTTGTTCCTTTTTGGACTGTTTTGACTTTTGGAGTCCCGAAAACTGGTTCAAGGGTAGAGTTAGCATCCCTTTGATGATATAGTGATTGATTTGGGACTTTTGGGTTATTGAGATGAGTAAATCATACACTAGAGTTATATCCAATGAACCGTTTGGGTTGAGACGTGAGTGTCTACTACGATGTGAGGATAAATTATGGCACGTATAATTATGAACCGGAATGAGATAAGTTGTGATAATTATAATTAGTACGAGAGTGCTATATGTACTACGAATATAATACGGTATTACTAAGATGTGTGTTTACTTAGTATTGATATATGGATTGTATGTATGACATACCTACCATATTTGCTATCACGGGAGGTTTCGTTCGCTTAGGACCCTCTAATCCTTGTGTGCCTACGGGGGGGATATAGACTGGTACCTTGATGAACATAGGTCATAGAAAGACTTATTGTGATAGTAATAAGTCCGCTGACCATGGGAGCGTAGGTATGTGCGTGACCCATGTGATGGTGACTGTGTTCGCCTCCACTATTTGTGATTTGTGTTACTGAACTATTCCTGAGAGATTCGGAATATGTGATCCTTATGTACGTGATGTACCGGGATGGATAGCAGAGTATGTGTGCACCATAGCTTAGATTGCGGGCTGCTTGTATCGTATATTTATGATGTGAATAATATACACTAAATTTATAGAAATCCTCATGTTAATGTTGTAAAATATTACGGTATTGTTTTGAGAATATAACGAGTTAACTGATAATTATATCAATGGCATATTTAGTAACTGAGTTTACGTTAAACCTCTATTTAATTACGAGCGTTGTTATGTTAATTGGAACCGAGTAAAATGGGTAGAACCTTTGGTTGTCTAGCTAGTTACGTTGTCACTCAGCTAGTGGAAAGGGTAGTTATAGATGGGTACTTACGTTAGGAGTGCACAGTTAGTCGAGAGGTGAGAATTTAATGTGAGTGCACGTCCTAACATGTACTTTGCATTTAATGTTTTAAATGTTTTTAAATCACTTGCAGGTTTTTAAAATGATTTCCACTTTCGGGCTCTGACCCATTTGCTTTCAAATATATTTTCTTGTAAAACCATTTTAGGTGCCCAGCCACAGGGACACCAAGCATAGGATACTCATTCAGGTGACGAGCTGTAGCTGCTTGTGGAAGCTACAGGGATTTGCATGTAGACGCTTCTATCTTTTGGATTCCAGAGTCACCATCTATCCGTTGTAGGGCATGTTGCCCATTTCTATTTAGAGACATCATTTTTGCATTTCAGTTTTCAGACTCTAGCATGTATTGCTCAGTATTCAGTTTTAGTTATTTATTTCAGTTTACTTATCAGTTGTGGGATTTGTATTGAGGAGTTTTTCCTCCAGGTTTTATTTACATTTTGTGATGGTTATTCATTTCACTTCAGTATGGTGAATGGTGTTATTTATTTCTTCATTACTTTTGTTGCATGTTAATCAGATTTAATTAAATTTGGCACTTACTTTTTAAATACTAGGTGGTTAGTAATCTTTAAAATGTTTTCGACAGTGATGCTATTAACTGAGCCAACTTGGCATTTTGAATTAATTTTATAAAGGAGTAGCTACCCGGTGTTTAATTAGTCGGGGTGTCACAGGTGGTATCAGAGCATCAGGTGCTAGTGTCCTTTAGGATCTGTATGGCTATTATGTTTCCGCTACGTTTTCTTTGATATAGAGCCCTATATTTTAGGACTGTTGTACTCTTTTGTGTATGCTTCGTTCTTCAGCTATATTAAGTTTATAAACTGCGAACTTATAAACTTTGTTCTTATTTCAGATGCCTCCACGACGTGCACGACGAGTTCCCAGGAATGCTACGCCCGAACCACAGCCCGCTCCAGTTCAGGGCATGTTGAACGCCGCTGAGGTTGCTGCTATAGTAGCCCAAGCGGTAAATGCAGCGATTGCCGTGATCCAGCAGGCACCGCCTCAGGCGCCGGTTGCCGCGCCAGTACAGGTTAATGCATTCCCGTCTGCTTGGGAGCGTGTACGTGACGCTTTTCAGAAAGCGCATCCGCCAGAGTTTGCTGGAAGCTCAAATGTGGTTATCTCGAGCCAATGGAGGAAGGACATGCAGAGGCATTTGAGGATGCATGAGTGCACTGACGTTCAGAAGCAGGTGCTAGCTACTTTCAAGCTAGTTGGATCTGCACTGCAGTGGTGGGAGTCCATTACCACCGCGGAGGAGAGGGATACCCTCACGATTCAGGAATTCTGGGTGCGGTTCGACCGCAAGTACTTTCCGTCTGCAGTTCATACAGAGATGAGGAGGAAGCTGATGAGTTTGAAGCAGGAGGGCAAGACAGTGGCCGAATATGAGGCCGAGTTCACTAGCCTGTTGAATATCGTACCAGACGAGATTCCAACAGAGAAGAAGAAAATAGAGAAGTTCACCGACGGGTTGAATTGGAGGATCCGTCAGCATCTGCTAGGGAACCTATCGTTGGCCACGTATTCTGATGTGGTTAACGCTGCATTACTACACTGCCAGGACCACCACTTTCATATGGCCGAGGGCAAGCGGTCAGGGGAGTCTAGCCATCAGGGCAGGGCTGGAGGACATGGTGCCAGCGGGGCACAATCTGGTCAGGGACAGCGACAGAATGAACAAGGGTCCCAGCAGGGGGATAATAAGAGGTTCCGGTCAGGGAACTACAGGCAGGGACAGGGAGGTTTCCGCCAGGGCCATCAGGGTCCAAACGGCCATTAGGGCCAGCAGGGGCAGAATGGGCAGCAGTTCCATCAGGGCCAGCAGGGCCAAGGGAGGAATGGTAACGGCCACCAGGGCCGGGGACAGCAGGGGCAGAGGGGAGGGAACTTCCCAGGGAAGTGCTTTACTTGTGGCAAGACTGGCCATAAGAAGCAGGATTGTCCTGATAGGGGCAGGGCCCCACAGCAGCAGCAGCAGGGTGCTCGCCAGGAGCCACAGAGACCTATGTTTCCCGCCGCTCTTCCTGCACCGCCACAGATGGCAGCATTGCCACCCATTCCAGCAGTCCCAGCTCAACAGGGGCAGCTACAGTATGGACGTGTCTACAACGTTCACCAGGCTGCAGTTCCACAGGCACCGCCCGCGATCGAGGGTACGTTTCCTATCCATGGCACTATGGGTCGGGTGTTATTTGATACGGGTGCTACACATTGTTTTATAGCTACACACTTCGCGAAAGCTTTAGGATTGTTAGCTACAGCAGAGAGCACAGTGACGTGTGTCGACTCACCATTGGGGAGTGGGTCACTTATTTTCTTTATATGCCGGGGAGTGGGGGTAGCGGTTGGTGGTTTGGTATTGCCTGCGGACATGTTAGTGTTAGACATGCATGCTCACGATGTGATCATCGGTATGGATTGGCTCGTATCATATAGGGCCATGATTGATTGCTTCAGCGGGAGCATTGTTTTTGCCATTCCGGGGCAAAAGATGTTTGTAGTGGCGATGCCTCGCCCAGAGGGAGGATCGACAGCTCATCTGTACTACATAGAGGAGGATACCTCTAAGGAGGTTGTGATTCCTTTGGATTCGATCCCGGTTGTCAGGGAGTATTCCGATGTGTTTCAGGAGATACCAGGCTTACCACCCAGTCGAGAGATAGATTTCGTTATTGATTTGCTACCGGGTACGAGACCTATAGCACGTGCACCGTACCGTATGGCTCCAGCTAAAATGCGAGAGTTACGGGATCAGATAGAGCAGCTGTTAGGGCAGGGCTTTATTCGTAGGAGTACCTCACCTTGGGGCGCTCCAGTCTTGTTTGTTAAGAAGAGGGACGGTTCACTAAGGTTGTGTGTGGACTACCGAGAATTGAATAAGGTCACGATACGGAATAAGTATCCGTTGCCTCGAATCGATGACTTGTTCGACCAGTTGAGGGGAGCTTCTTTCTTCTCGAAGATTGACTTGAGGTCGGGATACCATCAGTTGCGTATCAGGGAGGAGGATGTCTCGAAGACTGCGTTCTTGTCGAGATATGGTTCTTATGAATTTCGGGTTATGCCTTTCGGCTTAACCAACGCTCCAGCAGTGTTTATGGACTTGATGAACAGGGTGTTCAGAGATTTCCTAGATCAGTTTGTCATTGTCTTCATTGATGACATTCTGGTTTACTCTCAGACAGAGGAGGAGCACGCCGATCATTTGAGGCTGGTTTTGCAGACACTTCATCAGAACGAGCTGTATGCAAAATATGAGAAGTGCGGGTTTTGGCTGAAGGAAGTCCAGTTCTTGGGTCACATTATTTCCGACCAGGGAATATCTGTCGATCCGGGGAAGGTGTCAGCAGTGAGGGAGTGGGGACAGCCCACGACACCAACGGAGATTCGTAGTTTCTTGGGTTTAGCAGGATACTACAGGAGGTTTATTCGGGGTTTCTCAGAGATAGCAGGTCCCTTGACACATCTTACTCGTAAGGGTGTGCCATATATCTGGAGTGATGCCTGTCAGTTGGCATTCGATGAGTTGAAGGACAAATTGACCTCAGCACCTGTGTTAGCATTGCCGAGACCGGGAGTTGAGTATTTGGTTTACACCGATGCGTCTTTGCAAGGGCTTGGAGGTGTTTTGCAGCAGGAGAGACAGGCCATAGCTTATGCTTCTCGTAAGCTTAAGCCTCATGAGAAGAATTACCCCACGCATGATTTGGAGTTGGCAGCAGTAGTATTTGCCTTACGGATTTGGAGGCACTATCTTTTGGGGGAGAAGTTTCAGCTGTTCACGGACCACAAGTCACTACAGTATCTGTTCACGCAGAAGGAATTGAATATGCGGCAGCGTAGGTGGCTTGAATTTGTGAAAGACTACCAGTTCGACATTCAGTACCACCCGGGTAAGGCTAACGTGGTAGCAGACGCGTTGAGCCGCAGGCCAGCAGATGAGGTGGCAGAGGTGTGGAAAGCTAAGTGGAAGGAATTGGGACACCAGGATGCAGTGGCCCGATCTTTCATGTCTGTGATGACCGTTACACCGCAGATTGTCACAAAGGTAGTACGAGCACAGGCTAATGACACGTTCTGTCAGGAGCAGATAGTTCGATTGCTAGCAGAGGGAGCCGAGTCCTATACCGTTAGCTCAGACGGGGGATTGCGCTTCAATGGGAGGTTGGTGGTTCCGGAAGGGGAAGAATTGCGGCACGATGTGATGACAGAGTCGCACGGCTCACGGTTCGCGGTACATCCCGGAGGGGACAAAATGTACCAAGACATGAGACGACAGTATTGGTGGAGCGGTATGAAGAGAGATATCGCTGAGTTTGTCTCGAAATGCGCCACTTGTCAGCTTGTAAAAGTGGATCATCAGAGACCAGCAGGATTGCTACAGCCGTTGGAGGTTCCGGTGTGGATGTGGGAGAGCATATCCATGGATTTTGTCACGGGGTTGCCTACGTCGCAGAGGGGTCATGACTCCGTATGGGTAATTGTGGACAGGCTGTCCAAGGTCGCTCACTTCTTACCCGTAAGGACTGACTACACTACGGGACAGTACGCCCAACTCTTCATTTCAGAGATTGTGAGACTTCACGGTGTGCCCCTGAATATCGTGTCTGACAGAGACAAGATATTTGTTTCGAGATTTTGGGAGAGTTTCCAGGAGGCCATGGGCACGGAATTGCGGTTGAGTACGGCTTATCATCCGCAGACTGATGGGCAGACCGAGCGCACCAATCATATGTTGGAAGACATGCTACGCATGTGTATTATTGACTTCGGGGGTGGATGGGAGCAGTACCTTCCACGGGTGGAGTTTGCTTACAACAACTCCTATCAGTTCACGATTGGCATGGCTCCGTTTGAGGCATTGTACGGTAGGCCTTGTCGTTCCCCAGCATGTTGGTTAGAAGTGGGGGACAACAAACTACTTGGGCCGGAAGTGATTCAGGATACTTCGGCAAGGATTGAGTTGATTCGGAGTCGCATTCGGGTAGCTCAAGACAGGCAGAAGAGTTACGCTGACGCGAAGAGGTTTTTCAGGGAATTCCAAGTGGGGGACCAGGTTTTGCTCAGGGTATCTCCTATGAAGGGGATTATGCGTTTCGGGAAGAAGGGGAAGTTGGCACCGAGGTATGTGGGGCCGTTTCCTATTATTGAGCGGATCGGACCGGTTGCGTATAAACTCGGGTTACCGGAGCATTTGCATCGGATTCACGACGTGTTCCATATTTCCTCGCTGAGGAAATACCTTAGGGATGATTTGGCTCATTCTCACATTGCTGTGGAGGACATCGATCTCCATCCGGATAGCTCTTATGAGGAAGGGCCAATTGCTATTTTGGACCGAAGCGAGAGAAAACTGCGGTCAAAGATAGTCCCGTTAGTGCGTGTTCAGTGGCGACATCACAATGTCGAGGAGTCCACATGGGAGCGCGAGGATGAGATGCGCGAACGTTATCCGGAGCTATTTTTAGCAGGTACTTTCTAGTTTCGAATTTCGGGACGAAATTCAGTTATTAGGGGGGAAGTATGTAATACCCCGTACTTTTGTCTATATTTATTTTTGGGGATTAATTAATTAAATTGCATATTAATTGGAAATTAATCCGGGATAATAATAATAATACTAATGTGATGTGAATTGGTATTTGATTATGTGCATATATGATTATATATGTACTTGATTTGTCGTGGGATTTATATACGGCATTTTAGAAATTTTGTTGAGACGCGTGGGACCGCCGCGTCACGGTATAATATTTTGATATTAAAAGTGAATTTAAAATCTATAATCCGTATGGTCGTTTTGAGTGCGCCAACGCGTCCGGAAGGGTCGAGATAGTCAGAAAACACTAGCCGGGGGTATAGTTTGGGTCCCGGGGTATTTTTAGGCCATCCCGGCACTATAAAGGGTATTTTAGTAATTTGGCATTTTTGGGTAATTAAAAGTGACGAAAATTGAGAGTTGTAATCTGATAAGGATTGACCCCAACCAACCCTTATTAACCCAACAAGCTACGGAGGTTTATTAATTAGGTTTTCATAAGTTCCCTCAAAGCAAACCCTAGCCACCATAGCCTTTTGGAGAAGAAAGCTTGGAGAAGGAGAGAGAGAGAGGAATTCTGCAGAAATTCTACACCGAATCCACACCAAATTCAGAAATCAAACCAAGGCAAGTGACTTTATTTCATTTAAATTCGAAGAATGTCTTTTCCATGTTAGATATTGAAGAATCTTAATTGTTCTTGAAAGATTAAAAGAAAACCCATGAAATTTGAAGTTATTATTGAATGTTGGGATAGGTTTGCATGTAGAAACATTGTTGGGAGATTTAATTTAGGAGATTTCATATCTAGAGGATGCATAAACGAATTAAAATCTGGGAATTTATGATGAGAAAAAGTTAGGGTTTAGGTTCTTGAAGAAAATTGGGAATTAATGTAGAAATTGTGATTTAATGATGTTTAGATGATATCAAACCCTTTAATGATGTTAGTATAGCCCCTTAACATGTTTGAGGATGATTAGAGAACTCAATATATTGTGGGAACGAATTTTAGAAGAGGTTTGAGGAGTAAAAATGGTGAAAAACGATTTTTGGGAAGTTCTGGGCCGAAACTGGCATCTCGTTAGAAGCAGCCCCCAGGTCGTTCGAACGAGCTCGTTCGAACGAGCTTCTAACGAGTTGACCAGTCGTTATTAACGAGTAGGATTTTCGTTCGATATCTCGTTCGAACGAGATATCGTTAGAAGAGTCATTTCGTTCGAACGAACTGGGACCTCGTTCGAACAGCCTCGTTCGAACGAGACTTCTAACGACCTGACAGTCCAAACTCGTTCGAAGCCTCGTTCGAACGAGACTTCTAACGAGCTGACAGTTTGTTCCTTTTTGGACTGTTTTGACTTTTGGAGTCCCGAAAACTGGTTCAAGGGTAGAGTTAGCATCCCTTTGATGATATAGTGATTGATTTGGGACTTTTGGGTTATTGAGATGAGTAAATCATACACTAGAGTTATATCCAATGAACCGTTTGGGTTGAGACGTGAGTGTCTACTACGATGTGAGGATAAATTATGGCACGTATAATTATGAACCGGAATGAGATAAGTTGTGATAATTATAATTAGTACGAGAGTGCTATATGTACTACGAATATAATACGGTATTACTAAGATGTGTGTTTACTTAGTATTGATATATGGATTGTATGTATGACATACCTACCATACTTGCTATCACGGGAGGTTTCGTTCGCTTAGGACCCTCTAATCCTTGTGTGCCTAAGGGGGGGATATAGACTGGTACCTTGATGAACATAGGTCATAGAAAGACTTATTGTGATATTAATAAGTCCGCTGACCATGGGAGCGTAGGTATGTGCGTGACCCATGTGATGGTGACTGTGTTCGCCTCCACTATTTGTGATTTGTGTTACTGAACTATTCCTGAGAGATTCGGAATATGTGATCCTTATGTACGTGATGTACCGGGATGGATAGCAGAGTATGTGTGCACCATAGCTTAGATTGCGGGGTGCTTGTATCGTATATTTATGATGTGAATAATATACACTAAATTTATAGAAATCCTCATGTTAATGTTGTAAAATATTACGGTATTGTTTTGAGAATATAACGAGTTAACTGATAATTATATCAATGGCATATTTAGTAACTGAGTTTACGTTAAACCTCTATTTAATTACGAGCGTTGTTATGTTAATTGGAACCGAGTAAAATGGGTAGAACCTTTGGTAGTCTAGCTAGTTACGTTGTCACTCAGCTAGTGGAAAGGGTAGTTATAGATGGGTACTTACGTTAGGAGTGCACAGTTAGTCGAGAGGTGAGAATTTAATGTGAGTGCACGTCCTAACATGTACTTTGCATTTAATGTTTCAAATGTTTTTAAAGCACTTGCAGGTTTTTAAAATGATTTCCACTTTTGGGCTCTGACCCATTTGCTTTGAAATATATTTTCTTGTAAAACCATTTTAGGTGCCCAGCCACAGGGACACCAAGCATAGGATACTCATTCAGGTGACGAGCTGTAGCTGCTTGTGGAAGCTACAGGGATTTGCATGTAGACGCTTCTATCTTTTGGATTCCAGAGTCACCATCTATCCGTTGTAGGGCATGTTGCCCATTTCTATTTAGAGACATCATTTTTGCATTTCAGTTTTCAGACTCTAGCATGTATTGCTCAGTATTCAGTTTTAGTTATTTATTTCAGTTTACTTATCAGTTGTGGGATTTGTATTGAGGAGTTTTTCCTCCAGGTTTTATTTACATTTTGTGATGGTTATTCATTTCACTTCAGTATGGTGAATGGTGTTATTTATTTCTTCATTACTTTTGTTGCATGTTAATCAGATTTAATAAAATTTGGCACTTACTTTTTAAATACTAGGTGGTTAGTAATCTTTAAAATGTTTTCGACAGTGATGCTATTAACTGAGCCAACTTGTCATTTTGAATTAATTTTATAAAGGAGTAGCTACCCGGTGTTTAATTAGTCGGGGTGTCACAGGTTCCCACATTCGAATGAGATCTGGAATGTCACTTTTTTTATCAGCTCTAGAATGTCATTAGAAGTTTAATTGAAAACCATTCGAATGAGATAATGTACATCGTTCGAACGATGTGGCAGGTCGTTAAAATGAGTACGTGTGTTTTTATATTTAATAATTTTTTTTTCCAAATATGTGATTTCTATCTCTTTGCAACAGCTTTGCCTCTAAACAGAGAGGCGGGATTAGACTTTTTGATAAGTCTTTTGAGATTTCCTTTTATGATCAAACTCTATAATTTTTTTTATCCAAACTTATTGGATCTTTGAAGATCACTTTTCCAAATAAAGAAGAACACAATCTAAAATTTTAAACCTTTGTAGAAATTTTCTCTACTGTTGATTTATGGAGTTGAGGCTCCATGTATGAAGAAGAAATGAATTGTGATTTCTGAGGATGATTAGTAAATACCAAGAGAATATTTGCCTCTTATGGGTGGTGCTGAACTGCATCATTTTTCGTTGAAGATTTAAAGGCATCTCCGCGTTATACTTAGTGGATCTCTTTGTAGTCTGTAAGTCGTCAAGTGGTTGTCTTATTTTTTAACAGTGTTGAATTAAATGTTTTTCTTGAAAGGAATTTTTCCTCTATTTTCTTCCCATTTTGTTTGATTCGGAATTTGGTTTCACAATTTATCGTTCATGTGCATTTTAATTTAAATCAAGATAAAACTTAGTAGAAAGTAAATTTGTGTGTTTGACCTAAGATACAAGTAACTTCGTATAAAATGCTTTTTTGAACATTCTAAATGAATCAAACGACACACTTAGTAATGAGACTATGGGGATCAAAGATACTTAAAGTACCCCAAAAGGCTTAACAAACTTCAAAATTAATGCATATTATCGAGAGAGATGCAACGATGAGTAACTTGTAAAACATTGAGTAACCTAAATATATGATTTTTGGACAATCCCTCAACCAATGACCTTTCTTCGTAACCTTCGATGGAATATCAATTAGACAACTAAGAGGAGAACTCGATCCTAATTGATAAGTTAAACCTCTATAACTTTTAGAGACAAGTTCATAACTAATAAAAGGGTCCCTACCTTCTCAACTAAAATAAACACCAATGGGGAAGTTACCTTGATTTACCCCGAATGGGTCATATTTTCTCCAACCTTTAACCTCAATCGTTCAAAAAAATTCGTTGTCCCTAGCTATGTCCTTATTGGGAGTAGAAGCCGAAGTGATAAAAAAGGAAAAGAAGAAAAGCAAAAGAGAAAAAAAAAGTGAAGAAGAAAAGGAAAAAGAGACACAAAAGAAAAGTGAGACAAAAATAAAAAAGGGAAAAACTTAGCCAAAGCTTCAAATTCCATAAACACTGTTAGCCAAGATAAAAGAATAAAACATGGATGAGATGGAAAGAGGAATGTTACAACCATACCCATTCCTAGCCCTATAATAAAAATACCACTAGATCCACCAACCTTTAGCTTGAGCTCAGCTAAACAATTTAAGCTCCCAACTGTTTCAATAAACAAAACTACATTAACCCGATTATCTACTATAGTGTTATTATCTACATTCAAATACAAACCTCTGTTGTCTTTGAATAGGAGATACATAGGAAACTCGAAATATCACCTCGATCTCGATAAAAAAAAAAAAACACTAAACACAAACGCCAAATCAGTTTCCTAAAAAAATAATCGTTGTGTTGTTAATTGAGATGGACTTTATGTGGTCTAATGAATGACAAGAAGTAATAAAACGCACTCTAAAGTGTTATAACTCCGTAGGACATGACACAAAAGTCGATACTCTCGGATCTCAACAAACGAGGCCTATCAGGAGAGCATGTCCCCCATAATTTTCCACTAGGAAAAGCCTTTCCCTCAAAATAAAATCCAAAACATCCATCAATCAAGGTGAACAACAAACCACCACACCCTAGGAAATACATTTGACATGATTGCCCTCATTTATTCAAAGCCCTTTGAACTAAAGGCAATCCCTTTGGTGAAATCCATTATTTTAGGAAGCCTCAAATCCCAGGGAATAATTTCATGCCATAGAATGATCATAGAAAAATATTTTAAAAATCTAAATTTAATTTAAGAGTCTATACAGGTCTTTAAAGTTATCCTATATTTACAGGTAACCATTTATCCTATTCACCCATAATTTCAACACAAAAATGAAAACTCCGTATCGATTTTACATTATATGGGAGATTTTGTATTAAAAAGTGATTGATGCTTACCGATACAAGAATGAAAAAATCTCAAAGAGAAACATCTCATAGATTGACCAAAAGATCGCTTTTCATATTTGCTTCCAAAAGAGCAACCACCTTTTGCATTCCTGTTGTGTAAAATAAACTACCCCCTTATAAATATATTACATAGGCATCAATCATTGATTACCTACATCCATACCCTAGACATCCATTGCCTACAACCAAAATGAATCCTCATATTGAGCACCTCTCCCAAGACTTGGATGCTACCTAAGCAAACAAAAGCCTCACTGCCCTGAGCACCCCACCTAAGCTTCAGACACTTCCTGAGAAAACCATTGAAAAGCTTGAGACACTACCTGAGCAAACCTCTTTAAAGCATCAGAGTCCACCCGAGAAAATAAAAGACTCACTAGCACCCTACCTGAGTCTAAGACACCGACTGAGTGAACTAGTGCAAAGCCTCAGACACCGCCTAAGAAAATCATTGTAAAGACTCAGACTCCTCTATGAAAACCTGTCTAAATCACCAGATTCCACTCGAGTAAACAAAAAGCCTCACTACCCCAAGAAATCTACTTAAACCTCATACACCGCCTGAGCAAAACACTATAAAGCCTTAGACACTGCCTGGACAAACCCCTATAAAGCCTCAAACTCCTTTGAGCAAACATCTGATTCGAACCATAGAATCCTTTAAGAAACCCCAATGATTTCCCTAAACCCCCTCCAAAGCTCATCCTGCCTGAGATAGTCTAAAAATAAAGCCTCATACACCCCTGAGTAACCCATGATAGCTTTTAAACTCCACCCGAATAAATAAAACTAAAAGAGTACCCCGAGAAAAACCCAAGCAATTACCCTCCTACAATTCTATCCACTACATGGCCTACAATAGGGAGCCCTGTGCTCTAAACCAACATAGTCCCCCACATGGCCTTAGATAGGAAGACATGTGCTTCAAATGACTAGGTTCCTTATGTGAATTTAAATAGGAAGCCATGCGCTTCAAACCTCTAAGGACAAATTTCCAATTGAGTCAATTTGTTTGTATTGGTTTAATTCCAAATAAAAAAAAATTGAGTCATAGGTTAGGCTTTGTCTTGTTCACCTTTCGAGCATATGAAGTGTTTGATTGAAAGTATAGCAACAAAGCTTGAGAGATTACATGTCATGTCATGTTTCATGCAACATTTTGTCTTCATGTTTCTAAGGATCTCTCGCATATGAATGCATATGAATTTTGATCCTTGGAAATTTTATTTTTGTTTTTTTATAATTATTTATAAATGCTCTTTAAATAATTTTAAAAAAATAATTTTTGTTTTAAATTCATTCGAATGACTTTATGGGTTTCGTTTGAAATGAGTTTAGCAGTTCATTCGAACGAACTTCAAACAAATATCAAATGAGATTTTTCTGTGCACAGGAGTAATATCATTTAAAGCTCATTCGAAGCTGGTTTGAATGAGATTGGTTGTTAGTTCGAACAAGTTCTGGTTTGGTTCAAACGAGTTTTTAGTTTCATTCAAATAAGGTCTTATTTTCATTCGAATGAACTTTCTCAAAAAATATGTCTCCTTGAAAAAAAACAATTTATATAAAGGGTTTCAGGCATTTGTTTTTTGAGAGACTTTTGGCATAAATTATTTTTCTATAAATATCCAAAAGCTCCCAAACCCTAGTTTCACCCAAAGTGTTTAAGACCCAATCTTATTATTCTATATGATTTGAGATCTTATTTTATGGCAGCCAATAAGGTTTTACTCGTCATCAACTTTATTGAGTACGTTTTATACGATGGATTTCGTGTTAGCTATTTACACACGGTGGACTCTGTGTTTGTAGTGTTGCAATGAAGAAGCAGTGCATCCGTGTTATATATCCGTAGATGGTTGTTGAGCCTATTTGTTGTAAACCGAGGCATGTGTGGATTCACATGTTGTGGCACCTTGCATAGGTGGATTCCTACATTGCATTTTGGAGGAGAGGTTAACGAGTGAATAGCGTCAAGTTTTTTGAGGGTGTCGAGTTTGTGTTATAAGTCTACTGTTGGTCTTGTGTAATTCCTCATCATAGTAATTTACGTGGATGGGTCATCCAAGATTTTTCCCATTATGGGTTTTCCACATATATTGGCATATTGTGGTTTGATTTAGTTATTTTATCTGCAATCGCCAAGGTGAATGTTTTAGGATAAGATAAAATTTGGTAAATCATTTTATCACAACTTGGTTTAAAATTGGAGCAAAATTTTTATTTGGTTTAATTATATTTAAGGTTATATACTTAATTTGATAAATTAAAAATTGACTTTTGGTTTATACCACCCTCCCTACTTCCTAGCAAATTCAAAACCAAATTAGTCCCTTATGAGACCTAAAATAGGAAGCTTTGTGCTCTAAACCAACTCGATCCCCCACGTGACCTAAAATAGGATTCCATGTGCTTCAATCCAACTTGGTCCCCTACGTGACCTTTAATAGGAAGACATGCGCTTCAAATCATCCAGTCCCCCACGTGACTTTAAATAGGAAGCCATGTGCTTCAAACCACTCGGTCCCCTACGTGTCCTAAAATAGGATTCCATGCACTTCAAACCAACTCGATCCCCTATGTGACATTAAATAGGGATCCCTATGCTCCAAACCAAGTCAGTCTCCTACACGACCTAAAATAGGCTCCAAACCAACTATGTCGACCTTAAATAGGAATCTCTATGCTAACCCGGTACACCACGTGACCTAAAATAGGGAGCCCTGCTCTTTAACTCAGTTTGGTCCCATATATGACCTAAAATAGGAAGGCTTGTGATCCAAAATAATATGATCCCCTACGCGACCTAAAATAGGGAGCCCTGTACTCCAAAATAATTTGATCCCCGATGAGACCTAAAATAGAGAGCCCTGCACTCCAAACCAATTCGGTCCCCTACGTGACCAAAAATAGGGAGCACCCTGCACCCCAAAATAATTTGGTCCCTTATGTGACCATCTATAGGAAGCCCTGCGCTACAACCAAATAAGTGCCTTACGCGAGCCATGCACTTCAAACAACTCGGTCCCCTATGCGATCTAAAATAGGAAGCCATGCACTTCAAGCCACTCGGTCCCCTATGCGACCTAATATAACAAGCCACGTGCTTCAAAACCAACTCGATCCCCTACGTAACCTAAAATAGAAATCCCTGTGCTTTAAATGAATTTGGTACCCTACGCGATCCAAAATAGTAAACCCTATGCTTTGAACCACTCGGTCCCCCACGTGACCTTAAATAGAAAGCCCTTTGCTTCAAACCACTTAGTCCCCAATATAACCTTAAATAGGCAAACATGAGCTCAAAGACAAATTGGTCTCCTACGAGAGCTAAAACAGGAAGTCATGTTCTTCAAACCACTCGATCCCCCACCTGACCTTAAATTGGAACCCCTACTCTTTGAACCACTTGGTCCCCTATGAGACTTGAAATAGGAAGCCTTGCGATTCATACCACTCGGTCCCTATGTGACCTAAAATAGGAAACCCTATGTTTTAACATAGACAACATCAAAACCACATGTTTCCATTTCTAGTCCCCATAGCAACCTTAAATAGAAAGAGTTTGGCATGTCTTGAATCTTTTGCTAAGACTAAAGTCTAAAATCAGGATACCATACACCCCTATAGATATATCTCCCCGTCAATGTTCAAATCAACATACGTTCGCACTTAATCTCTTTACCCTTGGTTCCTACTAACTAGGATGGATAACCAATTGTGAGGTGATCCTATACCCCAATAGACATTGCTAAAACATTTTGTTTCTATGTTTAGTCCCTGTAGCGGCTTAAAAGATAAAGGGATTGGAATATTTTGAATCTTTGCTAAATTTAAAGTCAAAATCAGGATACCCTGTACCCCTTTGGAGCTTCCTCGCGATGTTTAAATAACCATACGTTCACACATAATATCATAACCCTCAATTCCCTCAAACCAATAAGGACGATTAACCATGAAATGATCTCTCCCCTAAAAGACACCATTGAAACCCTGCGTTTCTATGTCTGGTCCCCTTAGCGACTTTAAATAAAAAAAGGTCGGAATATTTTGAATCTTTTCTAAGACCAAACTCTAAAATTAGGATAACCTTTGCATGCTTACGGATATCTCTCATTTTTGGTGTTTATATCATCGTACGTTCATACTTAATCTCGTACACCCTCGGTTCCATCTAACCTAGAAACATACACAATAGTGAGGTGATCCTGCACCTAAAAGACACCATCAAAACCCCGATTTTTTAAGTATGGTCCCCTTAGAGACCTTAAATATAAAGAGTTTGGAATATTTTGAATCTTTTCCAAGACCAAAGTCTAAAATTAAGATACCTTGCACCCCGACATAACTCTCTCCCTCTCAATGTTTAAGTCACCATACGTTCACTCTTAATCTTCTATAACCTCGATTTTAGCTAACCAGGAATGATAACCAGTCATGAGGTGATCTTCTCCCTCTTCAGCCAATCAGCCAAACCCCTTGGATTTTCCAAAAATCCCACTTTCCTCCCCTGAACTTTCAAGACATCATCCATAGGACCCTAAAACTTCCAAAATAGGCAAACCCATTTTATTGAGATCTTATTTTGACGACGAGTATCCACACGCGCTCACTATTGGTCCCCCGCCTCTTTGGAAATATTAATTTTCAATTGAAATTATAGGACACTTTATCCTATTCCCAATAAACCCGGTCACGAACATCGAAAAAGGCCCCGGGGGAAAACTCAACTTTTAGAACCTACACTAAAGTTTAGGGTGACCAAGACACCAAATACCTAAGTATATAGGGCCAAAATGCAAATAACCAAAAAACTAAAAAATCACTTAATCCATTAAAAAACAAGCAGGCCCTCTCGTAGATGTAGCCGATTAGCCAAAGGTCTCTCCAGTAATAGTCAATTGGCCAAAGGCTTTAGTCGATTGTCCAAATCCCACATACGATCTTATCCAAATATTTTCTTAGTAGGTAATCAAAAATCAATGGCTAGTCTATCATCCATACGATCCATTAAAACCCGTATGAATAGAGGTCCCCACCATCCTTAAAAAATAAGCAAAAACCCAACATTGATTCGGTTTTCCAACTTTTTTAATCATGAGCATTCGAGAAACTCGAGCTCGTGTCTACAAACTCCCGAATGGCTCATACTTCAATAAAATTGATTTTCTAAAAGGAAAATCTCGTATTTCTATGGAGTCGCCCTAAAAAGAGGTTTGTACTCCTAAAAAGTCACGTCTATGAAATAAATAGAGACACCCTATAGAATTTCCACAAAAGTCACACTTTTAGCCGAAGCTCTGCCCGATTGAAAAGCACCAAAAAGAGGGGCTTTCCCTTATAGCAAAAAATTTGACTTTCGTTGCAAGGGTAAATAATCTCTTCCAAATTTCAGGGCAACACCCCACATTTAAAAATTTCTATAAACTGTGCAGACTTGTTTATTCTATCTTAACCCAACCCCATTTAGGGTACCAAGTATGCAATTTACAACATTTGTATTTGTTTAAATCCTAGTTTCTAATCCAGCACACCTACTTGTGTATGAATTCATGTACTCATATACTAAAATAATACAGATCAAATGCCCTGATTCCAAAATACAAACACAAAAACATACCTTTCAAAGCGCATTCTCGAGAGAGTGACATTAATTTGCATTCAACACAAAACATTACAGGCCAAAGTCTAAATTTTGGCTACACTCACCACTTCTCCATGCAAACAAAGCCTTTCTCTTCATGTCACCTCGAATATGTGTTTTCATTTTAATACTCTTCAAGAACCTACATTTGATCAATGTATTATTTTTAACATATAAATATATCTATCCAACACAATGGAAATTCTATATTAAGGACAAAGCTACATAAATATTGCATTGTTGTACCTTGTATACCCGATATCCCATTGTCTACACCTGTAAATATACCCCGTTATGTTTGAACTATGTTGTCTTTGATCCCAAGTCTCCTTCGATATGTAGGATCTAAATCGAGATAAACTCATAAAGCCCAAGCCTTATAATACATCTCTCAACTTATTGTTTCTTAGGATGCCTCCATCTCTATTCCTACCCCTATATATTATCCAACCCCATTATCAATGAACTATGTTGTCTTAAATTCGAAGTCTCCTTGGGTATGTAGGCTCCATGTTATGTTAAAATCATGAAGCACAAGCCTTATAATATGTCTCTCGGTGTATTATCTCCTAGGGATGCCTCCATCCCTAGTCTTGGACTCCTATTACTTCTCCTGGTGCACCCAAAAACTAAGGTGTGTTGTTGTTTAATGATTCTCATCAATAGAATATTACATACTTGATGTAACCGAGTCTCTTCTCAGACCACCTCTTCCCAATACTACTACCCTATACTATTCTGAAGGACAACACCTTCTAGCAAGTAATCACCCAAATATTATAAGGTTATCTTCCAATATCAGACATCTTTAGGTTCATTCTCGATATACATAAGTATGGTTTCATCTACAAAACCCACTAAAGAAGAGTGTTCCTGACAGATGTATCTTTGAACATGAATACTATCCACTAAGTTTCCTAACCATCAATCTCATCCGAAGTGGTCTCACTTCATAAGACCACTCCGAATGACTAGTTAAGACAGTTGCCTCTATAGGCAAGGAGCAATATCATCTCGTTCGCTACTAGAGTCAACCTCAGATGACACGAGAATGATTTCTCAGTAATCTTTACTTGATTGGGATGCTGATCTCAAATGGTTATCCAATCTTGTTTCGACTAGACTTATCAAAATAGTGTAAAACCATAATTGTCTCGTATGGATGAGATATTCTATCCCAAACATTTCATGAATGCATGGGAATCATAACAGGGGCATTATAGGCATATCACTTAAAATCATTATTGAAGATCAGTACCCCACGTGAGGGAATATTCACTTTCATGACATCTGCACAACTGTCACTTTTTCATTAGCTATGCCCTCCGCCAGGCATGGAATATATTCTTGGGGGTAATACTTCGCAATCCCAGACCTATATAAGGACCATGTGAGTTATTAATCAAGGATCGACTCATGAAAACCCTAATGTTACTCTGTAGAATTGTACTTAGAGAGAGCTTGAGTGTGTGTCATCCATCGCCGTTAGATACCATTATAGTAAAAATACCCCTTTTTTCACAGTGGACATGGCCCAAAGGCCGAACCACTTATATTATGTATCTATGTCCCTTTTATCACATCACTTTTATTGTATTGCTCTTATTTACTACTTCCACAATTGTTGTGTAAGCTCAAAACCAGGTTGAATCCATGGAATGATCTTTCACATCATCATTTTGGCGTCATCTACGGAAAGGGACTTTAGTTTTTCTTTCTCATCTTATTTTGAACTCTCTTCTTCTCATCTCTGGGGGTGGTATAATTCCATATCTATTAGATTTGAATCACCATTGAAGGAACTTAAGTTGGAAGTTTCACTAAATCTTTTGATTCATCCTGTTTATGAGTTTTTACCCTCTTTTTTATTTTTTTATTGTAATTTTAAATGGATGAAGATGGATTCTAATCCATCATAAAATGCTGGGACTGGTTCCATCCAACCTGCCTAGCAGTCTAAAATGGAAAATGTGGTAACAAAGATTAGGTCACTTGTGGATAGCCAATAGGATTTGCAACAATAGTTTTTGGCCTTCAGCTAAGACATTATGAGCCAAATCCTAGAGGATCCTACCGTTAATATCATCACTTTGGTTACTAGAGAGCTTGCATAACTAGCATCCGAGGGACCATACTTAGCTCTCACTAAATAAGTCCAACACAGCCTCAAGTGAAGATAGATCATTGACCTATGCCTCCTCCTTCTTGGAAAGGATGTTAAAGGATGTCTAGACGACTTAAAGTGTTAAACACACCCTTTAAATCGATAAAAAAATACGCGTTCGACGAGCTAAGTCATGGATCAACTTTTAACCATCTAGGCCTAATAAGGGGTGGTAGACGAGAAATTATCCCCAATAACATTGGTCGCATGTGTATCATGGGTCTCCTAGGCATGCTCGATCGAGATAACACCAGGAAGCAGGGGGAGTATAGAGAAGTTAATAGTGGATAGAGGAACTCGAATAGAGGTTTGTCTTGCAAAGCCTCTTCTAAAGTGGAAGGAATGGGAGAAGACATGGTCCTAGATGAGAAACCTTGGAACATCTCAATTCAGAAATTAAAAGATGAGATCGGGTGCCTTATTAAGTGCTGAAACCCTAGCCATCAGGGATACATAGAGGGCTCTACCTTTATGCCAAGTATAATTAGCTATTAAACTCTAAGAAAGTTCAAGCCTCCGACCATGACTCTTTGGTATGATAAAAGTATAAACCATGTTCACCACATAAAGATGTATCACTGTTGGCATTCATTCCACCCCAAATGACATGAGGTGTCGAGATTTCTCTTGTACTATCACTGATGTTGCCCATGTGCAGCGATAGGGTCTATACAGAACTTCAAGGAGCTAGACAAAAAATTCATTTATAACTTTTGTTTCAACATGAAGCTATCAAATCACGTGACCCATTTGTTGAATGTCCAATAAGGGAAAAATTATCCTTTGAGGGACTCCATTTCTCGGTGCAACTAGGAAAAGATAGAGGTTGAGGATTACGATGAAAGCATTTCCATGACATCTTTCTTCAGTGGCCTTCAGCTAGGAAAACTCTATAGGAATCTCTCCAAGGATCCTCCAAAGTCTATGACAGATGTCCTAGCTAAGGGATAGAGAATCATGAGTGTGTATGAGGCCATGGCGTCCAAGAGAGGAGACTAAAAAGAGGTTAGAGGAAACAAGTCTAGCCAAGTCTGAGACAAGGAGAAGACAAGTAAGGAAAGAATAAGTCAAATAATGATAAATTTTTAAAGTACAATCCATTAACATTTAGTCCATATATGATTTTGAATGAGATAAAGGTCGAAAAATAGCTTAAGTGGCTAGAAAAATTAAGAGCTCCCGCTCACAAGTGGGAAAAAAGTAAATGATGCGAGTTCTATCGGGATCTCGACCACACGATAGACTAATGTTTTGCTCTGAAAGACGAGATTAAGAAATTGTTAAAGTAGGGGAAGCTTCAGAAGAACGTGGATAAAAGGGGATCCGAGACAAAAATAGAAAGAGATAATCCTCATCGTAGGATGACAGGCCCAAAAAGGAGGTACAAGCAAATAAAAATTATTCGAAGCCAGATGATGGTGACTAGGAAGGCGTCGACCTTATTTCTGAGACTAGTTCCATTAAAGGTAACCTTCATATGATTATTTTTATGTAAATATGATATGTGTAGGAATGGTAGGTGGAGGACCAAATTCGGTAAAAAAAAAGGCTCAAGTAATTGATGCCAAAACTGGGCCGAACAGAGTAAAAGTGATTTTGGCAAACGTCGAGACTAAGCCTAGCAAGTTAAAAAAAATGATATGGATAGTCTCGTTATAGTATTTTAAAAACAAGATTTCAAGTGGATTTTAGCCCCACATGATGGTCCTATCATTATCAACACACGAGTGCACGATTGTAAAGTGTCTTGTATTCTGGTTGATGGGGAAAGTTCAGTTGATGCCATGTTCTACGATTATTTCAAAGGGATGAAGCTAAGTAATAAGAGACTCGTCCTGTATCACCACTCGTTGATTGGGTTCAGTGGAGAGAAAGTTCACTTTTTAGAGTCTTTAAGATGGATATTTGTATAGGAACCTGGTTGAGGTGCTTAACTAGGAAAATCATCTATTTGTGATGGATGAGATTGTCTTCTTGGCCTATAACAACATTGTGGGGTGGGTAGAATTGAAGGAGTTTGAACTTGTGCCTTCCACCATATAGTAAATGATAAAATTCCCAACTCATTCTAGAGTAAGGGAGGTAAATGGTGATCAGGTAGAATGTAAGGATAAAATTTCCAATTGAGTCCATTATAGTATTTGACTTTTTCTCGAAACAAAACAATGGTTTTGAGTCATCAGAAATTTTTTTTATTGTCATGATCTCACACAGTTTATGACAAAAAGTTTATTAAAGACGTTTCAGCCAATCTTCAAAGATAAATCATGCCGAAATTAATTTGGTGCACGTTTTACATCTTCATTGCTTTTCGAGATTGCTCAGGTATGAATGTGTAATGTCTTTGGGACTCAGAAAATATTTTAGGATGTTATTTTATTAAATAAATGTTTTTAAAATGTTAAAAAGTGTTTTAAAATATTTAAACTTTGAAAAATGTTTTAGGATGTTATTTTATTAAATAAATGTTTTTAAAATGTTAAAAAGTGTCTTAAAATCTTTAAACTTCGTTTATTCTGAGATAAGGATCGTTTAGATTTGTGTATAAAACAAACTCTTATGTTTAGTGGTTCAAATGACGTTGCAGGTCATTCAAGAACGACATGCTGATCTCGTTCGAACATTGTGCCGACTCAAGTTTATTATTTAAGGGTTATTTCTCTCACAATTTTGTAAGTTGCGAAACCAGAAAGACAGTTTACATACAATACGTTTTCTGCACAATTTTTTTATGGTTTTCAAAGTATAAAAACATCCTTAGAGTTTGAAGATCCGAGCTTTCATTCACATATGCTATAGTGATCTTTGTTTGCACCAATTGGAGTTTGTTCTAATTTTGAATGTTGGGTTTTGCGGTGAAGAAGAGATGGAGTTTTCGTTCAACATCATAGACGTCGACAAGCTACATCGGTGGACACTGAGGCATTCATGGATGCGTGTGCTATGGACAGATATCATGAAAGGACATTTGCGTGGGCACTGTAGAGGAGTGGTTAAAGATTCAGAGAAGCGATAAGACTTGTGGGAATTGAGTCATTGAGTAAGTCTATCATCTGTACTTTGTAATACCACATCATAGTGATTGTTTGGCTTGGCCCGTTCGAGGTTTTTTCCCTTTGTGATTTCCTCATACATCCCGCGTCACCTTTGTGAACTTATTTATTTTCGTATTTTAATCACCTAGATGAATGTTTAGGATTAAACAAGATAAAATTGTCCTTAATTAAAATTGGTTCTCATTCTTGGTGTGTTTAAAACTTGGGAAAAGGTTTTTAAAAAAGAAAGTTGGTTTTAGCATCCTTAAAACACATTCGAAAGAAAAAGGGGCCTACAAGTTGATTTTTTTATTGTGTTGATCCCTTGTGTTTTTAAGGATGAATTTCAGAAATTTTGAAAGTTTTAAAGCTCCTATTTTTTATGGCACTAATTATGCTTACTAAAAAATGCGAATGAGAAGTGATTTTAAATCAGTTGATGAGCTTGTGCATTTAGCAGATGAAAAGGGTTGGACATCATCGGTTACACGAGAGGGTGAGTCCACTACTTTAAAACCCGTTGAGTCATGGACACCGAAGTCAAACATAGACTTGGACTTTACAACTCTAAAGGCCTTCACGTTATTTCCTCACATGCCACACCAAAAGAGTATAATAGCATCATGATATGTGAAACTTCAAAAGAGGCTTGGGATATACTTGCACGAGGGCACGAGAACAATTAGGGCGTCTAAACTTCAAAACATCACTAAACAGTTTGAGACAATTAAAATGTTAGAGAGTGAGTCATTTGATGAGTTTTACACTAGGTTGTCCAACATCGCTAACTCGTCATTTAGGTTGGAAGATAAAATACGTAACAACTAAGTCATAAAGAAAATATTATGGTCGTTGCCAAGTAGATTTGATGCAAAGGTGACCGTTTTGAATTCCTTAGGTATGCTTGAATCGACGAAACTTGAAGAGATTTTAGGTAACATACAAACCTATGAACTCGATATGTTTACCTCCAAGCAAGTGCCAAAGAAAGAAAAGGGTATTGCTTTGAAAGCCCAGAAGAAGGAGACTAAAGATTCAAATGGTGATTCCGATTACGATTTTGAGGATGTAGCCTTGTTGCCAAAGAAGTTCAAAAAGTTTCTTAAGTTCCAAAAGCCATCAAAAGATTCCAAAAGACTTGAGAAATTCAAAAAAAAAAACAAGGTAGATCCTACCCCTAAGGATAAAAGTGAGAAAGTTAAGAGGGATGAGTTCGATATGTGTTTTAGGTGTGAGGGGTATGGTCATAAGGTTGTCGAGTGTCCCACTAGACTTAAGAAAGAGGCCAAGAAATCGATATCTTATAATGCCACATTAAATGATAGTGAACTGGAAGAGGGAGGGAGTGCCCCCATTGAGAGTAACTTTGTAGTGTTCATGGCATGTCATGTGAGCAACGATGATAAATTTTCCCATGAATATTCTTATGTGCATGATACTTATGAGGTCGTTGAACACCAAGTGAGTGAGGCTGAAGTTAGTGCAGAGGAGGAGATAGATGTAGGAGAGTTGTAAGTGTCCTTTAGTGAGTTGTATGCGGAAGCGATAAAAGTGAATAAGGAAAACTTGATGTTGCAAGTTAAGTTGAATTAGCATGTCGTGGAGAATAATGATGTTTTGATTGAGAATCTTATGGCACGGGAGAAGACATTTAGGGAGAAGCTGGAGGATATTGAGAAGGAGAGAGATAGTCTTCGTAGTTCGATGGAGTCTTTAAAGAAAGAGGTTATAGAGTTTGAGGAGTCTAGGCATTTTCTTGAGTCTAGGATTAGTGAATTAGAGGAGAAGTTGAAAGACTCGAGTAAGGTAAAGTTTGATTTGGAGGATAGATCGGAGAAGTTGGATAGGATGTTAAGAACTGTCCAAATCAATGGAGATTGGTTTGGTATAAGATACAATTATCATGTTGTTCCCATTCCCAATGACAATACCTATCATGTGAGAGAGCCCACTAGGAACATTAGGAGAAGTCGACATTTTGGTAATCATTCATGTCATATTTACACTTGCACTCATTGCGGTAGAAAAGGTCTCCTAAGACGTTTTTGCTATGACCTTAAGAATGCTCCTAGGAAGTTAAGGAATAAAATAGTTTCGGTTCCCAAAACCCCCATGTGTAATTTCACACCTACTTGGGTAAGGAAATCGGACTGAGAGGGTTTAGGAATTAAACTTTGTGGTTCTTGTTTGGTTGCACTTGATTCTTCCCATTCTAGATCTAAAGGATGATTTTATTGCCATGTGTATCATATGCTGGTCTTTGCATCATGATTTATATCTTGCTAGTGTTATGACATGTGTATCTTTTGTATTATATTTTTTTTATTTGAGTCCTATTTGAAAAATAAAAAAAGATTTTGTTCTTGATAAAAAAAATTTGAAAAACACAAAAAGATTTTTTGTTTTAAATATTTTTGACAAAAATACAAAAAGATTTTTTTTTGGTGAAAAATATTTCTATAAAAACACAAAATGATTGTCGGTTTATTTTTGTATCTCTAGTTTTCATGTTTGATGTGGCATATTGGTATGCTTGGACCCCGTCATTTCATTATCCATATGGCTAGGACATTTGGTCATAATTATTGATACATTGCATGATCTTAACCATTGTCTATATGGGGTTGTTTAGAAGTTAATATGCATTTGGATTCGACTATGTATATTTGCCATCTTTGCAGACATGCATGAGTTTATATGAATGTTTGACATCGCATGCATATTTGAGTTTGGTGAGACGTTCTTATCTCAACTTTGTCATCTATATGTAAGTAGACTTAGGAGGAGGTGTGCATGTAAGAAGCGTTTAGTGTGAGGATTAAAATTGCATAAATTGAAAAAATGAATAGTGTTTACGGGAAAGGGCTACGAGAGTACAATTAACTTGTTGTGAAAACCACTGTTTAAAAGAGACAAAAAAAGATAAAGGCAATAAAAAGAACCATATGCCAAAAGAAGGGACAATAGGATTTCTCTTATTTGGGAAAATTAAAGACCTCAAAAGAGCATGAAAAAGAAACATATAAATTTGATGGAGTTTGGTTGAAAATTTTAAATGGTTTTGCATCACGAATCTTAGTGTTGAAACATCGCATCATGACGCTAGTGTTTGTAGAATCGTCAATAATCCATATTTGTGTGCATGCTGATAGTTTAGTTCATTTAGCTCAATATTTTAATTATTACATATGGCTAAAACTTAGTTTGTTGAAATCTTGCTATCAATTAGAGATTCTTGAACGTTTCAATGTGTCAAAGTTATAATATATTTGTTGTAGTTCACGCCCATTCACTCCATATCTATGTTTGAGCACATTGATTTTATGTTAGTATGAAACTCACATTGTTTTATTAGTTTTATTTTTTTCGGTTTTGAGTCTGTTTTGCTGTTGTTTGCTCTTTTTAGTTAACATTTTCAGGATATTTTTTCACTGGACAAAACTTTATGAATTTTAGAATTAGATTTGAGAAAGTTTAATATCGTTCAAACGACATATCGACCTCGTTCGAGCGATAAGTTAATGTCGTGTAATGTTTTATTCGTACGAGATTCGAGCGACGGGATGAAAAGTGTCAGGTATGGGTCATGAGATAGGTCGCGTAAAGGTCGTTTGAAAGGCTTATCTCATGAGAGCACACTGTTTTACATAGTTTAAAGTCATTTGATGGCTGGTTCCAGTGACATGCAAAATTGTTTAAATGAAAGTGCATTGTCGTTCGAGCGACTAAAAGGATGTAGGGCGAGATATGTATGTGATGTAGGGGGAGAGTTTGTTTGTTTGATGAGCACATACAAATTGATATCCTATTTTTCGATGTTTATTTTGACAATTGGTTTCAAATTATTTTGCTCACAAGTTTAACAAATGAATTGATTTTGATTTTACAAATTGGTTCTTATGTTTCATATTGGTATCATAATGGTTATATCATTTGGTCCTCTATACTTCATTGGGTATTTATCGATTTCATGTGTGTAGGTATTCTTCAGCGAGTCAAGATTATAAGACTACATCGCATTCGGAAAGCTCATGCTTGAGGGGCCAACATTTACTACTCTTTTCCTATAATTATGATTTTGGGTTCATGGTATGGGAATTAGGCATCATGCTGCTTGACGGCCCGACTTAGGCATTCCACTGTTTGAGTTTTTTCTCGGAATAGTCAAAGGGGGAGATTTATAAGGACAAAGTTTTCAGTTAAGTCCATTGAAGTATTTGACTTATTCCCGAAACAAAACATTATTTTTTAGTCATAGATAGATTTTCTATTGTCACAATCCTACACAGTCTATGACATAAAGTTTATTGAAGACGTTGTGGACAAGCTTCAAAGATAAATCATGCCAAAATTAATTTGGTGCATATTTCACGTCTTCATTGCATTTCGAGATCGCTCAGGTATGAATGTGTAATGTTTGTGGGACTCAAAAAATGTTTCAGGATGTTATTTTATTAAATAAGTGTTTTTAAAAAGTTAAAAAGTGTTTTAAAACACATAAACTTTGGAAAATGTTTTAGGATGTTATTTTATTAAATAAGTGTTTTTAAAATGTTAAAAAGTGTTTTAAAATATTTAAATTTTGTTTATTCTGATATAAGGATTGTTTAGAGTTGTGTATAAAACAAACTCTTATGTTCAGTGGTTCAAATGACATTGCAGGTCGTTCAAGCGAGATGAACATGTCGTTCGAACAACATGGCCATTTCGTTCAATAAGCGTGCTAATCTCCTTCGAACATTATACCGACTCAAGTTTATTATTTAAGGCATATTTCTCTCATAATTTCGTAAGTTGCTGAACCAGAAAAATAGTTTACATACAGTAAGTTTTCTGCACAAGTTTTCTAAGGTTTTCAAAGTCTAAAAACATCCTTAGATTTTAAAGATCTGAGATTTCATTCATATATGCTATAGTGATCTTTGTTTTCACCAATTGGAGTTTGTTCTAAACTTTTAATGTTGGGTTTTACGGTGAAGAAGCAAAGGATTTCGTGTTCAACATTGTAGACGTTGCCAGGCTAGATCAGTGGACACTGAGGTATTCCTCGACGTGTGTGTTGTGGATAGGTATCGGGATATGAAATCTGCGTGGGCATTATGGAGGAGTGGTTGATGATTCAGAGGAGCATCAATACTTGTGGGGATCGATTCATTAAGTAAGTCTATCGTCTGTACTTTGTAATACCACATCTTAGTGATTGTGTGGCTTGGGCCGTTCGAGGTTTTTCCCTTTGTGGTTTCCTCGTACATCCGGAATCACCTTTGTGAACTTATGTATTTTATGTGGTTTAATCACCTAGATGCATGTTTAGGAATAAACAAGATAAAATTGGACTTAATTAAAATTGGTTCACATTCTTGGTGCGTTTAAAATTTGGGAAAATATTTTTCAGAAAGAAAGTTGGTTTTAGCATCCTTAAAACACATCCAAAAGAAAAAGGGGCCTACATAGAAGCATGTGAGTTCTACTTCACCTCGATGGAAGGGAGGGAGTACCATAAGATAAAGATAACCTTGTATAATATTGACACTCTTGATCCAAGATATGAGAAAAAACTTAAGAAGGGAGAGTCTGGGAAAGAGGTAGAATCCCTCGTCCTCAATAAGGACAAGCAAAAAAAAATTATCCAAATTAGCTTCTTCATAAATTCAGAGATAAAGAAGGAATTGAGTAAAATACTAAGGAGGAGGCAGGGTGTCTTTACGTGGTCCCATAATGACAGGCCATGGAATGACCCAAATGTCATGTACCATTGTCTTAACTTGAATGATAGGGTGAAAATGGTGAAACAGAATAAACGAATGATACGTCATGAATACTGCATACTTACGCTTGCTATTCGTATATATTCTATCACTTTTGTGTTCCTTAATTACTATTTTAAGATCCTTAACAAGACAACATCTTTTTATGTATGTTTATATGCTTTATGAGGCATAATTGAGCTTTTATGGGTAATAGAATGCTTAGTGTAATAATTGGTTGCATTTCGAGGAAGTTCCATAATTTCATTTAAATTCAAGGGCATTTTAGTCTTTTCATAACTCATTGTATGGCCACAAACCACGCCTCATTCTCAGACCTGATGATGATATTAAAACCATTTTCGTAATGCAATTTTTCCCTTCATGAAGAATCAAAGTGCCCTAGAAAAATTAGGCCCGATCGACCGGCCCAAGGACCATGGTCTATCGTCCATTCATTTTGTGTCTATAAAGGAAGGTAATGTTCCTATTTCAGAACCCCCGGTCGATTGATCCCTTGGCCGCGATCGATCGGGCCTATCAAATATTTGGCGATTATTCATTTTTCTTTTTTTTCCTTTTTCTTTTATTCTAACTTACTATATATATATATATATATATATCAGTTGTTTTATTTAGATAAAGTTCTAGTTTTTAGATCAGATTAACTTGGGTTTTGAGATCTTCTCTATCATATGGTTCTATCCCATTTTTGTATGTAATTTAAACTATTCATCTTCTTCCTCATCTATTCAAGCTTTGATTTCTTATTTTCTTGCTTTGTTAACCTAGATTATTGCTTTGTTAATTGATTTATGTACTTGCTTTCATTTAACTCATGTCATATACAATTTTTTGTAGCTGACTTAATTTAGGTTGAGATGATTAAAATCACCTTGGATTAATGGATTGCTTTGCTTTAGTGATGGGTGACGCGACCACAAATGTGTATCTAGTGTGCGTGCTATATAGGCTCAAGTGCAAGCCTATCGCGTTAGTAATAATTAGATAAGTTGGGATCATCTCCACAGGGAACTAGGACGAAAGATCGTAATGACGTAGGAAAAAAAACTAACCCTAAATTGATTCTCAAAAAGAAGTAAAAAAGATGATTAATTATGAACGAAATGACAACTACTAAATGCGAAAGAAATTTCAATTACTAACTAACTAAGTGCACAGAAATAAACTACTGTAGTGGAGTGAATATGAATAAGGGAAAGATAGGTTAGGATATAATCCCCCAAACCCTAGTACATTTACCAAATAGAATACTAGCTCTTGAATTGGAAAGTTGATTGAACCTGGTCTTTAGTAATCCTAAACATGACATATATGAGGGTAATAGCCCGCATCATATGTAATCAAAGGTAAGAATAAAGCGGTGTCAAATAGCTAACACATGCATCCCATCCTTAAACAACCCGGTTACAGTGACACCCCGACTAATTAAATACCGGGTAGCTACTCCTTTATTAAATTAATACAAAATGCCAAGTTGGTCCAGTTAATAGCATCACTGTCGAAAACATTTTTAAAGATTACTAACCACCTAGTATTTAAAAAGTAAGTTGCCAAATTTTAATTTAAGTCTCATTAACATGCAATAGAAGAATAATGGAAGAACAACAGAATCCATTCACCATAACAAAGCAATAGAATAACCAACGAAATAATAATAAGTCCAGAGGAAAACTCCTCACAACAATCCCATAACTGAAAATAAATGACAAGTCTGAATCCTGAATTAATTACATGCCAGAAGTCTGAATAACTGAAATAAATGAAATGTCTCTAAAAGAAATGGGCGACATGCCCTACAACTGATAAATGCTGAAAATAGAGTCAAGATAGATGAAGCGTCTACAAGCAAAGTCCTGTAACTTCCACAAACAGCTACAGCTCGTCACCTGAATGAGGATCCTAAGCATGGTGTCCTTGTGGCTGGGCACCCTAAATGGTTTTTACAAAAATGGATTTGAAAGCAAATGGGTCAGAGCCCGAAAGTGGAAATCATTTTAAAAATAGCAAGTGTTTTAATAACATTAAAACATTAAATGCAAAATACATGTTAGGACGTGCAATCACATGAAATTCTCACCTCTCGACTACATGTGCACTCCTAACGTACCGTACCCATCTAAATGACATACATATCTAACCAAACCGTAATAAGTTCTACCCCTTACTACTCGATTCCCATATTACATTCTAGCATTATCAAATAAATAGAGGGATTTACTTAAATTCAGATTCTCAATAAGTAATACAATTCACTATCGGTTAACCCGTTATGTTTTCTCAAAACAATACCATAATTATATTCACAATACCAACATGAAAGTTCTCATTATCTAAGTGTATATTATTCACGACATAAATATACAATACAAGCACCCCGAGACTAAGCTGCGGTGCACACATACTCTGCTATCCATCCCGGTACATCACGTACATAAGGATCACGCATTCCAAATCTCTCAGGAATCATTCTCAGATAACAACAATCACAAATAATGGAGGCGAACACAGTCACATCACATGGGTCACGCACATACCTACGCTCCCACGATCTGCAGACTTATTAATATCCCAATAAGTCCTTCTCTGACCTATGTTCATCGAGGTACCAGTCTAAATCCGGGCAACACAAGGATTAGAGGGCCCTAAGTGAACGTAAACCTCCCGTGATAGCAAGTATGGTAGGTATGTTATACACATAAAATCATATACATATACTAAGTATGAACACATCTTAGTAATCATCATAATATTATTCGGGGTACACTTCTCATTCTCGTACCGACATATAATGCTACACAATATATATGTTCCCGGTTAATATAATTATTTAGGCCGTCAATAATTCTCACATCGTAATAGACACTCACGTCCTAATCCATAGTCTCCATTTGGTTCAAATCACACACTTATGTTTTACTCCTCATTATACCCTAAATATCCCAAATATATCAACTAATCCTCAAGAGATGTTATCTCTGCATTTAAACAAGGTTACGGGACACTCGGGATCAAAACAGGCTAAAAAGCCTAAATTGTCAGCTCGTTAGAAGTCTCGTTCGAGCGAGGCAGTTCGAACGAGAGTTCGTTCGAACGAAGTGGGCTTTCTAACGAGATCTCGTTCAAACGAAGTCATCGAACAAACATCGCCCTCATTAGAAGTCAAAGGTTAACTCGTTAGAAGCTCGTTCGAACGAGCTCGTTCGAACGACCTGGGCATGTCTTCTAACGAGTGGCCAGATTCGAGCCCAGATTTTCCTTAACTCGTTTTTCCAACTTCTCTTCACCTCTAATCTCCTCTAAACATCAAACAATCAATTGTACATGGGTTCTCATCAATCCTAAATATACTTAGGTCATATATTAACGTATTTTGTGGAATTAATTCATCCTAAATCTCATCCAAATATCAAATCTCCACATCTTCTTCCCCAATATCAAGAACATGAACCCTAGAAATTTAATTCATCCATAGGCATAAATAAATCCGTTTTTATAGTATAAAAGATGTATTTTTCTCTGACTAATCATCCTAACATTATTCTACATGCAATCTCTTCATAAAATTATAAATCTCTACATCCAATTCAATGGGTTTTTATCATTCTCCAAGAACAATGAAATTCTGTCAATTTCCTACGCATGGGAGAAACATTCTATGTAATAAACGAAATTAAACCACTTGCCTTATGTGTATCTCTGATTTTGATGTCGAATTGATGGATGGTTCTCTCTCTCTCTGCAGAATTCTCCTCTCTTCTCTCTCTACAAGCTTTCTTCTCCAAAGTGACAATGGTGGCTAGGGTTTGCCTTAGGAACTTTTGGGACTAATTCTAATAACCCACGTAGCCCATTAAGTTATTTGTTGATACCAAAATTAATATGCTGATATGGACGAATGATATGAAGACACGTGTCAATGTACTAGGCATAATAGCAACGAGGAAGTTCATTTCCCCGACCAACTCATGTTCTCTCCGAGCAACGAGGATACACCGAGGAGCTTCAGCAGTCCGAGGTACTCTAGCGCTCCGAGGAACTAAGGCGGTCCGAGCTGCATCTCGGCCGTAGCATAAACTGCCAGATAATCAACAGTTCAATTATTCATTGAATGTTTATCATCTTGACGCACACGCTGCATTAAATGTATTACCATTTCATATGTATATCATTTAATGTATCAACCCTTTCATGTACAGCCTAAGGGCTATAAATACCTTGTATCACCCTCATTCAAGGGGACCGAAATTTCTTGATAGAATTTGTACTCAAGAATTCCCAAACATTCAGCAATAACATAACAGTGGACGTATGCCACTCATATAAGGCTGAACCACTTTAAAATCTTTGTTTCATTTTATTTATCTGTGATTGAATAATTAGAGCTATCTAATTTTTTACATCAACAGATTGGCGCCATCTGTGGGAACGATTTGTTATTATCATTTTTCATCAAAAATCATTCATCACCAATGGCGGATAACCCAGAATCTAGCAATCGAAACGCTGGAAATGCTGGAAATCCTCCTAATCCCTCTGCACCTCCAGATCTGGCCGTGATCATGACAAATCTGGCTCAAGGACAAACCGCCATGCAAGATACGATGCGGCAACTCATACAAACCCTTCATGGCGGTGCACCTGCACGTTCAGGACAGCAAAGTGGTCAGAGGCAAACTTATTTACTTTCTTCACGATCCAGGCGTACTGAGTCACGTCGTAATGAGGAATCTGCTGATTTCTCTTATCAACCTGGGCGAACTTCGTCACTAAGGGCTACAGATACTGATCAACATATCACCCTCTCTCCAGAAAGACCCAGTGCTTTAGAAAGACTGAGTAGGGTGTCTCCTTTCAGTCGATTAGGCCCTTGGAGGAATAGGAGTCCACCTAAGACCATATCGAGGAGTTTTCGACAACCATCAGATCTAAGAGAAGGATCAGTACAATCACGACCAGCTGCTCGTCAAGATAGATCTCAAGAAGCTACCTCAGAACGATCAATTGCTCGAACCAATAGGCCCGAGGAAGGAAATGAAGCGTGGAAAGGATCTCTCCAACGGTTGGAGGATAAATTGGGAGAAATGGCCAAGGCAAAGAACCCCCTACAATGAACTTTTGTTCGAGGAACACCTTTTGTACAGGCCATTGTGAATTTTCCTACACCGTCAAAGTTCAAAGCACCTGTAGTAACCCCCAAATATGATGGAAAGATAGATCATGTTCTTCACATAGAGCGATATCAAGCTGCTGCCGACATCTATGTCGTCCCCGACGAGATGAGATGCAGAGCGTTCTCAGGAACTCTTACTAGAGCTGCCCAGATATGGTACAAAAATCTTCCTAGGGGTAAGATTTCAACTTTCTTTCAGTTGGCCGAGTTGTTTATTGGCAATTTCTGTTTTGGAGCAAAGCCAGTAAAACGAGTAGCACACTTGTTAAGTGTTAGACAAAAATCTGGTGAGAGTACTAGAGATTACATAACTCGTTTCAATAACGAGAAGCTGGAGGTCATAGATTACGAAGAGAAGACAACAATCACCGCTTTGATGAGTGGGTTGTTGCCTAATAAGTTGTATTATACTTTGGCGAAAGATCCACCTAAAACTATGTCAGAACTGATGGCAAAAGCTGCCAAAATCATGAATGCCGAGGAAGCTATGGCTGCAAAGAAGAATATATATAAAGACACCAAGGTGGAAGTCGACAAGTCTAAGAATAAAGAGCATAAGGGCAATGGCGGTGATAAACGCTCCAGAAATAATAAATCATCATGGGAAGTCCTGAAGAAATACGACAATTATACTCCTTTGAAAATGGGTATTCATCATGTCTTGGAAGAAATCAAGAATAACGAGGAGGTAAAATGGCCAAAGAAACTGAAGTGAGACCCTGATTCGAGGAGTAAGGATAAATATTGCGAGTTTCATAAAGATCATGGTCACATGACCAAAAATTGCATAGC
Source organism: Sambucus nigra (assembly GCA_949130495.1). Taxonomy (NCBI): domain Eukaryota; kingdom Viridiplantae; phylum Streptophyta; class Magnoliopsida; order Dipsacales; family Adoxaceae; genus Sambucus; species Sambucus nigra. The sequence continues at coordinate 414,737,978 of OX422214.1, read as the reverse complement.
TCTTCAGAACGAGATTGAAACACTCATCCGAAGAGGAAAGCTAACAAAATATGTTGATCGGGGAGGTGAAAGGAAAAATAACGACCGGACTAGAGAGAAGTATAGATCTCCTCGTCGAGCAGAAGGGAAAAAGAAGAGAAACCATGAAGATGATCCAGATGATGACCCCGACCTTCCCAAGAAACCAAGACAGCCAGAACAAGAGGTATTTTCTATACATTTTGGGTCATTTGATTGTAATGTCCTTACAGGAGGAGATGCAGGTTGAGGAGACCTTACTGCAGAAAGAAAGGCTTACCTTGGAGAGGCTCAAGCTTGTTCATATATTCAGCGAATAAATCTAGCCGAGGATGATCGTCCGAGGAAGGTAAACAAAGAGAAGCTGGTCATTGGCTTTTCAAAAAACGACCTAGCAGGTGTTCTTTATCCTCACGACGATCCTCTGGTGATCAAAATGAGGATGAAGGAAGTAGTGATTTCAAGGGTGTTGGTAGACAATGGAAGTTCGGCAGACATCATGTACTATTCATGCTTTGACAGTTTGAATCTGAAATTATCTCAATTGGAACCGTATCACAGACCCCTCCTGGGTTTTGCTGGCGAGAAAGTTTTTCCACTTGGGACGATCAAGTTGGACATATTCATTGGAACTTGGCTTGCTTGTCGAACAGAGAGAATATGCTTCTTTGTGATGGATAAGAATGTGCAGTCAGCCTACAACATCATCATGGGAAGAGTTGGTTTGAAGAAGTTCGAAGCAGTTCCATCTACAGTGCATCAGTGCTTAAAATTCCCAACAAATTTTGGAGTAGGAGTTATGAAAGGTGATCAGAAAGTAGCTCCGGAATGCTATTATTCGTCTGCCGAGCAAGAGGAACTTGAAGATTCAAGAAAAAAGACTACTACCTACCAGGTGGATGAAGGTACAGAAATTGAAACACTGGATCCTCGAGATGAATCCCAACTTGTAAAAGGACAGGTGGTGGATTCTACAGAAAATATTATTCTGGACGACGAGCACCCTGAACGAGTAACCCAGATAGGTTCTACGTTGGATGCTTCAATAAAACAGGAGTTGATAACTTTCTTGAGAAACAGGAAGAAAACTTTTGCGTGGAGTCATGAAGACATGCCAGGAATAGATCCAAACTTCTTATGTCATGAGCTCAATGTGAATAAGGAGATCAAGCCTGTAAAGCAGAGAAGAAGGGTATTTAGCCCCGAGAAGAATCAGGCTATACAAGAGGAGGTCGAGAAGCTCCAGAAAGCCCAATTCATTGAAGACATAAAGTATCCAGACTGGTTGGCAAACGTGGTGATGGTAAAAAAGAAAAACAATAAATGGAGAATGTGTGTTGATTTCACCGATCTTAACAAGGCGTGCCCAAAGGATCATTTTCCATTGCCCAAAATTGATCAACTAGTGGATGCTACCTCGGAACATGAGCTGCTCAGCTTCATGGATACTTACTCTGGCTACAACCGGATCAAAATGAAACCTGAAGACAGGGAAAGAACTTCTTTTATTACCCCTCGGGGAACATATTGCTATAATGTTATGCCTTTTGGTTTGAAAAATGCAGGAGCGACATACCAGCGGCTGATGAACAAGGTTTTCACCGAGCAAATCAGTTGCAACATGGAAGTCTATGTTGATGATATGCTGACAAAAAGCAAGAAAGCTGCAGATCATCTAGTTGACTTAGCTCAGACATTTGATCAACTGGATAAATACCAAATGAAGCTCAACCCGACGAAGTGTACATTTGGAGTACGAGAAGGGATGTTCCTAGGATACATCGTCAACCAACGAGGTATTGAAGCAAATCCAGAGAAGATTAAAGCTCTTTTAGGGCTGCGATCCCCAACGACGAAGAAAGAAGTGCAGAGTCTTACAGGACGAGTTTCAGCGCTCAACAGATAGATGCTTACCATTCTTCAAAACACTTCGAAAAACTTTCGAGTGGAATGATGAATGTAAGAAGGCCTTTCAAGACTTGAAAAAGTATTTGGGAGCACCTCCATTGTTGTCCAGGCCAATAATAGGAGAGAAGTTGTACTTGTATCTGGCAATATCAGAGAATGCAGTCAGTTCAGCATTGATCAGATTAGAGAATGGAGTCCAGAAACCAATCTATTACACAAGTAAGGCTTTCCGAGGTGCGGAAATCAGATACCCAAAGCTGGAGAAATTGGCATTGGCATTAATTGAAGGAAGTAGAAGAATGAGGCCATATTTCCAGGCCCATACCATCATTGTGTATACCGACATGCCATTGAGACAAGCCCTTCATAAGCCAGAAAAGTCAGGGAGACTGATGTATTGGGCAATAGAGCTCGATGAATATGATATTGTATATGAGCCCAGATCATCATTGAAAGGGCAGGCTGTAGCAGATTTTATAGTAGAATTTACGTATCCTGATACCCCCGAGGAACAAAAATTGCTCGCTGACCAACCTGTGGATGTTACAGGATCAACAGACATAAGTCCAGACCAACTCCGATTGGTAAAAGGGCTTGTGGATGTAGAAGGATCATCAACTTCAAACTCAGATCAGCTCCGGTTGGTAAAAGAGCGAGAAGAGATGGTCGACGAGGAGCGAAAGGTGTCAGGGGAGGATGAAAAGAAGCAACAAATATTTCACCGAGGAACTCTATCAGATAAGAAATTTGAAGACGGGTTGCCCATATGGAGATTATATGTAGATGGCTCATCTTGCACAGCAGGTTGTGGGGCAGGAATTATTTTGAACACCCCAGACGAGATTGATATGGAATATGCTTTGCGATTCCAATTCAAAGCCTCCAATAATGAGGCTGAGTATGAGGCCATGATAGCAGGTCTTAATTTATCAAAGATTATGGAAGCGCAACAAGTGATGGTATTCATTGATTCTCAATTGATTGTGAATCAGATGATGGTAACATATGCAGTTAAAGGAGAACTAATGGTCAAGTATCATGCCAAGGTAATGGAGTTATTGGCAGAATTTGATGCGATTCAGTTGATCAGAATACCCAGAATAGAAAATGCACAAGCAGACGCACTGGCCCGACTAGCATCAGCTACTCGTACCGAGCTGCGAAGAACAATACCAATTGAAGTACTGGAAAGTCGAAGCATAGATGAAAACCTGACGATGAATGTTATTACCCTTGAGTTAGGACCATCTTGGATGGATCCCATCAGGGCATATATTGAAGAAGGAGAATTGCCAGAGGACAAGCTCGCGGCAAAGAAATTGAAGTTTAAAGCTGCTCGGTATGTACTAACTAATGGTGTTTTGTATAGACGAGGAATTATGGCAGGTTTGCAGAGATGTGTGCATCCATCCGAGGTGAAAGAGTTGATTGAAGAAATCCATGAAGGGTCTTGTGGAGCTCATATAGCAGGTCGAACACTTTTGCAAAGGGTAATGACTCAAGGATACTATTGGCCGACGATGAGGGCTGATTGTATAGCCTATGCTAAGAAATGTGACAAGTGCCAATGTTTTTCCTCCATCCGACGAACTCCACAAGCATTGTTGACACCAATAACTTCTCCTTGGCCATTTGCCATATGGGGAATTGATTTAGTTGGACCACTGCCGACCACCCGAGGAAGATTCAAGTACCTCGTCGTTGCAATAGACTATTTTACTAAGTGGGTAGAAGCTGAGACGCTTATCGATATGACGTATGAGAAGGTATACCAGTTTGTTTGGAAGAATATCATCTGTCGATATGGTCTCCCTCATGCCTTCATCACAGATCATGGAACACAATTTGACAACGAGGAGTTTGCTGCCTATTGTCAACAATCAAACATCCTGAAGACCCATTCAGCACCAGGTCATCCTCAAAGCAATGGACAGACTGAGGTGACAAACAGAACGTTACTAAATGGTTTGAAGAAGAGGCTGAATGAGGCTAAAGCTAATTGGATTAATGAGCTACAATCAGTATTGTGGGCTTACCAAACAACTCCCCGAGCAGCAACTGGAGAATCACCATACATGCTGGCATTTGGAAGTGAGGCTGTAATACCTGCAGAGTTGGGTCTCCCAACACACAGAGTGCTGAATTTCAATTCCCCAGTCAGTGACTTGATGAGAAGATTAGATTTAGACATGCTCGAGGAGGTTAGAGAAGAGGCACCCATTAGGAATGCTGCTTACCAACAACGCACAGCTCTGTTCTACAACAAAAGGGTGAAGAAATGCGACTTAAAAGAAGGGGATTATGTGCTAAAGAAGGTCATTCAGAAGCACAACAAACTTGAAGCCAACTGGCATGGACCTTACCGAGTTACAGAAGTTGTCCGACCAGGAACTTACCGAATAGCAACTCTAGAAGGAGAGGAATTCAAGAATGCTTGGAATGCTGAACACCTTCGCAAGTATTATCAATGATGTAAAATGTACAATAGTTCCATCAATATGAATAAAACGATGATGTTTTCACCATTTTTCTCTCCTTTGTTTGAAAGTTTTTCGGGGAATACTAGTGTTGTACACTACGCTGCTCGACTGCAAAAAGAAGACGATAGTTCAGACCCACGACCAACTCCGGTTGGTAAAAGGGCGAGAACAAATAAATTATACTCCTTTGGTTAGGAGGCGTACACTTGCGTGATCAACTTCGGTTGGTAAAAGAGCTTGTGGACAAGATAGTTCGAAAGAACCTGATAGTTCGAGCGTGATCAACTTCGGTTGGTAAAATAACGAGAACAAATTATACTCCTTTGGTTAGGAGGCGTACACTTGCGTGATCAACTTCGGTTGGTAAAAGATCTTGTGGACAAGATATTTCGAAAGAACCTGATAGTTCGAGCGTGATCAACTTCGGTTGGTAAAATAGCGAGAACAAATTATACTCCTTTGGTTAGGAGGCGTACACTTGCGTGATCAACTTCGGTTGGTAAAAGAGCTTGTGGACAAGATAGTTCGAAAGAACCCGATAGTTCAAACCCATGACCTACTCCGGTTGGTAAAAGGGCGAGAAAAACATTCTTAAAAATGCCAATTTTGGCTAGTTAAGAAAAAAAATATGCCAACAAGTTGGTCGGAAGGTAAAATGATTCCAGAAAATACAAAAAATTCCAAACTGAACCAAGTGTAGTTGGTCGGTGATCAATTATACTTGGTCGACGAGGATAAATTATCAACCTTGGTTGGTCGGACACATTTTATGAAAAAATTTTACCAAGTATGGATGATTGGAGATAAAAACCCATCAACTGTAGTTGGTCGACAAACACAATTTAACAACCTTGGTTGGTTGGAAACATTTTAAATGTTTTATACTCATTACTTTATTATTAAGTGATTGAGCAACATTGATACTTGTAATTTTTATTACTAAGTTGGTTGATGAACAACACAATATTGTTATCTTTTTAAACAGATACATATGCACAAATGTAAAAATGTTTGATAAACACAAAACAATAGCAATACTGATTTGCAAACAAAGATGAAAATCTTTCATTAAATTCAAAATAAATTACAAGCTACATATATGTGCTAACTGTTACATTGAAAAACCTATTCTATTGGTTTCTTTCCTTTAGCTTTTGAAACAGGCTCCTCGCCAGCAGGAGGATCCTCCAGGCAAAGAGGAGAATTAATGAAATTAATATCTCTGAGCATTCTGACGTTCATCACAGAAGGGGTATCCAAGAGATGCTCGGGACGAGATAATTCAATCTGAGAATGAAGACTATAGTCGCCAAGGTATTTTGAAATTAGGCTCCGAGGAATGGCACGAGCTGGGATCCACTCCATGTCTAGTTTATAAGGTGGTACAGGCAAGTCTAGTAGCCCAGGAGCATGATAATCCCATAAGAAATGGCCCTGCTCTAGTTTTAACACACCCAGGGCGTTCAACCATCCTTGTTTATAACCTTCGTTATTGGCACTTTCAAGACGAGCATCCAAGTGACAAAGGGCTTCATTGTAGCCTGCCATCCAAAACTCACGAGGTTGTTTGTGAAATTGGAAAGTTATTCTCTCTAGTTGCTCGTGAAGGTTCCTGGCAAAAACATCTTTATCATTCAAGGCAGACTTCGTCGCAGTAAGTTGATCTTCCAAAGATAGATTTTTCTTGGACATTTCAGATAAAGCCCGATATTTGGCGTTCAATTGGTATGCTTGAGTTTCCAATGTTGACAGAGTACGAGATTCTTCAACATTACGGCTGAGAACTCTTGATCGACTCCGAGCGGGTGGAGAATTTTGCTCCTCGACAACATTTTGAACAGCTCTTCCTCGCCCCCGAGAACCTCTTCCTCGTCCCCGAGCAGTAACAGGAGTACCAGATCTTCTTAAGTTATCCAATTCTTGCCTTAATTTGGCATTCTCAACCTCTAAGAACGAGAAACCTTCATCGGTAACCGGTACTAAAGCAGTGGAAGATGATGCTGCAGATTCATACTGTGCCAATTTTTTCTGCAGATTATTGTTCTCTTGTTCCAGCAACTCAGCAATCTGCCTGCAGGCCTCAACTTCACCTTTTAGAGTTCTCTCCCTAACATCGTATCCAGCAAGGATCTTTTTATGGCCTGTTTCAGAAGTAAGTTGTTGATATCTAGTTTCATACTCCTTGTGCAGCAAAGCAGTTGATTCATTGTGTTGATGTTGTAGATATTCTAAGGTACAATGAAGTTCCTCGATCAATTCATAGTAGGCCACGTTGTTGGCCACAGCTCGGTCAAGTAAATCCTTCAAGTACCGATAAGCCTCAATTGCTTGTTCTGAGGCATCATGGCCAAGGATGTCAGCAATTTCTGATACACTCAAATTTGTATGACCTGCTTTATAATATTCATGGTATTGCTGCATCAGCTTTGTGTCATGTGCAGATATCAGTTCCATTCTAGCCACAAACTAATGATGAAAAGAAGACAACAGCCAACAAAAACAAATCATCAACAACAGAGATGAACAAAGATGTATTTTATTAGATCACAAAAAGATTACATTGTTTGATTACAAACAATGAAATATAGAAATGATACCGAACAACTTCACACCTTTTCCTTGTCTCCCAAGACTTTCTCGGGAGGTTGGGATGAGGAGCTTGGTTGCTCGGTGGTAACGGCAGCTTGATCAGCAGGAGTTGAAATTTTCTCAGGAGGAGGAGGCATGGAAGAAATGTCCTCGTTTGCAGAAGGTAGAGAGGCAGAGACTTGATCACCTATGGCCATGGAAGATTCATCAGAGATAGGCTCATCTTCTTCTTCTTATACAATTGGTGGGGGAGGACCAGGGAGGTGTAGCTGAAATAGGTTAGAGTCCTCTTTGATCTTCAATTCTTGCAGGGCAGCTACCCAGCCATCTCGGAAGTATTTCAACTTCCCGTATTGTACTTGGGATTTCATCGTAGTAATCCCTTTGTCCCATCCTTTATCCCAGCCAGCGCTGAAGGATTTTTTAAATGCGAGCTTTCTTTTTCAGTTTCTCCGAGGAGAGCTTCTCGGATAGAAGATCCTCGGCAGTCTTTAACTTCGCTTCCAATTCTTCTTTTTGGCGATTGATATCTCGCAGAACGGTCAACTCTTCCTCTGCCTTTTTCATCCTATCTTCAAGCTCTCCAAAGTTCTTGAGCTTGTCGTCATATTTTTTATGCTCAATCTCTAAACTTTTCAACTTATTCTCCAAACTCTTGGAGGTCTCAGCCAACTTCACCTTCTCAGCTTCAACTATTGACAACTTCTTCTCCCAGACAGTTTTGTCCTCACTATACTGCTGACGAGAATCCTTCAAGGATTGGGTCAAACCCAGCAGAGCATCCTCTACCCCCGACGAGGAGCTGGAAGCTTTAATTGCTTCCTCTTTCTTCACGATGTTGTTAAAACAATTCACCAGCTAAACAAAGGAAAAAGTAACATGTCAGTACAAAAATACAAGTATTCAAAGAAAGAAAGGAAATTCAGAGTGTGAGAAATTTACTGAAGCAAGGTGACGGGTAGCTAGGGATGTCAGCATATCCCTAGAAATCTTTTCATCAATTCCTTGGACCTCGGGTATGATCCAAGTTTTTACCGAGCTCATGGCAGAGCTCGGAGGAATGATGGTTGGAACACCAACACCACCAGCTGGTAGAGACGAGATGGTTTCAGTCAGATTGGCAGTTTCAGCCAAATTGACTGAGGGCGATTTCCTCAATCTCCTCAAAAGAACTTCAGCAATTTCAACCAAGGAAGAACTCTTGGTCGGAGAGATAGCAGTCATCTCCACAGGAGCAACCTTCTTGCTCGGAGCCACTGGGGGCTTCTCGGTAGCTTTGGAAGGAGCAACATCCACCTTCTTAGTCCCCTCTGGGACATCAATTTTGCTTTTCTTGGCTTCAGCAGCAGAAGTAGTGTCATCAAATAGAGCAGGGGGAGCTCTTTTCCTGCCCATTCTTTGACTTAAAGGGATGTGAGAATCTGAAGAAGAATCCTCTGGAGTTGAGGCTGGCTCAACAGGACGAGCAGTATAAGAAGTCGTATAGCTCCTATACTGCAGCAAATATGATGCAGACCTGATGTGCTCGTCTGCAACGTTCTTATGCAAACCCCAGATAAGTTTCAGATGATTAATATTAACCTCTGATTCTTTTGGAGTTTTTCTTTTGCTATCAACTGCAAATAAATACATAATGAGATATCAGTCATACATTTTGTCAAACATGATAAAAGCATAATTTCATAAGTAAAGGAAAATGAGAATAAACCTATCCCATTTCCATATGGGGGCATTTAGGACCCTGGTATACTGCATCTCCAACCAAGGGGGCATATTGCCAATTTTTAATCACCAACCCATGTTCAAAATAATCTCTATTTGCATCAGGGGGGTTAACTACAAGAGCCCTATTTAAAAACCTAGTTTTTAAGTAATACACATTATCTAAAATAGCCCATCTATAGCAATACATAATCTCAGGAATCCCTATACGAGTTCCATGAGTTAGATTTAATTTATACACCCCATTAATTATTCTCCATGAATTGGGGGCTATTTTTGCAGGAACAACGTCAAAGTACTGACAGAACTCTAAGCATAAGGGGTTTGGAGGAAAAGAAAATCCACATTCAGCAATGAATAGACTAGGGAACCAATGTCCCTCAGCCAATCGAAAATAATCTAAAGGCTCAGAAAGAACCTCCAGAGTTACCCAGGAAGGAATGGAAAAATCGGAACGAAATTTCTCAACAGACTCCACAATATAAACCATAATGAATAAAAGAAATACAGAAGAAAAGAAGAGAATCTTACAGGAAAAAGGAAGAGCTGACAACTAGCGAAGGAAAAGATGAACGCACAAGAGAGAGAGAGAACAGAAAGCTTGAATGCAGAAAATTGGAAAAGGTAGAAGACGGTATGGTTACCTAAGAAGTTTAAATACTTTACCTTAGGAAGCTGCGAAGGAAATGATTACACAAAAGAAACTAATATGCCACTGGCGGCTAAAAGGACAAAAATGCACGAAGATCGAAGCACTCATAAAAATTCGAAAAAGGCGGATTCTGTGAATTTGAAAGAAATTCAAATATGAAGAAAAGGCTCCTAGAACCCAGGAAAGTCATTTAATATCGCCTTATACCGAGAAAGAATGTTCCATACTCCTCAAAGTTCGAAATATGAAACATTGGGGGCTTCTGTTGATACCAAAATTAATATGCTGATATGGACGAATGATATGAAGACACGTGTCAATCTACTATGCATAATAGCAACGAGGAAGTTCATTTCCCCGACCAACTCATGTTCTCTCCGAGCAACGAGGATACACCGAGGAGCTTTAGCACTCCGAGGTACTCTAGCGCTCCGAGGTACTCTAGCGCTCCGAGGAACTAAGGCGGTCCGAGCTGCATCTCGGCCGTAGCATAAACTGCCAGATAATCAACAGTTCAATTATTCATTGAATGTTTATCATCTTGACGCACACGCTGCATTAAATGTATTACCATTTCATATGTATATCATTTAATGTATCAACCCTTTCATGTACAGCCTAAGGGCTATAAATACCTTGTATCACCCTCATTCAAGGGGACCGAAATTTCTTGATAGAATTTGTACTCAAGAATTCCCAAACATTCAGCAATAACATAACAGTGGACGTAGGCCATTCATATAAAGTTGAACCACTTTAAAATCTTTGTTTCATTTTATTTATCTGTGATTGAATAATTAGAGCTATCTAATTTTTTACATCAACATTATTAGTGGGTTTAGTGGGTAATTGCCAAATCAAATATTAATTTCCTAATTTTCGTGGGTTTTAATTCCCAAAAATCTAAAATTCTCAAACTACCCTTATACGTTGTCGGTGTGGCCTAAAAATGCCCCGGGACCCAAACTAAACCCCCGGCTAGTGTTTTCTGACTATTTCGACCCTTCCGGACGCGTTGGCGCACTCAAAACGACCATATGGTTAATAGAAATAAAATTCACTTTTATAATTAAAATAATTATATTCCTGACGCGACTGTCACACGCGTCTCAACAAAATTTCCAAACTGCCGTATTTCAATCTCACGACAAGTTTCATAATTCAATATTCATATATAATCATATATACACATTATAATCAAATACCAACTCGCATCTCGTTAGTATTTTAATCCGGATTAATTTCCAATTAATACACATTTTAATTCAATTAATCCCATAAATAAATATCACAAAAATACGGGGTATTACATACTTCCCCCCTAATAACTGAATTTCGTCCCGAAATTCGGAACTAGAAAGTACCTGGTAAGAATAACTCTGGATAACGTTCGCGCATCTCATCCTCGCGCTCCCATGTGGACTCCTCGACATTATGATGTCGCCACTGAACACGCACTAACGGAACTATCTTTGACCGCAGTTTCCGCTCACTTCGGTCCAAAATAGCAATCGGCCCTTCCTCATAGGAGCTATCAGGCTGGAGATCGATGTCCTCCAAAGCAATATGAGAATGATCCAAACCGTCTCTAAGATATTTCCTTAGCGAGGAAATATGAAACACATCGTGAATCCGATGCAAATTCTCCGGTAATCCAAGTCTATACGCAACCGGTCCAATCCGCTCAATAATAGGAAATGGTCCCACATATCTCGGTGCCAACTTCCCTTTCTTCCCGAAATGCATAATCCCCTTCATAGGAGATACTCTGAGCAAAACCTGGTCCCCCACTTGAAACTCCCTGAAGAACCTCTTCGCATCAGCATAGCTCTTCTGCCGATCCTGAGCTACCCGAATGCGACTCTGAATCAATTCTATCCTCGCCGAAGTATCCTGAATCACTTCCGGCCCAAGTAGTTTGTTGTCCCCCACCTCCAACCAACATGCTAGGGAACGACAAGGTCTACCGTACAAAGCCTCAAATGGAGCCATGCCAATGGTGAACTGGTAGGAGTTGTTGTAAGCAAACTCCACCAGTGGAAGATACTGCTCCCATCCACCCCCAAAATCAATTATGCTCATACGTAGCATGTCTTCCAACATCTGGTTTGTACGCTCAGTTTGCCCATCGGTCTGCGGGTGATACGCCGTACTCAACCGCAATTCCGTGCCCATGGCCTCCTGAAAACTTTCCCAAAACCGTGAAACAAATATCTTGTCTCGGTCAGATACGATATTTAGGGGCACACCGTGAAGTCTCACTATCTCTGCAAAAAAGAGCTGAGCATACTGTCCCGTAGTGTAGTCTGTCCTTACGGGTAGAAAATGAGCGACTTTGGTCAACCTGTCCATAATTACCCAAATGGAGTCGTGACCTCTCTGTGACGTAGGCAACCCCGTGATAAAGTCCATGGATATGCTCTCCCACATCCATATCGGGACCTCCAACGACTATAGCAGTCCTGCCGGTCTCTGATAATCCACTTTTACTAGCTGACAAGTGGCGCATTTGGAAACAAACACAGCAATATCTCTCTTCATGCCGCTCCACCAATACTGTCGTCTCATGTCTTGGTACATTTTGTCCCCACCGGGATGTACCGCGAACCGTGAGCCGTGCGACTCTGCCATCACCTCGTGCCGTAATTCCTCCCCTTCCGAAACTACCAATCTCCCATTGAAGCATAATCCTCCGTCTGAGCTAACGGTATAGGACTCGGCTCCCTCTGCTAATAATCGAACTATCTGCTCCTGACAGAACGAGTCATTTGCCTGTGCCCTTACTACCTTTGTGACAATCTGCGGTGTAATGGTCATCACCGACATGAACGATCGGCCCACTGCATCCTGGTGTCCTAACTCCTTCCACTTGGCTTTCCACACCCCTGCCACTTCATCTGCTGGCCTATGGCTTAACTCGTCTGCTACCACGTTAGCCTTCCCCTGGTGATACTGGATATCAAACTGATAGTCCTTCACAAACTCAAGCCACCTCCGCTGCCGCATATTCAACTCGTTTTGCGTGAATAGGTACTGTAGGGACTTGTGGTCTGTGAACAATCGGAACTTCTCCCCCAAAAGATAATGTCTCCAAATCTGTAGGGCAAATACCACTGCCGCTAACTCCAAGTCATGAGTGGGGTAGTTCTTCTCATGAGGCTTAAGCTTACGGGAAGCATAAGCTATGGCCTGACTCTCCTGCTGTAATACACCTCCAAGTCCTTGCAAGGACGCATCGGTGTAAACTATATACTCAACTCCCGGTCTCGGCAATGCTAACACAGGTGCTGAGGTCAACTTATCCTTCAACTCATCAAATGCCAACTGACAGGCATCACTCCAGATGAATGGCACACCCTTACGAGTCAGATGTGTCAAAGGACCCGCTATCTTCGAAAATCCCCGAATGAACCTCCTGTAGTATCCTGCTAGACCCAAGAAACTACGGATCTCTGTCGGTGTCGTGGGTTGTCCCCATTCCCTCACCGTGGATACCTTCCCCAAATCAACAGATATCCCCCGGTCGGAAATAATGTGTCCCAAAAACTGGACCTCCTTCAGCCAAAACCCGCACTTCTCATATTTTGCATACAGCTCGTTCTGACGTAGCGTCTGCAAAACTTGCCTCAAATGCTCGGCGTGCTCCTCCTCTGTCTGGGAGTAAACCAGAATATCATCGATGAAGACAATGATAAACTGATCTAGGAAATCTCTGAACACCCTATTCATCAAGTCCATAAACACTGCTGGAGCATTGGTCAAACCAAAAGGCATAACCCGAAACTCGTAAGAACCATATCTCGTTAAGAACGCAGTCTTCGAGACATCATCTTCCCTGATACGCAAATGATGGTATCCCGATCTCAAATCAATCTTTGAGAAGAAGGAAGTTCCTCTCAACTGGTCGAATAAGTCATCGATTCGAGGCAACGGTTACTTATTCCGTATTGTGACCTTATTCAACTCTCGGTAGTCCACACACAGTCTCAGTGAACCATTTCTTTTCTTCACGAACAACACAGGGGCACCCCATGGCGAAGTACTCCTCCGTATAAACCCATGACCCAACAACTGCTCAATCTGATCTCGTAGCTCTCGCATCTCTGCCGGAGCCATACGGTACGGTGCGCGTGCTATAGGTCTCGTATCTGGCAATAAGTCTATGACAAAGTCTATCTCTCGACTGGGAGGTAAGCCTGGTATCTCCTGAAACACATCGGAATACTCCCTGACAACTGGGATCGAATCTAAAGGAATCACAACCTCCTTAGAGGTATCCTCCTCTATGTAATATAAATGAGCGGTCGAGCCTCCCTCTGGGTGAGGCATCGCCACTACAAACATCTCTTACCCCGGAATGGCAAAAACAATGCTCCCACCGAAGCAATCAATCATGGCTCTATAATCAGCGAGCCAATCCATACCGATAATCACATCGTGCACATGCATATCTAATACCAATATGTCTGCAGGTAATACCAAGCTACCAATCTCTACCCCCACTCCCCGGCATATAAAGAAAATAAGTGACCCACTCCCCAATGGTGAGTCTACACACGTCACTGTGCTCTCTGCTGTGGCTAACAACCCTAAGGCTTTCGCAAAATGTGTAGCTATAAAACAATGCGTTGCCCCCGTATCAAACAAAACCCGACCCATAGTACCATGGATAGGAAACATACCCTGAATCGCGGGTGGAGCCTGTGGAGCTGCTGCCTGGTGGACGTTATAGACACGTCCATACTATAACTGCCCCTGCTGCACAAGAACTGCTGGAATGGCTGGTAGTGCTGGCACCTGGGCTGGAGCTGGGAGGGCAGGTGGGAAAAGTGGCCTCTGTGGCTCATATCGAGCACCCTGCTGCTGCTGCGGGGCCCTGCCCCTATCAGGACAGTCCTGTCGTTTATGGCCAGTCTTGCCACAAATGAAACACTTCCCCGGGAAGTTCCCCCCTCTCTGTCCCTGCTGCCCCCGGCCCTGGTGGCCGTTACCGTTCCTCCATTAGCCCTGCTGGCCCTGCTGAAACTGTTGTTGACCATTCTGACCCTGCTGGTTCTGATGGCCGTTCGGACCCTGATGGCCCTGCCGGAAACCTCCATGTCCGTGCCTGAAGTTCCCCGTTCGGAACCTCTTATGATCCCCCTACTGGGAACCCTGATCACCCTGCCTCTGCCCCTGAACAGAATGTGCCCCACTGGCACCATTTCCCCCAGTCCTGCCCTGATGGCTGGACTCTCCCGATCTCTTGCCCTCAGCCATGTGAAAGCGGTGATCCTGGCAATGGAGCAATGCAGCGTTAACCACATCAGAGTAAGTGGCCAACGATAGGTTCCCTAACAAGTGCTGAGGAATCCTCCAAGTCAACCCGTCTGTAAATTTCTGTATCTTCTTCTCCTCTGTAGGTATTTCATCCGGAACAATATTTAACAGATTTGTGAATTCGGCCTCATACTCGGCCACAGTCTTACCCTCCTGTCTGAGATTCACTAACTTCCTCCTCATTTCCGTGTGAACAGCTGACGGAAAGTACTTGCGGTCAAACCGCACCCAAAACTCCTGTATAGTGAGAGTATCTCTCTCCTCCACGGTGGTAATAGACTCCCACCACTGCAGTGCAGACCCCACTAGCTTAAAGGTAGCTAGTATCTACTTCTGGACATCGGTGCACTCATATATCCTCAAGTGCCGCTGAATGTCTTTCCTCCACTGACTCGAAACCACAACATCGGAGCTACCTGCGAACTCCGGAGGGTGTGCTTTCTGAAAAGCATCACGTACACATTCCCAAGCAGACGGGAATGCATGTGCCTGAACTGGCGCGGCTATCGGCGCCTGAGGTGGTGCCTGCTGAACTACGGCAAGTGCGGCATTTACCGCCTGGGCCACAATGGCTGCAACCTCGGCGGCATTCATCGTGCCCTGAACTGGTGCGGGCTGTGGTTCTGGCGTTGCATCCCTGGGAATCCTTTGTGCACGTCGTGGAGGCATTCTGAAACAAGAATAAAGTCTATAAGTTCACAGTTATAAACTCAAAATAGCTGAAGAACGTAGCATATACAAAAGAATACAACAGTCCTAAAATGTAGGGCTCGACATCAATGAAAGCTCAGCGGAAACATAATAAGCCGTTCAGAGCCTAAAGGACACTAGAACCTGATGCTCTGATACCACCTGTGACACCCCGACTAATTAAATACCGGGTAGCTACTCCTTTATTAAATTAATACAAAATGTCAGGTTGGTCCTTTTAATAGCATCACTGTCGAAAACATTTTTAAAGATTACTAACCACCTAGTATTTAAAAAGTAAGTTGCCAAATTTTAATTTAAGTCTGATTAACATGCAATAGAAGAATAATGGAAGAACAATAGAATCCATTCACCATAACGAAGCAATAGAATAACCAACGAAATAATAATAAGTCCAGAGGAAAACTCCTCACAACAATCCTATAACTGAAAATAAATGACAAGTCTGAATCCTGAATTAATTACATGCCAGAAGTCTGAATAACTGAAATAAATGAAATGTCTCTAAAAGAAAGGGGCGACATGCCCTACAACTGATAAATGCTGAAAATAGAGTCAAGATAGATGAAGCGTCTACAAGCAAAGTCCTGTAACTTCCACAAACAGCTACAGCTCGTCACTTGAATGAGGATCCTAAGCATGGTGTCCTTGTGGCTGGGCACCTAAAATGGTTTTTACAAAAATGGATTTGAAAGAAAATGGGTCAGAGCCTGAAAGTGGAAATCATTTTAAAAATAGCAAGTGTTTTAATAACATTAAAACATTAAATGCAAAATACATGTTAAGACGTGCACTCACATGAAATTCTCACCTCACGACTACATGTGCACTCCTAACGTACCGTACCCATCTAAATGACATACATATCTAACCAAACAGTAATAAGTTCTACCCCTTACTACTCGATTCCCATATTACATTCTAGCGTTATCAAATAAATAGAGGGATTTACTTAAATTCAGATTCTCAATAAGTAATACAATTCACTATCGGTTAACCCGTTATGTTTTCTCAAAATAATACCATAATTATATTCACAATACCAACATGAAAGTTCTCATTATCTAAGTGTATATTATTCCCGACATAAATATACAATACAAGCACCCTGAGACTAAGCTGCGGTGCACACATACTCTGCTATCCATCCCGGTACATCACGTACATAAGGATCACGCATTCCGAATCTCTCAGGAATCGTTCTCAGATAACAACAATCACAAACAATGGAGGCGAACACAGTCACATCACATGGGTCACGCACATACCTACGCTCCCACGATCAGCAGACTTATTAATATCCCAATAAGTCCTTCTCTTACCTATGTTCATCGAGGTACCAGTCTAAATCCGGGCAATACAAGGATTAGAGGGCCCTAAGCGAACGTAAACCTCCCGTGATAGCAAGTATGGTAGGTATATTATACACATAAAATCATATACATATACTAAGTATGCTCACATCTTAGTAATCATCATAATATTATTCGGGGTACACTTCTCATTCTCGTACCGACATATAATGCTACACAATATATATGTTCCCGGTTAATATAATTATTTAGGCCGTCAATAATTCTCGCATCGTAATAGACACTCACGTCCTAATCCATAGTCTCCATTTGGTTCAAATCACACACTTATGTTTTACTCCTCATTATACCCTAAATATCCCAAATATATCAACTAATCCTCAAGAGATGTTATCTCTGCATTTAAACAAGGTTACGGGACACTCGGGATCAAAACAGGCTAAAAAGCCTAAACTGTCAGCTCGTTAGAAGTCTCGTTCGAACGAGGCTGTTCGAACGAGAGTTCGTTCGAACGAAGTGGGATTTCTAATGAGATCTCGCTCGAACGAAGTCATCGAACGAACATCACCCTCGTTAGAATTCAAAGGTCAACTCGTTAGAAGCTCGTTCGAACGAGCTCGTTCGAACGAGCTCGTTCGAACGACCTGGGCAGGTCTTCTAACGAGTGGCCAGATTCGAGCCCAGATTTTCCTTAACTCGTTTTTCCAACTTCTCTTCACCTCTAATCTCCTCTAAACATCAAACCATCAATTGTACATGGGTTCTCATCAATCCTAAATATACTTAGGTCATATATTAACGTATTTTGTTGAATTAATTCATCCTAAATCTCATCCAAATATCAAATCTCCACATCTTCTTCCCCAATCTCAAGAACATGAACCCTAGAAATTTAATTCATCCATAGGCATAAATAAATCCGTTTTTATAGTATAAAAGATGTATTTTTCTCTGACTAATCATCCTAACATTATTCTACATGCAATCTCTTCATAAAATTATAAATCTCTACATCCAATTCAATGGGTTTTTATCATTCTCCAAGAACAATGAAATTCTGTCAATTTCCTACGCATGGGAGAAACATTCTTTGTAATAAACGAAATTAAATCACTTGCCTTATGTGTATCTCTGATTTTGATGTCGAATTGATGGATGGTTCTCTCTCTCTCTCTGCAGAATTCTCCTTTCTTCTCTCTCTACAAGCTTTCTTCTCCAAAGTGACAATGGTGGCTAGGGTTTGCCTTAGGAACTTTTGGGACTAATTCTAATAACCCCCGTAGCCCATTAAGTTATTAGTGGGTTTAGTGGGTAATTGCCAAATCAGATATTAATTTCCTAATTTTCGTGGGTTTTAATTCCCAAAAATCTAAAATTCCCAAACTACCCTTATACGTTGCCGGTGTGGCCTAAAAATGCCCCGGGACCCAAACTAAATCCCCGGCTAGTGTTTTCTGACTATTTAGACCCTTTCGGACGCGTTGGCGCACTCAAAACGACCATACGGTTAATAGAAATAAAATTCACTTTTATAATTAAAATAATTATATTCCTGACTCGACTGTCACACGCGTCTCAACAAAATTTCCAAACTGTCGTATTTCAATCTCACGACAAGTTTCATAATTCAATATTCATATATAATCATATATACACATTATAATCAAATACCAACTCGCATCTCGTTAGTATTTTAATCCGGATTAATTTCCAATTAATACACATTTAATTCAATTAATCCCATAAATAAATATCACAAAAATACGGGGTATTATAGTTACCTAGGGCAAACGAAGTTAAAAGGTCTACGATGGTTGTGTGTACTACACAACATGATCCCTTCAAATTTCAATTCAAAACCTATTTTCTACTTAGATAAATTACATTGGGTCGAATTCATGCATCCCAGACCTTGGAAACTTAGTCGGACATAATTAAAGTAAATACTACCTCAGAACTAAATTTGTAGAAATTCATACTATGTGAAAAATTGAGAAGAAATTTGAAAGTAATAATTGAAACCTAAACTTAATGACTAATCAAGCTAAACTATGAAAATAATTAAAAGTATAAATTATATAATACTTGCAATGAAGGAATCTTGAATTAAAGATGGAATCTTGAATTAATCTAGCAAAACTTAAAAACCTTGGGTTCATGAATGCAATAGCCTTCTAAAACTAAGAATAATCGAACCTCCTAATGTCTGTGAATTGGTTTTGATAAATACTGTACGAAATTACAGTAGTTTGAACTAGATACAACTTTAATTTTGAAAAAGAAAAAAATTAGAAATTCCCCACCCGAATTAGTCCGGCTTGGTCCATCAGTTCGATTTGGTGTCTACCGGATCGGTTCGATTTTGCTTGAAATCGGATCGATCTGGCCTTTAAATCTATGCAGGAAATTTTAAGCTTCCAGACCGGTCCGTTTTTGGGAATAATCGGATCGATCCGATGGTTCATTTTATTCAGGAACTTCACCTCCTCTGGACCGGTTCATTTTTTCTTCATACAGGATCGGTCCAAAGGTTATTTTCTCTCTGCTCTGGTGGTGACTTTATCTCATCTTTGAGGCTTCATAACTTCTGATCCAGAACTCGGATTTGGACGAAATTTCTTCCTACGTGCGTGTAGACTCGAGATCTTCAACTTTCATGTTGGTTCCTCTTTCGAATTCCAGATGTAAAGTTACTCTTTTTCCCTCTGACTTTCCTTCCTTTCTTTCTTGGTTTCGTGGTTTTGAGTTTCCTCTTCTCTTCACTTGTATAAAATACATGTAAAACGCATGCAGAATACACCAAACTCGATGCACTCTATAAGAAATGTCAGTAGCAAGGATATGAGATAAATCAATGAACTTTACATCGTCCGAGGTGCTAAAACCTACTAAATTAATGAGATAATTTCGAAAGAATTTATGCCTAATCAAACCCCCTAATTTAGAACTTTGTGCGCGTCGCGAGAAATGTAGAAGAACTTAACCAATGCTTAACTCTTGAAAATCATTTTATTAGGAAAGAATACCTGTTTCATGGGCAAGCGATTGTATTTAGCATATGCAACAAGCCTTTAAACCCCTAGTTTACCCTAGTAGGACGAGTTGTGTCTTGTGAGGGTTTGCAGTGATTGTACCCAAAAAATTCGGTTTTGACTCAAATAAAATTCAAAATACCTAAAAATTGTATAATTCAAACTTTTCAGAAAATAATCACCATATATTTATATGCTCAAATCTCAATTTGTCATGTGTGTGTACGAAGCTAGAAATTTAAGCGCAAATTTCCACCAATTGATCATTACGTTACTTTTTCAAAAAAAAAATTTGATTCAAATACTCGCAGGATGCTCTCACAAACGAATCACTCGAAATGTGGCTATTGCACTCGGTGTGCGTGATATAAGGAATAAATGCACTAGGACACGAAGCCGCGCAAACAAAATTGAAAGACGAAAATTTATGGGTGAAAAGATCTCTTCATCGGGTTACACTCATTGGGAAATGAGAACATTGCCTCTTATACACACCAATTAATCTCTTCTATTATATTTTCGTGTTTTAACTCTCCACACGGTAATTAATTTCACAATTTGGACTCGGTTAGGACTTTCTCAGGTTTAAGATGCATTGGGTACATTGGGTATAATCAGAAAGTTCGGAATTAGAAAATGTCCTTAAAATGTCCGTTAGTGCTTTTTCGGGCTTTTGCTCATTTTTCTCTTTTTTTCTATTTTTCACATTTTACTTGCTATTTTTATTGAGCATTACTTTATTTTTCTTGCCCCATTTCATTGCACTGTTTGGACTTAATTTCTAAATTTTATATTTTTCTCAATTCGGGGCAATATGGGTTTTTTGGGGTTACCAAACGAAAGGAAAAATATTTTCTTCGGCTCAAAATGGCTAGAAAAGGGTAGTTTTTCACAACTTTTTATGGCTAATCTTTTTGGGTAAACAAACGTTGGCCTAACTTCATTTATCTGAATTACTAATCATATTACCATATGCGTCTCGAGATTAATTTCATTTAGAGATATTTTAGAGCGCTTTTTTAGGCAACATCACACAC
The DNA here is from genome assembly GCA_949130495.1 of Sambucus nigra. NCBI lineage: Eukaryota > Viridiplantae > Streptophyta > Magnoliopsida > Dipsacales > Adoxaceae > Sambucus > Sambucus nigra. The sequence goes on along the minus strand of OX422214.1, from coordinate 414,717,197 downwards.
TATTCCCTAACCGATCAAAACCAAAATTTTGAGATCACAACAGCTTATTTCAACGCTGAATTGAACTTTGAGTTAATCATTAACTTAGATTGATTTAAAATCTCCAAAAAATCGCTAGGCTCAAAATCTCACCGGGTTGATTAATCTCCACACTTATTCGTTAAGTCGTCAATTTTCGCTCAATTTCCATTTTTGGTCATTTCGACTTAGTGCATTTTGGAATTTACAAATTTTGAGACTTCAAACAAAATTTGGTGACATTTTTGAAAAATTTAAATTCCAAGTTTTATTTACTTTGAAGAAAAATATTTATGGATATTTTGGAAAATTTTCAATTTCTTTTTTGGAAATTTTCTATTTTTTTGGGTTTTTTGGGCATTTGAAAAAATTTGTGAAGTTTTAGGAAGACACACTTGTCACCCCCTCCCCTAACTTAGACTTTTGCATTGTCCTCAATCAAAAGGACTAAAATCTAAAGAAGAGCAAATAACAAGTGTGACAAATAAAACAAGCAAATATTTAAAATGCAAAAGGACACTAAATGACACTAACACATGACTCAAAAATACAACAAAAATTACCCCATACGAGTCGGGGGTGCGACAACCTTTCTTCTCTCCATAAACTCACCCGACCCTTTAGACGAGGTTTGTTGCTTTCCTAGTCTCCCCCGTCTTCCTATCATAAGTAAATAGTCGAGACAAGTTAGGCCCAGTCCCATAGATAAGGGATAAACCCTGAGTCTCGGGATGACTCGCTGGGAAGGGATCCTTGTGGTGACTAATTGAATCTTTGCCTACGTGCACCGACTTGGAGGGGACATCTCGATTTTTCTTAGTTTCAGGAGTTCATGGGTCGGGCTCTAAATCGAATGATACTTGAGTCTTTTCCTCAATCGCATTAGAGGACTCAAGTGGTATGGGTGCATGGTCACAAAGAAGGAATTTATCTACCTTATATTTCCATTCTCTTTCTTCTAAGTGACAAAATGAGTCCAATAAAGGTTGGACTTCGACATTAAGGTTCTCATCCATCGGCCCGAATTCTTTCTTAAAGTCCTCTAGACTCATATCGCCTAACTCTCGTTCATGATTAACGTTAACATCCTCTCTCTTAATCTCCTAAAATCTCTCTGCCCTGCTGTAACTTACTTGCTCACTCTCGCTCTCAATTGTGGTCACTTAGCACACCTCTCATATTCCTTTCTTAACATCATAATTTCCTCTCTAACTTTGCGCATCAAGATCTACACCTAACGGCTCTCGCTTGTGAGTCCTATCATGCTCGTGTGCTTCCTCAATAAGATCCATTTCTCGCAGTTCACTTTTATCGCCCTCGTTCTTAGTGTTATTAAAGATATTTGTCTCGAGGGTCATGTTACCAAATGTTAATTGCATTCGCCCACTCCGAGTATTGATGAGTGCATTAGCCGTAGATAAGAATGGGCGACCAAGGATGACGGGAACATGATTTCTCGAGAAAATGGATGGCTCCCAATACTAAATAACAAAATCCACTGGGAAGTAGAAAGTGTCAATTTGGACGATTACATCTTTAACGATTCCTCGAGGCATCTTCACGAAGCGATCCGCGAGTTGGAGAGTCATGGTCATGGGATTAAGGTTCCACAAATCTAATTGTTTGTAGATGGAATAGAGAAGATTGTTAACACTGATCCCTAAATCTATTAATGTTCATTTGATTCGGTTCTTCCCCAGGATGCACGAGATGGTGGGTGCACCCGAATCTTTATATTTTAGTGGAATATCACTCAATAGGATTGAGTTGACGTTCTATGTTAGAAATAAATTTTTCTTTACCTCCAGCCTTCGTTTCACTATGAGTAAGTCCTTAAAGAACTTAGCATAGGCGGTAATTTGCTTTATGGTCTCGAGAAAAGGTAAATTGATCTTTACTTTCTTAATAACATAGACGACATCGTCCCGAGAAGTCTCTTTGGATTGAGGGATCAACCATTGAGGATATAGGGCTACACTGGGGGGGTTTCACCGCGACCTCCGGCCCTCCAGTGTCATCATTACCACTCTTCTTCATGAGGACATCTTCGGCCTCTTTCATGCTGGGCAAAATCTCCTTTTCATTTTGCTTAGAGAGTGGAAGAGGGAGTGGTAATTGCACTACATTTCTCAGGATGCTCATGGGATGTCGTGCTAACACAAGATTGTCCTTGGGGTGGTCTTTGGCCTTGGGTCAAAAATTTACCCTTCTCTTGTACACTTAAGGATGCTTGTAACCTAGAGATATTCCTATTCATCTCAGTGAACATGCACTCAAACCTAGCATTGGTTTCATTTTGAGATAGGATGAATTGGTTTAAATTGTCCTCAAGAGATCTACGCGGTGGGGTAATGTATGGGCCTGGAGGTGGTGCTTGCATTTGTGGATGCATAGGTAGCTCTTGTTGAAATTGAGGAGGGGGTGAAGGTAGGTCAACATGTGAAGTCGGATTCATCACAGCGTGTTGTTTCCCGTGACTAAAACCAGGATGGCTCCTCCACGAAGGGTTGTATGCATTCTCGTGAGGGGCGTTAAAATTTCCCTTTAACTCTCCTATTGCTTCCAGCTGCTCATTATGAATGGCTTTGTAAGCAGGTATTATCGGGCATTCCCTAGTTGGATGGCCCGCCTAGTAAATAGCACACACCTCCTCTTTCATAGCCCGAATGGATTCACTAGTTTCTCTTAATCTAACCTCGAGCATGTCCTTCATACTCTTCTCAAACTGATCATCGACGATCTATCAAGGTATTATAATTCAATTGGTATAGACTGAACGAAGCAGGAGTAGTAGACCTTTGTCGAGGTTGGTTTTGGGCATTAGGATCGGATGTGTCCCATGCTTGAGTAGTCTCGACGACATACTTAAGATGAGCCTCAGCATCACTCACATCTAATTCCCAAAACGTTTTTTCACACATTGTTTGAACAAGTTGTTTAGATGCTATAGTAAGCCTATGATGGAAGAAAGAGATAAGGTGATGTTTCTCAAATCCATGATAGGGGAAAGTGTTAACAAGCTCTTGGAAGCGCTCCCAACATCAGTCAAATGGCTCATTATCTCATTGTAGAAAGGTTTGAATTTGAGCCTTAACGGAGTTGGTTTTATGTGGTGGAAAGAACTTCGAGAGAAACTTGGATTGCATATCCTTCCATGATATAATCGAGTTCGGTGGTAAAAGACCAAAGCCAGGTCTTAGCTTTATCCTTTAAGGAAAAAGGAAAAAGCTTTAGGCGAACGACATCTTGTGTGCAATCTTCATCACTAAAGGTTTCGTACGCCTCTTCGAAATCTCGGATATGGAGATATGGTTTATCTAAATCCAACCCGTGAAATGTTAAAAGAATTTGTATCATCCCATTATGAAAGTGGAACCGTCCAGCATTGTACGGGAGTAGAATGCATCCAGGTGTGACAGTCCGCTCAGAAAATAAGAGTTCCTTCATGGGATGATATGATAGGTTTCGCTCACTCGTACCGAAACTAGCGATATCCAACATTGCCCTCTCTTCAATGGACTCATAATCCTCACTCAGTGTTCTAGACGTGTGACTCAGTGTGTGACTCATGATGGAGTTAAGAGGGGTAGGAGGTGGATCCCAGAATTATGGAACGCGAGGGGTATGGGGGCTTTCGGAATTATACTCGACGATGGGATTTTCATGAATTATTATTGGAGTCTTTTGAGGAGTTTGTTCTTGATTTTGCATGAAAGGGATTTTGAGAGATGATTTCTTTTTGGCTTTTTATTTCTTGAATTTTTATGGATTTTTCTTCTTTTTTTTCATTTTTTTGCCTTTTTAATTTTTTTTGGAATCAAATTTGGAAATGAATCTACTAACCTAAACTCTACCTAGGTTTCGACAACGGCACCAATAACTTGACGCGGCCACAAATGTGTATCTAGTGTTCATGATACATAGGCTCAAGTGCAAGCCTGTCGCGTTAGTAATAATCCGATAAGTCGGGATCATCTCCACAGAGAGCAAGGACGAAAGATCGTAATGACGTAGGAACAAAATACCAACCTTTAATTGATTCTCGAAAAGAAGTAAAAAAAGATGATTAATTATTAACGAAATGACTACTACTAAATTCGAAAGAAATTTAAATTACTAACTAAGTGCAAAGAAATAAACTACTGCAGTGGAGTGAATATAAATAAGGGAAAGATAGGTTAGGATACAATCCCCCAAACCCTAGTACATTTACTGGATAGAATACTAGCTTTTGAATTAGAAAGTTGATTGAACCCAGTCTTTAGTAATCCTAAGAATTACATATATAAGGGTACTAGCCTGCATCATACGAAATCAAAGGTAAGAATAAAGCGGTGTCGAATAGCTAACATGCGCATCGCATCCTTAAACACCCCAGTTACCTAGGGCAAACAAAGTCAAAAGGTCTATGATGGTTCTGTGTACTACAACACTATCCATTCAAATTTCAATTCGAAACCAATTTTCTACTTAAATAAATTACATTGGGTCGGGTTCATGCATCCCAACCCTTGAAAACTTAGCCGAACTTTATTAAAGTAAATACTACCTCAAAACTAAATTTGCAGAAATTCATAGCTATGTGAAAAATTGAGAAGAAATTTGGAAGTAAGAATTGTAGCCTAAATTTAATGACTAATCAAGATAAACTATGAAAGAAATTAAAAGTATAAATTAAATAATACTTGTAATGAAGGAATCTGGAATTAAAGCTGGAATCTTGAATTAATGTACCAAAACTTAAAAACCTAGGGTTCTTGAATGTAAGAGCCCTTTAAAAATAAAAATAATCGAACCTCCTATTATCTGGGAATAAGTTGGAATAAGTACTTTACGAAATTACAAGAGTTTGAAATAGATACAACTATGATTTTGAGAAAGAAAAAAATCAGAAATTTGCCACCCGGATCGATCCGGCCTAGTCCATCGGTACGGTACGGCCTTTAAATCTATGCAGGAACTTTTAAGCTTTTGAACAGGATAATTTTTTGGGATAACTTGATCGGTCCGGTGGTTCATTTTATTCAAGAACTTCACCTCCTCCAGACTGGTTCATTTTTCCTTCATACGGGATCGGTCTGAAAGTTCTTTTCTCTCTGCTCTGCTGATGACTTTCTCTTATTTTTAAGGCTTCATAACTTATGATCTGGGACTCAGAGTAGGATTTTGTTTCTTCCTACGTTCATGTAGACTCGAGATCTTTAACTTTCATGTCGGTTCCTCTTCCGAGCTCCAGATGTAAAGTTACCCTTTTGCCCTCTGACTTTCCTTCCTTTCTTTCTTAGCTTCTTGGTTTTGAGTTTCCTTTTCTCTTCACTTGTATAAACACCTGTAAAAAGCATGAAAAGTACACGAAACTCGATGCACTCTATAAGAAATGTCAGTGGCAAGGATATGAGATAAATCAATGCATTTTACATCATCCGAGGTGCTAAAAGCTACTAAATTAATGTGATACATTCATAAGAATTTATGCTTAATCACTTTAGAAGGAATTTAGGATTGAATTTATGCCCAAGGAATTTTCTTTGGCTCTTTAAATTTTTTGGAATCAAATTTGGGATTGAATCCACTAACCAAAAGTCTACCTAGTTACCCGGCAACTGCGCCATTTTGATCGAGGCAAAAACCGAGCGTCCATATAATACGTTAAACGTTGTTATCGGCTTTCGACCGCAATACAAAAAAAAACTAAACTTTAACTACACTCTTAATGAGTATAGCGGCTAATTTGGGTATCGAATCCACATGGAATGTTTGATAGATTTTAGTTGATTTATTACTTCAAAAATAAAGTGTAAAAGATGATGGTAGGGTGAAAAAGGAAAAAGGGGGAAACTAAAGAAGTTAACTAAACTTAATTAAAACTAATAAAATACGGATTAAATAATATTAATGAGATATAAGGTTGGAATACAATTCCCCAAACCCTAGTACATATACCGGATATAAAAGCAATCGTAAAGTAGATAATTGATCAAACCCAGAATTTATTAATTTCAAGCATTACATATATGAGGGTACAAGCCCACATTATACATAATCAAGAATAGAAATAAAGCGGTGTCGGAATAGCTGACATGCGCGTCACACTCTTAAGCACCCCAGTTACATAGGGCAAACGAGGTTAAAAGTACGACACTGGTTGTAACAACTAGTTAACACGATTCAATCACTTATTTAATTCAGAGAATCAATTTTATCTCCATGCAAACCACATCGGGTTGGGTTCATGCATCCCAACCCTTAGAAATCTAGATAGACATGACGAAACTATGAATAAACAAGGAATCTATGCTGCATGAAATCATAATTGTGTGAAAAGTGAGATTAAATATGAGAAATAATAATAAAAGTGTTGGAAATAAAGGTTATCAAGATTGAAGAACAAGAACATGCAAGAAGAAATCAAAGCTTGAAGAAAAATAGAAAAAGGTCTTGAATTAAAGGTGCAAAATATGTAAATTCTTCTCCTAGATGTTCCTCCTTGATTAGGAGCATTCAAATGAATGAAATCTGAATAAAAAGAGTCCTAATGACTAATTATATAGGCTAGAAGACGTTTAGAAGAGTCCCAAAAACATAAAACTCTTTTGGCTAAAAGCTAAGGACAAAATAAAAATCCTGTATCTGGCAATTTGTCACGCTTAGAAAGCATGGATAATTTTGTAATGGTTCTGGAGTGTGATTAATGGCCGGACCGATTCGATTTTTATTCATGGGTTCGGTTTGCTAATTCCATTTTTTTTCTTCATTCCTCTCAACTTCAAATGACCATAATTTCTTCACCATAGCTCGAATTGAGGTGCTGTTTTTTCCAGTGTTCTGGTAATTGAACGTTCTTCAACTTTCCAGCTGGACCACCTTCAGACTAATGATAAAAAATAATGAAAAAGCCCTTCAACTCTCCATTTCTTGGTTTCTTTCACTGTTTTGAGTTCTCTTTCGTACTAACTTGCATGAAATACTTGTAAAACATATGAGAAATACACAAAATACGATATACTCGCTAAAAAGGGTTAGTAGAAAAAATATGAGATAAATCCAATTTATTTACACCACATTGGATAATAAAAATGCCTAAATTACGAGGATAAATACGATGAATTTACACCGAATCAATGGGTTATATGATTTTTAATGGGTTAGGTTGTTCTTGATTTTACACCTAGGATATTTAACGGTGTATATCATCTATATGTTGTATTTACAACCTTGTGTGCATAATTTTTGGGATATTTGTTGATGCCAAAATCATAGGAGGCTTTTATGAGAATTTAGGAGGTGATAAATCTAGATTTAATTAATTGATGAAATGAGAATTAAACTAGCCTTCCTGTGTAACCATTTATACTAATTAACCCAAGGTGAGGGATATTATTCTCAAACTATAGTTTTTACTCATTTTGTTAGTCTTAATTTAAATATATGCCTAAATTTATCTTTTGTTATAACTTTCATCTTTTACACTTTTATTTGAAATAATAAATTAATTAACGTCTAGTAACATTCCCTATGGATTCGACGCTCGAACTATCCACTATACTCCCGTAAAGAGTGCAGTAATAGTTTAGGTTTTTTGCCTAGTGGTGGGAGCCAAAAACACTAACTGGCATAGGTAACATGAACGCTTGATTTCACCTAACTGTCAACGAGATTTCGTCAGGTATAGGTACGAGGTCATACAAGATAAAGTGAAGAAGTTGCAGAGTGTGGAGTTCATTAGGGAAGTGCAATACCTAGAGTGGTTGTCCAATGTTATCATAGTGCCCAAACAGAATGTAATGTGAAGGATTGTGTAGACTTCATCAAACTCAATAAAGATTGCCCAAATGATAGTTTTCTTTTGCCAAGAATCGACCAAATGGTGGTTGTTACAGCTGGCCATGAGCTTAATGGATTCTTATTCTAGATACAATCATATCTCCAGGTATGAAGAGTATGCTAAGAAGACATCCTTCATTATAGATAAAGGAATATACTACTACAAGGTGATGCCGTTCGGCTTGAAAAAAATCGGGGCTGCCTACTAGAGGTTAGTTAATAAAATGTTCAAAGACAAGATTAAGAAGACAATAGAGGTCTGCGTGGATGATATGCAGATGAAACGTCTGAAGTCCAAGAGTCATGTTGCCGACTTGGAAGAACGTTTGATACTATGTATCGACACAAAATGAAGTTAAATCCGACAAAGTGTGTTCGGAACCAGAATCGAAAATTTCTTGGGCTTTATCGTCAATCAAAGGGGCATCAAAGAAAATCCTACCAAAATGAAGCCACTAATTGACCTGAAGATGCCAGTGATGATAAAATACATTCAGAGGATGAAGGGACAAGTTGTCACACTAACAGGTTTATGTCACTAGCAACAGAAAAATGTTTGCCATTTTTTAATATCTTAAGGAAGGTTTTTATTTGAGATGAGGATTGTAAGAAATCATTTCAAGAGTTGAAAGTCTATCTCATCTCACTAATGCTCCTCTCTCTGTCAATACAATGAGAGAAGTTGTATATGTACCAGGCTATCTTGGAGTTGGCCATTAGTGCAACCATTATTCGAGATGACAATAGAGTTTAGAAACCAGTCTACTTTAACAGTAAGGCACTGCAAGGGGTCGAGTTAAGATATCTAAAGAAGGCGAAGCTGTATATGCTTTGATCTAAGCATCAAGAAAAATAAATCCCTACTTTCAAGCTCATAAGATGGTAGAGTTCACCGACACACCTCTTAGACAAGTCATTCATAAACCTGAGAGATCAGGTAGGTTAATGGCTTGGTAAGTAGAGTTAGGTGAGTTTGATATCATCTATTAACCGCGGAATTCAATAAAAGAACAAGCACTGGTAGACTTCATAGATGAGTTCACATGGAAGTCGGCGGATGACACAGAAAAAGAAGTACCAATTAAAATCCTATAATTCGTCAGAATGAAAAGGAAACCATGAATTATGGAATAATGACTGATACCACAGTTAACACACAAAAACGAGATTTATTGCTAAAAACGGTATCTTGGTTGAAGGACCTTTTATGCCAGGTTCACTTATCTGGAATTTGTTTATTGATGGCTCACCCAGGGCAAATGGAAGTGGGGCATGATTTTTATTATCGATGCCATACAGAACTGATATTGAATATGCCATGAGATTTAACTTTGTAGCACCAAATAATGAGTCTAAGTATGAAGCCACGTTGGCAAGAATCAAGCTGGCAAAAGTATTACATGTTGGCCAAATACTAGCCCACGATTATTCTCAATTGCATATGAACCAAATTCTAAGGATTTATAAAGAAAAGGATGAGACAATGGCAAAGTACATGGACATGGTCAAGAGGATACTAAAAATATTTCAAGAAGTCAAGATAAAGAAGATACCCATAAATGAAAATAGGAGGGAAGATACACTTGCGAGGCTCACATCGACCACCAGAACAGAGATACCCCGATTAGTTCTAGTAGAGATCCTCATGAAATCGAGTATAGAGATCAAATAGGTCAACATTAAAGTATGTACAAATTTAAATATGTGATCGTCTTGGATGGACTCGATCATAGAATATCTAAGAGATGGAAAACTTCCAGAGGCTAAAGTCAAGCACAAGAAGGCATGATACAGAGGTCAATTATGTGCTAAGAGATATACATGAAGGATCTTGTACAAATCACATTAGGGGATGATCCTTGGACAAGAGGTTAGTCATAAGGTTTTTATTGGTCGAACCTTGACAAGGATGCAATCGAGTATGTTTTCAAGTGTGACAAGTTTCATCTCTTTTCTAACATACCCCATCAACCCCGTCAACCTTTTTCTCCAATATAGGCCCATTAACTTTTCACAATATGTGGGATTGGCTTGGTTGCCCTACCCAGAGCAAAGGGGAACTTCCATCTTTTATTGTCACGGTAGATTATCTCTCCAAGCACGTAGAGGTTGAGGCTATGATTAGGATTTTAGAAGCGAAATATTTAAAATTTATTTGGAAGAATATTATATGTCAGTATGAACTCCTTAACACCTTAATATCCAATAATGGAAAATGGTTTAAGAACAAATCCTTAGCAACCTACTATGGAAGGGTCGGCACCAAACAGTTCTTTTCTATGATGGGCTGATTGCGGGAAAATAGGCAGACCGAAGTAACCAATAAGATAATACTAATTGGAATAAATAAGAAGTTGGTGGACGCTAAAGAAAAATGGATTGATGAACTAAACAACGTCCTGTGGGATTACATGATGACAAAAAGAACTCTAATGAGAGAGACTCCATTCATGTTGGCGTAAGGGTCAGAATCCATCATTCCGATGGAGAAAGGGTTTCCAAGCCATATGGTTCAAACTTATGACCCCGAAGTAAATATATAAAGGAAAGGATACTAGACTTGTCTCCTATTAAATAAAGAAAAGAAGACATATCCATAAGACAGTCAGCTTACTAGCAGAGAGCCTATAAGTTCCACATAAGACAGTCAAGTCTCAGCCTATCGCAATAGGGGATCTCATACTGAAAAATGTATTCCATAAAACTAAAAAGCTTCATTTTAACTCATACGGGACCTATAGAAGAAGTCATCCTAGGAACATATCAGCTGGAAAACCTTGATAGGTAACCATTATTCAACCTTTGGAATGCAGACCATTGAAGAATTATTACCAGTAGATATCTCATATCTTTTAGCTAAAAATAGTTTATATTTTATACTCAAATTGTGTATGAAGAAAAATTGGAAAGATAAATATAATGAAGTGTTGTCTCCAATTTTGGAATTTTCATGTTGAAAATCACGTAGTTATATGATGAAATATCACGTTCGACTGTACGAGAATGCCTAGGAATATCGTCTCTAAGGAATCTCTCATTGAAAACCCCGGGAGATGGGAAACGCTTAACATCATTTGTATATGGTGAAGTTTTTAAACATCATTTTATTGTGAATATAAAATCCTGCTCTCGACGGTACGAGAATGACTGGGAGTGTCATCTCCAAAGCATCTCTTATTGAAAACACCGCGATGTGAGAAACATTTAACGTCATTTTTATATGGTGACATTTCTAAACATCCTTTTATGATGAATATAAAATCATTCTCTCAGTGCTACGACAATGCTGGGAGCGTCGTCTCTAAGGCATCTCTCATTGAAAACCTTGGGAGGTGGGAAACATATAATATCATTTTTATATGTTAAAATTTCTAAACATCATTTTATGGTGAATATAATGTACTTCTCTTGCCGGTGCGAGAATGCTTTGGAGTGTCGTCTCCGAGGAATCTCTTATTGAAAACCCCGGGAGGTGGGAAACACTTAACATCCTTTGTATATGGTAAAATTTATAAACATCATTTTATGGCGAACAAAACATCCTTCTCTCGATGGTACAAGAATGTCTGGGAGTATCGTCTCCAAGGCCTCTGTCGTTGAAAACCCTTGGAGGTGGGAAAATTTAATATCATTTATATATGGTGAAATTTCTAAACATTATTTTATGGTGAATAAAAAATCCTTCTCTCGGCAGTGCGAGAATGCCTAGGAGTGTCATCTCTTAGGCATCTCTCATTAAAAACCCTGAGAGGTGGAAAACACTTAACATCATTTGTATATGGTGAAATTTCTAAATTTCATTTGACGGTGAATATAAAATCCTTCTCTCAGCAATATGAGAATGCCTAGGAGTGTCGTATCCAAGGCATCTCTCATTAAAAAAATCTCTAAGTGGGAAACACTTAACATTTGTATATGGTAAATTTTTTAAACATTATTTTATGGTGAATATAAAATCCTTCCTTTGATGGTACAAAAAGGCCTGGGAGTGTCGTCTCCAGGGCATATCTCATTGAAAGCCCAGGGAGGTGGGAAACACTCAACATCATTTATATATGGTGAAATTTCTAAAAATCATTTTATGGTGAGTATTTGTCTAAACCTTCTCTCGAAAGTACGAGAGTGGTATAAAGTCCTCTTCAAAGAACTCTCATCAAAAACTCAAGGGGATAAGTAATTTATACACCGTTATTAAGTTTCATTGTGAAAATAGGGCTTAAGCCTAATGGGAAGGACGTATCGTCCTAATGTCCCAAAATAAACATCACATTGCATGGTTCATGCAACAAAGCATGCCAAAACATCCCAATTGTATTAAAATAACATGATAAAAATTACTAAGCGAAAAATGGAATAGATGTTTAGAAATGAAATAAAAGACAATATTATAAGATTCGGGCTCAGAGACCATATATGGTTACCCAAAAAAGATTAAAAAACAAAAGTTTTAAGCATCTATCGCCATCCCCTCAGTAATAGTGGGCTCAGGGATGGTTGCGTTCTCATTTGGATATATAGTGATCCCATCTTTGTCAGCATATGCATTTGTTCCATCTTCTTCAACCACTTGGTTCATATAGTCTTCAGATTCAACCTTCCTAGTAGAATTAGAAACTTCAATATTGGCCTCAGCCTACATCTCCTGGAGAGAGGTAATGCCCTCAGGGTCAATGAAGTTAAGGGACTTTATGATCTCAACTAGTATAAGATTATAAGTGGAAAGATTGCCACATTGGTTGGTAACCCCGCCGACATGCAGCCTTTGCTCCCCTCTCCAGATAGTTGATGGCATACCCAAAAAACTCCTCTAAATCTTTGAAGTTAGGAACGACCTTCTCGGCAGCAGACTTAACTCGCTCATCCTCAGCCTTCTTTTGCTATTTAAGCTTGGTCTCAAGTTTTTAACCTTAATCTAGCAGCCCTGACTCACAATTCTAAGAAATTCCTTATGCTGATCTTAGAGTTCCTGAGTCTTGGTGTCTTAGTCAATTTTTTGGTCCTCCAGCTTCTGTATCAGTTTAGAGAGTTGAGAGTTAACGTCTTCAGCTAGCTTCAACTTGGATTCAGCCTCCACCATCCACTCATGAATGTTTAGGAGGAAATGACAGCCTGTAATAAAAAATAATGAAAAAATTAAATACGATACTACACTTTTAAAAAAGTAATCAAGTTCTGATTTGGTTGATACTTGAGTTGCCCTATGGACAGAAACGTTAAAAACCCTTGAAGGGTCCTGGGAATCAAAATATCACTTATCAGCATTGGGAGTACTTGAGCTGATGGCCTCCCTAGCCTTTAGCTAACTCCCTAAGAGAGAGTCAACGTTGACACCAAGTTGTGCTAGACGTGCAGCTGTCGTTGTGTCATTTATTATGGGGAGGAGAGGCTCAGCAGATTATATCGGTAGACCCTTTTTCCTTTTCTTTTGTTGTTACTGGATGGGAGGAGATGTGGTTCAACCAACTACCTCGTTTCTTTTCTTCGACTTCTTATTGTATTAGGTCCTGTAGTATTTGATTTTTTTCGAGTCTGAGTCATCTATGCATCTTTTCCTTGGATACAAGGAGAAGATTGATGGTTAATGGTACTGCCATTTCCCAAATTATGTTCTAGATATTAGACGGACGGTCTACACATATCACATAAATAATTTTAGTATCAACATATAATTGAGTCCAAATAAGTGAAGGATGATAGTAAAGTTTGAAAATTATGAAAATCTTGAAAAAGTTTTCTTACAAAGTGCCTTAAGGGGGTCCAACCACATTCCAGAATACTATAGGAGTTTAGGGGTCATTAAATATTTGAAGAGAATTGAGTCTTCACCCCTGAGTTGGTCTATTTCCTTTCTCATCTCAACACTAAGGTCGAGATCAACTTTGGCCAAGACCGAGACCGAGATACGATCCCATTATTAAGGAACTCTTGTCTTAATGATATCAGATGTCTCTCCCTCACCAAACACCCAGTCTCCAAAAATAAAGAAGCAACGAGACCTCCAATCATGATTATAAGTCTGATTAATATGAAGGAGCTTGTGGTCAAGACGATGAGCCACAAAGTGATAATAATATGGGTTAAATCTCATAGTAACATCCATGTAGCATGCTCAAAAGACACCGATTGAAAGGTCCTCATCATAGGTAATTATCCATAGGTGAGTAGATCGAAAAAAGATCCTCCATGAGTTTGGAGTCAATAATGCTGAAGCAACACTAACTGAGGAAGTACTGGCCCTAATGGTCCTGTTGAAAGGAAGGCAAAAGCCTATATTGAACATTCGATCATATACAACAACTTCTCCCTTATTTCTAAGGTCAAAGTCATGATCATCCTCAGCAGGAAGTCTCATGTCGATAGAAGGTTTGATCCCATAAATATGCCTCTAAATTACCAGATCAGTGTTACGGACGTCACTGGGAATTTTTTAGGCAACACTTGTGTCTAAAATGTAAGGATCCTTTTCTTCCCCCCAATAGTAGGGGATTTTCTACTAGGGTTACGATGTAAGAACTCGGTCTGAGACATGACCAAAACAAGCTTGGGAATTAAAGGAAGTGGAGGAATATTGTTTCATCCTTGTCCTCAGACTCGTCATCTAAGATGTCATCAACCTAGGGCTCAAGTTCTCTTGGATGACGAGCATAAGTACTAAGGGGACGAGAAGAAGCACCATGATAGCCCCTGTTATTTTATTCAGCACAATCTTCCATCTCAACCTCACAAAGATGGGCTAAAGTTATTCTCATGTCCTCATAAAACGAGTCGACCTAAGAGTTCACAGGGTCATCAAGAAGACCCAAGCATTTAGAAGGTATATAACCCTTGAAGTACTAAGGGTAATTATCACAAGAGTTCTAATTTTAGTTTAGGCAGTGAAAGGATAAGTCAGAAGTAAAGTTCAATGTTCTACAGCTAAAGGAGTGGTGGTAAAAGGTATTGGAGACCTAGGTTAGCATAACTCCTCCTCGGCCTCTTCCACCTCTCATCTCACATGATTGCATAGATTACAGATATCTTAAGCAAGCTCATAGATCTTAAAATATATAAAAAAACACTTGGGCTGGGAAAATGAAGTGAAAACAACTAAGGATTAAACTAAGTAAGTTGGGTGATTTTTTATTGGTTTTTCTCAAGAACACTAGTTCGAGGCTCGGGTAACTCCTATCGAAGACGCTGCCGGAGAAAGGACTGTGAACCCTGTAAGTGATCAAAGACACCAAAGTTCTCTCAAATGTAGCGTGAAACCTCCCGTTATATAACACATATCGTCTCAAACCACCGTAAAGGGAATACAAACCCAACAAGCTGGTCACCAGAGTTATAAAAAAGCTCACTAGAAAAATGAAAAATTAGATAAAGCTTGATCAAATTGAAAAAAACAAAAGAGGGGGTGAAAGAAATACCTCAAAAAGGAAAGGAAAAACTAAAGACAGAGGAAACGCACCGGAGAAAGAGAGAAATAGGAGGATCAAAGAAGAAAGATCTTAGAGAGATAAAGAGAGAAAAAAATCTCTGGAAGTGTATTGTGAATAAATGAAAGTTTGGGTACATTTTGTCGCCTAAAACTATTTGCACAATTTTGCAACGTTTCTCATCATTAGGCCATGCTTATCAAAAGCCCAAACATGACATTTGGCTATGTGCGTACCCCCAAGCTACCTTGTAATTTATGTCCACGCTAACAAAGCCCATTACAAGATGACAAGTTTATTACCCCTCATAAGTGAGAAGTGACATCTAGCAGTATGAGCATTTTACCTCCCCTGACCATTAGATAGCCTCAGATGCAGACAATGAATCACAATGCCAAGACGAGATGAGATAATAAAACATGTTTAAACCTCACGCTCCAACCAACATTGAAGGCTAAGTTCTAGGGGTGATTGGTATACATAAGTACGGCCTCGTCTGGATGACCCACTAAAAAAGGGTGTTCCTCACAGACATATCTTCAAACAGGTCTACTACCCACCAAGAGTCCTCGCTGTCAATCTCATCAAAAGTGGTCTCGTCTCATCTGATCACTCTCGATGACTAGTTAGGAAAGTTGCCTCAGTAGGTAAGGAGAAAACTAGTCTCGGTCGCTACTAGAGCCATCCTCAGATGACACTAGAATGCCTTTTCAGCAATCCTTACTAAACTGGGATGTCGGTCTAAGACAATGTCCAGTCTCATCTCTAATTTTTAGAATAATGTAAGAGTAAAGTGTGACACCCCGCCTAATTAAATATCGGGCGATCACTCCTTTATTAAATTAAAATCAAGGTGAACAGTTGGTTCATTCTTAGCATCACTGTCGTAAAAATAACTTTTCCAATTTAAACACCCTAATTAATTAAGCTAAGTGTCAAAACCATTTTTTAACATTACTTTCCAAATTTTATTTTAAGAACAGAGATTTAATTATTTACAACAATTCAATATTTAAATAATCACACCACAATAATCCTGGAACATATAATCCAAATAATTTAAACATTCAACAACTAAATCCCAACATTAAAACTTAAAGTAAAACATCCAGACAGTAATAAATCTCAAAGTGACAATACTAGAAATAACTGAATCACAATGTCCAAATAAACAACTGAATAATGGAAAGGGTGACACATGCACCACTAAATGATTATGCTAGGAGTGGAGTCAAATGAATGAAATCGTATAAGCAAGAGGCCTGCAACTCCCACCTAAGCTGCAGCGCGTTCCTTCCAAAGGATCCTATGAAAGACGCCCCTGTGGTTGGGTACCTGTAATATATACATATATATACAAGAGAGAAAGAGAAATAGAAACGGGTCAGAGCCCGATAGTGTAGATGATTTAAAATTCATTTAGCAAGTATTTAAAATGCTTACAGGACAATGCAATAACATATTAGTGCGACACTCTCTTGAGAAATTCTCACCTCTCTTCTAATGTGCACACCTATCGCACTAACCTTCCCAACGGTATATCTTATCTTATATCGCACTAATCTTCCCAATGATTTAACTTATCTTAGGTTACTCGTAAGATTTAAAACTGAACAACGTAATTGTTTAAGGGGATAATTTCATTTAGTAACAAAACTCTCATTTTAATTTTATTTATTAATAAAGTTTCCCAGTGTTCCATTATAATTTTTTCAAAACCAGTATTTCCAATTTGAATTCATTATTCATTTCTTACTTACCATAAACACAATAGGAAGTTCCACATTTCAGAATTTCATATATATATTAAATTCTCGTATAATATATATATATTCTAACAGCACCCCACATAAAAATTATTGTGCGTGCATACTCTGCTATCCAATCCCCGTATTACTCGTACTAAGGGAAATACAAGTTCGGAATCACTCTCGAACTGTATTAACACATACACAAACAATATTGAGGCAAAGCATAAATTCCAAGTCTCTAAGAGGATAGTACATGCCCCACGTCTCTTAGGACCGTCTGAACTATCGATTCGATAGCCTGTACCAAGGATATCTATCTTCTAGGGTACGAGTCAATATCCCCCATAAAGGCCCCATCGAGATAAGACTGTCCCATCGCGGTAACCTCGGGGATAGCAAGTAGCGCGGGCACGATTTTCACACATAGATAGTATATGCATAAACACAGTCATATAACTATACTAATATTATTATATCAAATTAGGTACATCTCAAATCCCATAATTACGACATTTGTCCTCATTTCTCGTTATTTAGTCCTCCCGTATAACCGTTCATTTCTTACTTAAATTTGAGGAATCATACCAACTTATTACGTAACACTCATAGACTTTATCCTCCTAAGTGTAGAATTCAGTAGGTACTCACCTAATTTCCAAGTAACTATCTTACGCGTCTCTCCCCTTAATACACAATTTCATCGTCCCTTATATGTAAATATCCCAAAAATACAACTCTCGTCTTACCTTAAAGGTCCCGTAATTATTTATAAGTCCTACTGGTCTTCTTCATCTCCCAAAATATTTTAATAAGGGTGTCCAAGAATTATTTCTCATTAAATTGAATTCAACTAATTTAAAAAGGGGGAAATGTGAGTCTACCAGAAGGGGTCGATCGATCGAGGTCTGGGGCTCGATCGATCGAAGCTCTTGGCTCGATCGATCGATCAAGCAGGTATGGCGAATTCTGCAGTTACCAGTTACGGGTTTTCTCACATAACCCCATCCAAATCCAAACTTTTCATTCCCAATCGCCCAGAAATTTGTACTACTAATAGTATAAACCCATTCCATACATCTTTTACGTAAAGCATGCAAATTTCTATTAATAACCATGGATTAACATGCCAAAATTCATGTAAATCTCAAGAACCCTAGAAATCTCTTTAACATGGTTCTAATCAGTCTTTTCCAGAATTTTCTTCTTCTAAAACATCAAAATTTCGTGGTTTAATCCTCTACATGTTAAGGGGTTTCCAGAATGACATTCCAATCATTACTACATGCGATTTCCTATCTCAAATCTGGGTTTTCTTCCATGAAACTCATCCTAATCATCCCTAGACTAACATGAATGATGCATTAATGAAAATAAGCAAGATAAACACTTGCCTGGGATTTTTGGCATTCTGATTTGCGAACGATTTTGGTGCGGTTGTGTTCCCCGTCGCGCGATCTACGCGTTGGTGGTGGTGGCGGTGCAAACGGATGGATTTTGGGCCTTGGATTGCTTCGAAAGTTCTCTCCTTCCCTCTCCTATGGCCATCACTTGTCTTTGGCTGTTCTAACCCTAGAAGACAACCTTAGACATCTGATATAACCCTTGAAATTTCGTGGGTTAAATTACCCAAAAATGTAAAATGACCAAAATGCCCTCCCGGGGTGTTAAATAGGCCTAAAAACGTCCCGAGACCCAAACTAAACCCCCGAGTACACTTTTCTGACTATCTCGGCCCTTCCGGACACTTTGACGCACTCAAAACGACCATACGAGTAACTTATAATATATTCACTTTTATTCATCAATATTTAGTCCCGACACAACACGGGCGCGTCCCGACTCAAATTTCCAAAATTGTCATTTTATTCACTCGTGACATTTAATATAGCCAATATTATATATTACTTTGCTCATGAGTAATATTCAACGAATTTCCCATAATTATTAACTCTCATCACGTTAATAATTATAACATAATTAATTTCCGAATTTATATTAAATAATTAATTCACATTAAATTTAATAAATCCCCAAATTAATATAGCATAAAAATACGGGGTATTACATAAAGTTGTCTCAACTAGCCGAGATCTTCTACCTCAAATATTTCATGAACACGTGGGAAGCATGATAGGGGCATTATAGGCATATCGCCTAAAATTATTGTTGAAGATCAACACCCCCACGTGAGAAAATATTCACCATCATGACGTCTGCACAACTATCACTTTCTCATTATCTATGACCTCATCCAGACATGGAGTAAATGCTTGGGGGTGATCCTTCACATCCCCAAGCCTATATAAGGACCATGTGCCTTCTTCATCAAGGATTGACTCATGAAACCCCTACTATTACTTTGTAGAATTGTATTTAGAGATAGAGAGGGCTTGAGTGTGTATCATCCATAGATGTTAGATACCTATTATGGTGGAACTACTTCTTATTTTACACAGCTGAACCACTTATATTTTGTGTCTATCGCCCCTTTCTCTCATATATTCTATTGCATTTATATTATTTAATACTTCCACCATTGTTGTATAAGCTCAAAAACCAAGTTGAATCCATGGAATCATCTTCAACATCATCAATTCCTATCATGATATTCCTACGTAGGCTTTCATCCCAATTCCCGTTGGGTGCATTGGTTCAGCACCAAGTCCTTTTCATTAGATCGATCCTCGATAATATGTCTCTTGATTTAATGTTTCACCGAGATTCATCCATCTCCACTCTTTATCGATTTCAAACGAGATATAAAATTGTCTCAAGGTGTGATCTCATAAATATACATGTATAAATTCTCAAACACATATACTAACAATACAACCGAAGTAGGTAGGCTTTGATCCTAAGTACTCTTGAGTACGTAGATGCAATACTAAGTCCTTACCGTGTGCTCAAGACTTGATAATATATTTCATGATATGTTGTCTCCACTGAGATGCACCCATCTATTGATTTCACACATAATATTCTCAATCACACAAAATGAGATACCAAATTATCTGAAAATGAGACCTCCCAAACATACTCCTATATACAAATGTGCAAATATGTTTAAACTTCTCACAACAAAGATCTACCCATCTCTCACCTTTCTATCCATCATCTCAAATATGAACGAGATATCAAACTATCTCAAAAGTCGATCTTTATTCCACAGTTACATAATAATGACCACCCATTGTATACTACAAAACACGGAGTCATGCACAAGTGAATCTTGTGTACCTACACTAGTTGAAGTGATGTTTCCTTATGTCTTACGGATACCATTTTCTAACCTAAGCACTTATCTACATTTTTAAGGGACCCTCTCGTTAGGGTTATTAAATAAATTCCAAAAATAACTAAAAATAATCAATCAATGCAAAGAGAAATAATAAGCATAGATTTAAGGAAGTATATATAACTAGTGGGGTGCTTAATAACTTTCCCCACTCATAACCGGGTTCACCAACCTACACAACAAGTTTATTTTTATATAAAACAAAGTGGAGACTTTGAACACACTACCAAACCCCCTCTTTTTCCACAACAAAGCCACACTTACCAAAGGGACGTGCACCAAGCTTAGATATGGTGTCCAATTGCATCCAGGGGCAAAATCGTTAACACTTAAATGCCAAACCGATAACCCGACCTTATGGGGGAGCGTCAGAACGGAAGACAAGCACCCCTACGTTAGTCGTAACATTGGGTCCCCTTCTCCCTCGGGCGCGTCAATCGCTCGGGACCCACAACGTAACGGTACCCACTCCCACTTATATATATATATATATATATATATATATATATATATATATATATATATATATATAACCATAATCGAAACTAAAACTCATAGTCTAACTATGTACCCACCCATATATATGTATAACATTACAACATATATTTTAGGTTGTAAAATTCTATTGTTATAGATTCAATACAAGTAGACCGAGCATAAAATAAAAGTCAAACACATAGTGGCACAGTATGTGCATGGTTCGATGATTTGCCTACATCCACGGGGTATTGCTTTCTCTCTTTATTTATCAATTCTTGACAACAAAGATTACATGCCCATTTTCCCAAGGGTGTGGGTTACATTTATAGAGAATAAAGAGATATTAGGTCATGTGGGAGTCCTTAACCTTAGATTGCGAACGTGACTCGATCGGGAAAAATCAAAATTTGAAATTTCCATTGATTGACCTCTATCCATCACTATATCCTTGAGTTTTATTCATTTCCAACTCTTCTAAACACGTGTTATCCACTCATAACTGGTCGGATAATTCTCTCACAATTTCCCCTAAAGCTTTGCAGCATGAATGGGGTGCAGAGGTTTTTTCGCCCATTGAATGTAGCTATGATTATGGTCAGTAACTGCCCAATGAGACTATGGGATTTGATTTCCAAACGAGGCTATAGTGTTTTTCAAGATGAAAGTTTCCTTTAATATTACCGTTCGCATATAATATTTCCATACGTTTTAGGGGTACGTTGGCTATCCCATGCCTTTTAACTAATGGACACAAGCTTGTTTGCCATATTTTGATAACGTGCTAGCTAATGATGATCTTTTTGTCTTGAAAGTTGAACCAAGGAAGTTTAATCACTTTTGAACTGTCATTTAGAGCGTATTTTATTCTATAATCTTTCAAAAACAACTCGGAGTTTCTCCAACCTTTACTTCTCACTGTAAGTTCATCCATCTTTCCTTTTCTATTTGTATGTAATTTTATTCAAGTGATCAACATCACTATCTATGTCGTTATTATTTCTTAACTTTTGAAAATTATTTATCCGGTAAGTGAGGGGTCATAAAAGAGTTCAAGAGGAGTTTCTCTATTTCTGAGTGGGTAATGATAGAGTGTAGAAAAAGACCCAAAGATTACTATAATATCGAAGGAGGGCATCGGATGTTATCTAAATGCATTGCTGAAACCGGCATAACTTCCCCCCCCTAACTATATTATTCTTAGAGTTTTGCAAGTTTTTTTAGCATATTTTCAGCCTAATGTTCCAAAAACATATGGAGGATAGTGAATAAAGTGAACATAATAAATGAGTTGTATGGAAAATAGGTAGGGATCCCAGAGATCCGATATTGTTACATGTGGGTGAAGGCGAATTATGTCACCTTCTACCTAAAGGTGACAAAAGTAAAGAGGGTTCCTGTAGTGACTTATTCTGATTCCAATAAGGATTATTGGGCCCATGTCTTTGTAGTGAATGAGTGGGAGAACTTTCCCATTCTTGAAGGTGGTTAACCTTATATGTTTTTAAATGTCCTTATAGGTGGCATGAAATAGGTTAAAGTTGATTTTCGCTGTTCTTTTTCTTCTCAGCCAAGCCTTACTTATTTTTGCTAATGTAGTTACCTTTTGTTTTATAAAGAGAGATCCAAGAAGAAGGATCCCAACCAGTCACACATTAATTCTAACACCTTGACCCAGATTTATGGGTTACCCATGATAAACCTGGTCTGACCCGAGCATTAGGTGTGAAGTGAAATGAAACAACCTACATAATGTTGTTAGTCCGGTTTTATTTAATTAACATTTCACTTACTTCGCATACAATTTCCATTTCAAATCAAGCTACATGAGGGACCCGTGGGAAGCAAACCCAAAATCCAAGCATACAGAGCTACTAGTCGTAAAATAAAAGAATACTTACATATAAAACCCTCTTAAAATATGAAACTGCAACTAAATTGTCGTAATAAAGACGAGGGAATGAGTCGAATGCCTAGTAGAAAAATTACAACACTACAAAATAGAATCGAAGGGTAAAAAGGAAACTCCAACACGTTATATCTACGTGCACATGAAACTACCTTATATATACACACACACACATATATATATGGTGGAATACTTCTAAAATGAAGAAATGGGTGTATTAGGCTTAAATATGGTGGAATACTTCTAAAATGAGGTGTCATGAGGTGGACACATGGTGGTGTACAGGGATTTATGGTGGTGGGAGAAGGGGAAAATCTCTCCAAGAGCTAGAAAGAGCGAGAAGAAATGTTGAAAATGGCAGGGATACCCATCCCCCACTCTCTCTTATTCCAACCTCCAACATAACCATATAAAAACTCACCCCAACTCTAAAATCTTGATTTTATGTCATTTGGACTCGCCAAGAGTCGACACATCATCGATCGAGTGGACTAAAATGTGACAAAACCCAAGGGAATTCGATTTAAAATTTTATGAATAGGTCGTTCGAATGAGAATTGGACAGCATTCGAACGAGATTGAGATCTCGTTCAATCTCCCATCGAACGACCTTCTAATGAGGTTAGAACCTTATGCATATAAGGGTCGTTGGATCGTCGTTAGATGTCTTCGTCAAACGAACTGGGCTTTTCGTTCGAACCACCAGTAACCTAGTTCGAACGAAACAAAAATATCGTTTGAATGACCTTTAAGTTCATTCGATCAAGTCAGGTTCCTTAAATATCCAATTTCACTCATAAACTTCCAGCAATTACCATTAGGGCCACGAAAGTAAACAATTATATAAATGAAAGACCATACACTAATTATCCAAATCCCAATAATTCCTCATGATTATAAATAACACGGGTGAAGGGTAAAATCCTGGGGCCAGGTTTTACATTCTTCCCTCCATAGGAAATTTCATCCTCGAAATTATCGATCCGGCAATTCCTCAAGTTCTTGGGATTTACCAACTCTTATTCTAAGTCATAGGAATCCTCCAAGACTAAATTATCAAAGTCCTCAATACCTATGATTACATCATATGCTTTTACACAAGGGTTGTTACTAAAGGTTCAACATATAACGTGTTCTAACGCTCATCGCTATGATGACCATTGATGTCACATAAGCCTTCCTCAAGTTTCCACTCACTTGGTTATCATTCTCAATTGAGTCCCAAGACTTCCTTATCAATGCCCAAAGCCTATCAATGCCCAAAGCCTATCAATGCCCCTACCAAGTAACACTTGAGAGCACACTATATAAATGACTTACTTGAGTCTATATTATATAGAAGTTCCAACTAGTTTGGATATTGAGACAAAGTAGGTTAACTTTTAATGAGTTGCTCCATATCCCAAAGGTTCAAGAAGTAGAAGCAAGCCAGTCCAAGAGATCCTCAAGAACAACATAGGGAAGTTAATTCTATCCTTAAACCACTATAGAACACACTCACTGCACAATATTTTATTCCTATTTGCATTGGTGGTTTTTAAAACACTTTAAACCTTTTTAAAAATCAATTTAATTCATTTACAACATTTTTAAAACAATTTATATAATTTTCAAATAATTTTGAAGTAATTAAATCTTGGTTTTAAAAGTGTTGTTGAATTTCAGAAAGTGTTTCCACTACTTCAAAGTTGGCTTGGGTAGAATGTTAAAGTGCTAGAGACTTGAGGGTGTGTTTGTATTTATTTTCAAAACACGCATTTTATCTCAATCTGGACCTTACATGTGTTGGTATTTAAAGTGTTAGATTTGTGTTTTCTCATAGACGCAAACTCAATCACCAATCTCAAATCTTGGATGTGTTTTATCAACGGCCTGCATGTGTTTTGTTATGATCCCAGTGCTTACCTTTCAACCAATGAGATTTCGCCTTCTCACCACTCGTTTATAATCCATTATATCTTAAGTCAACCTGTGTAGACCAAATTTCAACCCTTGATTGCAAACGATGTTCGAGATCCTTCTTCACTAAGTATAAAATAGGACTGAGTATCAGCATTTGGAGACTTTTGATCAATTCATCCAAGAGTGAAAATAAAAGAAAGAAGAGAGAGAATGGAAAAAATAAGAGATAAAAGAGAAGAAGATTAACCCATCTTTGATCTCTAACACTTCTGAAAGAATCCCTTCAACCCCTACACCATTAACCTCCAAACATCATTTACCAGAAACCAAAATAATGAGAGTTAGATCCAATCTAGGGTTTCTGTGTGTTTGGTGGTAGGGTTGATGTCTGGAAGAAGACCTCTTTCGTTTTAAGTTTCTCACAAAACACTTCTCTGAGAAAATAGCAAGTTTCACGTATTAAAACTTGAGATTTTCTAAAGAGAACATCACATGCTTATTTTTTCTTTCTCTTTTTGGATCTCTATCATCAGATCCATTTGATTCCAAAGTTTTTGAAATATAAACTTCTAGGTTTTCAAGGAAAAATCAGATCCTTAAGAGCGTTTGTGTCTCTTGGTTTATATTTCACATTTTATTAAATAAATGTGTAAAAAAAAAAAGGAGACGCATAGGACCTTGGATATTATTGAAAGCAAGGTTGTTCTTCTAGATCTGATCTTGATTAAGAAGTTTCTTTTACAAAATCATTTGAATCAGATCTTTCATGTCATATAGAAATTATTGATTTGTAGGAAACTGTTTGTCTAAATTCTTTGAGAGGGTGAGTTGTATAAATATGCATATAGATCACCTCATAAACACTTGTCACACGAACACTTAGACACAGTGGTTTATTTGAGACCTGAATTTGAAAGAGTTGTTGGAGTCATAATTCAAAGAGAAGGAGGTCAAGGAAAAGGAAAAGGAGCAACAAAGAAGAGATCAGGTCTAGTTAGAAACCTTTGGAGTGGAGTAACTCATGTAGGTATAACTCTGAACTTAGACTTAGGATCCTTGTCTGTTTGATTAAGTGTTGTAACTTGGTTCTTTATTCTAAAGAATTTTTGTTTTGTGTCATAGAGGGCATCGTGGATGTTTCCCTTGATTAAGGGTTTTACCATGTTAAAAATTCCTTTGAATGATCTGAACTGTTGTTGTGATTAGGACTGCATGATAGCTTTAGTATATGTTTCTTAAACATTAAAAACTAAGGTATTCAACTATCAAATCTAGACCATATATTCAGAAAAGTTTTACAACACATGTTGTGTTTTTTTTAAAAGAGTTTTGCCAAAAAGGTTTATTTGGAGTTTACACAATTTATAACATTTTGTTATTAACCTTGTAAACAAGATTTTAGCAATAAAGCTTTTCTTCAACTGGTATCAGAGTGAAAACATCTTTTGTGATCCTGAAACTTGAGAAATTGTTTTCGAAACTTCTTTCTGAAAATTTTTGAATATGGAAAAAAGATTTGAGAAGTTAGGTAACCTATCTAGACCACCACTCTTTGATGGAAACAACTTTTCATACTGGAAAGTACGAATAGTTGCTTTTATTCAAGGAACCCTTGGTGATGATGTCTGGGAAATGATTGAAAAAGGTAATGAATATCCTACTAAACCTACCTCTGAAACTGATCTAACAAGAATTAAGAAACTTCTCAGTGAATTTACTAAGGAAGAGAAAAAAGCATCTCTAGATTATAACAAAGGAAAGAATGCCATTTTTATGTCCATTAACAAACATGAATTCAAAAGAATATCCATATGTTATACTTCAAAAGAGGCATGAGACACGTTAGTCATTGCTCATGAGGGTGATGAACGTGTCAAAGCTGGAAAAACTCAAATGCTCATCCAGCAATATAGCACCCTGATTATGAATGACAATGAATCCTTTGACGATTTCTACATAAGGTTAACTGATATCTTTACAAAACTTCATGCAAATGGTATAACCTACAGTAGAAAGGAAATTGTTCAAAAGATTCTTAGGTCATTTCCATCTAAATTTGACAACAAGAGATATGTTATTGAAAAAATGAATGACCTTAATATGACTCCTGAATTACTTAGCAGGCACTGTAGAATTGGAACTAGACTTCAAAAGGCAATTGACCAGATAGACTAATAAATCCTTTAGTTCAAATGTTGTGTTTTCTTCTAAATTGCCAGTGCCTAAATTGAACACTTTAAATTTTGACACTGACTATCTTGAAAACTGTGATTTGAAAAACCTTGATAGTCAAATAACTCTTATGAGCAAGCATTTCAAAAAGATTTTGAAATATAGAAATGATGTAGCCTCTAAACAAGGCAAAAAAAATTATCAAGGTAATCAATTTCGCAGACCTCATGACAGAGACAATACCAAACACACTTATGACAATAGGAAGCCCTATGACCCCCACAGATCTAAACCTGACATGAAAGATGTTAAATGTCATCGTTGTGGTAAACTTGGTCACTATGCTAGTAAATGTGAAACTAGTCTTAATAACAATAATAAGGCCAACATATGTAAGACATGGGATGACTCTAGTGATTCTGATGAGGACAAAATAGAGTCAACCCAGATAAATGGGTACTGCATGTATTTCTTTGCTAAGATTATATATGGTGATGATGCCTGCCTGCATGCTCATGCACCTTCAATGCCTGCTGATGTTGTTAATGATATTGTTGATAACTCTGCTCCTATTACTGCTGAAAAACTATGTGTGAGTCAAAGTGATGATATTAATGAGGAATTAAACATGTGCGTGAGTAAAGAACCTATTAAAAACTTAGGGGACACTCCACACGATGCACTTAACGAGTTTAATGATGATCTGCACGATTTACATGAGTTATACACAAAAACCGTTAAGAAGAGTGCTCATCTAGAAAAAATAATAAAAACCTTAAGCGAGCATATTGATTTGCTTAACCACACCATTAGGACGAACACTAAAGATTATACTGCCCAATGTATTGCTCACGAGACTGAGATTGAAGACTATGCCTTAAAAATAAAAGATTTAACTCAAAAGAACTATGATTTTTAACAAAGGTTCAAGGCAACCCTTGTTATACTAGAAGAGTCAAAGAAAATGGTTTCAAATGTGTTTAAAAATGCCAACTCTTTTAAACACAAACTAAGTCTCATGAAAAAATTATTATTGGAGCAAATTTGACTCTGAAGATAAGTCTGGCCTAGGCTTTGGAGAAATAGTGCACACCAGTAAGACCAAAGTTTCTCCTGAAAATGTTACTCTTGTAAAACAAGGTCAAACTTGTCAAAATATTTAAAAGGGTGAATCTAGTCTTAATCTCTTTCAAGAAAAACATAATTAGTACAATCAACAGATGAATCCAAATAGCCAGACCAAATATGTTTGTCCTTCTGCCAGAGACCAAAGACGGAAACCTAAAACCAATGACAAATGGACTACTGTACCCAATAAAGCCAAGCAAATTTTCAAAGACTTTACCAATAAATTCAAGTCATATACCCATTAATACTATTCCTACGGTGACATTTTTGGCCATACTCTTGATGAATGTTTCCAAAAAAGGTTATACACCCCGACATACCTTAACTTTAATTACTCTAGGAAATCAAGAAATACTTATGTTCTCCCTAGACAGGCCATAAACAACTCTAACTCTAAAAAGAAAAAGGAAGGGTCTAAAACTAAGAAAAAATCATTTATAACGACCCCTCAAACCTTTTCTAAATCAAAAGGCCACAAAACTTTTAAAATTAGGCCTATTTGGATTAGAAAAGATGATCTACTACCCCAGATCAAGTGCAACATTTTCATTTATGCTTTAAAGGCACAAAGAACTTCAACTAGATAGTATTTAGACTCTGGATGCTCTAAACATATGACCAGAGACGAAACCAATTAAAAAACAAAACAGACTTCCTTGGAGGTAGTGTCATATTTGGAGATGGTGTTTCATCTCAGATCATAGGTAAGGGAACATTGAGTGAGCATGGGCTTCCTAAACTAAATGATGTACTCTTAGTTAAAGGACTTAAAGCTAGTCTCTTAAGTATATCACAATTTTATGACTCCAATCACTCGGTTACTTTTTTAAAAAATGATTGAAAAATTATGGATGAAAAAGGTAATTGTATTTTAACAAGAAATAGAACTCCGAAAAAATGTTACACAGTAATCCCTAATTCTGAATCTTGCCATGTGTCCAGATTAGAGGATTCTGATCTATGGCACAATAGATTGGGACATGCAAATTATGGCAATCTTATAAGATTAAGTTCCCAAGAGAGAGTTAGAGGTTTACCTAAAATTAAAAATTCTTTTAATCCGATATGTGGACCTTGTCAGGAAGGCAAAATAAGTAAATCCCCTCATAAGAAAGTTAAAGATGTCTTGACCACTAAGCCTCTAGAAGCTATTCATATGGACCTTATGCGTTAGTTTATGTGGAAATTATTACATCCTAGTTATGGTGGATAACTATTCCAGATATACATGTGTAACTTTTATGAAACAAAAATCAGATACCTTCAATGAATTCTTAATAATCCTCTTGAAAATTGAGAATGAGAAGGATTCCCAGGTGTGTCGAATTAGGAGTGATAGAGGTGGGGAGTTCAAGGACTCTCGTATTTCAGAGTATTGTGTAGTTAATGGCTATAAACATGAGTTTAGTGCTCCCAAAACTCCGCAGCAAAATGGTATAGCTGAGTATAAGAATAGGACTTTACAAGAAATGGATAGGGTTATGTTACATGCTAAGAATCTCCCTAGATATTTTTGGGTAGAATCTCTCCAAATCTCATGTCACATTATTAATCATGTCTAACTCAGAAAAAATTCCAAACAAACCTCTTATGAGCTTTAGTTCCACAAAAATCCAAACTTAAAATATTTTAAAACCTTCGGGAGTATTTGCTACATCTGCAAAGATAGAGAGCAGCTTTCAAAATTTGATACCCGAGGAGAAAAGGGAATTTTTCTTGGTTATTCCCAAAATAGTAGGGCTTTGCGTGTTTTTAACTATCGAACCAAAAATATTATGGAATCAATTAATGTAATTGTAAATGACACTAGTGTAAGGAGAAGTGACAGTCAACTAGTAGCATTCGATGAGGACGAACTTAATTTATCCACTGATCCTCAAAATGAAACTTATTCACTGCCACTTGAGAGCCCTTCAGTCCCACTTGGGTTTCTAAAGATCATCCCATTGAAATCGAATTTAACATCCATTTGGAATAATTTGAATTGCATATGACAAGAGATGGTAAGAAGGAGACGAACTGATTCCAAATGAGTAACAAGTGAAAACATTTCGTCGAAATCAATTCCCTCAATCTGGGAGTAGCCTTATGCGACAACCTAGCTTTATTTCAAATGACCTCCCCATTTTCATCTGTTTTGTTTTTAAAAATCCATCTTGTGCCAATAAGCTTCGAATCTTTTGGTCTAGGAACAAGATTCCACACATCGTGACTCTGAAATTAGACTAGCTCTTGTTGCATAGCATTTATCCAAAATGATTCAGAAAGGGCATCATTAACATTTATAGGTTCCTCAAGAGAAACGAAATAAGAAAATTGTGCCACTTGTCGAAGTTGGGATCTAGTTCGAACTATTTTGTGACATTTAATCTTGAATTCTTAATAGAGTTTTGGGTGAAATGTTTTTAGTATTTGCATTTTAGGATAAATTCACTTTTTATAACACTTTTGCGAGAAAAAAAGGGTCGTTCACCAAAAAGTGTAAATAATGGTAGGGTTGTCCATCTGTGTTTGTCCCCAACTCGTTGTAAGCCTTATATATTTATAAATACCTAGTAGGAGTATCCAAGGCAACGGCAGGGCAGTCAATGGGAGGGCAGCAGTAAAGCAGGTCCAAGTACCTGATATATTGATAATGCCAAGTCAAATTGATGCTTGTTATGGTAGGGCAGCATCGCAGGTCTAAGAGCTAAGAAAAAGTGAAGCTTGCAGTGGTAAGGCAGCAGCAAAGCAGATTAAAAAGCATGGCCAAAAACCAAAAAATGGCTTGCATAAACAACATACATGAATTTTGGGTTCATGAAGGAGTCATGATAAAAAATGACCTGCATAAATAGCATACATAGAGGAATGATGATAAAATATTCAAAATCATTAAGAGTGATTAAAAAACCATTTACTATTAGCATACATGGATTTTGGGTTCTAATTTTATAATTTAGACACAGGACTTAAAACTAATGTATGTTTAACTAAGCATACTCTAGTCACTCGATTTCAATGTTCCCAAGAAACCCCGAAATCCTCTATGTGAAACCTCAATACAAATAGTGTGAAATGAGTCATCAATAATAATTTCATCAGCGGATGGCAAATTATATGTGCGACGATCCTTTGAAGAATTGTAGTGGAGATAACCAGGTAAGTTTTGACCCATCCTATTTGACCTTTCTAAAATCGAAAAAACCTCGCGATATTTCAACGTGATAGCATTATTCACCAACAAAGACCCTTGAATTGTACTTAGAACGTCCCTCCTCAAATGCGGATTTCTATTATGGCGGATATCCAAAGCCACATCTGGATCGTATATGTACAACTGAGCATAAGCAGCCGGATGCTCTAGCCAGACATCCGGTATTAAGGATCCGGTGCGAAGACGAAGCTCTCCATGAATCGTGAAACTCAATGGACCCCTGCCCCTGATTACCCGATCATCCATTTGGACACCTAAACTTATAAATGCATTTGTAGCATTATAATCTCTGGTATAAGTATGAAAGGACTTTGAACGGTCATCATCACCATCAAATAAAAGCTTAATTTTAGCAGGTGGTTCAATGAGTGGGGGTAGACGAATTTGGCCCTGCAAACAGCACTTCCCAAATAATGGTCGCCTCATTGAAGATTCTGACAATCTTTCAGCCATCCAGTGTAATGCATCACAGTGAGGGCATCTTACATTCATAGGTCCCAGATCATGTTTTTTCGAGGCAACATACGAACGACTTAGTCCGTTGGTACTGGCTCCATTTTGGAAAGATGGTCTCCTTGACCTAAATTTGAGAAAAATACTTGTGTTAAACACTAAAATATGTATTAATAAAGTTCATATATGTTAAATTGAATATATGCTGCATACTAATAAAGTTCATATATATATATATATTAATAAATCATTAGATGTACCTTATAATTGAAGGGATCAGTGATATCCTAATTGAAGGTGGTATAGTATTTCCCTCTGATGGAGTATCTTGTAGCGAAACCCCGGGGGATGAAGTAACATCATAATTAACATTCCTATCCCGATTAGATAAATCTTGAGGGACTACTCTCTGAGATGAAGTTAAATTTTTTGTTTGAATGGTAGAAATGAAATCCATGTTTGGATTACGGGGCTCGATATTAAGGATAAATTGAGAAGGGTCTACCGAAGGTGGAAGGTCCGTCACGATATTGCATATTGGGGTTTGGTTACGCTGTGGGAAAAATTGTGGTGTAGGGGTAGCTAACGAAGTAGAAGCTTGGTCCTCAATACTTTCACACTATAATATCATATGTTGGTGTCGTTCCCGTCCACATCGGCGTCTTTGACCCAAGATGCGATTAGATAATTCCTGACATGTTAAATAGATGCAAATATTTAAGACTCGCAATTACGGCATTTTTAAAACTATAAATGAAATTAGTTGTAGAAGAAAGAAATCAAACCAAGTGAGGGGGTGATTTTCTTTCCCTTTACCCTTTTCGTTAATCGAAATTCGCTCCATGTATTTTATCTTCTGAAAAAGTAAAATACAAATCTTATATTAGTTAAGTTAAATGGGAAAGAGACAAAGAATGTGATGTATGTTCCACCCTAATTAATGTTTATTTAAATACCTCTAAGAATGATGTCGACTTCTGAAACATCCTGGATGACAACACCCTTGTTTGATAAGGGGGTTTGGTTACGCCGAGGGAAACATTGTGGTGTAGGGGTGATTAACAACGGACAAGTCATAGAAGATGGTTTATCTATAGTGGCAGTTGTTTGATGGGGAAACAATATTTGTTGGGATCTTTCTCATTCGCGTCGGCGTCTCTGACCCAAGATGCATGCAGAAGTAGGTGTCGTTCCCTGATATGTGCAAAACATAGGAAATATAATCAAAAGAAGATAATCAGAGGAAATTAAATATCAATAATGCATACAAAAGATAATCGAAGGAAAATAAGAATCCACAAAATAGATGAGTGAAAGAATACGAATGGTGGGGGGGGTTACAAATTATTGGTTTGAAATTACCTCTCTATTAATGATGGCCACTTCATAAGACTCACGAATGACGATACCCGTGTTTATGATAGGAAGATGTTCAATATGTTTAGAAAAGTACCACAAATTGAATAAATTAGAATCCAGAATACGAAAGAAATAACATTATACAGTTCATGAAACATACTTTATCAAAATTGGTTATATCATCCATAGCCAATATAAGTTACTTGTCTTTGCGGGAATAAGATTCCAGTCCTGCATAATTAGAAGAACCATATTTATTATGTACATATTTCAAAACTGAAATTTAGAACTAAACCTAAACCACATTCATATATTAAACATAAATGCAACAATTATTCGGAAAAAAAGAGTGGGAGAGAACAAAATTCCCTAAAATCCAAACCAGCCCAAACAAATTAAAAATAAATGCCATAATTATTATGTACACTAATAAAGCGGACCCACCCAAAATGGGGTAGAAGCCCTAATTTAAAACCGGATTTGAAACCCTTTTTGAAACCATTATGTACATATTTCGAAACTGAAATTTAGAACTAAACCTAAGCCACATACGTATATTAAACATGGAGGCAACAAATATTCGGAAGAAAATATTGGGAGAGAACGAAATGCCCTTAAATTCAAACCAAACCAAAGAAATTCAAAATAAATGACATAATAATTATGTACACAAATAAATCGGACCCATGAAAAATGGGGAAAAAGCCCTAACTTGAAACCCATGAAAAATGGGGAAGAAGCCCTAATTTGAAACCCGATTTGAAATCCAATAATATGGAATAAATCAAATCTATAGAACAAATCAAACCTAATATGGAACAAATCAAACCTAAACCTAAGCCACATACATATATTAAACACGGATTCAATACATATATTGAACACAGATTCAACAAATAATCAAATCTAAACCTAAGCCACATATACATGAAAAATGAGGAAGAAACCCTAATTTGAAACCCAAATCTAATATAGAACAAATCAAGCCTAATTCAATACATATATATATATATATATATATATATATATATATATATATATATATATATATATATATATGAAACACAAATTCAACAAATAATAGAGAAAAAAGAGGGTGAATCGAAGGATGTACCTAATCGGGAAAAAAAACTGAGACTGGCAGTAGGAGAGGGGGAGAGGGGGCGACAACGGGGAGAGGAGGCAGCAGCGGCAGCGGAAAGAGTGGGCGGTGGAGGGGATAGGGCAGAGGGTTCGGGTAGCGTATTTTTACAGCCGTAGGGAATGAAAACGGGGGGGTAGGGGATTTTGGACGAAAATGAAAACGGAGTTTGGGGAGTTTTGGTGAAAATGAGAACGGGGGAGGGAGTGAAGAAGGCTTAGTTTTTTCTCAATTTTCCATGTCACAATGGGTAAATGGTGACACGGCACAATCTGAGACCCTTAGATCGTAAAAAAAAATTCGCTCCCAATCGTTGATATTTTGGAACAGTAAAACACCCTCCTCTTATATATATATATATATATATATATATATATATATCCAACTAACAAATTTTCCTGTCATATTTGTTCAGTTGAAAAATGGATGACATAAAAGATTACAATATGATTCGATAATTGCACAAGGGAAAGGATTCCTAGACACTGAAAGTACGTATGATTCGCATATGGGAGTCAAGAAATTTCAAAAATAATGGCGAAATTGTTTTTGCCGGCATATTGTTGATTGATGAAAATGAAATATCTTCACTTCTTATACAAAATGTTTAATTGGTCCATATATATTTCCTTAATTGTTACAGAGTATATTGTTCATCAATTTATGTTTTAGTAAAATATAGTTACTTTTGTCTTTCTAACAGGGGGGATTTCATACATGCAAGTGTTAGACCTTATTTATTTCAGACGTATTCAAAGCACATTTGTGAGGGGGAAATTTTCACTATAAAAAATGTAAGGGTGTTATAGAACAAACTAAGTCATAGGGCCATACCTTTGGAACTCATGTTGCAATTCCTACAATCCACTTCAATCAAAGAATTACAGGAACATAACTTGGATATGCCTGTACATCACGTCTATTCATTGAGTATGCTAATTTGCGTGAACGTATAAAAATGACACTCTTCTAACTGGTACATTTCTTATATAAATAATTATATAGCTAATGTAAACCAAATTATAACTGACTAAAAAGGAACTTATATATACCGATGTTCTAGGACACATGATGAGCATCTCATCTTTGAAAGATCAACTTTCCAGAGGAATAATGGTTGATAGAAGAGTCATACAACTGGAATACAACACGTAACATAGAAGAAATCTTATTTTAATCCATTTATTTATTTGTCATAATTTTAGGAAACATATCCTACATTGCTTAAAATTTTCTATATAAATAGGGGGAAAACATGAGCATGGCTCTTTGGGTTAATCGTGCATTGGACATCAATCAAGAGATATGCGAGAATTCAGCAAAGCCATTAATTATAATTGTCACTTCGACAACAATCAAAACTTTCAATGGTAAATTCCTTTACAAGAGTTTAAATGAATATATTTAATATATTTATCTGTTAACTATTACTAATACCATAAATTACATTTACATTACAATTATAATATACAATTCACAAAATAAGTCGATATTCTCTATCTACCATGGGTGCATCGAAGATATATGTAAACCTTGACATTTTAGAGGTGGCACAATTCTGATCAAGGTATTATTTATCCATATTCCATAAAATTCATTATACGATACATACACATGAACATTTCATTATACATGAATTTTTTAAGGATGTCGGAAAAATGTAAAGACATTTCATACGTTCAAACAATAAAAGCTCCAATCGAAAAGGAGGAAACATCTGTAAAAGAAATGAAATCCATCGTCGAGATACTAAACTTGCATTGCAACTGAAGTGATAAGGTAAAAATTTCATATATCTTCAAATTACTATCATTAACATAATTAAATAAACACAACTATATATTTATTGGAAAATTTATTAATATGATTAGGTCAAGATGGTTACTTTCATGGCAACCATAAAAGGCATTGAGCCGGAATATGGGTGGTATTATATCTCATGCACATAGTGTGGCCATCCCCGATCCTGATCCTCACCGTGGGGGGGGGGGGGGGGGGGGGGAGGGGCAGCGTGAGAGTGAGGATCCTTAGGTCCCACGCGTCCCTCTCGGGAGCGCTTCGGCCAGCGTCATTTGAGGTGAGGTGGTTAATGTAGAGAGATTAGAGTCGCCAGTCTATTTTACTCAAAACAGACAAAAGAAAAGGGTAAGCCATCCCGAAGGACAGCATCCAAAGACATACTGGTGCATACGAAACCAAAATGATTCGAAAAGGGTCCGGAGGCTAAGTTACGAAATGGGAAGGTGTTAGGCACCCATTCCGCCCTTTCGGTCTCTCATGGATTTTTGTTATTTTCCTTTTATTTTCCCCATGATGTGTGTGCATGTGTATATATAGTGGAGATAGGAATCATCGACTTATACCATGGAAGATGTAAAGCGAGTCATCCGTAGGAAGGTTTAAAAATAATATTAGAAAATAGGATTTACGCGATTATCCCTACGTTGATCGTTATGACGGAACGATAACGTATGTAGAATAATACGCTAATAAGAACAAATATATATATATATATATGTATGATATAAGATAATGGAGGTTGGAGAAGATAGAAAATGAGAGAAAAAGTAAAAATAGGACTCGAGTCTCGAGTTTTACCCCGAGACGCCTACGTAGCCTATAGAAGCATCAAAGTCTATGTAGTTCGCATGAAAAACGAGGGGTGGGGTTTATCCCATAAATCCAACCGGAGGGATTCTCTTAGTTGTGTGTATGTGTGTGTGTAGAAAAAAGTTTTTTAGTTGTGAGAGAAGTGTGAGAATTCCCGTTTGGAATTTATGAGCAAACCCAATTTTTCTTATTTTTTGGGTTTTTTATTTATATGAAAATAAGAGATGTGCAATAATACTAAGTAAAAAGTATATTATGATGTGTGAGATGAAATAACAAAAGTGCTAAGTAATAAAACAAGTTATTGCGAATTTATGAGAATTTGAGGAGAGAGTTGAGAAAATTGGACCTTCTTGAAGATATTGAGCTTGATCTTGAATGTTGGAGAGCAACCCTTAGACTTGGATGATGATGGAGGATAGTGAATTCACCAAGTTTGATGAAAAGGATGATGAAAAGTGAACGTTGGAAAGGGATTTGGGTGTGGAAACCACGCTGTCTTCGAGAGAGGTTTTCTTGATTTGCTGAGAGTGATTTCTATAAGATCTGGGCTCTCTTTGCAAGTGAGGTTAGGCCTCCTTTTTATAGGCCCAGGGCATTACCAATCGTCATAGCCTTGTTCCTACCGTTCGGCAGGTGCATTCACTACACCAAAAACAGCAATTTGGCACACCCTGATATTAAAAATTTGGCACAGTTTAAAACTGTGCCAGATTCTGGCACGGTTTAATGACAATCTGGCACACTTTAAAACAGTGCCAAAATTTGGCACTGCTTTAAAGTGTGCCAAAATTGAGTACACTTCACTAAAATATAAAATACCCCATGTTTAGTTTCCCTCTCCTCTCTCCTCTCTCATTTTCAATCTCCCGCTCCCCCTCTCTCTTTCTCTCGACCAAAACGCAGACCCTCTCCCTCACCGGTCATCGGCTCCGCCCCGTCGCTCTATTTGCTCCGGCATCAACCCCATCACCTGGATCAATTAGAAAGTGTCGACCCACCACCTGAAATTCGTAAATGAAGATTTTATTAATTTTGGTGGAATTACTTTTACTGGGTGTTGTCGTTTTGAGCTTAAGTTCTGGTTCAGCACGGGTTTTCGTTTGGGAATACTGGGATTGCTACTCATTTTTTTAGAGCATTTCGTATTGAGGTAACAAATGGCTTTACCCTTTATACATACATACATATTGTTATACAGTTATAAGATAATACATATATATATACATATATATTCTCCTTCGCTTCCTGCTATTGTATCGCTCAAAGTGTTTGGGTTGTTTGGTGTGTTTAAATCGTTAATAACTTAAAAACTGATTAAGTGTTTGTTTAATAACTTAACATCTGATTAAGACTTTGGTACTGTTTGTAGTTGGGATTTGGTTGCTATTGTGTTAAATCAAGATTCTTTTTTGTTTAAAATCAAATCTTGTGTTTAAACTTAAAATTTGATAACATACTAGTGTGGTTGAGTTTTTTTTATTTGATGTGTTCAAAACAAATTTCTTTAATAAAAAAAATCTGTCGTTTTTGCTGTTAAGACAAATTTACCTGATTATACCATCTAGTTGAACAATTTATGTTCACTTTATTTGTAGGGGTTAATCATTTTTTTACTAAAGATTAATTGTTTTGGGTTGCATGTTTTAGATCTGTTCAGTCTGCTTAATTTTTTTTGGACTAAATCCTTGGATTGAACAAATCGGACCAGGCATAAACCTCTATCAAAGATTGCAATCCACAAGGCAGTTTCTGCTCTCTTTAAAGCCCATCCTATTCTTCTAGGCTTGAAGGTAACATTGACTTTGCTTTCACTAACTGTATCCAACTTGGTTTGCATAATTACACAAACATGTGCATACAGTATTTATGTTTCTTTTATTAGTTAGTATTTTTCACATTGTGCATTTGTATGTAACTATTAGATGGTTATTTGTAACTATTAGGTGTGGTGGGTCTATTAATTTTACTAACTGGATCTGCTTAGTTTCTTGTACATATCCATTGCATATATGGATCGTTACTTTGACTATTTTCATTTCCCTTATAGATGAATTTGGATATGTTCTTAATGGTGCAAGGGCTTATTACACCAATAGAAGGTAACATAGTTATCTATTAATTATTTTTCAATTATATTTACACTCATAATTAGTTTGCTTACAAATGATGGAATGATATTACTCGTTTTGATTCATGTGAATTCAGTATGAATTATCTGCTCATGTTTTGTTTCTTATTAAAATTAAGCATAAAGTTTGATGGGATTTTCACAGTCAGCCTCCACTCGTGAGTGCCATGGTTTTTGACATATACAATCGAACGGGTGATATGGATTTGGTTAGAAAGTCTCTCCCGGCCCTGCTCAAAGAACACAACTTTTGGAATTCAGGTACTAAAAAGATTTTTCCCCACTGCACCTTTTAATTACATATCCTCTTAATTGCCATTATATGCTATTATATTCAACATATGTATTTTTTATCTTGCGACTAATTTTACTTTTGTCTTGATGGTTGTCACTGCTTTTGTTGTTGAAGGAATTCATAAGGTGACCATCCAGGATACTCAAGGATTCACTCACACTTTGAGTCGGTACTATGCAATGTGGAATGAACCTAGGCCAGAATCTTCAGTTATTGTATGTTTTCATTAACTTTTTCTTCTTAAAGAATGCCCTCGGGTACTTTAGGATAATATTAACTTACACTACTTCTCATAGGACAAGGAAGCTGCTTTCAAGCTCCCAAGTATTTGTGAGAAACAACAGCTATATCGTGAGCTGGCTACAACTGCTGAATCTGGATGGGATTTTAGCACAAGATGGATGAGGTAAATATATCTTTTCCCTTTAATATTGTCATCTTTTGGTGGATTGAAGTCTGTCTTAACATAAACCTTTTGAAATTACATGACTTGATTTTATATTTCAACATAAACCTTTTGAAATTACATGACTTGATTTTAACCAAAATAATGAACTTTTTAATGAACCTAATAAGACATTAAAAACTAACCCAATCAATTTTAATTCCTCTTTGTAATTGGTCTGCGCCAGCGGCAACGGACACGCATGTTTTTTAATATACACACACATGACCCCCCCTCCCCAATCTGCCGAACATACCCACACACCCCTCCCCAACCCTTTGCCCTCACTTCCCTCTACCCGCTGTCACCCACAACCAGCCCCGCCCCAAACATAAATCCCATACCCCCTGTGAACCTCTTTGACTACATATTTAGTCGACAGCTTGCCCAAGAAGATAACTTCAGCCTTCAAAGATGTCAACCAATCCAGCCTTCAAAAGATCTGATCTTAACATGCTTTTATTAAGTAATATAGTTGTTTGCTGAAGAAGAACAAGAACACGTGGGAGATCATTCCGGGTTGTGTTGTGAAGTGATGAGACTTGAGCTTAATGTGATTGCTTGCTTAGTCGTATCAGTGACTAAGGCAAAAACATAAGGCAGCAGACCAAAAAAGCAGGTCGGTGTGGCCAAAAAAGCAGGTCGTATCACGGAGAAGATTCACAAACTTAAATCAAAAGTAAAACGTAATAAATATAAAACGTAATAAATATACATCGAACACATGTGCTTGGTTTGTGGCCTTTCTCAATTACTTACTCATTTTCACTAATTCTTCATGTATGCCAAAATTGAAAAACTGGTAAATAAAACAAAAAACCAAGAACATTTCACAAGTCAGAAAATTAAGTCACATGTTGTAAAATGACTACTTTCCCGACATAATGGTTAATATATCTTTTTAAAATATAATTTTGGTATTGCAGGACCTTTTTGTGTCGGGACTGATACAACATCAGCACACTGGTGAAAGCCAAAGCAGAACTCGAAGAAGTGATTGGAAAAGGGAAGATCTCAAGTTGTTTGCACAAATACGCAAGGATCAAGAATGAG
Source organism: Sambucus nigra (assembly GCA_949130495.1). Classification (NCBI taxonomy): domain Eukaryota; kingdom Viridiplantae; phylum Streptophyta; class Magnoliopsida; order Dipsacales; family Adoxaceae; genus Sambucus; species Sambucus nigra. The sequence goes on along the minus strand of OX422214.1, from coordinate 414,676,623 downwards.
GGAGCTTATTCGGAGGATCTCAAGTTGCGAATAAATTTGGTAAGTATTTTATATTGATGATAGAAGATTTTATAATATAGTTCACCTTTACCAAAGTAAATTCTTCATTTAGTTGTGTGCGCGTGTGTGTGTTGTGTAAGATGTGTGTCTTAAGGCCTTAATAAGTGGTTGACATGGAGGAAGGGGCTATATATGGATTTATATACTATTTTTAGACGTTAAATCGGTGGAAGGGATTTATTGGTGGTTTAGCTGTGGCTTTTGTGCTTGTTGTTGTTGTTGGGCTTATGTTAATATTAAAATAAGTTGGATTTCATGAATAAACAAAGGAAACTCTGTCGAAATTTTATGAAATAAGTAAGTGTTCTAAATTGATTAAGGCTAGCATACAACATTTGAAAATTGAACATTGGTGAATGAAAATGTAAAACAACTAATAAACATACCAGAATGAGACACGCATAGTCACGAACACCTCGCACTGGATCAATGCGACTCATAGGAACCGACCGCGTAGTCACGGGGCTCCCAGTTTGAGTGTACGACGTAAATTTGCAAAATATTTAGATTTAAGCATAAAAACATGCAATTGAAGGGTGAAAACGTAAAACAACACAAAAAAATCTCGTAGGTGGCACGAACAGGAACTGACCGCGTAGTCCCGGGTCTCCCGATTTGTGAATAGGACGATAATTGCAAAAATCAACACTTAAACTTAAAAACATGACATTAAAGGGTGAAAACCCAAACCAACCCCCAAACGACCCCGTTGGAGGCACGAACACCTCGCACGGGACCAATGTAACTTGTAGAAACTGATCGCGTAGTCCCGGGTCTCTCGGTTTGAGAGTATGACGATAATTTGCAAAAATCATCACTTAAACTTAAAAACAAGCCGTTAAAGGGTGAAAACCCAAACCACCCCCCAAATGACCCCGTTGGTGGCACGAACACCTCGCATGGGACCAATGTAACTTGTAGGAAATGATCGCGTAGAACCGGGTCTCCCGGTTTGTGAATATGACGATAATTTGCAAAAATCAGCACTTAAACTTAAAAACATGCCGTCAAAGGGTGAAAACTCAAACCACCCCCCAAACGATCCCGTAGGGGGCACGAACACCTCGCACGGGACCAATGTAACTTGTAGGAACTGACCGCGTAGTCCCGGATCTCCCGGTTTGTGAATATGACGATAATTTGCGAAAATCACACAGTTAAAAACATGCCATCAAAGGGTGAAAACCCAAACCAACCCCCAAACGACCCCGTAGGAGGCACGAACACCTCGCACGGGACCAATGTAACTTGTAGGAACCGATCGCGTAGTCCTGGGTCTCTCGGTTTGAGAGTATGATGATAATTTGCAAAAATCAGCACTTAAACTTAAAAACAAGCCGTTAAAGGGTGAAAACCCAAACCACCCCCCAAAACGACCCCGTAGGGGGCACGAACACCTCGCACGGGACCAACGTAACTTATAGGAATTGACCGCGTAGTCCCGAATCTCCCGGTTTGTGAATATGACGATAATTTGCGAAAATCACACAGTTAAAAACATGCCATCAAAGGGTGAAAACCCAAACCAACCCCCAAACGACCCCGTTGGAGGCACGAACACCTCGCACGGGACCAATGTAACTTGTAGGAACCGATCGCGTAGTCCCGGGTCTCTCGGTTTGAGAGTATGATGATAATTTTCAAAAATCAGCACTTAAACTTAAAAACAAGCCGTTAAAGGGTGAAAACCCAAACCACCCCCCAAACGACCCCGTAGGGGGCACGAACACCTCGCACGGGACCAATGTAACTTGTAGGAATTGATCGCGTAGTCCCGGATCTCCCGATTTGTGAATAGGACGATAATTGCAAAAATCAACACTTAAACTTAAAAACATGCCGTTAAAGGGTGAAAACCCAAACCACCCCCCAAACGACCCCGTAGGGGGCACGAACACCTCGCACGGGACCAATGTAACTTGTAGGAATTGACCGCGTAGTCCCGGATCTCCCGGTTTGTGAATATGACGATAATTTGCGAAAATCACACAGTTAAAAACATGCCATCAAAGGGTGAAAACCCAAAACAACCCCCAAACGACCCCGTAGAAGGCACGAACACCTCGCACGGGACCAATGTAACTTGTAGGAACCGATCGCGTAGTCCCGGGTCTCTCGGTTTGAGAGTATGATGATAATTTGCAAAAATCAGCACTTAAACTTAAAAACAAGCCGTTAAAGGGTGAAAACCCAAACCACCCCCCAAACGACCCCGTAGGGGGCACGAACACCTCGCACGGGACCAATGTAACTTGTAGGAATTGATCGCGTAGTCCCGGATCTCCCGATTTGTGAATAGGACGATAATTGCAAAAATCAATACTTAAACTTAAAAACATGCCGTTAAAGGGTGAAAACCCAAACCAACCCCCAAACGACCCCGTTGGAGGCACGAACACCTCGCACGGGACCAATGTAACTTGTAGAAACTGATCGCGTAGTCCCGGGTCTCTCGGTTTGAGAGTATGACGATAATTTGCAAAAATCATCACTTAAACTTAAAAACAAGCCGTTAAAGGGTGAAAACCCAAACCACCCCCCAAACGACCCCATTGGTGGCACGAACACCTCGCACGGGACCAATGTAACTTGTAGGAACTGACCGCGTAGAACCGGGTCTCCCGGTTTGTGAATATGACGATAATTTGCAAAAATCAGCACTTAAACTTAAAAACATGCCGTTAAAGGGTGAAAACCCAAACCACCCCCCAAACGATCCCGTAGGGGGCACGAACACCTCGCACGGGACCAATGTAACTTGTAGGAACTGACCGCGTAGTCCTGGATCTCCCGGTTTGTGAATATGACGATAATTTGCGAAAATCACACAGTTAAAAACATGCCGTCAAAGGGTGAAAACCCAAACCAACCCCCAAACGACCCCGTAGGAGGCACGAACACCTCGCACGGGACCAATGTAACTTGTAGGAACCGATCGCGTAGTCCCGGGTCTCTCGGTTTGAGAGTATGATGATAATTTGCAAAAATCGGCACTTAAACTTAAAAACAAGCCGTTAAAGGGTGAAAACCCAAACCACCCCCCAAACGACCCCGTAGGGGGCACGAACACCTCGCACGGGACCAATGTAACTTGTAGGAATTGACCGCGTAGTCCCGGATCTCCCGGTTTGTGAATATGACGATAATTTGCGAAAATCACACAGTTAAAAACATGCCATCAAAGGGTGAAAACCCAAACCAACCCCCAAACGACCCCGTAGGAGGCACGAACACCTCGCACGGGACCAATGTAACTTGTAGGAACCGATCGCGTAGTCCCGGGTCTCTCGGTTTGAGAGTATGATGATAATTTGCAAAAATCAGCACTTAAACTTAAAAACAAGCCGTTAAAGGGTGAAAACCCAAACCACCCCCCAAACGACCCCGTAGGGGGCACGAACACCTCGCACGGGACCAATGTAACTTGTAGGAATTGATCGCGTAGTCCCGGATCTCCCGATTTGTGAATAGGACGATAATTGCAAAAATCAACACTTAAACTTAAAAACATGCCGTTAAAGGGTGAAAACCCAAACCAACCCCCAAACGACCCCGTTGGAGGCACGAACACCTCGCACGGGACCAATGTAACTTGTAGAAACTGATCACGTAGTCCCGGGTCTCTCGGTTTGAGAGTATGACGATAATTTGCAAAAATCAGCACTTAAACTTAAAAACAAGCCATTAAAGGGTGAAAACCCAAACCACCCCCCAAATGACCCCGTAGGGGGCACGAACACCTCGCACGGGACCAATGTAACTTGTAGGAATTGATCGCGTAGTCCCGGATCTCCCGATTTGTGAATAGGACGATAATTGCAAAAATCAACACTTAAACTTAAAAACATGCCGTTAAAGGGTGAAAACCCAAACCACCCCCCAAACGACCCCGTAGGGGGCACGAACACCTCGCACGGGACCAATGTAACTTGTAGGAATTGACCGCGTAGTCCCGGATCTCCCGGTTTGTGAATATGACGATAATTTGCGAAAATCACACAGTTAAAAACATGCCATCAAAGGGTGAAAACCCAAAACAACCCCCAAACGACCCCGTAGGAGGCACGAACACCTCGCACGGGACCAATGTAACTTGTAGGAACCGATCGCGTAGTCCCGGGTCTCTCGGTTTGAGAGTATGATGATAATTTGCAAAAATCAGCACTTAAACTTAAAAACAAGCCGTTAAAGGGTGAAAACCCAAACCACCCCCCAAACGACCCCGTAGGGGGCACGAACACCTCGCACGGGACCAATGTAACTTGTAGGAATTGATCGCGTAGTCCCGGATCTCCCGATTTGTGAATAGGACGATAATTGCAAAAATCAATACTTAAACTTAAAAACATGCCGTTAAAGGGTGAAAACCCAAACCAACCCCCAAACGACCCCGTTGGAGGCACGAACACCTCGCACGGGACCAATGTAACTTGTAGAAACTGATCGCGTAGTCCCGGGTCTCTCGGTTTGAGAGTATGACGATAATTTGCAAAAATCATCACTTAAACTTAAAAACAAGCCGTTAAAGGGTGAAAACCCAAGCCACCCCCCAAACGACCCCATTGGTGGCACGAACACCTCACACGGGACCAATGTAACTTGTAGGAACTGACCGCGTAGAATCGGGTCTCCCGGTTTGTGAATATGACGATAATTTGCAAAAATCAGCACTTAAACTTAAAAACATGCCGTTAAAGGGTGAAAACCCAAACCACCCCCCAAACGATCCCGTAGGGGGCACGAACACCTCGCACGGGACCAATGTAACTTGTAGGAACTGACCACGTAGTCGCGGATCTCCCGGTTTGTGAATATGACGATAATTTGCGAAAATCACACAGTTAAAAACATGCCGTCAAAGGGTGAAAACCCAAACCAACCCCCAAACGACCCCGTAGGAGGCACGAACACCTCGCACGGGACCAATGTAACTTGTAGGAACCGATCGCGTAGTCCCGGGTCTCTCGGTTTGAGAGTATGACGATAATTTGCAAAAATCATCACTTAAACTTAAAAACAAGCCGTTAAAGGGTGAAAACCCAAACCACCCCCCAAACGACCCCGTAGGGGGCACGAACACCTCGCACGGGACCAATGTAACTTGTAGGAATTGACCGCGTAGTCCCGGATCTCCCGGTTTGTGAATATGACGATAATTTACGAAAATCACAGAGTTAAAAACATGCCATCAAAGGGTGAAAACCCAAACCAACCCCCAAACGACCCCGTAGGAGGCACGAACACCTCGCACGGGACCAATGTAACTTGTAGGAATTGATCGTGTAGTCCCGGATCTCCCGATTTGTGAATAGGACGATAATTTGCAAAAATCATCACTTAAACTTAAAAACAAGCCGTTAAAGGGTGAAAACCCAAACCACCCCCCAAACGACCCCGTAGGGGGCACGAACACCTCGCACGGGACCAATGTAACTTGTAGGAATTGACCGCGTAGTCCCGGATCTCCCGGTTTGTGAATATGACGATAATTTGCGAAAATCACAGAGTTAAAAACATGCCATCAAAGGGTGAAAACCCAAACCAACCCCCAAACGACCCCGTAGGAGGCACGAACACCTCGCACGGGACCAATGTAACTTGTAGGAACCGATCGTGTAGTCCCGGGTCTCTCGGTTTGAGAGTATGATGATAATTTGCAAAAATCAGCACTTAAACTTAAAAACAAGCCGTTAAAGAGTGAAAACCCAAACCACCCCCCAAACGACCCCGTAGGGGGCACGAACACCTCGCACGGGACCAATGTAACTTGTAGGAATTGATCGCGTAGTCTCGGATCTCCCGATTTGTGAATAGGACGATAATTGCAAAAATCAACACTTAAACTTAAAAACATGCCGTTAAAGGGTGAAAACCCAAACCAACCCCCAAACGACCCCGTTGGAGGCACGAACACCTCGCACGGGACTAATGTAAATTGTAGAAACTGATCGCGTAGTCCCGGGTCTCTCGGTTTGAGAGTATGACGATAATTTGCAAAAATCATCACTTAAACTTAAAAACAAGCCGTTAAAGGGTGAAAACCCAAACCACCCCCCAAACGACCCCATTGGTGGCACGAACACCTCGCACGGGACCAATGTAACTTGTAGGAACTGACCGCGTAGAACCGGGTCTCCCGGTTTGTGAATATGACGATAATTTGCAAAAATCAGAACTTAAACTTAAAAACAAGCCGTTAAAGGGTGAAAACCCAAACCACCCCCCAAACGACCCCGTAGGGGGCACGAACACCTCGAACGGGACCAATGTAACTTGTAGGAATTGATCGCGTAGTCCCGGATCTCCCGATTTGTGAATAGGACGATAATTGCAAAAATCAACACTTAAACTTAAAAACATGCCGTCAAAGGGTGAAAACCCAAACCAACCCCCGAACGACCTCGTAGGAGGCACAAACACCTCGCACGGGAATAATGTAACTTGTAGGAACTGATCGCGTAGTCCCGGGTCTCTCGGTTTGAGAGTATGACGGTAATTTGCAAAAATCAGCACTTAAACTTAAAAACAAGCCGTTAAAGGGTGAAAACCCAAACCACCCCCCAAACGATCCCGTAGGGGGCACGAACATTTCGCACGGGACCAATGTAACGTGTAGGAACTGACCGCGTAGTCCCGGATCTCCCGGTTTGTGAATATGACGATAATTTGTGAAAATCACACTTAGTTAAAAACATGCCATCAAAGGGTGAAAACCCAAACCAACCCCCAAACGACCCCTAGGAGGCACGAACACCTCGCACGGGACCAATGTAACTTGTAGGAACCGATCGCGTAGTCCCGGGTCTCTCGGTTTGAGAGTATGATGATAATTTGCAAAAATCAGAACTTAAACTTAAAAACAAGCCGTTAAAGGGTGAAAACCCAAACCACCCCCCAAACGATCCCGTAGTCCCGGATCTCCCGATTTGTGAATAGGACGATAATTGCAAAAATCAACACTTAAACTTAAAAACATGCCGTTAAAGGGTGAAAACCCAAACCACCCCCCAAACGACCCCATAGGAGGCACGAACACCTCGCACGGGATCAATGTAACTTGTAGAAACTGACCGCGTAGTCCCGGGTCTCCCGATTTGTGAGTATGACGATAATTTCCATTCATATATGTAATTTTTTTATTTTGAGTATTTTGTTTTGTAATTTATTGGGTTACTAATATCGTATCTTTTTTGTATTCTATTTTTTTTGCAGGATAACAGTTTATCTTTGGTTTTTATTCGCGTGGAACACAAAGAACTCAATGGTTTACAACAAGGGATTTATTAATGAATCCATTTTTTTGTGTCATGACCGTACGGTCTTTTGTTGTTTTATTATTGATTTTTATGGCCATGAGGGCTTTTGTAAGTTAATTGTTATATTTTGTGTCCGTGTGGGCTTTATGTTAGGCAGGTTTTGTATTAACAGGTTTTGGAATGTCCAGAAAATAGAGGAAATTCTGCCCAATTTTTTTTGGGCCTGTGAGCAATTAAAGACTTGTAATATTTTGAAGTTTGTATGTACATTAGTTTATTAATAACGCGCAATATTATTAATTTGTGAATTTTGTGCTTTCAAATATTTTTTAATTAAAAAATTGGCACAGTTCAAAATCGTGGCAAAAGTGTATCATATTTTGGCACGGTTTTAAATTGTGCTAATTTTTTTTTAAACTATGCTGAATCTGGCACAGTTAAAAACTGTGCCAAAAGTGTGCCAGAAATATCAAATTCTGGCACGGTTTAAAAGTGTGCCAGAAGTGTTCCTATTTTGCTGAATCTGGCACAGTTAAAAACTGTGCCAAAAGTGTGCCAGAAATATCAAATTCTGGCACGGTTTAAAAGTGTGCCAGAAGTGTTCCTGTTTGGCTGATTCTGGCACACTTTTAAACCGTGCCAGAAAAAAATTCCCATTTTGGAACACCTGATTCTGGCACAGTTCAAAACCGTGCCAGATTTGATCTGGCACAGTTTTAAACCGTGCCAGAATCCTGTTTTTGGTGTAGTGATTTAGGCACACTGTCGATAGGCAGGGTCTGGGACCTGTCGTTTGGTTCAGGCCTTTTTAGAAAATTGACTGCATAATGCAAATCATTGGTTAGAATCATACACGGGGCAGACCACTGGAAAGGTAATTCAGAGAACTTCAAAAGTCCTTTAGACTTCTCCCGGGTCCGAGAGTTGACTTTGGGTCAAAATGGCTTGGAAGCATTCGTCAGTCCATTGGATGGGGAATCATTGGATGCAAACAGATCATTCGTCCGTGTGGTAAGTCCGAATCGCACACGGGTCGGACCTTGGTAAAGGTTAGGATATGTACTTTGACATTCCAAAAAGTTTGATTAGGTTCGAGGAGTTGACTTTGGTCAATCGGGTCCTATAAGCATTCGGTGACCTCTCGGAGTAAAATAGATCATTCGTCCGTACCATAAGTCAAAATTGCACACGGAGTGGACCGTTGGAAAGGGGTTTCAGTGCCTTTTGAAGATTCATTCATTCTCGATCGAGCTGAAGAGTTAACCAAGGCAAATAGAGCCCAGGAGCGCCCGGTGGCCTCACGATTGAGTTTCGAGGGAAATGGATTGTTCGTCCGCATGGTAAGTCGGAATCGTGCACAGGACAGACCGTTGAAAAGGGGTTTCAGTACCCTTCGAAGATTCATTGAGTCTCGATCGAGCTGAAGACGTTGACTTTTGGTCAAATGGAGCCTGGGAGTGCCCGATGGCTTCTAGGTCAGTACTCGAGGTATGACCTGGGTTTGTAGTGATGAAAGGAGGTGCTAGGGACCTAAGGAGAGTTTATGGGGTAATAGAATGGGGTGTCTACAGAGCCCCTCGAATAGACACCGTATAATGCTTTGAAGGAGGACGACCAATTCAGAGGGTCGAGGTCGATTCTGAGGACCTAACGGAGCGAGGATGACCAATTCAGAGGGTCGAGGCCGATTCTGAGGACCTAAGGGAGCTAAGATGACCAATTCAAAGGGTCGAGGCCGATTTAGAGGACCAAAGGAGTGTGTTGGGGATAACCAATTCTGTGGATAGAAGCCGATTATGTGGGCTTGATGATGAGGGTGACCGATTCTGTGGGTCGAAGCCAATTATGAGGGCTTAAGTTGAGATAACCAATTCTGCGGGTCGAAGCCAATTATGCGGGCTTAAGTAGAGGTGACCAATTCTGCGGGTCGAAACCAATTATGAGGGCTTAAGTGGAGATGACCAATTCTGCAGGTCGAAGCCAATTCTGAGGGCTTATGTAGAGGTGACCAATTCTGCGGGTCGAAGCCAATTCTACAGGCTTAAGTGGAGATGACCAATTCTATGGGTTAAGGCCAATTCGGAGGGCTTAAGTGGAGATGACCAATTCTGCGGGTCGAAGACAATTCTGAGGGCTTAAGTTGAGATGACCAATTCTGTGGGTCGAAGCCAATTCTGAGGGCTTAAGTGGAGATGACCAATTATGTGGGTTGAAGCCAATTCTGAGGGATTGATAATGAGGGTGACCGATTTTGCGGGTCGAAGCCAATTCTGCGGGCTTAAGTGAAGATGACCAATTCTGCGAGTCGATGCCAATTCTGAGGGCTTAAGTGGAGGTGACAAATTCTGAGGGTTTAAGTTGAGATGACCAATTCTGCTGGTTGAAGCCAATTCTGCGAGCTTAAGTTGAGATGACCAATTCTGCGGGTCGAAGCCAATTCTGAGGGCTTAAGTTGAGATGACCAATTCTGCAGGTCGAAGCCAATTCTAAGGGCTTAAGTGGAGATGACCAATTTTGTGGGTCGAATCCAATTCTGCAAGCCTAAGGTAGAGATGACGATCTAAGACCGAGGTTAATTCTGACCTAATAGAGGTGACGATTGAGGATCGTGGTCAATTCTGACCTACATTCCCTTTGGGGACAATCAGGGATTCTGCTGGGGGTAAAGATTAGATTTTGGATTCCGCTGGGCAATAATGAATGAGCTGGGAAAAAAATAGAGTGTCTTTTGGGGACTTTGAAAATGACTTTCTGGAGTTACGCTGGGGAAAATCTCGTGATGTTATTTTGAGCTGAGGAGCTGATTGCCGAGGAAGTGTTTGTGATCTTAGGGATTTCGCGGAGGAAAGGCAAGTTTGATGTCGCAAACTTCACTGGGGAAGTGATTAGGTGCTCCAGGTATTGGACGTATTGCTCGAGGAGGTTTGAGACCTGTAGAGATCCTCCGGGGACGTCGCCGGGAGGAGTTTTACTTGGTTTTTGAGAGTTCCGCTAGGGAAATGGGGGTTTCACTTGAGGGAGTACAAAATTTTCTTGGTGAAAATGTTCTAAATCCGTTTCGGGATTTTTAGGAATTTTTTGAGGATTTTTCAGGGTGTTCTGGTATTTTTTGGGAATTTTTGTACGAAATTTCAAGGGGGTGCCGGTCGGCATGGTGAAGGGGGTGCCATTCGACAGTGGCACAGACTTTTGGACTGCCTCGGGAAGGTAAGGAGATAGTGTTGATCGGTGGGTGGGGGGTCGATTCCAATCGGCATGACGTTTAGCTTCTTATATAAAGGGGGCGAATTCCCTTCATTTTTCATAGCTTTTTAATTTCTTTCTCTCTGTGATTTTCCTCTGCAAATCATTCTAGCATTTTGATCTCTAAGAAATGGCCGCCTTTGTGAGCACTGCAGCGCATAGGGAATGGTTGACTATTGATGACTGGGCGAACGTGAAGTGGAGGGCCAGGGCGCCTCTTGCTTTGGGAAGTGAGAATTCCTTTGATGCATTCGAGTCGGTTGCGGATAAGCAAACTTTGCTACAGGAGTCATTGCGACATCGGTCTTCTAAGCTGGTGAACCTTGACGGTTATGTAAGTAACCTGACTTTTGGCATTCCTTTCTCTTTTTTTGATGATTTTTCCTTTCTTGAATTTTGACAAGGTTTCTCCTTTTGTCAGTCGGAAATCTATTTAAAGAACATGCGTGCCCATGGGACGACGGGGCTTAAGGATGTCTGGGAGCATCTTCCACCTGTGGTGCGTTGGGTGGTATCATCAGCGGGTTTTGGGAGGTTGGTGTCAGCGCTGGATGAGACGCCTCGATCGACAGCGGTCATGTGCGCTTTGGGGGAGAGATGGTGGGATACTACCCACACCTTCCATTTTGGTTTTGGGGAGATGACCGTGACTCCCATAGACGTGCAGTAGCTGAAGGGGTTGGATTGCGATGGGGAGCAGATAGAGGTGGATCGCTATTTGCGGGTGAGGTTGGAGGTGGTGAGGGCCGCGCTCGGTGATGTAAGGAGGATAGGCTTTGGGGATTCCATCAGGCTATCCTTGCTGAAGAATGTCTTGCTGAGTAGAGTGGTCGATGTGGAGGACAGGCTGTAGGTGAGGTAGATGGACCGGTTGTTCATCTAGTTGGTGTTGGGAGGCTTTATGGTGGCGTCGAGCGGTGACATCGTCCACTTGTGGTTCTTGCCGTACTTGAGAATTTTTTCGAACATCCCTCTCTATGATTAGGGGAGCCTGACTTTGGCGACCCTCTATTTTTCTTTGGATGCATTCAGCCAGTGTTTTCGATAAATTTTTACTGGAGCTACGTATCTCCTTGAGGTATCCTTTGATTTTAAGCATTTTCCTTTCAAGCATTCGCATTTTCCTTATGCGTCTCTTTTTTTATTGTGAATTCTTGTCTTTGGCAGATGTGGTTCTATGAGGTGAGTGGGTGTAATACCCAGCTGATCGCTCTGACGAACAAGACTGTTGGGGATTTCTGCCAATTGTATCGATGGCGAAAGGCCAATCGGCAGTCGAAGGGATCTCTCTCTCTGGAGGCAGTGTGTCAGGTCTTGAACGGCCTGACCGGTGGTAGGGTAAGACTCTTTCCTTTTCAGTCTTGGTTTTGGCATGTTTTGATTCTGTATTGACTTATGCTTGCTCGGGGATTTTTAGGTGACCTTTTACCCTTGGGGGACAGCCATTTAGGATACGGGGGTGACCGGGGTGAATGCGCAGATACGGCGCTTACTAGAGCATGAGTTTGGTCATTCTTGGTATCTTGGGGAGAGAGTGGTTCGACAGATTACTGAGGAGGAGGTGGTGGTGCCACCTGCGCAGCCTCTATGTCTATGAGGCGAGAGCGGCTGCTGCCGGAGGATGCGAGGATCGCATCGATGATCGATGAGTCCTACCTGTTATATACTGATATGGCAGCGCTGTATGACTATATGGACTTTGAGACAAGCTGGTTGATGGCATCCAGCATATATGATGCCTTGCCTTTCCCTCCTGCGGGTTCGAGTCGGGCGGTGGGGTCCTCCCACAGCGACAGTGGTTCGGTGACGGCGGCTGCTTCAGAGGTTCCTTTCGTGCGATTGCACACTCCTTCGTACAACATTCGACAAGCTGATGGAGGGATGGTGCCTATGTTACACCGTCCTCATGAGTTGGATTCAGAGGAGTTGGGTTTGACAGAGGAGGTTCTTCGTCCTGCGGTATACCTTCTTGCTCTTTTTTGGTTCTTTTTCTGTTTTGATTCCTCTTTGATACTGATTTTTTCCTTTTTCTCTGCAGTAAGTCCAGGTGTCGACCACTTGGTTGAGGGACATCATAGACTGGATATATTCGACAACTGCCCATATTCGGGATGCAGTCCCGATTCCTTCTTGCTTGGTGCCGTCTTTTTTTTCCTGGGAGGACTCTGACTCGGGTAGTGGTGGTGCGTCATCTCGTCGTAGGGGAAAGAGAGCGCGTCGCAGGGGTGGAAGCTCTTAGAGAGAGGGGTGAAGGGTAGGTGAGAGAGAGAGAATGTGGGTTCGGGCTGAGTCCCGTTGTTTTTTTCTTTTCCTTTATTTCCTACAAAATTTTATGTAACACAGAAGAATATATATAAATATATATATATATATATATATATATATATATATATATATATATATATATGCAATGTAATGGAGCTTTTTTATTTTATTATCTTTGTTAATGGTGAATGAGTGAATGCATGCACATGCGCTTTTTACATTTCTGCTGAGACCGTAAAAAGAGATGTTTTTGGGATTTTGAAAGAAATTTTTATTTAAGATGAAAAGGAAATTTTTGAAATTCTATTGAGAATATCAATTTATTTTTACTGGGTTTTTATGATTTTGACAAAAGAGTAAAAAGGAAAATTTCCAAAAATGGGGGGTTGCCGATCGGAAAGACCCTTGCCCTGCCTATCGATAGTCAAGTCCAGTCCCATCAATTTAAAGCTTTGATTAGTGTCCTCTTCAGCCTTTGGTATTTTTGTGGGGTAGGATTCACTCCAATTTCTGTAGGGATTATGTCTTTTGTGAGGGTTCTCTTGTATAAAAAGGGGTAGGGGTGGAGTGCTTCCATCACACCTTCACATTCTTACTTGCCTACTCTTAGTCTTGCAAGATGGATCTCCCTGGTAGCATTGAGTTTGCAAACTACCTCGAATCCTTGGAAGCGATGTTCTCTTATAATGTTGACTACGATGCTTTCAACATGTGTCGAGTCTCTTTGTGGCACAATCGGTCCATTGAGTGGAACATGCTGATGGCGGCGGTACAATTCTGGTACCCCAAATACCATGTATTCCTCTTTGGGTTAGATGAAGTTTGTCGTACCTACGAGGAATTTTCTGCCATGTTGGGGATAAATCCCAGTGTTGCTGTTGCTTTACCCGAATTTTCCCGTTCTCCCAGGGATTTGCTGGCTGGGCTTCTTCTCATTTCGCCTTCGACGGCTAGATCACTGGTTGCTGGAGGAATAATTTCCCTCCTGGCGGTGTTGCAGTCCATGCATTTGCAGGAAGCTGGCAATGTTGAATACACCGGAGCCGTTGTTCTGAGCTTAGTATCAAAATTACTCCTGGTGACTGGGGAACTTTTGGTGGATCCGTAACTTGCATCCATTACTTCATGGATGTCATATCGTTGCATTCCTGCGGCGGTGATACGGGTAGAGACCCTGAATGGTCTGGATGCCTAGTGAGAAGGTCGTTCTGACTTCCTGCGGGGTAGCCCTGTGATGCTATTCATGTGGTTGTCTGAAAGACTTTGCCTGGTGACTCTTCCAGAATATCCTTTGTCGGTTGTAGCCAACTTCTTTTTGCGTCACTTTTTCTATGTTGGCCTGGATATTGAGAGTTGGGAGAATTGGCTTGTGGAGAATGGGGATCAAAATCTGTATTGGTCAGTTCCTTGGTGGGGACAGTTGCTGCCTGTTCTGGACCTAGGAGAATACCCATATGTGCGGCTGGTCGGCCTCAGACAGACCTCTTTTTATTTCCCTTGGCGGTTTCTGTGCCAATTTGGCTGGGCACAGGTCGTGCCACCTCGGACACTAAATTTATTTCCGATATAGGATTTGACTGAGCGTCTGCGCATGCAGCTTGGCTCTCTATGGGAGAATCGGCGTCCATCGACCGGTCCTTCTCAGTCTATTGGGAGAGTTTGGCATATCCCTGGGGATTATATGAAGTGGTTGTGGATGAAAGTAGTTAGCAAGATGTTGGTAGTGGAGACTGAACAAAAGTGGTTTATTTCTTTTGACACCATGGAAGGAGGTGTTGTGGTCTTTTCGAAGCTGGTTCGAGCCTATCGGTCCATGGAGTGTCTGCGACACTCTGTTTAGGCAGGGGAAACTTGGGGACCCCAGGATGCAGATGATGATGACTAATCAGGCTCCTCTGGTAACTGTGGGTAGGACTGTTGGAGAGTTTATTGTGTAATGGGGGATAAATGTGAGGATTATATTATGGCTTTTTAGGAAGGTAAGGGGGAAGGGAGTTATCCGTTCCTTTTCTTATGTAATTTGTACCATAATTTCTTATTAAGGAAATAAACAAGTTTCTTATCATCCAGTTGTGCCTTTGATGAGTTTTGTGTTTTTGAATTATCTATACCGATCGCTAAGGCATACATAATCGTTTTGTTCAAATATATGTTGGAATTGACTGTCGTTCTCAGAGGTAAGAAAAGAATAGTATTTTGTGAAAAAGAACGGGTCATGCTCATATAAGGTGTATGAGCTGCCTATGTACCTCTAGGGTTTTTTGAAAAGTTTTAATTTGCTTGAAAATGATTTTTGCAGAGGATCATGCCCACGTAGTTCTGGGTAAGGGGGAAATGAAGACTTTTTTTTTAAGAATAGAAGGGTCGTAGTGCACCGAGATTTCGGACTAGGGGTAGAACTTTTTGAGACGGTCCAGGTTGACTGGACGGGCCATCTCTTCCCCGTCTAAGTCAGTGAGCAGGGCAACGCCGCCGGACAAGATCTTCTTGACAATGTAGGGGCCGCTCCAATTGGGCTTGAACTTCCCTCTAGGGTCCCAGATGGGTTCTATGATTTCTTTGAGGGTTAGGTCCCCTTCTCGGACACCGCGGTCCTTGACTCTCTTATTGAATGAACTTGTTATTCGGCGATGGTACCCTTATATGTGGTATAGTGTTTTCAATCTCCTTTCATCTTGGAGGGTCAGCTCATCAAGATAGCTTTGGCACCAGTCTTCTTCGCTGACCTCGCTTTCAAGCATGACCCGCAACGAGGGTACTTCCAGCTCCACGGGTAGGACTACTTACATACCGTAAACTAGAGAGTAAGGGTTTGCCCTAGTTGAGGTTCGAATTGAGGTTTGGTAGCCCCATAGGGCGTACGGGATCTGGTCGGCCCAATCCCGATAGCTTTCGGTCATCGTACTGATGATGGCTTTGAGGTTCTTGTTAGCAGCTTCAACTGTACCGTTGGTCCGAGGTCGGTAGGGAGAAGATTTGTGTCTCTGAATCCCATATTCGATGCCCACTTATGTTACTTCTGCCTCGAAATGTAACCTGTTATCTGATACTAACTCGTGCGGGACCCCATACCGGCAGATGATGTTTTTCTTGACGAATTTGACCACTTTCTTAGCGTTCAGTATTGCGTATGACTCAGCTTTGACCCATTGGAAGCCTTCGGTGTAACCTTCCCTATAATGTCAATGCCCCAGGTGGAGAACGGCCACGAAGAGGTCATGTTGTATAATTCACTCGAAGGAAAATGCTGAAGGTTGGAGAATTTTTGGCATTTGGGGCATCTCTGGACATAGGTGGTGCAATTCTGGGTCATAGTGGTCCAGTAATAACCTTGTCGGATTATCTTCTTGGTAAGCATGTGACCGTTCATATGGGTTCCATATTCCCCGATGTGAATCTTCTGCATTATCTTTTCAATGTCAGCCCCTGTGATGCAGTGCAGATGAGTTCCATCGAAGTTTCGTTTGAGTAGTGCTTTGTGATAGATGATGTACTGGGCGGCCAATCTTTGGAGGGTTGCTCGATCTTTCTTGTTGGAACCCTCAGGATACCTACCGTGTTTGAGGAGGCACCATATATCATAGTACCAACAGTTGGCTAGCTCGGGATCTTCTGTGGTGACAAGCTTAATGTGGTAGCAGTGGGTTGGTTTATCTTGCTTTTGAATAAGGAAGGGGTACATTGTTATTCCTTCGAGAATGTCGACCATGGAGGCCAAGGTAGCAAGGGCGTCGTCTAGGTTATTCTTTGCTCGAGGTAGGTAATAGAAGGTGATATCTTGGAATTGGGAGGCTAGTTCTTCTAAGTGGGCATGGAAGGGTTGGAGTTTCTCTTCCTTAACTCTCCATTTTCAGAGCACTTGATCGATGATGAGGGCGAAATCCTCGTAGACGTCTAGGCATTGAATACCTTTCTTGAGAGCAACTTTGAGGCCTACCGTGCATGCCTCATACTCAGTCATGTTATTGGTGCAAGGGAAATCCAACTTGATGGCGATGGGAGTGTGGGAGTCATTTGGGGCAATCAGGAGTATCCCATTGCCATATCCCTCTTTGTTGGCAGCGCCATCAAAGAACATTTGTCATCGGAGGTTGTCTTGAGCAGTGCAAAGGATGTTTTCATCTCGGATTTCGGAGATCTATACATTGGATTATTCTACGAGGTGATCAGCGAGGTAGTCAGAGATGGCTCTTCCTTTCATGGCTTTCTGTGTTACGTACACGATATCGAACTCGGCTAGGATCATCAACCATCGAGACATTCGAATGGACAAGGTGGGTTTCTAGAAGCAGGTATTTGATGGGGTCCATTCGGGATACAATTTTAATGGGGAAGGTGATAATGTAGTGCCGCAACTTTTGGGTGACCCAGACAAGTGCGATACACTCCTTTTCCAAAGCAGTGTAGTTGACCTCATACTCGACCAATTTGCGGTGGGCATAATATATGGCTCTTTCTTTACGAGAATCTTCAAGGTATTGGGCTAGTAAAGCCCCAGCTGCAGTGTCGATTATGGTTAGGTATAGGATTAAGGGGAAACCAGGTTGTGGTGGCATGAGTACCGGGGGTTGGGTCAGATATTGTTTGATTCGATCAAAAGCTTCTTGGCATGCCTCATTCCAAACCTTAATTGAATACTTTCGAAGGAGTTTGAAGATAGGTTCGCAGATGGAGGTTAGCTGGCTGATGAACTGGCTGATGTATTGCAATTTTCCAAGGAACCTCAAACTTCTTTCTCTTTTTGGGGAGGTGGCATCTCGAGTATGGGTTTCAGCTTGGCGGGATCTGCTTCTATCCCCTTCTCACTAACCATGAATCCCAAGAGTTTTCCCTTTCTAACGCTGAAGACGTATTTCAGCGGATTTAGTCTCATCTGATACTGTCGCATTCGTTTGAAAAACTTTCGGAGAGCAGGAATATGACCTACTCTAGTCTTGGATTTGATAATCATATCATCCACATAGACCTCTACTTCTTTGTGAATCAGATCGTGCAGGATGGTTGTGGTAGTCCTTTAGCAGGTAGCCCCAGCGTTTTTGAGACCAAATGGCATAACGGTGTAGTAGAAGGTTCCCCATGCGGTTTTTTCTTGGTGGTCTGGGTGAATTTTGATTTGGTTGTATACAGTAAACCCGTCGACGAATGACTTGAGAGCATGACTATCTGTGTTTTCCACGATCATGTCGATATTGGGTAGCGAATAATCATCCTTTGGAGAGGCTTTGTTCAAATCCCGATAGTCTACCCACATCCGAACTTTTCCTCCTGATTTTGGCACGGGCACTATGTTGGCTAGCCATGTTGGATATTCGATCATACGAATGAAGCCTACGTTCAACTGTTTGATCACCTCTTCTTTGACTTTGAGCGACCATTTGGTGCAGAGCTTTCTCAACTTTTGTTTTACCGACTTGTAATCTGGGAGAGTGGGGATCTCGTGCTAAGCTATTTCCAGATCAATGCCGAGCATATCATCATAAGACCATGCGAAGACATCCACGAATTCCTTTTGCAATTCTTCGAGTTGTGCAAGCTCAAGCTCATCGAGGGTAACCCTTATCCTAATCTCGCACAGTTAGCTACTAGAACTGAGGTTAATAACAACAATATCTTCTTCATTAACCTGAACGCGGTTATGTTGTTTATTATTAACCTTATTTAGATCAGTTAAGAATTGTTCATTTGCAAAATCATCGTCATCAAAAGTTTGATTAGAATCCAAACAGTTAATTTAAGGCACTACAAGATACTCAAAATCTTTATTTATTTCATTGATAGGAAAAACAGCATTGAGAACCTCTTCAAAAGTGGACTCGATTACATTTGAATAAGGACAGACAACAGAATAATAAAAGGGGTAAACATTGGGATTAAGGGAGATTTTAGCAGGTAGAACTGGCGCAGTATGCCAGTTGAGGAGAGGTGTATTAGTAACTTTAATCAGGTGGGATGGATCCGGTGATGTAGTGCCTGAATGAACCATGCAGAGTGTCAGCCCCAGTGTCTGTAAGTTGAAAGAATCTTCGGAGTCACTTTCCTCAGTCTCTTCGGTATCTTTGACAAGCGGTTGTATATGGTGTTGGGAACTCTCGGCCCATGGGTAGCTATCTTGGAAGAAGATCTCCATTCCAGGCTTCATCTTCTTGTATATATGGTCATACCATGGTTCTGAAAAGTCGTAAAAGGGGAAGTCCCCACCCTCTTTGATGAATCGTTCGTTCAAGGAGTCACCTGGGATAGTCTGGATGTGGTTTAGTCTCCTCTTTGATCGAGACTGGCAGATCAATCTGAGCTCTTGTTCTGACGGTTGATACCCCAAACCACAGGGAGGAAAAGCCTTATTTAGTTCAATCGGCTCAAGTATTCCTTGTTGTCTTTGTCCTAGCCCCAGTTTGGGCATGAAGTGCATGTTTCTGAACATCTGGATCACATTGACGTTGCCATGAGGGTTGTATTCCTGACAAACTCTTTCTTTGAACTCGTCCCCTGCCGGGAGTAGAAGTGGTTCGACTCGCAATCCTAATAGGATCATATCATTTAACCCGTGTTGTATCTCAAGGATCGGACTACTTGTACTTGCACCATCGGTATTATCGTCATCGCCCAAGATGGTAATGACCCGTCCATCGGTGAAGAACTTTAATTTCTGATGGAGTGAGGAAGACATGCCCTTGATACTGTGGGGCCAAGGTCGTCCTAGTAATAGGTTGAAACAGGCTGGGATGTCAATAACTTGGAATTCAACGACATGGTTTATAGGGCTAGACCCTATTACAAGCTTTATGGATCCCATTACCTCTCGACGGGTATTATCGTAGGCACGAACAATGGTGGAAGTTGGAGCGAGGTCACTTTCTTTCAGGCCTAAACATTTGAAGGTTCTTAGTGGGCAGACATTCAGGGCGGATCCATTATCGACAAGAGAGAGTGGCACAGCCTTCCCCATAACTTCGATGGAGATGTTGAGTGCATGATTGTGGTTCGGCCCAATCTTGGGGATTTCTTCTTCGAAAAAGGATAGCATTCAGGTAGAGGTCAAGGATCCGACCAAATTTATCGCTTCTTCTGGTGTGGTAGAAGGATGAACTGTGGGTCCAGTGAGCAACTTGATTAAAGCATTTCTTTGTAGCTGAGAAGACATGAAAAGCCCCCATAGAGTGATGTTAGCTTGAGTTTTCTTTAATTGATCGAGGATCTGTCTCTCCTCGAGGGTCATCTCTGGCATAGGCAAGTTTTCCACACCCCTCCCCTTATCATTGGCTGGTAGTGAGTTTGGGATCTGTTAATGCCTCCCTGATCTGGTCATGTGATTTACTGAAGAAGGGAAGAACATGAACCATTTTTCCTCATCGATCTCGGGTTATTCTACCACCTTATTTATTTCTTCGAGGAGTTCTTTAAATGATATCATTCCACACATGTCGGGTCGGTTTTCTCGGAAGCTTGTTCTTCATTCGAATCTCCAAATTCTTCCCCCCATCCGGTGGCAACAATTATGTCTTTCCATATAAAGTCGATGCATTCCACAACTTCAACGGCCTCTTAATATAGGTCTTCCCAATCTGTGGGGATGTGTAAGGGTGAAGGGACCAGGTGCCCCTGTAGCTTCAAAGCATCAAGTAATTCGTTCATACTGCAAATGTTATCGGTTTGCCTAAATAATTCTGCCATGATCCGGACGACATCATCCAAGATGATTTCATCGGTTGGTATTACCCATCTATCTGACTCTCAAGCCCATTTTCATGCTTCCAAGAACAGCATACTGAACCTCTAGCAATCAATGACCATCTGTGAGGTCAATTTCAGCCCGAACTCTAGGAGTTGGTTTAACACCTCTGATAATTCCATGCTTCCATTTTCAGAACGGGTACGGACATCGATGCATGCTCTGGTAAGGAGTGACAGTACCTGATCAGTGAGGCTAGTAAGGTGTAGGAGGAAATATGGGCAAATTTGGAGAGGTTTAGGAGAGTATATGGGTGGGATTTGAGTTGAAGGATCGAATTATGGGTTCTCTTCTAAGAAGATAGCATTGGTATGATTTGGAAGTGGGTTGTGAGTAGTGTTTAGCTTAGGATTGGCTGGTGGGGCGATGGTACCCCAGTCAATTAGACCTTGGATTACATTTCTGAGGTGAAAGCATTGGTCGTTGGTATGGCCAACAGTTTGGTGAAAGGCGCAGTGAGCATCTGCCTTGAAGTTTCTTGGGAGTGGATTTGGTAATGGATGGGGGTCCAAAGGTTTGATAAGGTTTCGGCTTAACAAGGCTTGATAAACTTTGGAGAGGGGAGCATAGAGCTAGGTGTATTCCTTTTGGACTGGGACAGGGCAGCTTTCTGGTGCCCATGATGTGGTTGGTTGAGAAATGTTGTTGACGATTGAGACTGCAGCACTGGCAGGCTTGTCATATTTTCTGGGGGTGAATTATTCGGACACCTTCTTTGGTTCAACTTCTGTGTTGGCAAGACCTTCCTCGATTTTTACTCATGCTTCTCTAAGATCTAGAAAATAGGGATAGTATTGTCCTCCCATCGTTGCTCGAACATGGGGTAAGAAGTTCTTCTTCACTATGCTGATTTGTTCTTCCTCGGAAGGTCGATTGGTCATGGTTGCTGCCTTTTCCCTCCATCGGGTGATGAAGTTACTGACTGATTCATCAGGGTTCTATTTGAGCAACTCCAAATCACGGCGGGTGACCTCAAGCTCTTTATTGTATTTGTACTGCGACATGAATTCTCGAGCCACATCCTCCCAACTATGAATTCTGGACTCTTCGAGAGATAAAAACCATCGGAGGGCGCTATCCTTCAAAGTTTGCTGAAACAATTGGGCCATCACTTCTTCAGAATCCCCTATTAGAGTCATGGAACGGTGATAACTTCGGAGATGAACAATCGGGGGGTCCACTTCCTCTGAATTTCTCGATATTTGGCATCTTAAACTTCTTGGGTAACCTTGCTTTAGGATAAGGAGAGATATGGGTGTAATCCATGTAATTTCCTGAGATTCTGACTTGGTCAAACTTCTTGGTGAGCATATTGAGGTCCTCTTTGACTTTGTTCAATTCTTCTTCTTTTGGGTTAATGACCATAGGTAAGTTAGCCCCATGCTGGGCAAGATTTGGCATCGGAAGCTGGGCAAGCGGTGGCCCATTAGCAGGAGGGGCACGTGGAGCGTGCTGATACTCTTCGGGAACCCAGATAGGCTCGGGTGGATCCATAGCGTGAGGAAATAGGGCCTCGAGCTATTGAGGAATGGGAACCTAGTTTCGTTGCATCTCTCGGACCTTGGTTTGGAGGTTGTCAATCTTGGACACAAGCTGAGCTAGAACTACCGTCAGATCCGGCTACACAACGGGTACTTGATCTGTGTTCTCAATGGAAAGCGGATGGATTCTGACGGGCGTAACTTCGGGGTGACTTGACTGAAGACCTAAGCCAATAAGGAGCCAGGCCAAGGGCTTGCGATCGACCTTAAAAGGCGTAAAAAAGGATTTATTTTGAGAAAAAGGGATGAAAATTTTTTTGACACTTTTTTTTTCGAGATAGAAAGACAAAATATTTTTGGATTTTTGACAAAGAGAGGAGAAATATTTTTGGAATTTTGAAAAGGAAAAAAATGTTTTTGGAATTTTGAATAGAGAAAAAGGAATTTCCCCTTTGGAGGCGATCTCAGCATGATTATTATAATTATTATGTTTTCACTTGTATTAATTTTCCTAAATGCAAAATGAAATGTCGGACGGGACCCGAGCCTGGAAAAATTGGGTTTGTAATATATACAAAGCTATGGCTGGACTTGTGACTAGGCTCACGGACAGGGTCCCGTTTTAAAAATGTGCGAGAATTCGGGCGACAGGCCGACCCAAAATTTCGGTAGAGTTTCGGGCTGAAACCGACAATCTAACATGTGTGTCCTAGGGTTGACACTTATATGCGGGTATGCAGTTGGTTGGGTGAATTGGAATGGGTTCCCCCCTTTAGCGTGACTTCCACGATATACATCTTGCTCTTGCGGGAAATCGGTACGTGTGGAAAAGCCATTTGATATACCTGAGTGTACGTGAATTGCCTCACTATATACCTCGTGGGGATGGTACGTGTGAGAGAGAATTCGATATACTCGGCGTACGTGAATGAGTTCCCTGCGATATACCTCCCGTCATGACTTCGGTCAAGCGGTACGATGCGAGGGAACCGTTCGATATACGCCGAAGGTACTTGGCCAATGGAAGGTGAGAGTCATATCGCTTAGGCTAACTGCAACCTGCCGGGCCAGTGCCCATCACGAAGTGACCCTCCAGTTACTGGGTCAAATTTGGTCAATAGCAATGCTCTTTGGTGATGTCGTGTGAATCATGCATGATTCTTTTATTAGTATCTTATGAGAATGTCTTTCTTGATTATGTCAAACAGGGAGCAAAGCACAAGTACCAATGGTTCATCAAGTATGGGTGATGCGTGCAACATATGGATATATGCTATCCTAGGTGCATGTGGTGCGAAGTGTACATGGAGAATTTTCTACAAGTGTGTGAATAGAATCATAAGCATGAGGTACACATGAGTAGTAAAGAGGAACATGCAAAGTTGGGAAAAAACACAAGCAAACATAACATCCATGTAAATAGATTCTATCCCTCAAAACAATATAAGTCCCCAGCAGAGTCGCCACTATGGCCATCCCCGATCCCGATCCCGATCCTCACCG
This sequence comes from Sambucus nigra, assembly GCA_949130495.1. Classification (NCBI taxonomy): domain Eukaryota; kingdom Viridiplantae; phylum Streptophyta; class Magnoliopsida; order Dipsacales; family Adoxaceae; genus Sambucus; species Sambucus nigra. The sequence goes on along the minus strand of OX422214.1, from coordinate 414,653,086 downwards.
CCGGGGGGGGCAACAACGTGAGAGTGAGGATCCTTAGGTCCCGCGCGTCCCTCTCGGGAGCGCTTCGACCGACGTCATTTGAGGTGAGGTGGTAAATGTAGAGAGATTAGAGCCGCCAGTCTATTTTACTCAAAACAGACAAAAGAAAAGAGGAAGCCATCCCGAAGGACAGCATCCAAAGACATACTGGTGCACACGAAACCAAAATGATTCGAAAAGGGTCCGAAGGCTAAGTTACGAAATAGGAAGGAGCTAGGCACCCATTCTTCCCTTTCGATCTCTCATGGATTTTTGTTATCTTCCCCGAGATGCGTGTGCATGTGTATATATAGTGGAGATAGGAATCATCGACTTATACCATGGAAGAGGTAAAGCGAGTCATCCGTAAGAAGGTTTAAAAATAATATTAGAAAATAGGATTTATGCGATTATCCCCACGTTGATCGTTATGATGGAACGATAACGTATGTAGAATAATACGCTACTACGAACAAATATATATATATATATATATGTTTGTAGGTTAGAGAATGGAGGTTAGAGAAGATAGAAAATGAGAGAAAAAGTAAAAATAGTACTCGAGTCTTGGGTTTTACCCCGAGATGCCTACGTAGCCTATAGAAGCATCAAAGTCCACGTAGTTCACATACAAAACGAGGGGTGGGGTTTATCCCATAAATCCAATCGGGGGATTCTCTTATTTGTGTGTATGTGTGTGTGTAGTAAAAAGTGTTTTAGTTGTGAGAAAAGTGTGAGAATTCCCGTTTGGAATTTATGAGCAAACCCTATTTTTCTTGTTTTTTAGGTTTTTTATTTATATGAAAATAAGAGATGTGCAATAATACTAAGTAAAAAGTATATTATGATGTATGAGATGAAATAACAAAAGTGCTAAGTAATAAAACAAGTTATTGCGAATTTATGAGAATTTGAGGAGAGAGTTGAGAAAATTGGACCTTCTTAAAGGTCTTGAGCTTGATCTTGAATGTTGGAGAGCAGATCTTAGACTTGGATGATGATGGAGGATAGTTAATTCACCAAGTTTGATGAAAAGGATGATGAAAAGTGAAGGTTGGAAAGGGATTTGGGTGTGGAAACCACACTGTCTTCGAGAGAGGTTTTCTGGATTTGCTGAGAGTGATTTCTATAAGATCTGGGCTCTCTTTGCAAGTGAGGTCAGGCCTCCTTTTTATAGGCCCAGTGCATTGCAATTCGGCATAGCCCTGTTCCTGCCGTTCGGCAGGTGCGTTTAGACACATTGTCGATAGGTAGGGTCTGGGACCTGCCGTTTGGTAATGTCTTTCAGGCCTTTTCAGAAAATCGACCGCAGAACAGAAATCGTTGATCAGAATCGCACACGGGGTGAACCACTGGAAAGGTAATTCAGAGACCTTCGAAAGTCCTTGGACTGCTCCCGGGTCCGGGAGTTGACTTTGGGTCAAATATGGCTTGGAAGCATTCATCAGTCCATTGAACGGGGAATCGTCGGACGCAAACGGATCGTTCGTCCGCATGGTAAGTCTGAATCGTGTACGGAGCGGACTTTTGGAAATGTTAGGAGATGTAATTTGACATTCCAAAGAGTTTGATTAGGTTCGGAGAGTTGACTTTGGTCAACCGAGTGCTGGAAGCATTCAGTGACCTCTTAGAGTAAAACGGATTGTTCGTCCGTACCGTAAGTTAGAATCGCGCACAGAGCGGACCGTTGGAAAGGGGTTTCAGTTCCCTTTGAATATTCATTTAGTCTCAGTCAAGCTAAAGAGTTGACCTAGGTCAAACAGAGCCCAGGAACACCTAGTGGCCTCACGATTGAGTTTTGGGGGAAACAGGTCGTTCGTCCGCATGGTGAGTCGGAATAGCGTACGGGACAGACCGTTGAAAAGGGGTTTTAGTGCCCTTCGAAGATTCATTCAGTCTCATTTGAGCTGAAGACTTTGACTTTTGGTCAAACAGAGCCTGGGAGTGCCCGATGGCTTCTAGGTCAGTACTCGAGGTATGGCCGGGGTTTGTAGTGTTGAGATACTAAACTTGCGTTGCAACTCAAGCGATGAGGTAAACATTTCATATATCATCAAATTACTATCATTAACATAATTAAATAAACACAACTATATATTTATTGGACAATTTATTAATATGATTAGGTCATGATGATTACTTGCATGGCAACCATAAAAGGCATTGAGACGAAATATGGATGGTATTATATCTCATGCACATAGTGCAATAAAAAAATCCATAACATAAGAAGACCAATGTGGTGCGAAATTTGCAAAGCGAAATTTGCAATGTTAAGGTCAAATACCCAAGGTCGAGGTAATTAAATTATACTTATTTTCTAAGACATATGTAACGAAAACATACTTAAACTTTTTAGAGTTGAAGAATAGATTCCACTATAAGCTTATTAACATCGACATATACGTAAAATCATTCCTTACAATATGTAAAAACAGGTACAAGATACAATTCAAGTCGAAGATGACACATCTTACACAATATTCGTACTATTTGACAAGATGGCGGAGAAATTACTCCAAATCCTGTTAGCAGATGTACTAAACTTATCTAAGAATGAAAAGGTATGTAAATTTGGAAATTACAAAAAAATGTTCGCAGTTATAGGAAATGCATCAATCTTTCTTTAAATTCAAACAAAATTCTAACAACATGAGGAGATAGGAGGCGTGCTGAGAGTGCTCCAACGATTAGATGGGAACACACATTTTTTCCTGCTAAGACTCACTCACCGCAACTTAATATTTGGGTAAAAAAATTATACAGTTAACAACATTCTTGAGGAAAATGTCATGTCATAAAAAAATATTCAGCAAGATTCTGGAAATAGGGTCAAATATCCATAATTTACTAATAAAAATAGTAAGAAAAATTAATTATACTTATGTTTCTACTATTACTTTCATCAGGGTATATAGATTGGTAATGAGGAATGCAAAAGGACAAATGCCGATATGAATGTAAACTTTCTTCCTGAAGCAACATCGGATTCAATGGTCTCTACCCCAAAACATTACAAGGAAGACTCGAACAATCACCCAAAAGACGAATCAAAGAGGCTGAAAAGAACAAGGTAAATCCTATTAAATATAGAAAATTGAACTACTTCTTATTTAAAAATCAGTATTTCCTCTTTCAAACTACAACAAACAAATTTTGCTGCTACACATTAAAACAAATTAAGCTTTTATGGAAAAATATGAAATTAAATGTAAATTCTCTTATATATATCTTTAAATATATTTTAACAATTATCATAATACGAATACAATTATTAATATTCATAGATGATCATCCTACATATTAGATCACATTTTTTTAATATAATGACTTTCAGGAACAAAGGAAAGGTGGAGGACTAATAGTCTATCACACGCATGGGTAAAATATATGCAATTGCATATGAAGATCATGGGAAATAAAGTGTTTGGATCGACCACCTACTCTTATAGATTCTTATTGAATGCTAAATTTTGTTTATCGATTTTATAATCTGGGAATTCATTGGATATTGATGTCTATTCACTAACTACCTTAAATGATATGTACCTCTTTTTACATTTACGTCTTGCATACTACTTATCATATGGGATCGTGAGCTTCAATTGAAGACATACACGCGTATAAAATTTGGAGAAAATAACGCCTAATTTTGGTTATATTTGTATTTACTTGTTTATGACTATTTAGGTCTTATATCATAATTTTATTACTACTAGACCAAAACTTCGTATTGATCCGAAGGCTGCCCCTGGAAAAAAAAAGTTGTAACCAGACCTCACTAAACAAAGCTTACTGTTTAGGGTCGAAATTGCAAAACATATGAAGATATATCCATTACAAAGGCATGTATACATATTTCGTTACATTTCATTTTTTGTAATAATAAAAATTTGATGCATACATGGCAATGCAGTTTTGTAACAAATGTTGTTTTAGTAAAGCTTACTAAAAAAGTCTTGCTATTGACATGAATTAAAGTTACCTTCCTCAAGACAATTCATCAGGTACGGTCGCAAACTCGAAGGATTACATGGAAGTCTCGGACAATAAAGCATCTTGGGAATCTAAGGATTAAATTAAATAAGTAATCCGTGTCACCTCTAATAGTTTACCATATCACATCTTTACAAAAGATCTACTTAATACGGTGTGAACTCGTGTTCTAACTGCAATTTTACTTCTTTGTGTTTTTTATGTCTTCAAATTCCTTTCAAATACAACGGTGAAATTTTGATTTACACAAACCCTGACGGCGGTGATGAGTCGGGTGATTCTCATGGTGTATATGAAATTGATAAAGTTGGTGAAGGTAAAGCTAATATTTCCTTTTGTTGTGAAAAATATGAGACAAAGGAATTTGAGTCTGTTTATGAGTATTATACCAGCATTGGTTGACTACTCTCTTAAGGAAATCTTGTTAGTTGTATTGAATCCGGTAGATGTGTTAGTCTTATGTTTCTTGGAAGCTTTATGGGTTCTCGGTTAATAGGGTTTTTGGGTCGGGTACGAATATGGATTTGTCCAGGTTTAGGTTCGTTAATGCAGATCATCTTCACTTCAATTTACATGATATGGAGGTCAGTTTCTCACCTACACTAGTTTTGAGTTATTTATAATATTTTGAGCTATATAAGAACTCCCCTTCTATTTTATATTAATTTGAGCCATTGTATTTTATATCCCAAGGAAAGGAGGAGGTGGTTTCAAGTAGTCAAAAGGCCTCACTCATATTTACGACTTCTATGCAGCGAAACAGGTTGTTATAACTCAAGTCAGTTGTGTAAACGTCTATATATATTTTGTATTACTTCCTTTTTCTTTTACATTATTGTACTGAATATGTTGACTTTTAAACATACTTAGTGTAACTTGGCATTGCATTACTTATATTTTATCGATATACTTTTCGATAAAATATGACACTGGTATAGGCTTAGTTAGCTAAATGCAGGTAAAATAATACTTCAAGACATAAATGTGTGACACCCCGCCTAATCAAATACCGGGTGATCAATCATATACCAAATTAAAACAAGAGTCATATATGGTTCATTCTCAGCATCACTGTCGAAAACCAATTTAATTACTAATAACCTATTAGGCTGGCATCAAAATTTTAATTAACTAATCTTTTTAATCAAACCATCAAAGTAAAAGAATCACACAGTTTATGTATATGAACTAAAATAAAATAAAATAACTGAACACTCGGTTTTAACATAATACAACCAAATCGAATGCCGTACTAAAAAGGCAGTGAAAGAATAAATAAATACAGTTGGGCTATCGGCTCGAATGTTTCTACAGTACCTCCTATCTAGATTACAAGGATATAAGCGTCTACAGTAAACCTTAATGCATCCACAACTGCTTCAGCAAACGTCTGATTCGAAGTAATCATCATCCAGGCGTCCCTGTGTCTGGACACCTATATATATATATAGCAAAAGAGGGGAAGAAAATAGAAAAATGGGTCAGAGCCCGAGTTTGAAACTATTTTGCAAGTGCATAAAAGCCATATTTAAAAATATGAAATTTTCTCATATTTAAATTGGTATCGCACTCCCATTAGATACCCCTCACCCCTCTTCTAATAGTGCACACCTATCGCATACCTAATAAACAACCTAGTTAAGCTACCCTGCCTAACTAATCCATTTCCCGCAATCTCTGAAAACCCCATTAACCCGAGTACTAAGGGCTAAACTTTTCCCCATTCCCAACATTGTGCTACGTTCGTGCGTGAGGTTTCTCGCAAAGCGAAATCCAAACAAGGGTCCCCCACGATACACTACTACCTGGCAATGTTGATCATCGAGATCCATTAGGCCCTCAGCACATGACGCGTATATATATAGCTCGTATAAATATATACACAATAGATAGTTCTTACTAGAACCTATAATTCATTTTCATATAAATCCGGATATAAATTTACCGGAAGGAGAATGTCAGCTTATCATTCTCTTCACTTTACTCAAGTCAATTATATATAATATATCGTCTTATATACACGCAATATATATACACAACAAGTATCATTACACCTATCACAGTCATAAGTACAATAACCATCCCTCTGAGCTATAACTCGAGGATGCAGTCTCATAGTGCCTATCCAAATCCGAGTTTACTACTATACCACGGTACCAAGCCAGACTTACTCATGGTCATGGTAAAAATACACAACGGTTGAGGCGGTCATGTTCCCTCTACAAGTGGAGTACACACATCGGACTCGAACGCAAGACGATATGACCTGGGGATATACTCTCCCTGATCCTCAAGCCAGGGGATTCACCCACATCGCGCAACCTCCCTGGATCTCACTAGAGAAAATATATAGTCTGGTTGTTCTAACCCTACGCCTAGGCCTGTAAATAGGGCTGGGTGAGCCGGGCTTTGGATAGCTCGGGCTCGGTCCGAAATTTCTTAGTCATTTCCCAAGCCCGGGCTCTGCCCAAATTGAAATGAGAACCATAGGCTCAGGCTCGGCTCACCAAACTCACGGGCTTCGGGCCCATTTTCGGACAGGCTCGTTTTGAAATATGAAAAACGTTTTAATTTGGAAAATATTTTAATTTAAGAAAATCACCTTATTCTTTTAGTTTAAAAATGTTGATAAAAATCAGCACACTTTTTTAGTTTAAAAAAATCAGCACACTTTTAGTTTAAAAAGGTTAAAAAAATAACACACTTTTTTAGTTTAAATCAGCACACGTTTAGCATACACACATAATATAAATCAGCACACTTTTTAAGTTTAAATCAGCACACTTTTAGCACATACATAATATAAATCAGCACACTTTTAGTTTGAATCGGCACACTTTTTTAGTTAAAATCAGCACACTTTTAGCACATACATAATATAAATCAGCACCATTTTAGCTTGAATCGGCACACTTTTTTAGTTAAAATCAACACACTTTTAGCACCTACATAATATAAATCAGCACACTTTTAGCTTGCATCACAAAACAGTTGACAAAAAGTGGGGGAAAATGGACAAAACAGTCCTTACATCGCTAAAACAATACCGTGTCCAAAACAGTAGACAAAAAGTGGAAAAAAAATGAGCACTTTAGACAATAAACTATCAATTCTTGCGTCCAAAACACAACTAAATCAGCACACCTAAATCAGCAGAAACTACCCAGCTCCTCACCACACGAATCATTCCTTCGAGATGGTCAAATCTGAAAATGGATAAAAAAATAGCTGTCAATAAATAAAGAAGAAGTTAAAGCATAACAGTTAATAAAAAATAGTAATCAATTAAAAAAGAATAAGTTCAAATATATGACCGAATCACAAACGTACCAAAAAATGCAGAATCAACTTCCTCCTCAAATTCAGTTTGCACGGGTGCATTTTGAATCCAATCTTGAGTGCAAATTAATGCTTCAATCGTAGAAGGAAGTAAAGAACTATGAAATGGGCTAAGAACATGACCGCCGGTGCTAAAGGCACTCTCAGATGCAACAGAAGATACTGGAATAGCTAGAATATCACGTGCCATCCTCGATAAAATAGGAAACTTGGAAGAACTATGCTTCCACCATTGTAAAACATTAAATTCATCATTTGTATTTTTGCTAAGGTGAAGCTTTTCTTCCAAATAGACATCCAACTCCGACTTACTGTGTGACATATCTTCCTCTTCACTAAACTTGTAAAAATCTTCCATAAAATCCATTTTTTTTAAAGTGTAGATGAGGTACCACTAGACATATCATTCCTTTCTTTGTCATTTTCATTCATCTCTTCCAAATGAATGGAAGCTTAATATGAAGCCTTGTACTCATCAAAAAGATCTCTAAAAACATTATCGACACGAGCCATCAAACTATCAACCATCGAAGAACCATAAATCCTACTATAGAAAAACTTCAAATACTTATCTTTAAATCTTGGGTCAAGGATAAGAGCAATGGAAAGTAAAATGTTTGGTTCTTTTTCTCCCCAATATTTCTCAAATTTTACATGCATGTTCAAAGCCATTCGTCCAAGCAAAGAGTTTAAATCCAAAGAAGTTTCACGCAACAATATTAAAATTTGATAGACCTCGCGAAAAAAGATATTTGCAGTACAAGAATTAATTGACGAAAACACTTTTGTCACAATAAAAAAAGCCTCCAAAAATTGACGAACAATTTCAGCTTTCTCCCAATCCTCCGCATTTGGTGGATTTTTAAAATGCGGGTCACGTGTTTTCATACGATCATATGCTTTTTTATAATGCAATGCATCCCCAAGCATCAAGTATGTTGAATTCCATCGCGTGGGCGCATTAATAACTAACATCTTACCCCGAGGAATACGTTCTTGGTCGGCATATTTCAGGAATCCAAGTTTCCTTCTACCGGACCCTTTAACATATTTAACTGCATTTCGCACTCTACGAATGGAATCTTTAATATCATTTAATCCATCTTGAACACACAAATTTAAAACATGCGCCCAACAACGTACTTGAATATGTGCACCACCAAGAAATAACAATCCTCGAGAAGAATAATGATCCGCAAGATTTCTAACAATAACATCATTAGCGGTATGATTGTCCATTGTAATGGTGCATATCTTTTCAATATTCCACTCAAGCAAGCAACTTATGATGACATCGGCAAGATTTTCGCCACTTGCTTGCATATGCACCATTACAAAGTTTACAATTCTCTGATGCAACTTCCACCCATTATCAATGAAATGAGCTGTTAGTTCTAAAAAGGATAAATCTTGACGAGATGTCAAGTGTCGGTTGTTAGACAAATTCGTGGACATTTGCTTAATTGCAACAGACCCGTCAAAATGTCTTTTTCCTGTTTGTAATGTTTCATGCAATCACTCCTCACTGTGGATCGAGAATTAAATTGATACTTGGGGTATATACCTAGAATATACTTTTGAAAAGCAGGGTGTTCCACAAAACTAAAGGATAGTTCTGCGCATATGACAAGCTCACTCAAGTCTTTCTTAAAATGTTCTTGGTCAAATTTCCATGGGACAAGAGTACAATCTTCCCCCGATTTCCCTTTTTCAAGATTGAGAACACTTTGGGACGTATCTCCTTCGATGGGATTTAATTTGTTATAACTATGACACAATCTATTATCAATATGGCGAAGTAAATGGGTGGTTCCACCCTTGCTTGGACAAGAAAATAATTTATTACAATAATTGCACTTACATTATTCACGTTCGCCCGGCTTAGGGGGGACCTTTGAGAAATGCAACCACACTTTAGATCTTGTCTTCACTTCTCTTTTTCTCTTATCACCCATACTTGAATCAGGTAGATCGCTAGTAGGATTGGTATTAGAATTATTTGCATCGACTTCATTGTTTGCATACGACATCTACAAAATTGAGTATATATAACAAGATAATTAGAATTTATACCATAAAAATTATACAAAATTGAGTATATATAACAAGAGTAATTCATACCTCAGAATTTGTCGTTTTGAACTCTACGAATATTAAGTTTTGCTAATAATGATCCCTATCTAAATTGTAATGCAAGTTGCAATTATAATCTGCAAAACACAAAACCATATATGTTAAAAACATCAATGTTAAAAACATATCTATTAAATTTAGATATATCTGCAAAACCATATCTATTAAACAAACCATATCAGTTAAACAAACCACATCTGTTAAAAATAAAAATAAAAACATATCTGTTAAACAAACCATATCTGTTAAAAACAAAACCATATATGTTAAACAAACCATATCTATTAAAAACAAAAAAAAACATATCTGCTAAACAATCCATATCTGTTAAAAACAAAACCATATCTGTTAAAAATATTAATGTTTTTAACATAAAAAAACAGTGGCCTGCATACATCTTCATAAGAAAATGAAACGTTTAGATCAGCACAGCAGCGGCGGTTAAGTAACTAGGTTTTTTTTTACCAAATGTGTAGATCAACACAGCAGTCGCGGTTAAGAAACGTGTAGATTAGCATAGCAGCGGCGGTGACGGATCAGTAGCGGTGGCGGCAGATCAGTAGCGGCGGTTAAGAAACGTGTAGATCATCACAGCAGCGGCGGTGGCGGATCAGTAGAGGTGGGGGCAGATCAGTAGCGGCGGCAGCGGTTAAGATCTAGGGTTTGTAAAATGAGATGGGGCTTTTCTCCACCAGAACAAGAGAAAGAGAGAGAGTTACGAATTAGTGTGTTGTTTAGTGGTGTAAATGAAAATGAGTGTGTTGTTTTTTTACCCCTTTTCTGCTATTGTAAAATGACGAAATAGTCACCACCAGTTAACTCTAGTAATGAATTTTTAATAAGGGGGACTAAAAGGTAAATATACCTAATTATATACATAATTATATATATTTATATATTTATAAATATATATATATATGAGTTCGGGCCGGGCCAGGCCCAAATCGGGCTTTATACAGCTATGCTCAAGCTCGGCCCGAATTTCAAACGGGCTTCAAAATTTGGCTCAAGCTCGGCTCAGCCCAAACTCACTTAAAGCTCGACCCAAATTTAACGAGCCGAACGTACGGGCTTCGGGCTTTCTCGGCTCAATTTACAGGCCTACCTATGCCAAAGTAAAGCCCGTGGAACCACCCTCTAAAATACAAACATATCAATCACACACAGATATATATGTTTTTCTGTATCATATTATATATATTGTAACAACATCGTATATATATATATATATAACTTATATCACTTCTCAAATATATATGGCTATAATTGCCAACTCATATAGCAATAGCCAAACCCAAATGCTCCCATTCGTAATAGTATAAGTATTTACACACTTAAAGTTCTAAATCCATAAGTATTCTCTCACTTCATATATAACTCGTACCTTAATCACTTTTGAGGATTTATATACTCTCCGAATATACCAATTCGTACTAACTAGATAAGTATACTATCAATCTATCTTAATTTCCATAGGTATCGCACCACCTATAATAACCATCGTCAATAAACGTATCTAGTAACTGCTAAATCATCTTTAGCTTATATCCCAAATTATATCCTAGTCACCTCGTAGGATTTTCTCAAACGTAATCGGTATATAATTACATTTTCTATGCGTACTATTATCTATATATAATCACCGCCGAAATAATTCCCCGAGTGTTACTCATCCCGAACACCCTTAAATTAGTGAGTCCTAGATTTTTTTTTTCAATTAACCCAAGGTATACTTCTCACTCCAATAATAATTTAGAAGTCCCCACTCGATTTTTGGGAACCCCAACTATATATCTCCATAATTTAGTTTTCCCCAAAATACACATTTAGTGCAACACCATATTGCACCTTCCTAGTCCTTAAATAAATTCCCTTAAATGGGATAGGTATGAATTTCCCTTATTTGGATATTTATTTCCTCAAATAAATAGGCTAGGATTAATTAATTTGGGAATTTATCCCTTATACAAAACATAGGCCGAAATTGCCAAAATATCTGTAGGGTCGATCGATCGACCCCTGGCCGTCGATCGATCGATCAAACATAACAACTTCTTCTCCGAGAAGCTGTTTCGGCCATTAAAGCTTCCCCCAAGCTTCTAAATCCTCTCCTAACATCTTCTAACCTCAATCAACAACATATACACACCTAAAAAGGGTTCTAATCATCCTAGAACCCATCACCAACAACTAATTTTAATTAATTCCTAAGTTTCTCCAATTTGATATTATCCGGGGTTTTTCCATTAAACTTCCAAAAAACCTATTTTGATTCATGAAAACCCATACCAAAAATCTTTGTGGTTTATTACTACCAACTATAATATGAGATTTATTCTTGGAAAGAAATAAGCAAGTAAACACTTTCCTCGTGGATAAAATCCGACGACCTCGAGTCGAATCCCGCGGAGTTTGGTCGGAATCTCCTTTTTCCTCTCCCTTTCTTCTCCTCTTTCTTTTCTCTCTTTTCTTTCCTTCTCTTTCCCTCTCTCGTGCCTTATATAAGAGAGAAATAAGGGTTTACCCCTTTAAAACCCAAAAATGACTCGTTTACTCAATTGCGAGTCCCTATTAGCCTAAAATATCTCAGAACCTAAACACTACCCCGGATGCTCTATTCTGACTATCTCGGCCATTACGAAACCAAATGCGCACTCGAAATCTCTATCTAAGTCACTTAAATACAATTCACTAATTAAACCCTACACATCTCAATACTTCCAATTAAAATTTTATCCTTTGTCTCTTTACCCGACTGCGATATGTAATTAAAATAATCCAACTCATTTACTTAGTCTCAAAAGTAAATGTAACACACACCGGTAATAATCAAATGTTCATAAATCCCAAAATTACTATTCACATAATTTCTCCTAATCTCCAAATTACGCCCACTTATGAAATTTAATTATCCCTAAAAGTGCGGGGTGTTACATACTTCCCCCCTCACAACGGAATTTCGTCCTCGAAATTCGGATATAACCTACACCACCAACCTAGGATCGCTAATTACACTACATCCTAGTACACCAAAGTCTAAAGGTACTAACACAATGGTCCCCTACCATATTCCACCTCTCTCAAGGCGTATTCTTTAACGTACTTGCTTAACCATAAGCTTATCTAAATCTCCATATGCTAAAATGCTACCTCGGTCATAAGGTTGACTCTAACGTCCCTTTGCAACTAGTGCTTTTATATCCGCATGTAAATAAAATGAGCCGATAACCACCGCTCTAAGTTATCAATCCCATCGGAGATTCATTATTCTAAGCGTTCACTCATCTACATCGGAACATCTAATTTCCCTCAAAAAAGAGACTACACTAGCGCTTGACTATTCGCGTCAGTCTTCTCGCTTATATTAGGTGTGCTAACTCTTATTTCACAAATATACTTAGATCATTGCGTACCTCCTACAATGTTTCATCCAACCCATTCCAAAACTAATTTAAATTAATTCCTAAGTCTCTCCAATTTGATACTCTCCGGGGTTTATCCGTTAAACTTTCGAAAAACCCGTTTTGATTCACGAAAACCCATCTTGAAATTCTTTGTGGTTTATTACTACAAACTATAATATGATATTTATGCTTTGAAAGAAATAAGTAACTAAACACTTGCCTCGTGGATAAAATCCAACGACCTCGAGTCGAATCCCGCGGAGTTTGGCCGGAATCTCCTTTTTCCTCTCCCTTTCTTCCTTCCTTTCTTCTCCTCTTTCTTTTCTCTTTTTTCTTTCCTTCTTTTTCCCTCTCCCATGCCTTATATAAGAGAGAAATAAGTGTTTACCCCTTTAAAACCCAAAAATGACTCGTTTACTCAATTGTGAGTCACTATTAGCCCACAAATTCCCGAACCTAAACACTACTTCCGAATATATATTCTGACTATCTCGGCCATTTCGAAACCAACGGCGCACTCTAAATATCCATCCGAGTCACTTAACTATAATTCACAAATTAAACCCAACACATCTCAATACGGGTTTTCCAATTAAAATATTATTCTTTGTCGCTTTACCCGATTGCGACATGTAATTAAAATAATTTAACTCATTAACTTAGTCTGAAAAGTAAATGTAACACACACCGGTAATAATCAAATGTTAATAAATCCCAAAATTACTATTCATAGAATTTCTCCTAATCTCAAAATTAGGCCCACTTTTGAAATTCAATTATCCTCAAAAGTGTGGGGGTGTTATAAAACGTTTCTCAAAAAATTCAATCCAGTGGCTGCAGATGCATTTCAAAGGTATGGAGAAAATATCTTGATGTTATACTGTGACACCCCGCCTAATAAAATACCGGGTGATCAGTCCTATACCAAATTAAAACAGGAATCCCAGTTGGATCATCCTTAGCATCACTGTCGAAAACTTTTTAAAACTTACTAACCACCTAGTATTCCAAAAATTGGTGCCAATTTTAACTTTTTAATTAAACAAAACAACACATGCGGAATTAAAATATAAACCATTCACACAAATGAATGAAATTAAATTGAATAATAATTACACAACTTGCTGAATAAATCACCGGCCACCAAATAAATAATCCAATACAAATATTCAACACCTGAATGAATTACACCTGAAAACTGTACCGAGAAGTCTGGGCTACAAGCCCTAAATAAAACTGAGACTGATACAAGATTCCTACTCTAGGAATGAATGAATGATGCGTCTAATCCAAACTCCTGCTAGCATCCACATATGTCGCAGCTCCGTGTCCCTGGAATAGAATATCAATCCTGGCGTCCATGTGGCTGGACACAAAAAAGGTTTTGAAAATAGTTTTATAGCAAGGGTTAGAACCCAAAACATTTTGAAAATATTTAGCAAGTGAATTAACTACAGTAATTTAAAATGCATGAATGCGCTTCATATTTAAGTTAGTGTCGCACTCCCTTGTGGACATTCTCACCCCTCCACTATTGTGCACACCTACCGGTTACCCTAACCCCACCTAGTTGTACTACCCCGTTCAACTAGTCCTGGTATAACCATCCCTTGCCATACTACTCTAACCCGAGTATAATGATTCTTAAAATATAAGTTATCTCACAATTAACTTACTTAATTTCTCTTAAATATTAGCATATAACCGTGTCACTAGTTATATAAAGTAAATACATCACACACTGTATTATTACCCGTATATAATATTTACTACCATTATATATGTACCTTTACCACAATATCCACACATATAATATACGTACATCCATCCCTTCGAGTATACCCTCGCCGGATGATTCCCTCTAAAATGCTATCTCACTAGGTATGCTCACAAAACCTAGTTATCCAAGTTGGAATCGCTCACCAACTTGGCCCAAAATATAAACGTAGTGGAGGCGGTCATATTCCTTCCCTGAAAGTGAGATACATCCCTCACCCATATATACCGGACGCTTTGACCTGGGGATATACTCGCCCTACTCCTCAAGCTAGGGGATTCACCCACATCGCGCAACCTCCCTTGATAGCATTAGAGTATATAAATTGAATAAATATCTAGTCACTGATATTTAATATCACACACAATATATACACGTATATATATATATATATATATATATATATATACTATCACTACACCATATATATATAATATAAACCCCGACTTTACCGTGTACTCAAAATCCCGTACACTGCCTGTAATTTAATATCACACACAATATATGAACACGTATATATATACTATCACTACACCGTATATATATAATATAAACTTCGGCTTTACCGTGCACTCAAAATCCCGTACACTGCTTGTAATTTCCTGAGTCTGTGGCCCGACTCAACGTAATTAATTTTCTCACTTAATAATTTATGATCCTCCCGAGTCTATGTCCGACTCTAATATAATTAATTCATGCCTCAATTAATATAATACTTTCCCCGAGTATGTGGTCCGACTCTAATTAAGTTAATTAATACACCCATTAATTTAATACCTCCCCGAGTCTACAATCTGACTCTAATTAAATTAATTAACACACCCATTAATTTAATACCCACCCGAGTCTACAATCCGACTCTTATTTAATTAATTTACACGTTAATTAATAACCACAAATCTGAGTCTGTGGTTCGACTCTAATATAATTAATTTATACCAAACTCCGGGTCTACAACCCGACCCTAAACTAATTAATTACAATATCAATTAATTTAATAACTTGGTGTCACCCAACCATTATTCCCGGACTCACTTACTTAGCCCGTAACTTAATATTTCTCGAGTCTTTATTCCTATCACAAGGGAACACACAATAGGCATTCACAACCCAAGTAATCCTATAAAACAATAGGTATTTACACAACCCAATTCTTCATACTTGTACGTAATATATTCCTCTCTAATATTCACCGTACTTGTTTGCTTTACTAATTTATTTCACCTTCGTATTAATTCAAGTATTCACACAACTATAAGGGTCCTAGTTACCCCTTGTTATATCAATTCAGTAGTTGCCCTTGTTAACCCACTGACCTAACGAATTTAAGCTCGCTCACGCTTTTTCGTAATTATATTCTTATCATCTCGAATTAGAGTACGTCACAATCAAGCCTATGAATATCCACCTTAACTCTCTCACAAAATTAAAGTTCAACACTCAATCATAGACCTACTTTCATATCATTATTCCATCAATATATTTCATCAAGGTCCCAAACACTTCCCCGATAAAATTTTAGACATTTAAGGCTAAAAAAGAAAAATCTCAAATTTTCTGGTAGATTAAACACCCTCTAATAAAATTTCGATTTCTCCCTCTACATTACTCCGATTGATCTGATTACAAGTTCATTGGATAGCTAAGAGAAATATCTTTCCAGTAATGTATGGTTCACACTCTAATTCGAAGTAGAATTCAAATCTCACACGTTTAAAGTCACGTCAAAATTATGGCAGATTACTATGTTGACAGATCAAACACCCTGTAGTAAAATGTCGATTACTCCCTCTACATAACTCCAATTAATCTGATTCCAAGTTCATTGGATAGCTAAGAGAAATACCGTTCCAGGCATGTATGGTTCACACTTCAATTCGAAGTACAACTCAAATGGAATACGTTTAAATTTGTGTCAAAAATTCTGGCAGGTTGACATCTTGTGTTCATCAATTAAACCCTAAGTCATTCAAGATTCATGTTCTTCATCCAAGAACTCATGAAGATTACATATTAATCATCAATTATATTCAAATTTCATTTTATCTTTACTTAGGGATATATAATACACCTATTTCTTACTTTTAATCTCATTCAATAGCTACATGAACAAAAACCCCATTTTTATACGCATTTATCCCCAAAACGAATTTTGGTTTACACATCACTATGATATGAATTGATTATCATCAATTTAGAGATCACAACAGTTAACCACTTGCCTGTAAGTGTTCGTAGTGTCTGATCCGTTGGCGTAGTCCCTCAATTTGGCTCCAAAATCACCAAATTGGCTTTTGCTAAGCTTTCCCCCAATTTTCCTCTCAAGCCCTAGGCTTAGAATTGTGTTGGCTGCTGATTTCCTAATCCCTCACTTAGGTTAAAACCCTCAATCCCGTTTTTCACCTAATGGGCTTAATTAAAGTGGCCCAACTCACCCCGTGTGGGCCCAGCTATGCCCAAAAATATCCCGAGACCCAATTACTACCCCCGGGTACTCTTTTCTGACTATCTCGACCCATCCGGACACAACCGCGCACTCAGAATTGGCATTCCAATTAATTTATAAAAATCCTTATCTCACACCCAATTTAGTCTATACCGACTCCTGGCTGGGATAAGTGCATACCTCGTCATTAATACCCGAAATGACGCGATTAAATTATTACTATTCACTTAGTAAATAAATTTCCCTAAACATTAACCATTCACTCCCCGATTAATATTTAAATATATATATATTGCCATAATTAATTCAATTAAAATTACAACACACAAGTAATTTAAAATTCCCGAATTAATTACATATTAAATGTACAAAAATACGGGGTGTTACATACTTCCCCCCTTACAAAGGAATTTCGTTCTCGAAATTAAGATAAACCTAGTGTTCCAATATTCACATATTACTCACTAGTCATGTGCCTCCAAGCCCGCTATATCTATCCCATCCGCTTCTAACCATACGTTACACAAGTATGCATTTAAAATTTGCCAGGGCGCACATACACCCTATACCCGCGCTTAACCGCACAAAATTTGCCTTAATTAACCCGGGTGCCCATACACCATATCCTCGCGCTCTACCGCACGAAAGTTACCCGACTATGCTAGTCGTAACCCGTAATATAACTTCGAATCCCGTAATCATATCACATATATAAATATATATATATACATATATATCTACTGCCCGGGTACCCAACCCATGTGCTAACGTCCAAACATCTCCCCATAAATACTTGTCTCTCAACACAAAAGTATATATGCTTACCCTTATGCTACTAAAGACAACATAAAATACCGCGCCCTTACTATCACTAGTCCTAGCGCAAAGTAAACCCCGAGCTATCTCTCTTTGCTCGAAAATAAATCTAACCACCCTGATTCACTTCAGTAAACATCCCCACTTATCGGGATAAAATGTGAGAACACAAAACTTCACTATGTGCTATCGCACCACGTAATACAACATATATATATCCACATATATATAGGCTATACGCCCTCTCAGGTGATACCTAGTACCAACCATACCCTGGTGTCGCGAACACCAAAATTTTACACCACTATCCACAATAGTTAAATTCTCATCGCTATCCAGCCGATTTTTAGAAAATATTATCAACCCTACTCCCATAATTCTCGAAAGTAGTAACTCTTCGCATAATTCAAACCTTCACTCGGTGTACACCTCCATTCTTCCGAGAAGAACACTAAGGAACTCCGCTACCCTACGAAAAGTTTATCCACATACTATGGCTGCTACCGCCAATGTACTAACTAAATTCGGCTCACCTGCGAACATTAGTGAAAAATAAGTCTTATATTGTGACATCCTCCCTGTCACTCAAAAATATACCCCATGCCCCTAGGGTAAAAATAATTACCTCCATACTCCAGCTGCAACGGCTGGTTCTCGAGTTCTGGAGCATCTTCTCCCTGCCTGAATGCACCAATGACTTGCTTTAGTGGCTGTACATCCAGGACCTCATCCTGTAGTTGCCCCCTGCCTTGCTTAAGACAATCTCTCTTTAAGTGTCTCTCTTTCCCCACCGATGAAACACCGTCTAATACATTCACCCTTCCACTGGTCCCTTCCATGCCGACCTTGTTGAATTCCTTGGCCATCCTGCCGATAGCCTCTAGTTCTAAATTGTTTGGCGTGGTTTCCCTGCCGAAAATCCTGCCCTTGATCTCCCCCAGTCTGCTGCTGGGATACCCCACTGGTATTGTTCCCTTCTGCCTTATCCGACTGGCTAGTTTCCACTCCCCTCCCGCTTCCTTTCACGTGGAAGCGATATTCCAGACAGTGCCGGAGTGTTGCGTTAATGACATCAGTATAATCAACTAATGGGGAATTTTCAATTAAATGTTGTCTGATTCTCCAGACTAACCCATACATAAACTTTTCTTTCTTTCTCTTTTCCTCGCTTACCTCATCCGGTACAAAATTTGCCAACGAGTGAAATCTTCCTCGTAATCGGCCACTGAACGGTCTCCCTTTGAGTCTCCTCACAAAATTTTCTCCTCATTTCGGTCTCGACCGCTGAAGGAAAAATACTTGCGGTCGAACCGAACCCAAAACTCTGCAGTAGCTAGTGTGTCCCTTTCCTCAACTGTGGTGATCGACCCCCACCACTGTAGCGCCGCTCCCACTAACTAAAAGTGGTTAGAATTTATTTTCGCACCCCATCGCAATCTCCCATGCGTAGGTGACGCTGGATACCTCTCTTCCTTGACACGCTAGTACTACACCTGAACCTCCTCGCAACTCTGGTGGGTTCCCACTAAAAATAACTTCTCTTTCTTATTTGCACCCCAATGACCCCGCGTGAGTCTGAACATCCGACGCCACAAACACTTGTGGCGGATCTTGTGGAAAGTACCTTGTCATTTGCGACTACCGTCATTTCAATCGCCCACGCCATTAGTTCAGTTACCTGTGCTGCCAAAACTATCTTTGGCAGTTGCTGCCGTAACTCTTACTCCTGACGAGCCTCCCTCGTCTCACCTCCCCCTGCTGCCCTAGCTGCTCTCCCTCTCCTGGGCGTCATCTGGAATGAGAATCGAATTGTATGAGTTCACTTTCAAATATAAATTCGTAGAAGAACTTATATGCGCATACGTATGAGAATACAACAATCCTATGATAGGGCTCTATATCAAAGATTGCTAAGCTGATGCGTGAAAAGCCGCACAGATCCTAAGGACACTAGAACCTGATGCTCTGATACCATCTGTGACACCCCGCCTAATAAAATACCGGGTGATCAGTCCTATACCAAATTAAAACAGGAATCCCAGTTGGATCATCCTTAGCATCACTGTCGAAAACTTTTTACAACTTACTAACCACCTAGTATTCCAAAAATTGGTGCCAATTTTAACTTTTTAATTAAACAAAACAACACACGCGGAATTAAAATATAAACCATTCACACAACTGAATGAAAGTAAATTGAATAATAATTACACAACTTGCCGAATAAATCACCGGCCACCAAATAAATAATCCAATACAAATATTCAACACCTGAATAAATTACACCTGAAAACTGTACCGAGAAGTCTGGGCTACAAGCCCTAAATAAAACTGAGACTGATACAAGATTCCTACTCTAGGAATGAATGAATGATGCGTCTAATCCAAACTCCTGCTAGCATCCACATATGCCGCAGCTCCGTGTCCCTGGAATAGAATATCAATCCTGGCGTCCCTGTGGCTGGACACCTAAAAGGTTTTGAAAATAGTTTTATAGCAAGGGTTAGAACCCAAAACATTTTGAAAATATTTAGCAAGTGAATTAACTACAGTAATTTAAAATGCATGAATGCGCTTCATATTTAAGTTAGTGTCGCACTCCCTTGTGGACATTCTCACCCCTCCACTATTGTGCACACCTACCGGTTACCCTAACCCCACCTAGTTGTACTACCCCGTTCAACTAGTCCTGGTATAACCATCCCTTGCCATACTACTCTAACCCGAGTATAATGATTCTTAAAATATAAGTTATCTCACAATTAACTTACTTAATTTCTCTTAAATATTAGCATATAACCGTGTCACAAGTTATATAAAGTAAATACATCACACACTGTATTATTACCCGTATATAATATTTACTACCATTATATATGTACCTTTACCACAATATCCACACATATAATATACGTACATCCATCCCTTCGAGTATACCCTCGCCGGATGATTCCCTCTAAAATGCTATCTCACTAGGTATGCTCACAAAACCTAGTTATCCAAGTTGGAATCGCTCACCAACTTGGCCCAAAATATAAACGTAGTGGAGACGGTCATATTCCTTCCCTGAAAGTTAGATACATCCCTCACCCATATATACCGGACGCTTTGACCTGGGGATATACTCGCCCTACTCCTCAAGCTAGGGGATTCACCCACATCGCGCAACCTCCCTTGATAGCATTAGAGTATATAAATTGAATAAATATCTAGTCACTGATATTTAATATCACACACAATATATACACGTATATATATATATATATATATATATATACTATCACTACACCGTATATATATAATATAAACCCCGACTTTACCGTGTACTCAAAATCCCGTACACTGCCTGTAATTTAATATCACACACAATATATGAACACGTATATATATACTATCACTACACCGTATATATATAATATAAACTCCGGCTTTACCGTGCACTCAAAATCCCGTACACTGCTTGTAATTTCCTGAGTCTGTGGCCCGACTCAACGTAATTAATTTTCTCACTTAATAATTTATGATCCTCCCGAGTCTATGTCCGACTCTAATATAATTAATTCATGCCTCAATTAATATAATACTTTCCCCGAGTATGTGGTCCGACTCTAATTAAGTTAATTAACACACCCATTAATTTAATACCTCCCCGAGTCTACAATCCGACTCTAATTAAATTAATTAACACACCCATTAATTTAATACCCACCTGAGTCTACAATCCGACTCTTATTTAATTAATTTACACGTTAATTAATAACCACAAATCCGAGTCTGTGGTCCGACTCTAATATAATTAATTTATACCAAACTCCGGGTCTACAACCCGACCCTAAACTAATTAATTACAATATCAATTAATTTAATAACTTGGTGTCACCCAACCATTATTCCCGGACTCACTTACTTAGCCCGTAACTTAATATTTCTCGAGTCTTTATTCCTATCACAAGGTAACACACAATAGGCATTCACAACCCAAGTAATCCTATAAAACAATAGGTATTTACACAACCCAATTCTTCATACTTGTACGTAATATATTTCTCTCTAATATTCACCGTACTTGTTTGCTTTACGAATTTATTTCACTTTCGTATTAATTCAAGTATTCACACAACTCTAAGGGTCCTAGTTACCCCTTGTTATATCAATTCAGTAGTTACCCTTGTTAACCCACTGACCTAACGAATTTAAGCTCGCTCACGCTTTTCCGTAATTATATTCTTATCATCTCGAATTAGAGTACGTCACAATCAAGCCTATGAATCTCCACCTTAACTCTCTCACAAAATTAAAGTTCAACACTCAATCATAGACCTAATTTCATATCATTATTCCATCAATATATTTCATCAAGTTCCCAAACATTTCCCCGATAAAATTTTAGACATTTGAGGCTTAAAAAGAAAAATCTCAAATTTTCTGGCAGATTAAACACCCTCTAGTAAAATTTCGATTTCTCCCTCTACATTACTCCGATTGACCTGATTATAAGTTCATTGGATAGCTAAGAGAAATATCTTTCCAGTAATGTATGGTTCACACTCTAATTTGAAGTAGAATTCAAATCGCACACGTTTAGAGTCACGTCAAAATTCTGGCAGATTACTATGTTGACAGATCAAACACCCTGTAGTAAAATGTCGATTACTCCCTCTACATAACTCCAATTAATCTGATTCCAAGTTCATTGGATAGCTAAGATAAATACCTTTCCAGAAATGTATGGTTCACACTCTAATTCGAAGTACAACTCAAATGGAATACGTTTAAATTTGTGTCAAAAATTCTGGCAGGTTGACATCTTGTGTTCATCGATTAAACCCTAAGTCATTCAAGATTCATGTTCTTCATCCAAGAACTCATAAAGATTCCATATTAATCATAAATTATATTCAAATTTCATTTTATCTTTACTTAGGGATATATAATACACCTATTTCTTACTTTTAATCTCATTCAATAGCTACATGAACAAAACCCCCATTTTTATACGCATTTATCCCCAAAACGAATTTTGGTTTACACATCACTATGATATGAATTGATTATCATCAATTTAGAGATCACAACAGTTAACCACTTGCCTGTAAGTGTTCGTAGTGTCTGATCCGTTGGCGTAGTCCCTCAATTTGGCTCCAAAATCACCAAATTGGCTTTTGCTAAGCTTTCCCCCAATTTTCCTCTCAAGCCCTAGGCTTAGAATTGTGTTGGCTGCTGATTTCCTAATCCCTCACTTAGGTTAAAACCCTCAATCCCGTTTTTCACCTAATGGGCTTAATTAAAGTGGCCCAACTCACCCCGTGTGGGCCCAGCTATGCCCAAAAATATCCCGAGACCCAATTACTACCCCCGGGTACTCTTTTCTGACTATCTCGACCCATCCGGACACAACCGCGCACTCAGAATTGGCATTCCAATTAATTTATAAAAATCCTTATCTCACACCCAATTTAGTCTATACCGACTCCTGGCTGGGATAAGTGCATACCTCGTCATTAATACCCGAAATGACGCGATTAAATTATTACTATTCACTTAGTAAATAAATTTCCCTGAAAATTAACCATTCACTCCCCGATTAATATTTAAATATATATATTGCCATAATTAATTCAATTAAAATTACAACACACAAGTAATTTAAAATTCCCGAATTAATTAAATATTAAATGTACAAAAATACGGGGTGTTACATATACCACTTTCAAATAATATCTTTTTCAATAGAGAAGTTGCAAAACTTCAAGTCAATGATCTCATTAACTATATCTAATGCAAAGTACAAAATTTTGCATCTCAAAACAACTTCTCTCATTACTTAAAATGTTTGCATCTGTTTTCCAATCAAATATGACAATAAAATAAGTTTATTTATCTCAATGCAGGAACAAATTAATATTTCTGACATAATCGATTCTCAACAGAATGACTCAAACAAATGAAAATGCATTCGCATAGTAAGCAGCAGATAACTTGATCTTCTACCACTTTTACTTCACTTTCGACATATTAATTAACTTCGTATTTCAAAACAAATTTTAAGTGTCTTAATGCATAAAATTTTTAAAACAGCAGAAAAGAAAAAAATGCTTCATAGACAGAGGTACAAATATCAAACAACTTTTCCAGTTCTCCCATTCTACTTATTGGATGCTCATAACTCACCATACAACTCTTTATCTCATTATAATTAATAAATTACATAGCAAATGATTGATTGCGATTTCTGATGTTCATCGGACAATATACACATAAAAGTTTTCATAAAAAACATGATACCGTTTTATGGGTAGCTTCACTAAAACTGAAGAAATATGTAAACTATGCTATAAACGCTTTCATCAGTCATGTACCTTAAAATATTAACAACCTTTAAGGGTGGCTTCACTGAAACTTAAAATATTATTTTCACCATTCATCTATATACTCAATGATATGGCTGCTTGGACTAATCTGTTTACCATTCTGATAGGTCAAATCAAAATGATTATATCTGATTGAACTTTGGATATGCATACGCCAATACAAACATAACCATTGAAGATGAGTTTAAAGATTAAAATTAATCTATGGTGTATGTGAATTACTTGAAAATAATATAGTCTTTCATTCATATTTTCATCTATAATAGACTGGTCCAATGTTCTCTTTTACGTGCAAAAAGTGTTAACATTTATACATATGAAATACCATATGAGCATGTTTGGATCATCTCACGTAACCAATCAATTAAAAACATTCAATCTGGATATTAGGTTTGGCCTTGATTACTTTTAATTAGCATGGTTTTATACGTCCCTCATCAAGCTATGTGTCAAACACCGTAGTGTAATATAGTTCGTTATCATATATATACTAAAGCTAAGACCTCTTTTTAAAATCTTCAAAAATCCTACTTCCTCTCTCTAACGCACGTACCAACAAATAGTGCCAATTTCAACGCATTGGTCATGGGCATAATTTAAATCCGTAAAGATGCCTTCCCCTATCTAAGATTAAATCTTTCAAACATCGTAGCCATTAAAAAGCAATTAAAATAAGTAGAATGATGCAAGATTATGACAACATTTCTTTAATATAAATAAGTACATTGCATCAACTCATTTAATATTCAAATGTCAAAGCCACGCTCAAGTTTACAAACAATATAAGAAATTAAAAAAAATGAAATTACCTTGATATTAAAAGGCAATGAGCATATGTCAAAGGCACTATTGTTGTTATGTTCCAATGAAACACAAACATTACCATTTGACAAAATTATTCTCCCAATCCAAAAAAATTAAATCTAAAAATCACATTATTGTATTAAGTCTTGAATCCACATGAATATGATCCTTAAACAATTTCACATCGCACTCAGTTTAAGTCAATATCAATTTAGGGTATCAATTGAGAATATACACAATGGATATCTATATTCAAATACCTAAAAATCATTTATAGCACAATAGGAATAAAGAGAGATAAAAGAAGGCAATAATTAAATATATAAAAAGTTGTACCTAGGCTTATTATAATATGTCGGAGAGCTCTAACATTTTTATTGCTGAATAAATAAATAAACAAGGTGTTTTTCTAAGAAAACACCCAAAGGAGTATATACCAAAAATACCTTTAACCTCAAAATAAAATATAAACACCAAATTAGTACCTATAAAACAAAAAAGTTTAAAATATATAACTAAAGAGATGTAAGAATAAAAATTGAACAAAAATAATACCTAAAATCGATTCGAAACACCAAAACCATAAATTTAGAACAACATTAGAGAGAATAGTACCTAATATGCCTTGAAAACGAAAATGATACTTACAAAACACAAATTACTACCTGCAAAACCAAATTAAACAACAACTGATTTAAACCAAGATTTGTTGGACCCAAAAAGGCAAAACTCCTAGAAGTCGAAAACAACTCTAATCAAACAGTTGGTGGGCATTATCAACAATCAACAGCAAAAACCCAACTTCAAAGATAAAATAAATTCAAAATATAAACTTTTACGAAACCAAATACATTTGACTACTTTATTTTTCCAATTACATTTTCCTTTAGAAATCTTCATCTTGTCTAAATCAATATGCTGATGAGTTTATTTTTCACCTTTATTTCCTTTTGTTCCGCCTGTTCCTAAGTTTTGAACGCTCGTAGTACCCTTATTGCCGAGGCTATCTTGGATAATGGAAATTTTCCCTTGTTGCGTATCATCACAATTTACATCTTCTTGGAGGCTAAGTTCTTCGTCTTTTTCATTTTGTTATTCTACATTTTGTTCTTCTTCTTGTAGTCTTTTCTCATATTATTCACTTTGATCATTACTATCTCGAACTTATTTTCTATGCTTTTCTTGCAGCTCTTGATCAATTTGAACTTCTTGAATAGAATTAGTTACGTCTTTTACATTTTTTTCTTTACTATTTGCTCCTCACTTGAAAATTCTTTTACTTCTCTTTCTTCTGATGATTCTGTTTGTGGCGTGTCCACTTAATTTATAAGACCCAATAAAGAGATAGAAATTGTT
Source organism: Sambucus nigra (assembly GCA_949130495.1). Lineage (NCBI taxonomy): Eukaryota > Viridiplantae > Streptophyta > Magnoliopsida > Dipsacales > Adoxaceae > Sambucus > Sambucus nigra. The sequence goes on along the minus strand of OX422214.1, from coordinate 414,626,626 downwards.
TCAGTAAGGAGAAGCGATTGGGAAGTATAAAAGGCATAAATATCAACAGTCTGTAAACTAGGTGGAGATAGCGAAAGACAATTGAGATACACATATGAGGTGATTGGATATAGAAAATTAGCCTTATGCCATGTGGATATGCCTGTAATTTAGCACTCTTAATGACTCATAAAGCATTTTAGAATAAGTATGGAGATAAATTTATTTATTATTATAATTATTATTAATTATAAGGGAAAAATAAAAAAATTCAACCCTGAAGCTTGAAGTATTTTTCAGTTTTAGCCCCGAAGTTTAAAAAGTTATAATGTTAACCCTAAGGTACAATTAGTTATGTGATGTGAGACACGGTTAAAATTTCGTAAAAACCAAAAGCATTGCTGACTGTTTGTACACATGACTTTCTTATGTCATTTTTTCTTCCACTCATCACCCTCTCTTCTTGACCTTCTCCTCCATATCTCACTTCACACACACATGTGTTTGTGCACGTATATATATATATATGGGATGGGTTATAGAGTGCAACTGGGAGATGGAGAGATTACTTCTCCTTCAAAGTCAACTTAAAAACATGTGTTAAAAGCCCCCCATGTTGGAACAAGTGACCACATACTATTTCTAACAAGAGCACTGAATTCAGTTCGATCCCTCAATATTTGTGTCACTTTGCATTTGAATCCGTAATTTATCTTATAAATCACATGCCCATTAAAGTATCTCGCTACATTTCCCCATATCAATGTGTTTACAATTCCCCTCCTAATTTTTTATTTCTTAAATTGTTTGCGTGTTTGTGTTTTTCATACCTACATACTTACAACCGACATAAAATGAACTATCGGTCTTCATCGTATGTTTTCTAGGGCATAATCCAGCATGTTATGGGTATCAGTGTATGGACCTAAAATCTAATAACATTTATATGGATCACAATCAATTTAATGAATTATGTTCTCAATTTTTGAGTTGTCATGGCTACCGAATTCAGTGCTCTTGTTAGCAATGGTATGTGGTCACTTGTTCCGCCATGGGGGGCTTTTAAACATGTTTTTAATTTGACTTTAAAGGATAAGTAATCTACCCATCTTCCTGTTCCACTCTACCACCCATCGCCTATATATATACACACACACACACACGCACGTGCGCGCGTGTGTGTGTGTGTGTGAAGTGAGATATGGAGGAGGAGAAGATAAGAAGACAGGGCGTTGATTGGAAGAAAAAAATGACACAAGAAATCCATGTGTACAAACAATCATCTATCCTTTCAATTTTTACGAAATTTTAACGGTGTCTCACATTGCATAACTAATTGTACTTTGGGGTTAACATTAAAACTTTTCAAACTTCGGGGAAAAGATTGAAAAATACCTCAAACTTCAGGATTGGATATTTATTTTTCCCTTACAATTAATAATAATAATAATAATAGTAGTAGTAGTAGTAGTAGTAGTAGTAGTAGTAGTAGTAGTAGTAGTAGCAACAACAACAACAATAATAATAATAATAATAATAATAATAATAATAATAATAATAATAATAATAATAATAATATTAATAATAATAATAATAACAACAACAACAACAATAATAATAATAATAATAATAATAATAATAATAATAATAATAATAACAATAAATAATTTTCTCTATACTTATTGTAAAATTATTTACTAGTCTTTAAGAGTGCTAAACTACAGGCCTATCCATGTGGCATAAGGCCAATTTTCCATATTGAATCACCTAGTACATGCATCTCCATTGTCTTTTGCTCTCTCCACCCAGTTTATGCACTTTTGATATTTATGACCTTTATTCTTCCCAAACGATTCTCCTTCCTGAAAAAATTTCTATATCTTTATTGGGTCTTATAATTTAAGTGGACATGCCACAAACAGAATCATCAGAAGAAATATAAGTGAGAGAATTTTCAAGTGAATAGCAGATAGTAAAGCAAAAAAACATAAAAGACCTGACTAATTTTATTCAAGAAGTTCAAAATGATCAAGAGCTGCAAGAAAAGCATAGAAAATAAGTTCAATATAGTAATGATCAAAGTGAATAAGATGAGGAAAGACTACAAGAAGAAGAACAAAATGTAGAAGAGAAAACTGAAGAAGATGAAGAACTTAGCCTCCAAGAAGATGTAAATTATGATGATAAGCAACAAGAAGAAATTGCCATTATCTAAGATAGACTTAGCAGCAAGGATACTACGAGGGTTCAAAACTTAGGAACAGAAGGAAATTAAGGTGAAAAATAAAATTAGCAGCATATTGATTTAGACAAGATGAAGATTTTTGAAGGAAAATGTAACTGGAAAGATAAAGTAGTCAAATTTATTTGGTTTTGTAAACGTTTATATTTTGAATTTATTTTGACTGTAAAATTGGGTTTTTATTATTGATTGTTGATAATGCCCACATACTGCTTGATCAGAGTTGTTTTCGACTTCTAGGAGTTTTGCCTTTTTGGGTCCAACAAATCTTGGTTCAAATTAGTTGTAGTTTAATTTGGTTTTGCAAGTAGTAATTTTTGTTTTGTAAGTATCATTTTCTTTTTCAAGGCATATTAGGTACATATCTCTCTAATTGTGTTTTAAATTTATGGATTTAGTGTTTCGAATCAGTTTTAGGTATTATTTTTGTTGCAATTTTTATTCCTACCTCTCTTTGGTTTCTATATTTTTAACGTTTTTGGCTTTATAGGTACTAATTTGGTGTTTATATTTTCTTATGAGGTTCAAGGTATCTTTGGTATATACTCTGTTGGCTATTTTCATAGGAAAAAAACACTTTGTGTATTTGTTTATTCACCATTAAAAATGTTAGAGCTCTCCAGCATATTATAATAAGCCTATGTACTACTTTTTCCATATTTAATTATTGCCTTCTTTTATCTCTCTTTGTTCCTATTTCAATATAAATGGTTCTTAGGAATTTGAATATAGATATTCATTGTGTATATTCTCAATTAATACCCTCAATTGATATTGACTTAAACCGAGTGCGATTTAATATTGTTTAAGGATCATATTCATGTGGATTCAAGACTTAGTACAATAATGTGATTTGTGATTTTTAGATTTAAGTTTTCTGGATTGGGAGAATAATTGTGTCAAATGGTAATGTTTGTGTTTCATTGGAACATAACAACAATAGTGCCTTTTCCATATGCTCTTTATCTTTTAATATCAAGGTAATTTCATTTTTTTTAATTTCTTATATTGTTTGTAAACTTGAGCGTGGCTTTGACATTTGAATTTTAAATGAGTCGATGCAGTGTCCTTATTTATATTAAAGAAATGTTATCATAATCTTCCATCATTCTACCTAGTTTAATTGCTTTTTAATGGCTACGATGTTAGTTTACTTTATGTTTAGTTTATACATCTATATTTAACATGTTTATGTTCTTTTAAAAAACCTCTTCATTCATACCTCCAGACATAATGCAGTTGACTCATGTTAAGACACATTACTTTTATTTTCGGTTGAAAAAGTAAAACATATTTTGGACATTTTAAATCTTTTTTTTCCGATAAATTGGACATTTTAAATCTAAGAATCATTAAAGTCAACCTTGGTTTTTATATGCAATGCTAACTAATTTAGTTTTGCTATTTTTTTTGGGAATATAACTAGATGTCCGTTAGGTTCAAATTGGCGATGTGAACCCTAACTTTTATATGCAATATTAAGCTCATATTGGGAAGTTTAGTCCTTCGAAATTATAGTGTCAGCTCTAATGCCGTAAATGATTTTAACAAATTATGTTGTGTTGTGTATTGTAAATGGTGTCTCAATTTAGACCAAAGATTAAAGTTATTTTTGTTCAATCTCCTTTGGGTATTAGGAAGAGTACATTGACTATAAAATTAATAGGGCAATTCAAATTCTTTTGTTGCATGTCAGTTGTTTCAAAGAATACGAGTGAGTTTTTTCTACAGTTCACTCGTAAGGTGGTCAACATGTAATAGATATGCCATATATATGTATCCGTAGAAATATCACGTGTAGGGGCTTGGTTTCACTTTTTTTGCATTGTTCCATTATGTTAATCATTATTATTATATATTTTTATTTAAGCTATGCTAATTATATATCTTTTTTTTTATATTAGTAGTGCTAATTTATGGTTAGAAGTGTTTACAAATGTAAAGAATTTGTCAACTGGGCTATATAACTCAGTCATATTAGATTATTTTTCATTTAGATTTTTGAAACACAATTATATAAAAATATAATATTTTTTAATATGATCGCGTATTGTGTGGGTTAACACCTAATTTATATTTATTTTCCAAAAGTTTCCAGATATAATTTCCATTCAGAATTCATTAAAAATGAAATAATGAGTTATGTCACCAATTTGATTTATTGATTCTCTATGTGCTATTGATTATTGCACTATTATGTGGTAATGTTACTAAGGCTTTTAATAAATTTCTCGCATGACTTTGTAATATATTTTGCACCAATTATGTGGGTTAATTTCTTAAGGTTCAACTTAGAGTGATTAGGTCTTTAGTTCAATGTTTAGATTTACAGTTCAAGGTACATTTGCTAGAAATTATGGAAGGTGAATACAAAAATTGGGGAAATATTTAGGCAAGGTGAAATTGATTATTTTATGTATTTGTTTGTATTAAAAATAATGAGTTTAGTATGTTTGAAAACACAAATTTTCGTGCTTTAGTATGTTGTTCATTCTTAACAGGTGAAAAAAATTCAAATACAAATTCATGGGATCAAGCATTCTAAAACTTGGATAACATGGAATATTTCATATATTTCATGACAAATATTTATCAATAAAAAACACTCGTAAATTTAACTAGTCATGGGAGATAAATTATGTTTTTTCGATTGCGTTTTATTTTAAACACGACACCAAAAACCCAATTAAAACGCAAATAGGACACTGACACGTCATGTTATTTTTTACACTTATGCATGAACACAACCTACTTAAAACATGACAGATTGGATAACTTTCTCCCAAACACAAGATACGGTTAAGGAAATAAAAACATTGCATGACACAAATAATTAACACAAGTAAAATGGTTGAAAATATTTATCAAATAACGCGACCAAGACAAATTAATATTTTGAATCGAGCACAAACATATTATGTCAATTTCATGTTTTTTTGTATAGTAAGTTTAATTATTCGGGTTCTTATATTTTAGTCTGGTTTAAAAGAGATTTTATCATATAAATATTGTTCACTAGTTAACTTTTAAACAAGTTATATTAGGATCACAAGGTAAAAAAAAACTTTTAAACAATAAGCCATGTTAACATTTGACGGCACCATAACAACGTAAAGAAATTTTTTTAAATAGGTCATATTTGCCTATTAGAGGAACTTGTAAATAAGTCCTACTAGTCTATTAATATGACTTATATAGTTAAATAAAAGTCAATAGAACTTAAAAGAGGATTCATTAAAATATAATTAACCCTTAATTATTCTTTCAAGCTGTAGATGCACATGGGAACCAGGAGGGGCTAAGACTCCCTCTGATTTTTCCATTTAAAAAAAATTAGGGGTGCTATATGTAAAGATAGAAAATTAAAGACATAAATAATGAGTTTTTTACAGCTTTTACATTAAAAAAATGTAATAAATTTGAATAAAACTAGAAATAAAAGATATAATTTGTATAAAACTCGATTTAACCATAACAAATTCGATTTGGGGGCTCCCACCCACAAACATCTGGCTTTTAGTCCCTCCTGGCTGTAAATTCTGAATCCGCCACTGCTTTCTAGTGTTAAATAACTTCCTTCTTTTATCTCCTATCGCTTTAGAATGCTTCAAATTGACAATAAAAAGAAGGAAAATATTATACATATGTTAGCAAATTACAATATTCATAAAATGGGTTATACCATGATAGGGTCACCATGGTACAACCCATTCTATGCATGTTGGTAAATTTACCAACACACGCCTGTTTACGGTTAAGTTTACATCACTCTAAAAGGAAATGCTAAGAAAACATAAATAAACTCTAGTAGCATAATATTTCAAAAACTCACACTTGCAAATTTATCACTTATGACTACCAATTCATCATACTTCCCCTCAATAATCTTTTCCATTGTAATCATACTTATAGATAAACTACCTACTATTTTAATTTTATTCAGAGAGAGAGAAACAACTTTCCAAACCCAACGATAAAATAATGACTCAAAATAAAAGCCCATATAAAGAAGTTTTAGAACATCAAGCATCATCAATGAAAACCAAGCAACATTCTTGTCTTGTAATTGGCCTTATAGAAAGCTTGCCTCAACTTCTTTGTTCTCTCTGTTAACTCTAATTGTGGCACCTTCTCCAACATGTTTTTATTCTCTTCTAGCAACTTCACTTCATTGATTAATCCCAACCCCTAATATATTAAAATTAAAAAATATGTATATATAATTATACCAGCAAGATATATAGGAAAAAATAACTTTATATTTAATTCACTTCCAATATCATTTAATAAAATGGCTTGCTGTTTTTTAGGTTATTTTAAAGTTAGTAGAAAATAATTATCCAAATATTTAACAATAAATTACTAACAATACATTAACCCTAAAATATAGATATTTATTTTATTTTCATTCCGCTGTTAACATTTCTATTCGTTAATTAACAAATCCAATCATAATAAACTTCACAATAAATTAACAATTTAACAACCAAATTAATTTCTATCAATCAATAACATTTCAACTTGTAAATAAAGATTTCATCCACCGATTACATTTAAATATCTAAATTAACCAATCAAAATATACATAACTATTAACATTTCAACCAACATTAACTCCATAAATAACAATAAAATTAGAGCCCTAGATTCATTAACATTTATATAACATGATAATCAACATTAATATAACACGATAAAATTAGCGAGTCAAATTAGATTCAATATTTGAATAAAAATTTGTACAATTAAAATCTTCAAAATTCATTCAAGAATTAAATAAGTATCTAAAAGTATATATTAAAGAGAAAGACGAGAGAAGAAAAGAAGTGTATTTGTAAACAAAGAGATTATATGGTTTTGACTATTTTCATTCTACACTTCTTAAAAATTTTATTTTAGACCCCTCCACTTTTCTAGTGGCACGCATTTTTGACGGGGCTCACGCGCCCACTAGGCCCCATTTGTATATTTATAGTGGCAAAGTCGAGAATTTTTTTCGATTACGGCACGTGTATACTAGATCATTTTTCTATTTTTAGATTGGTTGCATAGATAATGGATACACGTACCTTAACATTGTTTATGAGCAACTCGAAACTCTTAATCTTTATGTATGGCCACCTCTTGATTTTGAGTTCTCTGCATCTTTTCTTCAACACCGATAATCCTACCTCTAACTCCTTGGTCATTTTAGTTATTGGTACACTAAAGTATTTTTGGATCTCAATTATTCTAATGGAGTCGATTTCGATCGATAACATCGACGATCTTGATTCTTGTATGAGTTTGAAATGACCAACTCTTTGTTCTTTATTGTACTTGAACATTTTCTTGGGACAACTTCAGAAGTGGATCCGTAATCATAATTCAAAATTGTAATCTCACCTTTGATAATTTCCAACTTGGCTCCATGATCCAAATTTTGATCAGTACCAAGGTACAGATTAGTATCGATAATACCATCTTCATAAACAGGTGGCAAATTAAGATTAGCATCCCACGATTATGAAGAAACTAAGTACGGATCATACTCAAATTTTGAGTATTGATATATAAATCTGCATTAGAAGTACAAAGGAAAAAGTTACAAAGAAAAAGTAAGTATACATATTGTAAATATTAAGATATTTTGCATGAGACTTAAACAAAAATATAGTTTGTTATTACCCATGAGTTTTTTCTTCAAAGAGCAGCCCACCGACCTTATTGTGGTTTTCCAACATGGAAAGTTGATCCCTAAAATCCATTCTAAGATTGTTAGAGCGAAAGATAGGGAGAGAGTTTATACGTCATCTATTACCGAAATGAATCTATGTATATATACCAGTTGTTTAACATAAACGGTGACCAAAAAAAGTTGGAAACGAAAAGTCCGTTTCAGAGCTGATCTCTCCTATTACACATGAGATAGCAGGAACAATCAGTCGAAATCATAAGTGGCAACTCTTGGTATTCGTATTCCAATATGTTTTTTACAAGTCAGAGACAATTACCCATAAGCCGATATCAGAAGTGACTATTAGTATTCATATTCCAGCCATAAATTAGCAGAGTTATAAATGTATATTTGCAGCGATATAATCCACAGTTGTCGATTAACCTTCTATACAAAAACCTCCATATAGTCGATAATTATGTGTAGAAATTAAGTGGTTCCAACTGCATAATTTATAATGTCCACAGTTTTCGATTAACCTTCTATACCCCATCTTATATCTAAATCAATGAATTAATTTTGAGTGCTTTTTCGCTGAGAAAGCATAAGATAATGGCATATATAAAGAATGCCTGATAGATGTTTAACGAAATGAGTGTAAAAGAACTAATGAGAGATTTTCCACTGAGAAAGCATAGACGTTTTACGCCGGATATTTGGCCAGGTGAGGATGAGAGGAGGCATTTTTAGACACACAGTAAATAAAAATTTCATTTGGAACAGTAACTTAGTCCTTTCATACATTTTTCTCATTTAAATACATCAAGGTTGTGCGACCATACATCATATAATTTATTGGTTTATTCGACTTAGCATTCACTCAACACTCATACATTCTGCGGTCACTCATTATCTCATTTGAGGAACCGAACTCGTATCTAATAATCAACATTCCTAATCAATACATGTTATGCATACCATACTGTCATATATTTTCCTCTCTGAACTTATACTAAAATTGTTGCAAACGTGGATGGGGTTTGACGGTTATACACACAAAAACATCCATATTGTGACACCCCGACTAATTAAATACCGGGTAGCTACTCCTTTATTAAATCAATACAAAATGTCAAGTTGGTTCAGTTAATAGCATCACTGTCGAAAAACATTTTAAAGATTACTAACCACCTAGTATTTAAAAAGTAAGTTGTCAAATTTTAATTAAAGTCAGATTAACATGCAGTAAAAGATTTAAAGCAAGAATAATATCACCATTAACCATAACGAATAAATAGAATAACCATCACATGATATAAATAAATCCGGAGGAAAAACTCCTCACAACAAATCCCACAAATGAAATAAGCAACGAAATACTGAATACTGGATTAATACATGCCAAAGTCTAAAAAAAAACTGAAATGGAAATGTCTCTAATAGAATTTGGGCAACATGCCCTACAACTGAGGAATACTGAAAATGGAATCCAAATGATGGAAGCGTCTAAAAGCAAATCCCTGTAACTTCCACAAACAGCTACAGCTCGTCACCTGTATGAGGATCCTAAGCATGGTGTCCTTGTGGCTGGGCACCTAAAATGGTTTTTACAAAAAGATAGATTTGAAAACAAACGGGTCAGAGCCCGAATGTGGAGAGTATTTTAAAAACAGCAAGTGCTTTAATAATGATTAAAACAATGAATGCAAGATACATGTTAGGACGTGGTCTCGCATGAAATACTCACCTCTCGTCTAACTGTGCACTCCTAACGTTCCTACTCCCATACTCCCATACATGTGTTTTCTCATAACTATCTATTTCCAAAGAGTTTCTAACACTTCTACTCGGTTCACGTTTAATTTCCAACCTTAACAATTTAAATAGAGAGTTCTACTATAATTCTCGAATTCCCAATTATTAACAAAACCATTTATTGATATCTGTCCCCTTTTATCTTGTCATATGTTACAATTACTATACCCACAATTTAACATAGCAGTTTACTTTTCATTTAACCGTATATTATTATTCACATCATAAATATACAATACAAGCACCCAAAGGCTAAGCTGCGGTGCACACATACTCTGCTATCCATCCCGGTACATCACGTACTTAAGGATCACAAATTCCGAATCTCTCAGGAATTGTTGGAATAATCACCACACACAAAAATGGAGGCGAACATAATTCAACATATCCATGGTCACGTACATACCTACGCTCCATAGTCAGCTGGCTTATTAACTCACAAATAAGTCGTTCTCTTGAACTATGTCCTCAAGGTACCAATCTAAATCCGGGGAACACAAGGATAAGAAGGCCCTAAGCGAACGTAACCTCCCGTGATAGCAAGTATGGTAGGTATGTCATACATATAAAATCATATATTAAGCATTCACACATCTTAGATAATTAAATATTAATAAAGGTATACTCTACATCCCTATACCATTATTCCAATATCATATGTTTTGAGTCTCTCGATAATATAATATTTAAACTGTCGACACGTCTCACGTCGTAATTTCTTATACTTAAAACCTATGTAAAATAGATTATTAAGTTCCTATTATTCCCACGTATAGCATCTTTAATTCTAAGGTCCTTACTTCTGCCCCAAACCTCATTTCATCAAAGTATTCAAATTTACACTATTAACCCAAATATTTACTCACTTATCGAATTTCATTAGTTTTAGAATAATTCCTCAAATTGAATTCTAATTAAGGTCCAAATCTCATAACCAAGCCTACTGGTCTTCCTTAAGGTTAAGGGTATCCATATGGTCTCCAACAATATTAATTAAGGGTTAACCTTATTAAAATTTAGATAGGGAAAAACTTTACTCATTCTGGGAAGGTCGATCGATCGACCTTTTCCTTCGATCGATCTATGGTGGTCGATCGATCGACTGATGAATGTCGATCGATCGATTGCACCAGGTATGGTTACGGACTGCTTCGTTTTGCAGTTTTCAAATCAACCCAAAACATACTTTTAATGCATGAATCTCTAATATAACGTTATAGCATCATCATATAACCATCCTACAACATTAATAACGTTCTAAAACCAATAATTCATCATTCAAGGCTTTGTTTAAATCAAAACTTCATCAAAATTTCCAGATTTCTTCTTCTTTCAAGAACATCAGTAAACTTCTCCTAAAATCCATTTTTAGATCATCAATAGTTCTGTTTTGAACACATAATTCGTCCATAATGTTACTACATGCAATCCCTAACATAATTTATAGCTTTTAACTTCCAATTCATGGGTCTATATCATCTTCCAAGATCAATTTCGAAATTTCCTAAACATGGAAAACATAGCATTGAATTAATTGACATTAAACCACTTGCCTTAATCTTTCTCTGAATTTGGTGTTGACTCTTGAAGGCTGAGTTGTTCTCCCTCTCTCTTTCTGCAGAATTCTCTTCTCTCTCTCTCTCTCTACAAGTTTCTCTAAGGATGATAACAATGGAGGTGTGGTTGGTTTTTGGTAAGTTAAGACTATTTCTTAACTTCTCCCGTAGCCCATTAAGTCCCTTAGTGCAAGTAGTGGGCTAAGTGTCTAAGGAAAGAGTCAGATTTTTATCTCTTATTTTCGTGGGTTTTAAATCCCAGATTTTCGAAATTACCAAAATGCCCCTATAAGTTACCGGTATGGCCCAATAATGCCCCGGAACCCAAACTTAACCCCCGGCTAGTGTTTTCTGACTATTTCGACCCTTCCGGACGCGTTGGCGCACTCAAAATGACCATACGGGTGATAAAAATAAAATTCACTTTTTAATTCAAAAAGTTATATTCCTGACGCGACTGTCACGCGCGTCCCAACAAAATTTCCCAAATTGCCGTTTTTCAATCTCGCGACAATTTCAATATTACCAATTTTCATATATTGCTAAATATACACATTATAATCAAATACTAACTCACATCTCGTTAATATTTTTATCCGGATTAATTTCTAATTAATTCACATAATTCAATTAATCCCCAAAAATAAATAATACGAAAATACGGGGTATTACATACTTCCCCCCTAATAACTGAATTTTGTCCCGAAATTCGGAATTAGAAAGTACCTGCTAAGAATAACTCTGGATAACGCTCGCGCATCTTATCCTCGCGCTCCCATGTGGACTCCTCGACATTATGATGTCGCCACTGAACACGCACTAACGGAACTATCTTTGACCGCAGTTTCCGCTCACTTCGGTCCAAAATAGCAATCGGCCCCTCCTCGTAGGAGCTATCTGGTTGGAGATCGATGTCCTCCAAGGCAATGTGAGAATGAGCCAAATCGTCTCTAAGATATTTCCTAAGCGAGGAAATATGAAACACATCATGAATCCGATGCAAATGCTCCGGTAACCCAAGTCTATACGCAACCGGCCCAATCCGCTCAATAATAGGGAATGGTCCCACATATCTCGGTGCCAACTTCCCTTTCTTCCCGAAACGCATAATCCCCTTCATAGGAGATACTCTGAGCAAAACCTGATCCCCCACTGCAAATTCCCTGAAGAATCTCTTCGCATCAGCATAGCTCTTCTGCCGATCCTGAGCTACCCGAATGCGACTCCGTATCAATTCAATCCTTGCCGAAGTATCCTGAATCACTTCCGACCCAAGTAGTTTGTTGTCCCCCACCTCCAACCAACATGCTGGGGAACAACAAGGTCTACCGTACAACGCCTCAAATGGAGCCATGCCAATAGTGAACTGGTAGGAATTATTGTAAGCAAACTCCACCAGTGGAAGATACTGCTCCCATCCACCCTCAAAATCAATGGTGCACATACGTAGCATGTCCTCCAACATCTGATTTGTACGCTCAGTCTGTCCATCGGTCTGCGGGTGGTATGCCGTACTCAACCGCAACTCCGTGCCCATGGCCTCCTGAAAACTCTCCCAAAACCGTGAAACAAATATCTTGTCTCGGTCAGACACGATATTTAGAGGAACACCGTGAAGCCTCACTATCTCTGAAATGAAGAGCTGGGCATACTGTCCCGCAGTGTAGTCTGTCCTTACGGGTAGAAAATGAGCAACCTTAGACAACTTGTCCACAATTACCCAAATGGAGTCGTGACCTCTCTGAGACGTAGGCAACCCCATGATAAATCCATGGATATGCTCTCCCACATCCACATCGGGACCTCCAATGGCTGTAGAAGTCCTGCCGGTCTCTGATGATCCACTTTAACTAGCTGACAAGTGGCGCATTTTGAAACAAACACGGCAATATCTCTCTTCATTTCGCTCCACCAATATTGTCGCCTCATGTCTTGATACATTTTGTCCCCTCCGGGATGTACCGCGAATCGTGAGCCGTGCGACTCTGCCATCACCTCGTGCCGTAATTCTTTCCCTTCCGGAACTACCAATCTCCCATTGAAGCGTATTCCCCCGTCTGAGCTAATGGTATAGGACTCGGCTCCCTCTGCTAGTAATCGAACTATCTGCTGCTGACAGAACGAATCTTTTGCCTGTGCTTTTACCACCTTCGTGATAATTTGCGGTGTAACGGTCATCACAGACATGAATGATCGGGCCACTGCATCCTGGTGTCCCAACTCCTTCCACTTGGCCTTCCACACCCCTGCCACCTCATCTACTGGCCTACGGCTCAACGCGTCTGCCACCACGTTAGCCTTCCCCGGGTGATACTGGATATCGAACTGATAATCTTTCACGAATTCAAGCCACCTCCGTTGCCGCATATTCAACTCCTTCTGCGTGAATAGATACTGTAGGGACTTGTGATCCGTGAACAATCGAAACTTCTCTCCCAAAAGGTAATGTCTCCAAATATGAAGGGCAAATACCACTGCTGCTAACTCCAAGTCATGGGTAGGGTAATTCTTCTCGTGAGGCTTAAGCTTACGAGAAGCATAAGCTATGGCCTGACTCTCCTGCTGCAGTACACCTCCAAGTCCTTGTAAGGACGCATCGGTGTAAACAAGGTACTCAACTCCCGGTCTCGGCAATGCTAACACAGGTGCTGAGGTCAACTTATCCTTAAGCTCATCAAATGCCAACTGACAGGCATCACTCCAGATGAATGGCACATTCTTACGAGTCAGATGTGTCAACGGAACTGCTATCGTGGAGAAACCCCGAATAAACCTCCTGTAGTATCCTGCTAAGCCCAAGAAACTACGAATCTCAGTCGGTGTCGTGGGCTGTCCCCATTCCCTCACCGCGGATACCTTCCCCGGATCAACAGATATTCCCCGGTCGGAAATAATATGCCCCAAAAACTGAACCTCCTTCAGCCAAAATCCACACTTCTCATACTTTGCATACAGCTCGTTCTGACGTAGCGTCTGCAAAACTTGCCTCAAATGCTCGGCGTGCTCCTCTTCTGTCTGGGAGTAAACCAGAATATCATCGATGAAGACAATGACAAACTGATCTAGGAAATCCCTGAACACCCTATTCATCAAGTCCATAAACGCTGCTGGGGCGTTGGTCAAACCAAATGGCATAACCCGAAACTCGTAAGAACCATATCTCGATAAGAATGCAGTCTTCGAGACGTCCTCCTCCCAGATACGCAACTGATGGTATCTGAATCGCAAATCAATCTTTGAGAAGCAAGAAGCTCATCTCAACTGGTCGAATAGGTCATCGATTCGAGGCAACGGATACTTATTCCGTATCATGACTTTGTTCAACTCCCGGTAGTCCACACACAATCTTAGTGAACCATCTCTCTTCTTCACGAACAACACAGGGGCACCCCACGGTGAAGTACTCCTCCGAATAAACCCCTGACCCAACAACTTCTCAATCTGTTCCCGTAACTCCCTCATCTCAGCTGGAGCCATACGGTACGGTGCGCGTGCTATAGGTCTCGTATCTGGTAATAAGTCTATAACAAAGTCTATCTCTCGACTGGGGGTTAATCCAGGTATATCCTGAAATACGTCGGCAAACTCTCTAACAACCGGAATCGAATCAAGTGGTATCACCACCTCCTTAGAGGTCTCCTCCTCTAAATAATACAAATGAGCGGTCGAACCTCCCTCTGGGCGAGGCATCGCCACTACAAACATCTCTTGCCCCAGAATGGCAAAAACAATGCTCCCACCGAAACAATCAATCATGGCTCTATAATCAGCGAGCCAATCCATACCGATAATCACATCGTGAACATGCATATCTAATACTAACATATCTGCAGGTAATACCAAACTACCAATATCTACCCCCACTCCCCGACATATAAAGAAGATAAGTGACCCACTCCCCAATGGTGAGTCTACACACGTAACTGTGCTCTCTACCGTGGCTAACAACCCTAAGGCTTTCGCAAAATGTGTAGCTATAAAATAATGCGTTGCCCCCGTATCAAACAAAACCCGACCCATAGTACCATGGATAGGAAACATACCCTCAATCGCGGGTGGTGCCTGTGGAGCTGCTACCTGGTGGACGTTATAGACACGTCCATACTGTAACTGCCCCTGCTGTACAGGAACTGCTGGAATGGCTGGAAGAGCTGGCACCTGGGCTGGAGCTGGAAGAGCAGGTGGAAAAAATGGCCTCTGTGGCTCATGTCGAGCACCCTGCTGCTGCTGCAGGGCCCTGCCCTTATCAGGACAATCCTGACGTTTGTGGCCAATTTTACCACAAATGAAACACTTCCCCGGGAAGTTTCCTCCTCGCTGTCCCTGATGTCCTCGGCCCTGGTGGCCGTTACCATTTCTGCCCTGGCCTTGCTCGCCTTGGTGAAACTGCTGATGTTAACCATTTTGACCCTACTGGCCCTGATGGCCGTTATGACCCTGCTGGCCATTTCAGAATCCTCCCTGACCGTTCCTGAAACCCCCTGATCGGAACATCTTATGATCCCCCTGCTGGGAACCCTGATCACTCTGCCTATACTGACCCTGAGCTGTCTGTGCCCCGCTGGCACCATTTCCCCCTGTCCTGCCCTGATGGCTGGACTCTCCTGATCACTTCCCCTCAGTCAAATGAAAGCGGTGGTCCTGGCAATGGAGCAAAGCAGCGTTAACCACATCAGAATAAGTGGTCAATGAAAGGTTCCCTAACAGATGCTGACGGATCCT
Organism: Sambucus nigra; assembly: GCA_949130495.1. NCBI lineage: Eukaryota > Viridiplantae > Streptophyta > Magnoliopsida > Dipsacales > Adoxaceae > Sambucus > Sambucus nigra. The sequence continues at coordinate 414,610,656 of OX422214.1, read as the reverse complement.
CCATGTCAACCCGTCGGTGAATTTCTCAATCTTCTTCTTTTCTGTCGGTATCTTATCCGAAACGATATTCAACAGATTCGTGAACTCGGCCTCATACTCGGCCACGGTCTTACCCTCCTGCTTCAGACTCATCAATTTCCTCCTCATTTCTGTATGAACAGCGGATGGAAAGTACTTGCGGTCAAACCGCATCCAGAACTCCTGAATAGTGAGAGTATCCCTCTCCTCCACGGTGGTAATAGACTCCCACCACTGCAGTGAAGATCCAACTAGCTTGAAAGTAGCTAGCACCTGCTTCTGAACATCCGTGCACTCATACATCCTCAAGTGCCTCTGCATATCCTTCCTCCACTGGCTCGAGACTACCACATCTGGGCTACCTGCAAACTCTGGAGGATGCGCTTTCTGAAAAGCGTCACGTACCCGTTCCCAGGCAGACGGGAATGCATATGGCTGAACTGGCGCGGCAACTGGCGCCTGAGGTGGTGCCTGCTGAACTACGGCTAATGCAGCATTTACCGCTTGGGCTACTATGGCTGCAACCTCAGCGGCGTTCATCGTGCCCTCAACTGGTGCGAGCTGTGGTTCTGGCGTTGCATTCCTAAGAACCCGTGGTGCACGTCGTGGAGGCATTCTGAAATAAGAATAAAGTCTATAAGTTCGCAGTTATAAACTTAAAATAGCTGAAGAACGTAGCATATAAAAAAGAATACAACAGTCCTAAAATATAGGGCTCTACATCAAAGAAAGCTCAGCGGAAACATAATAAGCCGTTCAGATCCTAAAGGACACTAGAACCTGATGCTCTGATACCACCTGTGGCACCCCGACTAATTAAATACCGGGTAGCTACTCCTTTATTAAATCAATACAAAATGTCAAGTTGGTTCAGTTAATAGCATCACTGTCGAAAAACATTTTAAAGATTACTAACCACCTAGTATTTAAAAAGTAAGTTGTCAAATTTTAATTAAAGTCAGATTAACATGCAGTAAAAGATTTAAAGCAAGAATAATATCACCATTCACCATAACGAATAAATAGAATAACAATCAAATGATATAAATAAATCCGGAGGAAAAACTCCTCACAACAAATCCCACAAATGAAATAAGCAACGAAATACTGAATACTGGATTAATACATGCCAAAGTCTAAAAAAAAACTAAAATGGAAATGTCTCTAATAGAATTTGGGCAACATGCCCTACAACTGAGGAATACTGAAAATGGAATCCAAATGATAGAAGCGTCTAAAAGCAAATCCCTGTAACTTCCACAAACAGCTACAGCTCGTCACCTGTATGAGGATCCTAAGCATGGTGTCCTTGTGGCTGGGCACCTAAAATGGTTTTTACAAAAAGATAGATTTGAAAGCAAACGGGTCAGAGCCCGAATGTGGAGAGTATTTTAAAAACAGCAAGTGCTTTAATAATGATTAAAACAATGAATGCAAGATACATGTTAGGACGTGCTCTCGCATGAAATACTCACCTCTCGTCTAACTGTGCACTCCTAACGTTCCTACTCCCATACATGTGTTTTCTCATAACTATCTATTTCCAAAGAGTTTCTAACACTTCTACTCGGTTCACGTTTAATTTCCAACCTTAACAATTTAAATAGAGAGTTCTACTATAATTCTCGGATTCCCAATTATTAACAAAACCATTTATTGATATCTGTCCCCTTTTATCTTGTCATATGTTACAATTACTATACCCACAATTTAACATAGCAGTTTACTTTTCATTTAACCGTATATTATTATTCACATCATAAATATACAATACAAGCACCCAAAGGCTAAGCTGCGGTGCACACATACTCTGCTATCCATCCCGGTACATCACGTACTTAAGGATCATAAATTCCGAATCTCTCAGGAATTGTTGGAATAAGCACCACACACAAAAATGGAGGCGAACATAATTCAACATATCCATGGTCACGTACATACCTACGCTCCATAGTCAGCTGGCTTATTAACTCACAAATAAGTCGTTCTCTTGAACTATGTCCTCAAGGTACCAATCTAAATCCGGGGAACACAAGGATAAGAAGGCCCTAAGCGAACGTAACCTCCCGTGATAGCAAGTATGGTAGGTATGTCATACATATAAAATCATATATTAAGCATTCACACATCTTAGATAATTCAATATTAATAAAGGTATACTCTACATCCCTATACCATTATTCCAATATCATATGTTTTGAGTCTCTCGATAATATAATATTTAAACTGTCGACACGTCTCACGTCGTAATTTCTTATACTTAAAACCTATGTAAAATAGATTATTAAGTTCCTATTATTCCCACGTATAGCATCTTTAATTCTAAGGTCCTTACTTCTGCCCCAAACCTCATTTCATCAAAGTATTCAAATTTACACTATTAACCCAAATATTTACTCACTTATCGAATTTCATTAGTTTTAGAATAATTCCTCAAATTGAATTCTAATTAAGGTCCAAATCTCATAACCAAGCCTACTGGTCTTCCTTAAGGTTAAGGGTATCCATATGGTCTCCAACAATATTAATTAAGGGTTAACCTTATTAAAATTTAGATAGGGAAAAACTTTACTCATTCTGGGAAGGTCGATCGATCGACCTTTTCCTTCGATCGATCTATGGTGGTCGATCGATCGACTGATGAATGTCGATCGATCGATTGCACCAGGTATGGTTACGGACTGCTTCGTTTTGCAGTTTTCAAATCAACCCAAAACATACTTTTAATGCATGAATCTCTAATATAACGTTATAGCATCATCATATAACCATCCTACAACATTAATAACGTTCTAAAACCAATAATTCATCATTCAAGGCTTTGTTTAAATCAAAACTTCATCAAAATTTCCAGATTTCTTCTTCTTTCAAGAACATCAGTAAACTTCTCCTAAAATCCATTTTTAGATCATCAATAGTTCTGTTTTGAACACATAATTCGTCCATAATGTTACTACATGCAATCCCTAACATAATTTATAGCTTTTAACTTCCAATTCATGGGTCTATATCATCTTCCAAGATCAATTTCGAAATTTCCTAAACATGGAAAACATAGCATTGAATTAATTGACATTAAACCACTTGCCTTAATCTTTCTCTGAATTTGGTGTTGACTCTTGAAGGCTGAGTTGTTCTCCCTCTCCCTTTCTGCAGAATTCTCTTCTCTCTCTCTCTCTCTACAAGTTTCTCTAAGGATGATAACAATGGAGGTGTGGTTGGTTTTTGGTAAGTTAAGACTATTTCTTAACTTCTCCCGTAGCCCATTAAGTCCCTTAGTGCAAGTAGTGGGCTAAGTGTCTAAGGAAAGAGTCAGATTTTTATCTCTTATTTTCGTGGGTTTTAAATCCCAGATTTTCGAAATTACCAAAATGCCCCTATAAGTTACCGGTATGGCCCAATAATGCCCCGGAACCCAAACTTAACCCCCGGCTAGTGTTTTCTGACTATTTCGACCCTTCCGGACGCGTTGGCGCACTCAAAATGACCATACGGGTGATAAAAATAAAATTCACTTTTTAATTCAAAAAGTTATATTCCTGACGCAACTGTCACGCGCGTCCCAACAAAATTTCCCAAATTGCCGTATTTCAATCTCGCGACAATTTCAATATTACCAATTTTCATATATTGCTAAATATACACATTATAATCAAATACTAACTCACATCTCGTTAATATTTTTATCCGGATTAATTTCTAATTAATTTACATAATTCAATTAATCCCCAAAAATAAATAATACGAAAATACGGGGTATTACACATATGTGGACATTTTATTCCCCCTAATTAATATTGTTGCTACTCTTAACATGTATACAACTTCTACGCTAATTCCCTTTACTTGCTGCCCACGTGAAATTTCTTCTACTCATTTACAAAAAAATGTTGCTCATTTTAAACAATTAAATCAGGTAGGATAATTTTTACTTTTAATAATTTATTTGAATGGGGATCAAACATAACGTATAAAAATAAAAATAAAAAGCACACGGGACGTCACTATGACAATGCTCTAATGTTATGGGACTCCATTATCATTAAACACAAAAGTTTCCTTCTTTGTATATTTGAGTGAATAAATGCATTTATAAAATTCAAGAATGGAAACTTTTTCCCTCTCTTGATATGGGACCAATGCGGGTGATAACATATCTTTATAATACACGAGACCACAGAGGTTGAATCATATTCAATCCATAATTATTTCCATCTTTGAGTCAAATCAAGTTGAATAATCTGATTATCTGATTGCAATTTTTTTTACTAATCACCAAACATGGGACCACTATGATCTCTAAAAATGCCCCCTATAGCAGTACCCAGGAGTTACAAAATTTTGATGGCATCTATATGGGGACTGTCCATGTTCAGTTCTCATGTCCAAATATGGTGTCTGTCCATGGTCATTACTCATATTCACTACTCATGTCCAAATTTGTTCATTTTCTTGCTTTATTTTTATTGTTACTGCCTACTTCCATATATATTTAATTTTTCTTTCTTCATATCATTGACTGTCCATGTTTATAACTCATGTCCCCATTGAGGTCACAGAGCATGACTTTCTTTCACACCATATTTTACATCTGATTTATAATTTTGTGTGCATTTTATTTAATGAATTTCAAATTGCCTTTGTTGACATCTAACATATCAGGGGGTATCTTTATTATATATATATTGACTTCATAACGAAAATTGTTCTTTCGTCCAGACATATCATCCAACCAGAGGCAACAATTCACATCTTCAGATTGAAGGAGATTCTAAATCCATTAAAGATATCTTATCCCTTCGTTATGACTCTCCAAATGAGGTATCCTATTATAAATAAATATTTTCCTTGTTTAATCTGCTTGAAATATATAATTACAATGTGGCCTTTATTATCTTTTAATATGATTTATTTTGCAGGTTCTATATGTAATTTACCGGGTAATAATCACTGGTGTCGATGAACATTTCAGGTGGTATTATCCAGCGTGCAACCATTGCAACAAGAAGCTTACAGATAATTTCACTTCCTTCTTCTGTGAATCATGCAACACCGATAATATCATTCCATCTCCTAGGTAATATATTCTTACCGGTAATTTTTATTTCCTATTCAATTTAACAATTTATAACAAACTAAAATGCTACATATTTTGGTACAAATTGCAAATCAACGTCAAGGATGAAACATCTTCCACGACATTTGTCCTTTTTAACAAAGAAGAATCTTTAATCAAAGTCCCACTACACCAAAATGTTGTTTTAGTAACAGACTAATTTTGTGATTAGTAACAGTCTTATACCATTACTATTTCTCGCACTAAATCACCATTGGTAATTTAATATATGTGTTACTAATTTTAGTTTTATATTTTATAATTCTATTAACAAAATAAAAGAGGGAGTTTTCCCTCCTACAAAAAGAAAATGCCCCGACTCCTACACCCCCAAAAAAACTTCCCCACAGTTCACCTAGGGTTTCTCGTACGCACCTAAGCGAAAATCCCCTTCAAGCTCTGCGAACCTCTGTGAGACATACCTTTCTTATCCTTCGTTTAATATTTGCGAACAATTTCCAGGTATCCGTACTTTAATTTTATGTGTTATCTTCGTAAAATCCCTAATTTCTTCTTTTTGGTTCAATCTCTGTTTGTTCTCCTTTTTAACTCATGATATGTTCATTTTTTGGGATTGAAATATGTTTCCTCTTTTTCTTAATGGAATCGGAATTGGTTCAGTTTTGGCATGATAAATCAAAATCAAAAACAACCTAGTGCTTAAAGAGAAGTTACTAGGGTTTGAGGTTTAATCTCTTTTCCAAATTATTGTATATGGTGATGGAAACGAGGTATATGAAAGCTTTATATGATACAACTAGGGCTTGAGATTTAATTTATCTATTTTTAACTCATATTATATCTCACGTGCTGATTTTGATTAATTGTATAATATTCGTTTAGCTTCGAATGGTATCAATTTATTATGAAATTATGTTATGAACTTCGGATTATAAGATGAATATTCTTACTGACTAATAGCTCTTTATTTGTGTGTTTAATTTTCTTACTGATTCATAGCTCGGCCCTCAATTCTTCAAATTGATGAGAATTCTATACACCCTTTTATACGCAAGAAGAAACTCTTCCTCAAAGGGTCCTAATTTAATAGTGGGACGATCGTACAAGGAGCTATTGGGAAGTAAATAGTGGTAGAGTTCCATTAGAAGACTTGATCTGATGCATGTTAGCTATTATTTTGCTATTTGAATTAGTATTAGCTATTTAGTTGCTGATAGTGACAGAACCCTTATTTTTAGTTGTTATGGTTGTGAGTTTAGTAGAAGGTTGTTTTTTTCCTTATGTATTTAAACTATTCTAGTATGCCATCAGCAGTCTTAATGCTTTATTTGTTGCACAATCTCCTCTATGGGATAAAATCAAAGCAGAGGTTGTTGGACATCCATACACGGAAAAGATTAGCAAATTGGCAAATGAAAGTGCAGGATTTCCTTACACATGGAGAAATGGGTTTTACTGCCCAAGAGTTTATTCGGTCAGGTTCTAAGGGTTCTTGAATTCGGTTCAAATGGGTTCCCGTAATGGAAATCGAGTTCATTTCTCCAGTCGGATCGAAAGCATCACTCATACGGTAACATACTAAAACCTACAATTCTCCTGATGGCGAGTACTTATGTGTCCAATGTTGTTATTATGAAAAAATTCATCTAATAATGCAGCCACTGCCTAAAAGAATCAAGATTCTAAGAATCTGATCGTGATTGGATATGTTAAATAATACATTAATTTTTTAATATAAAAATTAGCCAAAATCAGTTTCCTCCATACAAGAGTTTATTTAAATAATAGGTTTGATTTACATTCGATTTGGATATGAAGATAAGGGAATACTTATCATTTTTTCAACATCTTCTATTCAACTGATCTATCAGATCTATAAGATCTTACAAGACCTATTATGACCACGGTTACTACTTTTTTCTAGGTTTGATTTACATTCAATTCCGTATCGTGTTCTTAAATCGTTTAGTTTCAATTTTAGGGTTCAAGAGTGCATGTTTGGGCTTCAATTATTAGGATTTTCATTCGTTTCAAATGGAGCTCTTGATTTGTTTCAAATTAGGGTTTTTTCAATTTTGGGTTCTTTGTTGCATTTATGTATATATCTGACATCCAAATGGATATTAATTTTTGTTTAGTTTTGCAGAGCTAAAACGAAGGTTTCAAATGGAGATTTTCAATACACCAAGTATACTTAAGTTTGAAGTTATTTTATTAGTACATTGGGTTAAATTAATTTCTATAAGTTTTAGTTAACATTAAATACTTTCTCAACTAGCACCTTTTGTTTTTTAAGAACCAATTATTATTTTATGTTAATTAACATCTAGAGTACATGTTTAGTATTTTTTGGGAATATGATTTCTTTATTCCCAAATAATATTTGGTAGTTTTTGGGAATATAAATCATATTACCAAACAATATTTGGTAGTTTTGAGAATATGATTTCAAGAACTGACCACGAATCTATAGAAATGATTTGTTTCAAGATGATGAAGATAAATAGCCGAAAAAGTGATAGTAACTTCCCCATTTTTCTATTTAAGATGGTTTAAAGAAGTAAGGATAGAGTCTATAATATCGATTGCATATATAATGTTTTCATATTAGTCTATAATCAATATTTATATATTTGGAACTAAAAATTGGCGCTGCTGCACACATTCGTTCATGAGTGTCTTATATGGTGGATTTGAGACTTTGTAATGACGAGGTTCCATTGCACACTTGGCGTGCACCCATTTGTAATACTTTTATAATAACATTATGCTATAAAAGTGGTTTTGCTAGAGTAGTGGATATCTAACCATAAATATATGTGAAGAAGGTGGTGTACAATTTTCTTAGTAAGTTTATCCAAATAATTGTCAATGGTTTCCAATGGTGGATAATTATAATCGAGAGGGTAAAGAGTTGAAAGCCACACAAAAGTAAATGGTTTTTGTATAAAATTGGCATGTTTCAACCCCAAAGTATCTGTGGATATTGTTAGGCATCGTACACACATTCCAATAGGGTTTTATCACAACCGTGGTCTTTTAGGACCAGCTAGAAAACCAAGTCCTATTGCTGTACCACAAAAAGTCCCAACCCTAACCCCAACTTTGGGTATCAATTTTACCATCAATTGCAATCTTCACGAGTAAGTTGTTACAACTTTTATTTTCTTTGTCCCTCTATTTACGAATATATTTTACGGTTAATGTTGTATTTTAATTTTTTCTACAATTTCAGCAGTTGAAACAACAACAAATGATGAAGCAACAACAGCAGAAACAAGCGCAAAAAATAGTCCAAAACAGGGCTAGGAACAATAATGGACGTCCTTTTGGTTTATCTCCTTCTGGCTGGCCTACTCTTCAACAATCTCAACAACAACAAACCCTTCAACCTAGTTTTGGTATGAGAGCTTTTTATCTAGGAAACCCATCTGCCAAACGTGAATCTACCGGTACTGGAATTTTCTTGCCTAGGCATATTAGCGCCCCTATTAAAACCCTTTGGGGATGTGGGAATGCGTGTGTATCGGTCCGTCATTCCCCCCCCCCCCCCCCCCCCCAAATGTCAGGTTTATTATTTGTGGATGATTTCCCCTCGAAGCTGTTCTAAACCATATCTAATTTTATTGGATTAGGTTGTACGCCTCTATTTTGGCCTAAGCCTAATTTCTTCATGCGAGGGGTTATCAGTTGTTCATATTCACTAGCTTATTTTATATAAAAATAAGAATATGTCTAAGTTTATCCCTTTAGTGATAATCATAAAGAAGGTTTATATCTACAAATGATCCAAACATTCTTATTGTAGGTCGGGAATTGGGTTATGTGTATGGAAGGTATTAGGCACCCCACTTGTTCTTTTTTCCTCTTTATCAACATACTTATTATATCTTTTAACATTTATAATTACTTTTTAGTTTATTTTGGAAGATGTGTGGAGACCTTAATTTTAGAATCCCCTTTTAAAACATAGATAGGTGACTAGGTATAAAATGATATCCGTGAATGGTGTATGAATGCCACTTAATCGTCGTGAGTACACAAGAGTGCTTGTATATGAATATTTGTACTCGGTTAATGGGTATATGTCGGTGTGTGAGGAAGCTCGTCTTGTGTAACGAGAGTATGTTAATGTATGTGTGTGTGTGTGTATACATGAGAAGCCACAACTTTAGATAGTTTAATATCTCGTTTGAGGTAATATATGGAAGAAAAAAGAAGAGATAAACGATAAAAACATCTTCATAGGGATAATACATCAAGAGACATATTGTCGAGTATTGCATTCATGAGAAGATCTTGATATTACGCCTAAGTACCCATGTAGCCATGAGATTGGAGCCTACATAGTTTGGTTATTGTGGTGAGCCACATGGAATATTTCTAAAGTGATGTGTGTGAAAGTATGAGGACTTAGATTGAGATATAGAGAAGTTATATGTATTTATGGAGATCACCAACCATAAGGTTTTATTGAACATGCAGACTAGTGTGCAGGTGTAATGTGAATGATATCATGTTCTAGACATCCTTCACTAACTACGGGTGTATAAAGGGGATGGGTGTATTTAAGATTGGAGTGGAGCAGAAGTTTTCGATAGAGATTTATGTATCCCTTATCAACATGGATATAATCTTGGAGGTGTTGTAGGCCTCGAGCTAATCTGAAGTGATAGATATGATCATTCTGTATGAGAAATGTGGTTTGGACTAGAAATGAAGGCAACCATAATAGATAATACGCTCAGAGATGTATTATAAGGCCGAGACTCACAAGTGCATCTCAGTATTGTGCCTACCTACCCAAGAGGTCTTGGGATCAAAGACTATGTAATTCCAACTAACGCACATATTTATAGTTGGAGAGAATGGGATAACGAGGTAAAAAAATATACAAAATTTTGGTATTTATTGAGACTAGTCCTCATATAGAATTTTTGTTGGAGTTAGAGTTCATATATGTATGTTTAAAATATGTAATCAAAGATATTTTGTGACAAGTATTATAATAAAACACATATTCAGGGGTGCCACCATTGATACGAGAATGTTTGTTCGGAGAAGTGATGAGGAGTACATATTTTAGGCTTTTGTTTTAGAAAACTATAGGAATCACTCAGTTCATGAACACTTTCTTAAGAATCATTGACCAACATTTGTTTGGAATATGAGTATGTTTATCTAGATTAATGGACAAAGTTAATGGGTAAAAACCAGACGATAAAATATAAACATTGTAAATTTCATACTTAGTCCCACCACGAGGGTTGAGTTTAGATAGTATAGATAAATATGGATAATTCTATATCATAATTTGTATTTATGATATTCACACGATATTTCTGCAGAGTTTCTTTACCTTTATAGTGTGAGTAATTTTTTGTAGGGTTATTCCCTATTGATATGGTGTCATCTAGCCGGGTAGAGCTTCATTTGGAAGGGCTAACTTTTGCAGCAAATTTTTGGAAAGTCAAGACTTTGCTCGAGAATTCTAACAAAACTCGAGCATTTGAGATGCTCAGGTTTAAAGAAGATTATAAATCCGAATCAATGTTGGGTTTTGGTATACTTTTCTAGGTTGGCAGGGGGCTTTTTTTATAGGGACTGATGTGAGTCCATTAACAAAATGGTCAATGGATTGCTTAACCGAATAGTTAATCATAATGACACGTGTACGGTGGATCATAATTGGTAGGGACACACATATGACTGGGTTGATTTGATATGGTAATGTGTACCTCTTGTTTAACCTTTTAGTTAATGAACCCATCCTTATTGTTTTTAGATTTTTTCGGGTTTGAATGGAATTCCTAATTATATCCCCAAACTTTTTAGGGGCCTATTCGAAATATGATTTTTTTACTACTATTAATTTCATGGATGACGAACTCATGCCCTGATTATGCGTAGGGATGTCCACACATTAAGTATCAAATTTACAATCAACACTAATTTAACCTGTCATATTCACCAGGGGACACAACTTGATGAGCCAATAAAAAGGACCAGTTTGATTATATAGGATGAAGCACCAATGGACCATCACCATTCATTTGAGGCCGTTGGCAGAACACTAAAAGATATAATGTAGTTTAAAGGAGAAAGCTCCCCTGATAAAACTTTTGGAGGAATCACAGTCCTCCTTGGAGGAGATTTTAGGAAAAACTTACCGGTTGTGCATAAAGGAAGGAGATAGGACATTATAAAGGCTTGAATTAACGATGAATATCCATGTTGGGTCAAAATACCAAATGAATACCTTATTCCTGAGTCATAACCACATTGCTGATATTGTATCAAATACATGTCCCAATATTCTTGAAAAATACGGAGAACCGGATTATTTGAATAGCACTAATCAAACGGTGAATGAATTAAACGATTATATTTTGAACTTACTCTTGGGGGAATCTACAACATATCTGAGCTCTGATTCTGTTTGTAAACTTATGGGAAGCATCCCAAATCAAGATATTATGTATCCTATTGAATTTCTAAACACTTTAAAATTCCCAGGTATACCAAACCATCAGTTGGAATTAAAGATAGGCTCCCCAATAATGCTTCTTCGAAACATAAATCAAGCAGCCGACCTTTGTAATGGAACTCGATTAATTGTCACCCAGTTAGAAACATTGGTGATTAAAGACATAATCATAACAGACTCTCATATAGGGACAAAGGTCTTCATCCCTAGAATAATAATGTCTGCATCCGATTCAAAATGGCCTTTTATTATGAGACGCAAAAAATTTCCTATCTGTGTGTCGTTCTCAACGAAAATTAATAAGATCCAAGGTCAAACACTTGATCCATTTTGCATTTATCTCCCGAAACCAGTTTTCAGCCATGGACAGCTCTACGTGGTTGTTTCACACGTAAAATCTCGGGATGGACTGAAGTTTTTTATTAAAAACAAAAACCCAAATCATTACAACTACACCAAATATATAGTCTACCATGAAGTACTCGACTACCACACAAATGGTAACCTTTACACAATGAAATATAACAATTTATGTTATAAAAGTTTTATGTATTATATATATACTAGGGAAATTCTCGTGCTTGAAGGCTCGACAAAAAAATTCAAAGTATGTAATTGTAAAATGGCAAAAATTTCCAAGGTACATAATTGCAAAACGAACAAAATTTCATTCCCCAACAAAATAAAGTGTAACAAAATAAAATTTTCATTCCCCAACAAAAATTAGCCATAATTTCCTATGTTCCTAGGACTATTCACCCCGCTTAACAAATAATAGATAGTCCAACAATATTGAAATAATCTAAATTCATCAAACAAATTCACATATAACATGAAATATACAATATTCATCAACTAAATTCACATTGTGCCTCAAATAAACAAATTGTCAATTTTTAAAAAAAATTGGACATAACCTCCTTTATTTATTGAACTATCCACCTTGCTTAAGGGATAACAACCAATCAAATAATATTCAAAGAGCCCAAATTCATCAAACAAATTCTTCAACCCAAATTACACAAACTTATAATATAATTATACAACTATGCATACTAAAAATGATGAAAGCATAGTTTGTTGTCTCCAACAATTTGAAATACAATTTCCAAAAAAGAAGTAACCCCCTTTTCGAAAAAAAACATGGGACAACGCGGCCATGCAGCACCTCCATCTCGGACTCCTGCCTCTTTTTTGTTCAACCCACGGCCTCAATCCCTCTCCAACTCGAGTTGATCTAGAATGCAACAATTTGATTGATAAGAATATATAACTATAAATAAAAATAACTAAAAGTAATTGAAGGGAAAAAATGATTTTTTTACTTGAGTATCTCGCTAATTGCCGAAATTGGACCTTAGTACTGTCATTGGAGAAGTAACTAAAACAAACTTCAACACCCAATAATCAAACCCAAAAGAAGCTATTCTGAGCTCAAACATGATTATAGCTTCTTTTTTATGAAATTAGGATCCCAAAACCTACAAAACATAACAACAGTATGAGATTTGCAACCACAAATAAGGTTTTAATATTTGAATCTATAAAACAAAATTATCTGTTTGATCTAAAACTAAAGTTGCAAAACACACTAATAATCATATTGTTCAAGCACAGTAGCCTTTTCACTTGTTTCCCCTTGGATACCCGAGCATTTAACATTCCCACAGCATTTAAAATTCAATTCATCTATGAACATGATGTAAAATTCAAATCAAGCACCTAAGAAGCAACCTAATGTAACGGATGTGTTTTTGACATCGACATCCTATTTTTGAAAATTCAGAAGAAACAGTAATGAGATATATGTTCCAGAAAAACTGACATGGCATAAGTATAAATCGTAAGCAAAAGGTAAGTAATACAAATCAAATACGTCAATTTGAAAAAATTATGAACCAATTTGGCATGAAAAATGACACAGGGTAGACGGTAGGGGAAATGGGCAGGGGGAATCGTTATGGGGGGTTAGGGTTCGGTGGAAGGGAATGGTAGCAGCTGGGTTAGGTATGGTTGTGCATGCGTGCAGCAGGTGGGGATTATGGCAGCTGTTAAGGGGGCTGAGTGCGGTGTCATTTGGGTTTAGGTGTGAGGAGGGGTCATAGGTGTGTGCGTGGGGTAGGAGCAGCGAGGTAGGGGTGATTGTAGCAGGTGTGGGTTTCCCCATTAAAAAAAGCTATTGGACGGATTGAACAAACTATATACCAAGCCAAATGTGATTTTTTGCACTAACAAACTACCAGACTATATTCTGAGATTCTGGTTCTAGAGTAAGACTTGGGATGTTGTAATCGGCACAGTCGAGTTAACCGATTTGTTAATAATATGGATAAAAGCATCAATACTGTTAAGGCAGTTGCAACACATCTGCTGCAATCAACAGTTCTGCTGTAATCAACACTTCCGGTAGCCCGAGAGTCTGAAAAAAATATACAATCAGAAATATAATTAAATGAAGAAATCATCATCAATAATAACAAATATCATTTAACATTAGTCAACTTCTTATAAACGAACATATAATAGATGAACACACATCTCAGACGCGCTAAAATAAAATCTAATCTCACATTTTGATGAAAAATAGTTTGATGGAAAAAACTTGTGCTAACTTCTGAATATGAACACAGTGGGTGTGACCGAAGACGCACTCGTAGCAGAACACAATAAAAAATATGTAGCGAGGCAAATGGGTCACAACATGAGGGTAGGAGATACAACAACATGGGAACATCCGTCAGAATAGAAATTTTATAAATGAATACTTCAATGCAGACTTAAAAATTCGTGAATAAACAACTAACATGGGTTACACCCCTTTTGGTTTGCATTACCATTAGTTGTCCTCATGACCTTTACGTGGTTAAAGATATAAAATAATTTACACACGGCCGATTTTAAGTACTTGCAAATTAAAACAAACTAATTATCAATAGAAAATAAAAAAATTGTGAGAGGCAAAACTATAATAACTGGGGCACATCATCCTCGAAAGTTGCAGTACCATTAGTTATCCCCAATTTTTTGTGTTACGCCTAACGCCAATTGGAACCTTCCCCTCTGCCAGGAGAGATGCAATTTGAGATTCTGTTTGATAGTAGTTTGCCCAATCAATTTTGTAGCTAACAATATTAATTGAAACTAAGAAGGGGGGTAGAGGGGGCATCGCAAGGATGTTTGTTCAACAAATGCAATCCATTCGTGGTTGTCCCAACAACACAGTTCTAGTCAAACCAAAAAAATAGATGTGGAAAACTATTAGTGATGAAATTAGTACCTGATAGAGTGATGGGAAAGAACAAATCAGGGAGTGTAGAAATTTGACACACATGAATAAAAAAGAGGCTTCATGCCACATGGCTGTAACCGATGGAAATAATCAATGGTGGTAGAAACTTTCATTCCATGATTCATCCTGCAAAAAACAGAAAAGGGGAAAATGCATGTATATATTGGAAATGTAGAAATCGAGTGTCTAAGGTCCATATTTTGATTCTAAAATATTTTTTGAAATTTAATCTTGAATTCTTAATAGAGTTTTGGGTGCAATGTTTTCAGTATTTGCATTTTAGGATAAATTCACTTTTTACAACACTTTTGAGAGAAAAAAAAGTGTCATTCACCAAAAAGTGCAAATAATGGTAGGGCAGTCCATCCCTGTTTGTCCCTAACTCATTGTAAGTGTTATATATTTATAAGTACTTAGTAGGAGTATCCAAGGCAATGGCAGGGAGGTTAATGGCAGGGCAGCAGTAAAGCAGGTCCATGTACCTGCTATATTGATAATACCAAGTCAAATTGAGGCATGTTGTGGTAGGGCAACATCGCAGGTCTAAGCGCTAAAGCAGATTAAAAAGCATAGCCAAAAGACAAACAATGGCCTGTATAAACAACATACATGGATTTTGGGTTCATGAAGGAGTCATGATAAAAAATGGCCTGCACAAACAACATATATAGAGGAGTGAAGATAAAATATTCAAAATCATTAAGAGTGATTAAAAAATCATTTACTATTACCATACATGGATTTTGGGTTCTAATTTTATAATTCAGACACATGACTTGAAAATCATGTATGTTTAACTAAGCATACTCTAGTCACTCGATTTCAATGTTCCCAAGCAACCTCGAAATCCTCTACGTGAAACCTCAGTACAAATAGTGTGAAATGAGTTATCAACAATAATTTCATTAGTGGATTGCAAATTATATGTGCGACGGTCCTTCGAAGAATTGTAGTGGAGATAAGCAGGTAAGTTCTGACCCATCCTATTTTACCTTTCCATAATCGAAAAAGCCTCACGATATTTCGACGTGAAAGCATAATTCACTAACAAAAACCCTTGAACTGTACTTAGAACATCCCTCCTCAAATGCGGATTTCTATTATGGCGGATATCCAAAGCCACATCTGGATCGTATATGTACAACTGAGCATAAGCATCCTGATGTTCTAGCCCAACATCCGGTATTAAGGATCCAGTGCGATGACGAAGCTCTCCATGAATCCTGAAACTCAATGGGCCCCTGCCCCCGATTACCCGATCATCCATTTGGACACCTAAACTTGTAAATGCATTTGCAGCATTATAATCTCTGGTATAAGTATGAAAGGACTTTGAATGGTCATCATCACCATGAAATAAAATCTTAATTTCAGCATGTGGTTCAATGAGTGGGGGTACACGAATTTGGCCCTGCAAATAGCACTTCCCAAACAATGGTCGCCTCATTGAAGAATCTGACAATCTTTCAGCCATCCAGTGTAATGCATCACAGTGAGGGCATCTTACGTTCATAGGTCCCAGATCATGTCTTTTCGAGTCAACATACGAACGACTTAGTCCGTTGGTACTCGCTCCATTTTGGAAAGATGGTCTCCTTGACCTAAATTTGAGAAAAATATCTGTGTTAAACACTAAAATATGTATTAATAAAGTTCATAAATTTTCAATTGCATATATGCTGCATATTTATAAAGTTCATATATATATCATTAGATGTACCTTATAATTGAAGGGATCAGTGATATCCTAATTGAAGGTGGTATAGTATTTCCCTTCGATGGAGTATCTTGTAGCGGAACCCCGGGGGATGAAGTTACATCATAATTAACATCCGTATCCTAATTAGATAAATCTTGAGGGACTACTCTCTGAGATGAAGTTAAATTTTCTGTTTGAATGGTAGAAATGAAATCCATGTTTAGATTACGGGGCTCGATATTATGGATAAATTGAGAAGGATCTACCGAAGGGGGAATGTCCGTCACGATATTGCATATTGGGGGTTGGTTACACTGTGGGAAAAATTGTGGTGTAGGGGTAGTTAACGAAGTAGAAGGTTGGTCCTCAATACTTTCACACTATAATACCATATGTTGGTGTCGTTCCTGTCCACGTCGGCCTCTTTGACCCAAGATGCGATTAGATAATTTCTGACATATTAAATAGATGCAAATATTTAAGACTCGCAATTACGGCATTTTTAAAACTATAAAATGAAATTCATTACAGAAGAAAGAAATCAAACCAAGTGAGGGGGGTGGTTTTCTTTCCCTTTACCCTTTTCGTCAATCGAAAGTTGCTCCATGTATTTTCTCTTCTGAAAAAGTAAAATACAAATCTTATATTAGTCAAGTTAAATGGGAAAGAGACAAAGAATGTGATGTATGTTCCACCCTAATTAAAGTTTGTTTAAATACCTATCTAAGAATGATGTCGACTTCCAAAACATCCCAGATGACAACACCCTTGTTTGATAAGGGGGTTTGGTTACGCCGAGGGAAACATTATGGTTTAGGGGTGATTAACAACGGAGAAGTGATAGAAGATGGTTTATCTATAGTGGGAGTTGTTTGATGGGGAAACAACATTTGTTGGGATATTTCTCATTCGCGTCGGCGTCTCTGACCCGAGATGCATGCAGAAGTAGGTGTCGTTCCCTGATATGTGCAAAACGTAGGAAATATAATCAAAAGAAGATAATCAGAGGAAATTAAATATCAATAATTCATACAAAAGATAATCAAAGGAAAATAAGAATCCACAACATAGATGAGTGAAAGAATACGGGGGGGGGGGGGGGGATTACAAATTATTGGTTAGGAATTACCTCTCTACTAATGATGGCCACTTCATAAGCCTCACGAATCACGATACCCATGTTTATGATAGGAAGATGTTCAATTTGTTTAGAAAAAGTACCACAAATTGAATAAATTAGAATCCAGAATACGAAAGAAATAACATTATACAGTTCGTGAAACATACTTTGTTAGAATTGGTTATATCATCCATAGCCAATATAAGTTACTTGTCTCTGCGGGAATAAGATTCCAGTCCTGCATAATTAGAAGAACCATATTTATTATGTACATATTTCAAAACTGAAATTTAGAACTAAACCTAAGCCACATACATATATTAAACATAAGTGAAACAATTATTCAAAAAAAAAGAGTGGGAGAGAACAAAATGCCCTAAAATCCAAACCAGGCCAAACAAATTAAAAATAAATGCCATAATTATTATGTACACTAATAAAGTGGACCCACCCAAAATGGGGTAAAAGCCCTAATTTGAAACCAAATTTGAAACCCTTTTTGAAACCATTATGTACATATTTCAAAACTGAAATTTAGAACTAAACCTAAGCCACATACGTATATTAAACATGGAGGCAACAAATATTAGGAAGAAAATATTGGGAGAGAACGAAATGTCCTTAAATTGAAACCAAACCAAACAAATTCAAAATAAATGACATAATAATTATGTACACAAATAAATCGGACCCATCAAAAATGGGGAAAAAGCCCTAATTTGAAACCCAATAATATATAACAAATCAAACCTAATATGGAACAAATCAAATCTATAGAACAAATCAAACCTAATATGGAACAAATAAAAGCTAAACCTAAGCCACATACATATATTAAACACAGAGGAAGAATGGTTGATAGAAGAGTCAGACAACTGGAATACAACACGTAACATAGAAGAAAGCTTATTTTGATCCATTTATTTATTTGCCATAATTTTAGGAAACATATCCTACATTGCTTATAAATTTTCTATATAAATAGGGGGAAAACATTAGCACAGCTCTTTGGGTTAATCGTGTGTTGGACATTAATAAAGAGATATGCGAGAATTCAGCAAAGCCATTAATTATAATTGTCACTTCGACAACAATCAAAACTTTCAATGGTAAATTCCTTTATTAGAGTTGAAATGAATATATTTAATATATTTATCTGTTAACTATTACTAATACCATAAATTACATTTACATTACAATTATAATATACAATTCACAAAATAGGTTGGTATTCTCTGTCTACCATGAGTGCATCGAAGATATATGTAAACCTTGACATTTTAGAGGTGGCACAGTTCTGATCAAGGTATTATTTATCCATAATCCATATAATTCATTATATGATACATACACATGAACATTTCATTATACATTAATTTTTTAAGGATGCCGGACAAATGTAAAGACATTTCATACGTTCAAACAATAAAAGCTCCAATCGAAAAGGAGAAAACGTCTACAAAAGAAATGAAATCCATCGTTGAGATAGTAAACTTGCGTTGCAACTCAAGCGATGAGGTAAACATTTCATATATCATCAAATTACTATCATTAACATAATTAAATAAACACAACTATATATTTATTGGACAATTTATTAATATGATTTGGTAAAGATGGTTACTTGCATGGCAACCATAAAAGGCATTGAGATGGAATATGGATGGTATTATATCTCATGCACATAGTGCAATAAAAAAATTCATAACATAAGCAGGCCAATGTGGTGCGAAATTTGCAATGTCAAGGTCAAATACCCAAAGTCGAGGTAATTAAATTATACTTATTTTCTAAGACATATGTAACGAAAACATACTTAAACTTTTGAGAGTTGAAGAATAGATTCCACTACAAGCTTATTAACATCGACATATAAGTAAAATCATTTCTTGCAATATGTAAAAACATGTATAAGATACAAATTCAAGTCGAAGATGACACATCTTACACAATATTCGTACTATTTGACAAGATGGCAGAGAAATTACTCCAACTCCCGTTAGCAGAAGTACTAAACTTATCTAAGAATGAAAAGGTGTGTAAATTTGGAAATTACAAAAAACTGTTCACGGTTATAGGAAATGCATCAATCTTTCTTTAAAATCAAACCAAATTTTAACAACAGGAGGATATAGGAGGTGTGCCGAGAGTGCTCCAACGATTAGTTGGTACCACACATTTTTTCCAGCTAAGACTCACTCACCGCAACTTAATACTTGGGAGGAAAAATTATACAGTTAACTACATTTTTGAGGAAAATGTCATGTCATAAAAAAATATTCAGCAAGATTCTGGAAATAGGGTCAAATATCCATAATATACTAATAAAAAATAGTAAGAAAAATTAATTATACTTATGTTTCTACTATTACTTTCATCAGGGCATATTGATTGGTAATGAGGACCGCAAAAGGGCAGATGCCGATATGGATGTAAACTTTCTTCTTGAAGCAACATCGGATTCAATGGTCTCTACCCCAAAACATTACAAGGAAGACTTGGACAATGACCCAAAAGATGAATCAAAGAGGCTGAAAAGAATAAGGTAAATCCTATTAAATATAGAAAATTGAACTACTTCTTATTTACAAATCAGTATTTCCTCTTTCAAACTACAACAAACAAATTTTGTTGCTACACATTAAAAAATTTAAGCTTTTATGGAAAAATATGAAATTAAATGTAAATTCGCTTATATATATATCTTTAAATATATTTTAACAATTATTAGAATACGAATACAATTATTCATATTCATAGATGATTATCCTACATATTAGATCACATTTTTTTTAATATAATGACTTTCAGGAACAAAGGAAAGGTGGAGGACTAATAGTCTATCACACACATGCTTACAATAAATGTAATTGCATATGAAGATCATGGGAAATAAAGTGTTTGGATCGACCACCTACTCTTATAGATTCTTATTGAACACTAAATTTTGTTTATCGATTTTATAATCTGGGAATTCATTGGATATTGATGTCTATTCACTAACTACCTTAAATGATATGTACCTCTTTTTACATTTACGTCTTGCATACTACTTATCATAGGGGATTGTGAGCTTCAATTGAAGACATACATGCGTATAAAATTTGGATAAAATAACGCCTTATTTTGGTTATATTTGTATTCACTTGTTTATGACTATTTAGGTCTTATATCATAATTTTATTACTACTAGACCAAAACTCCGTACTGATCCGAAGGCTGCCACTGAAAAAAAAACTGTAAACAGACCTCAATAAACAAAGCTTACTATTTAGGGTCAAAATTGCAAAACATATGAAGATATATCCATTACAAAGGCATGTATACATATTTCGTTACATTTCATTTTTTGTAATAATAAAAATTTAAAGCATACCTGCCTATGTAGTTTTGTAACAAATGTTGCTTTAGTAAAGCTTACCAAAATAGGCCTACTATTGACATGCAATAAAGTTACCTTCCTCAAGACAATTCATCGGGTACGGTCGCAAACTCAAAGGATTACATGGAAGTCTCGGACAATAAAGCATCTTGGGAATCTAAGGATTAAATTAAATAAGTAATCCGTGTCACCTCTAATACTTTACCATATCACATCTTTACAAAAGATCTACTTAATACGGTGTGAACTCGAGTTCTAACTGCAATTTTACTTCTTTGTGTTTTTTATGTCTTCAAATTCCTTTAAAATCCAACGGTGCAATTTTGATTTACACAAACCCTGATGGTGGTGATGAGTCGGGTGATTCTCGTGGTGTATATGAAATTGATAAAGTTGGTGAAGGTAAAGCTAATATTTCCTTTTGTTGTGAAAAATATGAGACAAATGAATTTGATTCTGTTCATGAGTATTATACCAGCGTTAGCTGACTACTCCCTTAAGGAAATCTTATTAGTTGTGTTGAATCCAGTAGATGTGTTAGTCTTATGTTTCTTGGAAGCTTTTTGGGTTCTCGATTAATAGGGTTTTTGGGTCGGGTACGAATATGGATTCGTCCAGGTTTAGGTTCGTTAATGAAGATCATCTTCACTTCAATTCACATGATATGGAGGTCAGCTTCTCACCTACACTAATTTTGAGTTACTTACAATATTTTGAGCTATATAAGAACTCCCCTTCTACTTTTATATTAATTTGAGCCATTGTATTTTATATCCTAAGGA